>OX465088.1:111939680-113322180 GCA_949987675.1 Chymomyza fuscimana
CGTCGGCTTTTGTCAGCTTAATTTGTACGTGTGTGAGTGTCAGTCGTTGTCCTTTTTTTTACGACTTTGACGCGAGCGCTTTAGGCCTGGATACGTGTTTTGGCCATATCTCGCATATCCCTTTACACTGACTTCCTTGCTCCTTCCTGTTTCTCTTTCAGCCTTCAGTCTTTTCATATTTCTTTATGTTTATATTTGTGGCTTGTCCATTTTTGTTTGTGGTCCTTTGTGTTGCCATTTTCTGCCTTGTCAATGTTACTTTTTCTCACTCTCTCATCCTTTTTTTTTTCTGGATTCCTACTAAAAATGAAGTGTGTGTTTATTTTATTGTTTGATAAACAGCTACTTAGCGGCCTCCTTCAGTTACTTCAAATCTTTTCAATATCAAATTGGTTTATTTTATAGTCTAACTAGGGGGCTTTGCACCTGCAAGCTTCGCTCATTTACTTTTAAACTAACTTGCCATATGGGTTAAACATTTGTGAAAGTCCGTATCTTATTATAGACCTGTCTACCTACTCCAAAATATAGTCAAACTTCTCTATAGAGAAGGCATCAAGAAAGCAGTGTACTCAAAAAATATTCTTAATTTGAAAAATTTGTTCGGAGTTCGTTACAGATAACTTTGCCCTAAATTGCGAATCTCCGCCTGACAGCCATCCTTTGGTTTGCCAAGTATTTCTTCTAATGAACTCCAACTCTATTCCTTGATGTTCTAGAGTTCGACGTATTTTTCAAGAAGTTTCAAGTCAAAAACCATCTTAAGTTTTCTGCCACATCTCTAACTAGCTTGTCTACTATATCACCTATAGAATCCTAACACTTCTCCTAACATCACTCACATGTTTTATACACAAGACCTGCTTATTGCAAATATTTGTGTTTTCAATCACGCTGCATATATTGCAACACCTAAAGGCAACAACCCTTAAACTCAACGACAGCCCTTTTATATGCATATTTCTTTTTTGACTTATTTTCTTGGTACATTTCTTATGTTTTGCTTTTTACTTCACTCGCTTATTCATTATTCATTGCTGGCCGCATTTGTTTTACCGCCTGGCAACTTTTGCTGTTGACTTTATGGCAACATTGGCAACATACAACATGCGCATACCCCGCCCCGCCCCGCCCGTAGACTGTGGCAACTTAAAGCTTAAAGTCCAGTAGATGATATAAAGAATGCAGCGCCTGTCAAGTAAAGTGCGGCAGGCTTGGTTGGGTGGAAGTGTTGTGGCTTGGGGCAACAAAGGAAAGAGAAAAAAAAGGATAAGCGCTAAGCTGCTTATGGCCGCAGGCGCTTACGTAGGTCCTTCATGCTGGGCAACATTTATCATTCGTTGGGTTTGTGGAGCCTTGAGTTAGTGATGCAGGGGCTTGACGTTCCACCATGCAAATGCAGCAGAAAGCGAAAGTTCGCTACTCACTCTCTCACTATCTCTCTTTTCCGTGCGCTCGCTTGATTTAACTGCACGCACGACTGACTCCTGCCCTGGCCTACTTTGCAACAACATGCTCATCACGCACTCTCTTTTGCTCTCTTTATTACAGATGCTGCATGGCAAGAGCATACATTATCCCAGCGGTTATCCCATGACGCGCTCACCACCGTTTTTGGTCAGCTCCTCACCTGGACCCGATCCCTATCGCTCCAATGACAATGTCTACGAAGAGCTGGGCCCCGGACGCGTGGACTCCGATGGCGAATCTGAGCCACCTTTGCATTCGGATGATGACTTTGCCGAGGATGAGCTGTCACTGCCAGGCGAGTGCAGCTTTAACAAGGCGAATACCAACGCGGAGCCCGCCAGCAATCTGACGCCCTACCATGAGCGTCCCAGCGGCAGCAGTAGCGCTGCAGCCATAGCGGTTGCAGGCGCTGCTGCCACGGTGCAAACGCCGCATGAGCGGCATAGCGTGCTCAGCAGCAGTTCCTCTTCAGCGCAAGATGCCTCCACAGCCACAGCGGCCTCTTCCTGCACCACCAACAACAACATTGAAGCGGGTTTGGCGTCTGGCGCTGCAGTCAGTGCGCACATAGCTTCACCCACCGGCAGCACAGCGCCCAGTCAGCTGCTCTCCAGCATGCTGCGGCATACCACGGGACGCAGCAAATATCAAAATGCGGCACAGCGTCGTCTGCCACGCACCAATGTCAATCCGGCGCAGCAGGAGGAGCTCAACAGCTCCAACTCCACGGCAGATATAGCGGACATAGCGCCGCTCTACGACCATCGCAGCAATATGATGTCCTTGGGCTATCTGCCACAGCAGCTGCAGCAGACGCAGCCGCACAATAACAATGCACGTTCCACAGCGCCACAGTTCTACAATACGCTGGAGAGCGAGGTGGAGCGCCGCAATCGCATTAATGCGCAGCTAAGTCAAGCACAGACGCCTCCTGTGGCCACCATATTCCGGGAACGCATACACTATCCCGGCAGCGGGCGTTACCCACAGCCCTACTATGCCTCCAACAGTGCCAATGGACTAATGGCGGCCACCATGCGTGCCAGAACCAATCCACGCTCTGTGGATCGTAGACTAGCGCATCATTTGCCTGCCGCACATCAGCATCAGCATCATCGCATACATGCGGCGCCACTGGGTGGTCTGGAGCCCGCCTACGGTTATGCGGAACCCATGTACAATGCCAACTATTTCTATGAAACGGCGGGCGCAGCTGTAGCGGGTGCAACGCCGCGACAGCCGCAGACTCTGGCCTATGCCTCAACTTGCATCATGCCGGAGTTTAGGCAGCAGCAGCTGCAGTCTACGCAGCTGTATGGACGCGGTGGTGACTCCAGCTTTGGTTCCGACTCGGGCTACAGCCATCATACGCCTGCCAGCTCCATAGGCCGTCATGACTATGAACTGGCAGAGCCCCAACCTGCGCCCAAGCCGCCAAGTAAGCTGAGTGCAGCGCTCAGCTTTGGCTGGCATCGGAATCGCAAGCAGTCTGCCAACAATTTGGCTGCGCCTCATGCGGATTCGGGCTCCTCCAGCCTGCGCAGCAGCAGCAATGAGGCAACTAGTCCCAATAATAATAGTGCCTGCAACACGGTAACCTCACAGCTGGAGCAGCAACAGCAGTCCAACAATAATGCAGGCGCCTCCCTGGCAGAGGCGTAGGCATGGGGGTGAACTGAACTTAGTCAAGATTACGAGCAGGTTTAGTTAGATAGGGATAGTAGCTACTAAGAGCAGCTAGTTGTATATATACCTGGATTCCTAACAGCTGTATAGTTAGTCATATGTTTAAAGTCATAGAGCTTCTAAGTTAGCTATAAAAATTATGTAAAAAAAGAAACAAACACTTTATCTGCGTGTACATGAAAGCAATAGAGCCGGAATTCAAAAGGTATGAGTTAGTAAGAAGTTTTTCTAAGTGTACAAAGTCAATGTAGTTGAACTTAGTTTAGACTTAATTTATAATAATAACTGAATTGAAGCAAAGAACTTATAGTCTTTAAGTGTTTTTCAATGTGATTGCCAAATTCTATAACTAAATTATGAAAATGTATGTATATAGGCAACTTTTTATTATTTAATAAGCAATAATATGTATCTGAAGTAAAATTTTAGTTTTATTGTTTGTTATTATAGTTTTTAAGTTGCGAAAACGAAACGAGAACAACAAAAAAAGAATCACACAAAAATACTAAAAAAAAAATATACCAAAATATGCAAAAATTTAAATAAATTGGCTTTTTATTTTTATAATTTTTTATTTTATGTTGCTGCATTAAAATTATGCTGAGTTAACAAATAACGTGTAGCCTACTTTTAGGCAGCGCGCTGTAAATACCAACAACAGACAAATGTTAAAACAGCATGTTAAAATTTTTAAGAAATTTTAGGTTGCTCCATGCTTATTTTTATTCCCATTTAATATATATAAAACATTTTTTTAAAACATTAAGACGTATACAATACCTTTATATTATATACGAAAAAATTTTTATTTGTTCATTTTAACATTTTTGGTTTAAAGCAAAACCAGAACAGACCTGACATTAATTTTTCTTTGCATATGTTCAACAAAATAATAAAATGCAGCATACTTTTAGGCAGCCCTTTTTTAACAAAAAAATGTTATAACAGCTGTTTGTAAAATTTAACAGACATTTCTTGAACAGTTTCGCTGTTATTAAACTGTTAGTTAACATAAATGTGTCACAGCACAGCAATTTTTATTAATTAACAAATGTTAGAGAGACAGCTGTTAAGTAGAGCTTTCAGTAGCGCACAGTGGAACAAATGGATTAATTGCTAACTTTAAATAAACAGTACATATAAATGATAATATTTTTGTGGAATACAGGAGTAGCAATATTTTAAAATTTTTTTTGAATCTATGAATTTTCTGAAAATTATTCTGATATTATTGTTTAATAAAATATGCGCATTATTATTATTATATTTTACAATATTATTATATTTATATATATTCAACGATTACCGAATGCATAGCTTAAGTCCCTCACGCAGACAAGAAAAACGCGACCAAACAAAAACTGGAGCTTATTTGCTTCGAGAGCGTATAGTGTATTAATTTTTTGTCGTTTTTATTCCTTTTGTGGTATTTTATATCGAGTTTCTGGTATTTATCGAATTTTTGTTGCTGCAGTTAAAGTGATTCGGTTTTTTATTAAACGCTTACATGTGCTTAGTAAAACAAATAAAGAAAAGTGGCTTTAAAAATATACTCAACCCTGCAAGATGGCCAAATAGTGGCGTTTTAATAGCCCTTATCTTTATTTAGAAGCAAAAAAAATAATTTAATTTAAGAACTTTTTTTGAATTGATTTGAATTATCAAAAATTTTTTACCTTTTACCCCCAAAAAACGCAACATGTACTAAAAACTGTGCCAAGTTTACTCAACTTTTGCGCTACGTTGTAACAGAAAATAAATAGAATCAGGCGAAATTTTATTGTGTAAGACACGCCCACCGCAAATCGTACAGATAACGAGTAATTCGACGCGATTTTTGTGGCTACCACTCGTCAGACTATGAAATGTGTATAAAGCGTAGCGTTAACGAATTCTTTTTTCACTTTTATTATATTGTTGAAAACAACATTTAAATGCAATGGCCAAATATGCGTTTTTGTTGAATCGTGCTACGATCAGAGAAAAAAAAAACATACCCTCGGCAATTTCATTTTTCTTGTCGACACTCAAAATAAATTAAACAGCAAGCAAAATAAAATTTAAAAAAAGAATCAAATTTTTGCACATACATTCATGGGTAGATGATTTGGGGCACTCCATAAAACAAAATCATGGGAAAATCAAGTGTTAGATATCAACAATCACTAACTTAAAATTTTTTTGTTTTATAAATTTTGTAAATTTTATTTTAACAACTCTTAATTATTTCATAATAATTTCAACTACCACAAAAAAATTTAAACAGAGCATTTTGAAATTTTTCGCGCAACATTAAGCATCTCGTCCACTGTGCAGCGTTTGCTTTATGCTTTTAACAGGGCTGCTGTTAACTAACAGTTTGTTAACAGCTTTTAAGTAGCATTCACATTGTTGTAGGTTTTTGCTTTTAAAATTAACAGTGGTTCAAATTTGTTTATAAACACTTTCAATATGTTTAACTTTTAAATTATTTTTATCTAAAAAAGTTGACCTTTACTGTTAAAGGCTTTAACAAGACTGTTTACATATAAAATATACTAACTTAAAAACCTTTTTTTACTTAATGCCAAAACAATAAATTGTACTATAACAACTAGCAGACTATATAGTTAAGGCTTGTAAGCGAAAAACTAAAGCTAAACTAAACACTGGTTGAAACACCCATTAGGTATATCGAGTGATCCCATATAGCGCCATTATATATACTTATATATATATATAGTATATAGCTAAAACTAAAGCAGACCATATGTCTGCCACTACATAGTATATATGTATTGTATATTCACTTAAACACTTGCTAGGTTGTATGCAACATGTAAATAGCATGACTTACCAATACACTTTAACTTGGTTTAGCATAGTATGTGTGTGTGGAAATAGGTTTGAAAACCCATGTTAAATTTTCTTATAATGAGCACAATGCAATGTATCCTATAACTTGTAGTTACATACGACGACATAACAAAAGCCATTTCATTATAGCTGTACATAATAAATCAACCCAAACTTATATATAATAACTACTTATACTATATATGGTACATAATAGGCATATATGAATATAGTACATAGCTTAAATAACAGCTACAAATATGCTATACCAAAATGCTTTAGGCATATTCCAAATTGTTGTGATGCTACGAACTTTGTAAAATATTACTTTTGTTTGAGTTTGGCTTTTGAAATATATAATTGGCTTGAAATATTTTGAGTACTTTACATAACGAAGTATGTATTGAAATTAATGCAATCGCACAATCATTGAATGAGTGACAAGCAACAAAAATAGTTGAAAATTCGAGCAGCTTAACAGACATTAACTAAATAATTAGTAAAGCATATACATTTAAAAATATATATAAAAACATATACCAAACTAGGCATATATTTCATAAAATATAAAGAGATTTATTTAATTATTTTCTTTTATTAATACATGGGGGCAATTCTTTTTTAAACTGAAAGCGTCAAAAAATGACAGTTATATAAATTTTTATGTAAAAAATAAATTGAAACATTTTTCGGAATTTTTTAGAAAACGTTTTTTTTTACTTTAAATTAGTATAAAATTTACAAAAGTGTTAAAATATGATATACATAAAATTCTAAATCGTAAATAACTTAACATTTTTGTTTTTTGTAATAAATTTTTTTTTTAATCTGTGTTTTTTAAATTGGGTTTGGTATTGTTAAAAAAAAATTTTAGGTTTATGAGCTTCAAACTCAATATTTCACCTATTTAAAATGTTTATGATTTAACTTTAAATTGACCCTTAAAGAATATTAGCTTTAATAATTAATAAATAATTTAGTTTTTTCAAGTTAAAAAAAATAAATAAAATATGCACATTTTAAACAAAAAAAAGGTTAAATGTTTAATTTTTTAAAATTAATAAATTGATACATATGAAATAAATATAAGCGCTTATTATTTTTATAAAATATTTTTATTTAAATATTTTGTTTTTACAGAACGCAGATATTGTATTTTAAAATCAAGATTTTTATAATTTTTGTCGTTTTTTAATATTAAAATATGCAACAAATACTGCTGTATGAGCTTTTTATTTATTTAAAAAATATTATTTTTATATATTATTGTTTTTTCCAGTACGTGATTTCGTTAAACTTATAAGCGAAGAAAAAATTTGTATCTATTTAATTATTAAGAGCATAAATATTTTATTTTCAGTTCATGATTTTTTATAATTCTTGCAATTTTTTGTATTAAATATTGAGCTTTTTATTTATTTAAAAAATATTAATTGTATTTATTATTGTTTTATTCCAGGGACATGATTTTGAAAGATTTGTAAGCCAAGAAAAAATTTGTTACTATTTGAATATTAAGAGCGCAGCTTTTGTATTTAAAATTAAAAATATTTTAAAATTCTACTTTTTTTTAAGTAAAATTTTTATTTTTAAAGTGCAAGACGTTTAGATTAAAATATGTTTTTTTTTAAGCACAAGACGTGATTTATTTTAAGTTCAATATTTTTTGAATTCTACTTTTTTTTAAAGTAAGTTTTTTTTTTTAAGTGCAAAACTTTTAGATTAAATTATGATTTTTTTTTTTAAGCACAAGACATGATTTTGTTTAACTTTAATTATACAATATTAAAATCTAACAAGTAAAAAAAATCAATTTAATAGCTTAAAAACCTGAATTTTTTTTTAATTTCTCATTTATGAAATCCTTTGAAAAAAATATTTCTTACATACAAATCTGCAGTCCAAATAAAACTGCAAACTAAAAAAGAATTGCCTTTCTAACTCTTATGTTTTCCAATTTTTAAGTTATGAGGCTCAATTTTTTGTTGAATGTTACATATCAATTTTGAAATCGAACCGAAACATAGCAAACTCTCTTAAACAAAGCACAACCTGGTTTCCAAGTAACATACTATCAATATTAGTACAAACTTTAACTGTGCACAGGCATAAATTTATTATATTTATTATACCTACTAAAGTTATATGAGTTCTAAGCTCTATAAGCGTCTTACTTTTCCAGCCATTTGTAAATATGAGTAGTACTTAAAAATATAAATATTTAATAAAGCATAAAATATCTATAGTTCTTCCAAAATTTAAGACAAAGCCCTGTACTGTTAAAAATCTTTAGGCATTTGAGTTTTAGTAGTCCATTAAGTAAATATCAAACATGTACATAGCTATATGGTTTTTTTTTAAAACAAAATTTCAGCAGCATATCAGCATTGACTACATGTATTATAATATATAACAAAAAAAAAAAAAACCAACTTTCGTATACTAAACTTGAAAAAAACGAGAACTCTCTAAAAGCCATATGATTTTGTTTTTATATATAATGAAAACGATTAAATCGAATTTATAATGTTAAACGCCAAGTTATTAAACATAAAATATCAATTAATATTAAAAAAAAACACAAATAACTTAATTGAAATTGTATTAACTTATAAAAAAATTATACCATAGTTAGTTTACAAGTAAAAATTTTTTAAAGCCAGCTCACAAAGCATTTAACAATTAGTTCATTCTTCCAATAAGCAAAACAAAAATACACACACAAAAACGGATAATAAGTATTATAATAATATTTATTAAAAAAAAATCATATTAAATAAGCAAAAGAACTCATTTTTTTGCATATAGCTGCAGTTTTAAGCGTAACGTCTATTCAATTAAGCAGTTCTCAATAATTGGCTGTATGCAAAGAAGGAAAATTAAATAACGCAGCCGCAAAGTATGCAACAGCAAAAGTTGTCACCAACGCACACATACAAAAGCTGACTGCTGTGCCGCACGCCACATGCAATAAAAAGTGAAATTTTATTAAAAAAAAAATAACTGATGTTTTTATTTTTTGCAGTCATTGTAAGTCTAAAGCGACGGGGGGGTCACTTTTTTCAGTACCTCTGCATAGTCCATAAGTAACAAATCGTTAGTACCATTTTTGATGGTAAAGGGTCATCAATCTTGACAAAAATTTCAAATGAATCGGAAAATCTTTATTATCAATAGAAGTTTTTTTACGATTCACTTTTTAAAAATAACTACTTTCAAATGTTGGCCGCAACCGCGCCGTAGCTCGTCCAAGCGGAGGTTCCAATTTTCGATGACGCGTTCGAGCATAATCGGCGGTATCTCGCGAATAACACGGGTAATGTTGGCCTCTAATGCTTCCATCGTGGCTGGATTATCCACAAACACTTTAGACTTCACGTAGCCCCAAAGAAAAAAATCTAATGGTGTGATATCACATCCGGAGCGGGAAATAAATTGTTCACCGAATTGGTTCCTCAATATGTCCATTGTTTCACAGGCTGTGTGGCAAGTCGCGCCGTCTTGTTGAAACCAAATTTCGTCGATACGTCGTACGATAACGGTCGCCATTGACGGTTACGGTCTGAGCAGCGTCATTTTTGAAGAAACATGGACCGATGTTTCCACCGGCCCATAAACTACGCGCTGGACGAGTGGATGAATATTGGATCTCTTGTTGATGGTATGGCAAATAGTGATCTCAGTAGGTCGATTATGGCGACCATAATATGGCCTAATCGCGCGAAAAACATTCTTTACAGAACGCGAATTGTCGTAATATAATTGTACGATTTGTAAACGTTGTTCGGGTGGAAGTTTTTACATGATCAAATGGCAATGAAAACTGAATAAAAAAACACATGGCAACTTGACAGTACTCACGCGTGGTTTATCAAAAAAACCTAATTCATAAAAAAAACCTCGAGATTGGTGACCCTTTACTTGCCCTAAATCTTTTGATAGCCATTAACACTACTTATTAAATTCGTCAGTTGTGACACTTTTTTGGAAACATAATAAGCATTGCCTAATGCAGTGTCGTATCCACTGGGGGGTTATCGGCTACGGACCTCCCCCCCCAAAAGTTGGAAAAATGGGTTGAAAGTCTTTTGCGAGCTCTGATATATATACACCCCAAGACCAAATCCTAGATCCGCACCTGACCTAAAGTAACTACATTCATCTATCCGTATAATTATCTTAAATTCAAAGGCCATATGAACTATATACCTATTTTACCAAATTAGGGGATCTAACCATCAGTAGATAATTTTAGCTGAACATAGTCGATATGCATATATTGTAGTCTAAATTAGTTAATAATAATAAGTTTCTGAAATGTTGGTCTTCAGTCAAAAAGCCAGATTCTGCTTCTAGCTTCATTCTTCAACATGCCTAAAACATACTTAGGTGGAAAAAGATTCCACGTCAAATCGAAAGATGTCCTACTTTCGGCTTCGAACGTTTCAAAACACTGTTTGAAAATGGTAGATAAAAAATTCGATCGGGCCAAGACTCGACCTTGAGATAGATTAATTTTCGTGACCCCCGTCAAATATAGCTGAAGCTACTAGGGCTGGATTGGCGATTTTATTTATCGGAGGATTTGCAATTCATAAAAGTTAATGAAAGTTTATTTATTTGCTTAATAAATTAAAAAAAAAAATAAAGTATAAAAATACTATAAAACGAAATCGAAATTTTGTCCATAAAGCCAGTTTTAGTCTTTAGAATTAAACAAACATTTTTTAAAACAATAAAATTTTTGCTTCTCTCAGGTACCATCGATTAATAGACTTGTGTGAAATTTTAAGAAAGCTATGTGGCTAATGACAGCCATTAAAAGTTGACGACCTCGAGAATATTAACTAGAATGGAAAAATAATTTGATTAGTGTAATTCAATTAGAAACCAACATCGAAACGAAGAATGTTCTGGATAAAGCTTTGTATGTGGTATAGTGAGTTCCATTGTGGTAACGACCACGAATGTCCATGTCATGCAAAATATGTCATCTCATCAGAAATTATTGTTAAAATCTTTGGAAAGGTATACAACAAAGGCTCTCTCTAGATCTAGCGACTCTTTTCTGTTCCCAAACTTAAAGAAATTTCTGAACGGTAAAAGTTTTGGAATACCAAAATTTAATATATCAAACTAAAAGGAGACTGCTTCGCAAGGTATTCGAATATCCACAAAAGTTGGCAAAATAGGTTCTAAAAAGTTCGTAAAACAATTTTCTAAATATTCTTCGCTATGCTTAGATTGTATTTGTATTAATTTATTGGATTAATTTCTTGTTTAATTCAACTCAAAAAATGAAGACACACAAACTGGCGTAACGATAACTGATAGGTGCAACAGGGTTCCATTGTAATAGAAATAACTAAATTATGGTTAATTTAAATAAATAGTAGAAAGTGGGGTGAATTCGGAAGATTTTTTTCGTAGATTTTTTGGAATGACAAACAATTTTTTTTTTCAAAATTGAAACTTGTGTCGTTTAGGACATTGAATAAGCTACATTGTGTCAAAATTTCAGATCAATACGAAAATTTTTTTTACAAGTAGATTAATCTCCGAGCAAAAAATGCAAAATTTGCGATTTTCGATTTTTTTTGAGTGAATTCGGAAGAGTCCAAAAATGATAAAAACTGCCATTGAATTTCATAGCAAAGATTTTATATCTTTATTTTTGGTAAAAAAAAGGTTGAATAATATATTGAAATGAATGAATGTGGAATAAAAATAATTGTTGCCTAGTCGAATGGCCTGAAAAAAATGTTTTTTTAAAAAAAGAGGGAAATCGTCTGAAGAAGATCTCCTTTTGTCGATTTACACTGCATTCAGCATTTCCAACAAATCAGCAGAACTTGGAACCAGTTTACGGAGATTTATTTCGTTTTTTTTGTAAGTTCTCGTCATTTTGACACAAAAACAGTTGAAATCCGGTCTGAAATTATATTCAAAATAATTATTTGGCACTTTTCGATACTTCCGGATTCACCCCAAATCGAGCTTCCGGATCACCCCAAATCGACTTTTTCGAAACGGAGTAGCGTCATACTGGTGGCTTGTAAAAATCGAAACTAACCCTGTAGTATTTTTTTAAATATAGAGTCTAAATAGTTTTACTGATATACTTACATTTGATTTTACTCGAGAAAATGTTGAAATTTTAGCGACACAAAAACTTAAAATAACACTTTCAAGGTAGCAATTTTTTTAGAAAAATTATTGTGAAGAGTAAAACACGTGTTCTCGAGTCATTTGTATATTGGTGTCATGGTCAAATGTCAACTCTGAAATATTTTAGGATGCGTTTCCGGTTTCACCCACTTCCGAACTCACCCCACTTTCCTCTATTGCTAAAGCTAATATTATTGTGTACATTTATTTAAAATAGAACAATAAAGTATTAGCATTATTTTCATTAAATAAAAAATGTGAACGATATAAAATAATCGAAAGGAGCAAAACTGTGGCAACAATGTGCCAAAAATAAAGTAAGTGAAATATGAGAAGTTATCGGAAACAAAAAAAGTGAAATTGGGAACACATAAAAACGAAAAAAAGGTAGGTAAGGCTAGGTAATGTGATAAAATATTGTCGAAATTTTTGAAAATTTCTAGGAAGAAACGTTAAAATTTTGTGAATTAATTTTCGGCCTTCTCTTGCTCACCTTTTCGTAATACTACCCACGTCATTCGTGATAATTGAGCCAACTGATGAACACTGTGCAGCAGTGATAGTTGACCCCCAGAAAGCCAAAAAGCTGTCTAAGTAAGGAACTATGTACACGTGGAGTACTGAAGGGATTGTCGCACTGTGTTTGTGTATGAATTGGCGCCATTGTAGTTGGCGTTGCCTGCTTTCAGGCGACTGCTGCGTTGTTGGAGGCACAGCGGGATGCAGCAGCGACGCTCAAAGCCTATGCAACGTCTTACTCACTCACAGATACACTCACACAAACATGCACACACCCATATATGTTTTGCGTAATGAAAAGTAAAGTTGCGACAACTGGCGCCTTGCAACAACTCGGCATTTCGAAGAAACTTGAAGTAGGCGTCAATCTGCAGCAAATTAAATGTATCTAAGTGTGGGTTGTTGCATGTATGCATATACTTATATACATATATGTGCAAGTAGTATATGGGCTGACTGCATTTGTCTTAGTACTTGTGCATGCAGTTAATGTGCTTATTTTAAAATTTAAATTGGCTTTTGCAGTGCGCAGTTGAGTGCCTCAAAAAAAGGGGCGCGTTCAAATAAACTGAGGCATGCATAGAAAGAGCGAGCGGCTTACTCTGCCTCGTTGTTTGATATGCATATAAAAGCAGCCACAAAGATGCAACACACACACACACACGCTACACAAAATTTGTGTGTGCAACTTTTCTTCATCTTGATAGAAAGTTGTGCATGCGCTTTTTCTTCTATTTTTATACTCTTTAGCAAGTTTAATGTTGGACATGACGATGATCGTTAAATTATTATAATTCTTTTATTTTTTTTTTTGAAGTTTCAAAATATTGTCCCATTTTGCCTATTTTATTATGAAAAGATCAAACACATTTAAAAATTATTTTTTTAGTGTGAAAAAAAAAACTTACTTGAGAAAATATTATTTTGTAAAATACTTGAAAAATACTAGTCTAGTATTTAGAGAAAACATTTTGGTATAACAATATTCCCACCTTTTAAATAAGTTTCAAAAAGAAGCTTAAAAATGGCATAAAATTAAAATTTTACAAAACAACACAAAAATTTACTCTTTTTCAAACCTTAAAAAACAGTTTCAAAACTTATGAATATTAAAACTTCGTTATTGAGAAAATACTTCTTCTTCTGGTTCTTTTTAAAAAAAATTTTCAAGTTCTTAAATCCAACACAATAGTAGGCTTCAATCGAAACTTGCTGTTATACTAATAATTTAATTAATTATTATTTATTAAATTTACTTATTGTCAAATAAAGACAGTTTGTAAATAAAATATTAAAAAAAAAATCATACTTGTTGCTGATGGGTTTTTGGTAGTATTGTCGGCCTAGAAGTACTGGTACACTCAGAAAAAAAGAGACGATCTAGGACAAACAAGATTGCTTAGTCTAGAATTTGTATGAATGTTTCGTTCTCTATTCATAAATTAAAATAATAAAAAAAAATACCCTCAAGTCTATTTTCTTAGTAAAGCTCTATTTTTATATTGAGAGTAGTTTTTCTTAATATAAACAGCCGTGTTCCGGAAAACGAAAAATCCAAACCGAACAATTTTATTCGGATTCGTTTTTACGTGCTCTGGAAAACACAATTTTTTGTCGATAATTTCTCTTTTTATTTTCAATTAATTCGAAAATTTCCCTCCTGTTGCATTGGCGCAAAACTATTTTTGTTTGATACAAAACAGCTGACATGGTTGTCGCAGCTCTGCACCTTTTTATTACTAAATATTGTTTACATTTTATTTTCGTTAAAATGTTACTAGTTCTTTATTATTCTATCTTTTAAATAAAATTACACAAAAACATTACTTTAGCAACAATGTTTATTAAAAATAAACACGACTGAACTGTTTTAGTTACAAGGGAAATTTTCTTTGTGTAACGCAGGAACCCTGTCGCACTTGTCGGTCATGTGTTCATGTATCTAACGCACACATACACAGACAAAAAAAAAATTCGTTTTGCACTACTAATGCTAATTTTTCGGTTGAGGGGAAATGAAAAATGTTTTTTGTTTATTAAAGTTAATGAAATTCTCTATGCCTTATACTTAATCAAAATGAGTTTTGACAAAAAATCAACTAAAATGTGGTCGCTCGAAAAATTTTTTTATGTGATTTTACCTTGCTTAAAAATAACAATTTAACGTTTTTCATGTATATTGTTAGTATTAAGCATACAAAAAATTATATCCTTTCAAACATGGTTTAAATGAAGGGAATCGGAATAATAAATCAAGAGCTATGCTTGAAATGCGGATGAAAAACATGGTTCCGAGAAAAACGCGTTTAAAGTTTTTAAAACGTCCCTCAGCGCGAGCGACTTATCGATCGCATCAAAAAATCCTTTCATACACATATCCTACGAATATGTAGCTTTAATTTTTTGTAAAAAAACAAAATCGGTTTTCTCGTTAAAATTTGAAAGAACCTCCCCTGAAATTGTTCGGATTCGTTTTTCGGAGCACGGCTGTATATTACATTTGCTCAAATTAATAATTTCTTGAAATCAATCTACAATTAGGCGTAATTATTCCCAAAATTGTTCTAAAAATTCCGAAGTTAAGAAATTCTACAAAAAGGGAAGAATATGTGTGCAATAACGCTCCTTAAGAATTTTACTCTCCATAATACAAAAATTTATCTTGTATTTTTTGTATTGTATTTTTGACGCCGCTAATTCTTGTTTTAAGAGTAAAAGGCTCGATCTTGAGCGCGAAATTCTTAATTTTTTTTCCGCATACAAACAAAATTTTAATAAATTAGCTTAAGAAAAGGGAATATGCAATAAAAAAAAGTACTAAAAATTTTTATTTAAATTTATTTAATTATAAAATTAATTTTGCTTACTTATATTATTAAATACAAATTTTATAAATTTTGCATACAATTTTATTATTAATATTTTTAATATTGATTTGGAATTTTGTAAAATTTGTGTTCAACATGAAGAGTGTTTAAACTTCGACACTCAACAATTAGTTATCCATTTCTCTCACACTCTCTCTCTCTCTCTCTGCTATTTCCTTGAATAAAGAAGCTCATAGTGTAATTAACAGTTAGTTGCGCACACAAACACGCAAAAGAAATATTTGCATTAAGATAAGCAGCTTAATTATTTTCTCTCTGTGTATATGAGTAACAAGCGTATGTGTGTGCGTATTTCTTATGCGGCATATTCTCTTTGGTGTGGTTGCAAGTGCAACACCAAGTGCTGCAAGGATTCCAGCATACTATGAGGATATGCATTTGAAGTGCAAGTTCGTTTTCGTGTTTGCTGTTAATGAAAACGTCAAAAGTTTGCCTACCAATTAACGAGGTGCACAAGTATGCGTGCCTTGGTGTGTGTGTGCGTGTGCATGTGTGTGTTGGTTTCTAAGTGCGTGAGTGCATGTGCGTGAAGATTTAACGTGATTGATTGATGATTGATTAAGAATCAAAGTTGGCAGCACAGAAATATCGATTAAAAGTTTGAGTCTGTTGAGTTTTTAAATAAGTGGGATAAGCGAAAGTCGTTTTTAAATTAAACCAGCAAATATTATGGCATCTTTGGATTGGATTTTTTTTTGGGAACTTTCAATTGTAGGTACATTTTTAGGAAAATTAATCAGAAATTAGAAATTCTGAAAAACTATGCTTATACTATATATTTATACTATATACTTTCCCTATGTTTGAGGCTTTATTGTAAAAAAGTGGTAACATATTTATTATTGAAATTACTACCCGTCACTAGCGACTATTTTTATCCCATCTTTCTGGTAGTTATACGGTACCATCTCGAAAAAAATGTGAATCTTATCTTATCTTCATAAGCGTGGAATTATTGGTTCGCTAGACTGTATCCCAAGGATCGAAACCCACGGCAACCCAAAGCAGCAATATCTGAAGAGTCCACATTTAAGCGTGTCCAGGTATGTCTTGACCGGTCTGGCGACATGTATCCGATCATTGCCATGCTGGAGTATGACTTTGTCGAGTACTGTGGCCGTTATTCCTTCAATGATCGGCTCAAACACATCAATTTCTTTTGATACCGATCTCCTGTGATGGTTTCAACTGGTTTCAGAAGCTCATAGCTACCCGAGCTGGTCGAACCAAATACAGAGCATAGCCCAGCGTCGTGAATATTAGGACTGGTCGACGACGTGGTGGTATATCCAGGCATACCCCATGGTTTTTTGCGCATGGGATTATCGTAGTGAACCCATTTTTCATCGTCGATCACAATTCCATATAAAAACCCCTTTTGATTGTGTGTTTCAAGCAGCTGTTCACAAGTGAAGAAACGCAGCTCAATATCCCTCTTCTTCAACTCGTACGGAGCCCGATTCCCATGTTTCTGAATCGTTCCGAAGGCTTTAAGGCGTTTCCAAATCGCTTGCTGAATAAATCCCAAAGATATTGCCATTTCTTATTGCGTTTGGCAGGAGCCTTCATCAAGCAATTTCTCCAATTCGGATTCTTCGAAAACTCTCTCTGGCCTACCGCTATGCTTGTCCCCCACGTCAAAATCACCAATTTCGAAGCGCTGAAATCACTCAGGACGTTTTCTTTTACTTAGAGCAATCTCACTAAAATTGTTTTGGAGTTTTCGATCAGCCTAAATTTTAATGAAAGTACAAGTTCAATGATTTGGTTAAGTCGTTATGGTGGCAGATGACTAAGCTTCTTTTAAACTAATTTAATATAGATATTTGTACCAGCACAGCAGTTCACCGAAAAATGGCAGAAGCCAAGTTGTTCACCTAATATATGAATTTAAAGAAAATCTATAACCAGTTTGATCCCTACATAAATTAGACATTTTAAAAATAAACTAATTAAAACTACTTTCAGGACTACCAGATGGTAGCTTTTTTTTTTAAATAACTTCTATGCACTGCTTTCGTCGGGAATCGAACCGTGGGCCTTGTGCGTGTGAGGCACACGTGATAACCACTACACTAGAAGAAAAAAAATGAATAAAATATTTTTGGGTATAAAAAAATGTTTCAAAAATGCTTAGTTACAAATCACTTCATCAGTGTACGTTGTTGTATACCTAGATACGCATTTAGACTGTATAAATAATGCCCAACAAATGGAACTATTTCCTCTCTAGTATGTTTTCCTGCAGAAATGCATTGTGTCGCTTACAAGCAGCGAAGTGAGCCTTGAGTATTACCTTATTGGCCATATTTTTTGTATTTAGTCAAAATTCTAAAAATAGCGAGACTGAGCCTACATAAGTTAAATATATATATAAATATATTTGTCACCACATGTGCGGCGCATGTTAAGTGGGTTTGTTCTCATAGATAATTAATTAATTATTTAATCGCTTCATAATTTTTCAATAGTTTCCAAGAAATGGCAAATTTCTTATCAACCAAAACGTCAACAAAAAAAGTATTATCAGTCACGGCGGTGTCCGACATGGGGATACCCTGCACAAAATAATTAATAGTTGGGCGAAGTATTGTATCGATGCGATAAGTAGTGTGAGGAGCGTGTTTTTGACTTCAATAAAAAATTTCTTAATTTATTATGCTCAAATGAGTCTACATTTAGGGGACGACACGTAGTATGGTATTATTAATGGGCTGTAGTATACTTTCGGATCGTCTGTAAAGTGTTCAGCCGCTATAGGCAGTGAGGTTATCGATATCATGAGATGACGTTAAAATGGCCACCCTAGTCTACATATTAAATTTTATGACTATGGCTTCTTTAATTTTGTAGAGAAAGCAAAACAATATTTAAGCGGTAGAAAGTCTAAAATAGTTAAATTATTGCCTATGTCTTAAAAAGCTTTTATACGATCTTGATGACTTTAATAGCACGTATTTGATGATGTGTCGTTAAAAAAATAAAAAAATTAACGTCAGAACTATCCTCAGCACAACTAAAGCACCCCAAAATTAGAATCATCTCGCCCCACAAAATGGTTTCCAAATTATCAAAGAAATCAAATCCTAGTCTATGGAAATATTGTTAAAATTTTTATCACACCTCGTTCATTCAGCTGCGCAAATTTCCATAATCTTCGCTAGCTTAAAGATATAGAGTATAAGTAATGGGGTGTTGCATAGCGCAGGGGCAAAAAATTTCCTTATTGTAACACTCTTAGTCTCCGCGGCAAAGACGTCCTCAATGCTTCGTTTAAGTCTACATTTCTTTTTTGAGCTAAATATTTTGAAGCTTTTAGAATTTTGCAAAATATTTAAGTGCTCATAAAGCACACTCAGTGTGTCAAAAGTATTCCAAGTCTTAATTACACAAATACTTTCATCAAGTAACTACATATTAAAAACAAATTAATGCTTCAAGTACTTGCAACAAGCCTAATCTCGTTCAATTGCAACTTTAAGGCTGTTAACGACGATTGTCATGTGCTTCAGTTGCCAAGTTGCAAAACTATTTTAGTTTATAACTCTCAGGTTGAGTTTTTCCAAGTTATACTAGAACATTTTCAAATTGGCTTAAACTTTGGCCAGCTTCATATAGTATAGTATATGACTAACTAACTTGTTTGGTGGCATGCAACTGCAGGTCTTTCATTTGTCATTAAAATTTTATACAATGGCCCAATTAAATTATTAAAGGAAGAAGAGCCTCTTCAAAACGAGTCACTTTGCTAAAAACTTTAGCTTCAAGTAGTTTTAATTAAATAAAAGAGACGAGAGGCACAAAGTTACATACATGAACAATTGAGGCCAACATGTTACACATACGCTGTTGTATCTGTGTATGTTTGTATATATGTAGGCGTAACATATTTGTTGTTAAAAGTTTTTCAACACCTGCAAAGATTTAAACATGACTCGCCTACGCTTCGTTGCAAAACTATGCCAAAAGAAAAGCCCAACATGGGCTGGAAATGTGTGTCAGTTGTACCAAGTTTTCTATTATTTTCCAGGCTCTATCTAGTCTATTTTTTTACAACATATATGTAAGTACTATATACTGCACTTGGTGACAGTATTTTATGTGGCACGGCTAAAACGAATGTTGAGCGTTGAAACTGCAGCGTGAAAAACATTAAAAATTAATGTTGCATGCAGCTGAAAGTCTGTTCACAAGCTGTTAGTGATGTTGTCGCTTTTCAACACTGTGCAAATGACAGTGCAGGGCCGTACAGGTGTTGCACAACAGGGCAAGTGTCATGAGAAACTTTTAGGCGCAGTCTATGTCGTCTATTAACTGACGTTTAATCAAATATTCCGGTTGCTATTTTTTGCAATATATGTCGCTAGCTTGTGTCATATTAAAAAAGTATTAACAACAGATTTTGACGATATGGCATCATTCTGAAATAAGATCTTCACTCTTTGACAGCTATGACGACAATTTGTAAAAACGTTGGCTGTCATGTTGGAATCGGCGAAAATAAGTGAAATACTCGAACTCTTCGATTTTGACGATATTTACATAAGTGGTAGAGATTACACAGGCCAACATGGTTTAGACAACATGAGTTTGAGATATTTGAGGTTAGGTATCCGAAAAACGGCGTTTTTTTTCCTACTTTTGAGGTTATGTACAGGGTGCATTAAGCTTTTGAGACATGAATGATCGCTTGAACTTTTAAATTAAAGGGTAAGAGTGGAACTGAATGATTAACTGGAGTGACAGACCACAAAAATTTTTTGCACACTGTACATAACCTCAAATATAGGAAAAACCCCCGTTTTACGGGTACATAAGCTCAAATATCTCAAAATCCTGACGTGATGGGCCAATTCTGACCCCGGATTCGGATTCTACGCAGCAAATTACTTCGGCAATGACCCTTAGCTTTCCAACAACTGACATGACCCCGGTATTTGTAGGCCTGTGCTATTTAAAGAATTATCGATAACTTAAAACTGGATTTTTCATTTTTTTACTTTTATTTGACAAAGGAATAAAGATATTGACGCTCTACCACAATATATATTGTAAACTAAAAAAGGGCAACTTTAAGTGCTTATATCTCCTAAACTAACAATCATATTTCTTTGGAAGTAAAATGTTGTAATCTTTAATTAAATTAAATGATCCCCAGTGTTCTATGTACATTTTATCATATAAGCTGTTAAATATGTTAAGCCGCTTATTATGGCTTCGTATAATTGAAACAATCTCTGTCATATTGCGAAACTATATAATTTTTTCTCTTAATTGGTGACATTTTTTCAAATAAAAATCTTCATTTTCACTAGCGTCATTTAATATGACGGTGATCATCATTTATATAACTTAGAATCAATATAATAAAAAGGTGTTTCCACTGATGTCTCAAAAACATTTAGATGAAAAATTTCCTGTAATTATACCCTGTACCGTATGGTACAAAGGGTATATTGTGTTTGTGCAAGCCGAAAATGTATGTAACGTACAGAAGGAGAAGTCGGAGACCCCCCAAAGTTACCTTAAGTATGATCAGAGTGACTAGAGAAGTCGATATACCCATGTCCGTCTGTCCGTCTGTCCGTATGAACGCCTAGATCTCAGAGATGGTAAGAGCTAGAGCAACCAAACTTTCAGATAAGATCCCTTATTAATCCATAGGAGACAAGTTTATTTAATTTTTTTGATATCGGGGTTATATTTATATATATATATATATAGCTCCCATAGGGGTGTTTCAGAGGACCTCGAAAAAAACCAAAAGTTTTAGATAGATAATTCGTTTGTTTATGAAGATATCGTAACCAAATTTGGCACTCAACCGTTTTTTAGAGTTCACAAGCACTGTACCAAATTTTATTAAAATCGCTTGACTATATCATATAGCTCCCATAGGACCAATCGGTCAAAAAAACGTTTTTTCTACAAAATTCGCTGTGTTTCGTTTGTTTGTGAAGATATTGTAACCAAATTTGGCATTCATAAGTTTTTTAGAGTACCCAAGCACTGTACCAAATTTGATCAAAATCGGTTGACTATATCATATAGCTCCCGTAGAGCCGATTGATCAAAAACCCGTTTTTTGTACAAAATTTGTTGTGCTTCGTTTGTTTATGAAGATATCGTAACCAAATTCGGCAATCAATTGGCTTTGAGAGTGCTTAAGCAATATTTCGGGCTTAATTGCAATTAGTGGTACAGGGTACCACAGTACGCCATCTTTTTTTTTTCCTCACTAAGAGGTTGGGCACTGCGACCAGAAGATCTTTTGTACCGTACCCATACATTAATGCAAAAGACTTTCAGCTTTCCGTATGAATAGCTGCAATTTGTTGGTGTTGACCTAAGATGAAAAGGACTGTTCCTTTCCTTTCCAATATGACAGGCTCTGTCCCACACCAGCGCTGGTCAGTCACAGAGAATATGTCTAGTGGCTTCATCGTTTTCGAGACAGAGTCTGCACTCTGAAGATAGATGGTATCTTACAGTGTGGTGCCCAGATAGGTATGCTACCAGGAGTTTTAAGTCCGCTCTGCCAAGACCTTTTGTCTTGATCATATCCAGGGCTTTGACCAGTTCTTTTGCTTGTGGACCCCCCAGTAAGGTGAGCCAGTATCGCCTATGCTCTCCTGCAGCCCATTTGTTTACCATGGTTTTGATTGTGGACCAACCAATACTACAGAAATGTAGTCGCGGTGGAGGTACCCTGTCGTACTAGATCATTAGCGATCGCGTTTCTATCCACTCCTGAGTGTCCAGGTACCCAACATAGAACGACTCCGCTGGGAATAGAGATTCTGTTGTTGGGTCCAGGGACTGCACCCTGTTCAGTTTTGGACCCATTCGTGAACCATTGTTGCCACCAGAGGTTTCCACAGGGGCTGCCTTCAGCCCAAGTCTCCCGACTTGGGAAAAGAGAGCTAAATTTCTTGTTGTGAAATAATTCCGTGATCATAAGATATGATCTAGAGCAAATCGATACGTCAGGAAGGGAATTTATAAGTGCGGCATGATCAGTGTAACTTGCTAAGAGTCCAGATGTGATCTGGATACGTAGTAGGCTCTGCATGACTGACTTTTTGATAAAAATGTGCAGTGGTGTTAGTCCATGGAATGACTGCATGGCAGCAGTTGGACAGGTACGCATAGCTCCCGAGAGAGATAGGCATACCAGTCTTTGAAGCTTGCTGCACTTCTTGATGGTCACACTTTGCTGCGCCTTGGGCCACCACACAAGGGCTGCATATGTGACGATAGGCCGTACCATCATATGGTATATCCATTCCATATATCCTGTCATATTGTATCATAGTTGTAGTGTGAGATAATTTATTTACGACATAATACGCCAAATGGCATAATGTATATGCTGTCTGATCACGAAAACCGAATACGTGTTTAGCTTATTTTTTTAAACTATTCCTCATCTGTGTTGTCACAAATAATTATGACGATGCTAAAGGTCACACTAGTTGTCATATTCGGCCAATTTTTGTCAAATTTGGAGAATACATGGGGTATCAGAAATTAAAGACATATAAACACGCTCTTATTAGAGTATGCTTGCGTCATAGCTTATGCCAACAAATGACAAAAAAATATGCCGGCATATGACAAATATTTCTACACAATGATTAAGAGTATTTTTATAGCCTTTATCACTTTAAAAATAAAATTGTGCCATATGACACAAATTTTTACCGTCTGAAGATACAATCTAGAGATTTTTCTATGATAAGATAATTCAAGTGCAGCGCCCTTAAGTTAATTGACATGAAAGTTGTAAAAAATGTTTGACATAAAAGATTTTGACTTGTGGTCACTTTAACCAAAATGTGACGCGTTCAGAGCATAGAATAACAAGCTTATGGCTTATCTATACATAAATACTTAATATATATATGTATGTATGTATATATGAATATGTAGTGATAGCAGTTATTCTGAGCACATGTTTAATGGACAATGTAATTGCATATGGCCTTGAGCAGAGAGAGCTTAAGTTCTTAGCCATTATTTGTCACATGTCGCTCTTGAGCTCCCAGCTAAGAGCACAAACTCGTGTAGAAGCCGTTGTACAACACTGCACTAGCAGTGTTTATCATACCATATCATAGATATCACTTTGATTAATTGCTCAGTAATTACATAAAATAATGGCTCACAGCTTTACTGGCCAACAAGCAAAGACCTGCAATTCAGTAGCTCAGTCAGAGTCACAAGCAAAACATTTGCAAAATGGCTGCAAGTTACAGTTATACAATGGCTTCTTGCCTGCTTTTCTGCATAATCACCAGTCCAGGTCCTGGGGTCTTTGCACAAGATGCACAGCCCTCAGCACTGCAAGCATGTAATAACAGCATCAGCATGCCCATAGATTTGGATCAGGTGAGTAATACGAAAACTGGAACTTTTTACGTTGGAAATTTATTTGTTAGCATATGCTTGCCCCTAGTTTGCCGGCATCTGGTGGGAGGTGGCACGCCAGCCTGCTAGCACCTACTTTTGCACCGAAGTAAATGTGACGGTGCAGAACACTGATCAGCTATTTGTAGCCACCACATATTCAAACACGCCCGACTATCCCTGGGTTAATCAAACCATGACCACAAATGCAACCGTGCAGAATATGACCGCTGAAAATTATGGCTATAATGTTTCCTATTGGAATCCACCAAATAATACGCCCTATACGGTGTTTAAGATTTTGAATACGGATTATACAAACTATGCTTATATTTGTGGATTTTCTAATATAACTGATAACTCCACCTACTTTGGACTGATACTTACACGCACCCGCGTTCCGACCACGACTTTCTTGAATGCCCTGGAGAGCAGTGGATCTGAATTGTATGAAAATTTCCCCAACGGCACCATGACCACAATTTTGCAGGGCGGCCAGTAAGTATTAGTTGACTTATTTTTATTAAGATCTCTAAACTTGAAAATATTTTCAATTGCAGGTGCTACGCTAGCGGCAGTGGCCATAAGGCGCTCTCGCTGCTTGCAGCAGCTTTAATGTTCCTTCTGCTGTGCCACTTTAATAATTAAATATTAAAACTATATGTTTGAGATCTTGAAATTATTTGAATAAATGGAAATTATTTGAATCGACAATAAATCTTTAAATAATTTTTAAAATTTTGCGATAATACAAATATGTATCTGTATTAGTATTTTGTTGAAATATCTAATAAAATATTTTAAATCTGCATATGTAAGTGTTGCACAAAATGTTTTCTTGAACCATATTAGATGTTTTAACTTAGACTATTAGCTATGTGCCTGCTTAGCTTCGCTTTCAAAATCCAGTTCGAGTGAATCTTTGGATTTTTCTATTTTAAAAATTAAAAGAGAGTTATTTTGTCAAATCGTCTAAAAAGTTCCCTTTTTATCTGCATATAGTGCCTGTAAAATTTAAAGACGATCCGAAAGTATTTAATGGGCGCGAAAATAGGTCAAAGGTCATTGTTTTCACTTTTTCCGTTTTTGACTATATTGTTCTACATAAACTTTAAAAACTTATTTCCAATCAAACAAATTATGGTTCAAAAAGTCTCATATCTATCTAGACATAATTTTAAAAAAATATACAGTCGGCCCGAATAAATTTGGAAAGCTCTAAAATTGATTAAATTAATTAATTACACTAGTTTACAAATTTTAAAAAATGTTGGTATCCTCAACCAGTTTTAGTCGTTTCCGTAGTAAAATGACATGCTAAAACCGAAAATGCAGTAAAAAATTTTTTTCATGAAACGGGCTTAGAGATATTGCAAAAAAAGTGCCTCTACTTAACAGCAAATATCTCTGGTTGTACTAAACTGATTTCGATAATTATACCCTGTACCGTATGGAACAAAGGGTATATTGTGTTTGTGCAAGCCGAAAATGTATGTAACGTACAGAAGGAGAAGTCGGAGACCCCCCAAAGTTACCTAAAGTATGATCAGAGTGACTAGAGAAGTCGATATACCCATGTCCGTCTGTCCGTATGACCGTCTGTCCGTCTGTCCGTATGAACGCCTAGATCTCAGAGATGGTAAGAGCTAGAGCAACCAAACTTTCAGATAAGATCCCTTATTAATCCATAGGAGACAAGTTTATTTTATTTTTTTGATATCGGGACTACATTATATAGCTCCCATAGGGGTGTTTTAGAGGACCTCGAAAATAAGCAAAAGTTTTAGATGGATAATTCGTTTGCTTATGAAGATATCATAACCAAATTTGGCAATAGGAAGTTTTTTAGAAACCCCCAACACTGCACCAAATCTTATCAAAATCGGTTGACTATATCATATAGGTCCCATAGGATCGATCGGTCGAAAATTTGTTTTTTGTACAAAATTCGTTGTGTTTCGTTTGTTTGTGAAGATATTGTAACCAAATTTGGCATTAAGAAGTTTTTTAGAGTTCCTAAGCACTGTACCAAATTTGATCAAAATCGGTTGACTATATCATATAGCTCCCATAGGATCGATTGGTCGAAAATTTGTTTTTTGTACAAAATTCGTTGTGTTTCGTTTGTTTGTGAAGATATTGTAACCAAATTTGGCATTAAGAAGTTTTTTAGAGTTCCCAAGCACAGTACCAAATTTGATCAAAATCGGTTGACTATATCATATAGCTCCCATAGGACCAAAAAAACGTTTTTTGTACAAAATTTGTTGTGTTTCGTTTATTTGGCAAAGAAATATCTTTTGGAGTTTGTAAGCAATATATCGGACTTGATTGCAATGTGGTGGTACAGGGTATCCCAAAGTCGTCCGCGCCCGACTTTAACGTACGCCATCTTTTTTTACTAATTTTTACTTGACTTTAGATAATTGAATTACTCATCGATTACGTTTGGAACATATTTTTGTCAAACTAACGGTTTGGTCGCTATTTACGCATTCATCTGAAATTTTTCGTCATTTTTGACCTATTTTCGCGACCATCAAATACTTACGGATTCTCAAATCGTTAAATTTTACAGACGCTATATACAGGTAAAAAGGAAACTTTTTAGGCGGTGCCGTTCGTGAGATGTTGCAAAAATGGCCACCCTAATACACTTTTAAATTCAACTATTCGATTCGTTTTGAAATCATATGTTTGGTGCTACCAATTTCACTAAAACGAATTTTTTATGTGGTTTCAAGCCGTTGCAAGAGGATTTAAAACGAATCGGCACGTAGCTTTGAAAGTCACGCATAATTTTTTAAATATTCTTTGATATATATTTAATATGATCATATAAACAATATATATACAGATTACATTAAATATAAGAAAAATGTATTATTATTTTTGACGTCACTCAACAAAAATTTTTTTTCAAACCATTTTTTACAAAACTTTTAAGAAGTTTCGTTTTTTTGTAACATTGTTGCACCCAAATTCATGTTTACAAAATATTAAGGTGGCACAAAATGATATTTAAAAAAAATGGTAATTACAAAAAAGGAATTTCAATAAAAAAAATTAATTTCTTTTTCAATATATTAGCTGATTTTGTTGAATCTCACTCAATCCTGTTATGTTATTTAATTATTATTATAATTTACTTATTATTCTCGGATAGATTGTAAATAAAATAAACCAAAAAAAAACAACATTTTTTTTAATGAAATTTTCTTGGTTAAAAAATATTGATGAATTTGAAAACAAAAATTTGTTGTTTTTTTAAGCAAATCGCTCAATTAAAAATTCCTCTAGCTAGTCAGCTAGTACCTAGGCACAGGTAATACGCCTACGAAATTTCGAGTCCACAATAATTTCAATTAAAAAATAAGCTCAAAAAACCAAAACCCGATCACTGCAAAATCACGCTCTGAAAAGTATAAAAGAAAAGTACAGTCGTGGTCATATGCCCCGAAGGCAAGAGCTACTGGTACATAAAACGAATTTGTGGATGATGATGACTGACGAGGTAGTTTTCACGATTTTCACCCGCAGCATACACTTGCTATAAATACTCAAAAAATAATAATAACAAAGATAAAAGATAGATCTCTTTGACTTAGATGATAACTGAAAATTTAGGTACGCCATTCTTTAACAAAACATATCTCGTAAACGAAAAAAGATAAAAATTATATTTTTGAACGGAATTAATAAAATTTTATTTTTGAAACATTTGTTTTATTTATTTTTAAATAAAATAGCGATCTGTCCTTTATCAAAAAATGAAAATTATCACATTTTAGCTCTAAGATAGCATTTTCGAAAATTAAGCTTACAAATTTAAAAAATGGCGGCTCAAAATTTGTAGGGGAGAGCATTTTTTTTCGTTTTGGATAGTCCATCCGAAAAGAGTGGGAACTGGAGCAGCATATGCTTAACTTGGATTTTATGAGCATATCCCCATAATCTAGCTATTGATTAAATCAAAGGGTAAGAGCTGTAGGGGGTAATGCAATGGCTCTAAAAATTTTTGAGTGCACTCAGTCATGACTTAAACTTTTGAGCAATGTAAGTCAATTGAGCAAAACATGTATGTGTATCTCTTGAGCTATCAAAAGTGACTCACGAGCTTTTTGTGTTTTGAGTACAAACGAGCTGTTTATTTTTTGAGCTGTTGATTTGCAAAACTCACAATGTACTCGTGTAACACGAGTAACCACGGTCGGTCTTGCTTGGACCATAACTTGCATTCTTGTTGCTATTGTTTATAAGGTAGGTTGTTTCAGCGATTTTTTTATTTGCAGCATTAGCACGCATACGCATGTGCATGTGTAGCGACGAAGAATGAATTGTGAGCCTTTTCTTGGGTGAATGCAAATGCGTAGTATTGTGGGTGAGTGCCTAATTCATCTTATTAGTTCACCCAATACTTTTGTATTGCATTAGAAACATAGGTAGTCAGTCACTTTATGCACAACATTTAAACAAGCTCTCGCACACTCACATTTTACTTGTTATGCACATACAGGCTCGAGTTAACTCAACGCAGCTCTCCGTTCACTTTGAGCGCGACACTCAAACAAGCTCATTTCGGTTTGCTACTCACACTCACATTTTACTTGATATACTCGTACAGGCTCGAGCGCACTCAATGTAGCTCTCTGACGTAGAGTTTGATTAAATGGTGTAGTTGAGTAAGGATTTTGGATAATTCCGCCACCACGTGGAGCAAATTGCGGGGTAAAGTTTGTATGTGAATTTTTTTTGTTTTTGTTTTTACTTACATCTTAAGTATTTCTTTTTCGCTCGATTTTTCCTCTAGTCAATACCCTATCACTACTATCACTCTACCACCACAAGCAATTTTCCATATCGATACAAAAATAGAAATGTGTGTAGTGTATTCCACTGTCGATGCCTGACCAAATAAATTTTGTTGAACATTATTTGCAGCATTCCCACTGCATTCGAATCTTAGTTAAATAATTGAATGTTTGTATATCGAATTATCAAAGTACATGTGAATGTCATCTTTATCAATAACTTAAATTTCCCTACTAAAATAACCTGCGCCTTTATTTAATTATTTTTTAATATATTTAATACATTTTTTCTTAGTTATAGAGGCCAAGGTACGAGTTTACATTTGTGGTTCCCATTTGCACTTGACTCCATTGGAGTGTTAACGCACTTGAAAAACCCCATATCTTTGTTATTTCGTCTTTGACATGATAACATTAACTTATGAACATTAACGTGCCCAATTGATGTATGTACAAGATTATATATATTTTTGTTTTTGTCAGTTTACTTTATATGTATATTGAAAGTATATTATAGTTGTCTTCAATTTGTGTTTTTTGTTTGTATTCGAGCTTCTTACTGACTATAGTTTATCAATTTGGCGTTGTCTACATTTTATTTTTAGTTATTTTTTGCGATTTTTTGTTTTTTACGCTCTGAGTCACTTTTTTTTGTTGTCAGTTTTTCATAATAAAGCGATAAAAGGAAGCACAAATAAAATAAATTTTATCCAGACTCAGTCGGAGTACTGAGTAATTGCTCAGCGCTTTCGCATGTGCAGATTTTGATAAGCCATTAACAACCTTGCATGCAACACGAGAAATTGATAAAAGAACAATCTTTTAGTAACCCAACAAGTCAGACAATTAAGTACTGTAGTTTCTGTAATTAAAGAGATTAAAGAGAGAGAAAGGAAATTAGGGCATGAATCATCTCGAACTGACGCAGTTTTCTAAATTTGGAATGATTAACTAAAGAGTTTACATTTTTAAGAAGGGTTCATAAATTTAGACAAAACACCGTGTCAGTAAATATCATTATAACTGATATATGATCTAAAGAACAAGTGCATTAGCAGTAAAGATAAGTTGACGTATTGTTTATATTTTAAAAATGTACATAACGTGGACTTTATGATGCTCTGTTTGTTGTTAAGATTGTGTTATAGATAGGTAGGTCTAAGCTGTCTAAGCTTCCCTGCAGTTCGTTCTGGCCATTTTCATGGGCGCCCACATTGATGGTGTGCAAAAAAAGACTGCTTTAAAAGAATTTAAACAATTTAACTTGGTATGGCAAAAAATACGGGTCTTGTAATTATACCCTGTAATTACCTATAGGTACAAAGGGTATACTAGATTTGTGCAATGTATGTAACCTGAAGAAGGAGGCGTGGCAGACGCCAAGTCCTTTATACTAAAATGCTTATCATAACCTCGGGTAGCGATCTAAATTTTGATAAAAAAATCGTCTTCAGTGCTAAAAGTTAGATAAACTCCTGAGAAACTTACTGTTTGGTATGGAATTAAAACGAATCGCCAAAAAAGTTTTTAAAAAACACGAATTTTGTACTGAAATAATTTTTCAATATTCTTTGTTATTCTTAGATTCTATTTATGCCAACTTTAAGGTAGATATTTATTGACAAATATTTATAATTATTTTTTTCTGACTCAACCCAAAAATTAGCATGCCTTGTGCAAAACTTTTTTTTTTTGTTTGTGTATGGCCGATAAGTGCTACAGGGTCTCCGCGTTACAAAAAGAAAATTTCCTTGTAACAAAAATAGCTAAGTCGTGTTTAGTTTTTATAAATATTGTTGCAAAGTAACATTTTTGTATAAAAATAAGAAAATTTCATATTCATGTACCTATAGGTACAAAGGGCATACTAGATTTGTGCAATGTATGTAACTGACAGAAGGCGGCGTGGCAGACCCCAAGTCCTTTTTACCAAAATGCTTATCATAACCTATCATACCCTCGGGTAGCGATTGAGCCATGTCCGTCTGTCCGTCTGTATGAACACCTAGATCTCGGAGACAATAAGAGCTAGAGACCAGAAACTTTACCAGCAGGTGCGCATATTTCCTCAAAAGATGAAGTTTGTTGAATCATGTCAATATTTTCCCCTTTTCCCCCTTAGCCTTACCGTTTAATATTTTCATCTGAAATGTGGTTACATGCATCTGTGTGTTAAAAATAAACAAAATCGGACAAATACAGCAAAAGTTATAGTCAAAAATGTACAAATTTCACCACCTTTGCCTATAAACTGCGTCAATATTTGACTCTTCGTAATTATGGTTATAAGTGACCTAGAATCAAAACTTCGGTAAGCTGATTCATGTGGCTCTAATGAACAAATCCACATCCAAATTTTATCGATGCGGTCTCCCCACCCCCCGCAATGGATTTACCGTGTTTTCTCCCACACCCCTCAACATACCAACTGAAACTTACCCCATATACTTTAAATAACTTCTTTGACGTAACACTCGAATTTCATCAAAATCGGTAAAAATTTAGGTATAAATATCGAATTTCACCAAAAAAAAATAAATTCCAATTGGAAAGTTCCTAGAAGGAATATGCAAGAAAAATTTTATCGAGATGAAAGGTACAGGCTATTCTACTATCGGGCACCGCCTCGACTGTACCACATTTTTTTACGATGTATCTGGGCACGGCTTGAAGGCTTTCTAAAAATGCCCAATGGCACATATTAGGTACATTTACGTATAAAACCCAACAAAACACCATCTTCGACGTTCGAAATGTCGCCCAGCTGCCTATCAACTTTCTTGAGGTAGCACTGCAAGCCACTCCGAGGATCGGCATATGCTTGGCAGTCGGTTTTACGGCCTCATTGTCAGTTTTAACCCATTAAGATCCGACACTTTTTAAAATTGTTGAGATTTTTTGTTTTGTTTAATTGAAATTAGCTTAGAGGATTTTTTTCTCTTTGGAAACAGTTTGCAGCAAAGATAGCTATGATCGAAAACACAGAGAGCTTGGATGACACCACAGTCTGAACTATGAAGAACAATAATGCGATGCCTCTTCCTCTTCCTAAAATGCTTACAGTCTAGTCTGCTAACCTATCAAATAAAGTCTCGAAAACTACAATCAATTGTTCTGCTTCCAATCCCACTACCGTTTCCGTTTGGTTCTCAATATAGAAACTGGCTACATTTTATGCCTCGAGTTATAAAAGATAGATATTTTTATGCTTTCATATGCATTTCAAAGGCAATAAGATTCTAGAAAAAATGTGCCCCAATATTGCTGTTGTTCCCAAAGCCAGTAAACTGTAGTTTGAATACACTTAGTGATACCAAGAAAACTCTTTTTTTTTTGTAAAATTCACAACTTTTACTATGCAAACGCAGTTAATTTTTTTTCCTGATCGACCTGCTTCACATAAGTAGTAAAAGAAAAAAAATCAGAATAGTCTTATTGAAAATCTCTATATTACCTACATGTCTCTATTAAGGACATTATGTAAAAATAAAATGTATGCTCGAAAGTACAGTGGTACGAATATGACAAATTTTCTGTAACCAAGCAGCAAAAGTGGCCACTAATGGGTTAATGGCATCAATGTACCCCAGACAAATAATTATATTTAATTTTAATTTAATTTTTATTCCATGGCATTAATATTAAGTTTTAACAGATAAAAGAAATGTATACAGAGTTTAGCTGACTTAGCTTTTCAACTGAATGGTTAATCTTAAAAATATTATATTAAGTTATATATTAATAACAATATTAATTTGTTAGGAAAATTGGAAAAAACCTAAAGCTGATAATGTTCTTAAACTACTTCTTAAAAATAAAACTCTAACTATAGATTAATACTTAAGAGTACTAACTTTAGATTAGCCTCAAAAGTACCAATTCTGCGGGATTCGCGAGATTCTCTAAAAGTTGCGTAACATTAAATTATGTTTTCTAAAATAAATTAATTTATTAACGAGGCTGACATTTGCCCGATCATGGAGACGAGAGGTCGAGTAGTAGAATGGGAGGTTGAGCATCATTTTAAGTAGTTTGTTTGCAGCTTGGCCTGGTGACTGACGGCACAATCTCCCCAAATTTCACAGCCATATAAAAAAATGGGCACAAATATATATTTAAAGAGAAGGAGTTTATTCTTTATTGAGAGATGGGATCTTCTATTAATAAAAGGGTACAAGATCCGAATAGTTCTATTGATTTTGTCAATTGTGTTGTTAATATGATTGTTAAAGGTTAGTTTTTTATCCAGTGTAAGTCCAAGGTATTTAATGTTGGTAGCCCAACAAATAATTATATGTGCATTGCTTCAATTACATTTATTTTTTGAAAGATGGCTTAATTTATTAATGTTATATTTTTTTGCTTGTTTTTTATGAGCTTTAAAAAAAATACTTTGATTGTTTATTAATTTTCCTTAATACTAAAAAAAAGGATGCAGTTTTTCTCCATAGAAAATAATTATATGTGCATTACTCAATTTTGCTTAAAAAACTACTAGATATTGCTTATTTCCAGAACTTAAAGTAATGTAAGTTAGATATTGTATTTCCATTTACTATATAAACAAGTTTTAGGCTGCAGCGCATTAAGTCAGCCAGAATTTTATAGGGTGTAAAAGCGAATTTTGGGCTCAATCCACTACAAGCTCACTTTTTAGGTCTTCCTAATAGTCATACTTCGTTATGATAATAAAAATGTTATCAAATGGTATCTCTAAGATATTTTCAAGCAGATTTTGGCCCGATTTTGTCGTCGGCCACTCCATAAAGGCAATATTTTGCACCCTAAAGTAAGATTTTGGAGCTTCTGATCCGTGGTTTAAAGCCTGAAATATCCTGTTGCGGAAGGTAGATCCTACGGATATGGTACCGAATCGTAGCTCATGTAATTTAATATATTCCTGTGCATATATGTGACCAGATAAAAAACATGTAGGATCCTTGCACATAACGCTAATCGAAGACTATATTATGAGGTGTTTTCCGCAACCGATTCGTTCTTAACATATGTTAAAATTATACCTTATGTCTTGTAATTCTTGTTAAATACCATCAAAAACATTCAAATTAAAAGATTTCCATCAAATTCAGTGTTTTTTGATCCCTTTTTATAAATACTTTGAGCAATTCTAGAAAGTAGTACATGAGCCTTGGCATACCATTGATATTATATGATTTCCGGCCTATGGGACTCTATATTACGATTCGGTCCTTCTCACTTTTTTACACTACATGCAGTTTAGTAACAATTAGAATTGATTCCGACCTAGTCTTTTTGAAAGTCATCATGTAATAAGTATGCAACTGCCGGATGGCCCATTTAGATCATCCGCCAATTTTAGGAATTGCACAACTGCGCTTGTTTATTGAGTAGTTTTCTGGATTTTTGCGATGAAGGAAGTTTGCGATGTCTTATTTAAATTTTAGCACTTTTAGCCCAGAAAAAAGGATCTTCGTCCTACTTTTCAGTATCTGCAAGCATTTTTTACAATTGTGATATCTTTCTCAAAAAATAATTGTCCTTTTTTAACACTAACACCATAAATATAAACAATTTTATAAAACTTACCTCTAGACTTAATATAAGCATATAATGTTTAATGATAATACAATATAATAAGAACATTATATACAATAATTTTTTAACCAGCCTGAAGGCCTCTGTCTTACAAACCATTATAATTTAGAAGTAACTTCTAATTTATAATTAAGTAAATAAAATAAATAAATAATAAAATACATTTTTAATTTTAAATTATTACTTTTGTATTTATTAACAACTCTTGAAACTTTTCTGGCGACGGTATAGACCTAGTGGGACTCGTAGAAAAAATAACTCTCTATGTACATATAAATATTCCTATGAAAAGTAAAAATTTTATCCTGGATTTAAGCGAACGGTACCTAAATTAGCAAAAACAGGGAAGTTTGTTTTGTGAAAAACGGACACAAAGTGTGTCTCCAAAAATCTGCATACTCAAAATATACATTCCGCTGCTCAAAAGTGAGATATATCAAAAAAAAATGTACGCACATATAAATATTTGTGTTTAAATTAATTTTTGGACTTGACATAACAAAAAATGTGGTACAGTCCAGGCGGTGCCCGACAGTGGAATACCCTGTACCTTTTGTCTCGAAAAAGTTTTTCCTGCATATTCCTTCTAAGAACTTTCCAATGGGAATTTTTGGAAATTCGATATTTATACCTAAGAGTTCCGTAAATTTTCACTGATTTTGATGAAACTCGAATGATATGTCAAAGATCGTAATTAAAGTATATGGGGTAAGTTTCAAGTTGTTATGTTGAGGGGTGTGGGAGAAAACACGGTAAATCGATTGCGAGGGGTGGGGGGACCGCATCGATAAAATTTGAATGTGGATTTGTTTGTAAAAGCCGCGAAAATCTACTGCGGGGGAACGGGGAAGATATTGACATGATTCAACAAACTTCATCTTCTTAGGAAATATTCGCACCAGCTGGTAAAGTTTCGTGTCTCTAGCTCTTATAGTGTTCGAGATCTATGCGTTCGTACGGACGGACGGACGGAGGGACAGACGGACATGGCTCAATCGCTACCCGAGGTTATGATAAGCATTTTGGTATAAAGGACTTGGGGTCTGCCACGCCTCCTTCTGTCCGTTACATACATTGGACAAATCAAGTTGCCCTTTGTACCTATAGTACAGTAAATCTGTAGTTTCATCTGGAAATGAATACTTAATGGATGAAACTTTCGAGGATCGTTAGGGACCTTGTTCTAAGTCTAAAACCGAGTTTTCGTATTTGTGAGTGGGGGGCGTGGCACCGCCTCCTGACAATATATGTTGCTACGGTTTTTGCATGTTATCTTTTTTTCTATTAAACTTAGACTCATGGTTCAAAGGTTAATATTGCTGCAAATAAAATTACCTATAAAAAATAATTTAAATCAAGCTTGTAAGTTAATTGGTTCAAACACAAAACTTGTTTAAAGTTTAAAGTTGGCAATGGTGTTTGGTGTTTTTCGAATAATTTGCAAATATCTCAAAGCAGGCAGGTTTTTTCGGAAATTTAAGCCGTGTATTTTGTTAAAGTAATTGAAATTATCTACAAAATGAGTCCTCCATCACTTTTCTACGATTAATAGTTTTCCAGCAATCGAACAAATAGGTTAGGTTAGGTTGTACCGGTAGACCCCGTGGGGGTCACATATAGACTAAATAGTCCTTAGTGGTACCGGAAAAGATCAAAAAATATGGAACGCTTCACGATTTTGCGTGAATAAGTCGCTCATAAATAATAAACGCCTGTTTGGAGGCTAGATTTACTGTACTACTATAGGTACAGGGTATAAAAATATACAAAACAAAAACGATTTAAGTAAAAAAAATTCATAAATTAAGTGCCCACAACTGGTAAAATTAGTTGCCCACAACTGGGAAATGCAGACTTGTCAAAAAATTACCAGCAAAATTTTTTTTCGCGAGAATTTTGATCGAACCAATATAAAATCACAAAATATATATAATTTCCGGCACCTTTTTGCAACATTCCACTTGAATTTATCGCACTTTAAACACCAATAAAAAGTGGATCGTTCTACATGAAAAAATGCGATCGACTGCAGCTGCTAAACGTATGCGCCGTTTGCTTCGACATTAGCACTCTTCTTTCTTCTTTTATTCCTTTAACTCCTTGACGTGCATAGGGCCTCCGATATTTGCAATAAAGCAATTTAAAGATCAGCTCCATCTCCTCACGTTCAGAAGTTATGCAGGGGTACCCACAACCGGGTAATGCCCACAACCAGACCACTTCGCCTACTATAGTTTAGCTGAGACATGATATGAATATATGTACTTACAAAATTATATTGGAGTTCAACTCGAATATTTTATGCTCAAGAAAAAGAATGGCATATGTTTAGGTGGGTGTCTTCTGTTGGGGTATTTATGGTTTTCCTCCGTGTTTTCCCTTTTTTCCCAATGAAAAAAGTCTTGTTGTTTGATGTTTAGGATGTTTATATTTTATTCTTATTCTTTTATTTACCAAACAAAACGAAAAGGTACGCGTGCAGCGGGTCTGCTTACGTTAAGTGTGATGGGAGAACTAATTCTAATGCGCTTTACTGTCGGGATCACCTCTTGTGAAGCTTTTCACCTTAGTGAGCGCAGCTTACGCTTTTTGAGCGAAGCTAAGCACGGAGCTAGGTTTAACCCAAGGTATACTTATTTAAGGTAGCATACTCCCGCCGAAAAAAGTATACCTTGGGTTTAACCCACTCATGCCATTTTGGCATGAACAGCAGGCAACACCTAAATTATAAAAGAGAGTATTGGATTGTTTCATAATTCTTAAGTACTTTGCTAAAGTAATTTCCAAATGCAATGCTTCTTGAATCAGTTTTCTGCAAAACTAAAAAATCACTGACTACAGTTACAAGCCCTACAACAAAATTAAAAAAAAAAAAATGTATGTAAAAGACTTTAAAAGAGTTGACTCACTTCTACAAAATAAATAAATTCAACCCACATGCGACAATTAAAATCAAAACGCAAATTGTCGGTCATAATTTATTTTGAGCCATAAAATTTTATGTTACTTTTATAAAGATAACTAAACGTTGAAGAAAATTAAATATTTGCTTAAGTTGAAATTGTTTTTGCCTAAAGATTGATAAAACTTTTGTCTCTAACGCTGTACGTAGATGTCGGAAGAGTTTTAATTAATTTATAAACAAAAAAAGTGTCATCTATAACCTTAGCTTCAGTTCCTGGAATTTGCAGTAAAATTATAAAATCAAAACAAAGAGTTATGGGTATTTACTACTAAATTTTTTTTTTTTTTTCAACTAAGTGGGGTCACTTGAGACAGGGGAATTTTTCATTTTTTTTGGAATCTATAATATATATATTTTCATTACTGTCCAATGCTGATTGGCATTAAAGCTACTGTTAGTCATGCTCTTGCAATGTACCTAGTAGTTCAATTTTTTGCTTTTATGAGTGTTTGTGCAAAATGATAACGGTACTGTGTCTGCAAAACAGCTACATAACCCATACATATGTATATATACACTCCCACAAGTGAACGCATTTTAAGCCACACCATAAATGTGATAAGGCCAGCAGATACATTGCACACAGATACTTGACGAAAAAAAAAAAAACCAAAAATATTTCACGAGATTGAGCAATAAGTGTGTGTACGGGTGTGTATGTGTGTGTGGGGAACCGAGGCGCAGCTATAAAAGGAACAGCTGCAACTGCGCTGCTTCAGTATTTTAACAAACGAGCAGCGCGAACGCACGCAACGACTTGCAAACGATACCCTACCAAGTGATCCGCAGTGTATTTTGAAAACCAGTGCTAGAAAATGTGCAACACAGTGTTAACAGTATTGGCCGCCATTTTGTGCGTATGCGTCCGCAACACATGGGCCGTAGACCCAGTCGGCTGCATTGCAGCACCGAGCTTGAACTTCAATAACACCGAAGTGAGTTTGAGTATTTAGAGAGCTAAATGTGCACGGATTTTAACCCTAGCGAACCCTTCCATATTGTTTATAGTTTTTTGGAACCTGGTACGAGGTGGCTCGCCAACCAAACAATCCCAACGCTGGTTGCATACAAGTCGATGCTACTTTAGAGTCGGATAATACCACGCTTAATATTAACTTGTGGCACTCCACCTCATCAGTTTCTGCGTACCAAAGCCAGAACGAAGCCTCCAATATTACCTTGGTGGCTGACAGCACTACAGGCTATAATGTGACATTTATGGAGAATGGCCAACAAAAAGCGCCCGTCTTGACCAAACTGTTATCTCAGGTAAACACCACCGATGGCGTCAATTGGCTCATCGGTTGTGGTTATACCAATGCCAGCGATGAGTCCACCAGCTTTGGCTTTCTTTTGTCCAGAAAAGTAGCCAATATCACGGGCATCCTTTATGTCAACGATTTGGCTGCACAGAACTTTACCAATTTCCAGACCAACAATTTTTCGACCGTCTTGCAGGCTGGGTAGGTTATGCTTAATTTTTTTTAGTGTATCCATCCAAGCTCATGTCTCCAAATCTCTTTTACTTGCAGTTGCTATCGCAGCTCGGCAGCGCAATCGCTGCCCATGATTTCAGTCTTTGCCGCCGTGCTCCTTGCTCTGTTCAAGGGCATTTAAGCGTAGTTCAATTTAATCCAAAAACCAACAATAACTAAATTTTTGATTTAATTTTTCACCAACTTTTTAGTTTTTTTTATTTTGCTCAACAACAGACTTTTTGGTTTTTATTTAGTTTTTAATTTATTTAACAAAACTAAAAATAAAGGAAAAAAAAAACAGAATTATACTCGTAGTACCTTGGGTAACCCCAACTTATTTTGGAAAAAAAAATATTGACTGCTTTCGAACAAATTGCAAAAAATAATTTAGGCTTGTGGCATTTCCTATAAAAGGTACGATTTTTAATGATTATTCGATTTTTTTTTTTGTTTTGAAACCTAAAGCAGAGCTTTTTAAAATTTTAAGTAATTCACAAAAACTACCAGTTTAGACAGCCCTTAAAGAAACCAACGATGCTTAAAATTTAAAAAACTTATATTAAAATAAAGCACATTAATTTAAAAAAAAAAAATTTCTTTAACCAATTGCTTAACTAACCTTAAACTACTTCTACAGCAAAAAATACAAAATGTATCATGTTTTAAGCACTTTACAGCACAGATAAATTTAAATGTGACGCATACACCAAAGAAAAACAAAAACAAATCAGTTGATTTATATAAATACTAGTTCCAAACTATCTATGCCCATGTACGCCATGTTGCAATCAGCGCTTTAATTTGTTACCGACATATTACTTACCTTAAAAAAAAAACCTTAGATAAGATAGGCAGAGAAACAGTAATAGATAACAATATTGAAGACAGACAACACCCAAAGGCACACACACACATGCACACACTATCCAACACTTCAATTATTTGGACATGCTTTGGCAAATTAATCATACGCCGCGTGCACCGCCCGCAATACGCTTATCATTTGCCAAAACGATTTATTGCCAGTCTCTAAAAATTTCATTTCATTTTGCCACTGATTAATTTATTAATCACTTTATGTTACCACAATTTTGTTTCATACGTTTCTTTTATTATTAATTAGCCAGCTTATTGTCTACAACCAACACTGGCCTTATCACTGCTGTGATTTTTGTTGCTATTGATTAACTTATCTGTCATATTTTTTACACAAATTATTGTCATACATAACTTCGATAAGAGTCCGGCGTTTTGTTTTACTTTTAAGTGATAAATAATTTTTGTTTTTGTAATTAATTGTGTTTTACAAATTTCACTTTTACAATATTTACGCATTTAATGAGTTCATGGCACATCAAGTGACTTCAATGAGTTCAAGTGTTGTAAAGTGGCACGTGTAAAAACGTTATAAGTAGCTTATTTAGTACTTAGAGCGCTTCATCTCACACTTGATGTAATATGGCTTGTTAACAGATTGAGATTGTAATACTTAGACTTGGATTTTTTTTTAGGCAGCTGTAGTGGTGTAACATAAAGGTATAAATAATTATTTATTTATTTGAAAGATCAACATACATTATATTCAGTTGATTAATTTAACAAAGATGATCCAAAAAATTTTTTTTTTTAACAATTTATAATAAGCTTACAGTATAATTAATATTAGGTAGTAGGCCCATACCCACAGCCAATTGTGGTCCGTGGTAAATCGAGTTGAGCTAGCAATCTCTTCTTTTATTCCTTTAACTCCTTGAGGAGCAGAGGGCCTCTGTAAAACATCTAAATCGTATCCGGTTTTGTGCCAATTGCTTCACTTCCCTCCAGGAACATCCTGATTCTTCAGCTTCTTTTAAAACAGTTCGGCGCCATGTTGTTCTGGGTCTTCCTCTTCTTCGGTTGCTCTGCGGGTTCCAATCAAGGGCCTGACGACAAACTTGATGTGGTGGCTTTCGCAAAGTATGCCCAATCCATCCTCATTTAAGACTGGTAATTATGTAGGATATCGGCTTCATATTGCATCGCTGCGTCAGATTTTCATAATGCGTCGGAGACCTCTTCCAACAAAGGCTTGTAGTTTTGAACCAGCAATAAAGAACAATAAACGGACTCCGACCGTTTGGCGGAATTTCTATTTGTCCGGAGGCAAGCTGTGAAGATATTAGTTGGAGCCAAGGTGGTTCAAAACAGCTCTCATCAAACCGGAAGTAGAAAGTTTACTTGAGAAAATACGAGCCAAGTCGAACATAAATCTCTAAAGAGCTCATGGTAGTGCATCTCTTAAGAGATAAGGATACAAAATTTCTAGACGAACGTCTAGGAATGTTAAACAAAAGTTGCCGAAGTAGCTTAAGCTTATGCAAAAAAATAGCATTAAGGGCAATCCTACGATTTTCCAATGAAGGAAGATCAATTAGGAGAAGTCTACTGGCATTAAAAGGCAATTGGATATTTGGGTCCCAATTTAAGCTACGTACAGCAAAATGGAGAAACTGTTTCTGTACAGATTCTATTCGTGCTTGATGTTTTTTGTATTGGGGGCACCAAGCACAGGAACAGTACCCAAGAAGTCCTGGGCGAACTAGTGCAGAATAATGAACCTTGGTCGTATACGGATCATTAAATTCTTTTCACCAGCGTTTAATGTACCCTAGAACACACCTGGTTTTATTCACAACTTTAGAAACATGGGAGTTGAAGCTAATTTTAGGATCAAAAGTAACACCTAAATCAGTTAATAAAGAAATACGCACCAAAAGGAAACCATTTATGAAGTAAATAACCAAGTGAATTGTCTTAAACATACATTTAAAAAGGTTAAAATTCACCAGTTATGTAAAGAGTTTAAATCATAAAAAATTGTTAAAAATATTGATATTTTTTTTTATGACCATGGAGCTTCTGAGATAAAAGTCAAAGGGCATTTTATCGTTTTGACTATAATCGCCATTTTAAAAATAACTCTCTTTGGGAACTTTTTTTTCAGTATTTTTAATGTTACATCTTCTCTGTGTGGCGATGCGTCTTGTTGCAACCAAGTCCATGTTGATCACGAATATAGCTTTAGCTATATTCATCAAAATCTGCACCAATAAGGGGAGGTTCTTTCAAATTTGGCCGAAAAGAAGGCAAAGTTTGGGAATTATTTGTGGCATGATGAAAAGACATACATGGCGGCTCTTGTCAGCCTCTGCCCGCAGAATATTGTCGCCGCATTTCAGTTTTCCAGCCGCTTGTAGTGAACCGAAATAAAAAAAAAATGTTTTCTGTTTATTGAAGTTAATGAAATTATCTATGCCTTATATTAAATCCGAATGTGTTTTGACGAAAAATTAACTGAAATGTGGACATTCGAAAAATTTTTTTTTTTTTCATTGAACTGTGAACTTTGAACTTGAACTTGACCTTGCTTAAAAAAACAATTTAACACTTTTTCATGTATATTGTTAGTATAAAGCATACAAAAAATTATATCCTTTCAAACATGGTTTAAATGAAGGGAATCGGAATAATAAATCAAGAGCTATGCTTGAAATGCGGATGAAAAACATGGTTTAAACGCGTTTAAAATTTTTAGAACGTCCTTCAGCGCGAGCGACTTAGATGCGTTCAAGACAATCTATTTCTATAATTATCGATCGCATCGAAAAATCCTTTCATGCACATATTCTACTAATATATAGTTTTCATTTTTTGCAAAAAAAAAAATATCGATTTTCTCGATTAAATTTGAAAGAACCTCCCCATAAATAAGTTTTTTCGGTCGCAATTGAAAATCCTCAAAACTTCTTGACTAACTCGAAGGCGATTACCCAACAATTTTTCGTGATTACTAACGATGACTTTTTGGATACTTTTTCTGCTGATCGATTATCGCTTTTTTTGAAAACATTTATCAGCTGTCAATGTTTTGCAAGACTCTATACATGGACTTGGAAAAATGGGAATTGTGATGTTGTATTCATGGGAGCTTTAAGATAAGATGCATTGTTGTAATCTTTTGTTTGTATAACAAGGTTTGTCTTCTTGGGGCAAAAGGATATTTTCTACGGAAGAATGGGATCAGTTATGAACAAAATTTGACATCCTGTGAACTGATAATTGGCCTGACTGTAGCTATATTCGTATCGAACGTCAAAATTTTTGCAAAATAAATTTAGGATCAGTCACGCTATCGTGTTCATTTTACATAGTGTGCACAGATTAACTTTACAAAACTCGAAGAAATAGGAATTTTGATAAAAATATTTTGTTTTTTTTTGCGAAAAATGAGTAAAGGCTACGCTCATGTCGGGCAATGCGTCAAAACTAAGTTGTTGATTTAAATTTGTATACCCTGTGCCATAGATGCAAAGTCAAATATTCCACATGAGGATCTATGAAATTTTTCACAGCTTTTTTGGTGTAAAAATAAACCTTGACTTACGTTAAAAAGAATAAATCATTGAACACTAAATCAGGACTGTCAATCAATTCGACGTTTACAGCGCTTAAAAACTGTCTTGTTTGAGTATCTGTGTGAGAGCTCGCATTATCGTGATGCAGAATGTTTCCTCGGCGGCGGTTCGATTTCTTTATATCATTGATCACTTCTGGCAAACTAATCGTTGTATACCATTTCGAATTGACTGTCCTACGTTGCTCAAGTGGCAGCATGACCGGTAATTCCGAAGACACATGCGACCATTTGCTTCGAAGTGCTCGCCCGCAAAACAACTTTTGTTATCGATTGTTGTTTAGTTTTGGGCTCATAGGCTTAAATCTAAGATTCTACGCCTGTCACGATCTTCTTCTTCATATTTTGAAACACCGCAGTTGTATTTATTTAAAATTTCTTTGCACCATACGGCACGAGTCTGATTTTGAGCAAACGTCATATCTGCTTGGCGCCCAAATGTTCGCTCAGTAATGCCTCAATCTCACAAAATACATGACGATCTCTCAGAATTTCGCGCACGTCTTCGATGTTTTCTGCGATTACGTCTGATTTAGGCTACCATAATACATTTGTCCGATGAAGTGACCGTTGCACTCTTGTCGAGATACTGCCACTCCAAAAACATAATAAATCATGGTTTGAAAATGTTCACAATTCAATTAAATTTTTTGTCTTCTTCAAGCCAATAAAAACAAGAAAAAAAGCGCTTCTTACTTAAAACGTTGTGAGACTGTTTATAATAAAAAATGTCAAACTTTTCAATAGAAGTGTCATCTAGTAGCATTAGGCAATTAATTATAATGGGAGTAGTCGGAATGCAGGGAGTAGTCGAGATGAGGGACTGTAACCTACCCACCGATTTTATAATACTTTATCTATCAATAGCGTTAGTTGGCAGCATTAAAGCGTGTATATAGCCATGAATGCTTATTAACTATAAGAAGTCATGCTTTTGTTTGTCTACAGCTCTTAATGAAAGATCTATTGGAATTCTCTGGGTTACTTAATTGTTAGCAGCTTAGGATCAAACTCAAGGGCAGGACAACAACATAAGTTACGATGTCTATGGCAACACTCGAAGAAAATGCGTTACAAACAACAATACAAATACGCACGTCTGTGTGTCTGCGTGTGTATCGAAAAGTGTTGTAAAGCACATGCCGTGATTTGTTTACTTTGGAAACACTGCAAGTGTGCTGTGTTGTAAGATGGCGTGTGTGTGTGTGTGTGTGTGAAAGTCCTACCAACATTCATTTGAGCTTTGTTGTTGTTCTTATATCTATTTTTTCTTCTACTTCTTCCTCTTTATACACTTATCAATTTTCGTTTAGCTGAAGTTCTCTTTCCCATTCTCATTCTCAGAAACTGATTTGCGCCTTGTTTATTTGTTTGCCAAAAGCTTCAACCCAATCAGCACACACACACACACACAGCTATATGTATTTACAGCGGCAAGTGGCGCAGACAAACCAATGTAAACACTGCGTTCCGCCACTAAATCACCCAACCCCGCAAGACAACACTTTCAGGCGTTTTGGCATTTACACGCATATTTCGACTGCTTGAGCTTGATACTGAACGACGCGTCGTCGCCATCATTGCGCAGCATCTCGATCCGCCTTGGAGTATGCGACTCCTGTCCTGCTGCTGTTCCCATTTCGTGTGCGGTTTTCTTTGTTAGCGACTGACCCTTGGGCTCTGCCGCTTGAGGACCTGCCTTGTCTGCCTATCCTTCAACCTGCTCTCCCCCCAACCCCCCAACCCAACTCAAGCTGGCTCATTGGCATTTCGATTCGATTTGTGTTCGACTGAGCTTTGTCTGGTTGTGGGTTGGCCCAGTCCTTCGTTTTGTTTGTTTATTTGTTACTACAATTTGGTTACATTGTTTGCTTACAATCTTGTTGTTGCTTGTTGTGCTTGTTGTTGTCTCAAGTTCATGTCGATTAAGTAGGTAGGAAAAAAAAGAATCTTCGCTCTAAGCTGTAAATAATAACAACCAAAAATAATCAGACAGAATTGTTAGCTTTTGGCTTAAGGTCTAGCTGAAAATTGACAAAGTTGCATGTAGACACTTCCTGGAATTAGGGAATTTTTGAATGTTGGGTCAATTTAAGAATTCGTTGAGTAACAACAAAAGTGTTTACCAAAAGAAGGGTAATGTTGTCAGGGTTGGCCATTCGCGTAGTGGTTTCGTAAACAAACACGTGAGAATTGAAATAAATTTGGAAAATGAAAAAAAAAATCGTGTCCCGCCACTGGGGAGTTTGACGAAATAAATTTCGCCGAAAATAATTGAAAAGGGACACTTTTTGGTCGACCTGTTTGATTTTGATGACGGTTTTTGCATGATATCTTTTTTTAGAGTCATAATTTGAACGTCCAAAATGGTTGCCAATAAAATTATCTATCAAACAAGACCTAAATCAAGCTTGTAGGTTTGTTGGTTCAAGCACACTGCCTGTTTAAGTTTAAAAGTTGGAAATCATGTTTGGTATAATTCGAATAATTGACAAATATCTCAAAACAGGTAGGTTTTTTCGGTAAATTTACCCATACAAAATGAGTGCTCCATTACTTTTCTACGATTTTTCGCTCGCAAACGTCAATTTTCATAATTTTTACATAGAAAATGCAGCTAAACGTAAAGCAGGGCACGAAGCAGAGGACTGCTTGCTTTGTTGACTGCTTGCTTTGGTGTCGTGCATGTAGGCAGCGTAGTACAAAAGTGGCGCTTATGAGTAACTTTTTTGTTCGATTGCTCGGAAACTGTTTATCGTAGGAAAGCGATGGAGGACTCATTTTGTAAAGGGTGCCACGTCCCCTACACACTAATACGAAAACTCGGTTTTATATTTAGAACAAGGTCCCTAACGATCCTTGAAAGTTTCATCCATTATGCATTTTTTTACAACAGACGTCTTTTTTGAGCCTTCGCTTACTGTACTATTGTCCGATCTTGCCAAATGTTTTTATTGTAAAAATAAGTGTTCGTATATTTTCTTTTCGAATTTCCCAATGGGCTTGGGACTAAAGTACATTGATTAGCTTGACAAGCAGGTCGTTTTTCATATTGATGATTTCTTTTGATTGTCGACGATGTTCCATCTATTGAGCCATTCCTTAGTTGCATCAAACTACGGCTGCAAAACTTTTGATGCCTTGAAGGAACACTTGGATCCTAGGAATGATAGTTTTTGAAATAAAATGTAAGATCTATGATCAGCATTTTTAAATCATGTAGAGAATGTTGTTATGCCGCGAGGAACACCCACCCAAAGGCAAAAAAACTTTCTATTTTTTCTGCTCTCATTTTTGTTGGCCAAACCCTTAACATAATGATTTGTTTTTATCATAGTGTTTTCCTTATCACACACACACACTTAGCCACATCGCTGTCAGTTACAAATTGCCTAAGCTCTTGGCATATCTAGTGCTACTTATGCTAAGCAGTTGCACTTACAAGTGGCACAAACTATACCCATAATGCTACCAATTGGATATAACAAACCACTGTTAATTGAAGTTCCAGCAATCTCTCTTGGCCATTCAATTACCTTTGCTGTAGGCAACTCAAGTAAGTTCAATTCAATTGCAATATATTTAATTAAAACAAATTGTGGCTTCTAGAAATGAAATCAAGGTTTTGGCCAAAAGTCAAATCCAAGTGAAGTGCAACAGATCTACAAATATATTAGTTAACAAACACAGGCGCACACATTTAAAGTATATGTATACATGTAAGCTTATATGTTTGTCATAAGATTTAGGCCAACTACGATATTAGCCTGGTATACGATGTCTATCTCAGCTGAGCTCAGTAGCGTAGTTGGAAAGGAACTTAGGGGATGTGCATGAGCTTTTAGATAACTTCGCTTTAAAAACAAAAAGCTTTTTCTAAGTATGAATTGCTCATTGAAAAAAAATGTCAAGTCATACAGATGTGGCCAAAAATTTTGAGAACGCTAATATAATATTGGACAGACTGAAGAGTCCTGAATAGACTGAATAGTATAAAGAACAAAAGAAGACTGTAATGCGATTTAGAAAAGAATATTGGGAACTCTTTTGGAATGTGGACAAAACAAAATATATTATCGGACAGACTGAAGAACTCTGAAGTTTGAAGAGCAAAAGGTGACTATCGTATGGTAAAGAAAAGTACATTGGGCCACAGAAAAACTGTGACGAACGAAAACCAATTCTTGCCTAGATTTAAATATTGGAAATCTTAAAGAAGTATCTCTTTATAATATATAAAAATTACCATGGAGGTTTTTCGTCACTTTTGAATCAAGATTTTTTGCTAATATTTATAGTTCTCATAAATACACACAAATTATAAATTTTCTTATAAATTTATACCCGACGCCCCACCTGCTCAAGTTGTCTAATTGAAAGTGGAAGAGTCATTTGAATTGTTCTTAAATTTTCCGGGCTCTTTGTTCGAGGTATAAGTAAAGATTAACATTCAAACCGCTATACTTTCACAATATTTTTATTTAGATAATAAATAAACCATATGGCTGACATGTCTATCAATATATTATTGAGGAGGCGGTTTTATTCAACATCTAGTTTGTGTCTACTTGGCACTTTTTTTGGAATCCATCTTATATCTAAGGGAACATTTTTTTCTCCCTCAAAAAGGCTTGGTTTCCTCTTTAGAAAATTTTCGAATATAAGCGGTTTCTGCAGAACGAATTTTTTGAAAGATTATTTAGACATATTATCAAAACTAAATTTTTATTTTTTTTTTTGAAAAATATTTTTACCCATAAACAAAATTAAATGTAAGCAAAATGAAATTGTCCACAAAAAAGGTTGGTTCGAGAAAATAACTACCTAGGTTATATTTATATATTATTTATAGAATTATTATTATTTGTAGAATTCAATGCCAAGTCATATCCCCCTTGGTAAAAATCTATTCACGCCACTGTCTCAGCTTTAGACAAACAACGACACTTTACTAAGCTGATGATGATGTTGGTGTTGGTGCTGATGAAGCTGGAGATGATTACGATTTTGCTGGCAATGACGTTGGCTATGACGAGCACTTGAGTGAATTGCTCAAGCTGCAAGTATTTTGCAAGATTTCAATTTGTTTGATAACATCTATGTCAAAACGCCCCCATCCGTACCGACGCCTCTTTTTAACTAACCCCTCCATCAAGCACTATTATTACATCTCTTAAGTTTGCTTGCCACTTGAATTCCTTAGCTTCAGGCATCAAGTGGCAGCTCATAGCTCTTTGTAGTAGTAGTAGTAGTAGTCTAGTGGCAAGCATCATGTGTGTAGCATGCCAATAAGCAAATTTCCTTATATTATATGCAAAATAAAATGTTCAAAAACCAAAAGTAAAAAGCTTTCCTTTTACAACACTAACAATTTCCATCAGCATTTTCGATTCATTAGCGGCTGCTGAGACAGTCGACTTCATCCTTGACTCTCTATAGCACTCGGGTTCCATGTTCACACTTTGATTGTTCCTGGTATGTAAGCCACCCACTTTTGAGCACCTAAATCGTCATGTGCACCCGCTCCGAACCGAACCGAAAATGAAATGTCAACGGCATGCGGTTGTCTGTCGGTTGTCTGTCTGTCGATGGCCTTAGCTTCAGACTGATTGTATGTTGGCTGCCTTGACTCTGGAAATTAATTAATAGTTTTGATGCGCCTTGTCCCAAACCCGACGTATATATATATACATACGTACGTGTACAAGACCCACAACAAACATGCATATATGTATACAGAGTTACCTAGATACATATAAGTATCTGTGAGCATTTTGGTTTTGGAAGCGCTTTGACATTTTCAGCGTACACTCTGCGCGCTCCTTAGCTTGGGCTATTAGCATTGATTGAAGCCGTCATCTTTGTTTTGGCTGCCATTTTGACCAGCATCCATCTTTGTTGCGGTCACTGACAATGATTAGCAAGCTCAGTAACTGTCGTACAATGCATGAGCATGGAGGTGGTAATGGATCTGGATGGGCGTTCTTGCCTTGTACTTGAGGCTTGAGGATAACCTTCTTCAGCAAGCTGCTTAAATATGGAAAATAATTTACTCTTAGCAGTGCAAACAAGTGTCTTGTTTTAGCATTACGTTAAGATTTTCTTCAAATTGAAAATTCAATTTATTTCAATTTTATTGCAGTAACATATGAATACATTTTTCTTAGAAACAAGTCAATGTACATTTAGTGTTTAGGTGTTTTTCTATTCATCTTTAAAATATAATTTTTTTCATTTTCAATTTTATTCACTAAATCTTAGACATTATACACGACGAATACATATGGAGTTTAATTTTTAAATACAGAGTTCAGGCTATATTAGTAACTTTTTCTACTGTGAAATTAAATTATAATGAATATATATAATACATTTAGAGTCATAAGTAGCGGGGAAAAAATTACAAAAAACCCATTAAAATATAAGAAAGTATAATATTAAGTTATTTTCATTCGATTGTAATCACAATGAAGGGAAAATGACAAAAAGACATTTTTGAATTTAAACTTAACCTTAACTTAAGGTCGGCACCTACCAAAAAATAATATAAATACATTTTTCGAAATAAATAATTATTCTAAATTCTCTTTATCTCTTTTTCGTGTTGCTTAGGATTAAGTGAATAAATTGAATTGAATTGAAATTTTTCTAAAATTAAATGTGCAACAGAATATACATTTTTCTAAATAATTAAAAAATTTTAGAAAATTTTAGGCCAGAAGTTTGCTTAAGCTTATTACGTAGAAAAAATACAATAATTTTTTTTGTAAGCTTTTAAAATAAATTTAGATACTAAAAATGGTGTACGTTAAACTCGGGCATGGACGACTTTAGGATATCCTGTATAACCACATTGCAATCAATTCCGCTATATTGCTTAAGAACTCAAAAAGATATTTATTCTCCAAATTTGGTTAAATTTAAATTTTTTTTGAATTTATTGGCAATCAGCCTTCTTAAAACTAAGGCTATAATCCAATATTTGGGCTACTATCGATAGTGCCACCACTCGATAGTTTAGACTTCGATAGTTGAAACTATCGATACTATCGATAATACTATCGAATACAGTGAAATATGGCTTACAAAAAAGCGCACATTCTTATTTAAAGTACCATAGAGCAAGTGGGGAAATTTCTAATTCTTACAAAAAGACTATTTCAAAATTTTTAATAGAAACATTTTATTAATTTATTAAAAAACCAAAAACTGTTCATTCAACAATTAACAATCATAAAAATATTATCTTTCGAATAGCTTGTTTTTGTGCCAGACCAACATGTCGTCATTTCTAGGTTTCAGTCGGATCCTTATGTCCACTTCTACTGAACATCCATCCTGCCACTTTCAGTAGAAGTGGCAGGAGTGCATTAACATTTGCTGACTAAGTTTTGTAGTTCAACACAGTCGGATCCCTAAAAGTAAAATAATTTTTAGTTACATTTTTTAATTGTTTATACTAAACTTCCAAAAGCTCAATGAATTTGCATTTTGGCTTAAATTTTGACTGGCCGAATAATGTGGAATGTCAAATATGGCTGCTACCTAATTTTTAGAGAGCTTTTTATCTGTTTTTTGCAACACGAATTTTATGAAATTCGAAATTTCGGAAGCCAAAGTTGTTTACTATCCGGAAATGCTGGACGTCTGTGGCAATTATTAAGGCTAATGTGGCATCGATTTTTTGTTTTTTATGCGAAAAATTTTTATAAAAATTTGACTTACTTAGATAATTTTTTATGGTCCCATCGGATTTGGTGACTCTAAAAGCGTCGGATTTTCAAAAAGGTTCGACGTGTTATCACTGGTTTTGTATTTTTTTTGGCAATTTTTCCGTGGATTTGTCGAAAAAGTTTTTTACATACAAAAGTATACTATTTAAAAATTGGTGTTGCTCAATGGAGCGTAACCAATCCTGTTTAATTTATAATATTATTACCAAATTTGTTAAATGTCAATAGACAGCTTGCAAATAAAAAAATATGACAAAAAAAAAAAAAAAAAGAAGAAGTATACTATCGATATATCGAACAAAGCCATCGATAGTATCCGTAAAATGAAACTATCGATAGTGCCATCGATAGTATCCCACCTCTATTAAAAAGCCACTACCTTTTCCATTAGAGTAGGTTCAACATCTCTATATCAATTTGTTCGTGACATTTCACTAGAGAACACTATATTAATCTAAATATGTCTTTTTAGAAATTCTTATTTAAGATACTCTACAGCAAAAAGTAGCCACCTTGAACACTCTGGCTTCGGCAGAACGTCTCTAACACCCCCAATGTTGGACCGGCCCAAAGGGCTTGGCATTGTGTTGTATAGAGACTAGGCGGGAAGGTAGTGGCTGTTGTGCTTTGCGGCATAAAATCGTTAAAAAAAATCCTGGCCCCTTGGGTGGTTTCCCAAGTGGCCTATGGCCTTTGGTTCCGACTCCTATCTTTGTTGCTTTTTGCATTTGGCTTCTATATGTCTTAGCACTACAAACTTCGCGATTAACTCTTTAAACTCTTTCAAATTGACAAGATTCAAGTGATTTAAGGGCTAATCAACATATTCCTATCAATCACATTTAAATACGCGTACATAATATCTAAGTTCTTATATACCTACTACAAATAAAACAACTAATTAAGCAGATCTCATTTGGCCCAAAGATAGAAAGCATGCTGTCAATTTAACTAACCAATTACAGTTAGAATAACGGACAAATGCGGCATATAGAAAAAATGGCGTAAAACGCAATAACGCAAATTGTTCTAAATCCATTTAAAGGCGTCTTGCTGTTCGAAGTTTTGAGGGGGCAAGGAAGGATGCAGGTTAGCATTATTTCTAACGAGCAACATGATCATAAAAATAAACTCAGATATAACCGAAAATGCTAACAAAGGCACACACAGCGCCAAACTCATTGGAGAGCTCTTGGAGTGCCTAAACTTTTATTTCTATATATTTTTTTTTATTTTTACACCTGTTTACAAACACAAAGAGTGCGGCACAATGGGGGGCTGGGTAAGGGGGGAGGGTAAGGGTATGGCTCGGGCTAGGGGGGAGTAGCGAGTTAGGTGCCTCAGCCAAATTTGACTGCGCGCAGAACACGCACACAATTAAATTTCCGCTAGAACACCTATACAAACCCATCAGTATGTGTGTGGGAGTATTTGTTTGTGTGGCACACTTTGATTTCCGCACCGGGTCTGGTTTTCCTTTCTATTCTTGTGTTTTCCTGTGTGTGTGTGTGTGTGTGTGTGGCAGTTTTTGGCAATGCCTGGGCACCATGTTTGAGCCATTAAAATTACGCCTAACAAGCAGCTCGAGCGCTCGTAAAAAATGTTCATGCTCCAAACGCAGCACACGCGGCGTATGAGTGTTATTTGCCAAACGCAGCCAGCGTGTGTGTAAGTGAGCGTGTATGAGTGTGTGAACACGTTTCATTAGAAATGCCGAGCACGTTTAACACCCGGAGAGAGAAGAGAGAGAAAGAGAGTGAGAGACAATCTAAATGCAAGCCACTGAAAATTTTCAATATTTGGCACTGCTTGCCCCGAAGCAGGGTGAGGGTCCTCTACTTTGACGTAGCGCACTGCTTGTTGCCGGAAATAATTCGATAACGATTGAGACTGCGACTGCGCACAGTGATCGAAATGGTCAATTGTGCTAGAATTATTTAAAATTTTCAAAATATTGATAGGAGACAAAAAATTGTATTTACCTTGGTATATTTAATTGATTATTCAAAACTCAGCCGTTTTTTTTGCAAGTTTGGCTGAATTTTGCAAAAATATTTAATTTTGGAAAAAAATCTTGCTACCATGCACTTTCCAAATAGATTTCAAATGTTTTCTCCTTTGTTTTATAATGTTCCATAAAAAAAAAATATTGTCTATAAAACGGATAAAAGGATTGTCACTTGCAATCCCTCAAAAGACTTTTATTCTTTTGAAAAATATTACAGAGGCTTTAATGAATGCAATTCCATGGTGATCTGATCTTTTGATATATAGCCGGTCTTAGGTACGTCATAAGTACTTACTTCTAAAAATTAAATTTTTTATAACCGGTGTGGGCTTCAGTTCAGATTAAAGCAGCGACGATTACAAACGTAAAATTAAATTGGCTTATATTTTTTTCACGAATTGATTTGTTTTTTAATTGAGTATTAGGTTTTTTTTTACATCTAAATAATAAATCATAATAATAATAAAATAAATTCAAAAATTATTAAAAATAATTCATATATAATTTTTTTTTTACATGATATGTCAAAAAAATAACCTTTTCATTTAAAAATAAAAAAAATTAAAAATAATTTAATTTAAAAAAAATGTACTTATTTAAATAAAATAATTCTCTGAACTGCTATTTATATAAAATAAATTAACAGACTCAACTCAAATATTATGCAAGTTCTTAATTAATTTTAAATACATACATCGCTAATTTCGACCACTGTGCGGCGACGACTGCAGCGCGCTGCGTCGACCCGCTGCCGGCGTAGCTTGTCAAAATTTGCAAAAATCGGAGGCGCTTCGTTGGTTTTAAGTTAAAATCAAAGGCGCATTGATACTCGCATGTTTGGGGGCGTCTCTTCGTGTGTTTGAGTTTTTGTATGTATTCGCGTGTAAGCACATATAAGTACACATGTTTGTAAATGTGCATGTGTGCGCGCGTGCATGTAAGTTGGCAGCACGGCGCATACGTATTATTTGCTTGTGGTTATAGGCTTGAAGTCAAAAGATGCGCCCATAAAAAAAAATGCTTAAAAATAAAATTTTCGTTAAATTTTGAATTTCGCATTTTATTTTATATTGACTGTGTGTGTCTTGTAGAGTCGTATGTATTTTATATTTTACAGGTGTTTGCATTGCTGCGTGATAAAATTTTAATTATATTTGCTGGCTTTTACTTTTTATTTCTTTTTGGTTTTCTTTTTTTTCTTTTTTTTATTTACCGTCAGCTTGAGAATTTTAATTTGATTTTTAATGCGGTTTTTATGATAATGCGGTAGGTAGATTGCTCATGTTCCAAAGTGGCAGCCAGTTATCTACAGATCGACTTTGTGAAGTGTTTTGACCAGTTGCGAATTTTCAGAACACATAATACTTGGGCCAAAAGTTGAAGTTTTAGGTTTAAATTTTAATGCTGATTAAAGCGAAAATATATGGTTTTAAGTTGTTGTTAGGCCAATTTGGAGTGGTTATAGCTATAAATGTAGAATTTGTAATGCATAGCAACTTCAAATATTATTTGTACATGCAGAACTTATTTTTGTGTGATTATATATAGTCCAAGGTCTTGCGTATATTCGGCATTTTAGTGAGTTACAATAATAAGCACATAATACTTGTTAACAATAACAAATTACAATAAAATTTTTTTCTTCTGGTAAACACCTGACTTTCTAATATGCCTCATCATTGTTAGATTATTATAGTAAATAAATTTAAAATCCAATTACAGAAACAGAAAATAGTTGCTCTTCCATCATCATGAAGTAAATTTTCCTTAATAGTTAGTTTCTTGGTGCAGTATTAGTATGTTTTGGATTATTATAACTTATAAAACTTTTGGCATAGAAGATGCAATCTTAAAGATGTCGTTTTAAATATGTGGTTTCTGTGGTTTCAGATCGAAGTTACCTAATTTTTTAAGCCAAAGATTTATTTCCTATAATCTTCAGTCTATTAACTTATTATAACTTATAACTTATTAAAGCTCTCTCGATTCCATACATGCATTTATGGGCTTTGTGAAGTTGGCACCCGCATTTTCGAATTTTTTGTCGAAATAAACCTTGTTCGTTTGTCCAAGGTTAGCCCATGTTTGCCCAGGCATTTTTTTCTTTTGCCCACATTTTGAAAAAAAGTTATACCTAAATCAAAAAATCTGCGTGAAGTTGGCACCCCCATGTTCGAATTTTTTGTCGAAATAAACCTTGTTCGTTTGTCCAAGGTTAGCCCATATTTGTCCAGGAATTTTTTTCGTTTGCCCACTTTTTGAAAAAAAGTTATGCCTAAATAAAAAAAATTTGCGTGAAGTTGGCACCCCCATGTTCGAATTTTTTGTCTCCCAGCACCAGCAAACCAGCTGACACCAAGCCAGCGCGTGGTAAGGCTACTATAAAAAAAAGAAGACTCGCCAACACTAATTTGATTGTACAGATGATGAGGTTTGCGCCAGTGATGAAGAAAAATTTTAAAGTCGGGCTGGACCGACTATAGCATTCATGCATGAAAAAAAGAAATCTGGTCTGGATGATCTAAATTTAATTATAAATTTAAATAAATTTAAATGTTAAATAAAAATTTGCTTTATAGAAATTTGCTATTTACATATCAAAATACACTAAAACTTCTACAAAAAAATTTGATGTCGTAGTAGAGTTCATTGCAGAGGAGTTCGTTTTAGGAGAGTTCGCTTGTATATCTTGATTTATAGTTTTTTGAATTGCCTAAACTCTAACCAAGATTCCCTAGAAATTATTCCAGTAAGGTGAAATCATGGATTTTTTGCTAAACAAATTTGTTGGAGTTAAATTTCAAATTTTTTCAAATTAGTAAAAATATCATAGACTGTTTCGAATCGACGTGTACGTTGTTGAAGAAACTACTCGTCAGTTTCCCGAGTGCTGTCAAAAGGGACGTATGCCCTGAATGCAGTCCCAACCAGCAGATTGACTTCACAGTCATAGAAGTAGATGGATTTTTAAAAGATGGAGCCCAACTCAAGCAATATATATCGACATTTTTAGCAGAGATGCTTAATGAAAAAAATGTATGCCCTAAATGTAACTTACATTTTTCAAAATTCGAAGAGAATAAGCAATTTATTCTCGTAGACATATTAGAAATAAGCAATTTGCAAACCATATTGATAACAGACATTCCGAAAAAAATTTTTCTAAAAGAAAAACAATATATTTTATCTGGATTTATAAGCCGTGAACCACAGCATTTTGTGGCTTTTTGCCGCCAAACTTCAGGGACTTGGTGGCAATACAACGACATGTGCTGGAGAAGATCATGTGCAAAGACAAAACAACTCAAAACTCTGCGGAAAGACGTTAAAACGCTTATCTACATAAAAGTATAATAAAAAAATTATATGCAATTTTAAGTTAGTTTTAGTAACTTTTATTTTTAATTGAAGGAATTGTTTGCTTATTATTTTTATGTTTATTAATAGTAATAAAACTCATAAATAAAATATTTAAAAAATAATACTTCTTATTTTTAATAAGTTTAAGTTTGTTAAGGATGGACAAACGATAAAAAAGATATTGGACAAATGAGGACTAACCTTGGACAAACAAATAGTTAATTCTAATGCCTGATTTCGGGAAATCTCTATTTTTGGTAACAAATCTAGTAATTTTTTGGGTTTAAGCATAACTTTTTTTCAAAAAGTGGGCAAACGAAAAAAATGTCTGGGCAAACATGGGCTAACCTTGGACAAACGAACAAGGTTTATTTCGACAAAAAATTCGAACATGGGGGTGCCAACTTCACGCAGATTTTTTGATTTAGGTATAACTTTTTTTCAAAAAGTGGGCAAACGAAAAAAATGCCTGGGCAAACATGGGCTAACCTTGGACAAACCAACAAGGTTTATTTCGACAAAAAATTCGAAAATGGGGGTGCCAACTTCACAGAGCCGCATTTATGGGTACTTTTTATTAGAAAAAAGTCTTGCCATCCTACTTTTAAAAATATTTTTAAAAAATAACTACGCTAGCTAATACAATGCATATTATTATTTGGTTTTTTAGTTTTTTTTTTTGGGCTGCACTTATCTTGTCTTAGCACTAAAATTGTTTAAATCGTAGCTTAGAAAGAAAATTAAAATTTTTTAGTAATGTTGCTTTTTATGCTTTGAAATTTTAATTGATATGTAAATTTAGAGATATTCAGCCGAGCTTTCGAAAACGAAAACGTACAAATTTTATTCGTTTCGTTTTTGCCTGATTCCAATTTCACATTTTTTGATGTCGATATCTTCTGATATTTCCCTAACTCGTTGTTAGCACGACTCTGAACCTGTCGAATACTTCATATCTTTAACATTTTCGTTTGTTTTAAATATTACTAATACTTTCTAATATTTAAAAAAAAAATTCTATATTTTTCGAATTAGATCTTAAAAAGAATTATACCTATAATATTTTATATTTTTTTTTGCTAGGCTCCTACATCATAATATTGCAAAAGCTTTGAAAGCGCTGCACATATGGGTCGTATGAGCAACATTTGCACTGAACTGATTTTTGATTAGTTTTTGGTTGTTGACTTTAAATTGGTTAGTCCATTATATGCAATATGGTAAGAGTATTTTCTAAATGGCTTGATGTGCAATGTGCAAAATGTTTGCACGTTTTAGCAACAACAACAATAATAAAATATAACAATAACAGCAAAAAGAGCATAACTAAACTGGGCTAAGAAAGTGAACGAACGAAAACTTCATTTAATGATGCACTTAAAGTTATTATTTCTAGCGATTATTTCTCTACACAATAGCACACTAACATATATATAGCAGCACATAGATACACCCACACAGATAGACCCACACCAATGCAATAGTGCAACATGTTTAAATGAAAATTTTCAAGTGTCGAGCTAAAAGTCCGAGCAACAACACAAAGCACAGCTGCTTCGTTCTCAGGCAACACTTATACAGCTGGTATTAGTGTGTATCTGTGTAAGTGTGTGTGTGTGTGTGTAGCTGTGTAGCTGTGTATCTGTGTGCGTGTGGCGCCAACAAGCTCAGGCTGATTATTATTTCCAAGCACACTTCGTTGTGGCATTATTATAATGACTGTTGCAGCAAAATTCACAACGCACCTGACTGGAATACCAGTCGTATACATAATATGTATTATAACTGGCTAGGTAGCATTGCCTGGGCATAACTCAAATAAACTTGGCTGGCTACAAACTATATACGTATAGTATGCCCTCTAACCCCGGGTCTCTTTTCTAACAATGTTTGTCTGGCACTCTGTCTGGCAAAAACATCAACGACAATAGGAAAAGTCCTACCTACTGTTTGGTAACTTTTCCACACAAGCACATGCGAATAAATGTAAGCCCCGGGAACCATTAATGCCAAGGCTATAAGTACTTTTGTTAGCGGATTTGTTCGAACAATTAGATCAATGTTTAAAATTTTAAGTAGGCATCTACTTTTAAAACCAGCTCGGATTAATATTTGTAAAAAAGTTTTCTAATAAATATTTATTTTTATTTTTTTTTGAACATATTGGTAAAAAATTCACGTTCTATTACGCTTTTGAATTTTTAAAGCATTGAAAATTTTATTGGCTAAAAAGTGATTTTTATAACCATTGAAGCTTGAGTAGCTTGGGACACGAACCCGATATTCATTGCAACTTTTAAAATTTGTTAAAAAATAACTTTGGGGAACTCCAATTTAAGTAAGGGTTGGAAATGTATATTTGCTGCAACTAACTTCAAATAAAATAAACTTTCTAGCCTATAGCATACAATATATTTGATATATAAAATTTCTATATGTGTGCCTGGATTTCCAAAATAGCACTTATTTGCAATACACGTAATTGGTTAGCTTGGTCAAGAGGTTGACGTCGATAATTTTTGATTAAAAATACATACTCAGATAAGACTTTTTTAATCATTACTAGTGATGTGATTTTTTGTTTGCTAAAATAAAATGAGTCATTAATTTGAAGAATAATTGATAACACTAGTTTACAAATTTTAAAAAATGGTGGTATCCTCAACATGTTTTAGTCATTTCCGTAGTAAAATGGCAAGCTACAAACGAAAATGCAGTCAAAAAATGGATTTCAAGAAATTTCTAAAAAAACATTTTTCGAAATTAAAAAAAAGTGTCTACTTAAAAGCAAATATCTCTGGTTGTACTAAACCGATTTTGATAATATTTAAAATGTGTAAATAACAGGTATTTTTGTAAAAAGTATAAAATGTCAATTTATTTTAAAAACCAAAAGTTTTAGATGAATAATTCGTTTGTTTATGAAGACATTGTAACCCAATTTGGCATTCGAAAGTTTTTTAAAAATTCCCAAGCTGTGTACCAAATTTTATCAAAATCGGTTGACTATATTATATAGCACCCATAGGATCGATCGGTCAAAAAACGTGTTTGCGAAAAATCCGATAAACCGGTTTCAAAAACTTCTATAGACACATATAGTAACATATCCATGCCACGGACATCCATCACGAATATGTTAATTTTTATATCAAATCATTAAACTGGGTTACCGAAATTATGATAGGGTAATCAACGCAGAACGAGTAGTCACGTAAGCCATAACACGATCATAGCACGATCACGAAGTTACAATTATTAAACAAACTATAACTCTGCAATCAGAATCGAATGTTCAAGAACTGAATAAACAAATCATAAGATCATATTCAGTCTGGCTGAAGTCCAAGCACATCTAGCGACCGAAACATGGCAATAGCCCATTAAACCAAGTCAACCAATGCCGACGCCAGGAAGCTCAAAGTCCGGAACAAGAGAAAAAAGAAATCCAGTCAATAAAACAGCAGACCACGATTCCCGAGAAACGAAGCAGAAACCGAGGTTTCTTTAATGATTAAATAGCATTAAGCAATCAGTTCACTTTTGTGGCAAATAAAACTATGACTAATCTTTATCTTGTAATATCGAACTCTCGTATTGTGTACCAGATCTTAAAATATTTAAATAAAGTTTTTTTTTTTATTTCGGACTTACTGGGCGCTTATTTAGGATTATTTTTTTGAATTCTTGCCAAAAGTTTATACGTTACTGATCAGCTAAATGGATTATAATATATTGTGAGGAGGCTATTGCCGCCTCACAACTTTGTTCCTAATTTACCAATAGGGCAATAGCTAAACTGCTTTTACTGCTTGGTGAGAGTAGCGGTGAAAGCGCGCCTACTCTCACCAACACTAGTTAAGGTACAACGGACTGTAAGCTTGGCGCGCTAATTATTGTTTTGTATTAGTGCATAGGTTAATGGTATTAGTGCATAGGTGATAGTTAGTGAGTAGGTGATAGAGATAGTGTTAGGTACAACGGACTCTTTCTTTTCTATTAGGATAGACAGATAGATAAGCAGAGTGCCGGGTAGGATTTATTAGTATACGTTTAGGCGGGAATTACAGGATTTGGCGTCGATAGAGGCCAATATAAGGCGGATCAGCAGCCAAATCTGGACAGTACCAGGAAGACAGTCTTACAGAGTAAGTGGATACAACGAGAGAGGTCTGAAGTGACATAAGTATTAAAGTCAGTGCCGCAGATTTAAGGGCGTTTCGTGTAAAAAAAGTATAGAATTGTCGCAAAGGACGGAAATAAGGATATATTTAATTAGTAGCGCACCGGGTGCGACCGCGTCGGAGTTAATTCGTTCCGTGAACGAGTGAACCGATTTTTTTTTAAATTTAGTACAGTGCTTTGGAACTCTAAAAAACTATCAAACACCAAATTCGGTAACGATATCTTAAGTAAATTTACTAAATAATAATTAATACAACATAAGTATAACAGCAAGTTTCCATCGAAACCTACTATTGTGTTTGTACATGAAATATGATTAGATCGAAATGTATTGATGTGCTCTTCACAGTGATGTATGATATGTACAGATTAAGTAAAAATTATTGAAGTACCCGGCAACCAAAGTCGAAAAAAAAAGTGCAATTTATATTAAGCTTTAAGCTTTTCAGTGTGGAGTTGTCTGTCTTCCATCGGACGCGTTCCCTGATGGCGAATAGGGGAAGTCATAGATGCCCTATGCTCCAGATAGGAGTTAAAGGAACATATATAGCACTGGTGCATTTGCCTAGCACTGGCATCACTAGCTCAAAGACGCTATTTGCCCAAGAAAGTCTCTATTAATTAAAGACACCGCCGTTCGGATTCGGCTATAAACTGTAGGTCCCTGTTCTCTTTGAACAGTTATTAATAGAGATCCCCATGCCCCGCCCAGGGGCGACTGACAAAAATTGTCAGTCAGGGATTTATTATTATTATTATATTTTTTGGGGACCGCCTCGACTATATCACTTTTTTTTTTGAAGCATGAGAAAGTTTTTCTCTTCTCTTTAAAATTACATGGAAAATTTTGAAAGTAATCCGCTGATAAAGAAAATTATACGAAATACTTGCAAATATGATATCTCGGCTAGCCTACTAATTCATCTTCTATAATTGAATCTACACAAAATCATCACTGACCCATATATAAATGGGATTATATTCTCGCTGTACAATTTCTCAATTATCCATGGACTAATTAATACTTTTCAATTTAAAGCGCACGTTGACCCAAGATCCTACATATGTTGCCAATTATGGATGTGTACCCTAATTGACAGCTATGATGATTGGCCTTGCCGTGTGATCGCTCATTGATCTCCAAACTTAGAGCTGACAACGCATCGTGGAGAGGCGTACCAGGCGTTTGGTTCACTTGAACGGCCCAAGAACTGTTACATATATACTGGAATGTAAATTTGATAGATAAACAGCTTGACTGTCAACGAATGGCAAACACAAAACAAAATAAAGTAATGTCAACTCGAATGAAAATAAACAGAGACAGTGAGAGAGAGATGGAGATGAAGAGCAGCGCGTAACTGCATGAGAAAGAGAGCAGATCTGTGGGAAACAAGCTGGAAATCAGCTGATATGGGTTGACTGTGCCAGTATCTTATAGATACGTCGTTGTAATTGAGCTGCTAGTGATGCGCTTAGAAGACGCTCTAACATTTAGAGCAAATAAAAGCGTATACGCTTAGTAGTTTAAACAAGTAAGACGGAAGATGTCATTTTAGGCGCTGTCCCAACGCTTGGTCTCTTCGCTTATCATTGTCATTATCAAATCGTGCTTCGCTTAATATAGACGCCAAACGCTTAAGCTATTCAAGTTTTTATTTCCCAAGTTTCAAGTTCACTAAGTTTTAGTTTTACGGCATGTATCCGCAAGTGGACGAGCATAATCCGCCACAGCCTACAACGGAGTGTTTGCTGGCACGCAAAGGTGCTCCCGGTGAACCTAGCATTACCAATGGAAAGCAACGTGCCAAGGTCAAGCCGTTGCCTCGTTGGAGACGCGCCCTAAAGCGACACGTGCCCATTGTCAGCTGGCTGCCGCAATATAATATGGAATGGGGCATTAATGATTTGATTGCGGGCATCACTCTGGGTCTAACCATACTGCCGGAGAGCATTGCCTGCGCTTTGCTTGCGGGTCTGCCCGCACGTTATGGCTTGTGTTCCGCCTTTATTGGACCTATGATCTATTTAATATTCGGTAAAATAGATAAGGTGATAATTGGACCCACCAGCCTGGTGGCACTGGTCAGTGTACAATTTACGGTTGGACGGCCCCTTGAATTTGCCTTTGTTTTGACATTTCTCAGCGGCATAGTACAGATTATTATGGGCACACTGCGCATGGGTAAGTAGCTGGAAATGGAACTGTCAGAGTTCTAGAGATCTACTCAATTACATCAAGTGTCATGTTTAGGTTTTATAATATGCTTCATTGTATTTAAATGCAACTTAAATGCATTATGTATTTGTCATGAGTTCTCAACATTTACACAAATATTTGGCCAGCTGCTTGGACATTTTGTCAATATTTATTTCGGACTGTAATTGTTTCAAATGCATTTCTTGCCTAAAGCTCTGTATGTTTATTTAAAGTGCTATTAGTATCACAAGATTTGCAAATTGTGAGATACTATAATACAGCTTAAACAAAATAAATAAATTGCCATTGAGTAGACTGTCGGTTGACTTTCAAGCACTGAATTATATTGAAGTAGAAATTATTTAAATACTTTGGTTGCAGTTAGCAACAGAAAAATATTTGCCGCTTGGGCACAACTGTGACAGTGCTCCATAGATGCATTCAACCAAATGGAATTTTAATTCCTAGAGCGTTGATTACTTTGAAAAATTTTTGAACTAAGCCAAATTTTTTTGGTTAAAAGTTGTTAGACCTCGGCTACAAGTTCTTTATATAAAACATCAACATACAGTCGAGCAGTAAATTTCTTTATTATGTAGAAAATTCTTTACATAGAAATTAAATAATTTTCAATCAAAATCTTATAAATGTTTTGGGGAAAGTTTTAGTTGTTTTAGTTTGGATTTGATGCAAACAGATGCAAATACGCAGTGTGTGAGTGACAAATTATAAAAATTGTTTTTTTAGAAATCGGAAAATAACAAACATTATTTTTGATTGTGCTCAAAAAGTGATCCAATCAAAGTGAAAAATCAAGGTAAATATATATGCTGGAACTGAAATTCAATGAATTTTCATAATCAAAAAAGGTTTTCGGACATGCAGTGAATAGAAAATTTTTTTTCAATGCATTCCAAAATGGCTTCAAAAATATAATTATTTGGAATTATGCATTTTATGGATAGCTAAAACCTACTACCTTGATCAGTCACCCGATTTGATGTCTCCACATCTGTTGGCTCTCTATTCTTATGCCAGCGCTGGATCCAATCCTCGAAACATTTTACATAATCGGTTTGCGTTATGGCCATCAGATCCATCTTTGATTTTTCAATGACCTCACCCCGGTTACTTGACTCGACCGAATAGGAAAAAATGGCAGGGAGCCAAATCAGGCGAATTCGGTGGTTGTTGGTCACGGATAACGATGGCATTTTTTTTTAAATTGTAAAAAATCGAAAACACGCACAATCGCAGATGTACTCAATACGGCCTCACTTTTACAAATGTCAAGCTATCAAGCTATCATAGAATGTCAATGAGAGCTGTGGCAATTTAAGAAAAAAAGAGATCAAATCGGGTGACTAAGAGCGACGCTGATGATTCCGGCAAATTTTTGATCAAGGTAGTATGTGAGCTCAACCCTCTGCTACAAAATTTAAAGCCATACACTTAATCTTCTATGTAAAAGCAGTGTACTTGAAAAAAATGTCTTTATAAGAAAAAGTTCCTTGTAGAGTAGTTCCTTAGAGGGAAGTTCGACTGCATATAATTCAGAGAATTTTCTAAGTGTCACCAATAATATAGGAAAAAAAAATATAAAAATTTGTTTCGCCGCAGATTGCTAAATCCTTTGAGGGTTCACTAACAAGTCATCGATAATATGAATAATTCGTCTTAAAGATAAGCTTTTTGAACTGGAGCCACCAAATTAATCGTACGCATTATGTGTGCCTAATAAGCAAAAACAAAAAGTGCCGCCGATTTATTAAAAAAATATCGCCACTTCTTGCAAACCATTTACCTTGAATTTGATGCACGCCTTAACGAGTTGAGGGTAAACATATTTATCTCGTTTTTTAGAAAAATAGAGACATATTTCCAGGCTGTATACGTAAAGGTTAAGTCAGATGCACAATTTTTGGATTCTGAACCGAACATACTACATCTAACAAAAATGTGTTTTGTTTATCATGTTGTTCTTCATTTCCAGAAATGGTAATGATCTGTATGTTTGCACTTCACACATTTTCTAGTTGCATCTGCTCCTTGTTTGTGCAAGAAGTTTTAGGTGAAGTCGAAAGATTAGATATGTTTGCAGTTGATCCTCCCTGTTGAGTTTCCTTTGAATTCGCCCTTCATAATATTTGTATGCCCTGTAGCAAGATATGGAGTACATTCAGTGTTTACAAATGTATCGAAATGTATGAAGATGGAAACATCACATACCTCTCAAAGTCGACTCCAATATGTTCGGGTAGTCAAAAATAATCAATCTAAATCTGTCCGTCTGTCTGCACACCTGTTTCTTGTAGACTTTAAGAGAAAGGGTTACCAAACTTGATATTTGGATTTCGTATGTGATCAGCCCTATCCTTTCCTACCCCAAATAAAAAAAATTAAATTTGATAAAGTCGAGGCTGTGCCCGACAGTCTCTAATACCCTGTAGCTTCTTTCTCGAAATAAAATTGATTCCTGCATATTCCTTCTAAGAACTTTCAAATTGAATTTTTGGATGTGGATTTGTTCATTAGGGCCACATGAATTATCTTTCTAAAATTTGGTGATTTTAAGTAATTTTTTACCATAATTATATATAGGTTGCCGTTATTCCAAATAGGAACATAGGGCCTCGATTTACCATAGTTACGTAGAGTCAAATATTGATGCATTTTTGACACACAGATGCAGGTGACCATGACGCATAGCTCCGTTAAGTTTTAGATTAAAATTTTAAACGGAGTAGCTAAAACTTCTACTAGGAGGGAACGTGGTAAGATATTGACATAATTCAGCAAACTTTATCTTCTGAGAAGTATGCGCACCAGTGGTTAAGTTTCGTGAGTCTAGCTTTTATAGTCTCAAATATCTAGGACAGACGGTCAGAAGGACAGACGGACGGACAGACATGGCTCAATCGCTAGCCGAGGTTATGATAAGCATATATTGGTATAAAGGACTTGGGGTCTGCATCGCCTACTTATGTCCGTTACATACATTGTACGGTTGTGAATTTTGAAACTGCATACCGGCCTTTAATTTAAAGAAAATAAAATAATAATGTTTTACAACTTCATTTAATAAATTATTACCATTTATTTTTTTTGGTGGAAAGTAAATAAAGTAAGAAACACCTAATATATAATATTTTATGGTATTATATTTTTAAGTACTTCTAGAATGTAAACAATCAACCCATCATTCTCTATTTAACAAAAAATTATCTTTATTACAACGCCAAAACTTATTTAAATCAGCCAGAGCTACACGAGATGCTGTTTACATTCAATCTAGACGGTTTTTCAATTAGCTTGTATACGATAAGTTCCTACCTATAAGTTGGACTTCGTCTGATTTAATAACCTTGCCAAAGTTTTGAGTGACAAAAATATATTTGTCATAAAGTTCCTTAACTACGTTGTAAATAATTTATAATTAATTAACACCTATCTACTCTCATTGTCAAATATTATTGATTTCTATTGACGCTTACAGGCTTTATTTTCGAATTCATCTCTATGCCAGTTATCAAAGCGTTCTCTTCGGCCACAGCAGTATTAGTTATAGAATCTCAAATAAAAGTACTTCTGGGCATCAAGTACTTAGTAGCTGGTTTGCTGAATTCTGTCAAAACATTGAGCTCCCGCATTGATGAGGCCAATATGGGAGATCTAATAATGGGAATTTTTGCCATTATCTTTTTGGTGCTCTTTGAGGTAAGTCTGTCAGGGCAGTTACGCTGCTCACTCCGTATGATAAAAAATTTTGTGAATTGCCCTATGAATTTTCTAAAAATTTCTTTTTTAGTTAATTTTCAAACAATTTTTTTATTAGGCCTAAGGTATGCAAATCTTGGATTTTGATTTAAAAATATAATTAAACGCATTTGGTAAAAAATCACATTTTCATTATTTTCCAATTCTATATAGGAAGTTATTTTAGATTAAATTTGTTCAGTGGATTTGGATAAAACTTTTTCGCCGTGCAGTTGTTTTATTTTAAAATTTTCAAGAAATAAAAGTTTTTGAAGTTTTTTAAGTGTCTTGCTAAAGTACTATATTATTTGATTGGTTTAGTAAAATAGAAGCCATTTTCTTTATGAGCATAAGCTATTAATTTTTTTATACATTTTTTAAATTTTTTGCAAAATTTATAGTATTTTTTTTGTGACCTGTTACAGTTTTATATTTGTACGTAATTTTAAAAAATATTTATTTTATTTGGTTGGCTCAGCAAATAAGAATCAATTTTTTTGAGCTATTAATTTTTTAGACATTTTCTAAAATTGTAATTGCACTGTATATACCATTTGTAGGTAAAATTATAAAATATTAAATTAATTTGATTGGCTCAGTAAATACAAATCCATTTTTTGTAAGTACATGAGCATTTAATATTTCTATAATTAATGAAAATGTTTAATGTGGCATATTAGAGCTTATATTAAAATCAATTTTTTTAACCATCAATTTTTTGAACATTTTTTAAAAAATTTTAAAAATTGGCGTTATTTTGTTTGTGGTTTGTTAGAGTTTTATACTTTTAAGTGATTTTATAAAATATTTTTTTTTGATTTTATTACCACAGTAAATATGTATCCCCCATGCTCCGACTAGGAGCGATATCTTGTATTATACATAATATCAAGGAAAAAAAACAAAAAAAAATATGGATCCATTTTGTTTTAAGTACATGCGCTATTCATATTTTGAAATATTTTTTAAAAATTTTTAATATAAATAACATTTATGAATAGATTTCCATTATTAGTCCCGATCTCCATGTAAACTTATTTTCTGCATAGAAATTCTAAAAGTTTCAATATTCTAAATTTGAAGGAATTCATTTCATTTAAGAAGGAATTTGGAAATATATTTGAATTTTTTTGGTTTTTTAAAATATCATTATTGATATGAATTGCCTTATATAAAAAAATGAATTAAATTCATTCGCTATAGTAACGAAAGTGAGGATTCTCGTGAAAACCCAATCTTAAATCAAAGTGAGAAGCTTTAGGCCTGTGACTCAATTCCCTAATCGGATAATCATGTCATAAAAATATAATTACACATATTGCAGCTCCTGGAACGCGTGGCTAAAAATAAGAAGCATGGTCAACTGCTTCGTGTTTGTTGCCGCTACTTGTCTACCTCTCGTAATACCCTCATAGTGGTTATTGGAGCTACCATTTCTGCCATTTGGCTAGATTATGAAGAACGCGTGCCATATGCTCTCAGCCGTAACGCCATGTCCAGTTTACCCAACTTTACCTTACCCAGTCTATACATAGAGGACAAGGAGCGCAGCTACAGCTTTTGGGACATACTCTCGGAGCTAAAAGTGGGCATTGTAGTAATACCCATAGTTGGCATATTGACCAACATATCCATAGGCAAACTAAGTAAGTTAATCAGTTACTTGGAGTGAATTGTATTCTTATAGATCATTGCTAACATTGCAGCGCCCAAGGGCCTGGTGGACACCAATCATGAGCTGCTTACCGTGGGTCTATGCAACATATTTGGCTCCTGTGTGCAGGCCATGCCCTCATCTGGCGCTTTTACGCGTTATGCCATAAGCACTGCTTGTGGTCTGCGTACGCCCATGGCAAATCTGTATCTGGGTGAGTCTCTCTGATCTCTGGTTAGGCCTTCAGCTGTTTCCACTACTAACTCACCTTACCAATTAATAATCAAGGCATCATTGTGCTGCTGGCGCTGAGCTATTTGAGCCCTTACTTCAACTATATACCAGAAGCTACGCTGGCTGCCATTTTGATCTGCTCCATCTTTACGCTGCTGGACTTTAAGCTGCCGCTACGTCTGTGGCGCGAGTCCAAGCGTGACTTTGTCACCTGGTTGCTCTGCTTTTGTGTGTGCGTCTCCTGCGGCGTAGAGGTTGGACTCATTGTCAGTATAATAGTTACTGCGCTGCATCTGCTGCTGCTCTGGGCACGACCCGAGGTACACGTCAAGATACAGGAGCTGGACGACATGCAGTATATATGCGTTACACCTGGCAATGGCATCTACTTTCCGGCTATCAATTTTCTGCGTGAGCGTGTGCTCAAAGCCTGCACGCAGGCGGAGTTTAAGCTAACTGTGGTCATAGATGGACATAAGATTACCGGCTTGGATTATACAGCCGCACAAGGCATATCCAAGTTGTCCAGTGATTTGTGTCGTCAGGCGGATGCATCCAGCAGCATACTCTTGGTATTATATCAACTCCCTGCGCCACTGCAGCGTATGATTGATTTGACAGATAATTTGGTATTCTGTGAAAATGAGAGTATGGTGCGTGAGTTCCTTACTCAGGAGTCACTGCGTAATGGCTTTATAAATCTCAAGGAGCACATACGCGCCTCCATTGATCTAGGTTATAAAGTGGAAGTAGAGCAGCCGACGGTTTAATTTATTTTTAAAATTAGTGTAATTATTTTGTATGACACTTTGTTGCAATTTCATGCAGTAAATTCACTTAGCAAAGTGTTTTCATTTGTTGGCCTAGGCCAAGGATTAGCCTGAAATAACCAACAAGTTTGGGAGCGTACACTCGCTGAAAAATTGTCTGGCAATGTTGGAAAATGAAATAAAAGTGAAAGAAATGTGGAACAAATGCGCTGATGGCAGTAATTTATAAAAGCCACACTGACCCCTCTGCCGCACTCATTTGCTGCCACACATACTAAAGAAAGAGACAACAAGTGGCATTGTGTAAGTGAGAAAAATATAACTAGGGAGCCTTGTGAAGAGACCACCAATGGGATGCTGCTGGTGGCAGTGTCGCCTCCGTCAATGATTGCCAAGCTAATGGATTTCTGTTTACTTTTTCACTTAGAGCACAGCACGAAGCAAAAGCTGTGCAAAAACTAGTGAAAAATAGCGCAAAGAGAGGCCAAGAAGGAAGAGCGGTAAGAGTACCAAGTGCGCCGAGTGGGCAGTCGGAGCAGACCGACTATAATATACGCTGTAGCCTACCCAACTTATTGAACCAAAAGGTATCCGCGTAAAGTAAAGAAAAAGATTTGGAATTTCAGCCAACGATTAGGAGTAAGGTAGAACGGCGACGAGACATTAGAGCTGTCTGTCATATCACTTCAACTTCAATGCTACATAAGAACAGGATAAGACATTGACCATATGGCTTACAGAGCGCATTCATCCTAGAGATAGCAGATATGCTAGCAAGTATCCAGCTCCCACTTTGTAACTGACCTAAACTTCTTCGGAAATGCATACTGTAGCTGGAACAACCATTATATGAGAACTTAGTCTGCTTGTACAGTATGCATTAGGCTCTTTTTATAGACACCGTCAAAGCTCTCTAAACACAACCACCCACACTTATCATAATAGGTATCAAGACCCCTGGGTGATCTCAGAGTCCACCGATCAGCCAAGCACAATCGTAGCAACTCAATGCATAGGCCAACAAAAAGGGCGTTCAAGCTTTTTAGCTCCTCAACTTAAAAGGAACCGTGAATACCTCAATTGACCTCTTTGCACATAATTTCTTTTAGGCTCTAATTTAGCTATACCAGGGATTCCGGCACCCTCCGCCTCTGAATTTTTATGCAGCGATGTAGTGTTTTTTATTAATCGGTCAGAAATCCGATTTGAACGAACATTGCATAAAGTTCCATTAGTGACAGATGCATGTGGGTCCAGGATTCCGGAATTCTTCGCTTTCGAGTTTCTTTCAAGCGCTTTAGTTTTTTCCCTTCCCGGAATTTTCCCTCGATCTGGACCCCAATTCTCAAGTCCGATTCTAATGCAAATAATCCAAAAAAATTTATTTTCGAGCCGATTTCAATAATAGAGGAAAGTGTGGTGAATTCGGAAGATAAGTGAATCCAGAAACGCCTCCTAACGGATGAGCAGACATTTGATTATGAGACCAATTTTCAAATAAACGTCATGATCGATGGTGGTTTTTGATAATACTCCAACTCGAGTACACGTGTTTTTCTGTTCAGTATAATTTTTCTAAAAAAATGGCTACCTTGAATATTATTTAGTCTCGATACTTAAAAAATGCTAAAGGATTAGTTTCGATTTTTGCAAGCCGTATGACGTTAATCCGTTTCGAAAAAGTCGATTTGGGGTGAATCCGGGAGCTCGATTTGGGGTGAATCCGCAAGTATCGAAAAGAGCCAAATAATTATTTTGAATATAATTTCAGACCGGATTTCAACTGTTTTTGTGTCAAAATGCCGTGAACTTACAAAAAAAGCGAAACAAATCCCCGTAAACCGGTTCCAAGCTCTGATGATTTGTTGGAAATGCTGAATGCAGTGAAAATCGACAAAAGGAGTGCTCTTTAAAACGATTTCCCTCTTTTTTTGAAAAAAAAATGTCATTTGACTAGGCAACAATTATTTTTTTCCCCACAAAAATAAAGAAATAAAATGTTTGCGATGAAATTTTATTTCGGTTTTTATCATTTTTGGCCACTTCCGGATTCACCCTAAAAAATCGAAAATCGCGAATTTGGCATTTTTTGCTAGGAGATCAATCTACCTGAAACATTTTTTTCGTATCGATCTGAAATTTTGACACATTGTAGCTTATTCAACGCCCTGAACGACACAACTTTCGATATTGAAAAGAACAATTCTTCCGAATACACCCCACTTACCTCCACTAAGCGGGAAAGAAGAGCAAAGCATTGCACGATTCGATAAAATTCCATGTCCCAGGTTCATCAAAATGTTAAAAATGGTTTTCCAAATCGATTTCTTCCGTCAAGCTGAATTTGTTAATAAATAATTTCTATGGCCCATCAACATTTTTTTGCACTAACTTATCATACACCTTACCACTTCTTCATTAGGGTATAAAAAGCGAAAGCGCACAGCCACAATAATGAAAAAAAAACGGAAAAAAAATACATTTTTTTTAGAAAAACTGCAAGAAATTAAACTAAAATCCTGGCGTAAAGTGGATCAAGCTAAGAAAACGTAACAGCCGGACGGAGTGGGAGAGGCAAAAACAAACGCAAAGCAAGTTAATTACGTAAGGTTAGTCGTCGTTGAACCCTGGCCTACACCCCTCAACCCCTTGCCAACAACGTTGACCTAAGTAGATTTCCAGCACTTGAGGCGTTGTAAATGAAGCGCCGACTCGAACCTCCTCCTTTGTCCACAACTGTCGCCTAGTTTTTCCAACTGGCTTTCCCAAACATTTTCGCTTTGTTGATTGCATTGGGAAGCGAAGTGAACAGATTTAATGAAATTTAAAGCACTATCCAAAGTTGTTGTGCGCTCGACGAAGCAAATTTTCAGGTGATTTTCTCTTTCTTGATGTTTCCCAATGCAAATTTGGAGCATAGACTAACCAACTGGCTGAATTACTGCAATTATTTCAATTGGAATTTATTTGCAAAGCTTTTGAATTGACTTGCGAAGAACATTTACGGCTTATACCTACTACTTAGTACTTAGCCAGAGTTCTTTGCCCTCTTGGTAGCATTGTCTGGCTAATGAGCTTAATGGTCGGCTTACATTTTCAATTTTGCTATTTATTAACTTTTGGGATGATATTGCCAAGTAGTAAGATTTAAATGAAATGTAGAACAATATTACAATTATTTGAAACTGGGCTTTTATTCATATTAACGTTTGCATTTCGTAACCAAACTATGTAAATATTTTAAAGCATTCATGTAAAATTAGCCGGCATTGATGCTACAAAGAGCTTAATACGGATGAGATAAGTTTTTGAAAGAGATACACTGCAATTACCAAAACGAACATTTGTACTTCTATATATTATATGTATTATGTATAGTACAATACCATCCACCATATTGCCCGCAAAACACCCTCACTGCCGTTCTTTATCAAAAACAAGTTTAGCCTGTTTTTTGGTGTGCCTTGCCACATCTTCTCTGTAAAATAGCCTAAATAGCAGAAGCTCCGGAACTCCTTCCATTCTTCTGGATCTTCTGGGAAACGATATATTTTTTTAAGGCATTAGTAAGTAAGTTATAGAACATTTTTGGAAACATATGACATTTAATGATATATGCAGACTCCTCTTTGCGTCAGCACGAAGACAGCCAAAGCACTTGAAAGTCAAGAAAAAGGGTAACCCTGCACAGTGTTGCATAATAACAAATTTTAAATAAATAAATAATAAAAAATAAATTTTATTCTTATCTGGTAGTGCCTTCCTAAACCATTCAATTCCTACTTATTCTTCCTCCTTTTCAGTTGACAAAACAAATCTAATCTGATAAATATATCCCTATATCAGATATTCCAATTGTTGGATTGATGATTTATTTTATTTTTGCTTAAGGCCAGTACGCAGCATCGAGCTAAAACAGAATAGGTGATGTTACTGCTGGCTTGGGTTTAAAGCTTTAAAGTAAAAATCTTTGCGTTAAAAATTTTGATAGCTTTTTTTTTTATATCAAGTTTTGTTTTGTCTCGACGCTTTTTTTAGATGCGTACTGGCCTTTTAATAAGATTATGGAAGCTTACAAAACTAGCTTACCTTGAAAAAACAAGCGCTGGCAGCAAAAGGCATTCGAACTAGGTGCGCACAGTTCATCATTAAAAGAATTCTGCGTTCAGAAGCAACACTTACTTACCCCTTTAAATATCGTTATGTAGAAAATATAATATTAAAAAAAACAAATGGGAAAAATGTGCAATAATCAAAGTGCTTGCGTACAATAATAAAGGTATGTAGGTACCTTTAGTATAAACAGAATGTAGAGATATCCATAATACTACAACATTTTTAAAATTTGTACAATTACAATTCGTGCAATCAAAATTGATTAAGTTTTTTATGAAAAATTCTAGTGCATACTTTGCGGCAGCAGTTGTTGACAAAAAGCAAAGCTTTCACAATTGAACAATATATACAATATAGATTGCACAAACAAAGCAATGATAACGCGCAAACCACATGTTCTATGCTCTATATAGAATATATTCGGTGCAAAATATGCAAAACTTTTTAATATTTGATGATACAATAATAGCCACTGACCCCAAAACGAAACTTATACCTGGTTTATATACCTATATCACATATACATATATGTATATCTATGTGAGTATGAGCTGATGAGCTGGTGTTTGTTGGTCGTAGTGGTTGCTGTGAGCCTAATAATATTTATTTTCACATGTGGTTTGGAATAAAACATAAAAACCATTTCGTTTGCTTTTGGGTTCTGTTGCTGCTTTTGCCTAACAAATTAAATTTTCATATGAATTACTGTGCTGGTCACGTAGCAAAAAGAGACGGCAGGTTTGCTGGTCCAATGGTCTGTGGGTCTGTCTATAGGTCCAACTGTCTGCCGTTTGGATGCCAGCTTGCCACGCTCATTCATTGATACGCATTATGTGACCGAAGGCTCAATGAGTGAGTCTGCATGAGTGTGTGTAACTGTGAGTGTTCCTGTGTCTGACTCGTATTTTTGTGAGGCATTTAAATGGCAATGCCAGAACTTAATTGCGGCGCCTTTAAATGCGACAAACGCCAAAAGAGATAATTAATAGCAACTGCTTTTTGTCGGGGACCCTGGGCGGTGTGGTCTGTACCATGTTTATCGATTTTGGGCTAGAGGCTAGAGCCAGCTTTTAGCAATTGTCGCTGAGTAAAATGCAGGATAAGGGTAAGGGCTAATAGGGCAGCGGGTACAAGGGGGGCGTATACGCAATTGACACGCCTTTGGCCTTTTTGGTCATAAAGCGTTTTAATATGCGCCAAAGCTAAATGCCAACAAGGCGAATTGTACATAGAGAGAGAGAGAGAGAGAGAGTGAGCCAACATGGCGGCTGCTTGTTTAAATTGTTTAAAATGTCAACTTGATTGTGCTTAATTAAATGCCGAAAATCCTTAAGGACAACAAGCAAGCAGGCGGGTTGTTACTAGCTGGGGGTTACTCTACCAACAGCCAAAAAGTTTCATAATGACGACAATGAAAATAATTAACAATTTGTACAAAATAACAAGAAGATGCCGGTAGAGAGCAAGCAACAAAGCAAATTGTCATTGACGTGCAGAGAGAGAGGGCGACAAAAGAAAGAGAGCGAGCGTGACACTAGCAGCAGCAATAAGTAGTCACTGTGTGAGTCAGGGCCAGTGGCGTAGTCAGATTCTTTTTAGTAGGGGGTCATTATGCATACATTTACCTTCGGAACCAAATTTAACGAACAATTTGGGAGTAAAGGCCTATAGCAGTTCGAAATATTTCGCACGGAATGACAAAACTTCATATTAAAATAAAAATCCCAAATGGGATATCCCTTAAGCTTAAAAAGAAAATGGAGCTAGTAGCATCTTTTTTAAAATTTTGTAAATCGTGGTCAGTTAAACAATTTAGTCGGTACTACTCATCGACAAAAAATTGGATCAGTCGGGAAATACCCTATTCCTTATTTTTCCAAAATATTTTATATTTGCGCAAGGTTTTTTAATGATTTTCTGGGGATGTGGGAGTACTCAAAGTGAGAATTTTGTTTGCATTGCATCTAGCTACGAGAACTTCTTTTACTTTGTTAAGCATTAATATTTTCTAAAAAATGATTAAGCTTAAACTTGTGTCTTAAAAATATAACAACACGGATTAAGTATTTTTATCTACCTTAAAAGTTACGTCAAGCACAGAAAAAAAAATCCAGTCTTTACTCATAATTCCTCGACCTCTTCGATTTTAACATATATGGTAAAGCTACTAGCCCATAGTAACCACGTGAAAATTCCGATTATTTATCGAATAATCGATAACGGAAAATTGCATTTTCGTCGATATAATTTCTTCATGCTCAAGAGATAAAATTTAGTTTCCAAAGGTATGCATGCAAAATGTCATCTTCCTCAAAAAAAATTAAATATTTTGAAGTCAGTATTTTGACGAAAATATGATAGGACATTGAAAGCGGAAAGATAAAGAACTAAGTATTCCATAAGAAGAAATAAACATATTTTTATTTCTAAGGTTTGCATAAGTATTTTATATTATTATATGTACATATATTGTTTAAGCTACGATTAAGAGAAGATTTAAGAGAGGCGCATACGTCATCGCTGCAGCCACAGATGCAAAGCCGTTGCAGAGATCGCGCTTATGATAAGCGATAATGCGCTCAGAGCGAGTTAAGCGCTTTGATAGCGCCGTTAGTGAGCGAGCTTTAACAACAGTTATTATTGTCTGTTCTTATGCTTAGCTTAAGTAATTATGTATGTATAAAACATGTAAAATCACGCCACTTTCTTTGAAGTCTGTTAGCGTCAGCCCATGAAGGCACACGTACATGCTGTGCGTACAACAATTGTAACGCGTTTTTGAAATCTAACCTAATTAAATACTTATAATAAAATTAAAACTCGTGTGTTTATATTATTGTCTTGAACTAAATTGGTCGTTTTCGCAGCCGTTTATCCAACATATATTATTATATTTAAAAAAGAATTTTCAGCTTACAAAATTGGAAATCGAATTTTAAATTTAAGCAATTCCCATTTATTGTTTTGTTTTATTTCAGTTTCAGTTTTTATAGGTGGTGTTCCTAAATAACATAATTATCATTTTAATCTCAAATTATCATAAAACAAATCAAGAAACGATTGGAATAATTGGCATAAATGCATTGGTAAAAGGGTAAAGAGTGAATATATTTTTGACACTATTTTTGGTATTTTTTAGTGCTTACTAAATTATAACTATAACTAAACAGCTGTTTGTAAACAAGCGCCAAAACTAAATTTTCTTAAAAATATTTTAAAAATATAGGTATTATGTACTGGCCAATATACAAAATTTTAACTTTTAACCAGAATTTTTCTAACTAGCACGCCATATGACAGTTGTATTGTTTTTGCTCACATTGTTAGTCTGGCATTTTTAGCTTTATGCCTCATTGTTAGTGTGGCTCAAGTCGTTAGTTGGGCATGCTTGCCTTTAGGCAAAAAAGTGTAAAAATTTGATGGTTCTTTAAATATAATTGTTTATTAAAAATAATTAATAATATAATAATAATACAATATATGTTTCTAATGATTTTTTTTTCATTTGGAAAAGGAAACGCCAAGCATGGACCTACGTTTGTGAGCACAATATAAAATTTGTGCTGCCTTATTAAATCTTTTTTGTTAAACTTGCCTATCATAATTTCGATTAAAACTATGGTACAATGGGTTTCTATATAATGTTATTATGTGCCATTGATTCAATTTTAACTGATTGAAAGAATTATAGCTCTTTGAGGAGCGATACAACTGTCGTTTAAAAAAAAAAAAATATATATAAATATTTGTTTTTGGAGCAAAAATAAGTTTTTGAGTAGTCTATTTTTTAAGCGTATGCAAAAATGCAGCATTTTTTACTCCAACACATCCAACACTTAGTGAAGTTGATCGCCTTGGCCCCCCCTTGCTACACCTGTGTCAGGGCGCGTCAAGATGGCGGCACAAACCAACTGTAGTTAAATTCCTAACTAAAGATGGCGGCGACGCTGAGTGTCAACGTCCGTCTGACGTCACGACATTGGCATTGGCATTAAGTTGTCACGTTGGCATTGCCTGAATTGTCAAGTGGCCCACGGTTTGTTTGATTTGCATGTAGAGGGAGTAGGGGGCAAAACCAGTCTGAAATGTGCTTAAAGGGTTCTGCATAGTTGGCGGCTAATGGGTTCTGGTTTGGGGTTGGGGGACGTGAGCTTGAGTTGTTTAATGTGTGACTCAATGTTCAGTCTGCCATGTTTAACACAAAATCATTTCATTTAAATTATAAATCAATTTGTAAGACGCTTTGCAATTGAAATGGGGTTTTTGGTATTGATTGGCTTAAGGGTTGCTACATTTTATTAAGATACTGAGGTTTGTTTAGCAACCAGCAGTTGATTGGCTTATCAATCAAGTAAGCAAATTGGTTATGAATGAATAAGCTAATTAGTTAAAGTATGTATGCGGAATGTCTAGTAAAGCAGATGAGAGTAAACTTAAAACTACAAATTGAAAATTTAAAATTTACAATTTGAAGAAAAATATATTTCTATAAACTATTGATGCTTTATGAAACTGAGATTTGTTGTGCAAAATAATTCAATGAAAGAAAATTTAAAGAAAACAAAAACTTCAAATAAACTAAGCTTATTGCTTTAATAAAACTTGTTGGTAAATATCTTTAAATTTATGTTTATGATTTCCAGCTGAATTGTTTAAAGTCTATTAATTGAAGTAAAAATAAAACACTCTTAGATATTGAAATAAAATATGAAAATGCAAGGATTGATTTTGCATTTTTTTTAAGCTTTAAGTAATATTATGCATATGAGGCACCAGTGCCAGGAATATGGGCCTAGCCGCCCACATTTCGAAAATTACATTTGTTTAAGTCTTTTGAATAGCTTTTAATAATAATAGTTAATAATAGGTAAATATTCTTGTTTCATAAAAACTAGAATTATCTTCTTTTAGACTACTTGTCTAGGTGGGAAAAGAGCAAAACCCAGTCCCCAACTATTTGGATGATCAATTCATAGGTACAACGAAATTATGCTGAAGTCTTTAGTTTTAAGCTTAAAAAAAAACACAAATACTGCTTTTATAATGTTTTAAAATATTTGTCTTAGCTGTTAGTTTTGTCTCTTTCAAGTATGTTCGTTAATCACCATCTTTTTTAAACACGTCTCTAAGTCTTTTTCTTATATTATTTACAATGTTACATAGCATAGTTTAGGATTTTTTTTTATAATGCCTTAAAAATCACAACTATAGTCTTAGTTTTAGTTTTTAGTTTTAGTATCTTTTCTCTTTTTTTTTTACTTTAAGGTTTTTATTCATATTTTTTCCTTTAAAATTCAACTTTACATAACACAATTTTCCCAATCTTAGTTGTAAAGCTTCTTTTTAAGCTAATCTCTATAATTTGTATAAATAAACTAATGTATAAATATGATGATGAATAAACAATATATATCGGTGAAAATAAGTGTAGCGCACACTTTTTCCCCCGACCTTCTCTGATTTTGATGATTTTTACAGATTTGGTAGAGCTACTAGCCAATAGTAACCACGTAAAATCTTTTTGCAAAATTCCGATTATTTATTGAGTTATCGATAACTGAAAATTGGGTTTTTCGTTTTTAGACTATTCTTTGACAAGCCATATCTTCTAAATAAATAAGGATATTGACGCGATTTTTTTTTCCATGGTAGATAAAATATTAAATTAAAAAAAAAATTTTTATTTATTTTTAAGATTTTTTTTTTAATAATTTTTTATCATTTTTAGTTTTTAATTTTAAAATTCAAAAGTGATCTACCACTGTCAAAATGAACATTCATGGAAAGTTTGAACTTATTATCTTTTCATTCAGAGGAGTTAAGCCTATTTGTCATTTTTCGAGGTACTGTTTACTATGGCGAACATGCGAGGTGCCATCACTAAAATAAGCATAATTTCTACAATTCTAGGCGCTACCCCCTTTTTATTTTTTTGTTTTTCTCAGTGAACTAACACGCATAAAATGACATCAACACTTGTAGATCACTTTTTAATTTTAAAATTAAAAACTAAAAATAATAAAAAATTATTTAAAAAAAATCTTAAAAATAAATAATTTTTTTTTTTTTAATTTAATATTTTATCTATCATGAAAATAAAAATCGCGTTAATATCCTTTTTTGCTTAGAAGATATGGCTTGTCAAAGAATAGTCTAAAAACGAAAAACCCAATTTTCAGTTATCGATACCTCGATAAATAATCGGATTTTTCAAATAAAATTGTACTTGGTTACTATTGGCTAGTAGCTCTACAAAATCTGTAAAAATCATCAAAATCGGAGAAGGTCGGAGGAAAAAGTGTGCGTTACACTAATTTTCACCGATATATATATACATATAATTAATGCTTTAAAAAATTTTGTAATAAATATTATAAGAAAAGAATTTTTAATTGTCATTTAATAAGAAACCTAAAATGCAAAAATATTCGAGTTCGTTTTGAAATCACATTGTTGTTGTTTGTAATTTCACCAAAACTATTCTTTATTGTGGTTTGAATCTGACGACTATGCTGTAAAAGAAATTAAAACGAATTGAAAAATTTGGCATTTTAAAGTGAAATATTAAAAAAAAATATTCTTTGATATTTTCAGATTTTATTTATGCATATTTCAAGTAAGATATTTATTGATATATATTTTTTAATATTTTTTTTTCTGATTCAACCCAAAAAGTATTCATTATATACATTGTTAAAGCTGTTATAAACATATATAGTGATATAAGATAAAATATTTATTTTTATATCCAAACATCGATTGAGCATTTTATAAACGGAAAAAAAATGCATCCGCCTTAGAGCTATTTCAAGGTATTCCAAGGTCTAGCTTGTAATAATAAGATATTTTTCAAATGGCCCCATTTACTCGGAAAACCGAAAACTTTTACTTCAAGTTGAATATATTTAAATTTAATTAAAGGAGTTCCAAAATAACGCATTTTTAGAATATTTAGTACGATCTCCAAATAAAAATTTATGCTTATTCTAAGCGTTGCAAAGACAAAATGTGCCAAATGTTGGCAAACAATTGGGATTTCCGACCACTGTGCAATACAAACGAAATTTTGATAGTTAAAATTAATTTAGATTACGATTATAAAATTCCAACTGAAGTTTCTGACTTCTAAAAACTCATTAAAATAATTGTATACTTGATTTGATATCAAATTAAAGAAATACATTTAATTTAAAGCTGCATATCTCATTTTTCGTAAACTTTGTTACCACAATTTGATTCAGAATTTTATTATCTCTCTGATTTAGAGAAAATACTAATTCTAATATATTTTACCAAATGCCCCCTTAAAGATGAAGAGTTCCATAGATATCAACGCCATCTTGTTGCCACAATTACCAAATGCAACATCTTGAAATAATTGCACTTGAATTTACTTTTTTTTGGCAGCATAAAAGCTACAGTGCTACAATAAATATTGTGCACACACGCATGGCGCACACACACACTCACACACTGCCACATGCAACAAGCTTAAAGATACGCATCGCCATTGCTGGCCGCATTCGCTTTCAGTTTATGAGTTTTTATGGTTTCGTGGTTGAAGCTGCCACCGCTGCTGCGGCAACAAAGAACAGCTGTTGCCACAAGACTCACCGCACCACACTTGCTGTATGGAACATAAATTGAATTCCTTTTATTTTCGCAAGTATTACGTTTTAGTTTGAAAAATTTTGATATTATAAATTGCAGAAGCTGACTTTATGGCCTGGCCGAAATAAAATAAGTTAAATGCACATCAAAAGCCAACTAATTTGGTTTAAAAATAACATTAAATCACATTCATTTCGTTCCGACAATAAGAAATTCCATTCCAACAAAAAACTACTCAAATCGAATTGAGCACGCACAAACTTGTTTGGATGGGTGTATCTGTGTGTGAGTGTGTGTATCTGTGTGTGAGTATCTTTAAAGCGCTTTTACCGCAGCAAAGGTAACGCTCTTGTTCTTTGATTGCTGGCAAAGTCAGCAATCCCCGCCCTCAGCCCCCTGGCTACCTCTTTGCCCCATGTGGCAACTGTCCTGTCTCTGCACTGTCTGCCACCCGCCAATGGTTAGTCTTTAAGCTTATGTTGCACTTGACTGATTTTTATGCTTTGATGCTCAATGATTTTATTATTAAAAGCAACTGTCGCTACACGGCAGGGTGTAGTTTGGTGTGTGTGTGTGTATCTGTGTGACTAGGTGTGTGTGTGCTCGTTGGGGTTGCCTTTCAGTAGCGCCAGTTTCTTGCCTTACGGGCATGCTTTAAATATTGCAACAAGGGTTGCAAGCACGCATGCCACAAAAAATAACATATAAATGTTAATATAAAAAAATAAGAACTTTTTGCTGCAGCAAAAACGACTATGAGATGCACCATAGTTAGTAAAAGTATTTAACAATCTGTAAACACAATTTAAAATACAAAAGTATCGGAAACGAATTTTTTTTTTCTTTATGTTTTAAAATTTTTTTGTTTTTCAAATTTGAATAAGCCCAACTTTTCTCATATATTTGCTGTCAAAAATTCCAATGACGACCAAAAAACTTAGGTACCTTTTTATCTTGAAGTGCAGAATAATTTTTAAAAATTATTTTTAGACCATTTTCTGTACTTTGACACCAAAAGTGGTTTTATTGATTTTTTTTTATTCAAATTTAAAAATATAGTTGTTAACTTTGTCGGGCAGAAATGCACGTTTAATAGCGAAGGCGAAGTGCAAAAGTGCCCGACTAACAACATAAAAATGAAAATCAGCTGTTTACAAGTGTGATGATATGTGATATGGTGTGACCTGATTTTCCACTGCAAAGAAATTACAAACTGATTTAAAAAAATTAAGTTTTCTAAACTTTTGGCAAGTGTTTAGTCTTCTATCACGCTACAAGCCTTAAATAATACCTAAAAGAGTATTGAAGTTTGCAAAAAATAAAAATTTCGTAGTTTCTAAAGAAAAGAATAGTTCATTTACTAAATGAGATAGCTGTGTTGCCCTAAGTAGAATAAAAAAATTATGCTGAGGTCTCTAAACCTGGCAGATCTTGCCTACCTTTAATGCGTGCACAAGCCATATGCCCCGAAAGGCATAAACGGATACAGAGGCTTCTTTTCCAAGCTTGATACACTTTTCTACAACTTTTCAGCTACTTTAACTTGGTTTTTTTTAAAAAATTTTTTTTTCGCCTGCTGTTTCATCGTCAAAGGGTTAAATTTCCCTTTTCCTAATGTATCATAATAATTTTTCGCAGCTACTTTAATCTTGGGAAGATAAAACTCGCGAATTGTCTCTCTTTTGTATCTTCTTAACTTTTCTAAGGGCCAGTTCCTGTATGTTACGCACATTAACTTGTAGCTTAGTAACAGTATGAAAAGGTTGAATTTTCGTCATGTTAAAATTTTGAGTCAGATCGTATTTTCATGGTGATTTAGGTTTAATATCAAACCACGATGGTACGTACACCTTCATTATAAAAATAACCAGTCTCTTTAATATAATATATCAATATACAATCGTAGGATCCGGTTTGTGCACATCAACCATCGAGAGTGTCTCAGACTTCCTGGGTATCTGTTAGATAAGCATTTTTAAACTGTACCCTCAAAAATTATGAAGTAAATAGGCATCTGGGTCATGCAGAAATGCTGAATTTTATTAGTGCAAGTTATTGTTGGGCACTTGTACACTTCAGCCTATCTGCACTTCTGCCCGACAAAGTGAACATTCTAAATCAGACTTTATATTGTAACCCGTTTTGTTATGTCTTCCCAAGCTCTAATCGTATTTCCAAATTTTTGAAGATCGTGAACGTGGCCATCCATATTTTCTACTCCTTCTTTTTATATTTTCTCTATTTCGAAATATTACGCAAAAACTACTCTTAGTCACTAGTTAACAAATGGTTGGTCTGTGATATAAAAGAGGTAATGGTTTTCCTAGCATTTGATCACTGCTTTAGTTAAACCTTTCTATATTAAGCTCCAAGTGTTTTGAGACGCCCATAAGAGATCCATTTTCTGTTAGCACGTCAGTTTACTTAGTCCAGGACTGACGTAAGTCAAGTATAAGAATCTTCACCACTTACACATTACAGCCACCATGATCTCAACCTGGAAACCGTTGAACTACAGATAAACATACTATTCGCTATAATGATAGACACAAAGGCACCGTAATAGGATGGCAAAAGGACTCCCTTATGAGAATACAATAAAAAAGTTAAAAAACAGAAGTTTTTGAAATCTCATTCGATAAAATATGATCTGAATATCCACCAAAAGATGCCCGGTATTGTTGACCATTTCTTGGGGCGCCTTTTATGATATCTCCAGTTTCAAAGAAAAAAACCTCATTACAGCAAACCAGTTAAAAAGCAGACAGACCATTTTCCCTTTCTTATAAAAAATTTAACTATTCACATCTCAAACCCCTGCTTAGTCTATTATAAGAAATATATATTAGAAAAGAGACTTCTAGAAACACATGCAGCATTCACACTTTCTTACTATCTAAACTTTTTCCAATCCACCATGCCCAAATCTCTCGCTCACAAACTTTTCTACAAACCTAATATACTTCGTCTTCAAGCGTATTCAAAAAACATTGCATACTTTTTTGGGCAGTGCTGCCAGACAGTGAAATAGCTTGTGTGCCAGGCACTTCACCTTGTGATGTTACACTTGGGAGTCGCTTAGCTGTCTAAATATGTCACTTGAATTTGACGACGGCCACTTGCCCACACACTCAGCCACACACACAGATACACCCACACACAGATGCACCCTACCAAGCACGTCACAAAGTAAAACTGTAGCTCTAGCGGCACACACAATTGTTGCCTGCTTGTTTTTTTTTTTTATCTATAAGATACTCGAAACTCAAACATGTAAGGATACAGCTACCCTCACTTCATATGTGAGCTACTTATGCTTGTACTGTGCTCACCCTAACCTCAATCCCACTTCTATTTTTTTTTTTTCTTGTTTTCTTAAAATATTAGTTTCCTCGATTTCATTTTCTTTCTATTTTTTTTCCTACCTACTGCGCAGACTTACTTGCATTTTACTGTGGGGAAATTGTTTTACTGCTTTTTATTGTCATCTTTGTTATTTGTTATTTCCCCCAAGCTTACATGCCACACACCCCAATTGCCTTTACCTTTGTTGTACACATATAAATATACATACATACCCAACTATATATATATATTATATATTTGTGTTTCACAGTTAAAGTTGTCATGAATAATGAAAAGGCAGGGAAGATATACTTTCTAGTGCTTGACGTGGCTGGGGCTACAGTTCTATGTGTTGTTCCCTGTCATCTACTATAAAGACTTTTTGTGCAAATCAGCTAGGTTATTCTTTGCAGTGTATTGACCAGTAAGCATATGAATTGGTAGTTACTATTTCTGTCTCTAATTCACTGTCATAGATGAGCGATCCTTTTGGTTGTTTTCTTTGTTTGCTCTGCCAAGTCATCATAGTCAATTTAAGCTTTATATATTTATAAGCAGCTATAAACGAGGGCAGGCTGCAAAGTAATGGGGTCTAGCTAAAGGCGCTCAAAAATATTGGCAAAATTGGGGTTAGCCAACAGTTTATAGAAACTGAGAAAAATTAAAAATGAAAGCCAAAAAATAATTGTCACATTTTTCTTTTGTTTTTATATTGTTACATCAAAATTTTTTTTTTTTTTATATTAAATGGTGTTTAACAATTTAAGGAACATGCAATAAAGTTAACCACATATTATGTTTTTACAACAAAGTAATACTTAATCAAAAAAAAATTTTAAAAATTGAAGAAGCTTATTGACTGCTTATTATAGTTTAAAAAAAGTGGTTAAAAATATTCTGTAGTTTAGCAACAATTTAAAAAAAAAGTGCAAAACAATAATGTGTTAAGTTTAAAAATTTTAATTTTCAGGAACCTTTTATTTTTGTCTATGAATTGAGCTGCATTATGATTGACAACATATCGATTAGTGCTGCAAAAACGTCGATAATGGTCACTATCAAATTCTATCAATAAAATATCGTAATATATCAATACCACACCTTATAAAAATAACACTAGTTTGCAAATTTTAAAATATTTTCGTATCCTCAACATGTTTTAGTCATTGCCGTAGTATAATGGCATGCTAAAACCGAAAATGCAGTCGAAAAATTTTTTCATGTCACGGATTTCGAGATGTTTCGAAAAAAAAAAATGTTTCGAAATTAAAAGAAAAACTGATTTTGATTATTTTTTACCAAACTGTAGATTATTAAATTACCCATCGATTATATTTGGAACATATTTTTGTCAAATTAACAGTTTGCTCGTTGTTAATCCATTCATATGAAATTTTTCATAATTTTTAGCAAATTTTTTAGAAAAATTCTTTTTTGAACGTAAATTTGAAAATTTAAAAAAATTTGTTCATACAGTTTTATATATGGCTCGATCGATTACGAAGAAAATGATTGGTTGTTTATCAAAATCGGAAAAAAAAATATCTCGAAAACCGTTTTTTGAAAAAACTACGGAAACGAGTCAAACATGTTGAGGATACATTTTGCTGTAAACAAGTGTAATTAATGAAAAATTATTTTTATAAAACATCTAATTTTAACACAAAAAGTTCCCGCTCCAAGTGGCGCTATCGAAAAACTATCGAAATAAAATTATCGATGTATCGCACGGAAGTCACTGTCGATATTTTCGATAGTGCCTAGAACTAATACAGCGGTGGGCACTTAGACGGCACGCGTGCCAAAGAGCTTTCACACGTACGAGAAAAAAGCTTTTTATCGTAAAAGCTCGTCTCGTACGTGTAAGCTAGTTTTACAATGGAACGCAAAGCAGAGCCGCATGGCAAGACACGAAAGAATAAAACTCGATGTTGTCGAATTTAATGACAACTATGCCAAAAAAAAATGATTTGTCCAGTTTACCTCGGTTTTTGCGAAAGCTCTTTTTTGTTTACGCACACAGCCACAAAAATTGCATTAGTAGTTTTGCCCACCGCTGAACTAATATTAAAATCCAAAACAGCTTTTATCAACACTATACATAAGTTACTCGGCCTAGGCGTTACTCAGCACTATTTATCAAGTATAAATAGAAGGTGCAGGTTCGAAATGTATTTAGTTTATATTCATTGCTTAACTAGAGCGTACATACATTTATTTTGTCTCTAATACACATTAGCTTTTGTTTGGTCCATCATCAAACTCGACGACATTTTATTAATTATGCAATTTTATCAATTTTAAATAGAATATTTTAGACCTATTTCAAATATTTTTGTATGGAAATACTATGAAACTTGTCACCAACAAATTCTAACCATACAAACTTTAAAAACCATATTCGCCACCTCAAGCGAAATTTTCACTCAACTATTGCGTATGAAAGAAGAATTGAAAATTTAACTCGTTAAAGATCAAATGGAGTATAATTATTGGAATAAGACCTAGCTCACCCTTCAACTTTCCTATGGGGATCGTCGGATTTGTTACACAATCGATGTATTTAAAGGACTACTTTGGCTAGCAATGATGTTGGGGAACACTGTCTTGACTTCTCTTGGGCAAAAAGTGAGAAAGAATGCCATTATGGTTTTACACGATACACACACACTTTTCCGATTGAATTTTTCGATTTTTAAATAGTTGTTCTGCTTACAAATCCAATAAATCAAAGGTCCCAAAAATCGGTGCATTCCTTCTTAAGAATAAATGGTGTAACATAGGTTTTGGTGTAGGATCTGGACTGGTTTTCTGGGCATGGTAGTGGGGAGCCATCCAAAGGAACCAGTCCCCTGACGGCAAGCAGCCAGTAAGAACATTGATTTCCGTGAACCTCTCTTAAGAAGTGTCGTCACGATCCAAGATGGGGCAAAATCTAAAACAGCGCTTCGCCATTAAACTCTGCGGCTAACTTTGGAAAACCGCCACGATGACCCTTGGCATAAGTAAGGGTGCCTACGGGGATGCTACCCCATGCGCAACAGAGTTCAGGTGCCATAAGCTGTTCCGGGATGGAGCTATTTAGTACGGTACCATCTAATTACCGAAGATTTGGGTCTCAGGACAAACTCAGGGCCACATTGCTCCATCCTTCCTACAGTCCCGATCTGGCTTCGCCGCACTTTTTTTCTGGGCTCAAGAGAGACATTAAGGGATACCAATACGTGTCGGCAGCTCTGAAGGGGATCCCAGTAATCGCGTTGTGTCCTACTTCGTTTAGACCCCATCCTCTATACTTGTACATACCAAAAGAATCATATTTTATTAGGCATAAACTTTAGAAAAAATTAAAGACTATTTCTTCATATGATAGTTAGATTAGATTTGCAGAACTTGCACCAAATACCTTCTTTTTTATTATGCAAATCAATTCCGAACAATTTGATACCTAAGTCGACCCCGAGTGGCATTGGACAAATTTTTGTTTAAAACAGGTAGAATCTCTCTTTTGTAAAATTGCATTTTTTCCTGTACATATAAGTCAAAGGATTGGAGTGCTGTGCAGTATGTGTCTATAAGGTTAACCACCGTAATACAGCGAACACGAGGCAAAATGCCAGTCAGACGCTCTACCCTGTTGCCCACAAGCTGCAGTAAATGCCTAAACTCCATTAATGTTAGGCACTTGACGTCATCAAAATCCAAGTGTTTAAATTTTCTTCCATAGTAATTATTGAAAATTTGCCGAATTTTTGGATGTGACAGTGACGTATTAATGCGTGTAGGAAAATCCATTTCCTCAAGTATCGATTCAATATCCCAAAGACTCATATCGAAGAAAGTGTCTAAAGACAGTTGGTTTAGTTTGGGCTCTAGATCTTTAAAGGGTGCTTCGTAAAGTTCTTTATAGTCCGGCTGTAGCCAGGGATCCGCAACTAGCACATCTATGCTCAAACTTGCATGATTAGAGTTGTTCAATATGCTACAGGAACAGTAACTAGGCTTATACTAAACTGGAACACCATTATGGTACTTACGGATCCATATTGTCATAAGTGGCAAATACAACAAAGCCACACCAATAGGTTGTCTTATTTTTTTTGCGAGTCTCTTGAAATGTTAAGCTCTCAACTATCTTAAATTTGGAGAAGTGCTCATGTAGCAGATTTTCGCTTATCTATAGCGTAAAAATTTATGATTAATATTTTATATAGATAGATGTTAGCATAAAAAAGATACTTTCGAGAAGACGGTATATATCTACCTATAGGTAGACTTACGTTTTCTCTTTGGGATATAATAAAAAATTTGCGAACCGGCACGTCATCTTGATGACAAATTTGTCCATTGCAAACAATATAGGTATCGGCGTTGACTATAGAATTAAAAAATCTATTAAACCGCAAGTATCTCAAAAAAAGTTACTTTTGCTCTTACTGTAGCTATCTAAAATGCATTTCTTTGGCTCCTTCCAATACATTGGGTTACGGTCCATTTTGACATCTGTTGGATCTTAAATTTGCAGTTAATAAAAAAAAGATTAACAAAAGTTTTTTACCTATTTACAATTTCCCCAGTTTCATTAGGAAAAAAAAAAATTAATGAATTTGTATATTTTTTTTTTGCTCGGCATTTAATACCTAAATAATTTTTTTTCTTCTTAACCACTGTAAATTTATTTGAGAAAATTTAAATTTGAAATATTTTGACGTGACAAGCCAAGAGTTCTTTTTGTAAAAAAAAAGATGGCGTGAGTTAATGTCGGGTGCAGACAACTTTGGGATACCCTGTACCAACACATTGCAATTAAATCCGATATATTGCTTAAGAACTTCGAAAGATATTTTATTTGCCAAATTTGGTTACAATACTTTCATAAACAAAAAGATGGCGTACGTTAAAGTCGGGCGCGGACGACTTTGGGATATCCTCTACCACTAGCCTGCAATAAAATCCGGTATATTGCTTAAGAACACCAAAATACATTTGATTGCCAAATTAGGTTACGATACCTTCATAAACAACCAAAAACTGACGAATTTTTAACCAAAAATGTTTTTTTGACCGATCGTTCCTATTGGAACTATATGATATATGTAGTCAACCGATTTTGATCAAATTTGGTACAGTGCTTGGGTACTGTAAAAATCTTCTGAAAGCCAAATTTGGTTACAATATCTTCACAAACAAACGAAACACAACGAATTTTGGACAAAAAAACGTTTTTTTGACCGATTCGTCCTATGGGAGCTTTATTATATAGTCAACCGATTTTGATCAAATTTGGTACAGTGCTTGGGTACTTAAAAAAACTATCAAATGACAAATTAGGTTACGATATCTTTAGGTCCTCTGAAACACCCCTATGGGCGCTATATAATGTAACCCCGATCTAATCTGAAAGTTTGGTTGCTCTAGCTCTTACCATCTCTGAGATCTAGGCGTTCATACGGACAGACGGACAGACAGACAGATAGACAGACAGACAGACAGACAGACAGACGGACATGTGTATATCGACTTCTCTAGTCACCCTGATCATATTTTAGGTAACTTTGGGGGTCTTCGACGTCTCCTTCGATATGTTACATACATTTTAGGCTTGCACAAACTTAATATAGGTACCCTTTGTACCATAGGTTACAGGGTATAATGAAAACTTAACTTCATAATTTTGTTTTTGCAAATTTCCATTTAACTATCGATTTATCGATACATAAATATTTAGGTGACTTTTCTGCTTATGCAAATAAAGATACTATATCTGACCAATTTGAATTTAAAATTGAATGAATTGAAATTTGAATTTAAAAATAAAAAATATATTAAAATTTAAAAAAAAAATATTTCCAAATGTCTTTTATGGCTTACGAAATATGGCTTATCAAAGAAAAATTTCGAATTTTGCAAAAAAAAAAAAACGAGGTTAATATTGGCGTACTACCCAATATTCTCAATTCACATATGTTAAAATAAAATCAAAGCCATCGACCCCGTCACTTATTTTCGCTCATATACTATATATTATATTTAATAATAATACTGTTGCAAAAAATATGCCGATTCCGATATTCAGTAGTTATGTATCTTTTATTACTAAATATATATAAGAGTATTCAAACTTCGCTAAAGCCAGCATTCATGGGTTTTTAGAAATTCACGCCTCAGTCTGTGCCCAGCACTAGAATGAGACTAAGCTAGTCAGAACGTTACCCTCTATAATGCTTATACATAAACATACAGTAAAGTTCTTATGGCCTCGGGCTTGTTGTTTGCATTTCAAATTCGATACGCACTCAATGGGAAAATCAAAATCAACAATGCAAATAAACATTCAATATGGCGTTGAAGTGTCAATAGAAATTTATTTTTTATACATTTTTTTGTCATTTCTTTTTTTTGGCGAGTCAGTCATTTAGCAGGGCAGTTCATTTGCATTGACTTAAGTAAGTTCGCGTTGAAGTTGATGCGGCAAGCTAATTAAAATAAACCCCAGTTGCACAAAACTTTAAATGAACTGCCAATGGATGTCCTAGGGTGTGTTTGGAGACGGGGTTTGAAGACAAGTGAGGCGAAAAAAATGGCAAGCTTGGCTGCTTAATGAAAAACTTGCTAAACTGAAAGTTCAATTCAGGCAAATGTCATCAACTGAAGTCAATTTCAGTCACGCAACAGAAACGCAAACTATGTGCAACACAACAACAACAGCAGCAACTTGCCACACGCAGGCCAACATGAAAAGTTTTTGGCCATCCATGGCGTATACGCAACAGCCAAAACAGCCACAACAGCTAAAGTGCAATTTTAACCAACCAAAATGAGTCCCGGAAGTGGCACAAGCCAAAAGAAGCAAACAAAAACAAAACAAAAATGGCGAACAAACAGCAAACCAACAACAAACACATTGAATATCCTTAACCAACAACAACAAAAACAAAGACAAGACAGTCAGCGCCTTTATGAAAACTATGAAAAAGCGTGACTGAGGGAAGCCAGGGGGTAGCCACACCAGCAGCAATGGCCAAATAACGGCTTCTGTTTAAACCGCAATACAGATAAACGCAAAATTACTTTTTGGCCAAGACATTGCACCCACAAAACAACAACAAAGCTGGCCCACAAACATGGCTGTCGTAACAAGATACAAAAACATGCTCGTAAAGTGCTGATAAAATATACGAGTCCTGCTACTAGTTCCGAAATGGAGTCTCATTGGGAGCAGTTTTGAGAAACGCATAAATGATGAACGTTGCTCTTAAAATGCAGTTTGAGTAAGAATAAGCTATGAAACGTTTCAAAAAGCACTAGATATACAATAAGTCAGACAGATGTATCTTAAACTATTTACTTTCAGTTGGAAAGAAATTTATATAGGTATTTTTTATTAATAAATATAGCATGCCTTATAATATATATGATATGGGTACGATTTGTCAAAGTCTGAGGCTAGTCTATTATTGTAGCAACCATGAGGCGTGGTCTATTCAGCCCAGGTAGTTTCTAATATTTATTAATTTTTTTTTTATATTTTTTTATAAACAATCTTTCTTAGGACAAGGATTTGACTGAAAAGTGTAGAGAAAAATAAATGCAGTAAGATACAAAGGATCCCTCACAGATGGAAAAATAAAGCTGCATAAACTCTATTACGTGCTCACAGCGCCACAAAAAAAGGCTTGGGGGGCTGAAAAACTATAAATCCATAAATAAATTGCTTACATTTTACAGAATATAGCAGTCTGAACGCCTTAATCTTGAAGACTAATAGAGCTAGGATACTAAGTTGCATTTTAATGTGCTGGTACAGGGTTTCTACAAGTCGGCCACGCCCGATTTTAACTTTCGCCTCTTTTTGGTTTTGCAGCTCATAATTTCAGCTTTTTAATTAGTTTCAGATAGTAATAATGTAGCCTTTTATTAAACGGATAAAAGTCAAACTACAAAAGACTTAAAAGATTTCATGTCCTTGCTCTTTCAAGCCGATTTTAGCTCAAAATTTTCTTCATCTGGCAACGTATGTGATTATAATAACCACTAGCTCGTATATAGCAAGTAGTCTTTATAGAATAGCTTCATGCCTGAGCGTTCCTGTGTAGACCACATCAATTCTCTGAGAACTATAATCGATTGATTATAATTGATCTCAATTCACCTTTATTTCTCTTATTTATAGATTTTCGATAACATTAAACGAACCGCAATCTGGAATGCACTCAGAAACTGTGGAGCACCTGAGAAAATTATCCAAATGATAGAAGCGCTCTACAAAGATGCCGACTGCTTCGTGCGATTTAATGGAAAAAATAGCGACACGTTTTGTATTCGTAAAGGTGTTAGGCAAGGGTGCATGTTGTCACTGCTCCTGTTCATTGTCGTCTTAGATGGCATCCTGAAGAAAACCAATAGGGAAACTGCGGGGGGACTACAGTGGCGCCCGCATGTAAAGCTGTCAGATTTGGACTACGCAGACGACATATGCTTTATGGCTCAGACGTACCAAGAAACAAACTCATTCGGATGGAAACTGCGAATAGCTCATCACTCACATTAAACATCAACAACCGAATTGTCACCATTGAAGATGTAAAGCAGTTTTCTTATCTGGGTGGTATTGTCTCTAAGGCGCGCGTCGCTTTCCGAAACATGGGCACAGTCTGGAAGTCAAGGCAATTGTCCCATGGTTCGGAAACATGGAAGATGACCGATACTGTATGCCGGAAGCTCCAAACGTATTTAAACAAATTCCTGCGTATCGTTTGTCGCGTGTTTTGGCCCCGCACAATCACGAACGAAGAACTTTGGACCCGCTCGCGAAGTATCACGATAAAAGCGGAAATCAAAAGAAGAAAGTGGACGTAGATAGGCCACATTTTACGAAGAGACGATGACAATATAGCTAAGATGGCTTTCCAGTGGAACCCACAAGGTAGCCGCCGTCGTTGTAGGGCTAGACAGACGTGGATGCGCTCGGTTCTTGCCGAAAATCAACACCTTGCATCATGGTGCATCACAGAAATGTATATAAAGATTTTGTTTGTGCCCTATGCTCCAGCTAGGAGTGACATTCTTATATATATTTTTATAATAATGTAATTATGTCAAGGAAATATAAAAAAAAAAAAAGTATTCTTAATAAAGACGAGCTGTTTCTGTTATTGTTCAAACAATTTTATATAATTAACTGATTGTTTTAGGACGGATTGTAAGTAATTAAAAAAAATTTAAGTTTTAATTTTTATTTAATTTTAGTTATAATTTAGCTCAAAAACTAAGCAAACAATATTTTAGTGCTGGCAGCTGGCATAGATAAAATTTCCAAATAATTTTGTTATCAAAATAAATGATCCGTGAGAATTACTGTCGATAAATTACGTTAATTGTAAAGTCGTTCATGTAACCATTGTTGAAATTTAAATATCATGGAGTGTTCACAGAAATTCAAATATGCCAGACTAACAACGTGAGCAATGCTAACAACGATGCAGAAATGCAGAAGTGCCAGGCTAACAATGTGAACAACAACAATCAGCTCTTTAAAAAACTCCTATGGCTTTTTTGTTTTGGTAAAGAAAATTTTGTTGGGAAAAAGCCATAAAAAAGCATTAAATATTAAGTTTTGTGCATTTGAGATTAAGCTATATGGAATATTTGTAAACGTAATAAAAACTTTTATTATAAACTAAAAGCTACTCGACATACTTTTGCGGTTTTCTACAAAGACCTGTTTTGAACCAAAAAATACCAAAAATGGTATAAAAAGTGTCTAGGTCGGGTAGAATTGCACAAATTTTTTGTTTTAGCTGTTGGTATTTTTTGTATTTATGCACTTTTGCCTTTCTGCCTAGTAAAGCGAACACCGTATTTATTTTTTGGAAAAGGAATACTATCATTGGCCCTTTACTGTTTCATAGGCAAAATGTTTTATCCCAATACGACTCTACCGCGTGTTGTCTTGGGTTTCCGCTGCACGAACAAGTTTGTAATGCTGCACAAACATGCACTAAAACAGTGAAATAAAAAGCCTTACTAAAAAAATTTAGTCTGACTTTAAAACTTCTCTTTCTTCAATATAAATTTTTGAATATATTAAGAACCATAAAAGGGTTCACAAAAAATCTTTTGAGAAATGCATACAAAAGAAACAAAAAATTCACCCGACAGTATAATAACCTCTACAAATCTTTTCCAAAAAAAGATTATTGTTGAAAACGACTTCTAGTGAAAAAAAGACTAACATTAATAGAAAGAGAATGGGTCGTAGTTTTTTCAACATTTTCCTTATCTCAATATATTTTATAAAAATTTTGTGTTACTATCTTTTATAGTCTCAGTAAACTACCCGAGGTTATGCTAAGCATTCTACTATAAGAAACTTATAGATTGTGACGCCTTCTTCTGCCTGTAACAAACATTTCAGAAATATATACTCGTAATATGCCTGGATATAGTTTACCAAATTCGTACTCTTTGTTTTTTCCAGATTAAAGCAAGGACAAAAACCAATAAACTGCTCTAAATATCACAGACTAACGCCTAAAACACACAAAAGTATCTGTGTCTATATCCGTAATTCATGGCTGACCCAACTCCTAAAATGCCAAAATGCTTTTGAGCAAAAGTCCAAAATCTACGAAAATCTACGCCACTGATTGCAAAAAGCACAGCTTCAACAACCACAACAACATCGAGGACAACGAAAACAACGTGGCATGCTACAAACTTTGACTATGGCACAAATTGCATTCCGAAAGGATGTTGCAACAGCTGTAGTTGTTGTTCTTGTTGCTGTTGTTGCTCCTCTTGCGCCGTGGCAACCACAAAAATAAGTGTTTACACCATTGATTACAAGCGCACTGATGGGCGTTGCCAGAGTGCAGGCAGAGGCCGTCAGCACAGTTGATTAGAGCATGCAACAGACGTCGGCGGCAGTGCCACACGCAATAGAGGCAGAGCTCAGAGTTTGGGTTAAACAGAGGCAACCAGCAAGCATTTAAATGCAGTGTGACGCCACTGAACTGGCTACAAATCCCATTTCATCCACTCTTGATGAAGGTACCTCTAGACTCTACTGAAAAAAGGAGCAAGCACATTTTTGCATTTCTTAAGTTCAAAGCCAAAGATTGGTGTCAATTTGCCGTCGTCGTCGTTGCCATACCAGCCCACATGGCCAATGCCAGTCAGCGTGTCAGTAGTGCCAAGGGGCCAACTGCAGCCCGCCATCACCCTGGAGGCCAGCAAATGTGTCGCGTCGAGGCGTTGGTTTTGTGGCGGCACACAATTGACAAACAGTGAAACCCTTTTTGTGGCACTTCCGTTGCGTTTGTTTGCTAGTTTACAACCGTTGATGTCGACAGCCCCCACTGCCGGCTGCCGCTCCCTTAGCTACAATTCCAGATCCTGTTGTTCCATTTGTTGTTGTTGCTGTTGCCATTGTGACAAAAGTTTATACCCTGAGCATTTGAACTGCATTTCATTACAAGAGTACTAGAGAAGGTTGCCGGCGGGTTGAGGGCACAGCAAATGCAAATGGCGTTGGCGCCATATTGAAGCTGTGCAGCAATGTGCAGGGTTGCATGCAAGTAGCTGCAATTCAGCCGCCTGCCTACTGGCCACCCTTTCTCCACCATATTTCCAGCCACAACGTCAGTCTTTTTGTGGTTAAGCACGAACCACAACAGGCCGTTAGCCATGTTCTTGAGGGGTGGGGCTGCACTGGGTTTCCATGGAAAACGAAGCGTATAAGTGGCCCTTATCGTGGCTGCTGTTGCTGCTGTAGCCTCCACTGGATTCTGTATTGTATTGGCAAATATTCTCATGACAATAGGAATTTTTATTGAATTTATGCAAAAATTGCAAATTTCATTCGCAGTTGTTGTTTTGCCATTGCTCTTGCATCATAGTTGAATTAAACTTTTTCTCACTGCTTCTCTCAAAATATATTTTATGAACAAAAATTGCCAAAAATATAATTTACGAGAGCTACATTAAGACTACAGACGACATAAATGGAACTACAGTAAATTATTTTTATGAAATTGAAGTTGGGATAGCCGATTGAGAGGTGCATATTAAAGACCGATTGAATTTATATCTATCAGATAAATCCAACTGGCCATTTTCGTCTGCCCAACTCTGTGAAAAAGCTTCTTCTGCATCACGAATGAAAAGCCTCTCTGGCAGACTGGGAACTGGCTAGATTTTATTTTTTTTTTACTTATACACTTTATTTATTGGATCTTCTCGAATAGAGACTAACAATAAGTGATCAAATGTTATTATAATAACTTAAATAACAGTCTGGCGTGCCTGTATTTGGTTTGCAGGGCGCTGAGTATTTATTGCTGGGTTGGAAAATCATTTCGCCGGAGTCGGGTTCGGCTACTAAATCTGGTTAAGCTTCTTGCCAGATGGTTTGGTTCGCCTTCTGCTGCGCTTTTTCATCTTTAACGGATAGAATATTCAGATCTCTGTGGATGTGCTCGTTTCGAATATACCATGGTTTCCCAGTGATAGTTCTCAAGATCTTGGATTGTGCTCGCTGTATGATATTTCCTTGCGTTTCCCCATAGATGAGAGCCATATATGCGTTATGGAATTAAAAAATTATATATTATGATTTTCAAATAAAGTTGCTCACGCTTATTTAAAAAAATGATAAAATTTAATGATATTCAAAAAATAAATGGTGGTCGTACTTATTTGAATTTTTTGTTAGCTATGCCTATCCGATCTTTGAAAGATGTATATATGTATATATGTATATATGTATATATGTATATATGTATATATGTATATATGTATATATGTATATATGTATATATGTATATATGTATATATGTATATATGTATATATGTATATATGTATATATGTATATATGTATATATGTATATATGTATATATGTATATATGTATATATGTATATATGTATATATGTATATATGTATATATGTATATATGTATATATGTATATATGTATATATGTATATATGTATATATGTATATATGTATATATGTATATATGTATATATGTATATATGTATATATGTATAAATGTATATCACTAAATAACTTTTAGAGAGAAATTGTGCTCTTACAAATATTTATTCGATGTTTTGAATTAACTTATAATAATTCATATTCAAATTTTTCAAAAAACTATATAAAATAAAAAATAGATTTTACTTAACAAGAATAAGCAGAAAAGTTAAAAATTATTATAATTTATATTTAATTTGAGAATATACATATATGTATTTTTTATTTGTTTCCATTTTCATTATTTTTCTTAGACAACTGTTTGAAAATTCTTTTCTTTTGGCGGCCCATAGCCGCACGTAGGCGACCTTCTGGGTCACCAGTAGCAATATCTGAAATTGAACCTGTAATTGAAAGAAAAAGCAATATCAATAAATAAACACTGAATCATATTTCATAAAACTACTTACCGATTAAAATAGAATATAAATTTCTATGTTGCCTTAGAGACTCTTTGCCTTGACCACCTGCGATATTAAAAGCCATTGTAACCTCATCTGAAAGAACAAACTTTAAATTTTTGTCAATTCCTCCTGGCCGTATTATTGAAGTGATTGTGTTAATCTGCAAAATTGAATATTTATTTTTACTAAGTAACACAAAAATTTATTTGACTTATGACTTACATATTGCTGCTTGTTTTCATCATTAATTGAATTGTTAATTTTTTCTACGTCTTCCTTAGATTTTATTGGAAATTGGGCAGAGAAAGTTGAAATCGGTCTTTGCTGCCTTATTAGGCTTTTTAGCCAAACCGATTGCTCTGCCAAGGCCTCCCCAAACACATTCATTGTCGCTTTAAAACAGTTTAATTTTATTTAAATGGGAAGATATGCATTTTATAGAAATACATACCTTTTAAATCATTCAATTTTTGCAAAACCTCGTCCATTTTTTGGCCAGGATCTGCGGTGCTGCAGCTGGCTTTGGGCTCTATAAGAATTTATTTTTTGGTGAATTAAATTTTTTCGTTGTATTATTATTAACATTAATACAATAGAACTTACTGTTTACTGCAAATTCCGTGCGGTTAACTTTTTTATTTAAGTTTTCCATTTTCTTAAAAAAAATTTTGAAAACATAAATTTTATAAAAAAAAACAACTTTCATTTGCCTTTTGTTTTTTTTTGTTTTTCGGAACAAGATAGGGAAATCTTCATAAGATATTCTTAACGCCGTTGTTAAGGGCATGCCCGAATCATGCTTGGCTTACAAGCTTTGCACGCCAACGAACTAAAAACCTCCATTGGAAAATTAAGTTTATTTTTTAAAACAACAAGGAAAGTAGTCATTAATTTTTAAAATGATGAAGCATTGGTAATAACAAAAGTCCCTCTGAGCAATTCATTGCAACACTAAAAAAAATTCTTCCAAATCTGACACATCTGAGTCTGCTAAATAAATTCCAAAACTTCTTGAATTGACGGGTTGGCTGTAATAACTTCTTTTATTGTAAGCCCGTTTGACATAGGAGACATAATTTGCATTCGTATATAGCCAGCAATGTAACAAAAATGATTTAGACTTTTCTCCTGTTACTAGAGATCCCTTAAATACAACAGTATTTTTACAAATTATTGGCTCATCTCCTAAGATAAAAGTTTCGTACTTTTCTTCTACTACTATCCTATGAATTTGCTGTAAAATTTGAGTAAGCTTCAGGATACTATTCTTTAAAATCTGCATACTATCTAATGGAATCTGAGTTATCATGGAAATATTTAATGCCTCAAATGGAGTCTTATTATTGAAATAATCGCTAATATGGTGGCTTCTGTTTTTCCTATTTGAAAAGTCTTCGTTCGATATTTCCTCTCCACTTTTGGTACTATACGTTAACAGTATTAATCGCAAATAAGATTTATGAGGTTGAACAAAAATTAAAGCGAAAAAAGTGCTTTGGATAAAAGTGCAAGCCACTATAAATCATATTTTTGAACTGACTATCCGGAATAAGGATTTATATTTATTTTTAATTTTTATCAAAAAAATCAAGTTTAACTCTTATTTTTTGACTTTAAAATAAAAATTATGAAATAATATTTAAATTACAGTTTTTATTTATTTTTATTATTTTTATTTTTAAAATAAAAATTATTGGCCAATGTGTGCATCAAAAAAATACGTCAATCACTGTAATACACTTGGCTCAAAATATATTCAAATTCAATTTTTATTTTCAATTTTTAAAATAAAAATTGCTGAATAACTTTTATTTTCAATTTATATATTATAATAAAAATCGCGGAATTACTCTTATTTTCCATTTATAAAATAAAAATTCACCAATAATTAAATTTTTATTATAAAAATTGAAATATAAAAGTTATTTCGCAATTTTTAAATAAATATTGGCATTTACATATTATTTAAGAATTTTTTTTCAATTTTAATGAAAAAAAATAATTATTTGATAATTTTTATTTTAAAAATTATAAGAGTTACGATGGTTAACACTCCACTAATTTTTTTAGCTACTTGTTTGCATCTGACACTCGCATGTTAAGAAGTCCCCGGAGTGCCACTAATAAAAAACCCTTGCGGAGCATCGCAAACTATACTTCTTATGTGCATTTTGAAGTTTTTATTGCAATACATTTTTATTTTTGTAATACATGTCTAAATTCAGAAATACATTTTTCTAAAAACTCATCTAGTGATTTTGGTTTGCATGGACGTATGGTAATATTGGAATATTTTTAAAATTATTTAAACGGACAAGAATTGGCCAAAGTTACGCCGTAACTTTTAAAATGAGGCAAACCATCTATATTTACGTCAATGTTTAAAACATCCTGATCTACTTCTTAATATGGTTGACCAAGCCTACATAAATATATGAGCCGCCGGCTATTTGTTTGATATCGATTTTGTCCTCTTCACCGTACTTGTAGAATGAGTTAAAATTTATATTTTTCTACTTTAAAACGCGAATCAAATCTTGTTCACATTTACGAGTTGAAGATTAATGAATCACTTTTTTAAATCTTCATTTAAAGCGCTCATCATAAATTGGTCATTTTGCAAACTTTGTCGGTCACACTGAATGGGTTCCTCGCTATTTTTCCCTAAATCTGCCTGTTGACCAGCAACAACTCGTTCTATTTTATTCCAAATTTCTTCCTTTTCTTTTTTTTTTAACCTATGCATATGCCTTTCGCTATACATTTTAAGTTTTTTCACAATGTATTTACGTTTTATATTTATTTGTATTCAACAATTCACACCAAACCACAATTCGCTCCGGCTAAAAATAAAAAAAAATAATAATTGAATCTCCAATTTACAATTGCAAATCGCGTACGCACTTGATGCAAGTAATAGTTCAACTAAAAGGTCGTACGCGAATGCCAAAGCAATTATCGGCTGATTTACAAATCAAAAAACCTAAAGTATACGTAAAGAGAGATACATAACAAGTATCCTCTTTTTTGATAAAAATCAAGCTCGCGAAAACTTGTTGACGAAAAATTGCCGCCTCCACAACTGCGCAATGCAACGCACATATTGTTGTTTGTGTAAAACTAAAACACAAACCAAAAAATTATCTATTCTTTTCTGCCTCTTTTCTTTTGTTTTTGTTTGTGTAATTTTTAGCCGCAGCGAATGCAAAACCCTCACACAAAAAGGAGATGAAAAATATCAGGCGCGGGCGACTTTTTAATACCCTGTACCTTTCTAACCAACAAACTAATACAAAAACCGCTTTTGATAAAATTCGATTAAACGATCAGGTATAAAAAAAAAATAACAAGCACGCATTTGAAGTAAAACTTTTTACGCATTTCTCCTCTCCCGCGCTTTCTTCTACACCATTCTCGTTCCTCCCCCACTCCTTCTCCATTCCGTTCTCGTTCTTTTCTAACACAAGTCGAAAGTTACTTGTCTAAAAAGCGATCTTATTTTGTAGCCAACTAAAAGCCACGGCATACTAATGTACGCCTGCCGACTGGAGCGCTTTAATTTTGTAAGAGTAAAAAGCAAGTGAGAGCAGCATGGTGGAATAATACAAGGTGACGACAAGAACGAAAAATCTATCTTGCTCTACATTTTATATGTCTGTTTTGTTATTGCTGCTTGTATGTGTTGCTGAAATTGTGATCGTTTGTTGTTGCTGGAATTTGCACATGGACGTGGTTTCTTTAATAAATAAAATGCTCGGTTAGATCAATTAAAATTTTTTTTTTTGTTATTTATTTTATATTCTACAATAAAATTTTTTTTTGCTTCAAGCCGCACAAACTTTTTATACAAATTAAATAAACACTAGGTAAAGTGCTATAAAAACTCTATAAAAAAATGTGGACAAGTATGTCTATGTATCTATGTATCTAATAATCTAATAATCTAAGTATCTATGTATCTATGTATCTATGCATCTATGCATCTATGCATCTATGTATCTATGTATCTATGTATCTATGTATCTATGTATCTATGTATCTATGTATCTATGTATCTATGTATCTATGTATCTATGTATCTATGTATCTATGTATCTATGTATCTATGTATCTATGTATCTATGTATCTATGTATCTATGTATCTATGTATCTATGTATCTATGTATCTATGTATCTATGTATCTATGTATCTATGTATCTATGTATCTATGTATCTATGTATCTATGTATCTATGTATCTATGTATCTATGTATCTATGTATCTATGTATCTATGTATCTATGTATCTATGTATCTATGTATCTATGTATCTATGTATCTATGTATCTATGTATCTATGTATCTATGTATCTATGTATCTATGTATCTATGTATCTATGTATCTATGTATCTATGTATCTATGTATCTATGTATCTATGTATCTATGTATCTATGTATCTATGTATCTATGTATCTATGTATCTATGTATCTATGTATCTATGTATCTATGTATCTATGTATCCATGTATCTATGTATCTATGTATCTATGTATCTATGTATCTATGTATCTATGTATTTATGTATCTATGTATTTATTAACGTATGCATCCATGAAGCTATGTATCTTTGTATAATACGGCATTATAATTTTATAAATTTTTGAAAATTGCATTTAACAGTTTCTTTTTATTTGTGTATATATAATGTCAAGAAAGTCCACACTTCTCTTACAAATCAGTGCGCATTTTTTCCAAAAAATAATCTATATATGCGCTGTGCCTCGTGTTCAAAAATCGAACTTCATGGATGCACTCTTCGAACTTCTTTTCGTTTTTCAAACGCTTATAGGCGGCTGCACGATAAAGCATGGCTTTTAAGTTTCGATTATCCAAATGATTCAAAATATATTCGCAGTCAAACAAAGCCAGTTTAAAGGCTGACATTCTTAGAAATTAGTAAAAGTTTGAAAAAATGTATTTAACTTGCTTAAAAAAGTAAGTCAGACTCACTTAATATGGCAAATAGCACGATTGACATATAGCACAGGTGTATCCTTTATATATTGAAGACCCTTGGTATACATTATAATAGCTTGATCATATTTTCCATGTCGGTACAAATCATTGCCAAATCTGTTAATATTTTTTTTTGTCCAAAAATCTTTTTGCACAGACGATTTGGATGAAGCACTTACCTACGAAAATTATTTGCCGTGCGTTCACGTTCAAGACGTGCCAACATACGATCCTTCGCACATACATCTATTTGACGCGAGATTGTCATCCGTTCAATGTTCTCGGGTATCAATGGTGGAGACAAACTCATTATTTGCACTTGTTCCCGTGACATTTTGTGTCTTTGTGACTGTCTTGGAACAAATGCTTTCACAACAAGAAAATTTTTGTCAGTCACGTCCTTTGAAATATCCTGCTCTACTTCAACATCTTTTTTTCTACTGCAAAAAAAAAATATTAGCTGCCTGCCATTATATAATCTATGTATGTACTGTACTTACTCTTCTGTTTTGCTTGAATCTTTCATATCATTCAGAAAGTTAAGCAAATCCGTGATTAAGTTGGGACGCGACAAAAAGGCCTCATCGTACTCGGAATGCTTCCAAACTTCAAAGACATTTTCAGCTGCATTATTCTCAGTTGTCATTTTGTACTCAATAAATAAATCGAACTTTTTTTATGTATTTTTAGGTCGTCTATGTAGCTTATAAAATTTGATTAGTATTTTGAAAGACAAGAAAATCACAGGCTACTAATCCCCCTCAGTAATAATCGTTAAATGCAGCTGTTAAATGAGGCTAAGCTGCACTTTGTTCCTATGCAGCTATCCCATCCGCTCTTTTGCCTTTTTTTTTGTCTCTTTTAGTTACACCAGTGACGTAGACAGCATTTCGATGGGGTACTATACCATTGCAAGTACAAGAAACGTAACTAGAAATTAAATCAGTCGCGATCCAAAATAGTATTCGGTCTCCCCATAATCCAAATTTTGTCTTGAGATACTAGGGCAGTTATATAAGTTAGTGACTTTTTAAATAAAATAGAAACATATTCACTGCGAGCGTTCTGTTGCAAAAATAAAAATAAAGCTTTCAAAATACGGTTCATCTCCTTTTAAATTTTTTCGAGCATTGAACACTGAAATGTTTGATCGCCAAATTCTGAAATGGCCCTCGTATGACCGTGTCATGTTTCTTTTGTATTAGCTTTTGTAGCCCATGCTATTAAGGTGTAAGCCGTAAAACTTCGGAGCAGGTCTAATATCAACAGGAATCGGCGAACTTTGCAAGCATCCTTGAACACAATTTGGTGTTTCTACCTCTTCTGGATTCTGACAGGTGCATAAATTTAAATTGCAACCCGAGTTGTTACTGAATAGTTTCAATAAAAAGCTTAAAAGCCTCTATAATATATATATTATATAACAAAAAATTCTACTGCGATTACATGACATTCAGTCCCATATTTTCCAATTGAAGCCAAAAATGTTAGTTGGCTTAGTTCGATTGAAAGTCACCTTCTGAATGTTCCAATGAAGCCATCTGACCATCATCAAACATGACATTCAGGTCCATATAGCCCAAAGACAGTAATTTTCTGGTAACTTGATGTGGACACTTGGTAAAGCCGCGAATTATTTTGCCCTCAAAATCGGTCAAATTGTGCCTCTATCATAAAAATGATCTTTACATCAAAATTTTAACCCCTTTTCCAAACACACCACTTAAACAATTTTGGTTGTTTAAGTTGTAGTGCTGTTTGGTTAACTCATTTAAAATATTCAGAAACAGCTTCCAAAGTTGTTTTTCAGTATTACAACATAGTCCCCTTATCCCCCAAGAACTTCTCCGAACTACGCCACTGACTTACAGACACACACATTCCTTTGGCTGCAACAGCTGCAGACCATTTGACAACGACATGGAAACGAACTGCATAAAATTAGTAAGGGAGATCTGCGTCGCAATGAGCTCGTTATCCAGACGCAGTTGGACATCCAGACACCAGACACCATGTGGTTTTTAGATTAACTCTATTAAAATTATGTGGCGTTAAAAAATCTTACACAGAAAAAGAGTTACCAGAGATAGACACCGTCTAGCTGCTGGCATTTTTGTTTGCGTTTGAAATTATTTAATTTAGTTTGTTAGAAAATTTCTTTTAAATTAAGAAAGTTTTTTGCACGTGACTTTTTTGCGACGCATCCGAAAAAAAAAAACGAAAATTAGCTGCCAAAGCTAGGTAGAATGATTCTAACATAACTTTCTCCCCTTTTTTTTTTTTGGTTTTTTTATAGCTTGGCTTGGGCAAAGCTTGAAATGGTTTTTTTTTTTTAGCACGTGATTTGGTGCAAAAGTTTTACACTGCGGCAGCGCAATCAAAATGACAATAATAACAAGAATCACGCATACGCCATGTTTAAAAAGCCAAAGCAGTTGGGAGCGACAGAGAACTAATCAAAAGACAAGGCACAAACTAATAAGATAAAGTTGTTGTCTAATTGGAAATAATTATGATTTTAATTTAATAGCAATTAGTGCACTCTGCCCCCTCTTGGCAACGCTAGACAAGCCACGCCCTAGCAGTTGACAAAAGATAAACAAAAGGATTGCAATAGAGATTAACTATGGTCATGGCAAGTTCCAAATTAACGAAATAAATGTTGAACGGAGGAAACAAATTGAATAGTTAATCGGATTGGAATAAAAAAATATTTTTTGATTAAAAAAAGTGCCTTCAGATAATTACAAATAACAACAGTAGTACAAAGCCGATTTTAAGAATTGTGTATGTTAATTGAATTTAAACTAAAAAGCTCATCTTTCACTTTTTTAACGTTTTATTATTTCTTTAACTCCAATTTTTCGTAAATTTTAAAAAAGTTGTGAAAAAATTCCGCTTTTATCTTCATTATTTAAAAAAAAAATTGTATTTGTTTTTATTCATGGACCAGGTATTTTAATTGATTACGAACCAGTTAAGTCGTTTAGCAAAATCGAAAAGAAAATATAAAAATAATGCTAATTTTCTTATAAAAAACAAAAAATCAATTTTTCGAATTTTCATGATAAAGTCAATTTTTCTAAACAAACCTTGCATGTGACCAAAAAATGTATAAGAAAAATATAGAAGATGATATATTTAACTACCTTTAATTTGAAATATTAAAATATGAAATTTTAAAATACGAACAAAAAATATAGGGGATTTGAAAATATTTTTCAGAAAGCCGCAATATAATCCAAGTATTTTAGAGCTTAAGTTTAAAGTATCTTAGAGACTTTTTTTTATATTGGGGCGGTTTAATTTTATAAATAAACTTTGAATTCTCTACTATCGAAAATTGATTAATTTTATGTTAAATCAAATATAGTCACATCTCAGTATATAAAAAATTATGTACATATATACAAATTGAATCAGTGCAATCAACGTGTCTCTTTACTTGACAAAATCTTAAACAAAATATTGCTTACCTTTGAAGAGTATGCTGCGTATACTCAATCTATTTGCAATTTTTATTTAATTATATTCTGTCATATAAAATGCTTACATAAAAAAGCTCTGCAAACTCCTATTTCCACTGCATAATTTCAGCTAGTTTTCTTATAATAGTTGCCATTTCAACATGACTTGGGGCATCTGAGGATGACATACTGACGCAATATTGACAGATATTATTTTCAATTTTCGAAAAATGTTGCTCACGTCTCGCACAAATTCCTCATTAATATTTGTTATGGTACATATAGTCGCTGCAGCAACAGCAACAGCAGCAGTTTGGTCATTGACACAGAGACCCAGTCACATAGTCACCCACTAAACTGGCTTTGAACCCTACACACGCCCTACTCCCTTAGCCCTGGCCAACACTCTATATGTGGCATGCAACACGTTTTGGTTGCCGGGGGTTGCTTAAAGTGAAGGAGTCTCGCAGAAACGTAGGAAATGTGCGAATTTTGCAAAAGCGTGGAATACTTACGGGTAACAGCATCTATATCACACACACACGTCTAAGTGTATTGGTGTGTGTGTGTATAGTGAGTGTGTGTGAGTGGGTGAGTGAGTGAAAGACATTGATGACTGCGTTGACAAGTTGCCGGCTGGACGTGCCAGCGAGTGCGTCTCCCGAGAAATGTGTCAAGCGTGGCGACTTGAGCTGCATAAGCAAACAGCCGTTGGGGTTAAACAAGGCAATAGAGAGGAATAGGAATGAGAGTGGAAGCCGGAAATAAACGTTGTGAGCGAGAAGAGCGAGAGAGTGAGAGTGAGTTAAGGTATTTCTAGTTTGAGCAAAAATGTGCTGCAAAGGCAGCACTTAAAAGTATGCAACGGTAGTGTAGCCCATACAAAATGGCGGACAAAAACAAAAAAGCGGAAAAACACACAGATTGTTTGCAACTTTCAACTAGTTGCTACTTAAAAGTATTTCAGTTTTATTTTGTACCTTCTACTCAAAGACTAAAAAGTTATGTATATAAAGTTTTTCTAAATGTATGTAGGAGGATGAAGAAAGCATTTCTGAACCTGTAAATAACTATTCGACTGTCTGCAGAGCGACCATTCGCACACCAAATCGTACCAAAAACTTGAGTTTGTTTAGAAGAATTTTGTTGTTTTTAGACATGCTATTAACTCTCCAGAAATGTGCAAAGCTTTGACTTTCTCTTCTCTCTTTTTCCTTAAGGCCCATACGCAGCATGTAAAAATTACGAACGAAATGTCAAAATTTCATATAAAAAAAAAATCCCAAAAAAGGGAATTTTTTTTTTTTTTTTTTTGTTATAAAAAAGGTGGTATATAATGTAATTAAACTAGTTCCCTACAACCAATCTTGGCAGCTTAAACTAGATGTACATTAAAAAAAATTAAATAAAAACCAATTATAATCTAAGGGTTCTACATACGAAAAAAAAAAAACAATATTTACAGGAATGTTAATGTGTATATACATATTTATATGTGCTTTTAAAACGATTAAACTTATTTATAGGAATCGCAAAGAAAGGTCCCCTGGATGACACCTTTTAAGTCTTTTCTTTCTAGCTCTCAGGTAGGTCAGCCGCCTTGCAAGCGCATTTGGATGAATTTTTTTTTTTTAATATGAAGTTTTGACATTTCGTGCGAAAAAAAAGATTTCTGCATATTCCTGCTAAGAACTTTCCAATTGGAAAATGTATTTTTTTTTTTTTTGGTGCAGAACGATATTTGTATCTTTAACTTTTGTGAATTCCTATAGATTTAAAATAATCTAAGGTTACATCCAAAAAGCTATTTAAAGTATATGGGCTAATTTTCAAGTGCATAAGTTGAAAGGTGTGTGTTTGTTCATTAGGGCCACATGAATTACCAAAATCGGTGATTGTAGGTTCTTCTTTACCATAATTATGTACAGCCAAATATTAATGCAGTTTATAGGCAAAGTGGGATAAATTAGTAAATTATTGACTATAACTTTTGTTTAAGATTTAAGATACTTCAACCATGTTCTTCCGAAGACACACTGAGTCTTATTAAAATAACCCTGACACTAAAACTAAAGGTCTTTACGAATTCTAAAAAAAATAAAAAAGTTCATTAACTGCCGACCTTGATGCTTTTGTAAACAAACAACAAGCAATGCAAAAAATGTTAAAAAAGAGTTTGGATAGTAAAACCGGAGATATTGTATTGTATTAAGTACATGACCTTTCATTATTTTAGACTATTTTCAAAAATTTGAATGAAACTTTCAAAAAAATTGATTTTAAGAAATCAGAATAATAGTACTTAAATATGAACTCCCTTCAAAGAATTGAAAAAAAGGAAAGGAAAAAAAATCGCCCTTATTTATAAAGAGAATAAAAATATGTTCAATATATGCTGTAATAATTGTTTACATTTTATTTTTAATGCCCATTAATCTAATTGATATAAAAGTCAACTTTCAACTATTTGTTTTGAATTTGCACAATCTCAAGAGCTCAACACACTGTTTATTATATTTTGGCGTAGTACAAAGCTACCCATTAAAATATAAATATCGTGAGGGCTAAAAAAGACAAAAGTTTGAGTCTGGATTATAGGCTTAACTTAAAAAATATTATTCACTCCACTTTTGAAGCAATAAGCAAATTTAGAAAAGGCTTTGTTAGCATTCAGAAAAGTTTTTTTCATTGAATTCTTCTTTTAATACCCTGTACCAATTCTTAATTGAATTGAGCGAAGACCATCCAATTTTTTTTGTTTGTTAATTTTGTAATTAAGAAGAGCTTTCGTTTTTTAAATGTAATTCACTAATTGTAGTCTAATAAACAAAGAATATTGATGCTTGGACAACCTTATTCCTAAACTTCACAGGTTATTAACATAGATCTTGCTAAGGATAATTCTAAAAGTATTTTTAACACAACCTTTAAATTTCAACAAAATCGGTGTGATTTGGATAAAAATATAATTTTTGGCTCCAATAAATAAATGGAGTATCAAGCCATAGCACTGTAGGCCTAGATTGTCATATGTTGGCCAAAAATCTGGCATCTCCATAATACTTTTTTAGAGTGATGAAATTTTACGAACATAAAGCATTGAACTATTTTTCTGGGAAGTTTGAGCCTACTCAGAAAAAAATTGGCCAAAATTTAAAAAAAAATAAAAAAATTTTAAGCTTAATTAAAAAAAAAAAACTGGTAATTGGAATTGGACCATATTTCACACAGAGGTAAATATGAGCTCCACATAAATTGACAAAATAGCCTATACCCAAAATATTGAATGGTTTTGGAGTTATTGCCCCAAACAATTTCAGCTTTCCAAGCAATTTATAAAAAGTTGACATCACCAATCCATCTGGTTTTTAAAAGTTATAATATTTTTGGCATGCTCTTTTAATTTCCGAAACAAAAATTTCTAAATCCATTTTTAAATTTTTAAGTTTTTTCGTCAAAATTGATTATTTTTACATTTTTTGATTTGCATCTTTGTAATTATGCTATAAAAATTTCCAATTGTAAATTTTTTTTACATTTTAGTACAACTTTTGAAAAAATGCTTATTAAAGCATACTTTTAGGCAGCTAAGAAATTCAAAAATAGTAAAATTTGCTGGGGCTAAATTTTTAAAATTGAACTTTTAGATACAAAATTCAATTTTCGAAAATCGGGAGGAATTACATTTTGTTGTAAAACATGTAAAGAAATTTATAAGAATTTTATTCGATCAAATATCGAGTGATAGTCGGAGGTACCCTTTAAGCAAAGTAGCCAAATGATAAAAACACCTACAAAATATTTATAACTGCTCGAATATATTTAAAACCAAAAAGTTTTTAAGCTCATTTTTATTTTTTCTTTGAAGTAATATCAATAAATAATAAAGTGAATAAAGATTTCGTAGCTACATGTATCATGGTAAATGCAGGTTTTTTTTCCTGTAAATTATCGCGAAATGTCATAAAATACAAAATGTCAACTTTGATTGTCAATAACTTAAAAATCACTAATTATAATTTAAAAATTTTTTCTGCACAGGATACCTTAATATGTGTAAAATCATATTGAAAGATCATTTTGTCCAAATTTTGACTTTCATCTGGAGAACTTTTGGCCAAAATCTGGACTCGCGGGCCCATTGTGCAGTTAGCAGAAAAAGTTGTTTTCTGTTTTATGCTTAACATTCCGGTGAAGAAAATTACAATTTATTATTTATTTTTATCGTTTTATATCTCAAAATGCCTAAAAATCATATGAACACATTGGAAGCTCAAAAGGTAGCACAGGGTGCCTCACTTTTGGGCACCTTCCCAAATATAGAGTATGTCAAAGTCGGTGAGGACCAACTTTAACTTACAAAGTTTTTAGAGTATTTTCACAAACTATATTAAAGTTTCAGTAGAAGCCGCAAGCTGTGTGACTTTTCAACCGAAGCTTTCACCTTTTGGCCGTCACATTTACACACTTTTTCGTTGCCACAAACTTTGACTTTATAAAAAAAAAAAAAAAATGTTTATATATGTACGTATATATATAAAGAAACATATAAAATGTTGGCCTTTAAGAAAGTGCACAAGTTCGGCTGAAAGACAAGCGCAAAAGATTATACATTATCAGGCCGGCAGGCATACTTTATAATGCCGGCGCGCATCAAGGAAAATAAGAAGAAAACAGGGAAAAGCGTGTGAGACGAAGAGCAGGAAAAGGCAGCGACAAAGCCAACGAAAGAGGCAACACAAGAAACGTGCAGAAATAAATTGCATAAACGTTGGCAACGCCGCAGCAAACAAAGTAAACATGTTTAAAATGTTGTTATTCACAGCCGAGATTTGCCGTGTACGGCAACATTGTTCGTGTCCGTCATTTTGTTTTTTCAGTAGTGTGTGTGTGGGTGCGTATTGTGTTCCTTTGTGTTGGTCCCTTTTTTTTGCACATTCTCTCTTCATGCTGTCACCTTTTGCTTGTTTCTTTTTTTGCGTGTTTTATTTACCTTGTTAACCTTTTCTTGTTGACAAAGTGTCTGTCTGTATGTGTGTGTGTGTGTGTGTGGGAACAAAATGGCGGCGATATGAAAAGTGGAAATCTGTGGAAATTTGTTTTAAGCGACAGGCATTGCTTGTTGTGCGTTTTCTAAAGTTTCTGCGTCTTGAGCTACTTTAACCCTTACAAAGGATTTTATAGATTTTTGTATGAGATGTTTTGGAACACATTTAGATAGATTTTATGTCTCTAATATTTTAAAGTGAAAATGATAAAATGGTAAAATTTGACTTTTATGATGTCATTTAGGTCATGCAACTTGAAGACATGTGGAGATATTGTTATTGAATGAAGTTAATGTGAAAAAAAATATGCTATAGAATAAGAGCATGATGAATATATTAAATGTATTTTGAACAAGTGAATTTTAAAGAGCAGTATTCGTACTTGAAAAGACTTAATAGGAAAATTCTGAAACTAACGTAAGTTAGGTTTTAATTTTTTTTTATCGCCATCTTGTAGTCGCAATTGGATTGAGCAAAAATAAAATGTTATAAAAAAAAGAGCGGAAGCCAAATTATCTGATTAGCAAGATCAATTTTCTTTCGGTAAGGCACCAGCGCGGACATAATTAGTTTAAAAAAAAAAGTGTTGCTCAATTCTTAAAATAAAGGACATGAAATAACTATTGTATAGTAATTTTTTATATTACATTTAAATAGCTCACCAATATATTTTGTGAATTTATTATTTTAATTTCTCACTTATAAGGATAGAATATCTAGACTCTGATTGACTATGTAAAGCTAACTTTAAGCAACATTTTTTGTTTTATAAATTAAAAAATTTTTATTTTAAAAATTATAAATTTTTATTTTAAAAATTATAAATTTTTATTTTAAAAATTATAAATTTTTATTTTAAAAATTATAAATTTTTATTTTAAAAATTATAAATTTTTATTTTAAAAATTAAAATTTTTTATTTTAAAATTACAAAAAAGCTTATTTTTGATTTTAGCTCTTATTTATGATTTCTTAAAATTTGTTTATATATTATATTATATATTTTTCCTAAAAATAATAAATATATTTATTAAAAATTTCTTGTTAATATTAATAAAGCCCTGTGGTCGAAGCAGTTTTATTTACTTGGAAGTTTTTCGCTAAGTATTGCAAAATTTCAAAACTATTCGTACGAATTGAGCTTAGTATATTTGGTATTTGGAGTGCTGACTTTTGAGCAGGATTCCAGCTCCCAACATACATGGTAAAAATCCATATGAAAGAAAAAGATATAATAATAATAAAAACTAAACCACAGGACCTTGATCTTCCATAATGTCCTAAAAGGCATTTTTATTAATTCAGTGAATAAGTTTACTTTGTTCCTTTTAAAATATATTTCAACAGACTTCTTAAGGTCTTAATTAACTAACCATTTTACTTTTTTATTTTTAAATAATAAATAGCTTCTTATTGCAATAACATTAAACCACATACTTTCCTTACCACAACTCAAGTTACCTTAAAAGCAAACCAGCTCAAAGCACTCAATATTCTTATTTTCATAACAAAAATCAAAATTTCTAAAAATATAAGTAAGAATATTAATAACAAATTTAATATGCATCTTATGAAATTTGTAACCGCAAGATAAAGCCGTAACAGCTTAAGTGACTCTCTCACACAGATACACACACATACACGTACACTCGAGACAGATAATTTCAAAGGCGTTTGTATATGAAATTTGAATTTTAATAAATTTACCAAACCAAATTGCCTCATATGTACTCGCATGTGTATGAGTACCTAAAATTGAGTCAAAAAATGCTTACAAGGAATACAAGCATTGTATGCAGATGTTTATTGTGTATACGCCATGTGTTGCCAAAAATTAAATGTTAAATTAAAAAAGAAGGGAAGAAAACAAGATCAAAAGGATTTGTATGCTACGCATTTTTTTTATTACTTTTGCGCTCCAAAGTAGGCAAAATCTTATGTTGTTGTGAGAAAGTGGCAGACAGACAGACAGAGAGAGAGAGAGAAAGTGAAATAGAGACTGAGAGGAGGAAATTTTAATACCCCTTACTTATGAAGTTGAAGGGTATATTAAGTTTAAAAAGAAAGCATTTCCGAACTTATGAAGCATGTACCTATCAGTATAAAAAGCTGCATAAATTTAGAAAGGTACGAACGCTGGGGAAAACAAATTTTTCGAGAAGATACGTAAAATTTCTAAGCAGTTAAAGGGTTAAGATATGCAACGATATTTTTTTTTTAATACATATTATTGTGTCTTTTGGCTTATACTTTGAAATAGCTAGTCATCGTAGTTGGATCTGTCTTAGGAAAATATTAAAAAGTACAGCCTCAGAAGTAAAAAAATATTTAATATTTTGCGGTTGTACTATAATTTTCATATGTAGCAGAAGTCCGAATGAAATTTGATCCAATTTCCATTGCAATTGTTTTTCGAAATTAAGTTAAAAATATTTTTTTTCTAAATTATGTTCTTGATTATCTGATTAAAATCTAAGACAGATCACACTTAACAGAGTTAAAAAATATTAAATATTTTGGGATTGTGCTTTTTTGCAATATATACGTAGCTAAATTAAATTTAAGATTTAAAAAAATACATATTTCAAAAATCGTTTTCCAAGTTTGTTGGATTATCTATATTTGTATACTTATACTTTGACATAGCTAATCATCGTAGTTGGATCTGTCTTAGGAAAATATTAAAAAATACTGCCTCATGGATAAAAATGTGCCTACTTCAGCCTCTTTAGCAAATATTTACTTCAAATTTATTTACATATAGTTATGATTTATATATACCAAACTTAGCATGTGACCCTAATAATCAAACCAAACCGCCTAACATTTGATTTTCTCATTTAACTCCAGATTAACGTATATGCACATAAATAAAACTTCCACAAAATATTTGTAAATTTCTTTTTTCGACCGAGCCACGTTCGTCACGCGCCCATCTCTAGCTTTGAGAAAGGGGTATATGAAAGTCGGTGAGGCCCGACTTAAAGTACGCAAATTTTTTAATATTGCGCCACAATTTGTATTACGTATTTGCATGCTGAGTGCTTTGTGAGTTGGCAGCAAGTACACAACAAGGACAACAACAAGGACAACAAGGATGTCGACCACATAATCATGTAAGGCATATTAAAGTTAACTGCAGCCTGCTGCAAAAAGCAGGGCAGCAGGAAGAGGTGACAGTGCGCACAAAACCAATAATGCGCATATTAGATCTGATGATGATGATGATGATTATGATGAGGGGCACGACGATGAGTATGACGTTGACGATGATGGTAAAGATGACAACGACTAGCACCAGGAAGGACTACGAGTAGTGATGACAGTTGCCGTTTTCCTGTGACATAGACAAAACTTCATGTTGTGCAGCTGCTGGACTATTGTTTCTTTCGTATTGACCAAAAACAACAAGCAACAACCAAATGAATCGACCAACTGACTAACCAACATGGGTTTTGGCCAATACAATCGAGCAGGAGGTATCGTTGTTGTTGTTTTTGTGGTTGCTGCTGCTGCTGCTGCAACTCATCCGGTTGCAATCCGTTGCATTTATGTGTGTACACAATGCGCTGAGCTGCATACTGAGCAGCAGCAGCAGCAGCAGGAATTGGAGCCAAAGGAGTTGTAGGAGCTGCAGGATGCGGCAACCTGCAAAAATATGAAGCACTTGGTCTAAGCCAAACGTGCACAGCTTCGTCTCACAGTCACTTGCAATCAACTTTAATAACATCACAGAATGTCAATAAATCCACAAAATGGTTGCCGTCGCCATTGTTATTGTTGTTGCTGCCATCCTTTTGATGCTCTGGTGCTGCTGATGATGATGATGATGGTCATGAGTCTGCCAGCTTTTTGCTGATGTTCAGCAAGAGTATCATTAACAAAAGGAACTGCGTGCTGCAACTGACCAAAAAGGCAATGTAGTGCAGAGTTCGGAGCTGGTTGTGGGACTACCTGGCCGGCCATCAACCGGATGAAAGCAACTTGAGCAGCTTAGTTGGTTATGTTCATGTGTTCATCTCCGTGCACCAATTGATAAATATACAAAAAAAAAAAAAACAGAAACTTTAAATTCTCATTGCAGAGTTATTGCAAAAGTCTTTGGGGCAAAGACTTAATAGCATTGCAAATGAAATTCCTGCTGATTGTCGGATAGAACAATTGCATATTGAATATTGCAATAAGTTGCTGGAAACGATTTACCTGACAGAGAGCTTAACTCTTAAATAGAAAGAGCATTTGCACAAAGTATGGCCAACAGAAAAAGCTTTAAGAGGCTTTTAATTCAAAGCCACCAAAGCAATAAGAAAGGCACCTTACAAATTAAGTCGAAAGTGTAATTTCGTAAATATATGGCCAGTGTGATTATACTCTAAACACATAATAAGGGCAAGGGAATAAAGATTTATGCCATTTCCAGTATGTTATGGGCAGACGAAGGCGGGTTAGATCATAAATTCTCAATATGGAAAAGCTTATCATCGCCTCGGGTTGTAATTGAGCCAGTCCGTTTGTATGTACACATATGTAAATCTCACAGACCAAAATATACACATTATTATTTCTTCTATCTTTTTATTTATTAATTGCTTAATTTATTTAAATACTTATTAGCCTTAAAGCCTGGTTGTGCTTTCTACAAATAAATAAAAAATGTAAGATTGATTTTTCTAATTACCAAATTATTATATTTATATATAATATATATAATATATATATAATGATATGATCGTGAAGTAATGATACTCGTGTAAATAAGATTTTTTACAAAATGTGCATCAAATCCGTATAGTAAAGAATCGCCTATCTTGGGAAAGCCTGCTGTCATTTTCTTAAAAATATAATTTTTGTCCATGACACCCTTTGGACGCACATGTTAAGTAAAAACAAGGCAGACACATTTATTCAACTTAAGAGTTCTCCATTTTGTAAACTTAGGGGAAAGGCTTGTAAATTGGGACACCATAGCTTATTTAGCTATATCTCAACATTGAATACATATAGGCATCAATGTAAATATAATCCACAATAAGCAAATCATTTGAAAATAAGCATTTCACAGACAATTTTCAAAAGAGCTTGAAAACGACCACCAAAAAAAAAGGCTTGTAAGTTGGGACACCTGCAAAAATCGCTGAAAATTTGAGAAAACTTAAATAAAAACGCATGATTGCTAAAATTTATGAAAATTTATTGATTTTAAATTTAACTGAGCATTAAATTAAATTAAAAAAAAACAAGAAAAAATTCAACTTTCCAGATAAGTCAAAATTGTGGTTTTTTGTGATCGATTTTTCTTGGTCGCCATACTAAAAATGAATTGTTATGGAAAATGTTGAAAAATATATCCTAAGATGGAAGAAAAATGCACTAAAAACAATTCAAATTAGTTTCAATGACACATCCACGCAATAAAAAAGTCATATAAATAATAAAGCAATGGAAAATAATTCAGCCAACTTACAAGCCAAAAAGTGTGTCAACTTACATTTTTGAAGCCATTTTGGAGTGCATTGAAAAAAATTTGTCTGTTCATTGTATGTCCGAAAACCTTTTTTGATTATAAAAGTTCATTGAATTTCAGTTCCAGCTTATATGTATATTTAGCTTGATTTTTCACTTTGATTTGATCACTTTTTGAGTGCAATCAAAAATAATGTTTTTTATTTTCCGATTTCTTTAAAAACAATTTTTATATTTTATCTGTTCGCATCAAAAACACAATAAAATTGTTTATGGCGTATTTGCTATCGAAGACAGGTGGAATTTTAGTATTTTCATTGCTGGAACATCAAAATCGACTATGTTTGCCAACTTACAAGCCGTGACAACTTACAAGCCTTTCCCCTACATATTATACAACGAACTAATAGCTATTTTTTGTTTCCAATATACATATATTAAAAGACCGTTTTTTTTTTTTTTTTTGTAATTGACTTAAATCTAAAACTGTTTGGGGTTCTTACTCAAAAAATTATTTAATATTTTGGTGTTGTGCTATTTTTTTCATATATGTGTAACTGAATTCTGTTTGAAATATGATGCAACTACCATTGACTAAGTGTAAAACAAATATATTTTTATAAAAGTTTTTGCCAATTTGTTTTATCCGTTTTTTTTTTTTTTTGTGGATGATCTATATCTGAAAAAATCTTTGGCAGCTCAAACTTGCCAGAGTTAAACAAATTTTTAATATTTTGGGGCTGTGCTTTATTTTCTATATACATATGTATGTGCAGATGAGTTCTATATGAAGTTTGATCCAATTACACAGGTCTACAAATACCGGGGTCATGCCAGTTGTTCGAAAGCTATGGTACATTTCCGAAGTAATTTGCTGCGTAGAATTCGAATCCGAGGTCACAATTGGCCATCACGTCAGGATTTTAAGATTTTTGAGGTTATGTATCCGAAAAACGGCGTTTTTTCCTATTTTTGAGGTTATGTACAGGGTGCAAAAAGTGTTTGTGGTCTGTCTCTCCAAATACATCATTTAGTACCACTTTTATCCTTTAATTTAAGAGTTCCTGAGATTAATTGCGATTTTTTTTCGCAAAGTTATGGCTATTCGAAGTTACGCCGATTTTCGGGTACATAACCTCAAATATCTTAACATCCTGTCGTGATGGATCAATTCTGACTTCGGATTCTACGCAGCAAATTACTTCGAAAATGATCCTTAGCTTTCCAACAACTAAACCATGTTGACCTGTGTTATCATTGACCAATATATTTTTCAAATTAAGCCAAAGAAAAAACATTTTTACACTTTTTCCAATTTTGTCAGAATTACAATAAAAAATTTTAGGCAGCTTTTACTTACCAGACAAAAGAAAAATATTTTATATTTTAGTGAATGTATTACTTTTTGCACTTTGCACATGTAGCTAAACACATCTTAGAAGGCTCAAACTTAGTGTTAAGGCACTGATAAACAATATATGTAAATAGAGAAATTGCTTTTGAAGTTTAAATTCTTTAATGTTAATTGCTAGCCCTAAGAACATTCTTTTACTCTCTATGAATAAGCTTTTACTCTTCGGGATTTCCCGATGGCGGTCTTATAGTTTTAGAGGCCACTTAAATCTAGCTTTAATTTTAGAAGTCAATCTCGTTTATGTACCAGCACGAAACGCACCTTGTCAACATATAAATATAATTATATTTCGTAAACATAAATTAAACATTCATTTTATGAATTTTTATAATTGCTAAAATTCAAGTGATTTTTTACTTATAATAATAATAATAATTATAATAATAAGTTACTGACAATTTTTTTTTGGCAGTCGCCCCTGGGCGGGACATGGGGATCTCTATAAATAACTGTACAAAGAGAACAGAAAAAAAAAAAGTAATATTTTGGTGTTGGGCTATTTTTTCGATATAAGTGTAGGCAACTAAAAAAAAAAATACATTTTATTTAAAACTTTTTTTCAACTTTATTTTTTCAAAAAATAATATTAAATATTTTAGAGCTGTGCTTTTTTTCAATATAGCTAAAAAAAATTTTAGAATTAAAAAAAAATACATATTTGAAAAATTTTACCAACTTTGTTTGTTGGATTATCTATGTATATCTAAAAAATCTTGGGCATCTCAAGAAAGAAAAAATTTAGTTACAATTAGACAATCTGCGCCCTTTACTCTTAAAAGACCCAGAAAAAGAAACATTTGCCAGCTATAAAATTTTTGAACTCAAATAGCACAAAAAGAAATACAAAAATAAATCTTACTTTTGAATTCGATCGCGATATGTCCAAATAAAACCATTATTTAAACTGTATTTTCAAAGCATATAAAACGAAATAGTCAGATTGGTAGTCCTTAACACTCGGCAATTCGTAACTGGATTAAGGAACATATTTTCTTTAAAGGAATAGTAAAGAATATAAAATACTTATAGCACATACTTAGGACACAACCTACCAAAATTAACCACGTCTTTGTGACGTAAATAGATTTTTTAAATAAAATGTATTTATAAAAAAATTTATAAATTTATTTTAAGTAAATGGTGTAAATTTCTTTTTGTAAGCTTTTTTAAAATAATTTTAAGTTTCTTAATTAATTTATTTTTCCAAGCTTCTGATAATTTACCACGATTCAAGTTGTTCTCTCAATTTAATATTCCTTTATAGGAGTTTTCAGCTTGTCTCTATCAGCAATAAATATCTTATACACAATAAATATTATTTTTTTAAATATGTATAACAATATTTTATCATAATAACGCCTATCGTGCAATGATTGTGTGTACACACTTGTGCAAACTAGTCGTAAATTGGCAAAAATCATTGCAATATTTATTTACACAATTGACAAGCGACGCGACCCTCAGCTCATTTATCATTCAATTCTCCTCCAGAACTCTACGCACAAATGGTCCAGACATAAAGCGACAAAATTGTTTATGATTATTGTTAAACGACAATTTATTTATTGTAAATTATACAATTGAAAACAAATAAATAAGCGCAAAATTATTGAATTTAATAGGATTTTTTTTTTACAATATAACACTTAATAACAAATACAAATCAATAAATAATTTAAATTAAATTATGCGCTTATTATGTTCTTCAGGGAGTAAATGCTTGTATTGTTTTTTATATTTTTAAAAAGTTTAATATATTTAAAGCTCGTACAGTCAGGTGTGTACCAGATATCTCCACACGGTAGGAACGGTAGGAACAACCTACCATTAGTTGTCTTTTATCTCAATAAAAATTCATTTGTGAAAAGCTTTAAAATTTTAAATTTCCAGAGCTTTCAAACTTTTTTTTGGCAGTTCATCGTTTTTGGTCAGTTGATAGGGATTTCTGGCACGCTACCAATTTTACAAAATTCTCTGTCAAACCAGCAACCCCCTCCTCACACTTCAATTTTTAAGATAAATCAACATTTCAATTTTCGTCTTCTAGTCTAATTTTTAAAGCCGTATGGTGATTTTTGATATTTCAAAATGGCGGAGCTATAATGGCCGCCAAAGCAAAGTAACATTATTGCAACCCCTTTTATATGCTATTGAAACATCTTAAGTTTTTCAAAATTTCAAATGGCGGACCTAAGATCTCTCGGGCGGCCATCTCAGGTCCGCCATTTTGTAAATTTTATTACAAAAATTCATAAAAAATTTATAAAAAAATTTTCTTAAATCATGATTAGAAAAAAATATTTTCCGAACCCAAGCCATATACGATGCGAGTGGTTGAACCTACTATTAAATGCTGTTATCGATAATTCGATAAATAATCGCAATTTTAAAAATAGTTATGTAGTAAATGTTGGCAAGTGCTACTATCACTTGTTGTAAAATCTTCAAAATATTTTCGCCCCGATGTGTTTTGGATAAGAGATGCCACACACTGTAGATAAAGTAGTATAGGGTGGTCCATCTGGCTGGCTCTACAGGCCCGTAAGCGAACATCGTAATTTTCGATGACTTTTTTTTGACGGAAACTCATCGGGCTGTTCTCCCATCCATTGAACGAATAAGCGACGCTGATAATGGTCCGTGTCGCATCATTTGTAAGTAAGGTGTAATTCTTGCGAACGATGGGGCGTCGATGTTCCCGACGACTCGTCGTCAGTGTCTCAACTATGTTTTATTCACAGAATGTCCATTTTCATAGTACGCCTTTACCACTTTTACTAGTTGTTCGGCTGTCAAACGATCCATGACTAAAATTGAGTAGTTTTGAACCTGACATAAGTCAAAGAGCATCCACTTTGGACGGGTATATTCCGCATTATGAGTGTTTAACAACCAAACCAACAGATGGCCCACCCTATATAGAAAGACGAGGCTTACCAATGCTCAGCCTAGAGTTATTAAAACTGCTGATGTTTTAATGCAGTGGTCCTCCGGTATGGTCAATATACTGACTAAACTTTATATTACCTTTAAGACTACAGTTGGATGCTTTTGCAATGTTTCCATTGTTTGTTTTGATTATATAGTGTTGCATTTGGATAGCTGAAATATTGTAGCTGATTTCAAATAGCCACAGAGGTGCATTCGGCTTTGAGATCATAAATTCCAATTGTTTGGCATGCCGTCTAGCAGAACTATTCTCTTGGCCACACATTTATATAATATGTATAGGTATTTGCCATATGTATGTGTTATTTGTGTGGGTGTGTGTGTGTGTGTATTCTATACATACTGCTGTTAAACCAAAATATTTGTAGAATCCATTCAAAGCAAGAAAATGCAGCCGGGGCCAAACCTCAAACCAAACAGTTTCAAGGTGTGCCATATATCATATGTACAGGTTACTAATATATGCATGTGTTTGTCTTAATGTGTGTCTGTGTATTTACGAGGGGTGTGTTTCAGAGGGGTCAGAGGTCAAGTTTAGAGACAAGCACATGGAATATTTTTTGTTGTTGTTGTTGTTGCTGTGATTACGACATTTGGGTAATGCAGGTGCAGGGTGTCAAAGCAAAAGCGATTAAGGTGCCGCAATGTAATCGAATAGAAATTTATCATACGCCACGTATGCCAGTACACTCACACACACAGAGAACCCCTTGGGCACCTTGCAGCTGTATTTTTATTGCTCATATATAATATTTAACCTGCAATCAGTTCGCACTGCCTACACGTATATGTATCTCTTGGCATGTCTTTGTATGTGTTTTTAATGTATCTGTGAGATATTCCATATTGGTTTGAGCATTATGAATATGCAGCAGCTGAGCAGCCCGGCAGCAAATGGTGCGATAATAAATTTATGGCAATGCCACTAAATATTTTATTATTGCTAAATATGCAACAATGGCTGCGTGGTTGGGCATAAAACAATCGGCTATAACGACTGAATGCATCGTGGATTCGTGGATGATGCATCCATGCATGTTTGCTGACAATGCACATAAATTACAAATACATATATACACACACCACTACAAGCAAACACAGATACACGCTCACACGGTTTATGCACGCGAGTAAATCTGGTACTGATTGCAAAGTGCTGGAAAAGCAAATTAAATTTAAAAGAAAAAAAAAGATTATTAAAATTATTGGTGTGTAAGTTGAGACTAAGACTGTGGAAGCTGTTTGGGATCCAGCTGATTTTTCTCATTTATTATGCGTGCAAAATTACTTTATACACTTTTCTGCTTTAACTTTTGGCAGCTACATGAGTCTAACGATTTATTTAAAAAAATTTTTTTTTTTAAATTTATCTTATAGTAGAGTAAACGAAGGCTGAAAAAAGTCGTTTATTGGAAAAATATACTTAATGGATGGAACTTTCAGGGATCGTTAAGGACCTTGTTCTAAGTCTAAAACCGAGCTTTCGTATTTGTGGGTAGGGGGCGGTTTTGGTATGATATATTTTTTCTAACAAACTTAGAGTCATGATTTAAAGGTCGATATTATTACCAATAAAATGATCTATCAAACAAGACTTAAATCAAGGTTGTAGATTTATTGATTCAAGCACAATAACTGTTAAAAATTAAAAGTTGGAAATGGTGTTTTGTGTTTTTCGAATAATTTGCAAATATCTCAAAACCAGTAGGTTTTTTTCGAATATTCTACCCATATATTTTGTAAAAGTAATTGAAATTATCTGTAAAATGAGTCCTCCATCGCTTTCCTACGATAAACAGATTTCGAGCTACGCTGCCTACGTGACACCAAATCAAGCAGTCGGCAAAGCAAGCAGTCCTCTGCTTTGTCACCTGCTTTACGTTTAGCCGCATTTTCTGGAAAACGGTTAATCGTAGAAAATGGATGACTCATTTTGTAGATAATTTTAATTACGTTAACAAAATATATGGGTATGACTTGATTTAAGACTTGTTTGGTAAATAATTTTATTGGTAATTATATCGACCTTTAAATCATGACTCTAAGTTTGCTAAAAAGATAGATATCATGCAAAAACCGTACCAACGATCCCAGAAAGATTTATCCATTAAGTATTTTTTTCCAGATGAAACTCTTCGTTTACTTTACTATAAGGCTTTTTTAATAGTTCAAGTTGCTCACAATAAATATATATAGGCCTGCATATTACTACTAGACAAGTACTACAGCAGATTTAAAAAATGTTTGGCTTCAAATCGCAATATCCTTTTTACTACCCAAGATTGGAACAATCCTGTCCAAAGAAATTTGTTGCAATAATCTTACACTGTGTAAACAAACAAATTAAAAAAAAAACTTGCTTTTAAACACATGTTTATTTTGTATGTTTAAAAAGACTAACAAACATAAAAGGAGTTTGCTGAGGGCCAACAGTGCATTTCAAATCATCTCAAGGTGTTGGGCATAGTACAAAAAACAAGAAACTGGGTTCCATATGAACTTAACGCTTGAAGTGTGGAATTAGCTTAAAAAAACGGAAACAAAAGTTACAGCGATTAAAAAACTATACCAATTTTTGGGACTAAGCTTTAAAGATATAAAAATAATCCTCAAAACTTGCTTGTACACCAAGACGTTTTTCGAAAGTAAAGGTTTTACCGACGCACAGTGGTCGATTCGTAACTACCTTAAATATTTCTTAATGTCAAATTTAAAGTAGATAAAATTATTATTTTGTTATTTCCTTGAATACAAGATATCGCTCCTAGGTAGGAGCTGAGCATAGGCAGAAAATGATTATTTTAGGAGATATTAATTTTCTGCTGCTAGATACGCCAAACCGACCACTGTGCGATGGTTGCCGGCTCACTGGCTCGGCTAAGCATTGATTTGTGTATTGTTAAAAATTAATTCAAGCCAAAAACGGAGACCATCTAAAATTTGAATACCCATAATTTTACATATAATTCACAATTAGGCATTACAAAGCGTTTTTTCAAATATTATAAGAGATTTAACATAAAATATGTCATAACTGCAATTACTTTCAAAGAAAGACTTAAATAAAAATATGTATTTTCATTTTATAATATTTCACTTATAATCACTCATATAGGTTCCAATTTGTGGCCATATAAAGTAATTACATTTTTTGTAAGCAACCTTAAGTACTGATTAAAAGCACTCACTTTGACTAGATAGCTTCTAAGTACTACATCCAAAAATTAAATGCAACTTTTTAAACTAACACCAAGTTAATGTGCATTACCAATGCGGCTTCTAGGAAAAATTCAATGCAAATGTATTCAAATTCAAGTAACTTTCCACCCCAACGATTCCAGTGCACTCTATTGTTCTCCCGCAGTTTTCAGCAGCTCATTCAAAATTGCATACAATTGCATTGCATTGATTATACACTATACCAATGAGATAACAAAAAGGTATATTCGCTTGTAGAATTTATTTGCAACATGTAAATAGAAAAGCTGTAAAATGTATTCAAATTTAACTTGGTATTTTACTCCCTGTTATATAAAAAAACAAATTAATTAATTTTAATTTAAATTTAAAAACTGCATTCAATATGAAATTCAATTAGACTAACTGAAAGATATCTTCTAAATTTTTTGATCAAAATCAAATATTCATTTCAAAACAAGTTAAAGAAAACGATTTGCAACAGAATGCAAAACAAAAGTGTGTTCACAAGCTTATTTTTGCAACACCTTCTGATTGCAACACATGCTCATGAATATGTTGTTCGTAAGGTTGCAATTGGCCTCAAAACATTTGATTAAAGAAAACAGTTCAAACAGCCATCACGACTTGTCGAAATCGGAATCGCAATTCCTGTTGTGAATTGTATGACCCCCGCATAGTATCCTTGTTTATATTTTTGGTTTATTAAAATTTTGTCAAAAAAAAAAAGGGAAATAAAAATGATTTGAAGCCCATTTACTGATATAAAGTTTAAATTTGAGACATTTCTGATTTGTGGTATGTGGCCAAAGGTAACTCAAACACTCTTAATTGTATTATAGCATTTTCACAAAAAGTTTAGAATTACGAATGTAATTCTGATTTTTGTACTAAGGGTTTTGGTAAGAGGTATCGGCGACCCACCAAAGTTACCTTCAATATTGTCAGGAGCACAACAGAAACTTATATAGCCATCTCCGTTCGTCCTTCTTGAAGTTTATAAGAGCTAAGATAACCAAACTTGGGTATAGGACTATTTATATGTGCATACAGAAGAAGTTTTATTTTTTTTGGTTACTTTTGGGACGCGCTCTACTACCCACAAATAATTTCAAAGCGCTTCTTAGTATAAAATGAGCGTAGTAAAAAAATCAAAAATTATTATAATAAGACCATTAAAAGTACCAAAGTACGAATTGACACTAGGGTGGCCGCCGCTGGTATGGAGGATTTTTAAACCGTCGATATCAATAACGCCACCCACGTCCCTATATTAGGGACCATCAAATACATTTGGATCGCCTTTAAATTTTACAGTCGCTATATGCAGGTAAGAAGGAAACTTTTTAGGGGGTGGCATAATTAAAATCGTGCGATGTTGCAAAAATGGCCACCCTAATTGACACTGGGGCAAAAGTTTTCCTAAGGGTAACTCAGTTGATAGAGCCTTTTATAGAACAAATTTGGATTCCTAGTCAAGGAAGTACAGCGTCCATTACTAATGAAATTCTTAATTTGATTAGAATTTAAATAGAGGCAAGAATGCCTCAGTGTCAACGTGAGCAACCAAAAAAAGGCAAAAGGGTAAGAATACCTAACCGATTATGTAAAAGTACCTGAGCTGTTTACAACTTTCATATTGATTGGTTTGTTTTTTATTTAAAAAAGTTTTTGTGAGAAAAAGGCTATATAGTATATATATATATATATAGTACACTTTTGTGGGTTGCTTACAGAGCACACTAGAGGCACTAAATAATAACGAAATCAGTACAAAAATATGGTCACCCTTGCCTGTTGTTATAACACATTTTGGGCAAGAATGCCCACTTCTTTTTGTTAAGTGTAAACTGTTGTTTTACACCTGCCTTTTACGATTTTGCCTTAACACCAGACAAAGTGAACACCGCAAGTATTTTTTCTGGTATTTATTTTGTCAACTTCTTTAGTAATCTATTGAAGAGTATTACACAGTCGTGACATGTTTCATTTAGCTAAAACGTTGTTGTTATTACTTTGTTTGAGTGCGTGCATAAAAACGATTAAAATTTTAAATTTACACGCAATATTGCAACGCGCACTGCCCCGCCCTACGCCTTTTATTCCCCAAGTGCATTGGCCGGTTGACCAAGCGGAAGTGGCGTTTATGATTTGGAACTAATTGCACGAGCTGCACGACCAATAAACACAGCACAGAATAAAAATGGCAGCAATGCACGCAGGCCACTCACTCTACGAGGAAGCAGTAGGAAGAAGTCCATGGAGAGCGGATACTGCCGGCTGGCTCTGACCGTGCGGAAGCCATTGGGGTAATTACAATTGCATTGCGGTTAACGGTCTCGGAGTCTAAATCACTCACCGGAGAGCGGCGGAGTAGCTGGGTACGGCATATTTGGAGGAGAACACCAACCCCCAGTTGTTGGCCAGCTCGTTTGCGCGCAATTTTGAATAATGCAACTGCAACGCCCGAGGAGCAGGTAGCAGACCAAGAAAGCAATGAAGGTTGCAGCGGTTGGGTCTACGCTTCGAGGGGTGTACGTCTAATGCTATGGGGACCTGGCACTTGCATAAATCAAAATGCACAAATAACCTGGCCGAGACACGAAAGCCAGAGGCACAGCTGCGGCGTATTCTAAGCCGAATCCTAGACATTGAATCCATTTCCAGTTTGCAATTTGAATTTTGCGTATTAGCTGGCGCCTCGTATTTGTTCTTGTTATTGTTGTTCTTGTTGTTGTTGTTGTACATAGCTTATGGAAATTATGTTGACTTACACAAACATGCAAACTCACACACACACATACACACAGATGCATAGACACACACTTATACACATACAGAAACAACAGCAACACAGTCGCATATGCAATTGTGTATAAATATTTACGCGGCTTGGTGCAAATTAATGGGCACTGACTTTTGTGCAAATATTTTGCAGCAGATTGACAGCCCTGCAGCTCGTCCTTTTAGCAGCTGCAGTATTTGTTAAAAATAAATACATATGATCGATTGTGCACAATTATTTCATAAAAGCTAGACATTCAATAATTTATAACTATTTTGATATTTCGATAAATAAATTGAATTTGATCAACATTTAATTAAGCACATTGAAAAAATAGCTCATAAGCATCTAAAATATGATACAAATAAACTAATGAGTTTTACCTATGCATATAATTAGGAAATGTTTAGATATAACTATGTACAAGCATATTTACATATAAAATAGAATACGTTGCGTGCAACGATAAAATCATTTTTAGAAATATATGAAATAGTTGAGAGCACATATATTTTCAACAAAAATAAAAAATAATTTTTTTTTGTACTCTACGCCATGTTTTATGTTTAGAGTCTAAGTCAACATTTTTTTCTGTTTCTTAAATATATTTTTAAAATAGACTAATTTTTGTCTATAGCTTTTAAAGCGTTTAGATCTTTAAAATTTTTATCTCAAGAATTCTTATTTACAAGACGATTAGTTGCATGCCTCTGCTCTTAAACTTTGAATTTGTCGTAATTTATTGAATAAATTTCTTGTCCGGCCGCATATTATAAAATTATTTGCTAATTTACTTAATAATTAGGTACTTTTAAAAAAGGAGGGGTGTGTTTATGTGAACAATTAATTTCAAGTCAACACGATAATATTATGAATCTAGAAAAATGATTTTAGAAATGTCGTCGCGGCTACATTATAAGAAAACTTTATTTTATGCAATCTTATTTGAGTCATAATGTAACAATTGCAAAAATACAACACTGCAAATAAAAAAAAATGAAAACTAAACAAATTTCAATGGACTGGCAATGGAAACATGGTCTCCAGACGTCGCGACGTTAAGCTTTGAGGCCAACACTCTACCAACTCAGCTACCCGTATATACAGATGAAAATACATGAATAAGTGAATATCTGATTATTTATCGAGTTATCGATAACTGAATATTTATGTAAATATTTTTAGACAAGCTATATATCTTAACCAAGCCATACACGGTGCGACTGATTGTAAAACTTGGCTGTTTATCGAGCTGGTTGTACAACCGATTTTAACGTCTGTGGTGTCGTTTTATAAAATTTTGTCTTGTTGTATGAAGAATTAATTTCTTAGAATTTTTCGATAAACAACCAAATTGGTCAATCTGGTTAAGCGCATAAAGATATTAGAACAATAATTTTTTTACTTCGCATTATTACCTTTATTATTATCTTAATTTAAAATTTAGAAGCGATATCAACTTTGTTCAAAAGTGAGAATATTCACGTTTTATGCGCGTGCGAAAAAAAAAATAAGTAACTCCTAAGGAAGGAAGGAAGTTATGCTTATTTTAGTGATGGCATCTCCAATGGTCGCCATAGTAAATTAGCATAACTTCTCGGAATAAAAAAGTAATAACTTCAAACTTGCTATGACTCTTTGTTTTTAACATGCTTTTATTAGCTTCACCTGTATGTATGTATGTTTGTATGTATGTATGTATGTAACAAAATCTTTCAGCTTAATTTTCACCAATTTCAAGAAGTCGGATCATCTTGAAAATTTGCACTGGCGTCAAGGACTGATGACAATATAATTATTTAATAAATTTGTTCTAATGTCCCAACTAGGATCATCAGGATTTAAAATATAAAATGTACACCAAAAGTATGGAACAGTTTTTCAAAATAATTAGTAGGCTTGTTGACAAAAGTCCATGTTTGTTTTTAGTCTTAAAATAAAAAATTATAGTTTAAAAAAACTAAAAACACGCTTTAATAGTAAACCGAACTAAAAACTAGAAAATAATTTTCATGTATCAAGTGTTTGTATTACAGCAATAGAAAATTCCGACAATCAATTACGACTTATTTGGAATAAGATTAAATTAGAAATTAAATTATTAATAAAATAATTCAATTATAGTAAAAAAAGCGTGGGGTGCAATTTACGATATTTTCATAATGACTTTAATTTAATAAATAGCTACTACTGAAATAATTGTAACATTAAATATTAAGCATCAAAATTATTTTCTAGTTTTTAGTTCGGTTTACTATTAAAGCGTGTTTTTTTAGTTTTTTTAAACTATAATTTTTTTTATATTTAATCGAATTTTTACAGCAACAATTAATATCATGATATTCAAAAAAATCGGTATTTGGCAAATAAAATTATTCACAAGCTATAAAGTTTTTTTGAAATCCTTATAAAATTCTAGAGTGTAAAATTTTCTGTAAAAACGGCATATCTTCTATAAGATTTTGCAACTGATGTGAAGTATTATTTTTGAAAATACACCTAATTCTATTTTTACACGGTAGTTACGTTCGAAACAACACCGTGTAAAAAGAGACCTACAGCAAATCCTTAAGCTGCTATAAAATAAATTAGAAAGCGAATTCTAAATTTAAAAAAAATCATGTTAGGTTAGGTTAGCTAGGCAGCTCGGCACAAGGCTGAGTTCACCCGGAGACCTTGCAGCTCATTTATAAATTGTTAGGTTCTCTCACAAAAGAGAGTGGGAACCTGAAGATCTAATGTGATGCCTATTTTAAAAAGTAAGGAGAAGTAAAGATGAAGATTCTATAAAAAGAGCCAAGTCTGTTATGGTCAGATTTGCCAGACTGCCCAGGTTTCAAAGAAGGACTTTCCCAGATACTGGGCGAGTGTCTTAAGGGTAGTCGCACAACAGGTGTAAACACCTTTGCAGGATGTAATATCGGAGAATACGAAGAAAGTCATATCCGAGGCTGAACGACAATAGGTCACTCAGTCCGGTTGTCACATCTCCCGAGACATTGGCCAGAGTCAAGATATAACCCAAAGCGAACTTCCGAACTCCTGCGATTCCACAAGAGCAGGTGCGACAGAATTCGTGGTGGGGAACATGCCAAAAGGCGTATGGGCTCTAGGGCAGAATTTAAGCTTACTATTAATTTTCTGTTTCGACACATCGACAGATTATTACAATTGTAAGGTAACTTCTCGAAAAATTCCAAATCGGCTTTTGAAAAATTGTGGAAAAAAAAAATAAGCAGAGGGATCTTCCTTCTATTGGCGGGTCCACCAACCGCATACTTAAGTCATATAAGTCGCATATTTTAAGTCTTCAAATTTCACTAGTAAAATCGGAGGTCGGAGCTAAATAATATACAAGTACACTATAATTTACTATATTATTTATAAATGATTTAAAAAAATGTATTCTGTTTTGCAATTTCTTATATTAGATATCAGACAGAGGTTTTATTTTCTCGTTAAGAAAAAAAGTTAATTAAAAATGAATCCAAATAAAAAAATTAAAATTTTTTTTTAAACTATTCTTTTAAACAATGTTATTAATCCAAAAATAAAAAACATGAATTGAACGAATTTTCAATAATAATGTGCTTTATAAATATGACAATTTCCATAATATTTTATACAAATATTTCTAGTTGTGTATGCACAAATCTTTAATACAATTGATATATTAAAAAAAAAACTATTTATACAGCTATTTACTGTAAATAATTAAATAAATATTCAAAAACAATTTCTATTAATTTATGCAGTAATCGCCGACAACAACAAAAACGGCAGTAAAAAAAATTACCCGTCGAAATAATTAATAACACTCGAAACTGTACAAAAATGCCTATAAAAAATTCATGAAATTAAATAATTAAAACAGATTAAAATTTTTGCCTTTTGCACAATGCTAAAACTAGATTTTCTTTTTTTGATAGAGTGAGACAGATAGCTTGTGTGTGTGAGAGGCACAAATCGAATTAACAAATTGCGCACTCAATCAAAATGGCGTCGATGGAAAATTCAATCAAAAATTGAAATTGCAAACTTAATGAAAATTGTGCGTCATGGTACACTTCATTAAATGAATTTAAAAACATAAAAGGCGAATGCATTAATGACGAAACTCTGAAACTCCGAAACTCTGGAAAATGTTTGAGAAAGACTTTAGTTTAGATGCAACTTTGTGTGTGTGGAAAAGGGGTTTAAGTGTATTCTGCCAGTTCAGGTTTCATTTTACTAAGGGTTTTATGTTGACAGTTGGAAAATACAAGCTGGTAAAAAAAAGAGAGTATTTTCGCCACTCAACAGTATGCAAAAAGATTTGAGAGATTTGTAGCCCGTTACGCGCATTATTTTTGTTGTTTTAAGGGATTTCTCCTGTTTTAAAAATGCATGTTGTTGAGAGCGTGTGAGTACACTACTACACTGAGCGAAATGCATGACGTATAAGCTGATGGTAAAAATACAATGTTAAGAAAATGTTATGTGCCAATACTTTTTTTAAGCCTGCGTTATTGTTTTTTATGATCTGGGAGTTTAAGGAAACTTTCCAAGTTATGCTAAAATAAATGATGTTATCGTAAATTAATATTAAAAAGGCTTTTAAAGATTGTGGTGAAGTTAGAAAAATTATTTTCTTTGTGAATGCTTCACCTTAACTTTACTGTTATAAAATTTTTATTTTTTTTTTTGCATTTATTAAGTCAATTTTTTAAGTTACTAAAAAACGTAGTACTCAAAAAGCTATGGGTTCAAAGAAATGTAACATTTAAAATTTTGTCCTTTAAAATCCAATTTTGTGGTTTTAAACTTAAAAATTATAAAAAATTTGTATTTGTAATTAACAGTTTAAATAATTAATTTACAATTTCAGTAAATCATCAGTCCAAAGAACAAATTTTTTAATAAGTGTGGGTGAAAATAAGCACGACAGATCACTTTTTAAATCGACATTTTAGATTTTGATAACATTTTTTTTTACTAAATCGATTTATCGATAACTGAGCATTTCGGTATTGTTGACAAATATTTTATTTTGATTTTTTTTCAATTTTGCCAAAACTGAATTTAAAAGAAAAATTTGTATTTGATTAATTTTTTTGTAAATTGTTTTTTTCTTTTAATTTATTTTTTTTTTGACACATTTTTTTTATTAAAGTTGAAAGTCTGAACAAGGTTTAGGGCGGCTCTGCATTTTGCTCCTGCCTAGAAGTACTCCATCTTAGCTGTAACGGCTGAGTTGAGATCTCTTTTCAATTTTAAAATTAAAAAAAAAATGGTAAAAAAATGCCAAAACAAAATTTTTTATAATTTAAAAATTTAATTTAAAAAAATTTTAAAAAGATATTCATTGGCTTAAGAGATGATGCTTGTTAGAGAAAAAATATAAAAATTCAGTTACCGATAAATCGATAAATAATCTGAATTTTGTAAAAAAAAATTGATCAAATCATCAAAATCAATTTGGTTAACCTAAAAAATGACCCGCTTCACTTAGTGAATATAATACATATCGGCGAAAATAAGTGAAACGGGCCATTTTTTGCTAGACCTCTTCAATTTTGATGATTTTTATACATATGGTAGAGCTACTATCCAATACCACGTCTAATTTTATAACAAAAATCCGATTACTTATAGGGTTATCGATAACTGAAAATTGAATTTTTTTAGACTTTTTTGACAAGCCATATCTCCTAAACGAATAAATATATCGACGCAAATATTTTTTCCCATGATCTATAAAATATTGGTTTAAAAAAAAATATTTTTTTTCTTTTACATTTTTTTTTTTTTTTTTGATTTTTTGTTTTAATTTTAAAAGTCAAAAGTGATCTCCCACTTTAAAAAAAAAGTGTTAACGTCATTTTATACGTGTAAATTCATTGCTAAAAATAAAAAGTTAGTAAGTTCTAGAATTGTGGAAGTTATGCTTATTTTATCGTCATAGTAAACAGTGCCTCGAAAAATGACAATCAAAACTAATCGGATTTGAAAGATAATAAGTTCAAACTTGACATTATTGTTCGTTTTGACATTTTAAGATCACTTCAAAAAGTAAGATTGAATATCATTACCCCCTCTCCAGAAATTTTAGGTCAAAGGTCACAAAAGTCGGATTTTTTTCAAATAACATTGATTCAAAATTTTGTAGTCTTTTACTGATAATCGTTCTTGAGATAAAGCTTGAAGAGTGGAAGTGCTTTTATGCGGAAACTCCATTAAAATGCGTCTTTTGGCGTTGCTCTCTGAACACTATATCTCGTGATGGGTAAGTCGAATAAAATAATGTTGTACAAAGATTTTGAAATAATAGTGTAATTGTTATTAATGCTAAAGTTCAATAATCAATAAAATTACAGCTATATAAGCAAAAATTCTAATCACAAATACTGTCACAAGCTTTATACCGTGAATTGGTTTTTTGATTTGGGAATTTCTGATTTCGCCCATATTTTGAATATATTTAGATATTGAAACTTGACTCATACGATGAATTTGTTCTGAATAAAATAAATAGAACTAAAATTAAACATATTTGTCACTGTACCTTCTCTAATATTTATTTTTAAAACTAAATTATAATTTCTACTTTTTCTATAAAATGTCGATATGTTTGTTACCAAGTTTTTTTTCGCTGTGTACTTATCTGTTTTTGTTTTGTCAGACGCCACGTAAATTTCGCTTTAGTCTCGCGCTTCGCCAACACGCAGCCAAATCCAAACACAGACTGGCCACAGACGGGCATTTGGATAGACAAATAAACAAATCTCGTCAAGTGCGCTCTCGCTCTCCCTCTCTTTGTCTCTGCGGCTCCGAGTCGCTCTAAAAACACACAGATAAGCGGGACATTGGGCAAATGTGTTTGCATTTGTCACTTTTGGCCGTTGCGGCTGCTGGCTGTAACCGTCAACATTTTGGCAACACTCTCTCTCCGAACTAACCAGATGACCAGCTAACCGGCCGGCCTTCTAGCCAAACCGTCTGCCACTCGATCCACGCAATTAATTTCTGTATCACAGCGTTGAAGTGCTTGCCGCTGGCTGCCTAGGTGTGAGTTTTCAGTGTATGAAAAGGCTGCCACCTTGGCAAAAAAAAAAAAAAAATGGGAAAAAAATTAAAAATGAAACCAAAACAAATAGCAAACATCAAAAGCTGCGCAACGCAATTGTTCGACAGGCATGACAAGTGGTCCTGGTGGGCGACAAAAGGCAGCTGGTAATATCCGGCTCTAGAAATAGAAGGGCCTTAGGGGGCGATGGCCCTCATGATATATTGTGATAGAGTTAGGGAAAAAGTAGGAATACTTTATTTTTAAGCTTATTGCACTACAAAAAATTAGCTGTGACAATGGCAAGCGCAGTTGGGATTGCCAAAAAAATGTCTGCAGTTTCAGCTGGTATATAAATCAAAATCCGACAAGTACCTGTTCTCACTTTCACTAAAAATTTGCGAATATTAAAAAATTTAGCTTTAAAGTGAATGGAATGCTATTAAATCAAAAAACAATTAAAGAACTTTAATATTTAAAGTAGTTAATTTTGGTTCATTGCAAAACTAATATATTTTAATTCATATATAAATTGAATTATTGGGTAAATAATACTTAGGTTTAATTGAAAAAAAATTACAATACATTTTTTTTCTGCAATCATTCATAAAAAAATTGTATTATGATTTTTTTAAGCATTGTTCCACCGAACTGATGAAGTTCATAAAAAAATTTAAAAAATGGTAATAATAATTTTATTTTTTACTTGTATATTTTTTTTTCCATTTTTTTACTTCATAAAATTTAGTTAAAGTGCACAATGAAACACTATTTGAAAAATTCGTTATACGGAGAGCAAAGATCCATTAGAGGTTAAACTTCTGTTACAAAATTTGTTTGTTACACAGTTAAATTGGATACATAATTTTCAAAATACAATAGCCCTTGTACGAAATACAATTTTAACATTTTTTTTTTATAATAGTCAAAGTAAGAAATAAAAAAACTTTAATTTGTAGATTTACTTATACGTAAAAAGTAAAATAATATCACTCTATAGTAAATAAGTATAAACATCAAAATTTAAAATTAAGTTGCAAATTTTTTTTAAGTTTAATTGTTGCTTTGCCTTCTGATTTTCGTTGTTGATACGCTTTGGCATCGACGACCCTTTCTGTCGAACATATTGGAAAGTATTCCCAATAGGTCTTCGATGGGGACTAAAGTCCGATCAGATTGCCGATATTACAATAATGGTATTTTTCTGGATGAAAAGAAGGGCCAAGGATTGATGCATCGTCTTGTTCGATAATTTTCCTCATATAGTTTTCCAGCAATATCAAAAAGGACACTATCTAAAAGGGTCACGTAGACACTTGTACTAGTAGGAATAAGGCAGAGCTAAGACTTTCCCGTCTACCCGTAAGCTGCCAAAATCATAAGCGGTCCTTCACCATGGCTCCGCTTGTTGCATGTCTCCTACGATTGCCTTAAAGCCGCCAATATATCTGGCAGCGGTCGGGACCATCCAAATTGGATTTTATTTATCCAATAAAATTATGTATTGAAATTCTTTCCCCCAAAATTTGAATTTTGTGGCATTTCCACATGTGAAGTAAAATAATTTGATTTATGAATTTAAATATTTGAATATTATAAAAAAAAATATATTCACATCTATGTAGTTGTGGAGTGATTACATTGTCCTACGAAATTAATATATATGCAAACAGTGGGCTTTTGGTCCAATGGCCATAAAGACAATATATTCATTTAATGAATCACTCCACACAAATTTTATCCTATTCAAATTAGGAGTTCGGAAGTTTTTTAACGTTCTCAAATTTTATTAAAATCTGTTAACTATATCATATAGCCCCCATTAGACCGATCGGAAAAAACAGAGTATCCAAGACCTATTTCGTTTGTTTATGAAGATATCGTCACCACATTTGGTAATCAAAAGATTTTTGGAATTCCTGAGCAATATGTGGAATCCGATTTTTGGTAAAGGGTTTCTAAAGTCAGCCATGCCCGACTTTTACTTTTTCCATTTTTTAATTTAAAACCATATACGCATTTTGGTGACAGTAGCTTTTTCAGAAGCATATTTAAATATATATGGTCTTAGAAAGGTTTGTATTTTTGATCTCTCGCATTTCTTTATCGATTATAATAGAGTTCGCTATAGTATTTTCATATACACCTTATCGATGGTACGCAGGATATTAGGATAAAAAAGTTGGGATGAGTCAAGGTATAAGGCAAATATAACGAAATCGGTTATAAAGCCTTAAGAGCTCTAAAATATTTTAAAGCTTCCCTTAAGTTCACCAACAAGCTTAAAGTAAAAACCCGCAATGGAAATAAAAACATATGGTAAACAAAATCGTTACCTAACACTCTTACTGTACCTTGGCGTAACCAAAAACTTATGAATTTTTCAACAGTACCAGAGCCCTGGCACTGCCAGCGGAACAACCAACCTCTGTCCTTGCACTTCAAGCTCGGTGGTCTACTAGTACAACGCTCTCTACGGCTCTGCTCGAGTTTTCCGTACTCCATGCGGCGGTTTTCACGCGCGAGATTTACGAGCGACGTGCATTTTGGTTAAAACGCACTTGACGCTGTAACGTCGCAGGCATTTCAAATTTGTGAGTGTGTGAGTGTATAAGTGTGTGTGATTGAGTGTGTGTGTATGAGTGTGTGTGGCATGCATGTAGTGTGTTTATCTTGGCTGAAACTGAACTGAACTGCGTGTATTTGTTGCATGGTCGTTGGCGCGTCTACCTCACTGACTTGCCTCCGCCTCTGCTGTAGGCCTTTGTGGCACAACCAAAACATGAAAGCTACAAAAAATGCGGGCACCAACAAGCCCGAAAAAAAAAATATATATATATATACATATATACCATATATACAAAAAACTTGCGAAATAAAACACGGAAATGCGCTTTGTGTGCTAGACGAGTGGCGGGGGCTCCAGAGTGAGTAAAGCTGATAGAACTATGTACTATGTATATAAAACGTTTTAAAGCCTTATAGTTGCTGCTTACCCAGTTTTTCCCTTTTTTTTTGTTTTTTGGTGCATGCTTAAAATATTTCAGTTTATTTGTTGGTTAAACATTTTTGCTTGATGAGAGCCACGTTGGCGCAGTCCATGATGGAAACTGGCTAAATGGCTTGCTGTCGGACAGCAAAGCCGTAAACAATGCAGGTCTACAAGTCAAAGCAAAGAAAGCCACTATGCGGACAAAAAAAAAAAAAATTAAGAAATGGAAAAAAAAACCGAAACAGAAACTGAAACTGAACCAAACCCAACTGAGAAAACCGCCAGCAAACACATCAATGTGTGCAAAAGTTTAAGTGCGCTGCAGGCAACAAGAGCCACAGTAACAACAATGGCGTGGGCAGCATTAAAAACTTCCGTTTCCGGGACACAAACACACACATACACACACATACTACAAGTATACACAATTGCAGCCAAAGAAAATGCAACGGAAATGCCACAAAGTTCAAAGACAAGCAGCCAGCCAAACACTAACAGCATTTAGTAACCAGGGTTACAAACCTCAAATATTCATTGTGAAAATCAGCTTGCGGTTTCGTAACTGCATAATGCAAGGGCTCAAGTTGAAGGAACGTTTTCAAACATGAATCACTTAAATCATTTTCAAGATAATTAGAAGAGTTTTTCTTTCTGCTTATTTTTTACATATATTTTTGGGTCGCGCGATCCCTACGAAGCCATCAGTTTTAGGTTTTCGACATACTGAAATACAAACATATTCGAAATTTCATAAAACAAAAACAAAGAAATTTATATAATTTATATAAATTATTTTATTTAAATTTTTTTCGTTTTTTCCTTTCTAAATATGTATAGGCAACATGAATTCAAAACCCATATAAAATAGTCAAGGGGTACTGACTCATGTTCAAACTGCTTCGGTTCAAAGTTTGCCAGCAGCCCTGTTTAGTACAAACAATTTTGTCTTGCTTTTTACTTTTTGGCCACGTTGCAGGTGACTCGCCTTCACCCTCCTACCCACTCCAGCACACTCATTACGAAAATTGCAATAAATTTTTGTGTACAAAATTATTTGAAGTACACACATAAAAACGTCCATGGCGTAATTTACGAGTAGTTCAAAAAGAATGGCGCAAAAAAACTTATCAAAGTTTAGCAAAGCGCTTAGACTGTGCCACAACAGCCAAAAACGGAATGCTCCACACCTGAAACTGATGCAGTTGCAGTAGTTAAGTGTACAGGAGTGCAGCTGATTGAAAAAGGGCTGCAACGGGTATGGGGTAAGTAGTCCAAGGCAATTGCAACGCATGTGCAACAAACGATTTAATTGCTTTTTGTGCAATGCAAAAACCTGGAGCACCTTACGTGGCTTAAGGCCAAAGTTGCGCGATGATGGATGTCTCCATGTGGTCGAACACGTAGCGGCCAAAATCCCAAACAAGGCAGCATTATTACTCAAGGAGACTGCAATAAAGGCTTTAAAGGGTATTTGAGTAAATTTATTTTTGCTCTGCATAAATATTGGTTGTTGGCCATATGTGGTAAGAGTAATAGTAACAAATATAATTATTATTTTGTGTGACCAAGTGATTTCTTTTAGTGGCCCAAGATATAAAAAGAACTTACTCTCAAAAGAAACGCCGTATTAATTAAGATTCCAATTTGTAAGTTAATGTCGAAGCGAGGTTTTCTCAAAAATATTCGTCAGATAAGTCACAACTTACAACAAATTTATAGTATTTAAGGACAAAAGGCGAACATCCGGTATCTCCGTAGCAGTGAGAGATCGATCGGAGTTGTGTTGACTAATCGTACAATTATTCCTAAGCACTTTAACCAAAGCATATTTTGGCCAAAAATCTGTCATTTCCATAATAATTTGTTTAGAGTAATGAAATTTTGTTCACTTGTTCGTAAAGGATTGAAATATTTTTCTGGGATGTTTGAGCCTCGTCAGATTTTGTTAAGATATAGATAACTAGACCAAAATTGGAAAAAATTTAAAAAAAAAAACAGAACAAAATTTTTAACTTATTAAAAAAAAAAAACTGTTTATTGGAATTGGACTATATTTCACACAGAGGTAGATATGAGCTCCACATACATTGAAAAAATGCTTATACCCAAAATATTGAATGGTTTTGCATTTATAGCCCCAAATATATTCAGATTTCCAAGCCAATTACAAAAAGACGACACCACCAATCATTATGGTTTTTAAAAGTTATAATTTTTTTGGCATGCTCTTTTAATTTCCAAAAAAAATTTCAAAAATCCGTATTTAAATTTTTACGTTTTTCGTCAAAATTGATCATTTTTACATTTTTTGATTTGTACATTTGTTTTACATTTTAGTACAACTTTTGAAAAAATATATAATAGCAAATAAACATTGTTAACTGTTATAAATTAAAATCGCATTGCTTAATTTTTTACGGCCGACGAAAAAGCTAATAAATTCAAAAAATAGTTAAATTTCCTGGGGTAAATTTTTAAAATTCAACTTTTAGATACAAAATTCAATTTCCGAAAATCTCAATTTTATTTTTTTTCTGAAGTAATATTTATAAATAATAAAGTGAAAGAAGATTTCGTAGCTACATGTATCATGGTAAACGCGGGTTTTTTTTCTGTAAATTATCGCGAAAGCTCATAAAATACAAAATGTCAACTTTGATTGCCAATAACTTAAAAAACTTGCACAGGACACCTTAATATGTGTAAAATCATATTACATTATCATTTTGTCCAAATTTTGACTTTCTTTTGTGGGACTTTTGGCCAAAATTTGGCTCATAAAACATTAAATTACATATTTTTTTCATTTACTAAATATTTTGTATACACTTTTTAAAGAATAAATTTTACTCCATAAATAGTATTAATTGAAGAATTCATTATTTGTCTTGAAAAGCGATAGCCGGAAATAATCACCTTCATGATACGGGTCCTATGATCGCGTTAAAGTTTTTTATCACTGTACAGGGTGGGCCATCTGTTGGTTTGGCTGTTAAACACTTCGAAACATACCCGTCCAAAGTGCGCTTCGCTTTATGTCAAGTTTAAAACAACTCAATTTTAGTCATGGATTATATAAGAACCGAAAAACGCGTAAAAGACGAGTCGTCGGTAACATCGACGCGCCATCGTTCGCGAGAATCACACCTTGCTAGATCCACTTTTCGTCGAACTTTGCATGCTGATCTGCGTTTACACGCTTACAAGATTCAAATGACGCAACAACTGAAGCCCACGGAGAACAGCCAGATGGTCAAAAAAAAAGTCATCAAAAATTACGATGTTCGCATACGGGCGGCGGCCATTCGGGCGATATTATTTTTCACACATAAATGAGTAGTTTCAAACTTGCATTTGGTATATACATTTGCCCGATTTTGTTGGAAAATATTCGAATAAAATGCAATTAACAAACAAACCAACAGATGGCCCACCCTTTATTTTTTTATCTATAAGACAGGTGGTTGTACTTACTTATTTTTTACTAAAGATAGTGCTAAGTAAACATACATTTTTTTTTTTTAAATATTCCGTTTTGCTTTTTTTTTAATATTTTTTCGTACAATGTAACGTCACGCCAAAATGGAAACGCACATACGCCTTATATGTTAGCATAAAAAAAACAATAACATAAACTTAAATAAAAATCCATTTAGTTTACCCATAAATTCATCATCTAGGAAGTAATCTAACTACGTCAAACGTTTCATATACATAAAGAAATTCTCTATTTTATAAATATGGCACCCAAGGTCTCTACGAGAAAGCCAATTATAAATACTATGAGTATAATAACTTATGAATGTCCAAAATTATTCAAATTTCAGACTTATACTTGAACACAGGAAAGTACTCCACAAAAAACAAATGAACCTATATAAAGTAAGGTACCTATAATAAGTTTGTCCAAATGTATGTTACAGATCCCATAACCTATACATAATTTAAGCATGAACAGTCAAGTGTATTTTTTTGATTTCCTTCCCTAAAAATTGCACTTAAATCAAGCTATTTGTAAAATTTTTACAGTCAACAAAACCGGCATGTTGACAAATACACCTATAAAAGTTATTTTTACCTTGAGGGCATATCAGCCCTCAGGTCAACGCAACAGTTTTTTTTACCAATTATTTGGAATGCTTCATAAATAGCAAATTAAATCTGTCCACATTCTATCACTCATTCGCGAATGCAAGTAGTATTAAAATCCTAGAAGATCAAGACAAGGTAATTGCCCCTTAGACTTGTTATGTCTTATCAGTTCATAATGTTTTTTATGGATTGTGAAACCAACAAAACCGTATCGTGGGGTAAAAATTAAAAATATCTCATGCTAAGGGTCTTACTAGTAAAATAAAATGGCTAACGAGAAAATGAAAATGGCGTCTCTTGCTTAGGGCTCTACTTTGGCTTCTAAGAAAAACTTAATCTTGATTTAATATTAGACGTTATATATTTCGAAAAACGCATTCTTTGCTACTTAGATAGATATCAGTATTGAAGCACAATATAAAAGGATCTTGATTAGTTGAAAAATTAAACATATATATAAGTATAAGACATCAAGAGGCAAATATTAAAATGGCCATGTTACACGATTGCCCGAAGATAGGCCACAAAAGAATATTTTTACGAGTAGCTTACCAGGTAACAGAAGAAGAGGCCGACCACGTAAGAGATGGATAGACGGAATACAGGAAGATCTACGAAGAATTGGAATCACTAATTGTAAAGACAGAGCAAGAGATAGAGATGAGTGGAATGCTGTTATACGACAGGCTTAGGTCCTACACGGACTGTCAACGCCCTGATGAAATGAAAAATATATTGATGGTGAATTTTATGAAATTTTTTAAATTTATAGTATTCTGAATTTTTAAGGAGTTTCCTAAGCTTATGTTAAGGTGGCTGTGGTTAAAATTCATTTTAAAAATCAAAACAATTACTTTACTCTTTTATCATCTCAAATGGTTTGCAAATGTATAGAAAATATACCACAGAGTTTCCTGTAAAAATGTTATAAATTATTATTATTATTATATAAAGCTAGCTTATACTTAAAAAGATATAAACTAACAGTTACAAAAATAGAAAGCCATGGCTACCGGGGCCTTTAGCTAAAAAATGTTATAAATAAAACTATCGATACATTCAACGTTTTAAAAAGTTAATTGCACTGCTCAGCACCGCAATACAACGGCCAGAGTACATACAGCCTCACAAAAAAAATCATTCTTAAATACAGGGCTGTCAATACCTTTCAATGACTATTCATTGGCTATTGGCCACAGACTCGTATAGTAAACTTACATTGATACTTTTAATACTCTTTAAATGTTGTGACTGTGGTTTACATAAAATTTATGCTATAACTTGGCATACTCAATTATCAATATATGTACATAATACTTATATTCTACCTGGAGCTTAAATTTTGTACACGAAGGACAATTGTATCGTATCATAATAATTGCGAAAAATTATCAAGATCGGATGAAAGTTGATTTCGAAAAATTCCTTAAATATCTAATAAACATTTTTGGCATATTGGCAAGTATCAATTTACCAAAGTTCTTTAGTATGTCGACAAGTGTGAGTCTAATTAATAAAAAAAAAGTAAGTAATAACATTTATAAAACAAACAAAAAAAATGTTGTCGCAGCAACTCTAAGATCGTATTCCTTAATGGATGTGGATACAGGGTATTCCAGTGTCGGCTGCCTTTTTGACACACAGTTTCGGACTCTTTCATGGCACGCACAACTTTTTCCGCAATGATTTATTAATGATGCTTATTATTATTGCTTAATTGCGGATATTTGCATTTACACACACAAACATATTGTGAGAATGTATGAGTTTGTGTGCATATATATAGCATATATATGTAGTTCCTTTCAACTCTGGATTTAATTGAAGCAAAGTAAAAAAATGTACAGAATACGCTTCGTTTGACTTGATACTTCCCATTTTATTGGGGACTGAGCTGGCTGCATTTACCGTGATAATTTTCTATAATAAAATTTAAATAAATTTATGTTAAAATGGCGTCACAGACACACAAATATATACACGTAAATACCCGCACACATACACACACAATTTGCATGCGCATTTGATATGCGGTCAGCTTTTGTGTGCTCATCTCAAAATGGTTCGGTTTGGTTTGGTTTGGTTCGGTTTGTTGCAGCCTGGTGTGGTTTGTTTGTTTGCCATAAAAATTTAATTAATTCGATTAAGTGGCATTTGTGCACAAAAACGAAATTCATGCACCTCAACTGCTATTTCCCTTTTTTTTTTTTTTAATTATGCGTATTTAATCAAATGCAACAATAACAATAACAAAAGCGGAGAAATTAACAACAAAAAGGCGTTAAAATCATATTGTATGGTAAACGAAAAAAAAAATAAACAAAAGTTAAAGTTAATGAATTTTTTATGAGCATTGCGGCAAAGGAGTATTTAAATAGTTCGGTGTTTTCCGTTTCGGTATTTTTAATAAGTTTCTGCATAAAGTATCGACATTATGTATATTTATTCATAATGCATATCATTTATATGGGAAATTTTATATAATGATAGCGCTGAGCAGACTTTGTGAGAGTTTTCGAAAGTCAATATTAGATTGATTTTTTAAATAGACAAGAAATGGTGGCGCCCGTACTTTTTTAGTCTATGACGAGCTAAGTTTTGAAACAAAAAGTCTTTTTCGAAAAAAATCATAATAGACACATGCATGAATTGAATAATAGATACATATGTAGATACATAGATATATAGATATATAGATACATAGATACATAGACACATAGATACATAGATACATAGATACATAGATACATAGATACATAGATACAAAGATACAAAGATACATAGATACATAGATACATAGATACATAAATAAATAGATACATAGATACATAGATACATAGATACATAGATACATAGATACATAGATACATAGATACATAGATACATAGATACATAGATACATAGATACATAGATACATAGATACATAGATACATAGATACATAGATACATAGATACATAGATACATAGATACATAGATACATAGATACATAGATACATAGATTCATAGATACATAGATACATAGATACATAGATACATAGATACATAGATACATAGATACATAGATACATAGATACATAGATACATAGATACATAGATACATAGATACATAGATACATAGATGCATAGATACATAGATACATAGATACATAGATACATAGATACATAGATACATAGATACATAGATACATAGATACATAGATACATAGATACATAGATACATAGATACATAGATACATAGATACATAGATACATAGATACATAGATACATAGATACATAGATACATAGATACATAGATACATAGATACATAGATACATAGATACATAGATACATAGAAAAAGATACTTTTCAGTTCAAGGAATAACAAATTCAGCTCATACTGCCATGTGGATCTGTCTTAATAGAAATCTTGAATTGATGAAAATATTGAAAAGGCTTTGGGAATTTCGCAGGCTCCACGTGAATGATATTTTTGTGCTTACCTAGTCCCAACTATAACTGCAACAAGTCGTAAAATTTTTAAAACATAAATCTTGCATTTTTTAAACATTTTGCGAGTGATTTTTAAACGATTTTTAAAGCACATTTAATTAGAACTTTAAAATAAGCCCACCGACACAATCCGCACTTTGCAAACCTTCATCATGCGCATTTAGTACGGATATTAATGGAAAATGCGTACTTAAAGTATAAAGTTGAGCTCCAAAGCTGATTTAAATTTGCATATCACATATTTCATATTGTTTAAATTTATGTAAAACTTCATGCGTTAATCAAGCAACTCAAATCCAGACAGGGACAGAGACGGACATGTAGACACTTTATGTGCATTGTTGCTATTGTTTCGCTTGATTATGCTCGGTTCTTTAGCGCGGTGTTTTATCTTCTTCTACTCTTTTTTTATATTTTTGGGCCGCGACATGCAGACACATAAATTTTGTCAGCCCCCAAAAGGCTCAACACCCACACAAAGCTGCCTTGCAATTTGCATTGCAGTGTGAACAGCAACGGAAAAAAAACGTTGCATACATTTTGGCGCCTTTTGTTTTTTCAATACTTTGTCACTTTCGGTCTTTGAGAATGCATTGTTGCAGCTCGAAACACCCTTGAAAATTATATGCAAAAAAAAAAAACAATGCCTACATATTGACGCCTTTGGTTTTTGCTGCTACGAGTTTTTCTTTGTCGAGTTCCCCTATTTGCAGCCAATGCAGCTCAAGTTTTCCAGCATTTCCCTGTCGTTTACTCACTTTGCTCACATTACTTGCTCTCTTTATTGTCACTTGCTGCGCTTCATTAGCCCAACGGCTCGAACATTAAAAGTCAAACTGCCGCCCCATTTCTTTTTTTTTTTTGTTTACTCATTTACTTAGCTCCCCTTCTGATGCACCACAGTTCTCACCCCTTCAATGTTCAGCAGTATCATTTGCTCAGACACCGCACAGATTCACAATGGAGCCGGGCACTTCACAGCATAGCCAAGTGGCCGTATAAAGACCATGCGGACCCCCCAAAAAAAACCTGTCCTACACAGCAAGAAAAGTTCTGAGAAAAATGTTCAAAATTTGCAATAACTCAAATTGCGCTTTTTTTAAGTTTTTGTGAAACAAAAAAATCAACAATTATAAATGATACATGTTTACACTAAACATGTTAAAATATGCAAAGTATAAATGCTCAAGAACCAACAGAAATAGCTGCCTACATTGAAAGCTCGATTGTTTCGATGGCCGATAACTGCGTCAGGGTTCCCGCGTTACACAAAGAAAAATTCTCTTGTAACAAAAATAGCTAAGTCCTGTTTAATTTTAATAAATATTGTTGCTAAAGTAATATTTTTGTGTAATTTTATTTATTTATAATAAAGAACTAGCAATATTTTAATGAAAATTAAATGTAAACAACATATAGTAATACAAAGGTGTAGAGCTGAGGCAACCATGCCAGCTGTTTTGTATGGAACAAATATAATTTTGCGCCAACACAATAGGAGAATAAGGAAAATATACGAATTTAACGAAAATAAAAAGGGAAATATCGACAAAAAAAAATTCTTTTTCTGCAGCACGCAAAAACGAATCCGAATAAAATTGTTCGGTTTTGTTTTTTCGTTTTACGGAGCACGGCTGAATATTCTGACTTTTTATATATTCCCTATTAAAAAATAAAGTTTATCGACATATTTTTATATATCACACAAACAAAAAATTTTTCATAATACCTTTTATTATTATGAGTTTATTTCAAGTTCGTCGTACTAGACTTAAAAATGGAATAGGTTTAGTTCGTTCTTATTTGTAGACCATTTAGTGCAGTGGTCGGCAAAATATACATATGTATTTGAATATTCTCTGCCGCTGTGACGTATTTCGACGCAGACGTGACGTTACAAAGCAACAGACACGAAGTTGCTTGTGCATGACTTCGGCTCTTGTTGAGAGAGCGTGCTGCGATCACTCTTGCTTTTTTACTCTCACAAAATTAAAGCGCTCCAGCATTAGTATGCCGTGGCTTTCGTGCTGTGTGGCAGAAAACACAAAATCACTTGATGATTAGTTGGCTACAAGATTAGATCGCGCTGCTCAAATTAATGTTTCTAAAAAGGGACAAATGTTCTAAGAGGAATGGGAAAACTTTTTTTTCATTGGAAATTTGGATGCCGTCGCGCATTGCGTTATTTGTCATCATATTGCCTCACAATGTCAATTGTATTACATTGAAAGGCATTATAATAAGAGTCGTGATATAATTAAGAAATTAGAAGATGCTGAACGTTTAGAAAAAATTTCAGAGCTGCAAGCCGAAGTCATACACAAAACAACTTCGTGTCTGTTGCTTTGCAAAAGAGCGTGGCCAGTGAATTTTCAGAGAATATTTCAGTACAAAAATCACGCACACATGCATGCGTTTTGTATACAACAAAGTACGTGTGAACCATAGGCCCATGGGATAGGGCCGTGCCGACCACTGAATTAGTGTCTAACTATTTTTTTATCCTATTTTAAATTGTCAGCAACTCAAGTTCTTAACAAGGTTTTTCTCTCTGTGCTCACGTACACGCACAAACACGGTCACACTCACACAATCAGACGCACGGTCACATTAAAGCAAAACAAATGAGCAGCAAGTTTAACGGCAAAGCAAAGTGAGAGCAAATACAAAATGAAAAGGAATATGCCAAAAACCAAAAGCAAAAACATAAGCATGTAAATGTAAGACTGTGCGCGTATGTGTATGTGTGTGTGTGTGTATGTCTTTGAGCGTGTATTAACCAACCCCAATAATTTAAGCAGAATTTATGGCATTAAGCAAAAGATACAAACACATACACACTCGCACTCACACACACACATGGAAGCTTTGGTCAATGGCCAGGGCTAATGTTATTTTTTTTGTGTCAGACATCTAATCCTTGCACACAAACACACACTCACACTCTAATATACACATGCAGTGTCAAAGTTATCACATACACTTACATACATACACACATACACATTCATTTAGCATAAATCAAATGCCTGCACTTGAATTTGTTGCGTTGTTGTTATTTGCTTGTCGATACACTGGTCAAGGGGTCCATTCATTGGGATCCTCTATTTGTAACATATAGAATATTTGAAAAAATAAAAATTGTGATTAAATATTCATGCTGTCATCATAGTACAAATGCAGTAAATGAGATAAGAAAAAAAGCGACTGCTGTAAAATTCGTTTTTTTCAATATACGATTATTTTTCGCAAGAGCGTCGATATATTTTTGTATGAAAATCATGAAATACTTATATTATACACATATGACCAAACAAAATATATTTTATATTACGTTTTTTTAATCTTTGAGGTATGAATTTTTAAAAATTTACATTGATTTAATAAATTTGTATTAATAAAAGCTGCAGCAGTATTTTGACACGACATGTAGTTTAATTCTTTTTTTAAATAAATAAATTATGTAAGTTATTTATTAGTTAAAAAAAAAATGTCCATTGTGTGTATGTATGGATATAATTTAATAGATTAGAGAATCGAGTATTTAATTTATTAGTAATTTCTTCATTTCTGATTTTAATCCTCTAATAGTTCATCAACTTAATCAAATTTCATTCTCACCAAAAAATAAAAGCAAATTTTATAAAATTTTCAAGCATGAAATCTATCTTTAAAAATTTTCGAGTCCAATATAACGAATGTTGATACATACATATGTAATTTCTAAACCTAATAAATACCCGGCAGCTACTCTATACATCCAATTTGATAGTTCTTTAACACTAGGCTACAAAATTTTGCATTTACCATTGCATATTAAATCGAAATTACATTTTTAAGCACCGTTTTGAAAAAAAAATTTTTGAAACTATTCAGTCTAAATTAATCTGAGAATCGTTTATTTTCGAGATCTAGTAATTTTATATATTTAATTTTATACCAATTTTGCTAAATCAATCAAGTCTTGAAAATCAATCAATTCCATTTTTTAACTTAACTTCACTTTTAGATAAATTTTCGATTTCCAAAGAAATATTCTACAAAGCTTTGAAAAAATAATATTTTTTTAATATTTTCTTACTTTGTAATCGATATTTCTTTCCAACTTCTTCTTCCAACTCAAACTGCTTAAAACGCTTTATGACTGTTAAAAGGTCTTTCACCTTATTCGCTTAAAAATTAAAAGGCTTTGCTCCTAATGCTTTCAAAAAAATTAAGAGCATATTAAACAACTCTTTTTATGGAAATGTATATAAAAGTCGTAGCTACATAGTTAGATTTTCTTTGTTTTTTCTGCTTCTATTTTGCGTTTCTGCTTTTTGTTTTTCTCTGGCTCGGCTCGTCGTGTTAATTAGTATTTAATCTATGAACCATAAATAAATCCCAGCCAAACTCTTCCTTTACCATTCTACGGCTTTTTCTAGTCAATTTCACAGCTTGACCATTTCTTTGTCAACAGTTGCTTTCATTTAAGTTTAGTTTAGTTTCATTTCGTTTAGTTTTATGCTATATTCGCTCACATTGCGTATACTTAATGCGCATAAGTATTTCGCCAAAGCGTGAGATAGTGGGAGTTAATGCTTGTTTTGGTCACACTTGCTTAATAAATTGGCAATTGTGTTGGCAGTGTTAAAATGTCATAGAAGTTAAGTCAACAACTAATTGCACAGCGTTTGTGTTTGAGTATGTGGGAATGTGTATTGATGTGGATACAGTGGCGTGGATAGGGGATTCATAGTGAATCTACCAAAGATACTGCCAGATATTAGGGACTGTAGATGAAAGTTCCAGTTGCTGCTGCTTGTTAAACTAACATAAAGTTTCATTTCAAATACTAGATACTAGAATACTAATAGATTAGAATTAATTAGAACTTAAATTTCTTTTTTAATTGTATATATCTAATTTTAATCATTTGAGTTGAAGACTACACTGACTGTTGAAATGCTCATCTTGTTTAAAAGGTTTGAATAAAATACATTTTGTTTTAAAAGGAAAAGGTAGAATCAGTAGAACACTTTTTCTGTTCCTGTGAAGCTCTAGACGCAGGAAAACGCACCTGGGAAATTACTTCCTTCACAATCTAGCGGAGCTAGAGTCTATCTGTCCGAAGAAGATTGGGAGTAACATCGCAGCAACAGGCTGGGGCTCTTCTTAAGAATACTTTCCAGGAGAAGGGTAAAAAGTTTAAAAGCAGTACATACTATCAAAGCAGAAAAAACTAGAAGCATAAAATTTTTATTTTATCAATTATTAGATCTGACGATTTATATTATCAAATTTTTTTGTGAATATGGTAAATAAAATAAAAATTAAAGAAAACATTTCTTAACTACATTTTTCATTTAAATAACTTTTTTTTGCACGTGTAAAAAGAAAAATCAACCTAGATATGGAATTATCGATAACTAGATAAAACTCTAAATTTTGCCCACATAACTAAAATTTTGGCAGTTATTCAGTTATGGATAATTTTATAATCAATCGAAATTTTGCAAAAAAAAATATATATGGGAACGGTTTGTAAGTTGACACACCATAGCTTTTTTAGCTATATCTCGACATCGAATACACATAGCCATTAATGCAGATATACCGTTGAAAAGAGAAAAGAAAGAGCTATAATCCACAATAGGGAAATCATTTGAAAGTTATAAAAATAAGTATTTTACAGACAATTTTCAAAAGAGCTTGAAAACGAACACCAAAAAAAAGGCTTGTAAGTTGTCATACCTTCAAAAATCGCTGAAAATTTGAGAAAACTGAAATAAAAACGCATGATTGCTGAAATTTATGAAAATTTATTGATTTTAAATTTAACTGAGCATTAAATTGAATTTAAAAAAAAAACAAGAAAAATTTCGCTTTCCAGAGAAGTCAAAATTGCGGTTTTTTGTGACCGGTTTTTCTTCGTCGACATACTAAAAATGAATTGTTATGGAAAATATAAAAAAAAATATCCGAAAATGTCCGAAAAATGCACTAAAACAATTAAAATTAGTTTCAATGATAATTCCACACAATAAAACAGTCATGTAAATAACATAGCAATGGAAAAAAATTAAAATAGATGTGTGACAACTTACAAGCCATAAGGTATGACAACTTACATTTTTGACGCCATTTTGGAATCCATTGAAAAAAATTTGTCTATTCACTGTATGGCCGAAAACCTTTTTTGATTATGAAAGTTCATTGAATTTCAGTTCCAGCACATATATTTTCCTTGATTTTTGATTTTGATTTGATCACTTTTTGAGCGCAATCAAAAATAATATGTTTTATTTTCCGATTTCTTTAAAAACAATTTTTATATTTCGTCACACACACACTGCGTTTTTGAGTGTGATCGCATCAAAAACACATTAAAATTGTTGATGGCGTATTTGCCATCGTAGACAAGTGGAATTTTAGTATTTTCATTGCTGGAACATCAAAATCAACCAGGTGTGCCAACTTACAAGCTGTGCCAACTTAAAAGCTGTGTCAACTTACAAGCCTTTCCCCTATATTGTAAATATTGACAAGTTAACCTAAATATTCTGTTATCGATAACACAATTAAAATTCGGAATTTTGCAAAAAAAAAAAACATTATAAATGTAGGCTAGTATTTCAATTCTATATTTAAAAATCATCAAAATTTAAGAAACTGACTTCAAAGGGCACCCGCTTCAGTATTCTTGCCCACATATTTGTTATACCTTAAAATATCCTGAAAATTAACTATAAATACTTAAAAAGAATAGTAGTCTAAGAAAGCACACTATTATCTGAATATTAATATAATGTTAAGCCGAGACTAATTGTTCCACTTGATTTTGCAACACACAAAAGAATATTGAAACGAGAGAAGTCACAATTTCTAAAGAAAGTTGGATTTAATCGCCCCCAATTGCAAAATGCCATCCCCTTCACTGTATTGATAACATTTTTATGCGTATGTCACAATGTTGCGTGCTCCCCCGTCGCTCTCTCTCGCAACACTCAACGCGCTCTTTGTCGGTGCGAAAAGTGTCAATAAACCATTTTAATTGATTGCGCGCTAAGCTGTTGCCAAACACTTTGCACTCGCCCCAACTCACCCCGCAGCATTAAACACCCCCTTTGTGTGTGGATAAAAGCGTATGTGAAGTGACGTAGTCAGCCCTTCGCTCTTTTCCCCTTTCCAACACTGTGCGTGAGTGTGCTAAACTAATGCGTACATTTGCATTGCAAATTGCGCATTTTAAAGCGCGACAATTACAGCAATGCCAGCAACTGCTAACTGTCAATAGCCAAGTTAACTCAAATACCCATCCCCACAAAGCCCCCTCGAACCACTACACTAAACCTCTGGAATACGCTACATTTCCATTACATGACATTCGCTGTCTTTAAAAGCAATTAGCGCTTAGCATTCGAAACTTTCAACTTTTATTTTAGTATGCTATGTTTGCACTGAACGATATTGTGACACAGTAGCCAAGGTTGTCACCAGTAAAAAATGTTTTGATTTTTTTTTTTCTTATAAAAGTCAAAGGTATTCTAAAAGTAAGCTGCAACAATAATAGCATAATTCTCATATAACAAATATCTCCATATGCTATGTTTGAACTGAACTATATTGTGACACAGTAGCCAAGGTTGTCACCAGTAAAAAATGTTTTGATTTTTTTTTTTCTTATTAAAGTCAAAGGTATTCTAAAAGTAAGCTGCAACAATAATAGCATAATTCTCATACAACAAATATCTCCATATTACGAAATGTATTCAAAATTAAATATAAGGAAAACGTAACATGATCCATACCAATTTCTTTTTTGAAGTATAGTAAAATAATATGGCTAAAAAAAAAGGTTTTGTATATTGAGTATGTGACATGCATATTCCATTTTAATGTGAGGTGCCAATACTGTAGCCGCTAACAGAATTCTTGGTTCAACCATCACAAGATATTCAAGCCTGTGACGTATTATAGCTAAATTATGCCATACTGTGACGCAGTGTAAACCCCTCATTTACAACAATGAAAACTTTGCGCAGCTGCTACACATATGCATTTGTTTGTGTAAGCATGTACATAAGCATATATGACTACATACAAATGTATGCAACTTGTTTACAAGTGTAAATTATTTTGATTCGAATGCACTTCATTTGTAAATATATATTACATACTATATACTACATATGTTATATTATATTTAAATAGTTTTTTTAATTTCTTACTCAGTTGACGTGAAATTTTCAAACGAAATTACATTTCAATTGCTTATTGATTTTTGCAGCATTTATTTTTTGTTTTCGCTAATATATATATTTTTTGTTGGATTTTCATTTAATGCATTTTCAATTTCCTGACTTGCAGTTTTAATTGTGTGCATTAAATGCTCGCAGCATTTAAATCAGCTCAATGATGCATTTTTAATTCAAATTAAAAGCGATTGGCTTTGGTTGAATTGAAATGAATGCGAAATGTGAAATCGCAAAAATTGAATTGATTTCACATGAGGAAAATTTAACTAAAGACTCAAGCTAACTCAATTGACTTTGCAGGCAAATAGCGCAGCAGAAAACATTTAGAAGAAATTGAGAAAAAAAAATTAAAGGGAACTAATAGGCTTAAACTTAAAAAATAAAGTATGTATATAAATATATTGAGAGTACAGTGATAGTTGGGTATAGTAAGTTTAAAAAAAAAATATGGTTTCTTGAGTGCTGTACACAGCATCGAAAATCGCGTCGATACAAAACAAAACTTCATATAAAAAAATGTGGTACAGTCGAGGCGGTGCCCGACAGTGGAATACCCTGCACCTTTTGTGTCACAAAAATGTCTCCTTCATATTCCATCTAAAAACTTTCCAATTGGAATTTATTTTTTTTTTGGTGAAAATCGATATTTATACCTATAAGTTCCCTAAATTTTTACCCATTTTGATGAAACTCGAATGTTACAACAAAGAACTTATTTAAAGTAAACGGGGTAAGTTTCAAGTTGGTATGTTGAGGGGTGTGGGAGAAAACACGGTAAATCGATTGCGGGAGGTGGGGGGACCGCATCGATAAAATTTGGATGTGGATTTGTTCATTAGAGCCACATGAATGAGCTTACCAAAAATTGTGATTCTAGGTCACTTGTAGCCATAATTGCGTAGAGTCAAATATTGACGCAGTTTATTGGCAAGGGAAGGTGAAATTTCCACATTTTTTACTATAACTTCTGTTGTATTTGTCCGATTTTGTTCATTTTTTACACATAGATGCATGTAACTACAATGCATCGCTCTGTTAAATTTACTACTAAAATACTAAACGGTGTGGCTAAAAACCGCGAAACTCTACTGCGGGAGAACGGGGGAAGATATTGACATGATTCAACAAACTTCATCTTCTTAGGAAATATGCGCACCAGCTGGTAAAGTTTCGTGTCTCTAGCTCTTATAGTCTCCGAGATCTAGGCGTTCATACGGACGGACGGACGGACATGGCTCAATCGCTACCCGAGGTTATGATAAGCATTTTGGTATAAAGGACTTGGGGTCTGCCACGCCTCCTTCTGTCCGTTACATACATTGCACAAATCTAGTATACCCTTTGTACCTATAGGTACAGGGTATAAAAACGCTGGCAAACGCTTTGGCAGTGCTGTCCATTATTTTTTTTTTGGCAATTGACGTCTAGATGGCGCCAGCAGTAATATTAGCTGTTTTAGTGTTTTCCTTAAGCACTTATAAATTATTTTCTATATCTTTGGTCAAACTAGTCCCATGGAAAATTTTCAAAATATTGCAAGAAACAACAATAACAATCCCTCCTTTATTGGGCAAATCATGAAGCCTTTTTTCTGCGTTTGTCACTCATTTTTCGTGCGGTGTAGCGATCAACGTCAATTTTTTAAGGCTTGATGGCGAAAACCATGCCTTTCAAATAACCCTACAAAAATAAGTTAGAAATTGTCGAATCTGGAGATCTGGGTGGCCAATCAGTCAATGGAGCTATTTCTTGACATTACACGTTCATGGAATTTTCATTGCAGAAACAGGTTTGTTCGATCGACTAACGATCGTTTTGTTGAAACCAGTTACCCGTAGGAACAACAGCCAACCAACATGGGTTACCATAGACTGTTTCGCCTGCTCTTTAAGGAAAACTCAATCAATGAGAGTTTTAGCGTTACATTTTGATATGCCATGGTATTTTATTGATCTTGCATGGATTCTCCGGCAATTTAGCCTATTTATGATGGAACAGGAAATTATGACTATAGCTTTAAATTTCAATTATTTACATATATCGACATAAAAAATGAAAATATATACATTTTTATATGTTATAAATTTTATATACATTTTTGGAAAAAAATTAAAAATTTTCAGCACAAAATTTAACCTCAAGTTTAAAACAGAAAAAACATGGAATCGGGTGGACAGAAAAATTGTGGAAATTATTAAAAACAAAAGATGGTGGTATAAGTAACGACTATAAATGTAAAGTAAATGCCTAGGTTTTATTTATTGTGCATTTTTTTTGTGTAATCCCTACAAATAACCATTTGACTACGGTGGAGGTAAAACTTAGATTCGCCCAACATGTGCAAGTATTTACCAAAATATACTTTAAAATGTTTACTTCAAAATGTTATCAAACATTTTTTTCCCAAATTTGACCATACTGCGTACCTTTGTGGCTTTTTGAGCAAAGCTTCAGTTCAGTCTACGTGTGGCTGGACAACAAAAGGAATTTTGAAGCTCTTTTAGACTAGATTCTAAAGTAAAGCGACAACATAAAAACTTATATATAACTAAAAAATCTAAGATTTTAGTCTACTAAAGAACAAAATTTTATTTAAATTAAATTTTATTAGTACCTCACTGCATTATATTATAAATATCTATTGTTAAACTGTACTATAGTTATTTTTTTAAGCTCTATATAAGTATGTACATAAATAAATTGAAATTTAAAAATCATTTTTATTTTATCAATATTTCAAGTGTGTAGCTATAATTTGTGAGACGTGAAAAAAAATTACGTATTCGCAATGTTGCCCTATATGGGCGGTAAAAGCAAGCGGGGCCAGACTGATCAAAAACTTTGTGCAAATGTTATGCGTGCTTTCAAAAGGTTATAATCCAATATTGACACAAAAATAAATCGCTACACACTAAATAGAATTTAGTGTGTGATAGGGCTTACATTACTACATATGTATATACATTTATATAATATTTACAGTATGCCAAAGTAAAGAAACCGAAACACTCATATGTTCTTAAGTGTACTACAAAATCAAACATAAACACCCTGAAAAAAGGCAAAGCTCCGGGAGGAGACAAAATCGCCGTTGAATGCTTTCAAGCGAATGCTCACATGATGTCACAAAAGCTAACTCCAATCTTGGAAGCTGTTTGGACATCTGAAAATGTGCCTAAATCTTGGAACGAATCCGTAATTATCAAGATTCCGATGAAGGGAAACCGACAAATATGCTCTAACTGGAGGGATATCGCTCTCCTGCCAACCATCATGAAAATCCTCAACCAGATCATACTAAGCCGCATTTCCGAGCCACTCAACAACGTTCTACGTAGAAATCAAGCTGGCTTTCGCCCTCAAAGATCTTGTATTGATCTAATAAACACTGTAAGTATTATCGTAGAGCAATGCGAGGAATTCAACTATACGTTATATCTAGTTTTCATCGATTTTCTGAAAGCGTTTGACAGCTTTGATAGGGAAGCAATATGGGTGGGACTTGGAGCCAGAGGTATTCCTGACAAAATTATCAATATCATAAAAGCGTCGTATACTGGATCCTCATGCCGAGGTTTGCACGGCAGACAACTAAGCGATCCTTTTGAATGCAATAGCGGAGTGAAGCAAGGATGCACACTGTCGCCCTTGATCTTTATTACCGTTCTTGATTTGGTATTTGAAGCAGCTTAATTGAATAGTTTTGGAATCAACTGAAAATTTAACAGTAAACTAGGAGATCTAGAATATGCGGATGATGTTGTACTATTTTCTTCCCGCCATTCGGACCTTCAAGCCCAGTTAGATAGACTCGCCACAGAAGCCTCTAAAATTGGTCTAAAAACCAACTGCGCAAAAACGAAAAACCTGCGAGTAAACCCCACTAATACAAGCGCCTTTAATATCGACAACTTGCACATTGAAAACGTTGACAAATTCGAGTATCTTGGAAGCCAAATTAGATCTTCCGAAAGAACATTGAACGATGTAGACTGCAGAATTGGTAAAGCCAGAGCCGCCTTTGGACAATTAAATAGATACTGGAGAGAACCGAATATCCGACGAAAAACCAATGCGTTCTACGCATGCATAAAGTCGGTGTTGTTATATGGTTGTGAGACATGGTTCATTACCAGTATCATTGTCAAGAAGTCAAACATTTGTCAATCGATGTCTCAGAAGCGTATTACGTATATGGTGGCCCCGATCCATTAGCAATGTGCGCCTTTGGGAACTTTGTGAACAAAAACCAATCGAGATTATGATGAGATACCGCCTGCAGTTCTGGAATGAAACCCACAAGGCAATCGATCCAGAGGCAGACCTAAAATGACCTGGCGCAGGACGCTCAACCGGGAGACCGGGAAATCAATTATCGAATTACGACGAAGGCGCGAAACAGAGAGCATTGGAAATCCTTTGTTAATAACCTTTGTGAATGACTACTTTTATAATTTGTTTAAATTATGATAATGTCCTTAATAATAATAATAATACTACAAAATCAAACATAGCAAACTTGCTGTATATTTCAATACAAAAATTCCACACTTTATACATTTAAAAATTAAAACAATAATCGTAACACAATTTTACACGAAAACACAATGAGTCATCCAGAAAGCAATGAATCCTTTCTTAAGAAACCCTCAAAGGTAGCTGATGTATTGCAATTTTTGGACGAAATGCTGAATGCCAACAAAATGGAGGAGTAAGTTGAAAAGAAAAAGACGTTAACAAAAATGTATCGTCAATAAAAAAGTATTACTCTATATTAAAGCAACAGCAAGAAAGCCAAGCCTGAAGTGGACATCTCTGAGGGAGTTACAGATACCGACTTTTTAGTTACAAAACGCATGCAGTTAAAAAAACCCAGAAGAAAAGTTAAAATAGAGATTACACCGAATATGGATCAATTACCCTTTATGCAGCAAATAGATGTAACTCCGGAAGAACGCAAGGAGGCTCATATGACACGAGAGCGTGTGGCGCAAAATTTCAGAAGGTATAAAATATATTGACAATATATTAGTTCTTGAACTAATTTTTTCACCACTTAATAGATTGGGCAACAATGACTGCCGTAATATGAATTATGCTCGAGCTGCTCAATATTACACCAAAGGCTTGCAATATATACCGGATACGCCCGTGTTATATGTCAATCGTGCTTTGTGTCATATTAAGTAAGTTTTATACCATAGTTTTTGTTTAATTTATTCAAAGCTAATTCCTAATAGACTGAGGCACTTTAAATTTGCTATATTTGACTGTGAATACGTTCTAAATTATTTGGATCCAAAATGCCTCAAGGCCTGGCTTTACTGTGCTGCTGCATATAAACGAGACGGTAATGAGAAAAAATTTGAGGCATGCATTCACGATGCTCGACTACTGCATAGTAAGAAATCAGATTATATCGAAACTTTTTTGGAAAAAATGCCTACTGACCTTTAAAAGTTTGTTTATGTTATAAGGAATTGCAATGGATTTGTCAGACGCTATTGCAAAGAAAATTAAAACTCATGTGCATAACAAAGGAAACTGTTTGTTAACTAAAATTTAGTGGCTGTATTTAAATCTGATGTCAAAAAAACACCAGCAAGTCAGATTTCTGAGAAAAACACCTCGGTCAGACATAAATGTTGTAGGCCTATATACCAAAATCTCTTTAATTTAAATCTTTATCCCAAAAAAATTAAGTTAGAACGCAAAAAGACTGTAGATAAGTAACCTTTCTCATAAAAAAGAACTCTAAAGCAGTGAAAATAAATTAAAAGCGACTTAACCCTGCTTTGGGATCTCCGCCGTCTCAAAACTGGCTCGTCCCTTTTTTTCATTTCCGCTTCAATATGGCCGCCACTGGACAACAACATTGACTTGGTGCGCTTTGCAACACTTTTCACTTGATTAGCCGTACTTGCTTTTCTCACACTTTTCTAATTAACTTGAAGCATTTCGCTCATAAAACCAGGACTCCAGCTGTAATTTATTTAGCCGTAAGAAAACATTAAAAAATTTGAAGAAAAGAGTTAAGAAACAAAAAAAAAAATACATTAAACTTTAACCACTTGCAATGGGTAATTGATTTTTATGGCCACTTCACACTCTCTGAACTGAAGAAAAACCATTAATTGAAAAGCTTTTCGAACGTGTCATTTCCGTTTTGTAAGGTGTGGCCGCGCAACTGTTTCCAGCTTGGCCTAAAGGGTTTCTAGTGGGTTAGACAGGACCTTCACAGCTTATGTAGCCAACATTTTTGCATGAATTTCAACTTGCATACTATATTACTTTATAAAAGATAGCCAAACTGACTTGGACGTCTGCAGCTCGTTAAGACAAATGCCTGTTGACCCAAATGCTCACATACAGTTGCCCAGAAGCAAGTGCTCAGTGCTGCGACAGAAATCTCTTTGTCCAATCTTTATATCGATATTTTCAACTCAAAAATTGGTTTACTACTATCGCCTATGGGTCGTAGACAGTTTCAATCATCAGACCCCAGTACGCCAAGGCGACCACCAAAAAAATATCAAAAATTTCACCTGACAACAGGACTCAAAAAATATTTTTTGAAATTAGAATAGAACCACGACCCGTTGAGCGCATTCTGTTAGCGCTTACTTATAATGATTATAAAAAATAATTCTTTAGAAATTCAACTGAAAGTGATTTCTGGCACGCTACTGCATGTCTTGCAACAAATGTGCCTAATGTCTGGTCACACTGACTTCAAGCTGGGCTGTGCCTCTATAATTCTCTAGGACTTCTCTAGTCTTTTTCCTCTTTTTTTAGTACTCAGTTGTAGTATGCTCTGCTTTTTCACTCAATTTGATTTTTTAATTAAATTTATTATTGCAAACAGCATAAAATTTTATGTGGTTAGTTCATTTCTGGGTCACATTGCTAATGACACTTGGCCAGAGTCACAATCACAGTCAGAGTCCAAGTTGTAGTGGGTCATCAGACCATCTTTGCAGCCTTGTCAGAGCTCTTAGGCAGCAAAAACTTATTCAGTAATCTGCTTCTAATGCCATTTTCCTTTTGCTAACTCTGTGTGTACATTTTGTGCGGTTGTTTATTAAATTATTTCCACATGAAAATTGCATTTTTCATTTTACACAATTTGTGCTGACCAACCAAGGCAAATAGAATTTATACATAAAACATATTTTTATAATTTTGTTAAATTTTTGCTTTGCTTATGCCAGCCAATTTCATTGTAGTAGGTACTCAGGAATTTATACTACAACAATTTGTTGACCATTTGCTGCACGAGGCCAGAGAGACTTAATTTTTATTTGAGAAAATTTCAACAAAACCAAAGTACTCACTCATGCATTTGAAAATTTGAACTATAAATATTTTCAAAAAAATTTTTCACAATTTTTGTATTTTTAGTAACTTGTACAAAGTTATATATTTGGGTAGTTGCAATCTTGTTCTGTTTTATGGTTATATACACTATACTCATACGGTCAAGGGTATACGAAAAAGGAGCTGTATCTCTGTCGATATAGCCATATTTATTTGGGTGACTGTTTGTTAATTATCTGATAACTTACGTAGTGAATTTCACACTTTACAACTTTTCCCAACATAATATTTGTCTCACGGGCAAAAATTGCTGCCTGTGACATACACTTTAAAAATCTACCTTGCTCCTATATAAAGGGTCATCAATCTTGAGGTTTTTTTTTCAATAAGGTTTTTTTGATAAACCACGCGTGAGTACTGTCAAGTTGCCATAAGTTTTTTATTCAGTATTCATTGCCATTTCATCATGTAAAAATTTACACCCGCACAGCGTTTCCAAATCGTACAATTATATTTCGAAAATTCGCGTTCTGTAAAGAATGTTTTTCGCTCGCTTAGGCCATTTTATGGTCGCCATAATCCACCTACTGAGACCACTATTCGCCATACCATCAACAAATTTGAGACCCAATATTCATTATTGGATGACACTCGACCGAATAGACCTCGTCCAGCGCGTAGTTTATGGGCCGTTGGAATCACCGGTCCATATTTCTTCAAATATTACGCTGGTCAGACCGTAACCGTCAATGGCGATGCTACCTGAAATTGAAGCCCCTTATCTCGACGACATTTGGTTTCAACAAGACGGCGCTACTTGCCACACAGCCCGCAAAACAATGGACATATTGAGGAACCAATTCGGTGAACAATCAATTTCACGCTCCGGAACCTCAAGATTGATGACCCTTTAGTAAAAGCTGAAATAAAAAATAACGCGTCGTCAATTCGTCATAAGCTCACGAAAAAAGGAGTGTGCTGTACTGATATGTTTTAATGTGAGCGACCGCACCTGTTTTTTTAAATGCCACCTTACCCTCCAAAAAGTATTTATTTGAATATTAAAAAAGAGTATTCGTTTTCAACGGGGTTTTTTTTTATGTTTTCAGTGCATAAAAATGCTTCAACTAGGTAATAGCCAGCCAGCCCTTGGCCACAATAAAAATCGACTTTATATGGGAGACAGTTAAATGCGGCAAAAGTAATTTTTGCTTTTAATAAATATCCAATATGTGCAGCACACCTGAGACACACAGAACAGAAGCTCTCTCACAGATGTCTGAAGTTACGGATACGCAATAAAACGAAATTTAATTTATTACCACGGCAGCGAGAAACAGCAGCAGCGGTATCCAAGCTAAATGTTTATGTACAGGGCATATCTCTTAAACTGTAATGCGGTGTGCCGTTATAAAGTATATGTTGCCACAACAACAACAACAACAACAGAGTGTAGTGTTGGCTAACGCGCACTTTACGACGAGCTGACCAAGTTAACAAAAGCGACGCGTATACATTGCGTATACGCAACATGTGCGCAACGTAAATATCCAAAACAAAAATGGCTGCAAAATTAACGGTATACTACCGTTAGCAGCCAAGGCACACATTAAATATGTTTAATTGCAACAGTTGTTGTTGCAAAAAAAGAAAACTAATTTAATTTATATGTGCGTGTGAATTTAAAGCTACGCAGCTGGAAATATATGGCATTCGGCGACACCGACTTTGATATACTCTTAAAAAACCAAAATTCCCTAACTAAGTTAATTTGGAACTTTAATTGTATGAGTTTAGTGACAAACATAGTATTCGGTAGAATACTTCATCCTTATGAAGCTTATTAGCTTGTCCTGATACCACCAAATGCACAAAATGATGATAACTTCAAATCGAATATGATTCTCAATTTTAAAGCATGGCCAGCTGGTACTTATGATTTTTTCTTCTTTCAATACTAGTACCTTCTCAGCTTTCTACGTCTCTCTGCGTTAGTTCATAAGGAACCCAATATCATTTCCAACGATTTTAAACGCTGAATTCCTTCATGAGTCACCTCTAATGTAAATGCAAGTTCTTTAACGTTTGGTACGAATCATCTTTCAAAAACATTTCTTATTCCGTGCCTTCGTACACTTTGGATTTTCAGTTAAATTAAAGTTTTTAAATTTTTTAAGCTTCATGGCAACTTCTCTCACTTGAAGCAGACTCATAAAGAAACTAATACAAACAAACCATGTCTCTCAGTTGCGGATTTCTTCAAATTAAAGAGATAAATCTTAGGTTACCGCACTAATACTTCAGGTTAATGTTTTTCCCAGCTGATCAAACTTAAGATATTTTACGAATCTCTTAATTTCAGCAGAACCTTCGGGTGGCGCCATCTTTTGTCAAACGCCGGAAACTTATATCGCAATTTCGCTAAACTTGCCTTCTCTGCGCAACCCTCATCAGGAATACCGAGCTTGCACTTGTCCGAAATTTGTTATTAAATTAAAATTGATTATTAAAAGCCTGACGATATATTGTAAAATGGTCTATGGATTCGGCTTTAGTGAACGCAATAACCGCCATTGTATCGAATCGCAAGGGAGCAGAAGGAGGGGAAAACCTGCAGATACATGGCGGCGAAAAAAGGATATTGAGCCGACTACCGTAAATCAGAACTGGAATTAAGAAAACACGTTGGCGTACTGATAGTACTTATAATTAAAACCCGGTTTTCTGGAAAAGCACTGGACGCCTTCTAAAACTGTACATATATCTTCATTCTAGATTTTGTTTGATTCAAAAAATAAATCTTGCAATGAGTATTGCACAAACTTTTTTGTCTAATTACTTTATATTCCGAAGTAAAAAGATGGCGTACGTTAAAGTCGGGCGCGGACGACTAAGAGATACCCTGTAGCACAACATTGCAATAAAATCCGGTGTAGTGCTTCAGAACTCTAAAAGATATATATTTTACACGCGTTTTTTTTTGCCCGATCGGTCGTATGGAGGTTATAAGTTATATACTCAACCGATTTATATCAAACTTGGTACTGTTCTGGGGATCTCTCAAATACTATCAAATGCTAAATTTTATTACGATATCTTCATTGGCACGCGAACTATCCATCTAAAACTTTTTTTTTTTTCGAGATCCTCCTCTGAAACACCCTTATAGGAGCTACATAATAAATAAACATGTCTCCTTTGGAATAATAAAGTACCTAATCTGAAAGTTTGGTGGCTCTAGCACACAGACAGACAGACGGACATCGATATATCAAGTTCTCTAGTGACCCTGATCAAACTTGAGGTAATTTTAGGGGTCTCCGACGTCTCCTTCTTTATGTTACATACATTTTCCGCTATAAACTTAATGTACCGTTTGTACCAGAAGTTACAAGGTACAAAAAGGACTTTTATGGTGTATTGTAAAATCCATAGCAAAGCTATAACGAATATAAAAACTCAGCAGACTCAATTATCGGAACACCAGCGTCAAGGTAGAACAACAATGGAACATTGCGATGAGCTGCCATAGCAAGATATTTACATTTGGCCAACACAACTTATTTCGTAAGCAAGAAGAAGACAACGTACTTGTTTCTGGAAAAAGAATTCTATTCCATATTGTGTTTGAATATAAAAATAATTAAAAATTAAATTTTAAAATACGTATACGTAATATGCAAATTCGTTAGGACAATTTTTGCGAATATTCTGCGTTCCATCATTATCAAATTCAAATAGTTTCAGTGCTTTACCAGCATTTCTTTTCACAGGCAGGAAAGTGTCTGGTGGACTAGAGAGCCAGATATTGACGCGATTCACCTGTTTCGATATAATTCGCAATATTAGAAATTCTACATTTCTTCATGACTTATACTATTTTAGCGTATTCACGTATTCACAATATAAAATCCATATATTTCGGGAATATAAAAAAATTCCAACTATTTATTATCAAAAACGGCGTTATTGTTTTTCAAAATACTTTACCTTAAGATATAGACACTTTTGGATGGACTTAAATCAATTTTCGAATTGTGGGATCCAACGCACTCATTTTTGTAAGCCAACTTTTCATGTAAAATGGTGTTGATGCTTCTAAATAAATAAACTAAGGTTCGAGGATACCTCGCGATAAACACTAGATTTCGATGGTGCTCCATCGCTGTTGTTGCTATACAAAATATTGTTCTTACACAAAAATATTCACGATTGAATTCCATTTTTATAATTTTCAAGTCACTTCAAACAACACAAAGCGAAGATTATTGCTCCTTTGAATAAGAACTTGCCAAATGATCTGCATTAGTGAAAATCCTGAAAAAATTTTGAATTTCTTATGTTTAATTTTTTATGTTAAATGTAAACCCATACAATTTGAAAAATCGTTTGTTGAGCAAAGTCAAAATTTGTATATTTACCTACTAAATAAAGCTTTTTTTTTTTATCATAAAAACAAGAAATATGTATTCTATTAAATATTATAAAAATGTATTATAATTTTTGACATCTTTAGACAAAAAAAAATTGTTTTCATAAATTTTTAACAAAAATGGTAATTGATATATTTAAGGAACATGCTTAAAAAAAAATAAGAAAATTTCATATTTTATTATTAAAATTTTTTTTAAAAATCCTTAGCTAAAAAAAAAAAACGAAAAAAAAATTAAAAAACTGAAATTTTGGGTAAAAATATTTTTTTTTTGCATTATGCATTGAACTGCATCATTAGTTTTCAAAAATCGCTGAGGGCAGTTTCCAGTACCTTATCCTGCTAGACCCTTTCATAAGTATTTCCCTTTTTTTTTTTTTTTAATGTTTGTTTATTAGGTTTATTGTATAATCAGTAAATTTCGTAATAATAAGTATTTCCCTTGCGGTCACCGACACCTTTTCGCAATCTACATGTCTATATGGACTTATCTTCTTAGTTTCGGACATGCTTTTTTCCCCCCCGTCACATTCATTTGGATGAACTTAATATAGCCTTTTAGTCTAGCAGACAGCCGGATACTTAAGCGCTTTCAATGTGTGCGCGTAATTAAACCTTGAAGCTACGAACTCAACTGTACAATACACACACCATACGTAAACACGCATATATATAGTACTTAGTATCAAATACTAACACACAAAGTTGACACTGGCAGCAAAGTTTCCAGCATGCCATTGTTAGTTCAATCGCATGGAATAATTTATTAATTAACTACAATTCGAATGAATGAATGAACGATTACGTAAGAGCCCCAGAAGAGCGGGTAGAGGTTAGGGTCCAGACCTCTACAGCCACACAATAGCACAGCTGTTACCCTGAACCTCAACTTAGTACTAGTACATACATACATACATATAATAGTATTTCACGTAACAGGAAAATCAATTAAAAGCGCCTTATGTGCGCGCGACAGTCCTTGGTTGTGTCTTGGTCCAAGAGACTTGGGAGACTTTTCCTCGACTTGTACTACAAACTTGGTCCAGAACTTCAATGCTGGCAAGTGGAACTTTGTTAGTTTCTAATTAATTGTAACAGTTACAACGCGCCAAGCGAAACTGACTGCAGCAGCATCAGCTGGGACTGTGTCTTCTTTCAGAAACAAAATGGAGTATAAGCTCCAACTCAGACCCCATTACGGAACCAACCTACCGAACCACCCTCTTAGTTATTAGCAGCCAGTGGCAAATGTTATTTATGTCAATGCTCAACATTATTTATGTTGCATACTTGTCGCATTGTAGTAAATTTACTAAAAATATATAAACACACAAACAAAATGTCGGTTGCGGCGGGCTTCGAAAGGTAAAGTTATAAGCAAAGGCATTTTCGCATTTTCTTGGGAAATGTTCTGGGTCTGCAATAAGTTTGGAATTATGACTGTTTTATTTATAGAGTAAAACGATTTTGCTTGTGCAAAATTATAAGTATTTTGTTGGGTTTATTTAATGAAGCCGCCTAATAAGTGTGTAGGTGTATAGGTGTGTGGGGTAGACTGCTGAGCCTAATTGGAAGACTCAATGAGTTTAGCCCCCAAGTATTATTATGAATTACTTCAGCTAAGTAATTATAAGAAAAGCAATTAAAGAATTTTATACATTATCTGGGCTACAATTATTTGGAGATTATTGAATTATTAAAATATAAAACAAAGTAGTCAACCAAAAAAATAAAATGGCGAACGTAAAAATCGGAAACGCCAGAATTTGACAAAACCCTGGTGTTGTTTGAAATATTTTTTTTCAGTTCCCACAAACTACAGCTGTAACATTAAAATTATAGAAAATATTGTGCCTCAATTTTTTTTGGTGGCGGACGTACAACGATTCGAAATATCAAGTTAATTTATCCTAGCTCTTAAGCTTTCCAATAACGGGCATGTCCAAGTCCTTTTTATTATAACCTCCTGACCATATTGGAGGTACCTTTGTAGAGTGTTCGAGTGTTCTTCTTCTCTATATTAGATACATAGGCAAAAACTTAATATATCTCTTATCTTAATATAGGCGGTAAAAGCAGCATTTGACAACGGAAAAATTACATTAATTTCTGGGTAGGTAGAAATTTCGCAAAATTTTTCACTTTTTTGACTATACTTTTTAGGAATTCTAGATCTTGAGTTACGGAATTACGCGACTTTGTTTAACAGACACAGACATATTAAGATCAGTTTTATTGGCTGTCCCAATTTGAATAAATAAGGTAAATATTTGGAGGATATTAATATTATCTTTTTATTTTCTTAACGACTGCTCGCTACTGACGTCATAGACGTTCATGCAATATCTCGACAGCCCTATGCTCTTTTCGTTGAATAACAGAGAATCGGAAAAAGACCAAGAGAATTTATTTTTTGGCTCAAAACACTTTTTTTATTGAAATTTAATTTACAATGATAATTTTTTTTTAAATACTTAATTAAATTAAATAAGTTCATTTAGATTATTTTTGACTATTTTTGAAACTTTTTTCGGTATAAAGGCTGTTAGCGATATTGATTCTTTGGTTCATTCTAAGCAACTTTGCCCAAGAAACTATAGTTCTAAAACTAATTTCGAGTCGTCCAGTTTTTCAAAATAGGTTTTTTTTAAAATATTCCAAAATCGACTTAGACATTGCATTCATAAGGCCAAAAAGCGTAATGTGTATATTTTGTGTTTTTGGGGTCGAGGAATTTATTTTTGACATCAATTTTTTAGCGCCGCCAGAGAGCGTTTTTTTTTGATTTTTTTTTTTTTTTTTTTGAGAAAATGTTGCGAAAATTTACGAATATTTCACTTATTTATAGTTATTATTATTATTGTATTATTACGATTATTATATAGTGCAATCTCAAATTAAAAATTTTCAAAAATATTCACCGTAGAAAAATGGAAGGGGTGGGTGTTTTGGGGCGAACTTTTTGACGACGTACATAAATTATATTCAATTTAAGACAAAAAATCGATTTTTTTTTATTTACTCTATCAATAAAGAAGGAATATTTTTCCCTATTTTATTTTTCTTTTTTCAAAATTTCAACTTAATATAGATGTGTAAATAAGGAAAGACGAGTATTAGTAAAGAATCCAGATAACTTATTTTTGAAACTCTTTCTTGCTTTCACCATCATAACTTTTTCTTGATTCTGTTCCAAAACTTGTTTCGACACCCTTCATATATATGTAACGGAATTTTGGGGTCTGCCTTCTATATGTTGCCGTAGATGTTCATTAAGAATGTTTAAAGTAAATGGTGGCTCGAATATGATTGAATTATTATTCAGGTAAATCATATTTATTTGCAATTAAAATTTATTGTAGGTTCTTTATAAATTCTCAGTTGCATCGGTTCTTCCACATGCTTACTGTTGTGTAAAATAAGCAAAGCGGGCCACTTTTTTAGTCGACCTCTTTGATGATTTTTACATATGTGATAGAGAGCTACTAGAGAATAGTAACCACGTAAATTTTTATTGCAAAATTCCGATTATTTATCGAGCTATCATATAACTGAATATTGGATTTTTAATTTTTAGATTTTTCTTTGACAAGCCATATCTTCAGAACGAATAGAGATATTGCCGTAAATTTTTGGATAGATAAAATATTGAATTAAAAAAAACAACTAATTTTGTATAATATTTTTTTTTAATTTTTTAACAATTTTTTTTTTAATTTTAAAATGTGTGATTGAGCTACTAGAGAATAATAACCACGAAAATTTTTATTGCAAAATTCCGATTGTTTATCGAGTTATCGAATAACTGAATATTTGATTTTTCATTTTTAAACTTTTCTTTGACAAGCCATATCTCCCAAACGAATACAGATATTGCCGTAAATTTTTCTTTCATGATATATACAATATTGAATTAAAAAAAAAAACTAATTTTGTTTTGAATTTTTTTTGTTGGGTTATAACAATTTTTGTTTTTAATTTTAAAATTCAAAAATGATCTCCCACTTTAAAAAAAAGTGTTATCGTCTTTTTATACGTGTAAATTCATTGCGAAAAATAAAAAGTAAGTAACTTTTAGAATTGTGGAAGTTATGCTTTTTTTAGTGATGCCACCTCGCACGTTCGCCATAGTAAACAGTACCTCGAAAAATGACAAATAATCATAACTCCTCGGAAATTATAGATAATAACTTCAAACTTGACATGAATGTTCGTTTTGACATTTTAAGATCAATTTTAAAAGTAACAATGAATATCATGAACCCTATTCCTGATATTTAAGGTCAAAAGTCACAAAAATCGATTTTTTGCAAATAACATTTTACCCGTGATTCAAAATTTTTATACCCATGTCCGTCTGTCCGTCTGTCTGTATGAACGCCTAGATTTCAGAGATGGTAAGAGCTAGAGCAACCAAATTTTCAGATTATGTCAGGGGAGACAAGTTTATTTTATTTTTTTGATATCGGGTTTATATTACATGGCTTCCATAGGAGTGTTTCGGAAGATCTTGAAAAAAACAAAAAGTTTTATATGGATGATTCGTTTGTTTATGAATTCGTTGTTTTTCGTTTGTTTGTTAAGATATGGGAACCAAATTTGGAATTCCCATAGGAACGATCGGTCAAAAAAACATTTTTGGTTAAAAACTCGTCTGTTTTTGGTTGTTTATGAAGGTATCGTAGTATAATTAGGCAAACAAATGTATTTTGGTGTTCTTAAGCAATATACCGGATTTTATTTCAAGCAGTGGTACAGGGTATCCCAAAGTCGTCCGCGCCCGACTTTAACGTAAGCCTTTTTTTTTAAATTTTCCAAAAACTTGTGGGGTGTAAAATTCTGTAAAAATTGTTGACAACTTTTGGCAAAAAACAATTTTTTTCAGAAATTTTTTCAAAAAAACATAAAAAAAAAAATTCGTTTGATTTTTTAAAAATTGTTGCACCAAATCGTTTGACTCATATTTGCAGCATATATACTTGAGATAAAAAGACGTGTTTAATAAATAACAAGAAAATTACAAATTTTTTTAAAGAAAATATGTTGTTTAAAAAAATGTTTATTTTCTGCTATACCCTTTGTCAAATAATATAATCCGTACTTGAGGACTCCAAAGGAATTATTAGCAAATTTTTTGAATGAATTTAAATAGCCCACAGCAAAATAAACGAGTGCGACGATGAACCCGATCCAATTTTGCACCAATTCCTATTCTAGTACTGCTATTGTAATTTAATGTAGGTACCTTAACCAAGCTGTGCTCAGTATATAACACAAAATGCTGAACAATTTTTTATCGCATTTTTTACTAATCAATTTTATTCTTTAGACATTCTGCTCTCAATTAATAATTCGTTGAGTTAAATTGGAACCATTATTGAGTATAATATCTTATCAGTAATCAGCTAGCAATTCAAGGCGAATTGCAAACATATAGAAAGTAACATAACCTAAGACATTATGGTACATACATAAGGTAACAAAGTCTTTTTATTGGCACTAAACAACATTTAATACTCATTATTACACAGCAAATTCAAGCTACTACTAGATCCCAAAGGGCTGATCTCAGCATCTGTCAACACATCCAACTTAACTGCTCTCAAAAGTTTAGAGCTCAAATGTCCTGACAATTGCTCACAAAATCTCAGATATCGAAGTGTACTTAAGTCAGCAACAACAACGACAACAATAATGACAACAATACCAACAAAAAGTAGTACAAGAACAAGAACTATGTCCAAGTCTAAGCTGCAGACAATGTATGCTTTGTGCCTTAGACTTATGTACCATACAATAGAATACACATAAAATTGAATGAAATCCTATGTTCATTTCCGTTTCGTGGCCATAACTGTTGGCCAAGCAGTCAGCCAGTTGAGCGAGTGAGTCAACCAGATAGTCCAACAGTCCATGGAGCATCTCATCGAGGACTAAACATTGCCTGCTTTTCTATTGTGTATTGTATGGATTTTCAACTGCTGTCAATGCTATCAATACTGGCGTCATAAAAACCCAAAAGAAGATGAAAAAAAAAAAAAAGTAAAGCAGCGGAAACGGAAAAGGCTTAACAGCTACACTTGCACTAGTATGTATATGTGTGTGTGTGTGTGTGAGTAGAGCTTCAAGGCGAGACAGTAAAAATAAGCGCATAATCATGAAAATTGTCAGTACATAATAGTCAAAAAGGCAGAAGGCCGAAAGCCGAAAGCCAGAGGCGGAAAAGGTTTTTACTCGCAACTTTACTTACTTTACACGCTTGACTTTTGGATTGGCCAAGTAATGCCGCCTCTGTGAAAATTTGTAGAGCGGAAAGTAATTTTCTTGCGCTTTTTATTTGCTTGTACGTTTTACTTTTATACACTACATAGAGTGGAATCGTTTGTGGTTTTTAAAGAGGTTTGTGAATTGGACGGGGAAGTTACTATGATCCATGCGTACAAAAATAAAATTTAGTAACAGTTAGTTTTAATTGACGTTTTCTAAAAATGGGCAAAAGTGGTTGAGGGTCGTGTACTTAATATGCAATACCTTGAGTTCTACTTATGCAATCAATTCAATTTTGTACCTTGGAAATATTATAAAGTAAGTTTTCTTAGAGTTATTATAGAAAATTTGATATTCCTTGCAACATTGCGAAAAATAGCTGAAAACAAGGGATTTAGTACTTTAAAGATGCTGCATTCCCGCGTGATTTACTATATGTTCGATTTTTTTAAATTAAAAAAGATTTTTGGTAATTCTTTGAAGAAAATTCATTTTTTAAATGTTTCGGGATATTGGATAAAAATTATTTTTTAAGTGTTACATTTATTAAAGTTTTGAAAAAATGGTCATATACTACTGTGACCAAAAAATAAGGTGACATTACATTTATTTTAAAAAATCTTTGTCTATTCGTCCAAATCAATTTCATCGCCTTCAAAGTAATCCCCCACTGATACAATGCACTTATGCCAACGGATTTTTCAATCTTCGAAACAGTTGTTAAAATCGATTTCCGGGATGGCCTTCAGCTCTCTCTCCGACGCAGCTTGAATCTCCTCTAGCGACTCAAAACAGTGTCCCCGGAAGCGGTCTTTTGAGTTTGTTGAATAGCCAGAAGTTGCACGGTGCCATATCAGGCGAATACGGTAGTTGTGGAACGATATGGGTTGAGTTTCTGCCGAAATGGTCACGAAGAATCAATGCAGTATGAGGCGTTGCATTGTCATGGTGCAAAGACCATGTGTTGTCTCCCCATAATTCCGGCCTCTTTTGGCGAATAGCTTCACGCAAACGACGCATAACGCTCAAATAATATCCCTTGTTGACTGTTAGACCCGGCGGAAGGAAATCATAATGCACAACAACACGATAATCTAAGAAAACAGTCCAAAAAAAGCAATTTAGATATTTTGAAAATCGTAAAATTCACTTTTAGCAGCTCACAAAAACGAAGCGTACTCAAACACAAATGAATATTTTGACGTGTATCTTGGTATGGATGACAAAGATAGTCCTGCCAAACTGAAAAAAAAATTACTCCCATTTCAATTTTTATATCGTGTCAAGTCGAGCATTTACAGAAAGATTTGAAGGTACTAAGTACGATGGCGACCATTTAAGGCGCATTTACATTAAAAAAGCACAGCTCTCTTAATTAAAAGTGTCAGAGAGTAAGAGATTTATAAAAAGAAGTAAACGCAGCTTATGGAGAGAAATCATAGAAAAAGCGTCACGTAACAAAATGAGAAAGTTTTGTGTGTATGCGTGAGTGTATCGAGTAGACCTTAAAGTCAGCTTACGTCCCAGGTTCGATTCTCACTCAACAATTTGTTTTTTTTAGCATATTTAAAACGAAGTCGTGTATTTTATTCCATTTATAAATCATGAACGTCTGTGCCAATTTTATTGATCTATTATTTGTTTGATTTGTTTCCGCCCCGGAAAAATATGGAAATCGTGAAAACCGATAATAATGGTCTTCTTATATGATTTTGTCCAACAGCTAAATTTCTGTAAAATCGCATTTTTATAATTCAAAACGGTATCTTTTTTAAAAAAAGTTCAAATATTTTTATTCGCTTACGATATATGTTATATATTGTCAAAGAGAAGTCGACCTAAGCATTCAGTTATCGAAAACGTGGTAAATAATCGAATTTACGCCAACAATCGCACTATATTCATTTGTAAAGGGTCATCAGTCTTGAGGTTTTTTTTTCAATAAGGTTTTTTTGATAAGCCACGCTGGAGTACTGTCAAGTTGCCATGTATTTTTTATTCAGTTTTCATTGCCATACCATCAACAAATTTGAGACCCAATATTCAGTATTGGATGACACTCGACCAAATAGACCTCGTCCAGCGCGTAGTTTATGGGCCGTTGGAATCATCGATCAATATTTCTTCAAAAATGAAGCTGGTCACACCGTAACCGTCAATGGCGACCGTTATCGCACCATGATAACGAATTATTTGCTACCTGAAATTGAAGCCCGAGATCTCGACGACATTTGGTTTCAACAAGACTTCTTGCCACACAGCCCGTGAAACAATGGACATATTGACGAACCAATTCAATGAACAATTAATTTCACGCTTCGCACCGGTGAATTGGCCACCAAGATCGTGTGATATCACACCGTTAGAGTTTTTCCTTTGGGGATACGTGAAATCTAAAGTGTTTGTGGATAATCCAGCTACGATTGAATCATTAGAGGCCAACATTTCAACAATTTTCTTTACTCTCGATTCGGGACAAAAATAAAAACTCAAAGCTTCAAGCTACTTAAAGAGTATAATTGCTTCGTTGTTCACCAAAATTTGGGTTTATTTTCTTTTTATGGTATTTTGCTTTAACGCTGGACAAGCATGTGACCGTATTAGAAGCTCTGGCCAAGTGCCCGTCATCAGTTTGGCTTCATGTATGGGGAAAACTTTCATATGCCAGCCACACTTTGATTTTGTTGTCTTTTTCACTTTTTTTTCTGTTCCTTGAATCTGTGTTATTTTGGGTCTTTTAGTAGGACGTTGTTGGTGCTTGGAGCTGCTCCTGGCATTGGCAAAAAGCTACTTTTGCACGTTTCGATTGTGTAAAGTTTTTATGGCTTTTTGATTTTTTTCACTTATTGGGCACTGCCTGCTATCAACAAAGCAGAGCCACGCATAAATGGCCAAAGGCACTACTTCAAATGACACTGCCGGGGTCCGGCTCCGGACGCTTGTCCTGCTTCGATAACATGGCAATAGGCAATTGGATGCCATTCAGGCACTTAAATAATTGCAAAATAATGGGCGTGGCCCATTGACCAGGCAGGCATCATTTTGCAGCTACTTTGTGTCGAAAAGTGTTCAACTCGGAATCAATTTTCCCCAACCATTTAAATTGTGGGATGGATCTCTCTCTGCTCTAGAACTGTAAATGCCTGCCTGATAAAAGACGCGTAATTCGTGCCTAAGTGCTTACAAAACTCTTTCGTTTGCTTTTGCCTGAAGTAGCTCGGAAAACTCATTGAAAATGGTATGCAAATATTTGGAAAAGTGAAAATCGTCAAGAAGTGGGCTTCGAATGTTTATTGTCACTTTGATTTGTATGCCTTTTGAGAAAGTTATTTCTCTCCTTTTCCATAAATGTTTAAAAGACCCAAAGTACTTACTCTTGAGCGTGGAAGAGAGTGTGGGAGGAATTAAATTGCATGTAGTGCTTGTAAACAGCTTGCGAGGGGTAACTTTTATATATATATGTATTTAGAAAAGTTGACAAGTTGGATACTGGTAAATGACATATGAGTATACATATATTATTAATTCACGTTTTTAAATAATAAGGGTGCTTGCAAAAGGTCTGGTAATTATGGTATGAGAATAGGAGATTATGAGGCTACATTAAAGAACAACCCTTAGTTAGTGTTTGAGCTACTTCCTTACGAATAATAAATATAAGATTCAAATGTATGTAAAAAAAAAAATGATTAGTCGGTATATTTTACAAAAGTATAATTTCCCAAAAAATTTTAATTTTCCAAAAATTTCTAGAAAAGTGTTTTTGAAATTTTTTTATAATACAATATTGTATATATATTTTCAACTTATCTCTAAAACTGTAGGAAGCTGTATATGTTTTCCATTTTTTTTTTTCTAATGTGGAGTGGTTTGAGATGTAAATATGGTTATCTACCAGGATACAGGATATTAACGTTTTATTCTTAAATTCACGTAATTAATCTGTGAGTACTTCAGAAAATCTTTTGTTAGTAAAATTTAAGCTCTATAACTCCAATTACTTGATCTGTGAGTACCCCAGAAACTTACTTTTTTTTGGAAATTTATACTTCCATAACTCCAATTATATTTTTATTCAAAATAATTTAAAATATTTATTGTTTCATCGATTTTTAAATATTTATTTGAAAGAATCTGGTGTCGTCTGAGCATTATTGTACGCTTCAAATAAATATTGTAGATACATTTCTTGCCGTCGATTTTGAAAACAGAATTTTTTTAAAATGAGTTAAACGTCTTTCAGTTTATCACGCATTTAGTTACAAGTTTCTATTATGAATTAAATTATTAACTTAAATTATTGAATTAAATATTATTGATGTAGTAGTAGTTCATTTTTTGAAAAATTATTTCAAAGAGTCGAGCCTTGGGAATTAATCTCTTAAATTCAATTGGGCTTAGAAATGTGGAAAATATGATTGTTTTGATCACAAACTGATTTTATTAAAATTATGAAGCCGTGCTCCGGTAAACGAAAACGAACCAAATGTTCGCATTCGTTTTGATTTCACAAGCTTGGTGCTCCAAAATAGGTTGGTGGTTGCAAAATATGTTCAAAAGTGTACATATTTTAAACTGCAATATTTTTTAAATATTCTTTGATATTTAGACATTTAATTTTTCCCAATTTCAAGTTTGATATTTATTTTTAATTATTTTTTTTTTTTTATTAAATGCCCATACGCAGTTCGAAAATTTTCGCACGGAATGACAAAACTTCATATAAAAAAAATGTGGTACAGTCGAGGCGGTGCCCGACAGTGGAATACCCTGTACCTTTTGTGTCAAAAAAATTTTTCCTGCATATTCCATCTAAGAACTTTCCAATTGGAATTTATTTTTTTTTGGGGAAAATCGATATTTATACCTATAAGTTCCCTAAATTTTTACCCATTTTGATGAAACTCGAATGTTACAACAAAGAATTTATTAAAAGTATACGGGGTAAGTTTCAAGTTGGTATGTTGAGGGGTGTGGGAGAAAACACGGTAAATGGATTGCGGGGGGTGGGGGGACCGCATCGATAAAATTTGGATGTGGATTTGTTCATTAGAGCCACAGGAATGAGCTTACCAAAAATTGTGATTCTAGGTCAGTTGTAGCCATAATAGCGTAGAGTCAAATATTGACGCAGTTTATTGGCAAGGGGTGGTGAAATTTGCACATTTTTGACTATAACTTCTGTTGTATTTGTCCGATTTTGTTCATTTTTTACACATAGATGCATGTAGCTACAACGCATCGCTCTGTTAAATTTCAGGTGAAAATACTTAACGGTGTGGCTAAAAACCGCGAAACTCTACTGCGGGGGAACGGGGGAAGATATTGACATGATTCAACAAACTTCATCTGCTTAGGAAATATGCGCACCAGCTGGTAAAGTTTCGTGTCTCTAGCTCTTATAGTCTCTGAGATCTAGGCGTTCATACGGACGGACGGACGGACGGACGGACATGGCTCAATCGCTACCCGAGGTTATGATAAGCATTTTGGTATAAAGGACTTGGGGTCTGCCACGCCTCCTTCTGTCCGTTACATACATTGCACAAACCTAGTATACCCTTTGTACCTATAGGTACAGGGTATAAAAAAGATCCGAAATGGGATATCCCAAATGGGATATTTTTTTTATATGAAGTTTTGTCATTCCGTGAGAAATTTGGGCCTTAGACCAAAAAAATTGCATACACAAAATAAAACGAATATTTCGTATTTATTCACATATGCATACATTGGCATATCGATAACTGATATGCGACACGGTTGATTTCTTGCAGAAAAAAATTTCTCTTGCAATAAAAAAATACAATTTAAATTAATTAGCCTAAATAGTAAATAGCATTTTTTCAATGTTTACGAATTTTCAACAAAAGTCTCTCACCTGTTTGTAAAAAGGGAAATATACGAATTTTTTGAAAAAAGTAAGGGAAATATGAGAGTTTACAGAAAAGAATTTATTGACACCAAAAAATGTGATAGGGGGGCCAAATATCGAACAACATTTTTTTTCCAGACCGGTGATCCGGCAAGGTTTTTTGAATGGTTTTGGAGTCGCTCAATCCAAATCCGAGTCAAAAAGCACTCCAAAATACATCTTTTTGTGGGTTTTTCAAAGGAGTTGCCAGAACCCCGACGTGCTGGGGAGTTTTGGAGCTCGGATTGAAATTGGAGGCACGCAAAATCACAAAGAAGACATGGTCTGGCCACTGAACCTGAAAGTCGATTTTTTTACATAAACTCAAACATCTGATCATAGCCCACTTACGGGTTGTTATAGCCGTTATGTGCATTTGAAGACCCTTTGAAATAAACAAAAAAAAAAAAAAAATCGCTGACCAATATTATAAACAGGAACCCAAATAACTGTAATATATTATCGAGCAATTAAACCTAATTAAACTTGCATTAGAGTCAACTATTATAAAATACTTTTTCAATAAGCCGGCATTAAAGCTTATGTAAAACTTGCACATAATAATTTACTAGCTATGAAAATGTTGTTATTTATCCAAAATTCACTTTGCACTTTTCGTGTTAAATATTTGCTTACAAAAAAATTGCAATACATGCATAGTATATTTTTAAGCCCTTGCTCCAGCAATGTACTTCCTTCCAATGGATATCCGAGTTCATGTAACTGAAATAAATTAAAAAAAAAATAATAAAAAAATCCCTTTATTGATAACGAATTTGCAAGTGTAGCAAAATGGCAGCAACCCACACAGTTTTGAGCTTCCAACACAGAACATAAAAATAAATAAAAAAAATTATCAATGCAAATGCACAAAGTAATAAAAATACTCAAACAAAAAAAACAACAACTAAAAAACAAAGTAACATATATTTTAAATTTATTACGCGCGCCTTTTGTTGATTTTTTGCAAGTGCTCAAAAGTTTTTTCAAACGTAATAAATAAATTTAAATTATATGCCAAATATAAAAACAAAAAAAAAGCGCACACACAATGAGCAATTAAAAAAATAAACACGTTTTTAAGCATTTGCAACAGTTCTATGCGAATAAAAAAAAAGTATTTATAAAAAGAGATAAATAAATTTTATGCATTGTATGCAATGCGATTGAATTTGTATCCGAGTATCTTTATTTTACTTATTTCGATTATTTATTTATGTGTTTTTTATTTGTTTTGCGCATATGAGAAATGTTTTACAATTTCCACAATGCACGACAGTAAATATTTGAAATGTTATTTTTTTTAGCATTTATTTTTTAATTTAAATTTATATTCATTTGAATGTTTGTGTAACGAATTGTCTCCATTTTAGTTTTTTTTTTTTTGTTTTAGCTGTTGCTTTTGTTTATTATGTAGTATGTTTTGTATTCGATTGAAAAAAGCTCATAAGTCAATAGTATGATTGTCCAAGGGCGTTTGTGGGCGTGGCAGCCCTTCAAATTCAATGACTGACAGTTGAAATTGCACTGACAATTTTAGTTCTGTAATACTAAAAAAAAAAAAAATTGCATTCGATTTGCAGAATTTACAGCATTTAACGTACTGCGAACTAAACTGACTTTAAATTAAAAAAATAAAAAAAGTGCGGCAATTATTTGTGCAATGGCTCGTTGTAGAATGTACTTAGTGAACATATTAATAATCAATTTTTGTTATTAATTTTGCGGGCTTTCAAGTCTTTAAAATATATTTCGAGCCTTTTTTCTTCTTTGAATTTTAACTGTTAATTAAAAAAAAAAATATAAATCATTTTAGGAGCTATAATAGAATACGCTAAATCTACACTGCCAAAAAAAAATATATTTGCGCAAAAACATGTGCAAGGAATATTGTTTTTGGTGGCTTTTACAAAATGTCAACGTTACTTCATTGATTAGGCTCACATAAATCTAAATACCAAAATTGGTGGCGCTAGCTTGTTTATTTATAAAGCAAAGCGCTAGTTAGTTGAATTTTATAGACAAGATGACTTTTAAAGTTTTCTTGTAAAGGCCTATACTCAGTTTAAAAAATTTTTTGAGTCATTAACAAAAATTTCGACCTACATGAACCCTATAAAAGGGAACTGCTGAAATTTATCCCTGCTATTCTTCTCGGCCTTATTGATTCTACAGAACTACTTAATAAAGTTACTTTTGTTGTACCTACATGAACCCTATAAAAGGGAACTGCTGAAATTTATCCCTGCTATTCTTCTCGGCCTAATTGATTCTACAGAACTTCTTAATAAAGTTACTTTTGTTGTACCTACCAGAGTTACTCGTTATTATCGCCCCACAGCCTTGCAACTTTGTAGATCTAATTTTGCTCTGCATGATTCTTTCCGTATCTTAGCTCTAATTATAATAGCCTTTTTAATTATCTTTCATTTGAACGGTCTATTCCTTCTATTACGTCTTCTATTCTAAGTCATCTTGACTTGTCTCTTCGAGCATCCATGACCAATCCTGTATTATGAGGCACCTGTTTGGTCATTGATGCTCTTTTGGCTTTTTTTATATATGTAATGTTTAATTTTTCTTTGAACTTCCTTTTTCCACTTGATTATTGTAAATCCAAATCTCTGGCCAGATTTTGATGTGAGTCGGTGCATATCGCTAAAAAGTTCACCCACCTGGCTAGTGATGCGGATTAGTTCAAATCTATCTTTTTTCCTCGTTCTATTTTTCAATATTTCATTTAAATTTTTCTTTTAATTTAAGGCCAACTGTACTTTGTTGTACCCCCTCTAAAATAAAAATAAAAAAATATAATAACTTTAAATCATATAGCACAATTTTTCAAACACGTAAATTGTTCTGATTTGTTTTTGAAAAATATTACATAAAATGAGTTAAAATTGTAAACACGCTAAAATTCAGACTCGATTTTAAGTTTTCAAAATTTATATCGACACAATCAAATTTTAAAAAATTATCGAGAAAAGAAAATATTGAGAATTGTAAAAAGTTTTACTTTTGCTGCATGTCTAGAGTGGTAGAGCACTCATTAAAAACTTGCCAAAACACAACGAATCTCGAACTCATTAATCAATTCATCAATCGTTGTTCTTGATGCTAGCCTAAGCATTTCACAAACAAATCCTGCAGCAGAGCAACGTACTATCATTACTTCGCTCGCCTTAATTTCCAACAAGGCAAGTACGCAGCAGCGCGAAATGCTTCCGAACAAAAAGTACATCTTAATTGGTTCAAAAATGAAACATATGCCTATTTACGAAATGTGTTTTTTTCTAGTATTTTGTTGGTGTTTGTGGTGCTCTAGTAATTTTTTTGCATTATTTCGGGTTAGATTGAAAATGATCACAATAAAAACATATGCTTTGTTATCAAATTTTGGCAAAAAAATATTAGTTATCATTAATGTATAAAAGTAACAATACTTTTTTTAAGCTACGCTATAATCGTGACGCAAAAGACGGAGTATCTGGAGAGAGTAGAGAGTGAGGGATTCATCAGGGATGTATATTTTTACAATTCAATAAATATTGCAATACAAATATCATAATTTCGAACCTTATTTTGAGTTCGACGCTGTGGTAAAAAGTCTTTAGAACTGTTGTAACGCGTATCGTAACTGTATTATAATTAACAAATTGCTTTGTAATTAATATTTCACAATGATTATTGCTAGCCCTGTCCATGTTTTTCCACAAAATCATTGGGTAACACTGTTTTACATGTTTTGCTTGTTTTTCTGCATACTGCTTCGACACATGTTTAACACCAAAATTTGGAGACCTTTTTTTTTCAAAAAAATATTCGGAAGCTTTTCAGTTAGCTGCGTACTGGGTCTTAGCGAAAAAGATTTGGTTCCCTCTAAAATAGTAGAGTACTTTCCCCCCAAGCAGGAATTGTTTCAAAAGAACACACTGATGCTATCAGCGGCTTAACGGACGGCTCGAAACAAATTGAAAGTGGTCTTAGTTTCGCATCTTATCAGGGACCATATTTGATGAGAAAAATTTTTATGGTGACTACGGATGCGCTTATGGTCATCGTAGATAGCTTACAATTGTATTAACAGAGGGTACTTGAGAGCCGCAGTGCTATATTCATAATTACTTTACGCAAAATTAGCGAAAAGTCTCTGACTGCCCTCGTAGGTATCTGCCTTCATAGGTATCAAAAACGTGGGACTTTTGAAAAGTGTCCGTAACGCTAAAGGCAACTCCATAGCCGATGAACTTGCCAGATAATGCTCTATTAATCTCTGGGAGCAAGTAAACATATGCTTGCCTCTCTTCAAATAAAGGACTTCTTACAAAGTACAGATGAGAAAACGGATACTGTCTAAGGACTATTTATGCAGCCACAGTTTTTGTCTGTTGAAAAGATTTTTGCAGGAGCAGTAGGTACAAGAAAGGGAAGTACAAGGTGGTGCACCAGATAGGTAGGAAATTATTGTGGGCTAAATTTCAAAGCAGTCCCTTATCAATCCCGAACGTAATGCAGTTTTTAATTATTAATTAGCTAAGATGTCACCTTCTGGACAACGGACAGATTCGTTCTTAGTTTCAATTTAATGACAGACTTTATTCCTTCATTTGTTTAGTCTCCTTTCTACAACGAGTCTACGTAATTATAAGTTTGTCAAGCCACACAACAACAGTCTTAAACCAGCCTAATCTTATATTACCACAACCTCATTTATAACTACTAACTAATATGCTATTTATTTAGACACGTTCAAAACTAACAAATCAATTGGTTTTTCCGGAAAGTTGTCAGCAACAGCAATTAATATGATACAAACTCTAATTCATTTTCAGTAATTATTTCCATTATTTCCATTAATTTTAACCTCATTGACAGACATCCGCTAGAAAATCTAAAATTATAAATTCCATTTAAGGAGTTTGGCCTAAAGCAAATGTCAGCACTCTAAATGTGCCGCCTTCTTATACATACATCATCATTATTAGCCATATCAACAAAAGCAACCACATTATTAGAAATAAATGTGATTTGTTTTTGTTTTACGAGATATTGATTTTCATAAAAAGAACCACAAAATTAATTAGATTTGAAAAACAAAAAGCAAAGCTCTCGTTTGATTTTCCACATTTGCAACACCTACAACAATTAATGGCAAAAGTTTTCTGCATTTGTCTTTGGCTTGTTTGCTTATGATAAAATGCACAGTGAGTCCAAAAATTATATGGACTGTAAATTTTGAATATAATGGTCTTTTATTTAGTCTACGGTAGTCGTGTGGATAATTTTTTTGTACTTTATTTAATTTAAACACTGTTAAAAAAGATATAAAGAGTATTTGGGGTGATTATAAAGTTATGTAGCACTGGCTGAAAACTTTATTCCAGCCTTCGGATTTAAATACAATCGCTATTTGATTGAAAAATAAATAAGGGGCAAAAAATAATATGCAAAATATCATTGCAAATGTTGGATATACTGTTGACCCAAAGAAGACAAATAACACTAGTTAACAGCATAATGTATCCTCAACATGTTTTACGCTAAATCTGAAAATGAAGTCCAAAAATTTGTTCATGGTACTGTAGATAATTGAATTATCTATCGATGATGCTTGGAAAATATTTTTGTCAAATTTACGGTTTGGTCATTATTTATCCATATCTATCTATTTATATGAAATTTTTCGAAATTTTCGGGAAATTTTCAAAAAAAAATTTTTTCCAACAAAACCGCTAACGAATATTTTTAGCGTTATTTACTCTCATAGACGGTTTAGATCTCTGAACAGAGTTTGGTTCTCGAGCCAAGTCAAAAATAATCTGTAATATACGCAAAAAAAAAATTAAAATAAAGGGTTCTTATATATGATGACATCCAGCCTGCAAATTAACTTATTTCCTGAATTCCAATTTCTTCATTCCATTTCTCCGTACCATGCCCTAGAAAAAGTAGTATATTATAAACGGTAGCCCGAATAATTTTTGGTGGTTGAAAATTTACTTTTTTTATTTTTTTTTTTTCATATAATTACCAAATGCGAATTTATTTTATTTTTAAGTAAATTAATTGAGTAATTAACTTAAACATTTTAATGTGTTCGAATAATTTCTTGTCTCACTGTATACATATATAAGTATGTTTGTATAAGCTAAGGCAAGTGTTTGTTTGTATTGCGGTTGGCAAAAGTTTTGCGGTTGGCACTTGGCATCTCTTTTCATCTCACTCTATGAAATGCGAGCGCCATATTTTAGCATATTAAATTAAAGCAAATGGCGGCAAAGTGCGCGAAGCCAAACCAAGAAGAGCCGCCTTGTCGTCGTGACAACTCCAACAGTTTGGCGAGTGATAAATCTCAAAGTGCTACATCTAAATAAGTTATGCCCCCAAAGCATAAAAAAAAAAAATAAAGGAATGACCGTCTGGGCATAGCCGAAGCCAAAATTCCCTAGCGATTATATGTTTGGGCTATTACCAATTGCAAGCTAAAAAAAAATTATAAAAAAATTCTATATAAAATATATAAAATTATATGCAACAAATTTCGCATTGCTTATTTATAAATTAGAGTGAAATATTATTGCAATTTATAGGGCAAGTCGTCTATATTTTTGTTTGGCAATATGTCCAGAGTTTTTTATCCATCTTAGTTCTTAGCATCAAAATATGTAAATTAGTACTTTCGTAACGCATTTCAAAAGCCATTGAACGTAGCAAAAAAGTCTAGTCTGTAAGTATATCAACAAACCAACAAATAGAAAAAAAAAAAAGAAGATTATTGCTCATGTCTTTAAAAATTTTCATTGGATTACCAGAAGCACAGGAATTGGATAAATAACTGCGCCAAGTTTCGGAAATTTTATTATGGGTTTCATATTTTACACCCATATTAAACTCGCAAATTTTTTGGTTTCGGGCCATTCCGATTATTTATCGAGTTGTCGAACGAAATATTTATTTAGACGAGCCACATCTCAGGGCCATAACGAGATTCAGGTGAACGAGGTGCTTGCCTTGGGCGCAAACGATAAGAGAGTCCCAAAACTTAAAGCAATAAGAAAAAATAATTATTTGAATGATGGATATAAATTTAAAATAAAAATATTAGATTTTTACAAAATTTATAAATACTTTATTTTTTTTTATTGTAAATTTAAATTAAAAAAAAAAGCTCTCTTAAATAAAAAAATTGGTGAAGCTGTTGCGCGCATAACATATGATCATGCCCATTTTTGGCAAAGTTGAGATGACTTCTAAATTTATGGCTGGCCAAAGAAAAATTTACCTTATTATTCAGTTATCGATAAATCGATAAATAACCTGCATTTTGCAAAGCACAAATGTATGAGACTTATATTGCCTATTACATTTATGTAGTAAATATATGTAAAAATTATAAAAATGACATAGATCGATATTGAAAGTGGTCCGCTTCACTTGTTATCGCCCTAGAATATTATTCCACAAAAAATGCCTATGTTGCAAACTAAACTTTGGATAGTTTCTTTTAGATGCATTCCTTGCCGGAACAATAGATCATTGACGCATGATTAAACAAAATTCTTATCCGTTTGGATAATGCCTATTTTTTGTTCAGACGGAAATATATCGATAACAATGCTGTCGATGCTGATCATTCATCAGTCTGCAACGCCTTGTACTTTCGCTGCTTAACATACAATTTTAAAATTTAAATTAATGTACCCTACTTTTGACAGCAGCTGCTCTTGATATTAAAATAATTTGGTTCTTGTGTTATACATATTTTCTATTATATTTAAAAAATGCTTATAGCTAATATATCTAGTCACTGGAAAGTGTATTTTACAAAATCAACCGCAAAATGTAGCCGGTAGTCGCGCATTTCGCAAATGTTCCAACAGCTGCTGAATAAACAATTTTGGCTACGCTTTTCCTATTTGTCTTTTCCAGCTTGTCTTTTTAGATGATGATGATGAAGATGAACTTAACTGGAAATCGGCTTAGGCTTTAGTGGTCATTGCTTTCTATTTTCTGAAAGCACTTAAAACTGCAACTGCCACTTGCAGTTCTAATCAGCATTAAACATACTCAATTAAGTAAAGCTGTTTTTTTTTTTATAAGTTTTTCAGCTGTCAAAAAGTGTCTCAAATGGGAATCATTAGAAACACAAAATTCCAGTCCAGTCCAGTATAAAAGCAAGTACAGGCAGCTGCTCTAGTACAGTTCTATTCAAGAAACCAAAACTAAATCTTTCAACATCAAAATGAAACTGTTTCATTTACTTTTGTTGATTTTTGTATTTGGCAGCAATATTTCCAAAATATTGGCCAAAGGTAGCAACTATTGCAGCCTAATGCCATGTAACGACACAAACATAGCCTGCGGAAATTTTGGAGTAAGTAACATGATAGCCTTACCTGTCTGACTGAAACTGAACTATTCTCTAAAGAACTTGTCTGATGCATGCTTTCCCAATGCCCGTCTGTCGAACATGGCCAAGTACAGAAACATGATTCTTAATGCTTTCAATAGTCTACGCAACGCAGCCGCAGGTGGCCAGGAATATTCTAATCTGCCAGCTGCAGCGCGCATGGCCAAAATGAGCTGGTCCACTGAATTGGAATACTTTGCTAAACTGGATGTTAGTCGTTGCCGCTTGGAGCCAAGAAGATGCATGTGTTCCAAAAACTTTTATTACATTGGCACCATAGTCGATAAATTTAGATATAATGTTATCGTTAAAGCATCGCCATATGCCATAATTGAGGATATGGTCAAAAAATGGGGCTCGGGTGCTTCTGGTTTGACTCGCCGTGAAACGCTAAAACTGCCGGACAACTTGAGAAAAGAGTATGTTGAGAAATTTAACTTACAGCTATCTCTTTTTAATTTTTTTCATCCATTTTAGAGGTGCGTCCAACGCAGCTTTGCTCTTAAGTGAACGAAATTCTAGGGTTGGTTGTAGTCTCTTGCGCTACGAATACGAGCACAAGCGTACTCTACTCTTCAGCTGTGCCTTTGCCACCGATAACTTGATCAACAAACCCATTTATAAGTGGGGACTGTCTCCGGGCAAAAGTTGTAAGCGACGCGATTCCAAATATAGGAATCTATGCGCTACTGGAGAAAACTATGACAATCACAAAAGAATGAACAACGCCGAGGTCTATGTGCATCAATATGAACGTAGATTTTACGAAACCATTTAAAACAAAATTATTAAATTTTTTATCGGAGAGGAACTTAAGATTTACATAATTGTTTGAAATAATAAAGATGCCAAAATCAAATGTTTTCAATCTTGATTTAATTTTGTTGCTTGCTCTCAATATAATTAAGAAAGGGTCAACCAAACAGCCGACAAAGCAGCTAAAAATAGTTCCCTATTACCATTAATCTTCCAAGTCAACTTCAACACTAAAGACATCATTAACTATATTAAAAAACTCCACAGAAAATAAATTTATAATAGCCCGCCATTTCTTTGTTATTCAAAAAAAAAAAAAAAAAATAATAATAATATTAAAATAAATAATAAATTCCTGTTATTACATGCATACTAAAAAAAAACATTTATGTAAGCTTAAGGCCTAGTCGCTATAGCTTTAAAAAAAAGTTAGCTATTATACTATTTGTAATAGTTTATAAGCTGTATATAAATAAATAAATAAAATTAAGAAAGGGGTTTCCCCCAAGACCCCCTTGGCTATGCGCCGAAAATGTTTCTGCTAGTATTATCATCTGTAAAACAATTGATATGAACAATCCGTAACCTTTCTAGTTAAGATCATTATAAAGGGTGATTTTTTTGCTATTTGGTTTTTCAACCTGATTGTTCTGACAGCTCACGCATAATTCATGACATATGCCAAAGTCAAAAATACTCAGTTAGCATTGCCATTTCATCATGGAAAGACCAACGCCCGAACAACGTTTACAAATTATTGAATTTTATTTCCAAAAATAGTGCTCAGTAAAAAATGTGTTTAGACCACTGCTTCCATTTTACGGGCGTTATAATCGATCTTCTCAGCAGGCAATTCATGCACTTGTGCACAAATTTTGCTCCAATTTTACTTTATTGGACCTTCAACCACCAAATCGTCTACGTAGAGTGCGTACTGAAGAGAATATTGCTGTATTAGTGAAGACCGTGAAATTCGGCGTCATTCGCAGCAGTTGGGTATGTGTTATTCGACTACATGGAACATTTTACTCAAAGATCTTGGTTTAAAACCATACAAAATACAGCTGGTGCAAGAACTGAAGCCGGGCGACCTGCCACAACGTCGCGTGTTCGGTGAATAGGCTTTGGAAATGATCGATGAAGATCCGTTTTTTTGTCGAAGAATTGTTTTCAATGAAGAAGCGCATTTCTGGTTGAACGGCTACGCCAATAAGCAAAATTTCCATATTTGTAGTGAAGAGCAACCAAAAGCATTGCAAGAGCTGCCAATGCATCCACAAAAATGTACTGTTTGGTGTGGTTTATGGACCGGTAGCATCATTGGAACGTAATCCTTCAAAGGCGGTGATGGCAAAAGCGTTACGGTCAATGGAGCTCGCTACCGTTCGATGATTTCCAACTTTTTTTTGCCCAAAACGGAAGAGCTACACCTGGTCGACATGTGGTTTCAACAAGATGTCGCGACATAAATCCGGCGAAACAGTGGGCATATGCGAGATGAATTTGTAGAGCAATTCATCTGACGTTTTGGGCCTGTGAGTTGGCCACCCAGATCGTGCGATTCGACAACGCTCGATTATATTTTGTGGGGATATGTAAAGTCACTTGTCTATACAGACAAGCCACCAACTATTGCCAATTTGTAAAACATCATAACTGCTGTTATTCGTGAGATACCAGCCGATATGTTGGAAAAAGTATGCCAAAATTGGACCTTCCGGATGGACCACTTGAAGCGTATTCGCGGTCGCAATTACATGAAGTAATTTTTATAAAGTAAATGGCAATGATTGATTTCCAACCTCAAATAACAATTTTTTTAAATTTAAAAACAAAACTCATTAAAAATCACCCTTTATTAATTTTAGTTAAATAGTACTCGATTGCAGAGCATACCATAATGACAAATAAACTGCTTATAAATCTAATATTTAATCCGTTTCCGAACTAGCTTATAACAACTTCATTAGCCAGTCCTACAACAAGACTGCGCAAAACTATTATCCCACTGCTATAACGCAAAGTAAGCTGCGACTTTACTCTGGCTCCAAATAAACCATAGTATGTATATACATACATATATCATCCTTTGACAGAAGCACAGCGGGAGCAGACCAACAACTGTCTAAATCAGCTCTTGGTGGGGTTTTAAATATTTAATGAAACGCCGAATCGGCAATGAGACGTTGGCAAAGTCCGATAAAAGCAAAAGAGAGAAAAAAAAGACAACAGAGAGCAAAGGATGATGAAAAGGCGTAGCGCAAAATCCAAAGTGTATTGCATATAAATAATGTAAAAAGTGTGAAATGCGCCTAATGGCGTACTGCGATGATGACGTTGACAATGGTGACGACAGGCACAAGCAGCGTCAGAGAGCCCGAGAGCGCGAGCGACAGTATAAGAGCGGGGCAAAACGAAAGCAAGTCTTTGCATGCGCATGGAATGGCGCATAAAATGACAATTGGCAGCTGATGTTCCCAGTCCTTGACTACGAGTATATGTATTGGTGGGTGTATCTGTGAGTGGGTGCAAGTACCTTACAAATGACAGTTGCTTTTATGCTTGCGGCATCGTCAATATTTAATAGAACTCAGCTCGGAACTGAAGCTTAATCTATATAGCATTTTCTTTGTTGTACAATAATCATTTTTCATTGACAATTCATTCGGTGATAAATAAAATCAAATACAAATTTATTAACTTAGTTTTAGTTCTAGGACTAAAACATTTCAAATTTCATCGACTTATTAATTACTGGTGCTGAAAATGTCTTGTGGTTCGTGTCCACAGCGTGGGGTACCCGTTTTTCCGGGTTGCTTTGAGCGCGTCAGTGGCATTTGCAATAAAAAAAATCCTGGCAATGTGGAATCGCTACATAAGCTGGCACATAATGTCATGCCAAAATTCTATGAGGGCTTTGAGCTGGAGTACTTGCATCGTTTGGCACCCAATAAATTTGTAAGAGCAGCCTGGACACTAGGCCATATGCGACCCTCGGGCTTTCGTTTTGGCGGCATCTATACACTGCGCATGGTCGATGATCTGTTGGTAAGCAGTTGTCTTATGGAAGCTGCAGGCACTGCTCCAAATAAGTGCACTTTTCTTACAGCTCACGCCCACCATATGCGGTGACATACATCCCAGCAGCATGGCTGCAAATTTGAATATTTTATATTATCCCTTCCAATGTCTACGCATGGAGGCAATCTTGCAAAAGGCCAAATCGGAGACACCGGTAGACTCACGCTATATCATGGAGTTGACAAGACCTTGCGATACCTGGACCGTAAATCTGTATAATGTGCGCAATGACAGTGGACGCTGCACTTTCTCTGTCATGCGTGCCATTAGCAGCCACTGGGCTGTTGGTGGCGAAGTACTCTTGGAATGGAATCAGCCCAAAAGTCTCATGACAGATTTAGCTTTTGCAGCGCGGTAGGTGCTAAGATGTTCCAATGTCCAAACATTTATGCTTATTACCAATCTCTTGTAGCTACTCTCATTACAATTATTCTTTTGCGGCAACTGCCTCTCGACTAGGACTGGATGTTAGCTACTGGCAGCGCATACATCCTCAAATACAAATGGCCAACACTTTAGCCTGGAGCCGCAACACACGCCAGACCATTGCATCCATAGCCTATGAATGGAGCTTCGGGTCCTCCATTGTGCATGGCAAAATTGACTCAGATGCCACTGTGGGCTTCATGTGGAACAAGTAAGTTTTGGGAGCATTTCCAAAAAAGTGTTTACTATGCTTTTGCAGGTGACTACAAGAATATAGATCTACAGATAATGTTTGGGTAAGGTGGTTTTTTTGGGAGCTAGGCCAGACTACGAAAGAAGTCGAATATATCAGGCATTTTGTTTTCATTTATTGATATTTTATAAGCCAACTGACCGAAACAAAAATTGGAACCAAATCTTCCAAACTTTTCAACAACGTATAGTTTTATATGGAAAAAATCTGAAAAGCTAAAGTTTTTCTATAAATGTCATAACTCAGGAACGGCTTCACCGATTCCAAACAAACTTCACACAAACCACCTCCTCATAGATGGGAACGAACTCTAAAATTTGTGTCAATCGGTTCGGCGGTTCTTGAGTTATAAGATTACCAAGGAAATGTAACTTCTTTTTATACCCTGTACCGTATGGTACAAAGGGTATATGTATTGTGTTTGTGCAAGCCGAAAATGTATGTAACGTACAGAAGGAGAAGTCGGAGACCCCCCAAAGTTACCTAAAGTATGATCAGAGTGACTAGAGAAGTCGATATACCCATGTCCGTCTGTCCGTCTGACCGTCTGTCCGTATGAACGCCTAGATCTCAGAGATGGTAAGAGCTAGAGCAACCAAACTTTCAGATAAGATCCCTTATTAATCCATAGGAGACAAGTTTATTTTATTTTTTGATATCGGGACTACATTATATAGCTCCCATAGGGGTGTTTCAGAGGACCTCGAAAAAAAGCAAAAGTTTTAGATGGATAATTCGTTTGCTTATGAAGATATCATAACCAAATTTGGCAAGTTTTTTAGAGTTCACAAGCACTGTACCAAATTTTATCAAAATCGGTTGACTATATCATATAGGTCCCATAGGATCGATCGGTCGAAAATTTGTTTTTTGTACAAAATTCGTTGTGTTTCGTTTGTTTGTGAAAATGTTGTAACCAAATTTGGCATTAAGAAGTTTTTTAGAGTTCCCAAGCACTATAAAAAATTTGATCAAAATCGGTTGACTACATCAAATAGCTCCCATAGGACCAATCGGTCAAAAAATCGTGTTTTTTACAAAATTCGTTGTTTCGTTTATTTGTAAACATACCGTAACCACATTTGGCATTAAGAAGTTTTTTAGAGTTCCCAAGCACTATCCCAAATTTGATCAAAATCAGTTGACTATATTATATAGCTCCCATAGGGCCAATCGGTCAAAAAAACGTTTTTTGCACAAAATTCGTTGTGTTTCGTTTGTTTGTGCAGATATTGTAACCAAATTTGGCATTCAGAAGTTTTCTGGAGATCTTCAATACTGTACCAAATTTTATCAAAATCGGTTGACTATATCTCATAGCTCCCATAGGGCCGATCGGTCGAAAAAAAGTTTTTGATTAAAAATTCGTCTGTTTTTGGTTGTTTATGAAGGTATCATAATCTAATTTGGCAATCAAATGTCATTTAGTGTTCTTAAGCGATTAACCGGATTTTATTGCAAGCAGTGGTACAGGGTATCCCAAAGTCGTCCGCGACCGACTTTAACGTACGCCATCTTTATATATATAGATGAATTAAGCATCTTAAACTTTTTATTTTTACGAGATGCTACAAAATACCCCTATTGGAGCTATGCAAATATAATATAGCCCCGATATCGAAAAAATAAAATAAACTTTTTTGTCTTGACATAAAAAGGGATCCAAATCGAAAGTTATGTTGCTCTAGCTCCTACCATCTCTGAGTTCTAGGCGTTCATACGGACGATTAGTCAGCATGTCTATATCAAAATATAATATCTATTAGCCAGAGAAGACATTTTGTTTTTAAGCCCTGTACCAAAGGTATAGAGAGAGGGAAACCCCCGAAAGCTACGGGTAACTCCGTTATGGTTAGGAGACAAAAAGAAATTCATTGATTGAAACCTAGATCTTGTAGATTACACTAGATTACAAATTTTAAAAAATTTTGGTATCCTCAACATGTTTTAGTTATTTCTGTAGTAAAATGGCAAGTTAAAACCCAAAATGAAATCCAAAAATTTTGTCATGAAACGTTTTTCGAGATATTTCGAGAAATCCATTTTTCGAAATTAAAAAAAGTGTCTACTTAATATCAAATATCTCTAGTTGTACTCAACGGATTTTAATAATATTCTTACTAAACTGTAGATAATTGAATGATTATGCTTGAAATGTATTTTTGTCAAATTTATGGCTTGGACACTATTAATGTATTCATATGAAATTTTTAGCAAAGTTTTGATAAAATTCTATTTCGAACGTAAATTTAAAAATTTTTAAAAAATTTTTTATTTAATTTTTTTTATGGCTCGTAAAGTTTGATCGATTACAAAAAAAATGATTGATTATTTATCAAAATCGGAGAAAAAATGTGAAAATAACAGAAATTTTTTTAAAAAGTGGAAAATGTAAATTTTTTAAAAACCATAAGTTTAGATGAATAATTTGGCACTCCAAAGTTTTTTAGAGTTCTCAAGCTCTGTACCAAATTTTATCAAAATCGGTTGACTATATCGTATAGCATCCATAAGATCGATCGTTTAAAAAAACCCGTTTAGTGCAAAATCCGGTTTGTTGCTCCAAAACTCCTAAAGATACATATATATTTACCAAATTTAGTTACGATATTTTCAGAAAAAAATTAATCAAAACGAATTTGGCACAAAAAAATATATTTTGACCGATCGGCCCTATGGGCCCTATATGATATATACAACCGATTTTGATTAATTTTAATACAGTGCATGGGAGCTATAAAAAACTTGGGACATCTTCAAAAACACGCGAAACACAACGAATTTCGTTGAAAAAACGTTTAAATTTGGTTACGATATCTTTGTAAACCAACGAATTATCAATCCAAAACTTTTAGTTTTAAAACAAATGGAAATTTTCACTTTTTACTAAAATTTGTGTTATTTCCAAAATTTTTCTCCGATTTTGATAAATAACCACTCATTTTCTTCGTAATCGATTTTTGAAAATTTTTAAATTTACGTTGGAAATAGAATTTTTTCTCAAAAATTTGCTGAAAATAACGAAAAATTTCATATGAATGGATCAATAACAACTAACCCGTAAAGAAAAAAATATGTTTCAAATGTAATCGATGAGTAATTCAATTATCTACAGCTTAAAAAAAAGTAATCAAAATCAGTTTAGTACAACCAGAGATATTTGCTTTTAAGTAGAGACACGTTTTTTTTTAATTTCGTAAGGTGATTTTTTCGAAATATCTCGAAATCCGTTCCATGAAATAATTTTTGGATTTTGCTGTAGTGTTATTAGAGTTATGATGAAGTTATATTTCAAAAAATGTTTTTGTACCACTTTATTCAAATTAGACACCTGCATGTGAATAATTACGAGACATATGTTTTTCTCATGTATTTTGAAGATTTGAATCCGAAACCGCTTTCAGAATTAGCCTTTAAATAATAATTTTTTCGAAATCATCAATTTTAATTGTTTTGAAAATATAAAATCATATTTACTTATAGATACGTGGACCATCTGCCTTTAAAAGTTGGACTCAGTGTTGTTTTGAATCTGCTCACCAATCGCTCCGCTTTTGGTATCCGTCTCTTCCTGGATCCAAGCGGACTGCGTACTGGAGACTAAGATTACTCTGCCAATACATGTACTATATTATATAAATTTTTATTTTAAACTAAATTACAATTAATGTTAACAAATAAATAAATGTTCAAGTTCGGTCGCTTCAAAAAGTATCTTAGGCTTTAGCGCCTTGACTTTTATGCTTGACTCGGCCGGAGGCTACTCAACACACATATGCTGGGAAAAACGAAAAACAAAGCGGTAACTACATATAAATAAAATTTAGAGTCCACTCAATGCTGCAGTGCTGCACATTAAGTATACGACACAGTGGCAAATACAGAAGCAGTATGGCCGCAGTTTCTTGTCGAAAGCTGCAAAGATTTTTTCTTTCAAGTTGTTTGCGGAGCAGCATTTGATTTATGTTTGGAGAAGTCTAGACATAGTAAATATTTTTTAATGCCATGCTTGAAAGTGAAGCAGGAAAAGCTCGTACTCTAACATAAGCATAAATAAATGTATAAACCAAATAAAATTGTGTAAAATCGAAAACTAAATAAGCTCAGCTGAGTTGCATATAATTTTTTCAAATAATCCGCTTAAAAATAAAGGAAATATTTAAGCAGAAGTTGTTCGTATTTTCTGACCCAAAGAACATCAGGCACAAGAGTAGCTTTAGTCTAAAATTGATTTTTGGGCAAAAAACTTTTGCAAATTGATTGGACACAAGCAAAAAAAAGGGGTGCCCTTAAAGAGTCTGTCATAGAATTTATAAATTTGGGGCAGCTGCGTTTTGTTTTCATCATTTAAAGCTTTTGTGGTCTAGTTCATGTAAGCGGCTTTTCCTGGTTACACAAAAGCGTGTCGGAAAAGCTGTAAAACTACATATGCAAGTTTTTCAATCATTTTACCCACACACACATACACACACACGTAGCCCAGCTGATAAAAGCAAATATTAATATTTCAATAAATGTGTAAAATCCTTTTACGTTTGCTTAACATTTCCAGCAACTACAAAAACAAGCAAAAACTTTTGCTTTCGCCTTTGTCGCCTCCAGAGCACCCGAAAAACTCTAACGCCTACAATACTTTGGGGAATACCAAATTCTCCCTTTTGCCTTTTTTTTGTGTTTTTTATTGGTGTGCGCTTATCGTAGTCTTTACAAATCATTAGATTTTCATATCCGATGAATTTTACAACAAATTTTAAACATTCAACAACAAGCTGCAAAAGGATTTTTTTTTTTACACACACACACGCACACCTACACATATGTACACACTCATTTATACATGGCATATATGTACACAGTATATTGAGTTTACTCAGCTCACTCCGCAACCTTTGTTTGCATTGCCATCCTGACACTCACACTGCCTCTCTCCATCTCTTAGTCCCTGGATGCGTGCAAATTTTATTTATTTTGATTCTGTTCTTTTTCCCCAAACTGTCTTCTCTATAAATTTTATATTGTGTCGTACATATGCAGTTGCCTCTTGGTGTTCTGTGCGTGTTAATGCAGACATTTCCGCCGTGTCGCCATTTTATGTTTATTTAAACTTCCTTGTAGGCACATATCATGCACACACACACACACACTGATACACACGACACGGCGCAGCATTTTCGCTCCGAGCAAATAATAAAGAAATATCTTATATAATTTATTATCAATGCTGGCTAAAAGAAATGTCAGAGGATTTTACATGAGTTGGAAATGCTTTCAGCCAGTCCATCTCTCCACAAACGAGATGTCAATGAAAAACAAGAAAAGTTTTAAAGAAAATTATTTTATTTATGAAATTATTAATTGAAATTCGTGAAATTTGTTTAATTCATTTAGGGAAACGGCAAAGCCTCTTTGTAAGTAATGTAAGTTATTTTCATTATGTATTACGAAAATTCCTATAACTAAATATATCTCAGCTGTTAAGCTTCAAGTGAATTTGAATCGCTTTAAGAAAATATATATCGGCGAAAATAAGTGAAGCGAGCCACTTTTTTCGATGCGTTTTTTGGCGATTATTTGTCGAGTTATTTTCGTTATTAAGTTATTTCGATTTTTGTTTAAAGACGTTTCTTTGATTTTTCGTTAAACAAAGATAAAACTTTAAATTAAAAAAAAAATAATTTTATTTTTTATTTCATTTTTTTAAATTATTTTTTAACATTTTTTTTTTAATTTTAGTTGTAGTAAAGTTATAACTAAAAATTTGTTCAATAAGCCGAAAATATTAATCCAGAACTTAATTATTATTTTACACAAAAAAAATTAATTTTCAAAAAGAAATAATATCGTGATTAAAGTTTTAATTTTGCTTTTCAACAATCTTGAAATAACTTTTTCAATGCCTCAATTCAAGAAAAAATTGTTCGCATTTCTAGAATGAAAGGACTTGTTTCAAGCAGAAACAAAATCAGAAAAAAACACAAAAATGTGTGTGTTTATCTTTAAAAAAAACTATATGAACTTTCACAATAAGAATTTATTATATGAAAATAAAATTTAAAAAAAATTAAATAATTAAATTTGCATAAAGCCTGAAGGCCAACGTTGCTCTGGCTCCAACCTTTTTATAACTTAGAATTAACTTCTACTTAATAATTATATAAATAAATAAATTAATAAATATATAAATAAATAAATAAATAAATAAATAAATAAATAAATAAATAAATAAATAAATAAATAAATAAATAAATAAATAAATAAATAAATAAATAAATAAATAAATAAATAAATAAATAAATAAATAAATAAATAAATGAATAAATTTTCATAATTTTTTTACAAATTGAAGATTTTTTGTTCGAACATATTTTGAGAATTTTTTGTCTTATTTTAATATTTGTTCTTTTAATAAATTTCAATGTCTATTATGCAAAAAATGTTAATTTAAAAATTTTTTACTTTTGATTCATATCAAAACCATAAAAATAATTTGCAAATTGAAAATTAATAAAAACTACTTGAGTGTCGCGAAGGAGCAGTTTGGACTTATTTACAAAAGTTGGATTGAATACTTTTTTTTCGGGAAAGAGTGTTGAAATAAATTCAGTTTTTTCGTGGTAGATGATAAAGGGTATGTTCCACCGCCTCGACTGCACCACAATTTCTTCAGAGAGAGATTTTAGTCTTGCTATAAGAAATTTTAATTCAAAACATTAGGTCGAATCCGAATAAAATATTAGGAAAACAAACACGAATAAAATATTCGGAAAACGAATAAAATATTCAGAAAACGAAGAAAATATTCGAATTCGTTTTGTTTGGCTTCTTGGTGTCCCATTTTCAGCAAAACGAATTTTGTATGTGGTTTCAATACGATTGCTGCACGTGCACGTAATTTAAGCTGAAATAATTTTTTAAATGTTTTTGGATACTCTTAGTTTCTTCTTATGCCAATTTCAAGTTATCAAGTTTATTGATAACTATTTTATATAAAAAATGGTATTCAATATCTTACAAAAATGGTTCCTGTCTTGTTTAAAAAAAAAGTTGCCTTAAAATTAAAATTAGCTATAAAAAAATTATTAAATCAAACGAAAATGTAAACGATTTGAAGAAATCGAAAAATCTGTTTTGAATCTTCCTCTGCTAACAAACAGTAAGGGAAACAGAAAATATCGACATCAAAAAATTTGGAATTGGGTGCATGCAATAACGAAAACGAACAAGCCGATTAAGTCTTTTTTTTTAATTTAACAGTTTTTGGTCTTATTTTTTAAAGATATAAAATTTAAAATGTTGCCAATCTTAATTTAGGACTTAATATTTGTTTATCACTGGCTATCAGGCTGTCCGAATTTTAACCAAAAACAAATATTTCTGGATATTTAATTATTGAACGTATAGTATATAAAAATAATGGTGCTGAAATATAGAACAAAGGATGAAATGCTCTGCGAACATCAGCTAAGAACATGATCAGCATGATACTCTTAGGTCATAAATGGACACATAGTAATACGGTAAGAACTTAAGAGCCTATCTCTATCCCAACTCTAGCCCATCTAACCAAAGAATCTAAAGATTTTTTTATATTTTATTTACAATCTATCTTTATTAGACAATAAGTAAATTTACTAAATAAAAATTAATACAATATAAGTATAACAGCAATTTTCCATCGAAACCTACTATTGTGTTTAGAATCTAAAGATGAAATCTAAAATACCATTTAAGTGTTTGAGGTTTTTCATCTGCAGGGAACCCTGTTCGAAAATTTAAAGTGTTCCACCATTTTCGGTCACCCTTTTTCAGCAATAATATTCATCTACTGACAAGCAATAAATTCCCTTATAATAAAGAAATTATCATTTTGAAGTAGAGTAATAAAAATTTGTTCCTTAGTGTTTAGACTTACTTTGAAGAAAAAAAAGTTCATAAAGCTTTTAAAACAACTAAAAAAAGATATATATATATATATCTGATAATACATTATGGCCGATCAATCTTAAAATTTTCAGCGTAGTTTTTTAGTAGAAAACTATTGGAAGTTTCGAACATTTTTTGTATATCGGTGAAAATAAGTGAAGCGGGCCACTTTTCCCCCACACTTCTCCGATTTTGATGATTTTTACATATTTGGTAGAGCTACTAGCCAATAGTAACCACGTCATATTTTATGTCAAAATTTTGATTATTTATCGAGTTATCGATAACTAAAAATTGGATTTTTCATTTTTAGACTATTCTTTGACAAGATAAAATATTAAATTTTAATTTTATATGTAAATATCATCAAGAAGTTTGGGGGAAAAGTGGCCAGCTTCACTTATTTTCATCGAAATATATATAGTCTACGAGAACATACGGACGGACACGTCCTATGGGTGAGGGGTAAAAAATGGCGATTTTTTCACCTTTCCCCCTCTACTATTGAAATTAAAAAAAAAACACCAACAAAAAACTAAAAGTTTTAGTCTGCACCTTTAAATACTTCAGTCGAAATTCTGAAATGAATTTATTATTATATTTACCTATATTTATACCTTATTAGGCTTTCATAATTTTTAGGGCTCAATCTTAGTTAAAAGGTCTGCCAGCACATTGTATTAAACTCAAACTAAGCAGTTTCACAGTCCATCACGCATTTATTTCGATAGTGCCTTTTTTTGTAATTATATTTATTTGCCTACCATAATACTCTTTTTTATTTAAAAGAGATTCATGACATCATCTGACAGAGCTATAATACATTTTTCCCTTGTTTTTAGCCAGGCTTAAAGCAGCTCTTAAAAATTAAATGATTAATATACAACAACAACAACAAAACACTTTTAAAAGGGTCAAAATTACATACATATGTATATTTATATTGCTCAGTGTAACGTAAATAGAAAATGTACAAAAATATTCCCCAGGCAGAAAATTCTTATACAAGAAAATAACCAACCGAACTTGTTTGCAAGCCACACCAAAAAGCGTTTATGTTTTTTAAAAACCAAAAAACAAATATATAAATAGACACACACACCCACACACATACATATACATACACACATTTGGTATGCTTACCCCTAAATGCAAAGTTGTAGGATTTTTTTTTGTTTTGTTGATGAGTGTTATACTAATACCCTATACCTAAATGGATAAGGCGTATATTAAGTTTGTGCTTGAAAATGTATTTCACACTTAAAAGATACGAGTAAAAAGAGTAGATGGAATTTTTTTATTAATACACTAATTTAAACAAAATAAAGGTTAAAATAATTTGCGCCAATCATTTTAAAAATTAATTCATACTAACAAAAAATTTATTTTTCATATAATAACTATGATAATTTTGTTAAATTTTTTTTATAAAAAGCAGTCCGAAATAGTTTAATTTTATAAAATTTAATTAAACAAATTTTGTGTATAATTAAAAAAAACAAAATTTTTTTAATAACTATTTATTAATTAATTTTAATAACTAATAATTAATAGCTAATCAATAATACATATTAATAAGTAACATAAAAAATTTTCGTTTGCTGACATCGTTTTGGTACATATGTATTAACATAGCCTAAGGAAAGGTTTTTTAATATCGATATATTAATGTACTTAATTTAGCTAAAAAAAATTTTTTTTTAATTTCTTAATAGAAAATGTTGATTTAACAAAAAAAAAATAGCAAAAAAGAAAATATTTTTTTAATGGTATGAATTAGGAACTAATTTCAATTTTTAGGGATTCCATTTTTAATACCCATATTTTTTTTCTATTGTAAAAATACAGTTGTGTAAAAACTTTTTTTTTCACAATTTTGAAAATATAGTATTTTACTTTATTCCCGTTTCCACGAATCGATCAATCGAAAAATTGTAAAATTTTTACGATATAAAGTTAAAAAAAAAAATATCCTTTTTTAGGCCATGCAAATATTGAAAAATATTAACATTACAAAAGTGCCTCGTAAGTTAAAAAAAAAGATGCCGTACGATAAAGTCGGGCGCGGACGACTTTGGGATACCCTGTACCACCACATTGCAATCAAGTCCGATATTGCTTACAAACTCCAAAAGATATTTATTTTTCTACATACGTTTTTTTGACCGATTGGTCCTATGGGAGCTATATGATATAGTCAACCGATTTTGGTAAAATTTGGTACAGTATGGAAGATCTCTAAAAAACTTCTGAATGCCAAATTTGGTTACAATATCTTCACAAACAAACGAAACACAACGAATTTTGTGCAAAAAACGTTTTTTTGACCGATCTGCCCTATGGGAGCTATATGATATAGTGAACCGATTTTGATAAAATTTGGTACAGTGATTGGAAACTATAAAAAACTTTTGTGTATCTAATTTGGTTACGATATCTTCATAAACAAATGCATTATTTATCTAAAACTTTTGGGGTTTTTCGAGGTCCTCTGAAACACCCCTATGGGAGCTATATAATATATCCCCGATATCCAAAATATTTTTAAAAATACTTTTAAAACTCCCTCTAAATCTCATATCGGCTTTCGCAATTAAGAGTATGCTAAAGTCGTTATATTCCAACTGTAGTGAGTCCACTTGTGTTTTTTTCAGAGTTTGGGTTCGCTGAGTGGAAAACATATTTAATTAAAGCTATCCGCATATTAAAAACTTTTTTGTTTTGTTTTCATATTTTACACTTGGCTAGCAGTTTTTTATTTTGTTTGTTGTACATTCTTTTTGGACTTTTTGCTGCATACTTTTTAGCCAAAGGAAAACTTAAGCTGCCACATTACCAAGAGTTTTGTTGTACTGCAATGAAAATAAATAACAACGCTCGGTGGTTGGGGGTTGAGTGAGATAAAGGGAGGCACAGCGGCATAAGCTTTAAAAAGCAAAAATGCCCCAAGGCGCGGGTCACTCAAGTTTTATAAATATGCAAAATTTTAATGAATTTTTGTTTTCGGCTTGTTTTTTTTTGGCAGACCTCCAAAAGATTGAAGTGCTGGATACTTTTGGGAACTACGCGAAGTTCTTGGCTTGCCTTAACCATTAAGTAGCTTTAAGTTCAGGCCAAGTTTAGTGTTTCTTTTAATTTGCGATAAGAAATTAAAGCAAACAAAAACAAAGAGCAAAAGCACAAAGGAAAAGGAAAAGCCATGTAATGACATTGTTTGCTACGCTCTTTACCTTTTGCACCTTTCTTTTATACTCCATTCTCCATTTTCCATTTCCATTTCGGCACACTTTTTAATATACCTTTGAGTGAAAGTCATAAAATCACAATAAGTGGCCATTTTGTTTGGACCCAGTTCTTTGGCAGTAACCAAAAAAAGAAAAAACTTTTAATTTAATTGCTGCACTTTTAAGTCGAACCTCGTTTACTTTTAATTCAATTGGCACCACAAATGTTTTTGTTGTTTTTTCTTGATTTTGTTTTTTACTTTTTTTTCTTTTTTAGCTCCCCTTAACAACTTCAAATCGAATTAAATGGTGCGCGGACGCATTAACATAATCAGCTCATTGAGTGAGTAGGTGAATGTGTGTGTGTGCGTGTGTGAGCCAGTGGCTTAGACAGTGCGGGAGCTAGGAAGGACAAAACCCCGACTGCCACGGAAACAACGAACTTTTTTAAGAAAGTAAATAAAGTTCCAAAATACGCTAGCAGTACAACTGGCGAAAGACACCGACTCAAAAAAATCCACTTGCTGGACAGCACCAAATGAAATAAATTAAAAACTCAATTTGGAACATAAAAAAGAATTAATTGCGATCATGGGACCACGTCAAGAAGTTAGTTGCTTCCGCAAATCCTTTTCCTAGACAAATAATAAAAATAACGAAAGTTTCATTTAATATTTAAGGAAAAAAAAAACATTGATATAATATCCGGTTATTCCAAGTAGGAACATAGGAAATATTCATTGAAAATAATAATATAATATAAAAATAAAAAAAAAAAATTAAAAACCAACCAATATTTTACGAAAAACTTTTATTTTTCAAAAATTACAAAAGCAAAATTGTAATTTCAAAAAATATTCATAAAGTATAAATAATTATCATTATACACGAAATAGTAAATTATATACATATTAAATAAAAACAAAATAAAATAATTTATAAAGTAGCAATTAAAAAGTCTATATGAGTTATTCTCTGTCATAGAAGCCACCCCCTGCGCACTTCAATTTTTAAGATAAAAGAATGTGTTCGGGTTTAAAAATTTCGTCATCTCTTCTATTTTTGCTTACCGTATGGTGAAATTTGATATATTAAAATGGCGACGCTGAAATGGCCGCCAAAACAAAGTAACTGAACAATTTCATTTTTTAATCTTATGCTCAGAAAAACAATATTGCAACGCCAATTAATTGCTATTCAGATACTTTTAAGTAAGCTGATTATGAGTAACTTATCCGTTTTAAAAAATTTTAAAATGGCGAATCTAAGATGGCTGCCGAAAAACCGAAAAATTATTTTTGTGATTATAGCACGATTCTGGGCTTGGAATTTCTAAAATGATGGTAGTGGATTTGACAAAGATTGACCCATATATAAAAGAGTAAATTGTAAATTGAGTGAAATGATATTTAAAATGTGAATTAAAAAAAGAATTATATAGCAAATACCAAAAAAAATGTCACTCGACCGATTTAAAAGTTTTCAGTCCATAACTCTATCACTCCACTACGCGGAAGAGCTCGCAACATGGCTTTGAGTCAGTCATCCTAATTGGTGCAGCGGCTAGGCAAGGAATTTGTATCTGTACAGTCCAGCTGTTATCCAGCCTCTGCCATCGCACACCATGAAGATTAAACTTATTCGAAACACGGTGGTTGCGCTGAACCATACTCAGTATCACTCTGCTGGGTACCTGGTCACTCTGGCATACCTGGTAACAAGGAGGCAGGCAAGTGCGCTTGCAAACGATCAACGCTACCAGCGGCTTTCCAGTTACAGATATAAAAGACTTTGTTGTATAGGAAATTAAGAAGATAGTCAGATCCAAGGCAGAACGACAATGAGACACTATGTCCGGTTGTCACATTTTACGAGCAATCTGGCCAAAGTATCACCCAAAGCGAACATTCGAGCACCTGCGTTTCCTTAAGAGCAGGAATTGGATGGTGACAGGCGCAGTAACGAGGGTCTGCGCTATTTGCCCTGTGGCAGAGAGGATGGATCAGCAGCTGCGCAGCGCGCCAAGGAGTTATTCTATAAAACTCAGCCAAAACAGCCTAGAAAACTCCTTCAAAAAACAGAATTGGGTAAGATCTCTAATATCATTATTTAATTGGTTAGTAAGCATTTAGCTTATAAAGGCTTGATTTTAAAGAATTTTTTGGCGATCGACGCATTTTAAATAACTCGTATTTTCACTTAAAGGCCTATACGCAGTTCGAAATATTTCGCACGAAATGACAAAACTTTATATAAAAAAAAAATTCCAAATGGGCTATCCACTCTATTAATCTTTACTTTTGATTTTGTTCAATCTTTATAAATTCGAAAGGTTGAAGCAAAAATTTTCTTATGCCATAACCCGTACAGAATGATCTCAAGAAAGTACAGAGGCTAGCCTGTGTCCTACCGAAACACTGGAAGTTCTTATGTACATTATGGACTTATTTTCTTATAGAAAATATAAGGGCATAGAAATCGCTATTCTGTCATATACTCAGGCCGCTATAAACGCGGTGACTGGCTCAAAAATAAATTCAAAATTGGTTCAGGAAACCAGAGCCAAACTAAACCACCTAGGATACTGGAACAACGTTTCCCTTAGATGGATCCCAGGACATAACAACATTCCTGGGAACGAAATTGCTGACAAGCTGGCACGAAACGGTGCTGCGAACCAATTAACAGGGCCTGAACCCTTTTGTGGCATTGGCAGACACACCATTAAACAACTGCTACGAGAAGAGGAGAGATCCATACGACAATCAAACTGGATTGGCACGACTGGCTTACGACAGTCCAAGCAGCTCCTCGGTTCCTATGATCTGAATAGGTTCAAGAAAATCTCCTATCTGGGCAAGAATTCCCTTAGGATACTTACTGGGTTACTTACGGGACACTGCAGACTAAGGAAACACCTGAGCATGATGGGCAACGTAGATTCTAACACTTGTAGGTTCTGTGAAATAAGGGAGGAATCCTCCCAACACATACTAACGGAGTGTGACGCTCTCGCCAGAAGAAGGGCATCCCTAGAACTAGACTAGAACCATCCCAGATAATTAAATTTATCTCCATAATTGGACTGGCCAAGGAGCTCTAGAGCTAGTAGGGAGCCCAATAGATCCTAAGAGTCGCAGTGCAGTTTTTCCCCTCACAATTACTTAACCCTCTTGGGTACGCCACTGGAGCATATATGTATAACTGTAAGCTACTGAGCTCTGAGCATGGCAGCAACAAGTCATACATATGTATGTACTCGTATGTACGAGTATATAAACACACATACGCTGAAACAGCTTAAGCAGCTGTTGCCAACATTTTCCACTGAATTTTAAGTAAGCTGTCTAACAGATTGACTGCTTGGCAGACGGAATGATTGACGGACTGGCTGATTGACTGAGCTTGAGCTTGAGCTTAACGTGGCCAACGTAAAGGCGCTTAACCACATTTAAAAAGCAAAACGCTTTAGTCAACTGACCAACTGCGATTGCCAACTAAGCTGTCTTCTATTGCCTGACTAAGAGCTTCGGGCTTAGTATTTATATAACATCCTTAAATCGCACATAAATTAAGGTTACAGTAATACATAAAATGTAGTTTGTTAATAAAATTAAAACTGATTTTTAAAATTTAATTCATATTGCAAACAAAAATTTTTCAGCAATATTTCAATTTTTAAACTTAAGGGGAGGTTCTTTCAAATTTGGTCGAGAAAATCGATTTTTTTTTTTAAAAAAAATGATAGCTACGAATATGTGTACGAAAGAATTTTTCGATACGACCGATATTTATAGAAATAGAGCTTCTTGAACGCACCTAAGTCGCTCGCGCTGAGGGACGTTCTAAAAACTTTAAATGCGTTTTTCTCGGAACCATGTTTTCCATCCGCATTTCAAGCATAGCTCTTCATTTAAACCATGTTTGAAATGATATAATTTTTTCTATGGCTTATACTAACAATATACATAAAAAGTGTTTAATTGTTATTTTTCAGCATAGTCTAATCTTAAAAAAAGTAAAAAAAAAAAACAATTTTTTTTTTCGAACGTCCACATTTCAATAAATTTTTCGTCAAAACTCATTCTGATTTATATATAAGCCATAGAGAATTTCATAATTACAATAAACAAACAACATTTTTAATTTCTGTTCACTAGAAGAGGTTGGAGAACTGAAATGTGGGGACGATGTTCTGCGTGCAGAGGCAGACAAGAGCCGCCATTTTGAATTTCGTCGAGATAAAAATGTCCAATATTTAGCTGTTAAGTCACAATTAAATAAAAGCTGAAACCACGTCAAATAATTCCCAAACTTCGCTTTCTTGTCCGCCAAATTTGAAAGAACCTCCCTTAACGCGTTACGGCTTAATTTAAAATAAAACGTGGTTTCAGCTTTTATTTAATTGTGACTTAACAGCTTAATATTTTTGAACCAATTTTTTTTTTTAAACTAATAATAGTAAGTAATAGGGCTCTACAACCAATTTTTTTATAAAAAAAAAAAAAAAATGCAATTTTCTGTATTTATTTTCCATCAATACATATGTCAATCGACATTTTTTTTTAAACATTTCTTTGATACCTTCTTTGGTGTGAGTATGAATCAAATTGATTTGATTGACTTAAAAAAAAAGTATGAAAAAAAATTGGATCAAACAATATTATGTATCAAAAAATTTCTTTAACCCTAGACCTGCCCTTGGGGCACTGAATGCTCCAGATGAATTTCAAAAATTATTTTTTTAATTTTTGCATACAAAATACATATGGGGCACTGACTGTCCCAAGGTCGAGTAAGATGAAGGACAGGTCTAGGAGTAATTTAATTTTTTTGTTTTCCTTTTTTTCATGTGACTAGAATAGAGCCAGCGCACAGTGGAACAATCTGACATTTTTTGCTGCAAAAATCCTTAATTCTTTTCCTTAAATATTTTCATGAAATAAATTTAATTTAAAAAAAAATTTGAAGGCTTTAAAATAACTTTTTAAGAGCTGCACAATATGTTCTGGCAGTGACATTTAATTTTGGGTGCAATATTATCCTTTACAAACTGCAAATTTGTAATTTTTTTTCTATAGAAAATTACGTTTAAGGACCAATTACATTATAAATAATTTTATATTTCAATTAATAAATTAAATTTTACAACCATATATTTTTTCGTAGATTTTTTATATATTTATCTTACTAGGGATATGCCAAACTGATGAAGCGCATACTTTTAAAGTATTGTCGCAGCCAGGCTTATTTATTGCTCTTATTTTCATTAACTTTGCCTTCTATCGCAACTTTTTATGGAAACATCATTTATATCAATGGCCGCCCACTACATACACATATCAAGCTGCCAATTCTCATAACTCACATTCATAGCTGGCACGTTTAATGAGTTATTTTAACCCAGATTTCATATATACATATGTTATATTCATTTAAGCCATAAACTATATTGAAAAAAAGGACTCAAATGCAATTGCATGCCGATTCTTTCGAAGTTGAGGGGGCGGGCTGCGGGTGGCAAATGAATGTTGGCATATGACAAGCAATGTTAATAAGTTTTTATGCTGGGATAATAAACAAAGAGTAAAAAAAGAACTTACTAAAAAATGAAAAAGGAAAACTATGGAAAATTGCAACGCACACAATATTGCTTGGTTAGCCGCAGAAAAATCACAGCCATCAAATAATTAAACTGTCATGGCATTTCAGGGACTGTCAATTACATTTGCGAAACGCTGCGAGGCATAGAATATAAAAATATGTAAGAAATAAAAGAAATAAAATATATATATATGTGTGTGTGCTACTATATAGTACATAATATGCAAAACTGGAAATTGAAAACTGCATTTGAATGCAATTTTTATATTTAAATTGAAAATCAAACAGCATTGAAGCCAGATATCGAATATGAGTGCCTCACTTTCGAGGCACTTGGCTTTTCAAAATGGCGCCCATATGCGTGGGTTGGAAATGCCAAGGCTGGTGCAAGAAGAGTGTTTTCCATGGTACGGCTTGCTTTGCCAGGTTGCATTCGTTGTGGCCTTTTGCTTTGTGGTTTAAGTGCAAAATAAAAATATGTATTGATGGTTTAGCACAACAACAACAACAACAAGAGATGGCTACGCGCGCCATTTTCAATTTGCATTTAAAAATATTCCAATTAAAATGCAAGCAAAAGAAGTGCATAAAATAAAAATAAAATGCAATATCAAAATGGCAGCATAACTCTTTTGATGTGCATTCGATTTGAAAACAACCTGCCACATCTGACCGACTCTCAGTCTCACCACGAAGTGAAACTAATAATAAAAAAGCAGATTATTTCAAACATTCATAGGGTTAAGTGTATTATAGATTTATGCCATGTCAAAATTTGTTTCGGGCAGACAGTAAGCTGATTGTTCAAAAAATTAGCAACAGTGGTTACCTCTAAAGAGTTAGTTTGTAGGGAAATTTTTGCTTCGTAACTAATTTGAATAAACAAATGTTTTTAAAGCGAAGAAAATAATAAGATTTACAAAAAACCTTATGTTCTTGACGTTTGATTGATATGCTTTATAAACAGCTCATAAAATGACAACAAACAAACTCAAACCCGATTCAGCTGATCATCGTTTTCTTCCGAAATTAGAACCACTATAGCTATCACACATTTTTATTATTTTTTTTATGTACTCAATAAATTTACTCGAGCATATGTGAACCTTCGCAATAATCAGTCAAAAAAATAAAATTATTAGCAAAAAAAATTAATTAAAAAAAAAATTTACAAAAAAAACGATTCAATGATTTTTATTCATTCTAGAAATCTAAGATAATAAAGAAAAATTTGCCGAAAATATTAGTTTAGCCATAAATCGATAGCAAAGGTTCCAGCTGGATATGGAACATGAAGCGGCCCCAACTTTTTCATAGGCGCATACCATACATTTTATATTCACAGTCGAGATGAACCAAGAGTAACCGACCACCTGTTTAAGTCTGAAAGACATCTCGATTTCTTACATTACTTCATATCGGTGATGCCAATTTAGCCGTTTTCCGGGTAGATTGGTTCTTTTGTAAACTGCTTCAGCCAAAAAATTATCGAAAATCCCCTTCGCCTTGAATTGCATTTTTTTAGCATGAATTTTTTTAAATTTAATGCAATTGCAACTTTTGGGAAATTTAGGTCTGGGTATCGACTCACTTTGGTCAAAAATAATTCCCCACTCTATCGAAGGGGACATTATTGCAGACAAGTTTGAAAGGTTTATGGACTGAGATCTGACGGCACTCATTTGAGTCACAATTGAAATAGTTAAAGCATATGAAAAGATAAAGAACAAACACTTGAATAAAAAAGTTTGTCAAAAAAAATAAGTAAAAATTTTTTGTAGAAACCATTTTAAAAAACCCGACGGATCCAAACTTAATGGTAGGGTCGGCAGCGGCATATTCTCGGACAAGCTCAATTGGAAGGTTTCTCTTAGGCTACCAGACCACTGCAGCGTCTTCCAGGCGGAAGTTCTCGCCATCTTTTACGCGGCGAAATCACTACAGGAGGGCGGAAGTTTTGCAACAGACATTACCATTTTTTCGGATAGTCAAGCTGCAATAAAATCCCTCACTGGTTTCAACGCCAACTCCAAGCTCGTGCATGTTTGCCAAATCGTCCTAAACCAGCTTTCCTTGCTCTCTAGGGTACGCCTCGTGTGGGTACCCGGACATAGGGACATACTGGGTAACTGCGTGGCGGACGAACTGGCCAAACAGGGCACCCTCCTTCCCGTTGTCTATACCGATATAGACATCGGTACTCCCCTGGCCACAGTCAAATTGGCCATTAAACAAAAGTATCTGGCAATTGCCCGTAATGCCTGGGCTAATGAGGATTCTTGTCGCATTTCAAGACTCACCTGGCCAAATATCGACAGCAACAAGACTCGGAAGTTGCTCACGTTGAACCGCAAATCCCTTTCGACTACTGTGTCTATTCTTACAGGACATTGTCTTATGGGCAGGCATGCCGCAAGAATGCGCGTCCCCTCCAACGATTTCTGCCGCGGCTGCGGATCCGAAGAGGAGGAGGAAACCGTCTTCCACCTTATGTGTCAATGCCCCTCCCTAGCAAGAAGGAGACTAAGGACCCTTGGGTCCCCTTTTCTGACCAGCCTCACAGACCTCTCCAACCTCTGTCCCAGAGAAATAGCCAGGTTTATTGAACTTTCAGGCTGGTTCAGCAATAATCTGGTTACTATGGGATAGTCGTGCCGGTCCTCTCAGAGCGGACCATGTGCCGACCAGCGATTCCAGTATACACAAGATATAAGGGAATCTCTGGTCAGCTCGTGGCCAGCGATACCTGTGGCATCACAAAGGGCCTCCTTGTGCCTAAGTGTGTCTGGGCTGTTTTCAGGACAGGCAACCACTATAACCTAACCTAACCTATTTTAAAAAACACGAAATACAAATTTTTTAATTTTAGAGCTTCTACAAATCAACAATAATGATATTACAATAAATGTATCACAATATACAATATGGCAAAATATTGACCCCACTATTGGCTTAAAGTAAAAAATAACAAGATCTCAGCAGTTAAAACGGAATTTTTTGAATTTTCAACATTTTCCCTTAACTAATTTTTTTAACCCTGTTCGAATGCTAAAACTGTGCGTGTATTAAGTTAGTTGAACGGAATAAAAATCAAATTTTGAAAATACATGTAAATTTCTCGATTAGCTGAATCTATCGGGTAAGGTGAGGCAAATCCGACCTAGTAATTAGTTTTCCATAAAATACTTATTTGACATCGGATCAACTAGCACGATATACCAAATATAAGCTAACGCTTTGCCGCAACTTCAGACCAGACCATTATTCATTTTTGTGATATATTTTCCAAAATGGTGGGGTAAGCCCGACCGCCTATGTGATCTAAATTCAATGGTTTTTCGATTATAAATCAAAAGAGCTTTTTATTAGTTAACAAAACTAAATGTATTGATCGAAATGAAAGTTAAATAAATGTCAAAAAAGAATGAAGATCTTATTCAAGTTTGAAGTTGATGTTGCTGGTGTTGAAGTGGCGAGTAATGGATTGAATGAAATAGCATCTTCTTGTTCTTGATTAGCTTTAGCTTCAACATCCATTTCACGTTCTTCTAATGGCCGATCAGTTGTGAGGCTGGGCATGAAGTCGATGGCTTGGAAAATACCAGTAACACGAAATCCAGACCTTATATTGACATATGCATCACATAAAATTAATGCATGGCTTCTGCATAGCTATTTTGAACGGGCGAAATACTAACACATATAGCGGTTGTGAGCAATGAGGAGATCGACAGTATTGCAAAGGAGCTAAGTATCGATGGCTTTCATGAATATCAATCAATATCAATACTGGCTGATCACTTAAATTTGCCCCACAATTTAGAGGTCGGATTTGCCCCACTCTGTATTTTTTCTGTCACTTAAATCATATAAAAAAACAACGTCACAATAAGAATCAAATGAAAAAAGGCGATCGGATTTGCCCCACAATTTAAAGGTCGGATTTGCCCCACTCTGTCTTTTTTCTGTCACTTAAATCATATAAATAAACAACGTCGCAATAAAAACAAATGAAAAAAAGGCGGTCGGATTTGCCCCACAATTTAAAGGTCGGATTTGCCCCACTCTGTTTTTTTTCTGTCACTTAAATCATATAAATAAACAACGTCACAATAAAAACAAATGAAAAAAGGCGATCGGATTTGCCCCACAATTTAGAGGTCGGATTTGCCCCGCTCTGCCATTTTTCATGACGACGCAAATAAAAAAAATTATACGAAACTTTCAACCAATACTATATAGGCACTATATAGCTTTACTTTATTTAAGAAGAAAAAAATGTATAATCAAATATTCACAAAAATTAAATTGAAAATTGTAAAAATATTCTTGCCGTTTGACTGATAGACGACTGTCATGCTACCATTTTAGTTATTTTGAATGCTCTACACAGCCACATTAATGTGAGCTCGCTCAGTGTTGCCGTTTTTGTGAAACAGTGGGAGGTCGAGTTTACCCACACTGTCGGATTTGCCCCACCTTACCCTACTATTTCGATTCATAATGACTTGACTGAAAAATATTTAGTAATGATAGGAATATGCAATATAAGACAAAAAAAAGACAATAGTATGATGATTTCATTCTTGGGGGAACATATCAACCCGTTTTTTCGTGGTCGGTTTGTTCTGTTTTTGTTGCGGTTAGTTGGCATCTCTGCTCCAGATATAAAAGCACGTAGCGCTATAGTGTACTTAGAATTTTAGTGTACAAAATATCGGAATAGGACTACTCTGCAGCGGTACATAACGTCATCCTCGTTATTGTAGTATGAATAAAGCTAACAAATATGGCTAATTTAATCTTAATGCCGTGTGATTTTGGAATTGTTAAATAAAACTAAACGTTCACGTAATCCATTCCTTAAAGACAGTTAACTGTTTTTAAGGCAATAACAGTTTTTTTTTTTTCACTGCATCTCGCGGTTACAGTTCATAAACATTTTGCACTACATTAAATTTTATTTCACTCTCAGCTCTAATTCACTCCCTTTCCTGCTCTTTGTCAGTACAGCTATCACTTTCTTTCAGCAGCGCATTCATATTCATTTGTGTTAAACGCAGCATAACGCATATATTCTCTCTCTTTCATTGTCGTCAGACCCAGCCGAACTTATGCAGTTATTTTTGTATACCCTGTATTTTGCTTAAAAGGTTTTATCGAGTTCTTTTAAACGTATAACAACAAGAAATCGATTTAGCCCAATACGGCTGTCTATCATGACTGGTTCAGGCACACCAATACCTAAGCGAGTTACTGCCAAATTTTTCAAGTTACAAGGTTTTAGCTTAAAGCTACCATTTTCATTACACACCCGCATGCAAACTTTTAAAAAATTGGAAAACTTCGTGTTTTATAATCGAAAGAGCTACTGCTACTGCTAGAGGACACCGGAACAGTTGTAGAAGATCGACTTGATGCAAATTTTATTAAAGTCGATTGAAAACCTTGAAAGTTATAGTCAATAACAAATTAGCTACACTTACAAAATTCGATACGTAGACTCGAATATAACTCATTTCTTTAAATCACTGTTTACAAACCAACCTTTGCTCTTAAACGTAAGCTTCAGAGCGCGTCAAAGGCGTATTCAGGGTATATAAGAGTCGGTATGTCGCGACTGTTACCGCCCCACTTGGTTTTTTATGAAAAAGATACAATGAAGATAAAAAACTAGAATGAAAAAAAAAACTTAAACTTTTTAAGATATAAAATTTAATTTTTGGACCAGCTACTGTTTGTTAGGTACTTGAGCGTGTAAAGATATTCTTCAGTTGTTGCAGTTTAATACATATAGAGATCTTAAAGATTGGTATATCCAAAAATGCAGCACTATATAGAGGAAAGTGTGGTGGGCTGAATCCGGAAACGCATCCTAACGGATTTCTGAGTTGACATTTGACTATGACACCAATTTTCAAATAAACGTCATGAGCGACGCGACGGTGGTTTTTGATAATATAACACTAGTTTACTAATTTAAGGGTAATCGAGTGAACCTTCCTAAAAAAGTGTTTTTTAGGGTAATTTGGGGTCGAGAAACACGAAAATAGCAACCTTTTTTTTTCTTAAGCATCGTTTTCGAGATATTTTCGAAAATAATGTTTTTGGGCACTTTTTTCAGTTATTCCTGAATATCTCGTGAACAATTTTGTATCGACATAAACGATTATTAGATCGAAAGGTATTGTGCTCTTTCCATTGATACATAATATGTACAGATTAAGTAAAAATGATCGATGTTACAGGCAACCAAAATCGAAAAAAATTATCATTTATGACCATTATTCAAAATTACACATTTTCGGTACGCTTTTTATTAACGAAAAATAATTTTTAAAAATAATGTTAATTATAATAAAAGGTTTACCTCACCTTCTTCATAGACTTCTCGGTATAAGCCAAGGTCACCATCCGTTGTAATGACTGATAATTATGTGTTGGGCTGTGGGTGATGTACGTTTGTTGCTTAGTTGGCAGACCGCCTATGCACTAGTGATGAGCGATACTGTGAATTCGCAGTCACAGCGACAACTGTGACTGTGACAAAAAATATCAGTGACAAAAGGTCGTGACAGTGACATTTTTTATTTTTATTTATTATTTTATTTTTTATTATGCTTTTAAAAACAAAAAAATTATAAAATTTATAGTCAAATAAAAACTAATATCTTACAGGTACATCTTACATCTTAGGTAACTCACACGTTTGATGTTTCCTCTGAATATGTTTTGATAGGTTTCTTATTGAAGTTTTATACGATAATGTTTCCTTGCAAATATTGCAAGATGCAAAATTATCATCTAAGCACTGAATAATTTCCAAATTTTACTTGTCTTTCTGTCCATGTTATTATTTACTATTATTTGCTAACAAAAATTTTAAAGGCACTTGTATTTTCAACGACTAGACACTGACTTTGCATGTGACCCTTCTTCATATTGCAACAAATATCTCAAAACTATTGTATTCATTAATACTAGCCACCTATTTTGTAACCGTTCATAACATGATATACAAAATGCAAAATACGCGCCAAGGTAAATACCTGCAGTATTTACTCTTGCAGTATTTTGTTACTATTGGTACGGAAATACTTGGCCCGTATTTTGTAACAGTTAATAGGATCTTGTACTTGCGAATATTTTGTCGCAGTTCATACGAACTTATATATCCACGAGTATTTTGTCACCTTGGGTTGTGACTGTGACAAAATACTATTGTATCAGTTCATGTCAGTTCATATACCCACGAGTATTTTGTCACCGTGGGTTGTGACTGTGACAAAATACTCTCGTAGCGCCAAAATACTCTCGTAGTATTTTGTCGCTATTGGTATGAAAATACTTGCAGCGTATTTTGTAACAGCTCATGTTACGGCGACAAAATACTCGTCACTGATACGACTCGATACATTTTGTCGCCGTGACAAAATACTTGTCACTGATACGACTCGTTACATTAAAATACTTGTGACAAATCACAGGTACGTAAATATTGCTCAGCTTTACTATGCACGTACCTTGCTAAACCATTGGCAAATTTGCCAGACAGGACTGCAAAAATGGCTTCTCTATTCTACTGCATGTTCATTTTCGATTGTTATATTGCTTAAGAGATCGGGAGTTATGACAAGCAGACGTGATGTTCCATTTTTATTCTGATTATAATTTGAATAGAATATACTGGATAGGTCGTTATAAATTGATACGCTTCTAAAACCCCTCGACGTCCCAAAAGAGAGTGCAATCGAGTTTAGTTGACTTTATCAACTTTCTGGCACCAAATAATGCCTTTATTTTGTAAAATTCGCTCCACAACTTTCCCTCACTCATATTAAATTCAATTTAAGCTTTTTGTTATATTTTGATGCATTGGTTATATTAATCCTGGTTTAACTTAAGACTAACAAACTGGCTTTAAACTTGTTCTTTGTCTAGCCTAGATCAAGTTAGTTTGTTGTCATAGTTTAGCTTGACCTGGGGCTTCAGTTTTTCTACACTTTTCTTTACTTTTTTTTTTTTTTGATTTTCCTCTCCAATTTTGTTACAATTTTTCTTTACGCTCTGCTTTATCTGCTTGTTGTTGTGGTTGTTGTACATCGCTAAGCCGTAAGTCTTAAACATGCTCAGCGCGTGTAATGCGCGTTTAAAAAGTTTACAAAACTTTTCCAACTTTTTCTTCTCGATTTTTTTTTTCTTGTTTCTTTTTTTTTTATTAGTGTTCACTACAAATACATTTTTTTCACACCGCCTGCAACTTAGCTGCCACATAGTTGCAACCACGCCCTTCACGCGACTCACGCGCCTGTTTACATTTTGGCGCCGCTTTGATGTATTTTTCTTGGCGCTTAAACTCTAAAACGTGACCATTTAAAAATGCGCCACGTTGCCAAAATAAAAACCAAAGAAATAAAATGGCAACAACACCAACAACAACAAAAACACGTAGAACAACATTGGCAAAACTTTGGTAAATGCTAGAAGTTAGAAACTCAAATTCGAGCCAGCGCGATCTCTAGAGTTCGTGACAAACCTGAACCAGGTAGCACCTAGTTGCCTTATCTGGATATATGCAGCGGTTTTCCAGCTGCTGTTAAATTTATGAAAATTGATTTTTCGTTAAAAGCCAGTTGAAAGACAACTTAATGCGACTCTGGACTTGAAAAGGGGGGCGAATCCTAACTAGGAGTTTTGCTGTTTTCGCTGCTGCCTCTCTAATGACATTTGACTTGGAGCAGCCAAGCAAACAACCAAAAGTGAAACGTGCGAGACGATTTTAATAGATGCGTCAGAAAATGCTACGTGAGTGTCACCAAGTCATCCGTATGGCGTGTGGTATGATGTTTATATGAGCCAGTTGATTGCTATAACGAGATTGTGATGTTATGCTTTGACTAACTTGGTCCAGTTAAGCAAAGTACTCCGATAGTAGAACCAAAAAAAATATGGATTTGGTTTGAGATGGTACTCAGTAAAACGTTCTGTCTAGTGTGGTAAATGGGATAGTGTATCAGTGTGTTATCAGCCAATAATTGTGTATCCTCAAGGGCGTTTGGAGCTTCTGTTCGTGTTCTGACGTTTTTTATGTATCTTTTTTTCAGATTTGAGCCAATATTTAATATTTTTAATATTATAAAGTGTATTCGATGCAGACTTATTAATTTTTTATTTTTTTTAATAGTTCAAACAATTTGTTTGGATCTATAAAAACTTGAACGAAAAATAAAGCAAATTAAATTAAATTCTAAATATCAAATTCATTCAAATTTATGTTTTTGTTATAAAAAAAAAGAATATAAAAAAGTCTGGAATAACTTAAAATTTAATTTAAACCATCATTTAATTAATTTTAATTTTAAAGCAAATTGCTCAAATCAAAATGTGCAAATTTAGTAGTATAGTATTTGCCACATAAAAAATATATATAATATAAGGCAACTAGTAATTTCCATATATTTAAATATTCTTTTTTTTATAAATGTTTTTTTATTTGCAACCTGTTTGTTTATAAATAAAATAAAAATGGCAGCATTGATTATGCTCCAGTGAATATATATATAAGTTTAAAAATAATCTCTGAATATAATAGTAATACAAACCAGACACAAAAAAAGTAAATAAAAAAAAAACCAATTGCCTCGACCAGAGAAAGAACCTTGGTCTTTAGATAATGCGACATTAAGTTTTGAGACCAACACTCAGCCAACTGAGCTATCCTTATGTACCAAGCGATCCTGGACATTTTTAAAAAAAAAAGATTTTATTTCCCTCATTTTTTCCAAATAAACTAATGTTTTAACTTTAAAATTCTAGAAAATATACGAAATGGTTTGAAGAAAAAAATAAACTTCATCTGGCTAGTCACATGAGGAGCCAAAATGGCAAATTTGGTTTTAACTCGTATAGCAATCATGATCTAGGGGATCAAACAGACAGAAGGAGGCACAGGTGCAGATCGATTTGCTGTACATATTAGAGGTAACTTTTGGAGGTCACCAGTTAACTTTCATTTCTGTATGCCAAGGTTTGGACTACAAACACTAGTTTTGATTTTTATTTTTGGAAGGAATTGCATGTATGGAATAAAATTTAGAAAAAAAAGGACCTGAGAAACTTAATATTGATTTTAAAGTTTTGCACCCCCGGCTGACATGATTTAAAATTTCGGAAATTTCTATGTATATATTTGCGAAGAATCGCATACTAAACAATTAAAGATATTTGGTTAACATTTTTAAAAATGTTGCTTACCATAGGGTAACTGCGGAACAGTTGGAAACATTGGAGTTTATGGTTTAAGCTTCTCCTCGGATATATAGAAAGTATTTCTGACACCAATTCGAAAGTTGTGCCTGGTTCCGAAGCAGAAAAAGATTTTGAAGTATTTGCACAAATAGGTTCAATGAATAAGCTATGTACGTCTGTATGAGAACGTCTATCTTGGAGACCATAAGAGCTATTCCCTAAAAAAATGTTAATAATCCGCTTTCAAATTAATTTTGTTACATCAGACCTCTTACGGTAGGTATAGGGTCCATATGACTTGGCTGTATGATTTATTTTTTTTAACTTTGTGCCCCAAAGCTATAAAATTATGGAAACAAATAGTAAAAAAGTTGCATAAAATTCAAGAACTAAAAAAATTTTATGGTTAATTTAATTTAATTTAACAATTTGCTTTTTTTGCCGAAATAATATAAAAATATTGCTTAAGATCTTGAATTAGAGCTTAGATAAAATTGCTTTACAACTGAGAAGTTAAGAGAAAAAATTTATATAAATATAAAGGAGTTCGACTCGAATATTAAAAGCTAAGGAAAAAAAAACCTTAATTATGATGAAAAAAAAAAGTTTAGAGTTATAAATTAAGCAGGTTGCCAATTAAATATTTATTATTACAAAAATGTTAAAATGATATGTGTTTGTGTGTAATTATATAACTACTGCATAAAAACTGTAGAGTATTATTTTCATAAAAATAATCTATGGTCTTGTAAAAAAAATGCTTACAAAAAAAAAAGGAAAATAATAAACATTCTTGGTCTCTTGACATTTTAAAACTTTAAGGCCAACACTCTACCAACTCAGCTACCCGTATGTATGATTTTTTCAAAGAGGCGATTCGGGCTACAACTTAGAGGTGGGATACTATCGATAGTGGCATCGATAGTTTCATTTTACAGATACCAACGATGGTTTTGTTCGATATATCGATAGTGTACTTTTGTATGTAAAAAACAAATCAACGGAAAAAAAATTGGCAACATGTCAAAAAGAATAAAAAAAACCAGTGGTAACACCTCAAACATTTTTGACCATCCGACGCTTTCAGAGTCACCAAATTCGATGGGGACCATAAAAAATTATCTAAGCAACTAAAATTTTTATAAAAATACTTCTCGTAAAAAACCTAAAATCGATGCCGCATTAGCTTTAATGATTGCCACAGACGTCCAGCATTTCCGGATAGTAGACGACTTTGGCTTCCGAAATTTCGAATTTCATAAAAATCGTATAGCAAAAAACAGAAAAAAGATATGTTGGTCTTCTGCCAGAAAAGCTACTACTAACGATAGTATCTCACCTCTACTACATATAACTATCTGCGATAGTTATGGATCGATTACAACGATATTTCGTATTAGTTGAAAGATTTCACTTTCCACAGTTTACCCAAAAAAAAAATAAAAAAAAAAAAAATAAAGCTGCATCTTTGACGTTTTAAAAAATATAGCGCTTTTAAATTATTTGTTGGTAAAAGGTGGGCGTGAGAAGTAAGCTTGGTTACTCCGTTCAAACAAATGAACAAATAGACGGACGGACACATCTAGACGCTACGGACCATATTAGTGGTAACAGATACACATTATTGGTACAAATATACAATTTTTATAATATCTCAATTTTCGTTGAAATATTTTAACAGCTCACGATTTTAGAAAATCTTCATTTCCGCTGGCATAAACTGGCCAAAAAAAAATAAACGACTCACAACCAAACATAAGCATAACACCTTTACAATTTCATTTCCGTTTTTTTTTTTTTTGTCGAAATGCAAGCTAGCGCCAAAATAACCAATAAAAATAGTCAACTACGTGACGAAATGGTAGAGCATTTAAATTCGGCGCACTCCGTCCGGTCAGAAGTTAATTTTCTATAGCGACTGCTGCACGTCGTTGTCATTCAATGCTTTTATTGGCCAACAAATGGCACTGGACACGCAGCAGACTATCGAGTGATAGCAAGAGGAGCATCGTACTTCCAATCCCTAGATAAAAAGAATGAGGTTTGTGAGTTCTTTAATTGAAAGAAAAACAGCAGCTAAGGAGCAGAACCGTTGAGGTGCAGACAGATAATTCGGTAATTTGCACGCAATTGTATGATTGGTTGACTATAAATGAGTCTGACTGTATTTTTGATGGCTACGAGAGAGTATGGCTCCATGAGGAGAGTGTGTATGTCTAGCAATCATCATCATTAGCTTGAGCAATTGACATAAATATCAGCTTTATGGCTTTTATTCTGCGCATATTCAATATGTTTAGTGGCTAGATTGCCCACATGGCGTATGTGCAATGTTTATAGGCCACTTGAAGAATGCTGTAGATATGGAAATGAATAATGATTGGCTTTAATAATGAAATGAATGTATGACATTTGTGCATGATAGTTGGGCTTGTGCCGAAAATCTCAAGATGGCTTTGCAAATCATCATATGCCAGGGTCAACTGTGCATAAGAAAACATAATGGCGTTACACAAATGTGAAAAATTAGAGCCATTCCAGTCAAAAGTTTTTGTTTACATCTCGTTCATTATAAAAACGATGCTACAAGAATTATCAAATAAAAAAGATTAGGAAAAATGTTGAAATTTCAGACCATCTTGCCTATAAAATGTAAATTTCAGTTTTTATGGAGATATCTTGACAATATATGTAGCCTAGCCATACAATATAGTCTAAGCATAGGCTATAGGGTGTTTTATTGAAGGTTTTTTTTTTAACAGGATCGCATTCGATTCAGTATTGGTAACTGATATATTGACTGATATGTTATAAAAATATCGTTTATGCAATTGTGACGTCATGTATTACACACTAATCATAAAATCTTGAATAGACTTACACCAGAGCAAAAGTTTCAAATAGTAGAAAATAAATATAAAAATTAGCATTTAACGAAAACACATTTAAGATAAATTTATTTCATTTATATTCAAAACTGCTTAGTCTAATAAGAATCCCATATGCTGAAAACGCTCTGTTTCTTTGAAAATAAAAATTATTTAAATGTATTAAAAAATTTAATACCAGTAACAGGAATAATAAGTGCATTATTTTCAGAAATGTGCCTTCACACTGGTCAGCAACATTTTGCAATAAAATATTTGTCGCCTCTGGATTTCTTTGCACTTTGGCAATTTTAAATTAAGTTTAAAAACAAATACTCGTAAAAAAAAACACCCTATGGTTAGAACAAACCTGGAAAACTAAACTAGGCTGGATTATTTTTAACAGCTTTTCAATAGCACTTAACTTTTGAAATGCCACAAAATTGCCCACACAACAATAAGAGAAACTAAAATAAAAGTGTAGCAGGGACTGTGTAGCGGCAATTGGCGGCCATTTTTATTGGTTCTATTACTATGGCGCCTTTATAACAAGTCCCGCAGCAATGGCGGCAGATGTTCGTAGATCTCACAACGGAAAACGGAAATTGTCTATGAGGCCAAAGTGCGTTTTGTGTCCGCTTTGTATAAATGTGTGGGTGTCTATATATTTTGCCGGGAAAGTTTTACTTTCGTTGCGTTGCTATTTTTTTTTTTTCGATGTATTGATGTTGGCGCTTTTGAAACACTTGAGGCCACCCACTTGGACAGTTTAAGTGTTGTCTTCTTTAAGGCTTATGCTGGTAGTTATTGTTGTTGTTATTGAGTATGGGGTAGATGTATACACAACATATAGACATATACTAAACATACATGTGAGTATGTAGCTAGCTTACTTAAACACATTTCCCATGTAATTTTTGCTGATAATAAAAACTTGACATAGACTGTATAAATGTGTCCTAAAGGACTAGAATAGAAATTACTCTTGGGAACAGTTGCTCTTAAGTGAGGTCTGGACGGAGGTGAAACTTTGATGCTTTATGATTTGATGGCTTTAAGGGTTTGCTTAAAATATAGGCAATGACTTTTGTTTTTTTTTTTTGCTATATGCTGCTATGTACGTGCTTAAGGAACATAAATGCAACTTAGCTAATTCTTAGGCATAGGTATTCTAATTAAATAAAAAGTTTTAAACTAAGCACTCAAAAGTCAGATAAAATGAGACTTGCCCTAGAGCTGTAAGACCATGTCACAATTGCCATTCTTTATGTTATTAAAATTGAAGTTACTGTTTTGTTATCTTTGGAGACGCTCTTCTTTTTTTTTAGCTAAGCAAGTCTTGTGGAAGCCGTCACGCGGATATACCGACACGCATTCTTTAACAATCAAACTCTTCTAAGTAAAGTCCATTCTTCAAAACATCATCTTATCTAATCATCTACTAAAAAACAAGCGCGTTGTGATATGCCAACGAAATTTTAGATATTTTCGTATAGAAAATGTCTAATGGGTTGACAAAGTAGCCACCAATATTTTGTGTTCTAAGATTGTAATATTTTAACCTAAACAAAAATATAATGCAATAGGGCTCCCAGCTTTTAGTTGTGTTCACAGAACCGGCTATACGTCTATACCTCACAAATATTATATTTATTTCGGGACATTTCTTAATTTTTAAGAATTTGAGAATGCTACAGCCGTGTCGGCCCGACTCTAAAAAACCTTGTACCAACGCTAATCAAGCAGTCTTTAAAATTGATCTTCTCGGCAAAGGCTAAAATTTAAGTTCCATATATCTTATAATCTCTGAGATCCTTTTGCTCATACGGATAGACGAACAGACAGATATATCTGTGTCAATTCGGCTGTTGATGCTGATGAAGATATGTATGCTTTATGGGGTCTGCCACGCCTCCTTCTGTCAGTTACATACATTTGCACGACCTTATAATACCTTTGTTCCAGGATATACAAATACGAAATAGCTCTAAATATTTTGATTTTGTAAATCTGCTCGCATAAAGGTTAAGTCATCATGCAATGTGAAAGCTTTTTTTAGAATATATTGTGGAATTAAAAAAAAATATTTATAGTTGCCAAATTTAAAAATCTGCAGCCAGAAACTCGAGATATCCCGTACATATGCTACCTTGATCAAAAATTTGCGGGAATCAGCACCGTCGCTCTTAGTCACCCGATTTGATATTCCTTTTTTAATTAAATTGCCATATCTCTCATTGACATTCTATGAAATTTTCAGCTTGATACATCTGCACATTGGGCGTGTTTTCGATTTTTTAGAATTTATAAAAAAAATGCCATCGTTATCCGTGACCATTTGGCTAAAAACGAAACAAATACCATCCAACATCCACCGAATTCACCTGATTTGGCTCCTACCATTTACGCGTTACAGCATCCGAGATGAGGCCATGGAAAATTCAAAGATGGCTCTGGTGGCCACACCGCAAACCGATTATATAAAATGTTTCGAGGATTGGATCAAGCGCTGGCATAATAGAGAATCAATGACAGATGTGGAGAACGCCAGACGGTGATGATTCCGGTAAATTTTTGATCAAGGTATTAGTTGGCTACTCCGCTGTTAGATAATAACATATTTTTAAAACAAGCTAACTGACTAAGGCTTCAATAAAGGTTCATTTGTATACGCGCTAGTAAGCAGTGACATAGTTTTTAACTAAAAAAAAAAATATATATATATAAAAATAAACTCCTTGCCTATTGCAGTTACTTTCAAAAAGCTCCTTATAAAGTCACTTGTCGTATTTCAGTCCAACTGGAACCACACCATCAAATTCCTTTTTTTATATTCGGACTACCAAATATAATATACAAAAAACAATGAACAAAACGCTACTTAAACATTAACCCAATTTAGTTTTATAAAAGTCTGTTTAGCTTAAGAAACTGTTGCCATGAACATTAAGCCAAATATAAAGCTGTTTTCAGTTTTAATAAAAATTCAGCTCTCACTCAACCCAGTTAAGAGCCAAAAATTTCACCTGTAAACGTGAATATGGAAAAATATAAGCGGAAAATGGTCATTTATTGCAACCACTTAAATGGCAAACGTAATTAGCATCATGGCATGATGGTTATGGCCGAAAAGCAGGCTGCTCCTGCTATTAAACAGTCAACACACACACACAACTTTATTTCATATTATATTGTACAACAGTTAACAAGGACGTGGGCAGTTTTTTAAAAGGGGGGCTGTCTAAGTATCAATTTTCTAACGCTTATAAATACAATTGCATTCTAACCTAATATTATACCCAAAACTTTAAGACTAGAATCAAATACGTGTAGTTCGCAAAATTTGATTTTTCAAAGTATATAGCTAGATAAGAAACCAAAAACTGCAAGTGCCAAATCGAATTTTTACGAATTTACTTACAACATATAAAGATAGACAAAAATAGTGAGTGACATATATTTGAAAAAAAAATGTGATTTTGGCCAAAAGCCCTCCAGACGAAATTCAAAATTTGGACACAATGACAATTTAATATGATTTTACACATATTAAGGTATCCTGTGAAAAAAAATGATTAAATTATAATTAGTGGTTTTGAGGTTATTGGCAATCAAAATTGACATTTTATAATTTACATAATTTACAAAAAAAAAAAATTGGATTTACCATAATACACGTAGATACGAAATCTTTATCCACTTTATTATTTATTAATACTAATTCAGAAAAAAAATACAACTAAGCTTAAAAACTTTTCGGATTCAAATATATACGAGTAGTTAAAAAGATTTTTTGGTGTTTTTTATCATTTGGCTGCTTTGCTTCAAGGGTTCCACCGACTACCACTCGATATTTGATCGAAAAAAATTTTATAATTTTTTCACATGTTTTACAACAAAATGTTATTCCTCCCGATTTTCGGAAATTGAATTTTGTATCTAAAAGTTGAATTTTAAAAATTGACCCCCAGGAAATTTTACTATTTTTTGAATTTCTTACCTGCCTAAAAGTATGCTTTAATAACCATTTTTTCAAAAGTTGTACCTACTAAAATTTAAAAAAAATTTACAATTTGAAAATTTTAAAGCATACTTACAAAGATGCAAATAAGAAAATGAAAGAATTATCAATTTTCACGAAAAAAACAACAAGTTTAAAAATGAATTTTTGAATTTTTTTTTTCGGTTATTAAAAAAACATGCAAAAAAAATTCTAACTTTGAAAAACCAGATTGATTGGTGGTGTCGTCTGTTTGTAATTGGCTTGGAAAGCTGAAACTTTTTGGGGCTATAGGCTGTATGTGAAGCTCATATCTACCTCTGTGTGAAATATGGTCCAATTCCAATCAACAGTTTTATTTTGAATTAAGTTAAACATTTTTTGGGTTTTTTTTAAATTTTTTCCAATTTTGATCAAGATTATCTCTATCTTAAAAAAATCTGAGAAGGCTCAAACTTCTCAGAAAAATAGTTCAATCCTTTACGAATAGGTGTGTATAATTTCATCACTCTAAAAAAATTATTATGGAAATGACAGAATTTTGCCCAAAACATGACAATCTGGGCCCATAAAGGGAATTATTCGCGTTTACTTCGAGACTCTTCTTCATTCCAAAAATATTCACCAATATTCGCTAAAAATATCTTTCGAAACAAATGCAGATATGGAGCAGTCCGGATACTATTTAATTTTCCAAATTCGCAAAACCCTTATAAAATTATCCTTATTAAAATTTTCCAAAATAATAAATGTATAAAAAGATACAAAAATTTGAAAAATAATATTGGATTTTTCAACAAAAATACGGGATCCTAAAAAATTCCTGCATACAACAAAATTAAGTCTTTGTAAAATTTCAACATTTAATTTAAAAATTTTAAGAGATTTTAAAACAAGGATTGTAAATCTTATATGCTTTTACATAAACTCATGAAATTATTATTATTTTTGGAATTTTTCAGTAATAAAATTAAAATTCTTATTCTTGATTCTTGACCAAAGCATGGAAGCTAATAAATTACTGCATTCAATAAAATTGAGTCTGTCTTAAATTTCAAAAATTGATTGATTTAAAAATAAAAATTACGAAATCATAGTTTAATATTAATTTTTATTTAATGATCGCAGAATATACGATACATTTTCAAAATTTTATAATAAAAAATTATTTGCCGATCTTGGTTAAAAAAAATGAAAATAAGTTACACTGCAATTTTTAAAATAAAAACATTGTTAAGTAAAAGCAAGAGACGCACTTATATTGGTTGGTTCATTTATGTGACGGACCATGCTTTTCCATTGATGCCTTATGTGAAGGATCAATATTTTTTTATTTATTTTTTTTTTTTTTGTGTATAAAGCCGTAGAGTGATTTTTGATATTTCAAAATGGCAGAGCTACAATGGCCGCCAAAGCAAAGTAACTCCATAATTTAATCACTATTTTTAATCTTATTGTCAGAAAAACATTATTGCAACCCCTGTACCTTATTAGTATTTCAAAATGGCGAATCCAAGATGGCCGCGGAAGTAGAAAAATCATTTTTTGTGATTATAACACAAGTTGAGTTTGCAAATATGGGTTTCCGAAGTCCCTGAAGGCTACAAATTAAGCATTTAAACATATCTTGAGCTAGTTATTTGTAATATTTAAAGTAAATGAATTCTGGATTTTCTTATTTTTTTTAAAAGTATATTGTTGTTTCATTTATGTCTGCCCGTAAAGTATGCTTGGTAAATATCCAAGGTCATAATGTAAAACCTTATCGAATTGATAAATTTTGGTTTTTATGCAAATTCCAATACATTTTTTAAAATGTATATAAAAATTAATGTTTTTAACTAAGATTTATAGAATAAATTAAAGTAAAATATACTTTTGGGGTCACTTGTGCACTTGCCAATATCTTCCCAAACAATTTTTTTGCATTGTTGCAGTGACGATAGATTTATGCCAAAAGCTTGTGGGTCAACTATGATAAAGATGCTGGGCTAAGGCGTCGCTCGCCCCATTTATCTACGCCCTTGACAGTTGGCTAGGCCAACGTGGCGCATACGCAATGCGCTGTCGTTTTCGCTGTCGCTTGTTGTCGTAAACTCTGCTAAACTGTTTGCCACTTTGTCGCGCAAAATGGTAAACTTTGTCGACGTTGGGAGCAGCCTGGTTAGAAGTAGGAACAGGAGTAGTATGCCAACAAGGATGACGACGGCGATGAACTCAAAACAAGCAAAGACCAGGACCGGGACCAGCGCCTGGCATCATCAAAAGGCTTAAGCAGCGCAACGACTGCGACTGATGCGAAACCAGAAATGCACGGCCAAAAAAAAAAACAGCATAAAAAAATAGGTAAAGGGTGGAAAAAGGTTTGGTGGGGTTTACTCGTGAGCGGGGGCCATGGCGCAACGCAAACTTTACGAAATAATTTTGCATAAATTTTGGAAAATTTGCTTTTGGCTTTGCTGGTTTTGGTTGAGTTTCGTTTGCTTTGGTTTTTGGCCTGGCGTGTTCTGTGCTGTTGCAGCAACGTTGACAACAACCAACTACGGAGACGACTCCAACAACAACAAGAACAACAACAACATTGGTGGCAACGCAGCTGCGGCTTATTTACAAGTTGGCATAATATTTTGCGTGCCGAGGTTGGGACAGCACTTGTGGCATGTGCCACACCATGCCACACCATGCCACACCATGCCGCCATTGTCGACAGCGTTTTCAAGCTTGAACAAATCACAAGCTGCTTAGTTTCATAATTAGAAGCGTCACAATTTTGGGTGCTGCAGACATTACGCTCAATGGACGGCCATAATATTGCAGTAGGCTAACTTTCCGGAACGCGAAAGTTGAGTGTCAGTAATGCTCAAGATGGGTGCATGAGTATGTGCCCATGGTAGTAGTCAAAGGGGGTTACGAAAACTATAAAGTTTAAAGTTGCGAAGAGCTGCAAAACTTGAGGTATTAACTTTAAAGATTTGAGTTTTAAACAAACACAGATGATGGATGGCAGCATAAGTTAAGACAGTTTAGCTTTTAAAAAATAAAATAAAATAGAAATTATTGAGTAGCCGACATTTTTGTAAAAAAGTTTATTTCTGCCAAATGTTGACTATTCAAAAAGTAGCTTTGGAAAGTGATTCCCTTTTTAATGTTTTCAAAAAGATTTACGTATGCATAGGTGTAATCCTTTGGTAAAATTGTGTGTCTACATATCTTGTACTCTCCGAGGTATATTTATTTGATTGATTATATTAATATAATCAAAATGTAATAATGTTCTTTACAATTCAATGGAATTTATGGAATTTTTGTAGTCTAGTCAATTTCTCAATATATAAAACCGAATGTCAACAAACAGCCATATCTTCAATCTGGCTGGAGCATGTTTTGAAGATTAAAAAAAAAATATTTTTTAATTTATAGAAATATGTAACAATTTATATAACATATTCAAAGACCACACCACAAATAATATAATATAGTCCAACTTCCCAATAGCGAATTTGAATGGGAGCTCAAAATTGGTTGATTATACAGAAATCTCGATATAAATAAATTCTTTATAAGGAGAACAAAAAAGCAGTGTACTTAAAAAATATCGTAATTTAGAAAAATTCGATGTAGGCCGTTTTATGTAAACATTTAAGTGTACCAATATTTTAATTAATATCTTTAATTTCTCGAATACAATTCCTGATGTTTTTTGTTTGGAGGAATAGGATTAATTAGTTGCATAATAATGCAAATAAAATTTAATTTTTTTTTTAATTTTATATTTACAATTTTTTAAAGGAAACTTTTTTAAAATTTTGTAATTTTATCAACAAGCAGTTTTAATAAATATAACAAAATGACGGAAGTGATTGTGAGTCCAGTGAGCCAAATCAATGTACAAAAACATATTTTTGCTAACAGAACATATTATATTAGACGAAACGATCTGGAAGATCTAAAATATGAAATCTTTTCTAAGGCCCAAACCATTGCGAATTAGATAAATTGCCAGGTCTTTTTAATTTCGTCTCTAGCATATTGTACATTTAAGTCATTGTGAATTTATTAGCTACTTAAAAACCAAGAACCACCTGCAAATCATCTCAGTGTTACCCTCTCTGGAGGATTTCGATGTTGAAGGTAGTCGCCGTCCACACGGCAAATATACACACTTTCTTAAAGGCGAACTTTATTTTCTAGGCTGAGTTGAAAGTTTGAAATAATATTTATTGCTAAAATTTTTAAAAACTTAAGAATATTCAAAGTTCACTGCCGTCCCATTATTAAATCACTTCAATTGCAATAGAGAGATTTACAAAAATATTTAAGAAAGATATATAATCTGAATTCGACTTTCTGGTATGCTTATTTACCAAATTAGTATAAATTTACTTAGCGAAAAGATCTCACTTTTTTGCAGAAATTATGCCTTCTTTGATTTTAATTTTAAGCCGTCAAAATGTTGTTAGTTGACACAAAATATTAATTTTGCTTCTCTCAATCAAATTTCAAGTTTTTCAGCCATGCACAACCCGAATATGAATAAAAACATAATATATTAAAGTTGTTGTCGGTTGGCGAAAATCCTATAGCTGAACCCTCCACGAGGGTGCCGACTGGTAATGGCACTACAGTGTCCTCTTTTGGACGGTGCCAGCTAAGATTTGGAGCTAGCTGCTTGCAACTTAGCTCCTCTATAGCTTGGTGGCTCGTTGCCACTCCATATCATGGCTATGAGGTAAAAAAAGGGCTGGATCAAGGTGTCATGCGACCCGTGCCGATGATCAGCCTGGCTGGGGGCCCTTTTCAAAAATAGCCCAGTCGCAAACGGAGCATCCGGATACCTGGCGCCCTCCGGATTAACTAGCCTTGCCTGCGTATTGCGGATCTCTGCGCAGGTGGACCACCCCTTCTCCGCCACTCGTGGGTCCATCTATGACTTCCTTAATTAAAAATCAAAAAAACAAAACACAAAAAGAGACCGGAACTCTCGAAAAACCGGAAGAGACCGAAGGTCTAACAATGGGGGCGAACGCAGGGGTCACTGGACCTATCGTCGTCCCTTCACAATTAACCCCAACGACGAGCTTGAAGACAGAGGTCACTGGACCTACGGTCAGCTCCACTCCGGCGAAAAAGCAGGCAACTGTGCCTCACCGCCCCTCGGCCAAGAGCAATGTGGCAGGCACCTCGAAGGCCCCCGTCACCCTGAGTAGTCAGCAAGGTGCTACAACAAGCACAGCTAGCTCTCAGTCGGGTGCGGGGGAGGTAGAGAGGCCAACCACTAGCAAAGCCAAATTGGATAGGTATACGGACCGCAAAAATGCAGCCCTAATCCTTAAACGCCAGGCGACGTCAAACATCACGACCCCATCGGCCGAATGGCTGAGAAAGGTAGAGTGGGCGAAGTCTGTGCTGCCGAACTTTGTACTCGAAAGACCCAAGGAGGGCTCGAGGCAAAATCAGCCAAAACGGCAACGGTCCCAAGAGGCCATTATACCCAATGCTCCTAAGAGAGCAAAGGCGAACGCTCAGGTTGTAGCGAATAGAAGCTTTGCCGAGATGGCAAAGGAGAAAATCCTTCTGGGGGTCTTGGACCAGGGAAATCCGGACGGCAGGATCCCCAGGAATCAATGGAAGTGGGTAGAGGCAGCACTGGCTGTACACTGCTTCGAGGCTCTGGAGGCAGATCCGGGCCCGCCACCAGTCTGCAAGGACGTAGGGTGGTATCAGGGCACTGTAAAAGTGATTGCCTGTGAAGGGGCCAGATCGGCTGAGCTTTTTAAAGCGGCCGTATCGAGAGTGGGCGAGGTTTACCCGGACGCCAATCTAGTCGCAGTAGACTGGAAGGACGTACCGAGTAGACCTCGGGCCATTATGTGGATCCCGGCATCCTTCAAGGAGCCGGAGATGATCCTGAAGATGTTGCAGCGTTGCAATACCCACCTTCCATCCTCTGAATGGAAGGTCGTGAAGGTGGAGGAAACCGAGACGCCAATGAGGAGGGCCATTATGGTCCTCAACAAAGAGTCGCTGGCGCCGATAGAGGAGATGCACGGAGAGCTAAACTTCGGTTTTAGCTCGGTGCAGATCCGTATCTATAAATCGGACGCCAGGCAGACAGAGAGCCAACAAGAGTTGGCGGTAGCCCTGGCCTCGGATATGGAGGAGCCGGAAAAGTGTCCCGAAGTGGATGACTGCGAGTCGGTGATGTCCGACGCGTCATTGCTTCGAGGTCTGGAAGCACTATGTCAGGAGAGCGAGGACTCCGCTGATGATATCAGCGATGACATAGATGCCGATGTTACGGTGATGGAGGTAAAACCGCAAGATGTCGTTGAGAATCTTGCAGATAAACCTCCATCATTGTAAAGCAGCGACTGCTGCGCTCATGCTTCGCCTGGCTGGGGGCGAAGTTGACCTGGTGCTGATACAGGAACCGTGGATTGTGGCCAGCAAGGTTTCTGGACTCAGCACAGCAAAATATAGGCTATTGGTAGCCCCACAAGTAGGTAAAATCCGTACATGCATTCTGGCAAAAAAACACCTTAGTGTATTTTTGCTCTACAATTACAGCGATGGCGATATCACATCGGTTAGTCTGGAGCTCCAGACTACATCGATTCGAATAGCGTCCGCATACATGGCATATGACAACATGGACCCACTTCCGGATGCTCACCATGGAATATGGGGGAGCTCAAACAGAAACGAAAGGGGTGAGTTATTTTTCGAATATCTCCTCACTACTAACCTAGTAATTTGCAATCGGGGAAATGATCCCACATTTATTATTAAAGATAGAGAAGAGGTCATCGACCTAACTCTTATCTCAAACTTCCTATATGACCAAGTCAATAATTGGAGAGTCTCGAAAGATCACTCCTTCTCAGATCATAGATACATTGAAACACAATTATCTATCTCCACTCCTGCCCCTGTTGAGTTCACCAACCCACGTAGAGCCAACTGGAAAGCCTTCAAGGTTAAGTTAGCTCAGACCCTAGAAATCCCCACCGAGGGGACTCTTCCTTCAGAGGAGAAGCTTGAACTCCTCATAAAAACCTTTACGGAAGGGTGCAACAAATCATACAAAGCATCCTGTCCAAAAAGCAAGCCAATGGGAAAAAGGAAACCACCTTGGTGGAGACCGGAATTAGATACCCTAAGGTCAAGTTGTCGGACGCTTTTTAATAAGGCAAAGAGATTAAACTGTGAGCATAGCTGGGTAGAATATAAACACAGCTTAGCTCAATATAAGAAAGTAATAAGACAAGCAAAGCGAGACGAGTGGAGAAGATTTTGTTCCGAAATCGAATCTTCCTCGGAAGCTGCAAGGCTCCGGAAACTACTTTCAAAATCATCCACTAATTTAGGCTATCTAAAGAAACCTGATGACACCTGGACAGATTCCAGTGATGAGTCATTAAAGTTGCTTCTAGATACGCACTTCCCGGGCAGCACAGCGGTTGCACCAACGTGTAGCCTCTCTCATCTTCCAGTCAACGTGTTGGATGACATTATCACGGACTCCAACATAAAATGGGCCATAAACAGCTTTGACCCCTATAAATCTCCAGGTCCTGACGGGATAATACCAGCCCAGTTACAACACGGGGGGGACCTTGTAGTCTCGTGGCTTAAAGCCATTTTTACCAACATTACTGCGCTAGGTCGGATCCCATCCTCATGGCTAGTGTCTAAAGTGGTCTTTATACCCAAGGCGGGTAAAGCATCACACACTGTCCCAAAAGATTTGAGACCCATAAGCTTGTCTTCGTTTCTCCTAAAAACTTTGGAAAGATTGATAGGGTTATACCTGAGAACATCAATTGATTCCAAAGTATTATCAGAATCGCAGCACGCATACTGTAAGGGAAGATCGACAGAAACCGCACTTCACTCTGTCATTTCAACCATAGAAAAATCCTTGCACAACAAGGAATATGCTATCGCTGCCTTCTTAGACATAGAAGGCGCTTTCAACTACATCGACCCCAAAGCAATAACTAATGCACTTATGTGCCTAGGCGTAGATGACTGTCTAGTGAATTTAATCAGCCAGCTGCTACTGAGCAGAACGGTTATTTCTTCACTTGGCACATCTTCTATCCGCAGGCACGTGAGTAGAGGCACTCCACAGGGGGGCGTGCTATCTCCTCTTCTGTGGAACGTAGCAGTCAACACGTTGCTACGTCGCATAGAAGGAGGTGGCTGCAAAGTTGTTGCTTATGCGGACGACGTGGTTATAATGTTGAATGGAAAATTCCCACAAACCCTTTGTGACCGCATGACACTAAAACTCAGAGAGCTGTCACTCTGGACTAATGAAAGCGGGTTAAGCGTTAATCCAGCAAAAACCGAACTTATCCTTTTCTCAAGGAAATATAAGGTCCCTAACTTATCTCCTCCCAAATTAAACGATTCCGTCTTGTCCTTTAGCGACAGTGCAAGATACTTGGGACTTGTACTAGACAAGAAACTAAATTGGAATCTCAATATCGCAGACAGAGTACAGAAGGCCAATACTGCACTCTTCGCCTGCAAAAGAACAATAGGGCTTAAATGGGGTATGTCCCCAAAAATAGTTCGTTGGATATACACGGCCATAGTTAGGCCAATACTGCTGTATGCAGTATCTACCTGGTGGCCAGCCCTTACCATCAAGTCTAGGCTTATAGCATTAAATAAGGTGCAGAGAACAGCACAACTATGCATCACAGGTGCCCTTAAAACAACCTCGAGTGAAGCGTTAAACGCTATCACCAACATTCCTTCAATCCTTATAATGGCAAAAGAAATTGCCACCATAACATCGAGACGCCTGAAAGACGCCAAATTCTGGGCAGTCTTGGAATATGGGCACTCGTCTATTTTAAAAGAAGATATAAATGTGGTAATGACAGATTACTGCACCCCCTTAGAACATCCGTCTACATTATTCACCACTGACATCCCCTCCAGGGAATCGTGGTTGGAAACCCGGCCAGGTCCAAGTGACTGTATCAGTTTCTTCACGGACGGCTCCAAGCTCAACAACCATGTTGGGGGGGGAGTCTACTCTGAGGAACTAAATATTCGGCAGTCTTTCCGACTTCCGGACCATTGTAGCGTCTTTCAAGCAGAGATCCTTGCCATTAAGGAGGCTTTGGTATGCTTACGCAATACCGGCCTGGAAACCGGTGTGATAAATATATTTTCGGATAGCCAGGCAGCTATTAAGTCACTTCGAGCACTATCTTCCAACTCGATGACAGTCAACAACTGCCGCAAATCTCTTCAAGAGATGGCACAGCAGTTTGTTATAAGCCTCATTTGGGTGCCAGGACACCAAAATATAACAGGCAATGAAATAGCAGATGAATTGGCCAGACAGGGCACGACCTCTACCCTCCTACCGGACAAGGAGGATATTCGTATGCCAATGGCCACTTTTAAGCTTCAAATAAGGGAAAAATTTAGCTATCACGTACAAAGGCTGTGGCAAAATTCACCCCATTGTACAATCAGTCGCCAAATATGGCCTAAAATCGACCCAAAACGTTCCGCGAGGCTCTGTGGACTCAACCGGTCGCAGTGTTCAGCAGTTGTCAGAGCGATCACCGGACACTGGCTTGTCGGAACACATGCGACCAGAATGAACGCTCCGAGCAACGATTTTTGCAGGAGCTGTAGAGATGAGGAAGAAGTTGAGTCAGTGGAACACTTCTTCTGCTCCTGTGAGGCTCTCAGCAGACGCAGGAAAAAGTACTTGGGAAACTACTTTCTTCATAACCTAGCGGAGCTAGAGTATATATGTCCGAGAAGGATCGCAGGTTACATAGTAGCAACAGGATGGGAATCCTTTTAGTTTTCCTTAGGAGAGGGGTGAAAATTATGATCCGTGCGGTTTCACAACGGGCCGGTCAAGGCCTATGTGTGCTGGCTATCAAGCAAGCTGCCGCTCTTACCTAACCTAACCTAACCTAAAGTTGTTGTCAAAAATGCTCTTCATTCATTTTGACATGAAGTAATACACAAATATGATACTCGTACGAAGCCTCTTGTATGCCTATTAAACAAATCAAATCTACCATAACCTGCATTTGAGTAAATAGACGAACCGATTTCGATATTTTTTCGACCGATCTGCCCTATGGGTAGCATACTATATGATATCGTGAGCCGAATTTGCTAATATTTGGTAATTTGCAAACTCTAACATAATTCTACACGCCAAACTTGGTAAAAATATCTTTATGAACAAATGATTTATTCAGCTAAAACTTTTTAGATTTTTCGAGGTGCTCTGTGATACTTCTGCGGATGCTATATAATGCATATACCCATACCGAAAAAATAATATTATTTCCCGTAGCTGTAACAAAAAAATATCAGTGACAAAAGGTCGTGACAGTGACACCGAGTACATAATAAAATTTTTACGAAAGAATATCGCGGATTTTTATTATGCTTTTAAAAACAAAAGAATTTTAAAATTTATAGTTTATAAAAAATTAATACTGCTTTGGGTAATTCACACGTTGGATGTTTCCTCTGAATATGTTTTGATAAATTGATTGTTGAAGATCCTATGAACTGTTACGAAATACGTCCCAAGTAGTTCCGTACCAATTGCATCTTGCAATATTTGCAAGACAAAATTATCATCTAAAACACTCAATAATTTTCAAATTTCACTTGTCTTTCTGTCCATGTTATTATTCACTATTATCTACTCACAAAAATTTTAAAGGCGCTAGTCTCTTCAACTACTAGACACTTACTTTGCATGTGACCCTTCTTCATATTGCAACAAATATCTCAAAACTATTGTATTCATTAATACTAGCCACCTATTTTGTAACCGTTCATAAAATAATTAATATATAAAATGCAAAATACGCGCCAAGTATTTACCTGCAGTATTTACTCTTGCAATATTTTGTTACTATTGGTACGGAAATACTTGGCGCGTATTTTGTAACAGTTCATAGGATCTTGTACTTACGAATATTTTGTCGCGGTTCATACGAACTTATATATCCACGTGTATTTTGGCACCTTGGGTTGTGACTGTGACAAAATACTCTCGCAGTGACAAAATACTCTCGCAGTATTTTGTCGCTATTGGTATGAAAATACTTGCAGCGTATTTTGTAACAGCTCATGTTACCCACGAGTATTTTGTCACCGTGACAAAATACTTGTCACTGATACGACTCGTTACATAAAAATACTTGTGACAAATCACAGGTACGCAAATATTGCTCATCTCTAATCTAGGTGTTCATACAGACGGAAAGACGGACATGTCTACATAGACTTTTCAAGTCACCCTTATCTTTCTTTCTATATGTTACCTACTTTTTCAGCTTGCACAAACTTAATATGCCCTTTGTACCTTAAAGGTACAAGCTGCTCCTCGATCCATGGCAGAAAATTTATTACAACTAGAAAGTTGGCGTTTCAGTATGAGCATCCCTGAAAAGGACTCATACACAAAACTCTCTAAGTTTTGGTGGCTGGCAGACGTATCTTGATCTTCTATAATCACAAAACATATGTTCAAAAGCAATTCCTCCTCTGCGCACTTCGCGGATTAAATTGGGATCCACTTATCCGGCTGCCTCCATATTCTGACAGATTTATCCTTATAAAGCTGCCCTCCTTAAATAACCGTAGAACATGCCACGGTGTACTCTTCTTGCATAAGCTATTACTCGGCCTTATTGATTCAATTGAACTTCTTAATAAAGTTACTTTTGTTGTACCTACCAGAGTTACCCGTAATTTTCGCCCCTTAGCCTTGAAATTTTGTAGATCAAATTTTGATCTGCATGATCCTTTCCGTGTTTTATGCTCTAATTATAATAGCCTTTTTAATTTCCTCTCTTTTGAACGGTCTATTCCTTCTATGACGTATTCTATCCTAAGTCATCTTGACTTGCCTCATCGAGCATCCATGACCAATCCTGCACTATATTGCACCTATTTGGTCATTGATGCTCTTTTGGCTTTTTTTTTTTTTATATGTAATGTTTAAATTTAATTTGATCTTCCTTTTTTTCACTTGGTTATTGTAAATCCAAGTCTCTGTCCAGTTTTTGATGTGAGTCGGTGCATATCGCTAAAAAGTTCACCCACCGGACTAGTGACGCGGATTAGTTCATATCTATTTTTTTTCCTTGTTTATTTTTAAATATTTCTTTTAAATTTTTCTTATAATTTAAGGATAACTGCACTTTTGTTGTACCCCATTTAAAATAAAATTAAAAAATAAAACAAATAAAATAAATAAATAATTACATCCCCCTCTTAACGCTAAAAAAAGTATTTTTTTTATAAGAGTACAAAAATATCATATCGCTTGTTAGAATGAAACTTGTTAACAAGGATGTGGTTGTAATTACTAAAGTTACAATTTTGCCGTAATAATCAATTAAGAGTATTAAATAGTCGTTGATCGCGTTACTCAAATCACGTTTAACTAATTGCAGTTCAAACTACACACTTTAATAAAAGTTATTGTATTATAAATTCGATAACTTAGGCAGATTTCATTAAGTTTCAGGCTCTTTTTGGTATCACCCACGTACTTTACAACAATCCTTTTTAACTTAATTCAATAAAGTTTAATTTAAACCTACTTCAGCTTAAGCCCACACAATTTGCCCAATCTTATAGACATTTAGTTAATTCCAAAGAAAAGCTGCAAAAGTATATTTTAAGGCTTACGCCTCTGACCTATTCAAAGTTACCTCAATGTCAGTAACAACCTAGTATATACAAACTTCCTTTTGACAATTTTGAAGGCACAATTTGTTGTTGCTGTTGTTGCTGTTGTTGTTATTGTCGCCCTTACTGTTGTAAACTCTCGCTGTCGTTGTTGTTGTTGTCGCTTTTTGGCTGCACTGGGTTTTCATTATTTTAATAAAGTTATTTACCTGAAAGTATGCAGCAACATTTGTTTGCCAGCCAAAGTAAAGCATGAAATTAGGCACAATTGTAACAGAGTTGCCAACTTGCCATAAACACAACAGCACACACACACACACACACACACACACACACACATACACACTGACGCACCGCATTGGCAACACACTGACAAAAGACAAACTTGGTCCTTGCTGATGGGTCCTTTTTGGCCAACTGGCATAGAGCTTACAAGAAGTAAAGTAAGGCTACAACAGCCTGCAACTTTTTTGCTTATTTATGTTGATTTTCTAGGCAGAGCTGCCGCTGCAGACTCTTGTTGGACTCGGAAATGGCAAACATAAATTAAAAGACTTTTTTGACAACCCTTGAAATTATTATACTTGTTATTTAAGCAAAAATTGGATGCCCCGAGAAAAGAACTTTTCATTACAACTTTGAGCTGCCAAACTTACAAGTTTTCTTGTGCGCACAGGTTGTGCCAAACCTAGCCCCTGCGCCAATCCCCTCTACGCGCTGCAAAGTTCAATTTTTGTAATTGAGTCAAATGTGCTTGCCAGACCCATATAATACAAAGTGCATAAATTGCAAGTGCAAAGCTGCCAACTAGCTACGGCGTTGCCACACTTTACCAACAACACACTCACACACAATTTTACGACATTGTATGACACTGATAGCTGACACTCCCCTGAAACGTTTGCTCGGCTTTTGTGGCAAATCGCTGGCAGCTCGGCATTTGCATGTCACCGTCTACAGATTGCAGTAACAAACACCTAATCACAAACGGATAATGTCCATTTGTGGAACTACTGCAGTACTACTCTCTGCCACCCCCGCCACACTCAGTGTAACAGTGAAGTTGGATTTCTTTGCCAAAAAGTATGCAAGCTTGTTCCTGTCAATTGCAGTGGCAAGTTAGCTGCATCCAACGCTCGGCAAATCTTAAAGCCAAATTAGCTTTTGGCTTTAAAGCTTAAGTTGGCTGGCGAACGAAATCCTTTTTGGCTGTCAGCATGCCACTTGGCAAACAACAAAGAATATCCACACTCAAACAAACCCGACAGTCCCACCCGGCATCAGTTTGTTCCATAGTAAGTCCGTCAGTCCGTCAGTCTATCAGACTCTGTCCTTGCGGCAGTCAGTGCTCCTCCAGCCAACCAGATATTCAGCTAAAGCCATCATCCTAGCGCGAACAAATAAGTAAAAGTCCTTGCTGGGATAGTCTGTGTGTGTCTGCATGTGTGTGTGTTTGTGTTATTTGTGTGTAAATGCCAGCACCTAAATGCGCTAATGCTCTATATAGAGTTATATATATATGTCTATATACTATGGTCTATGAATGCGGGTCTAGCTCTGCACTTGAAAACAAGAAAAAATAGAAGTTAAGAGTCGGCACAATCCGACTTGAACTTGCCTTATATTTGGAAAACTATCGATTATTGCACGCTTCAAGATCTGAAATTCTTTTTGATAAATACGTCAAAGTGGTAATCAAAAATTTAAAATGTAAATCCACTTTGTTTTGGTGGATTCCGATTGTAGCTGTTTAACAAATGTACAGGCAAGTGGGTTGAATTCGGAAACGAACCCTAAAGGATTTCTGAGCTGACATTTGAGTATAAAACCAAGTGTCAAATAAACGTCAAGTCATACTCCGACTCGAGTACACGTGTTTTTCGGTTCAGTATAATTTTTCTAAAAAAAATTCCTACTTTGAAAGTTTTGTTTTAAGTTTTTTTGGCAGTAGCATTTCAACATTTTCTCGAGTAAAATCAAATGTAAGTATATCCATAATATTATTTAGACTCTATACTTAAATTAAAAAATGCTAAAGGGTTCGTTTCGATTTTTGCAAGCCACCAGAATGACGCTACTTCGTTTCGAAAAAGTCGATTCGGGGTGAATCCGGGAGCTCGATTTGGGGTGAATCCGGATAGGTCGAAATGAGCCAAATAATTATTTTGAATATAATTTCAGCAAGAATTTCAACTCTTTCTGTGTCAAAATGCCGAGATTTTACAAAAAAAAGCGAAACAAATTTCCGTATTCCGTATTCCGTATTGATGTGTTGGAAATGCTGTAGGCAGTGAAAATCGTCAAAACGAGTACTCTTTCAAACGATTTCCCTCTTTTTTTGAAAAACCATTTTTTCAAGCCATTTCACTAGGCAAAACATTTTTTTTTCCACATTCATTCATTTCAATGTATTAGTGAACCCTTTTTTTTACCAAAAATAAAGAAATAAAATGTTTTCGATGAAAATTTATGGCGGTTTTAACAGATGTCCCTGCTTGGCATTTAAAATGCGAAAAGAAAAAAGTTTTTTTAACGCCTTTGTTAAATGCGCCATCTAGTGAACTTACGCTGGCGCCATCTTACGTTAAATCATAGAATAATATTTTTTTGTTTGGTTATCTGCGTCCACATAGAATTTCGAGACTAAGGCTGCATGCAGGCCTTAAAACAGAAATATCTTCCCACAAATCTTAAGAGCCTTTTAAAACCCGTCAGCCAATAGTTTCTATGTAACCGTTTGCCTAATTTTTATTGATTGACTCAGTTTAAATTCCTTTGAAAGAGATTTCTTATAAGGGACTTATTGAAACACTTTAAAAATCATTTTAAAAAACTACGCTTGAGTAACCAAAAAAAACAAACATTTTTTTGGCGACAAATAAGGATTTAGTAGCTGTGTAAAACTTTTCCAATACTTTTGCAAGCTTTATTAAACCTAACCCATTGGGAAGCTTTCAAATTTTTCTATCATCTTGAATCTTACCTCCCATCGTCACAAATTTGTTTACTTAACGCATATAAACTCGACAAGAGTATAAAACGACTGTAGCACAGCAGAAATTGGGTTAGATGTGAGACTTTAGTTTGGGAATCTAATGCTGGCCATTTTAGTGGCAAATGTGTGGCGCTTTGGCATGCGAACAATAAAGGACGCCTAGAAGTATGCTAGGAAAATGCTAAAACTCAAAATTCGCTTGATTTTTCTTTTTTTTTTTCTGGTAAAGGAAACTTTTGGCAATGCTCCAAAGGTGTCGCGAGCTCTCTTGCTAGCTGAATTGTAAAATTGTCATCAGGGCAGGACAAATGTTGTCAAAACATAATTGGGTCATATACTTTTTTTTACAGCTTTCTTTAGTGTGCCAGGCTTTAATGTGCCGGCTTATGACAAGTCTGGGGCATTTCAATATTTGCCTAAAAGCTTACAAAGCTGAGCATATGTGAAAGAGTGCGTCTTGAGGAAGTACAGTCACCATGCCAACCACAAGACAGACACAATTATTTAGCTAACAATTTCAGCAACGCCAAACTTTGCACAACAACAGACCAAAACCAAGCCAAAGCCATCTTAGACAAAAGTTTTCTTAGTTTGTATTGAAGTTTCAGCAGGCTTGTTGCAGCTGCGTCCTCAGTTGCAGCGCAGCCAAAAAGGATGCACAAAGTAGCATCATGCATATAAGCAGTCAACTTGGCCAAGTTGACGTTGCCAACGTACTTCTTGTATTAGAAATCCATAAAGTTTATTTTGTGCTAGCCTCCAATGGGACTTGGAAAACTGACAGCAGCTACCACTAACCCAGGGCCGAAGTTTTCCGCAGCCTGTCTAGCTCTAACTAGACATATAGAGAACCTTCGCTTCGCAAGACAAAGTTTTCTGCCGTTGACACTACAAAATGCGCCTTAGGACTAAGGAGACTGCTTGGCAATCCCCAATGGAAACTTGCACTGTTTGCTGATAAGTTTTGGATTAGGGCTATTTGAGTTTTGGGTGTTTATTGATACGATAGTTATTAGTGGTTTGCAGTGAAACTAACCAAGTGACGACTTTGATGCCGGCAAAATAATGCTTCATAATTGATCAATGGCAGTGATTGAAAGCGGTTGAAAGTTAAACAGCTGAATTGAATTGCCACTTCGGCGAAAAGTTCGTTGATATGTATATGAAAGAATGTTAGTCGATTCAACAATTCAGTCAGTCTGTCCAGATGATTATTCTTCAGTTCTTAGAACTTTCCTTTTTTTTGAAGATGGTATGGTATTCTGCACATTAATGAGTCCAAATTTTTGCACAAGCTGCATATCAACAAAAACTGAAATCTAACAAGATTTTTGCGGTGAGAAAAAAAAAACATAAAAGTAAAATCTAAAGGCCGGTATGCGGTTCCAAAATTCACAACGGCCGTAATAATATGCTTGCACATTAGTTTTGTTTGTGGCGGCAAAACAGAACAGCTGTTGTTACTGCTGGCGCCATCTAGTGAACTGGTGGCGACATCTTACGTACAATATTCGTAAAATCAAAGGAAAACACTTTTTTGTTTGTTTATCTGCTTTCAGATATTTCGCGACTATTTTTTATATGAAGATTTTATGCTGTTACGGTTATGACTTTCATTGCTGCCTACAGACCTTACATTCCAACCATAGATTCGACTTCAAAAAATTTAAATTTATTTGCATTTATTTATTTACTTATCTTACAAAATTTTATTGTGTTCGGAGGTCAGACCTTGATTTCCATATATTTTTGAGTTCGCTGAATCCGAATCCAAAATCCTTAAAATATCAGCAGTCAGGGCACTTACATAATTTCAAAAAACCTCATTAAATGAGGTATTTTGGAAGTTAATACTACGCTAGGGGTTTTTGATCGAATTCAGATTTAGCGATAACAAAAAAAATAAAATCATCGTTAAAAGCCATAAATCTAAAAACTAATTTATGTGATTTTTAGAGATTATCACAGAACCCTTTAGAGCTGGGGTTCTTTGAAATCCAAATTCAGCGGCTCGAAATCCGTAATATACCAGTCAATGTGAACTTTACACACTTTTTTTGTGGGCCTGTGTTATATTTCTTAATCGCTACATTAAGTTGAACAGGTGCATATATATGGAACAAGTACACCATATAATATAAGAAAAATTTATTATAACTTTTGATATTTTTTAAAAATAAACATTTTTTATTATAATTCCAATTTTATTTCCAAACTGTCCTGAAAACAATTAGTTAATTATATAAAATTAATTAAACAATAAGAGGTGCAGCTTGTCTTCATTGAAACTATATGCTACATGTGATCTTATATTTATTATAATGTTAGAAGCAGTAAAAAAAAACAAAAACAAAAACGTAAAAAAATTTAATTTTTTAAAACTTTGAAAAAAATTTCAATTCATTTCTTTAACATTATTGCGCTAAATCAGTTGATTTGATTTATATTTACAGCTTATAAGGAAGGGACTAATAGACGTGGCTTAAAAAAACTTGAGCTTAATGTATTAAAGGCAAACGCTTAAAAAAAAATTAAGAAAATTTCACGTTTTTTTTAAGAATAAAATAAAAAAAAGCGCCTTTTCTTAGATTTACAAAAAAAAAACTACTCATTCTTTTTTCAGAATTAATAACAAATTAAAGACATTTATTTTTAAACTAAATCGCAAAGCATCAAATTTAAAATTAGTGTTTTTTTTATATTTTATATTATAGTGTAGTTATCAAGCAATACCACTTGATATTGAAATAAATTAGAGCACTCCAATACTATTGGTTGTTATCGATTAAATTAAAACATCTACGATCGCAACAGAAATCACACAAAAAATGTTAACAAACAATATTTTCTAAGCGATTTTGGTTTTTTGTGAAATATTTTCAAAAATATACTTAATTTTATTAATTTCACTTTTCTTATTTTGTCATCGCCAATAGTCTAGCTATTTAGCTGAAGTTTAAGATATAACTGCGAGGAACCCATCTACACAGATTTTAGAAGAAATATTTTTTGGACCAATGCTTTTCAATTTATTTTGTTTTAAAATTAAGTCTTACAACTGCAAAGCCACGCTGATTGAGCTATCTTTTTTTAATCAAAAATCCAAACTGTCTAAATATGTATTTTTGCAAACGTGCTCTGTTATGGAAGCCCCCCTCAAATCGCTTTGTCAATTTTGAGCTTCCACCAAACTCACAACAATGTTTTCCCACTCTCATGACCTTGTTTTATATTATGTTATCAATGTCATACATCAGACAGGTCAAGCTACAATTTAAAATAAAAATACATACATTTCGATGAATTGAAATGGATTAGTTAAGCGAAGCCACTGCTACCGAAATACCATTGAAATATGATATGATTCAAACAATTTCTAAAACATCAAATTGAAATATTTTTGCGCACATTTTTGTTTTTTTTTTGTATATGGTAACATTGTTTTTATTTTTGCACCAGAATCGATTAGATAATTTTTAGCTTTGGCAACAAACAAATCTCACACATGAATGCACATCACAGAATCACTGAAAAATTGGCGATAAAAAAAATTTCCCAACAAATCACAAGCGACGTATGAAAAATGTCGAAAAAACACACACGAAAAATTCATAGCCAAATGCATAAATGAATGCTTAAAAATGTATAACTCAGTGCACACCGCAAAAAAACAAAAAAAATACCAAATAGAGCGCTTCAAATACAAAGGCGTAGTCAGAAATCGTTTGTTAGTATTTTTTATTTATATCATTTTTTTGTTGTTTATGGAAAGTAAACCACAAAGCGGAGCTCGCAACGAAGGCGCATTGTAAAAAAACAACGAAAAGGAAAATGCGTTCAAGTGAAATAAATTACTTTATGCACACACAAAAACACACAGTGAAAAAAAAATATCATAAAACTTGCCACAAAGCGAGACGGAATCAAAAATAAAGGAATCAAAAAAGAAAAAAAACAAAAACAACATCAAGCGGCAAATGAAAAACGCGTAAAATAAATAAATAAAATGCAAAACTGATTATGCATAGCGGTAAAATCCGATTTTTATAAAAATACAACTCTGCGTTGAATTCTGCATGCCACGCCCACAACAAAACTGTGCGAAGGCAAGCCACACAAATCACAACAAAAGGCGAATGCTGTAAAGCAACAAAGCGAAAAAGAAGAGAGACTAAAGGAAAAAAATTTGCATTTTAATGCGCTTCACTTGTTTTGTACTGTTACAATAAGAAAAGTTAAACACTTTTCTTTCATTGTTAAGAAAGACGAGAGAGAGAGAAAAAGAGACGCACACAAATACACACATACGAACTTTTAGATCTATGGAATTTGTTGCAATATTTCACTTCCTCACTTGCTACTTAGAAATAGTTGAGTATCAACAACGTGTGTGTGGGGAGAGTTTCCTCGACTATCAGATGCACTTTTTCTTGACTCAATTGTTAGATTAAAAATCGGCTGACATTCTGACCTAGGGCATTCCTCCCAGCACGCCCACCAAGAAGTGCTAATGCCAACGGAGTGATATCAGATAGCTCTCGAAATTTTAATCGGCCGTCGTCTAACGCCATTTGGTGAATATTTTTATACCATATATCCTGCTTGCTTCCTGTAGATTTGATCATTTTGACTAGTCGACACCATGAAATATAAGCATAGCCAACAATTAAATAAAACCTTTTACTCCTAATCCCCACTCTGAGTAGCCAAATTATCCGAAGCATTTAAAATGCTTTCTTTAATCACCATAGAGAAAATTCATGTAATTGAAAAAAAAAAGTTTGGTCTTTTGGATTATGTGTTATTGTTTATTAAAACATTTCTTTTTAAAATTAGCTAATTAAGCCCATTCATTTGATACCCAACACAACATCATTAAAAAACCCTTTGTACCTTAGACTATGTCCTCTAGAAGGCGCCATATTCACTTTGATTTGACATCTTAGAGCCAGTGGACGATTAAGACGCTTCCAACGATACCTAATTTGTCAAATTATAATAAGCAGTATACAAGATAGGCGGAAACAGACGAGCTATATAAAGGGTCATCAATCTTGAGGTTTTTTTGAAAATAAAAAAAAAAACACAAAAATTTCAAATGAATCGGAAAATCTTTATTATCAATACAAAAAACCGTTCTTGCCATTCACTTTTCAAAAATAATCCCTCGTCCAAGCAGAAGTTCCAATTTTCGATGACGCGTTCGAGCATAATCGGCGGTATCTCGCGAATAACACGGGTAATGTTGTTCTCTAATGCTTCAATCGTAGCTGGATTATCCACAAACACTTTAGACTTCAAGTAGCCCCAAAGGAAAAAGTCTAAGGGTGTGATATCACACGATCTTGGTGGCCAATTCACCAGTCCGGAGCGTGAAATTAATTGTTCACCGAATTGGTTCCTCAATATGTCCATTGTTTCAGGGGCTGTGTGGCAAGTAGCGCCGTCGAGATCTCGGGCTTCAATTTCAGGTAGCAAATAATTCGTTATCATGGTGCGATAACGGTCGCCATTGACGGTTACGGTCTGACCAGCATCATTTTTGAAGAAATATGGATCGATGATTCCACCGGCCCATAAACTACGCGCTGGACGAGGGGATGAATATTGGATCTCTTGTTGATGGTATGGCGTATAGTGGTCTCAGTAGGTCGATTATGGCGACCATAAAATGACCTAAGCGCGCGAAAAACATTCTTTATAGAACGCGAATTTTCGTATTAAAATTGCACGATTTGTAAACGTTTTTCGGCTGTAAGTTTTTCCATGATGAAATGGCAATGAAAACTGAATAAAAAATACACGACAACTTGACCGTACTCACGCGTGGCTTATCAAGAAAACCTTATTGAAAAAAAAACCTCAAGATTGTTGACCCTTTATAAAAATGTGCATCAGTCAGTACTTTTCTCAAAAAAGTTTTTGCCGATTCCCTTCGAAGTTTTTATCTGCTCAGAATTGTTTTAGAATTTTTTCTTAAAGGCCTGTACGCAGATTCGCAAAAAGCTCCGATTAATTTTTTTTTTCTCTTTTTATTATTTTTTACACTTGTAACACATTTGAACAAATTTTTGATTTTATATTTTCTTTTTGTTTTTACTGCTGGCGCCATCTATTGTAAATTGCGCCATCTACTTGTCAATTGCACAGATATGGCTATAAGTAGCTGTTTTTAATTTCAGGAGTTTTTACGAGGTTTTTTAGTAGCTTAAAGAGTGCATAAACGGGGCAGGATATCAACATCTGCTAACTTTATCCGCTTCAGGATTGACGGATAGACATGGAGCATCGCTGTTAAAACATTAGGGTGGCCATTTTTGCAACATCTCACGATTTTAATAACCTTACCCCCAAACAAGTTTCCTTTTTACCTGCATATAGCGCCTGTAAAATTTAAAGACGACCCGAAAGTATTTGATGGACCCGAATAGGTCAAGGGCCATTATTTTCCTTTTTTCCGTTTTTGACTGTATTGTTCTATATAACCTTTAAAAACTTGTTTCCAATCGAACAAATTATGGTTAAAACAGTCTCATGTCTCTCTAAAAATAATTTTTAATAAATATTGAGCCGGCCAGCAAAAATTTGGCAAGCTCTAAAATTGATGAAATGGATTCATTACACTAGTTTACAAATTTTAAAAAATTTTGGTATTCTTAACATGTTTTAGTCGTTGCCGTAGTAAAATGACATGCTAAAACCGAAAATGCAGTGAAAAATTTTTTTTATGAAACGGGCTTCCAGATATTTTGAAAAAACCATATTTCGAAATTAGAAAAAAAAAAGTGCCTCTAATTAACAGCAAATATCTCTGGTTGCACTAAGCTGATTTCGATAATTTTTTTACTTGACTGTAGATAATTGAATTACCAATCGATTATATTTGGACCATGTTTTTGTCAAACTAACTTATTTTATGACCTGAATTACCAATCGATTATATTTGGACCATGTTTTTGTCAAACTAACTTATTTTATGACCTTTAACCTACTTTCGGGTCCATCAAACACTTTCAGATCGTCTTTAAATTTTACCGGCGCTATTTACTGATAAAAAGGAAACTTTTTAGGGGGTAAGGCAATTAAAATCGTTGGTTTAAAAATTTGCCATAAAAAGAAATTTGCGGCCACCCTAATAAACATTTTTGTACTAAAAACTTATGTACTGAAGTAAGCCAACATTTTTTTTTGTACGAAAGAGTGAAGTGTATTCTATCTGCCGAACACCATCTCCAATGTATGCAATTTATTTTTTCGTATTTTCTATCAGCTGATTGCTGTCAAAGTTTTAGACTCATGTGTCACCCTGTATGATTTGTGTTGGATAGATAACAGAAAAAAATTAAATATCGAGCAGTCATTCGATTTCTGTATTTTAAACAAAAATCCAAAAGAAACATTTTTGTAATAGCCTATTCACACTGGGGCACATTTAACATCTAACACAGCGGTGGGCACTTAGACGGCAAGCGTGCCAAAGAGCTTTCACACGTACGAGAAAAGAGCTTTTTACCGTAAAAGCTCGTCTCGTACGTGTGAGCTAGTTTTACAATGGAACGCAAAGCAGAGCCGCATGGCAAGACCCGAAAGAATAAAACTCGATGATATTGTCGAATTTAATGACAACTATGCAAAAAAAAAAATGATTTGTCCATTTTACCTCCGTTTTCGCTAAAGCTCTTTTTTGTTTACGCACACAGGCACAAAAATTGCATTAGTAAATTTGCCCACCGCTGATCTAACATCTTATGTCGAAGATTCTACGTATGAATTACCCATTCCGTAAATTTCAACTTCATTCCAACATCTTGTGGAAATGTTCCTATCTTATTGTGTCCCGATGAGAAATTACTCGATTATTTTTCTGTGCACCTCTAAATTTTGTCATTCGCTGCGAAAATGTAAACAATGTCATTGAAAAAGACTGGCAACTTTGAATTCAAAACAAGGCGCCAAAGCCACATATGTTTATGGAACTGGCACACAATTTAAAATGTGCGGCAATATATAGATAACAAAAACGTAAAACGCAATTCAGCAAGCGTTCCAGTCGGAGCTTCTAGTTGGATGAGGGAAAAAAGTAGAAACCAATTTTATTGATTTATATTTTGTATCTCTTATTTATTACATTTTTATAAACAAAGGCAAATTGTGGCTCATTAAAAAATCAGCATATTGTTTTTGCCATCTACTATAGCACCGGCGATAATTCGACGGTGATTGACATATGAAAATGTGTAGCTCAAGGTTTAATTTTGCTAAAAAAAACTAACTTAATAATTATGGTGGTCAATAACTTCTACTGCTGTTGACTTTATGTTAATGTAGCACACATCCAATTAAACAATTGGCTAATATGCATACTTTTTTATAATATATTATGAATTTACTAATATTTTTCGAAACCAGTGGCTTTCAGGCATTGGTGAGGTCCAATGGACTCGATGCACTTTAGCACAACACCAACAAACATCCAAACAGCTCGTGGCGCTTGCATATATGTATATGTACTATATATATGTATGTGTGTATGTGCGAGTTAGCACCAGCTCGTCGTCCTCATTAATACTTCCAATTAATTAATGTTTTCAACATAAATTCATAAAACCCTTCCTTAATAATATTCGATCTTGCAAATTAACGCATAAAAAGATAGATGTTTTAATTTCAAATAACATTTTTAATATATTTTCATAAATTGCTGATTTTACGTTTCAGCCTGTCAATAGCTAGATGCTAGATGTTATCAGTGTGAACACCAATTTCACATCTTCAAAAAATCCCATGCGTTTCGCTTAAATGTGCTCAGTGTGAAAAGCCTAATAAGGGTATCGCACGGGCGTGCTGAGAGAAGTCACTATCGATTCATATCGATTAGCTTAAGCTGGGCAGCATGAAAATAGAGAATTATCGATAACGTTATGTGCTCACAATATTTATTGAACTAGTATCTTTATAAATAAATTCAAAAGTACAGTCACAATTTCAAAAAAGCAACTTTCATTTGTGGGCAGTCTAACTTGTTCAATTTAGAATAGTATCGTAATCGTAGTAATTGCTAAACAAAGAACCATTTTCTAATTAATTGACATACAAAGTTAAAAGTAACTCAAAACTACAATACAACAAAAATCCAACTTAAATGCCAACAGAAATTTTACAAGCCATCACACAAAAACTTTTCAAATATCAACTGAACAAAACTCTAAACTTTTACACAAATGCGCTCAATAATACTCTTCTTTATATTTTTTGTTAGAATTTCTTTTATTTTTCTGCTCTCTTCTTTTGCTTCTACTTTATTTTATAATGTGCCGCATATTGTGCAATACCTTTTCACAAATGAAAATGACCATCAATTTGTATAATATTTTGTTGAAGTGCAAAACTTTTCTTATAATATGCAAAAACTTTTCATATGTAATATTCTCCTTTTTATATTTTGACTCTACTTTTTTTTTTTGTTCGTGTTGCCAAAAGTTGTGGCCAGGCCAGCTTTTGTTCGTTGCCAATTCAGGTAGTTCCTGATGATGATAGAAATAATATGCTTCAGCTCTTTAGACCTTTTATGCAAAATACAGACCATCAAGCATGTGAAATAATCAAAAATCATGAGATGAGTCAGTCTTTTATACACTTTATGACACCATTCTGCAAAATTCTATGTTTTTTTTATTTTTTTCTAAAAAGTTTTCTCTTTCAACAGAAAATTAACGTGGAACCTTTTGTATTGGCAGATTGCAATTCTCAATAAAAGCGCAAACGAAATGCAGACTTTTCAAATATTTTACAATTCGCAGCCACATTGCCATTAGCTTTTAGCCATGAAGTGACTGAGTTGAGCTCGAAGGAATTAATTTCATTTTTCTCACTTTTCATCAAACAGTTTTGTACGATTTTTGTTGATTGACTAGTGTTGGTAAAGTTAAATAAAACCATAGCATGAAGCAATTCATAATTACTGAGCAGAAAGTTTCACTGAGAGAAATTTTATGAAACACTTTACTTTCTTTACTACTCCAAGGTCTTCTATTATTTTCTCTACTATTTTTTTTTTTATTTTTTAAAAAATAATAATGCGAATCGTTTTAAGGTAAAAAAAAAATATTTTGCAAAATATTAGTTTTTACATTTTTTTAACTAGCGAATATTTTTGAATAATTTGTATTTTATTATTCTAAGTTGTCAATAGAGCTTTTGAAAAACGATTATTTCATGTTTTTTTTTTCCAAATTCCATTATTTTTATTGCGTTTCTTTTATACGTCAATCAGCATTTTTTCAATCTTCTCCGATCAAACGGAAATTTTATTATTATTATTTTTTTCAGAAATTATAATATATTTTTTAAATATTTAATAGATTATATATTCCTTGTTTATATATGAAAAAAAAAAAAATGTTTTTATTATAAAAAAAAATATTTCATAATAAAGAATTTTTTAAATATTTGCAGTAAATGATGTAATTTCAATTAAAATGCATGTAATTTCCATTAACCCTTGGGAATATAGAAAATCCCTAATTCAGCTTTGTTTCATTTTTTTTCTAGGAAAAAACAAAATGCCTAGCTCCAAATTGGTCGCGAGGATCCGTGAAAAAAAGACATAATGATGAAGAGAACAACTTTTTTAAATAGATGACAGAAAAAGTTTATTTAAAAAAAAAAAAAAAATATACAATGCGAAATAAACAAGTTTGTCCACTTTTTTTATTTATATGACGTCATTCTTGTCATCTTTGATTTTTCAGACTATTTAAATTAAAATGTATAATTTGAAAACTTTTACAACAAAATCTGCAGAGCGAAGATTCAGCTCTAAACTGAACTTTTTCTCAACCCAGACAAATATATTTTTAAGAATTATCCAAATAAGGATTAAGTATAATATTATTTTTAATTTACTCTAAAAAAATCAATTAAAAGTACTAAAAATATTTGAACAGTGTTTTTTTAATTGAAAATAGGAGTTTTTGCGCAATTTCGATTTTAAAAATTAAAAATGAAAAGTAAAATTAAATATTTTCTTAAACCAATTCCTTTTAATCTGTGGTAAATATTTTCTTAATAGGTCAATATCAAACATCCAACAAAAAAACTTTTTTTGGATCATATAAACACTTAATGTGTACTCAATAAAATAACACAAAAATAAAATTTTTACAAAAATTCCTGTTATTTACACATTTTTTCTCCGATTTTGATAAACAAGCACTCATTTTTTTTGTATTCGCTCAAACTTTACGAGACATAAAAAAAATTGAAGAACAAATTTTTTTTAATTTTTTTACGTTCGAAACAGATTTTTTTTTAAAACTTTACTAAAAATTACGAAAAATTTCATATGCATGCATTAATAGCGTCCAAAACGTAAATTTGACAAAAATATGTTTCAAGAATAACCGATGTGTAATTCAATTATCTACAGTATAGTAAACAGAATTATCAAAATAAATTTACTGTAATCAGAGTTATTTGCTTTTAAGTAAAGACACTTTCTTTTTAATTTCGAAAAATGTTTTTTTCGAAATATCTCGAAATCCGGTCCATGGAACAATTTTGGGACTGCATTTTCTGTTTAAACATACCATTTTACTACGGAAATGACTACAATATGTTGAGGATACCAAATTTTTTAAAATTTGTAAATTAGTGTAATTAAATTAAAAATTTTAATATTTTTTGCGCCAAATTGGTTTGCTTCAAATTTGCATATTATACGGACTTAAAGAAAATAAGAAAATTTCGAATATTATAATATTATTTTAGGAAAAAGTGAAAGCTAAAAACAAATTCTTTGCCAAAATTTAATATAGATCGAAAAGCAGGTATTTTAAATAGCTTTAGCTTAAAAACCAAACCAAGAATTTTTTTTTTAATAATCGTTTTGCATGACTTTATAAAAACCACTGGAAGCAATATTTGTTCTTTCTACGGCTAGACTTTTAAAGCACTTTCTTTTTTTATATATGAAGCAAAAAAAAATTGTAAAAAATCGTTAATTTGTGGTACAGAAATTTTTTGGAATTCGGTCAATAGGTGGGATGTGCAAAAAAAAAAAATAATTATAATAAATAAAAATAAAAGTATAATTAATACCTACTAAACTAATTTTCGATGATTACTTTACGCCTTTTCCTTAAACGTAAATTTGTGGTGCACGGTAGATGTTGGATACTATTGATAGTACTATCGAACAAAGTGAATTATGGCACCCAAAAAAGTAGGGAAAATTCTAATACTTACAAAAAGGCTACTTTAAAATGATTAACAGAAACTTTTTATTCATGACATTGTAAAAAAGAGCTTCTTTTAAAATTACATCTTAAAAATCCAAAAACAGTGTCCACTCAACAAGTAAAAATAAAAAAATGTTCCTTCAAGTAGCTTGTTTTTGTGGCAGAAGACCAACCTGTCCACATTTCTAGGTTTCAGACGGGTCCTTCTATCCAAAACTATGAGGACACTTCTACTGAACAGCCTCCTCTCAATTCAGTACCAGTGGCAGAAGTGCATAAATATTTTTTGACTAAGTTTTGTAGTCCAAGACAGTCGGATCCCTGAAAGTAGAATAACTTTTAATTGTTTATACAATCATTCCAAAAGCTCAATGGATTTGCATCTTGGCTTAAATTTTGACTGGCCAAATAATGTGGAATGTCAAATATTGCTAATTTTATGAAATCCGAAATTTCGGAAGCCAAAGTTTGTCTACTTTTCTGAAAGGCTGGACGTGTGTGGCAATCATTAAGGCTAATGCGGCATCGATTTTTGGTTTTTTTGTGCGAAGAATTTTTATAAAAATTGGATTTACTTAAATAATTTTTTATGGTCCCCATCGGATTTGGTGACTCTAAAAGCGTCGGATGGTCAAAAAGGTTCGACGTGTTACCACTGGTTTTGTATTCTTTTTGATATGTTGCCAATTTTTTGTCCGTTGATTTGTCAAAAAAGTTTTTTATCGATAGTGCCATCGATAGTATCCCACCTCTAGTGCACAGTCTAAAGAAAAACAAAAACAGCTCAGTCGTCTTCAAAAAGACATCTTTAACCAATTTCAAGAACTGAGTTGGAAACACAATTCTAGCACTTTTAAAAGTTTCGTCAATTTTTGACACGTGCACAGCTCCTAACAACACCCAGACCTACGTAATAACATATTTGTATATGTACACAAGTATTTGTGTGTGTGTGTGCTTATGTAGTAGTGTATAAACAGAACAACAACAACCAGCACTGTCACATGCCAATGAAGTTTTTAACATTCAAATGAAAAGCTCATTGAATAATCTCAACAAGAACAACAGCAATAATAACAACAAACCGAGAGCGCTGTGCAACACTGGCAAGTGAAAAAGTCCGTGTTGTTTACTGCTGGTGTATTGGTTACAGTGTGTGTGTGCGTGTGTGTTTGGGTATGTGCATGTGCTTGAGGGTTTTGCACAATTGACGTTAAACGTAGAAGGAAACTGTCAGTTGCCGTTTTGGGTTTTTTGCTCGAATTGCGTTTTGCTTTGGATTGGTTGCAAACGGAATGGAATCGAAAAAGAGGAACAACTAAAACAAAGCAATGCATTACAGAAAACTTTTACATTTCTTACAGTTTTATTTTGCTGCATTTTTTTTATGGTATTTTGTTATTTGATTTTTGTTATTTTTTTTTATCAACAGTCAACGCTGTCATAAAAGTGTGGAAAATTTTTTAGCTACGTCATCATCAACTGCAAACAACAGTTAGAGCAAGAACAATGACTGGCCCCCATATCTTGTCAAGTTGGGCGAATGTTTAGAGTCTATAATCTTCAAATAATGGAAAAACTTTTGCTGTTAAGCAAGAGGAATGCCAAAGCTTAGAATTTTTGTATTTTTTTTTTGTTTTGTGTTTTGCAACACACATTCACTGCACGTTTGTTTTTTGCTTTTTTTATGAAGTTGACAACCCTGCTGCCGTTTGCTGTTGTTGTTGTTATGTTCGCTCACTCGATTTTCAATTTATTTCGTTTTGTGTTTTTGCCGCTGCTTTGGCAAAAGTAAAAATAAAGAAGAAAACAAATTCAAAAAAAAAAAAAAAACAAATGAAAAACTTCATCAACTGTTCTTGCTACCTGTGGCTTAAACCAAACCACCGAAAAACCACCCAAGCTGACCCCCTTATCAACCCACCCTCAAGCAATCAGCCGCATTTTTTGCTGGCATTTTTTAGCTCTGCTTCTTCTTATACTTTTTTGTTTTGCGTGAAATTAAGTTTGTGTCAAAAAGAAAGCAGCTGCAACAGAGCCAGAAATGTGGCAAGAGTCTTAGCCAGAGGCGTGTGAGTTGTGTGGGTGGTGGGTGAGGGGGGAGCGGGCTTGCAACGCTCATGGTTTTTATGACGCTTTTGTGCAAAGTTAATTTCGATTTTATTGGCAATTGATTGAGATTTGAATGGGGTCTTTGCACGGCACATGAAATTAATTTTTTCATAAAAAAGAATAATAATAAAAAAAAATGTGTATGTGAATGACTGATAAATACTCTTTAATGATTTTTTTTTTTTTTTAGCAAGCATTATGTGTGTAGCATTTTGCTGTGTGAGTGTGTTTCTTAGGAGGGCTTTGAATCTAGCACCCAGTAATTTATTCGGGTGAGTTTAGTCGGGTCCTTAGTTATATGAGTTAACTTTCAAATTTATACTTATATATTTAGAACGTAATGTATATTGATTTTCATTCTTACTTTAATCCGCCAAGTGATGACAAATGTAGAGTGTTTCTTTTTACTTCTTGGGTAAGTCAGTTTATTTAATAAATAATCTAATCTCTTACAGACATCAAAACATATCTTGTACTTTCAAACTACATTTAAATATTATAAAATTAAAAATTGTTTGAATAATACTAATAGGGGGCCAATACAGCATATACAAAATAGTACGACCTTATAAAATAAGTTATCAGAAAAATTATTTTTTCAAGTCCGATGCTAGCACCAATAATTTTTTTTATTAAAATTTAGTTATCATATATAAGTAAATAAATAAATTTATTTTGAATAATTCTGATGTCATCTTAGGCGTCTGCGTGTACCTTAAGATAAGGTGTATCTATATTTAGCATGTGCAAAAGTATAAATTTATTAATAAATTTACTTCCAATATCTTAAGAAACAACGATTCGCCACAACGCACAATGGGCCCGTGTAGCCAGATTTTGGCCAAAAGTCCCCCAGAAGAAACCGTAAATTTGGACAAAATGACAATTTAATATGATTTTAGACGTATTAAGGTATCCTGTTAAAAAAAAAATGATTAAATTATAATAAGTGGTTTTTAAGTTATTGGCAATCAAAGTTGACATTTTGTATTTTATGAGCTTTCACGATAATTTACAGAAAAAAAAACATGAATTTACCATGACATATGTAGTTACGAAATCTTCATTCAATTTATTATTTATAAATATTACTTCAGAGAAAAAATAAAATTGAGCTTAAAAACTTTTTGGTTTTAAATATATTGGAGTGGTTTTAAAGATTTTGTTTGTTTTTTATCATTTGGCTACTTTGCTTTAAGGGTACCTCCGACTACTACTCGATATTTGATTGAACAAATTTTTATAAATTTCTTTTCATGTTTTACAACAAAATGTAGTTCCTCCCGATTTTCGGAAATTGAATTTTGAAACTGAAAGTTGAATTTTAAAAATTTAGCCCCAAGCAATTTTACTATTTTTAGAATTTCTTAGCTGGCTAAAAGTTTGCTTTAATTACCACTTTATGGCTATAACTCCAAAGCCATTCAATATTTTGGGTGTAGGCTATTTTTTCAATGTATGTGCCTCTGTATGAAATATGCTCCAACTCCTATAAATGGTTTTTTTTTTTTAATTAAGTTAAACATTTTTTTTGTTTTTTTTTTTTTAAATTATCTATATCTTAAAAAAATCTGAAGAGGCTGAAAATTTCATCACTCATATTATGGAAATGACAGGGTTTTGGCCAAAATATGAAAATCTGGGCCCACAGTGCAACGATTCAATCGTGATGATACTCCATCCATTTATGAATCCTCGTGCTGAGTGCACGAAGTTTGGCTTTTTGGATTGTTATTTTTGTTACTGTTAAGGTACAATCACTGTACGATTTCAAAACTTACTTTTGTTTATAACAAAAAAAAAAAAAATCCAATATAGTCGGAAGGAGAAAGAATTTGATACAGTCATGTCCGTAAGTGTGTTCATCTATATGTGTTTTCGTCTGTATGAACGCCTAGATCATGGAGATTATAAGAGCTAGGATAACCAAACTTGACATTTGGAGTGTTCTATGCACAGGAATAGCACGTTTATTTTTTGTGTTTTTGCCACGCGTCCTTCCAAGGCAAAATATTTTTAAAGTGCTTTTCTCTGCATAAAATTTAGGAAGTAAAAAAGTCTTTCGATTAATGTTAAGCCGCATTTTGGAGACCAAAGCCCGTATCGCCGCTGTGGTTGGAACCTAAAGTCTAGAGATGCAAAAGCGTAATTCCCAGTTGAGGAAATTTAAAAAAAAATATTTTTTATATTTATTATTATTGTTGTGTGTGTTCTTTTTATTTAATCACAATTATATTTTTATATAATCAGCTAATAAGTGTAGCATTGAAATAAAGTAACTTAAAACAGGTTTTACAAATAGCAACATCTAGTTTACTTCAAACACGTCTTATTTGTTTAGCTCTCGGCGATCGACTGCCGGCTTGGCTTCGTGCTACACGTCAGCTACTCGCGCTCTCTATAACTATTCGCCCTATAAGTCTTGCTCTCGCTGTTTTCATTACGCTCCTGACTGTAACCGCCAGTGGCCGCCTTATTCCCCTTTCCACGAACGTTTATGATTGCATGTACAAAGGTGGCCCCTGTTCGACTTTAACGCTCGCCATATTTTATTTATTGTGATACATTTTAAGATAAAGACAAAAAATGTTTATCAGACTATTAAAATCTATCAATTTGATTTTGGCTATGTAGAGTTATTATGACTGAAAAATGTAAAATTTTTAAATATTTTTAAATTTGATAATTCGAAGAGAGTTATTCTTTGCAAAAATATGTATATTTGATTATATTGAAGCTAAGGTGAAAAAAGCACAAAATAAATGTTTTATATACAGAAAGTTAAAGTGTTTCAAAATTCAGTTTCAGCTAAATTTTCAAATGAATTTTTATGAAATATAAATTTTTTTGCAGCTCACACTCATAATTGATTGCTAATTTTTAATTATATTATAGATTAAATTTTCGAAAATTCAGTTGGTTTCGATGAGTTTGAAATATGAAATTTATAATTTTTAGTATGTTCCAACAAGTTACTGAGCTTGTTGCAAGTATCTTCAAAGCCCTATTACCTTATGCACCAACATTTTGACAAATGCTAGATACTCATTACAACATATAAAGTAGAGTAAAAAAATTAAAAATAAACTGCGTAGAAAGTTTGACATTGTCAGCGCGAAACCGAGGCTTATTAAATTTTTTCCATTTAGAAAAACCGCCCATACAAATGCCAATGCCAAATACAAATTATTTTTTCAACAAAACCAGCAAAAAATTAAATTCTCAACCAACATTTGTATGTAAAAAAAAAAATATAATAATAATACAGTCTACAGTACCAGACAAAAAGAACCACAGTGTTAACAACAACAAAAACAACAATGACATAGTCCACACAATAAAATGTCAACGAGCCGCATCGTCTGTGGGTAACAAAACCAGAATTCTACAGACCTTCTCCCACAACTATGTACTCTATATATAGTACATATGTAACAGATTTAAAAATAGAAAAAAATATTACTAAAAATAGGTGGGAAGTTCAGTTGAAAAAAGGGAGCTCCCTGCCATGAACAACATACTGCAAAATATGGCTGGGCAGTTAAAGGTCAACGACGTGTTAATGGAGAGCCAATCTTTTTTTTTACAATGCGCCATTAGAGCAGGTGAAAAGTTTATCATAATTCAGTTGAGTTATTTTTATGGTTTAAATTCGAAATTGTGCTTAATAAATTGACTGAGTACCTAAATGAATAGAAAAAATGTAATACAGTCGAGGCGGTGCCCGACAGTGGAATACCCTTTACCTTTTTTCTCGAAAAAATTTTATTCCTACGTATTTCTCCTAAGAACTTTCAATTGGAATTTTTTTTTTTTGGCTAAATTCGATATTTATACCAAATAGTTCCCTAAATTTTTACCGATTTTGATGAAACTCGAATGTTACGTCAAAAAAGTTATTTTAAGTATATGGGTAATTTTCAAGTTGGTATCCTCAACCTCAACGCATCTCTGTGTTAAATTTAAAAAAAAAATTAAACGGTGTGGGAAAAAAAATTTTTTTTTCTTCTATATAAAAAAAAAGAAGATAATTGTTGTAAAATATTTTAATTGTATCTATTAAAAATGTCCAGATGAACTCCTCTAATTTGATTTCAAATACAGCATCATTAAAAACCTTTTCAGTTCACGTCCGTCATGTTTAGTTCTATGCCCACTAGAGGGCGACATGTTCAATTTGATATGAAGTTACATATCCTATAGCCTGCGGACCATCATGACCATTGCAACGATACCACATTTGTCCAATTATGATAAGCGACTTAGAAGATAGGAGGGAACAGTTGAACGTTCAAACATACATAGTGGTCAAACACATAACCCGCCATTTTGCCGTAGTTTAAAAAAGGAGAGAAAATGTGAAATCAGACTATTTAAATATTTTTACTAATTGTAAGTTTAAAAATGTAAAAAATATACAAACAACAATATAACAATAAATAAATCATGTGTCCATCACTTCACAACTGAAACAAAGGAACAGTCAAAACAATGCACTGTTGCCCCAGATTTTCATATTTTGGCAAAAATCTGTCATTTCCATAATAATTTTTTTAGAGTGATGAAATTTTACAACCGTGTTCCTAAAGGATTGAACTAGTTTTCTGGGAAGTTTGAATCTACTCAGATTTTTTTACAGATAATCCAGACCAAAATTGGAAACAATTTAAAAAAAAAACAAAAAAAATTTTTGAACCTAATTTAAAAAAAAAAAAAAAACGGTTAATTGGAATTGAACCATATTTCACAAAGAGGTAGATATGAGCTCAAGATACATGGCAAAAATAGCCTATACCCAAAATATTGAATGGTCTTAGAGTTATAGTGCCAAACAGTTTCAGTTTTCCAAGCAAATTAAAAAAAGACGACATCCCCAATATAAATAAATTTTTAGGTTTTTTCGTCAAAATTACAACTTTTGAAAAAGTGGTATTAAAGCATACTTTTAGGCAGTTAAGAATTTCCAAAAATTGTTAAATTTTTCTTTGGTTCGATTTTAAAATTCAACTTTTAGATACAAAATTCGATTTCCGAAAATCGTGAAGAATTACATTTTGTTGTAAAACATGTGAAGAAATTTATAAAAAAATGTTCGATCAAATATTGAGTGGTAGTCGGAGGTATCCTTAAAGCAAAGTAGCCAAATGATAAAAAACAAACAAAATCTTTAAAACCACTCCAATATATTTAAAACCAAAAAGTTTTTAAGCTCAATTTTATTTTTTCTCTGAAGCAGTATTTATAAACAATAAAGTCAATAAAGATTTCGTAGCTATATTCATCATGGTAAATGCGGGCTTTTTTTTCAGTAAATTATCGTGAAAGCTCGTAATATACAAAATGTCAACTTTGATTGCCAATAACTTAAAACCCATTATTTATAAATTAATAATTTTGTATGCGTAAAATCATACTCAAATGATATTTTGTTCAAATTTTGACTTTATTTTGGGGACTTTTGGCCAAAATCTGGCCACGCGGGCCCATAGTGAAATGGACTAAACAAGGAGAATCGGCACCATCTGCTGCCAAAGCCATGGATTCAGTTTATTCGGACGCGCATGGCCTAATTTTTTTTGATGATCTTCATAATGGAAAAACAATCAATGGTCCTTGGTCCCGGAAAACGATCACACTTGGTAAAAAAAAAAAATGTTTTACCATGACTCTGCATCGCAATGCCAAAATCCCCGAACTTAAGTTCGAATTGTTTCCTCACCAGATGTAGCCCCTTTTTCATGGTTTTCTGTGGTCCGATTTTCTTAAATGTTTCCCGGCTACCCGTGATAATTGATTTGCTCAAAGCAGATAATGCGATTTCGTTCCATCAAGGAATGCAGATTCTGGCAGAGGAAGTGCAAAGTTTGATTTGATGTGAAGCAAATAATCTACCATATTGTGCTTCTGGAATGTCTTAAAGCCGAAATTCTGTCCAACTGCCATCCGCCTGGATGGCAGATTTGGCTTACGTACAAAATTAAAACCAATCTTACGTGAAATCTATTAAGCAAAGTATAGTCAAAAAAATGTAAAATGAAAGCGAGGCCATGCCGTTCGGTTCATATAACTTGAATAGATTCAAGAAAGTATACTAATTCGGCAACAATCCCCTTAAGATACGGACTTGGTATGGGACATTGCAAGCTCAGGAAACACTTGAGTAAAAACATGTAGGTTTTGTAAAAGAAGACGGTCATGCCTCTTCGGCGGGCATAGAATATCGTTGCACGATATCAACCGACTAGACGCAGTACAAATAGCTAAGTTTTTCTCGGATATTGGGCTATCTGAGGAGCACTAGCGATAGCAGGGAGCACAATAGATCCTATGGGTCGCAGTGCAGTATTTCCAACAATATTATTAAAGCCAAGATGTCCAATGTTTTCGCCCATACAACTTAATACTTTTAATTCATGACTAAACAATAAAAAATATAAATTTTTCCAAATCATTGCTTTGTTTTACAACACCCCAAATCTGAAAAATACCATAAATATTAACATTAAGTCCAACTCATTACATTTATTTGAAAATGCTTCACACAAAGCCACCAAAATTTGGAAATTATTATCAGTTGCGTTTTCAGCTTTTGCGGCATATTCGATGAGCCCCCAAATCGACCACACAAATGTCAAAAAGTACAACAATTTGGCAACTTTTCACATTTGGCGTTAATTTAATGTGAATGTCGATAAGCCAACAACGCGTATACGTTATATATATGCAAACAACCGTTTTTTTTGTGATATTCTGTTTTTGGTTAGCCCTTGCAACGAACAAATTAAATTTTCAGCAAAAAATTCACAAATAAATTTAAAAAAAATGAAAAAAAAAACCTTTACAAATGTAATTTGTGTGAGGCAAACCAAATCGCGGTGCCCAGCTGAAAATGGTTACGATTTTATTGAGCCTGAAGAGCAACAAAGTTTTTACTGACCAGCGGAATAGTGCAACTGATGTTCCAGAGACTGAGTCGGAGTTGGAGTACAATGCCACAGTCCTGTTGCTGCACGGAACGTTGACATAACCAAATAGCCAACCAACGAATCAGCTGTCCGGCAAAAACCGCCGTCTGTTTGAGATTGCACCTGTATGCATATCCGTTGCAGGACGCAATGTCCTGCGCCTAACGTCTGTGCAGGACATTGCCATCGCTGTGGCCATTTCTGTTGCTGCTGCCGACATCATGGCCGTCATCATCAATTGCATTGTTGCATATTCATACGCCATGTTGGTCTTGCTACACTACTGATATGCGGGCGATTGCAAATTTAAAATTTGCAAAAGGGCCATGTGAGTTTTATAATGGTTTTGGTAACTGCTTAGGCATAATTTAAATAAATAAAAGTGTATTCCGATAAGGACTCAAAAGTTTTTGTGTTAGTTATGTAGATTATTGCATAATAGTATATAATGGTATCGGCAGCATATAAGTTCTCTGAGATAATCAACAAAACACCTCGTTGAATGGAGTTTTTTGAGGTTCTGTCAGAACCTTGACCTGGTAGAATTTTTTGAGCATCGGACTCGGACTCAGCGATATCAAAACATATAGTTCACATGGTCTTGCCCCCAAACCTGTTTTGTTTAGCTGTGTTAAAAGCAAAAAAAAAATATAAATACTTTCCGAGTTAGGTTGTCCATGTGGAAACTCTGAATCCAATTACGCGGTCAAAAAAACCAAAGGTTTCATAGATAACTACCAAAATACCTCGTTTTATTTTATTCATTGAGGTTAGTCAGAACTATTTTGTGTTGGAATTTTTCGGATGCTGATTGAACGACCCTAAAGACTTAAAAAAAACCAAGATCATGGGTACGATTTTTCTTGGGTGGGTATATTTTTAATAAATTTTTATATTCGAATTTTTTAGTGAAAATATTTAAAATGTGAAAATTAATTTGAGTTAATTTCGACTTATAAGATGTTCATTCTTAGAATGCTTTGCATTGTTTTCCAGAGCTTATATATCATAAGGCTTACTGCTTATTCTAGGTCTTTATTTGATCCTTGGCACATTTCAAAACAAAGTTTCTTTTAAAAAGTTCAAAATTGATAACAAACAAAAAAGAAAACAGCTTATTTATGTCTTTAAGGTCCATCCAACGCTAAGTATCCTAAGAAAATTAACATGCCGCAATGTTCTTCAGGAAAAAATATGAGAGAATAGTAATTTTTTTTGCTTTTTATTTATTACTATAATAAGAGATAGTGTTGTGTGGGAAAAAAAAAACGTTAACACAAAAATTCATTTCTCCAATACTAGAAAGTATAAGTGGACCTACCCTGACGACAAGTCACATTCTCGCTTTGCACTTAACCCAACCAACTTAAATAACACTAGTTTACAAATTTTAAAAATTTTTTGGTATCCTCAACATGTTTTACTCATTTTCGTAGTAAAATGGCATGCTAAAACCGAAAATGGATTTCGAAATATTTCGAAAAAACCATTTTTCAAAAGTTTAAAAAATAAATGTGTTTACTTACTAAACTGATTTTAATCATTTTTTTACGAAACTGTAGATAAATAAATTATCCATCGATTATTCTTGGAACATATTTTTGTCAAATTTACGATTGGATGCTATTTAATTTATTTTTAGAGAAAAATTCTATTTCGAAAATATTTAAAAAAAAATTGTTATGCATTTTTTTCATGGCTCGTAAAGTTTGATCGATTACGAAGAAAATGTTCTTTACCAAAATCGAAAAAAAATTTATAGAAATAAAGGGAATTTTTGTAAAAAGTACAAAAAGTCAATTTTTCGCAAAACCTAAAGTTTTAGATGGAAATTTCGCAAGGACTGTATCAAATTTGATCAAAATCGGTTGTATATATCATATAGCGCCAATAAGCCCGATCGGTCAAAATATGTTTTTTTTGTGCCAAATTCGCAAATATACATGTATCTATCTTTAGGAGTTTTTGAGCAATATACCGGATTTTGCGCCAAACACGTTTTTTTGAATAATTTTATATCTTTATATATCTTTATAAACAAACGAATTATTCATGTAAAACTTTTGATTTTTAAAACAAATTGACAGTTTTCACTTTTTACAAAAATACCTGTTATTTCCACATTTTGCCTCCTATTTTGATAAACAACCACTCTTTTTTTTTCGTAATCGATCAAACTTTACGAACCATGAATTTTAATTTTTAAATTTACGTTCGAAATAGAATTTTTCTTAAAAATTTTCAGAAAATGTCGAAAAATTGCATATGAATGTATAAATAGCGACCAAACCGTAAATTTGACAAAAATATGTTCCAGATTTAATCGATGAGTAATTCAATTATCTACAGTCAAGTTAAAAAATTATTCAAATCAGAAAAAGACACTTTTTTTTAATTTCGAAAAAAAATTATAGAAATATTTCGAAGTCCGCTTTTATTTCGAAAAATGTTTTTTTCGAAATATCATGAAATCCGTTCTATTACTAACCGGGAAACAAATTAGTACCAAAAATGATAGAAACTCATTTTATCAAGAAGGAGCAGTAATTTCTGTACTTATTATCTTAATCTTTACAGCCAAACATTTTTCCGAATATTCTTATTTCCCTTACCTGCATTATTCTATCGACAAGAGTATGTTTACCTTGGAGACCAGAAGCGAGGAAACATAATCTTCTAGACTTCCATGATAGTAAATAGCACTGTATGAGATATTTTCGTACTTACATTAATTGGCGACTTCATGGAAAAATCTCTGTGGGACTGCTTGTCATTCCCGACGACAGTTTAACATATTTTTTTGATTTTAGCCCTTTAATTGACGCAAAACTTTAGTACAAGGACTAACGTGTTAGCAGCTCTCTTGGCTGCCCGGTAAGCGTATTCCAACTTGTACCAATCCCAAACCCCAATTTTTTCTTTATATGCTCACATGTGGGCTAGCCCCGTCATTTTACGATTGTCCAGTTTGGCTTTTATGGCCAGGCCAAAAAAAAAAAATAAAAATTAAAACAAAACCTACAAAACAAAAAGAGTTTGTTGGCAAAATGAACAGCCAGCCGGCAGTCGGACAGTCCATGAGTCCGAGTCCGAGACCGATATCATGGCAGTCCGCCACGCCACGTATGTCACGTGTAAAATATGCGAATTTTTGCAAATGACATTTTTGCAGCCACAGTCAGAGGAATCGGACAAACTACACTCCTGCTGCACACTATCACTAATTGATATCATATGATGGAATTTATGCACAGTCACAAGCTCACAGATACACACACACACACACACACACTCACTCCCCATACAGATACAACTATACCCAAACCCGATCGGTAATCGGCACTTTTTATGTTTGTTCCTTTTGGGTAAATGGTTGGACAGACTTCTCTGGCCTCGGTTCAATTTCAGTCTGCAATGCGAATGACATCTCTGGGTTTTGCGGTTTGTCGCGTCATGGCCATCATGTCTGAGGTGAACCACTTTGTGGTGGAGCAGTGGCGGGTCGATCATTCATTTGTCAACTTGTCAGTGAACCGCAGTTACAGCTATCAATGCGGCCAAGTCCTGTTGCTGACATCAAGTGCGCCATTTAGATTTACAATACATTCATTTGTGCGTGTGTTTGTGTGCGTGTGTGTGCGTATCTATGAGTGTATCTGTGTGTTTGTACTGGTACTTTATAACCAAGTATAAGCGTCTGCTTTTTATATTTATGCGCCATTTGCTTTTCAATAATTCAGTGCCAGATTGAGGCAGGCTTTTTAGTATTTTCCAAACGCACACAACAAAGAAATAATAACCACAAGTGCTACGATTGCAGTCGGGACACCTCGACCATAGTATACCCTGAACTTTTCTTAATTTCAGCAGTGTTTATCCAATTTTGATACGTTTGAAGCATATTTTAATTTTTTTTAAAAGTTTTAAAATTTTTTTTCATGCTGCGTGCAGGCCTTAATACACAAAAAGTTTTTCTCCAGAAAAAGACTTTATCAAAAATCGGTCTTGGCGTGTCTAATTAATGAAGTTGGTGGTAATACGGCCTAGATCTCAGCGATGGTCAGAGAGCAATCAAACTTTCAGATTAGATACCTTATTATCTTACGAGAGACATGTTTATTTTATTTTTATATTATTATTTTTTTTTGATATCGATATGCGTGTTTCAGAGTACCTCGAAAATAAACGAAATTTAAATTTTTTTTTATAAAGATATCGTAACTAAATTTGACATTCGGAAGTTCTTTAGGGTTCCCAAACACTCTACCGAACTTGATCAAAATCGGTTGACCCCCCATAGGACCGATCGGTCAAAGAACTTTTTTGATACAAAACTCGTCTGTTGTTTGTTTGTTTATCGTAACGAAATTTGGCAATCAAATGTTTTTTTGGAGTTCTTGGGCAATATAACGGATATGATTCCAATGTGGTGGTACAGAGTAACTCAAAGTCGTTCTCGCCCGACTTGAACTTTAATCATAAAATTAGTGAAATAATTTTTACTAACTTACTCATTTGTTAATGTAGAATAAAAAAAAGTTTCATAATTTTAAAATTGGTAGAAGCTGGACAAACTGAATTATTTGTAAAGAAATTTTTTAAATTTTTAATCTAAAATTGACAACTATAACCTTAACTTTATAAGAACTTTTCAGATAATAAAATAAGTATACTGTAGAAGTTATTTTTATAATATAGTATGAATAGGACTCAAGATATATTAAAAATTAAAAGATAAATAACATCGCGGATAAATTGAATTCTGCAGCTGATTTGAACCAAGTAATGGCTTAAAAAAAATGTACACCATCAGGAGATGAAATCTTATAGCGTAAGACAGGCCTTTTCCACCTGTCACACGTCAACCCGCTAAGTATTGTAATCGATTCTTGTTTCTTCACGAAAATTAAGGTAGAGTATTTGGTGCGTTTTTTTTTAAAAAACTTACTCTCTTTTCTGTAATCATTAAAAAGGGCATACGTGCTAAGTTTTTAATTAATTTGATGAAACTTTTAACCGAAATTTCCACACATGGGAGCTGAAGGCGGAATTTTCCAAATTTGTTTTCTAGTGCTCATCTACTCCACAAAACAAAACAACATGGACTCTCTCTGGCTCTTACCTTTTAGGCTGGTCATTAGTAAATAAAGCTATGCTTATGGTATGCAAAAAAAAAAATATGTCCCTCCAATTTTTGTTTTCTTGTTTAATAATCACATATTCTTAGCTTTTTTGTTTTTTTTTTTAATTCGGCCAAAGAACGTCACTTTTTTTTCAATGTGACAAACATATGACAGCAAATTAAACAAAATGAAAAAACCATACGATGATCTAATGATACAGTGGTTCAATCTCCGGAAACAGGCTTCGAAGTGATTTTAAGCGCTCCGTCCAAAAGAGCGTAGGGTTCCTCTTGAAAGATGCATTCAATCTTTGGTGGATCGGTCTTATACCTGGGCATAGATTCTCGTAGAATATGAAAGTAATTGCAGTACTGCACTGTACTTCTTTAATATTTTTTTGGGACCAATGAGCATGAGCCTGCTTTTGAGCGATTGACCAATTATGCGATACCTATAACCTAATGTAATCTTAATAGTACACTATTTATGTAAAATTGATAGCTGGCTTTTATAACAAATTTTTGTTCAACGTAGCTCAATCTCCGCCGTATTTCGCATGCGTCCGAAATTTATGGAAAATTGATGCAGTACTTTTTCAACTCCAGCTAGAGGGGAAGTCCTGTTCATTACTGGGCGAACACTAATTTTGACAAAGTGCAAACAAACGGACAACCGTTTATGTTGAGGTGTCCTGCGAATCCTGCAGGCTAACTGGCAGGTCGTTGGTGTCTGCAGCAAGCCTGACATCGACTGATAAAATGTTTTTTTTTGGAGGTAAATGTAAAATTGCATTTGTAACCGCATTTCATTAGAGCAAGAAAGTCACCATTAGAGCCCAAAGAAGAGAACAGAGCTCCCGGTCATAGAAAAAAGTGATGGTGAATGCCCCACGTACACAACGGACACGGCAATGAAATGTCATCAGGAAAAACAGCCGCAAAGTCGAAGCGACAACGAGCGAAACAACAAGGAACACTTGTCTAAAACACACAGATACTCACACACACAAGACACATTCACATAGATACACACAGAAGGTGTCAACTACAATTGTGTATCTATGTGGACCATGTTTTCAGCAGAGCAAACGCCGCCATTGCAATTTTGTATCTATGTGTGTGTTTGTGTGTGTGTGTATAGGTTTGTTTGTAGATCCTGGCAGGCATAAAATCACTATATCGAGGTGCAGATGTTAGGTGGACTATGTGTGCTTTAACACGTCAACGTGTTCAAATTTTGGGCATACTTTAGAAACATGGACTTTGTTGTTGAGTGTCTCAAAGTCTTTGTGCATTGATAATGATGATGTTGACATGGAGCAACTATTTGTGGACAATTTTTTTTATAAGTTAAGATAAGTTATCTTAACAAGACTAAAACCTAGTATACTCTACTCTAGTATTCCTTCATTACCAAGGAAGGGGAGTATAGTTAGGCAGAACAAAATGATCCTCTCGTTAATAATATTTATAGCTTATATGTATACAATTTTAATTTAATATGAACCTTTAGTAGAAATTTTTCAAAAAAGTGGCATTTTTCGAACACACGCTCCATTAAAAATGTTTCATTCTTTTGTTTTTTGGAATACTCCATACATAGTTTCGATATTTATTCGGTATCGCACAACCTTTACCTGTTGTGAACACCTCTTTCCGTCAAAAATAACACAAACATAATGGTCGTAGCGGCGCCCAACAGGGGGACAAGATTATTTTCCAAAATTAATGTTGGCGGCATGTTTTGTAAGCAAGTTTTCAAGCCATTATTCAAAAATCAATTGAATTTTAATCGTATTAAAACTCTATCGGGGTGTCAAAACTGTAACCGCTAAATTGTTTTAATTTTATTTAAATAGTTAAAAAATAATATTATAAACTATATTATAAGGAAAAACTTGAAAGATTGTTCGTAATGATGAATTAAACCCGATTTTAAATTTGGAAATTTCAAAAATGAATAAGAAACTTGAATCAGTCGTGCGACGCCCAACAGGGGGCCAAGTCTAGCTTCCCAAAATTAATGTCTGCGGCATTTTTTGTCGCCAAGTTTTTGAAAACTTAACTTAAAAAAAATGGAAATTTGATACGAAAATGGTTTGAGTGGATATGGGGAGTGGATATATATGCACGCATATCTGGAAGATCGCGATTGTTAGGGATACTAAGTTTTACCGATAGATGCGCTTAGACCGATACAAAAAAGTATGTTCAATTGGGTTGACTGCTGGTTCGAGTTTTTGACATTTTCAGTACTGATCTATAATCTTGTTATCTAAGTTATACGTCTTGCTCAGTTGCATCCATGTAATAAGTAGAATTGGCAGTTGTCGTTGCGAGGTGCCTAACGAGACGAGTTGGCAGCTCTTCAGCAGTACAGTAAAGAGAGAAGCAGCAGTCAGCCTCGTAGCGTCCTTTTTAGCAAGCAGTCGGGATCGGAGGTAGTCTAATTCGTTCCTATAATTTAAGTTGCCTAATTAAAATTTTATTTAAGTTGTTACTTAAATATAGGGATCGAACTTGTTATATTAATAAGCATTATCATAATATTCAACAACACCGGATAATTATTTATTCGAATTTTAATTTTTTTAAAATTAAATTAAATTATTAAAATTTAATTTTATTAAAATTCATATATATATATATATATATATATAGTCTACAAGACACAGCCACACTATTAAGATCTTTCAAAATATTTTAGTTTTTCCAAGCGAAACAAATTTAAACTTTTCGCTAGCTCTTCGCATAGCAAAAAATCTGACATTAATTTAGTATACTTTCAACATTTCATTAAAATCCACAATTAGTTTATATTTACCGTCACTGCAGTTCCAAAACAAATTCCCATTAAAAATATACAAATTTAAAGTTTACTCTTAATAAAAATACTACTGGGCGAGGGGGGGCGTGAACATGAAACGAGGCATAAATCACAATTTATGGCCAATGCCAGACGCCAAGACAAACAAATAAACAGTGTGGCCAAACATTTTGCCATTTTTCTTCTTCTTTTTGTTTTTCTTTTAGCAGTAAAATATTTATTATTACTTTTCGGTCTCCGGCTGAAAGGCCATTAAAAAAATGTTTCGCCTGAGAGGCAAAGTGAAGTGCAGCCAAAATATGTCAGACTTAAATCAAAAATGCAGACAAAACTGACAAATAAACTGACGGCAGCATGACAAATCGGGTACAGTCACGAGCGGGAGAGACAAACGTACAGACAGTTGATTGAAAGAGCACGGCATTATGGGCCTTTCAATGCCAAGTTGATGGCCTAAAAAGAGATAACTTAAGGTATTATATAATGCCAAAAGCCGGCATGTTGCCACTTTATGGCATTCCCATGCATTCCTTCATTCCTCTTCGTTTCACGGAATTTTTCACCATTCCATTCAGTTGGCAAACTCATTAACAAGTTGGAGCTTCAGCAGCCGCAACTAATGGCTAGATGACAGAAGTTCTTGACAAGGCCAAGGCAAATAGTCAAAATGTTTATAGAATAGGCAAGCTTAGACAAGTACACTGAGAGATGAGATTGAGTTTTTGAAGGCACGCAATAGTTTTGCGATAAAATTTACTAATTTAATATATGTCAAATATTTGTATTTTTTTGGAATTGTAGTGAAATACATTTTATTCAAATACAACAATGAGGATTATATATTCGAGATCCTTACTATTCTTTTGTCAAATAAGTACAATTTTTGGATCAAAGTTTTTTAACGGTGCTTAGATGATAAAAAAATTAAGTAAGAGTATTGAGTAGTTTAGAGTTGTTTTTTTTTTATTGAACCATTTTTTAAACTACCATTTTGAATGAACTTGTATCTGTAAAAATAATTGCAGAGGGCCACTTTTTAGGTCGACATTTTGAAGATTTTTGCATATGATAAGTACTACCCAATATTATCCACGTAAATTTTTTTTTTAATTCCGATTATTTATCGAGTTATGGATAACTGAATATTTAAATTTTTGGCTTTAGATGTATCTTCGACAAGCCATATCGCTTAAGCGAATAAAGATATTTAAAAAAAATTTCAGTGAAACATAAAATTTTTAGTTTGAACAAATTTTTTTTTTAAATGTATTTTTTTTTTAGCAATTTTGTTTTAATTTAGGTCACGCCTGCAAAATAAAAAAAAAAAAAAAATTCCGTAAATTGTATAAGTAGAAGTTATGCTACCTTGTAAAAGTGTCCAACATAACTCTTTGGAATAAAAAGATAGTCGGGGGTGCCACAGAAATCTTAAAAGATTTTGGCGACATTTTGAAAACAAATCTTTAGAAAAAACCGTAGGTGCCACAGAAATCTAAAAGATTTCATTTTTCGGACAATCAATTCCGAATGTTTACGCTTTTGCTAGAATGGCAGCAAAGGGTTGCCACTTTCCTAAAATTAGTTTAGAAGATTTAGACACTTATTTAAATAAATTTTTTTTAACTGTGATCCGAGAAAGTTAATTCTTTATTACATTAAGCGATAGCTTTCAGCATATTTTGCAGCATTTTAGTTTATATTTGTAAAAAATAAATATGAATGAAATTTGAATAATACTCCCGCACAATAAATGAGTTTGTATGACAACCCTACGGGTCAAGAGCTGTCATCAGCGTTGAGAATGGCAAAATTCGTTTGATTACATTTGAAAATTTGCACCAAAGAGAAAATTCTTAAAATTAAAACAAGCAATTTTTTAACTTTCATTTAACATCAAAATAATCTATTGATATGGTAAAATAAGTACACGAAGTATTATTATTTAGTACAGCAACTAGGTGGCAACTCCTTAGCTTGCAAACAGAAAGGCATATTTACAAAAAATTTTAATAACGATTTTTTAATAATAAAAACCATGAATTAAAACATTATATTTATCAAAACATAAAGATACAAATAAATTAGAAATTGAATAACCTTTCCAAATAAATAACACTTTCTTTGAAGGAAATAGGTTTTATTGGTGAATTTAATCAAATCCCAAACAATTTTGTCAAAGATTTTAAAGCTGTTACGAATCATGTCTGTGGCACCAAGATTTGGAATTGTAAAGAAATTGAAAAGAATATTCAACCTAATTTTTTTTTAAATATTCAAAAAAAATTGTAGGTCGTAAAATCTCTCTGTCTTTTTATAAGTGCCACAAATTTAATTGGTTTTGATGCGGATTAAAAAGTTAAATCCAAATGGCAAAAAAATGAAACAAAGTTAAAGTAAATTGGTAACTCTGGCTAGTCAAGTTGCGATGCAGTTTTTATTTATTCTATGGGGGAACGGGGCAAGATATCGAAATAACTCAACAAAGGTTTCATTAAAACTCATCATCTTCCAATCAAGACAACTACAATTAATTTTTGCGAGTGTACAAATGCAGGCAATTTTGAAATGCCAATACTCTCTGGCATATGCACATATGGCAGAGCAAATTTCCCGACTTGTCTAATATTACATACCATATAGACGCCCAGCATGATGAAAACCCAGCCATAACCAATCCAAGCCGCAACAGACGCGAAAATTATGGCCGCATGTGTTGCCAGCTTAATGCGTAAAGCCGTGTCGGTTTGTTGGCAACAATCCGGAGTATGGAGCTGGCATTGGCACTGGGACTAAGGAGCCACGACATGCATTCCAGACTGTTGGCAGCCATTGCAATTGCTCACGCCGCAGACGTGCCAGGCACCGGAAGTCAAGTTTTCGACATTTTCTTTTCAAATTCCTTTTTTTGAAGAAGTAGCGGAATAGTTTGAAGAGTTTGTGCGGTTGTCTGGGAAGCAGTTGTTGTACATACTTAGATATATTCTGCTACTTTCTAGTTTTTCTTTTACTTTACTTAACTGCATGCAAGTTAAACTGTTTGAGTTGGTTTTAATTTGTTTGGCTTGTTTGCAATAAAATAAAATGTAAGGATTTTTTTTTTGTTATTTTTTTGTGGAACAAATCACATTTTGCGGCAACGTGACGTATACGTAATGTATGTAAGCCATTGTTATTTAAGACAGAAAAAACTAACAGAAAGTTAAAGTAACCCAAAAAATGTGTTAAAATAATAAGCTTCAATTTTGTTATGCTTCAAAACATTTTTTACAAAAAAAGGGGAAAAAATAACTACGCATAAAGATAAGTTTAACAAAGAAGTTTTTCTTTCAAAATCACAAATCATGTAAAGTATTAATATTATGTCGCCTTCTTACTGTATCAGGTTTCTTTCAAAGATTGATTTGTATTTGAGTTTAAAATAGTCTATTCTTTATTATTCATGACATAATGTATCCGTCAAACGGCAGAAGCATTGCCCCGGCAAACAGTTACAAGGAGAGTTAAAAGTCGAGCCATATGGATATATAATAATCTTCCAATTGTTATCCAGAGGCAAGGTTTCATAGTGGTAGCCATTATGGAGCAAAGCATAGCTTTTCTTTTTGGTATAGTACTGCATAATGGGCATTATATTCACTTCCATGCAATTGACGTAGAACTGCACGACTTTGATGCGCGATGCAAAGCCATAAACATTGCTGACACCATCGTCAAAGACATGGATACAATCAAAAGGTGGCGTCTCATTAAGAAAAACATCCGCAGCCTCCTTGATCGTCTCGAATGTGTGCAAAGTGGTGACGCCCGTGGGACCGCCGCCAAACGAAAAATGTGTTGCATTGGGCACCAAAATAGGACTAGCCACAGCGGGCGCATCCTCGTTATGAGCCACAATATGATCAATGTTGGCATTCTTTAGCACGCCAACAGTACGTTCAAAATTTGGATGCAGGACTACAGAGGGCGCCAGCTGACGAAATCGAGTGCGCACCATTTCCACAAATTTATCCCGCACTGCTTTGTGTACAGCCACGCAGGCTATGGGAAATGCACGAAAGGGATTATGCATGGATTTGGCTAGGAGAAGGGCGGCGGTGGCCAAGTCCGCATGCTCAAAGATGCACATGAAACGTGCTCCAAGCCATTTTTTACGTAAATGCACGGGGGGCACCTAAGTTTGCGAAAGAAGTTATACGTACAAGTGTTTTTAAAAATATAGAAATAATTGCCTTTATGGATTGGACGCGATCACAACGTGGATGATGCACTAGCTCATGAGTAATCATAAATTTGGGTCTTTCGCACATTTTTGTCTTCTTTAGGTACTGCAAATTTTTTAAATCTTTAAACAAATTATAAAATACTTTGTACTTATGTAATTTCCATGTAATGAAAATTACAGCGCCTACTGTTAAATACACCCCAGACGCTTACAAATCAAGTGCGCCAGGGCTTAATGGAACTTGCTGCCGTGCAGTGTGACATTTTTTCAGTGGCGGATTCAGGGCATTTTTTTGGGCTCATTATCTGCAGTAGAGATGTGAACGGAAAAGATGATTTGGTTTCTTCTGCCTCGAAATTCTTTGTCCATCCAGGCGTGACATTTTTTTTTTTGGCCAGACTTTTCAGTTTTAAAACAGTTTAAAATTTAGCAAACATGAAATTGTTCATACAACATGTATAAAGTATTTTTTGTCAAACTTTCGGTCTTACTATATATAAAAAAAAAAACATTTTCTGGACCTGCCAGTAATTTCGGACGCGCTTATAATTCGAAATCATGCACAATCTCTCTCTTTCTCCTTTTTGCATCCAGCCCATCCCATGGCTTCTTGTTGCACACTCTAATCACACTCTTTATAAAATCTAAACCCTCGACATTTTTCACTAGATCTGCCACTGCTTGTTATCCTTGATAAGAAACTTGCCTGCTCCAGAGACATGCAAAACAACAACAACAACAAGGAACAAGTGTTTCGCTCAAGTGCCATCAACCCAAGTGTCATATAAAGTCTAAACAAAGGTAATAAATAAGTTTTACTTTGCCTGTTTTTGTTTTTGTTGCTCTTCAATTTTTTTTTTTTTGTTGCATACTTTAAGGGCGTCTCAATGGAGCGCATAAAGCTGTCACTTTATAAGCCTCTTGCAGAACTCTAGGCATAAAGTGATGACGGCTTTGTTGTTTGGCTATAAAAACTTTAGACCATATTATAAACAAAAAAAAAAATTTAATACGTTTAAATTTAGTAGCAACTTTATATATTTTGTTTTAATATGCATCATATACGACCAAAATTAAATTAACAATTTGCTGCGGTTGATTTGTTTAGCTGTCAACAAGCAGTCAATGAGCCACTAGTTATTGAGAGTTCTCATATTTTGGCTTTAAAAAAACACACTAGTGGCAAAAATAAAGTGGCATGCCAAAGATTTTAATAGAAGCCAGTGCAGGGAGAGCAAATAATAAAATAATTTTTAAGAGAAAATAAATGATCACTATTAAGCAGCCGTGTTCCTTTTATCGTTGTGCTTTTTCAGATTTTTGGTAGAAATAGGACAAGAGCACTATTTATTTGAGTCAGTTACGTTACAAGGTGAATGAGTTGCGTCAGACTATAAGCTAGCTTAAAAATTCTTATAATCGACTCTCAACAATGTTTGGAGTTGCCAAAGGGTATGAAAGATTGTGAAGACGTCTTAAGCCTTTCCTCGCAAATTTAAAAAGATACTAGAAAAATATTTTTCAAGCTCTCATTTCACCTGACTAGATTCTTACTTTTTTTCGAAATACTTTTATTCAAATTTATTTTTATTTCGCAGCATGTTCTAAATGCTGGATTTTTAGTAAAATATCCTAGGAATAATTTTTGTAAGGAATCACTGAGCACAGCGATCAGTTAATGTACTCACCCATTAATCCTAGGAATCGAACGCAGACAGCCAAATCCAAGCTGCAAAACCACCAAGAATTTTGGTATTTTGGAGGTTATTTCAGACATTTGACGTGTTGGGATTTTTTGGAACACGGATTTGGTTTCAGCGATCCGGAAACCATATAAATATCATCGACGGAAAGAAATTTTGTGACGTGTTTTGAGGTTAGGATACAATCATGAGCTTTGATTTTTTCTATGTTTCAAAAACGTGATAACAACTCGAAAGAATTGTAGATCGAAAAATTGTACGTACTTGTTATTATTAATTGTATATACACATTTTATACCCACAAATAACACTAGTTTACAAATTTAAAAAATTTTGGTATCCTCAACATGTTTTAGTCATTTCCGTAGTAAAATGGTACGATAAACCGTAAAAATTAAGGAAAAAGGAATTTTTGTAAAAAGTTAAAAATGTCAAAAAATCCCGTTATTTCCGTAACTTTTCTCTGATTTTAATAAACAGACGCTCATTTTCTTCGTAATCGATTGAACTTTACGAGCCATGAATGAAACTGTATGAGAACATTTTTTACAATTTTTAAATCGACGTTCAAAGTAGAATTTTTTCCAAAAATTTTCTGAAAATTACGAAAAATTTTATATGAATGGATAAATAACGACCAAACCGTAAATTTGACAAAACGTAGACACTTTTTTTTTCATTTCGAAAAATGTTTTTTTCAAAATATCTCGAAATCCGTTCAATGTAAAAATTTGTAGACTTTATTTTCGGTTTTAGCGTGCCATTTTGCTATGGCAACATTAAAACATGTTGAGGATAAATTTTGCTGTAAACTAGTGTAATTGCTCAAATTTGAGTTAAGCTTGCAAAGCTCATATAGTAAGCTCACATTTCCGAGACATAGCACTACCGACTTCTTTATATCCCCATAACGATTATCTGCCTAAAGTTTTGCTGTAGACTTTCTTGGTTAATGCTCTGTGAAAGTAAGGCAGGGGAGTATATTTCTCAAAAATAAAATTGAGCTTTCGTTTGGCTGTTTCTACTTTTAGCATCTTCAAAAATTCATCAACTTTAGTTTGGCAAAAGTCGAGAGAAGAAAAATTCCTTTTATTATTCGCTGATCAAAGATCATCCAAAAAATGTTTTCTAGCAGTAGCTTCAAATATTTTTTGGAATAATTTCCAAGCATACACACAATTTGGTACGCCAGTGTTACAAAAAATCATATCTAAATATGTTCACAAAATACGCTAAAAATTAACTAAACAAATCAAAAATAAAAACCATTTGTGAATATGAAAACTAAAACTTTCGTACATTTAATTATTCATTCTGCATAAAATTTTGAATTTGGATTGTGTAACATTTTAATTAAATTTTTCCCAAGCCCACACACCTAGCTGCACACATAGATACACACATGTACAAAAAGCTGGAAATAAAAAGCTTTAAGCCACACAATTATACGCACTTTCAGATTCAGCATTCATTGCAGTTTTGTCAGAACAGTTTGTCATACATTTCATATGATCAAATTATAAAAGTTAACGCGAAAAAAAGTTTAGTTTTCTCTCTTTTGGGTTGGCCGCATTCAGTTGCTGAATATAATATGCATAGTACATACAAAATAGTATTTAAAAATAACTGAAAAGTGTTGCTAACTTGCTGCGAAATGACACAAAAGGTCACAGACATGGTTGCAATTACATTTTGTTGAAAACAAACTTTAATTGTTAATTTTTATTATCATCAAATTATGATGTTTATTCTTTACTGATGAAAAGGAGAATCTTCTATGTAAACAAAAATCATTTTGAAAACAAACTTTAATTGTTAATTTTTATTATCATCAAATTATGATGTTTATTCTTTACTGATGAAAAAGCGAATCTTCTATGTAAACAAAAATCATTTTGAGTTGAATACGTTTATTGTTTTGATTTATTAGCCAAACAACAATAACAATTTTGGAGTCACTGAACCCAAATCCGGGGTCTAGAAAATGAGCTTATGAGTTCATAATCTCAAAAAGGAGCAATTTCGGAGGTTTTCCCGGAACCCTAAAGTTTTAGGGATTTTTGGGACTCGGACTCAGATTTAGCGACCTTAAATCTTATAAAAAAATCGAAAAAAGAAATTTTATGTAACTTTCGGAGGTTATCTAGGATAGGCGTAGGTAGGTAGGTTAGGGCGGCAGTTGAGACTTAGCGTCCCAACTCACTTAGGCCAAGAATAGGCCCGTTGTGAGGTAGATAATGGGAGTGAAACTAAAGGCAAACCAAATTATTTGGAAAAACGAAATCATAATATGAATCACTAACCATACGAATATACGCGTCAACGAAAGAACAGCCAAGCAAGCTAAAAGGCCAGACGGAACGCAGACCAGAGCGAGGAAACAGAGGGTAAGCATCTACTTGTGAGCCTTTTGCTTATGAAATAAAATTTTTAAGTGAAATCGATACGATTTTGTATTCGCAAAGACTAAATGTCTCATTTCAATGAGATAAATATTAGCTACTATTTATGCACGATTTGGTTCAAGTGCTCTTCTTTGTAACATCATGGGCTCACTTTTTGTCATTTTCCATTACTTTCTCCAACCGATATTTTGCGTTCGATATTTGTCTTGAGTGGTTTATCGATATACACTATAGACTTTTGGAAAGCAAGCGACCGCATAAAGGCCCATACGCAGCACGCAAAAATTCCGCACCAAACGTCAAAACTTCATATAAAACAAAAAATTACCTTTTTTGGGATATTTTTTTTTATATGAAGTTAAGAATTAAGAATGACTTCAGTAAATTGAACGTGGCAGCAGAAGTGGGGCACCATTTTGTTGAAATCAGAAGTTCGATACATCGAAAAATCGGTAATCATCGAAAAGTGCTACCGCATAAAACACCACAAAACGTATGTTTGAAAAGTTAACAGTGTCTGGTAATTCACAAAGGACCTCTCTATTACTAAAAGTGGCTGTCCGGCGTGCTGCCAAGTCTGTGATTGGTAGGTATTTCTTCTTAACGTCAATAAACAGCGTTGTCGTTCGATTTTTATCGAAATATTTCTTATTTTTTTATTGAGAGTCCGAGTTCGGACGGCATTTAGTTATCCAGTTATATGTTATTGGAATTACATTTCGATATGTCACCCTATATAAATTGCATAAGTTCAAGAAAAACTATATGAGCAAGAATTAGGATACTGATCACACCAGCCTTAAGTTGTTGTTGTACGTTGGTCACCATGAAAATCAAGAGCTGCCGGTTTGAAGGAATTAAAGAGAAATCCTGAAACTCACCCAGAAGAAGAAAATCCCATAATTAAGTTTGCTTAGCCAACTTGACTAGTTGAGGTACTTTTAGGCGCAATAGATCACAAGAATAGCAGTGTGGTTATGGTAAATAATAATATAACAATAATACATTTTTAGAGATATAAAAAAAACGGAAAAAATGATAAGCGAAATATAAACCAAAAGGTGGATTGTGCCTGGAGATGAAAACGAATGCGACAGTGTTGGAACAAGCGATTTGACTGCCGAAGGAAAATTATGTAACATAAGGCCTGCCAAAAAAAAACCTGTATAGTTAATGCGGCGTCGGGATTTTCCCTTAAGTTCGGGATCCGATAATTGCTTTGCTTGTAAATACTGGCTCAAGATCTCATTAAACAGTTTAAGCGAATAAGTAATTTTCGGTAAGTCCTGCCAAAATTAAAATATTTAAAGCTGATTCCCCAATTTTTGTTTCCACCAAGTGCTCTTACACAGGCAAATACTCCGTAACTACAATGCACTACCAAGCCATTCGTCGTATACGATACAAATCTTCGGTTTGTTTGGTCTTATTGAACAAATTTAATATTATTCAGCCGTGCTCCGGAAAACGAAAAACCAAATCGAGCCTTTTTATTCGGATTCGTTTTTGCGTGCTACGGAAAACGCATTTTTTGTCGATATTTCCCTTTTTATTTCACTAGTTTACACGAAAAATGAACCTTCCTAAAAAAGTGTTTTTTAGGGTAATTTGGGGTCATTTCGAGAAACACGACAATGGCAAACTTTTTTTTTTCTTAAGCACCGTTTTCGAGATATTTTCGAAAAACATGTTTTTGGGAACTTGTTTCATTTATTCCCCAATATCTCGTGCATGTTATAAGCAAGAAAAGCTTCATTTTTGATCATGGATTTAATAATATGGCAAGGGACTTGTATAGCTCAAGGTGATTCTCGCTCTTTCGTTACCTTATGCAGTGAACTGGACCATTTAGATTCAAATGCATAAAACCCACCACTAAGTATCAAGGCAGGTAGCCTACAATTTCAAATCTCTATATTTTAGTAGCTATCGTTATTTGTTGTTTTTTTTTCGTTATTTTTTCCTATGTATAGCCTTAAAAGTTATTACCATTTTCTGCATAAGCTCTCTACATGCAACACGAAGGTCAACTTCAGGACATGGACAAAGTTTAAGCAAATTCACAGGCCCCAAAACTGACGGCACACACAAGTTGCAATAACATCGTGTAAGCAGTCAGACGGAGCTGGGCCCTGGGTTCGACGCAGCCAACGGAGTGAAGAAGCGGAATGGTCCAAGCAACGAAGGAAGCAAGCATGAAACCCAATGGAACACTTGAAAGATATGCTCCTGCACTTATCAGCGAATTGTATTTGCTGGCGAAAAGCAAATAAAATATGAAAATGGTTGTCCAAGCATTAAATGCATGAATTAGTGATAGGAGGTGGGGTTAGGGAAGGGTAAGGGCAAAGGGGTGCCTACTATGCAGAGTATACAAGTGCACTACTAGTGTGAGTTTGTGTTTGGATGTGTGTGCCTTTGCGCCAAGCGCCGGAAGTGCAAATAACTGTTGCCAAACATTTTCGACGAAAAATGTGCGCATTGCATACTTTTCGGGATCTGTGTTTGTGTGTGTGTGTGTGTGGGGTGTCATGGCGGCTGCATGCTGTTTTGGCGCCATGTTGCTGCTCCTCTCAATCGCACCTCTGCCCCTTTATCCAGAGACAGTCATTGCCATTGAGCTCAACAAGCCGCTTGTAGCAATGCATGCAAACAAGATTTAACGATAAAATTTTAATTAGTGCATAAATGGGCGCTTGATTGTGTGGGCGTGGCGTAGCACAAGATATGTGCCACAACACACACACGCACACATGCGTGATGCTATGTTTACACTGGCAATGCGGGGCAGCCAGCAACAACAAAATAAAGCCAGTGTTGGTCAATTCACTAGTGCAGTAATTTGTTGCAACACTTTATCAACTCTGCTTTGCTTTGTTTATTTTTAGAAGCATTTAATGGATTTGCCAAAACTGGAGTTTCAATTGTCAGCGTCTACGACCTTGGATGCTCAGGAGCCCACAAAATCTGCGCTGACATATGGGATCTCTACAATTATTAGAGATAATTCTCTACAATTAGGTCTATTATTACTTATTCTGCTATGCACGATCCTTTCCATGTCTTATATTCTAATAGTTCCTAAAATTTACACCGCTTCGAACGGTTTTTGACTTCAGTCACTTTTTCTATTTCAAGCCATTTTGAACTGCTTCATTGAGTATCCCTGATCAATTCTGAAATATGAGTCGCCCATTTGGTCAATGATGATTTTCGCTACACTTGGATTCTTGGTTTCTATAAATCCTTGTCTCTGGCCGCTTCATATCAGTCGCTTGATATCGTCAAAGAGTTCACACGGATTAGTTCATAGCTATTATTCAATATTTCTTTTCAATACGTAATATACGGCAGTACTCCGGAAAACGAAAAAAAACATTGTTTACACTCTATTTTCATTATAATATTGCTAGTACTTTGTTATTCTGTCTTTTAAATAAAACAAAATCGGTTTCAAACCACATAAAAAATTCGTTTTGGTGAAATTGGGAGCACCAAACGTTCGTTTTCAAAACGAATCCGAATAAAATGTTCCGATTCAGTTTCCGCAACACGGGTGATAGTAATTCTTTTCATAATCTAAAATTTGTAAAATAAAAAAGATGACGTATGTTAAAGTCGGGCACGGACGACTTTGGGATTCCCTGTAGCACCACATTGCAATCAAATCCGATTTATTGCTTAAGGAACAATCGATTCTATGGGGGCTGTATGATATAGTCAACCGATTTTGTTCAAATTTGGTACAGTGCTTGGAAACTCTAAAAAACTTTCGAAACTTACGATATCTTCATAAACAAACAAGTTATCCGTCTAAAACTTTTTGTTTTTTTCGAGGTTCTCTGAGACACCCCTATGGGAGCTATATAATATAACCCCGATTTCAAAAATATAACATAAACTTGTCTCCATTGGCATAATAACGCATCAAATCTGAAAATTTCGTTGTTTTAGCTTTAACCATCTCTGAAATCTATGCGTTCATACAGACAGGCAGACAGAAAGACGGACAGACGGAAATGAGTATAACGACTACTCTAGTCTTTAGGTAACTTTGGGGGTCTCCGACGTCTTCTTTTGTATGTTACAGACATTTTCGGCTAAAACAAACTTAATATACCTTTTTTACCATAAATTTATTTATTTATTTATTTTATTTATAAAATTATAAATTAGAAGTTAATTCTAAATTATAAAAAGGTAAGCCGGAGCAACGTAGGCCTTCAGGCTGATTTTGTACCATAAAGTACAGGGTATAATCAAAAAGCTTCTATTATTTATTGAATTTTTTTATTATAATGCAAATATAGCTATTATTTTTTGACTTAAAAATTAAATTTATGAAATAACATATTAGTATAAATTTTTTTGAAAAAAATCGCGAAATATCTCTTATTTTTATTTTTTTTTTCGTTGTTTTCCCATTGCTAGGAGACTTATTGAAACCGTCACAGAAATTGAACTACTTGAACCATCTCTTGGTAACATCCCCTCGAAGAATAATTAGCAACTCATTACAAAGACAAAAATTGTATTTCAAACTAAATAAAAAAGATTTAAAAATATTATCACTAATTTTTAAAATTTATTCAAAATGATTATTTGGCGGTGTCATTACATTAGCAGTTTATAATAAATTGTGCCTTACTGTGCCGCAGTGTAAACCTAGCATAAGTCTCTCTACAACTCTGTGCGTGTGCGCATCTGTATATCTATATCTGTGTGCGTGTGTGCGAGCTCAGTCATTGTGGCTTTGCCGGCGCTTTGGCGCGTTTTGCTTTTATTTGTTTTTGCTTCAAGCCAAGGCAGTGCAACTGCAGCAGCAGCACCAGCTACAACAACCAAGTTTATGAGCGCACCTGAGGCAGGGGCAGGGGGTGTTGCAGTAACCCTGAGTTGTTGCTTGTACATGAAATTAAGCAATTTTGAATGGCGGCTGTTGTGTATCATATAAATGAGAAAGTGCCTGGCTATAACAGCGTATGAGTGTGTTTGTGGGTATGTTGATGGTAACTACTATGCCGGGTTATGGCCTTTTAAAGCCAATGCAATTTTGAAGTAGAATTTTGCAACCGAGCTGTTACTTTGCAAAATTACTGAGAATAATCTTAGAAATCTTTGGATAAAAAAGTTGGCGTATGTTAAAGTCGGGCGCGGATGACTTTGGGATACCCTGTACCACCACATTGCAATCAAATCCGATTTATTGCTTACAAACTCCAAAACATATTTCTTTGCCAAATTTGGTTACAATATTTTTAAAAACAAAAAAAAACAAAAAAGTCAAAAAACCAAACACGTTTTTTTGATCGATCGGATCTATCTTTAGGATAGGATCTATATAATATAGTCAACCAATTTTGATAAAATTCGGTACAGTATTGGAGACTTTCAAGTACCAAATTTGGTTACGATATCTTCGTAAACAAACGAAACGCAAAGAAGTTTGTACCAAACACGGGTTTTGAACCGATCGAATTAGCCATCTAAAACTTTTGGTTTTTTTCGAGGTTGTCTGAAACACCCCTGTGGGAGCTATAAAAAAGTTTGGTTGCACTAGCTCTTACCATCTCTGAGATCTAGGCGTTCATACAAACAGACAGACATACAGACGAACAGACAGACAGACGGACATCGGTATATCGTCTTCTCTAGTCACCCCAATTATAATTAAGGTAACTTTTGGAGGTCTCCGACGTTTCCTTCTGTATGTTACTACATATTCGGCTTTCACAAACTTAATTTACCCCTTGCACCATAAGGTTATTTTTATACCAATAAAGCTAGAATATTTAAGGGCGAAAATAAATGAAGCGGGCCACTAGTAACCACGTAAAATATTGAAAAATTCCGATTATTTATAGAGTTATCGATAACTAAATATTGGATTTTTCATTTCTAGACTTGTCTTTTGTTAAATTTGTTTTTCCATGAAATATACAATTTTTAATTTGAAAAAAAATAGATCATGTTTTTATTTAAAAACTTTTTTTTTTAATTTCTTAATGTGCTTTTTAATTTTAAAATTTAAAAGTGATCTCCCTCTTTAAAAAAGAGGGTTTATTTTAGTGCGAAAAAATAAAAAAAATGGTAACTCCTATAGAAGTTACGCTTATTTTATTTTTTTTTAAAGTCCAGATATATTAGATCAAAGGTCACAAAAATGGGTTTTACGAAAATAACATTTTACCCGTGCCTTAAAATTTATCCCAATGTTCTAGACAGTTGTAGGGCGCAAAATTCTCTACAAAATCGGTATAAAAGTTGGTGATCACTTTTGAATTTTAAAATCAAAAAAAAAAAAAAATTTTAAAATGTTTTAAAACAAAATATGTTTTTCTTTTTCAAATTCAAAATTTTAACTTTTAATGAAAAAAAAACAGTGTCCCGCTTCAATTACTTTCGCTCTTATACATGTAAAAAAAACCTTTTTCAGTAATAAGTAAAATATGAAGAAGGAAATAGTTTTTTTTCGCCAGAACAAACGGCTATGCTACTATTTAGAAGTACCAAAAGATGCCTCTTTTTATGTAGATCCTGAAATTATCACAACCATCTGATCATAGTGTGGGGATGTGATGGTGTTGGGAAATCATAGAAGTTAAAAACTAGGACATTTTATATAAATGCATAAACTTACAGTCACTCATCCCAAATACAATTTTTTTGGTAGAAAGTCAATTTTTTTTTTAGATTTTACCAAAAAAGATAATTGTCTCCGGTCAACGAATATTTTATTCGAATCAGTTTCGAAATTTTAAATTTGGAGCGTTGGCATCATATACCTTAAAAAATGCAAAAGATAGGATTCTTCGTACTAAAAATCTCTTTCCGCTTTTTATATCGCAAAATGGCAAAAAAAATTCTGAAATACTCTAGCATTAAAAATGCTGCAGAGCGGATATTTTGCAACACTTTCTCTTCAACTCAACAGCTATAAACTAAAAGAGAGTCTGGTTTGAGGAAAAGTTGAGTTGATAGTTGAAACTCAGCCCTGTGTATCTTGATGTTGGCAAAATCCTCAATTCAACAGCAAGTGTGAATACCCTAAATGTAAAAAAATATGAGTTTTCTTTGATTAAAAAAATACTAATGGCCTTTATACAAATAAATATTTTTTTTTTGGAAATGGCTAGAGGCATTTGCCCAAAATTTTGTAACAATGGCAAAGGGTAAAAAACGTTTGCCATAAACTTTCATTCTACGCGTTTTATACTTACTTATCATAAACAAACCACTAATTTTAAATAAACAATTTATTATTGGCTAGATCAAATAAGTATATTATTTATTTTTTACCTAAAAAAATTTGATATTAAAAATTCATATGTTTCGTTGATCAAATAAAGGATTGAGGAGGTTGATTCGGCAAAAGGTCAACATTGTTTTGCTGGATAAGTTCACAAGAGCTCATTTACTTTGTTAATGATCATAGGGTTAGAGTTCTAATATTCACCTAATGAAGGAAGTAATCCAATATGAACACGATTTTACAAACCTCACTAGCACTATCAATAAGATTGGGTATCCATGATTAATTGTATAAAAGTATAGTCAGCCAGGTCTGTTTCTCACTTTTATACAAACTGCTAATAAAAAAATTTGGATATTCTATATTTTTCCAAAAAAAAAAAATATCTATAACTATAGAATGTATCATAGTTAGAAATGTATTTGAGATAGGAAAAAAAAAAAAACACAACGCCATCGAAGGTTACAAAATATATATTTCCATTATTGTTATTATTGAGACAGCTCCCATTACGTATTCTACACAGATCCCCAATGGCAACTCACTTGAAATGCACTGCGAATCCTCAAAATGGCCATACCATATAAGATGCAGATACAAAGCAATCCTGTAAAATTGTATCGCACTTTTAGTTGTACTTAAACATGTTTCTATTTCAAAATATGGTTTACTTTTTTATAACACCATTTAGCTATGCTCAAGTACATATTTACTCTACTGTATATATAGGTGCATATATACATATATGCAGTACACGATATTTTTAGTTACTGCTGTGCCATGAAAAGACATGGTAAAAGGCTTTCAGCGCCATGTTTGCGTATTTGCGTTTATATTAGAAAAACTGCACACAGATACTCACACAGATACACAAGCCTTATGTATGTACGTGTGCAGCGTATTTCATGCATGACTCTATGTGTGTTACGTGTAGTGTAAATGCTGTTGACTGCTTTGCGCTCTTGGCCATAAGAGAAGAGAAAAAAATTGAAAAAAAGGCAGATACAAAAAAATGTTGCATACGTAAAGGCGCAACAGCTCGACAGGTACTAGCTTTATTCAATATTGCAGAATTTTCTAGATTCTCTCTCTCTCTGTTTTATTTATTTTAAAAATGCTAGCTGCTTGCCTGCCTCAGCTTTTAGATACTCACTATACACTACTAGAAGGTTTACAAAGTATCGTAAGTTCCAAGCAGCAGTAACAGATAATTATGATCCCCAATCCCCAAGACCTTCAAACGTTTTGTTCATAATTATTAGGTTGCTTAGATATGAACTAGTTTGGGTAGCCGACTTATACCCGAGAAACTTTTCAATATTGCCAAACATTTGAAATTGGTAGAAATTTAACAAGTCGGTATAAATTGTGGTTTCGATTTCGAGAAAAATTATTCCCTTTTGATCACACGAACTTTACTGTAGAAATTATTATTCAATTGTTAATATTTTGCTAAATCTTAAATTTACCGCAAAATGGAGTACTCTTTATCGGTTAGAGTATTTCAACTTCGTCTTAAACTCGCCTGCTGATATGTGTTTTTTTTTAGTTGCTCGCTCCGATTGCTGCTCGACATGCACTTTGCATAAAATTTCGCTTTTACGATCTAACACTACGTTTAAATATTTAGAGGATAGTGAATTGTGAAATTTTTTCACTTGTGTGCGTTACGAAGGACTATGCGTGTTGAAATATTTATTGAAATAACTAAAAGCCTGTGTACCACGTCGAATCCCGAAAACTATGCAATATACATGCGTTTTCAAATAAATTATGCACTCGGCTAGCTCGATTTTGACACGCGAGCTTATAGTGGCCAACACGCATACATTTATATATGCACAGTATATACAGATACAATTTATGTTTTAATTAAAATATGTAAATGCGCCAAATCGTGTAGAATATTTTAAAGCACTGGCCCTCAACGCGGTTTACGTTAAAACAGCCAAAACATTTCACACATTTGCCGAAAATTTACCAATAATGCAATTGCCACAAAAATGAAAGCGTATGTGTGAGTGTATCTGTGTGTTGGTTTTTGTGTTTATGTGTGGAGTAAATTTGCAAACCGTTGCTGCCAACAACGCCCACATCAACAATTTGGTTTATTTGCCTCTAATTGCGAACAACAGTTGCCGCGTAAGGCCCTATTTTCAATAAACCCCTTTGGGCCTTAAACGTCTGTTCCTACACCTGGCAGGGTTTTTGGGGCTTTTACAGCTTTTACAACATAAATTAGTTTATTCAACTGGGACAACATTTGCGGCATTTGGCATAGTGAAAGTGCCAGTTTTGGTAGCTGGCTTTTATACTACATAGTTGGCTTTGATTTTGGTCGGTTTGGATGAGGTTTGGATTTTTGCCAGAACTGATGAGTTTCACTTAGGCTATCAATGATCGTCTAGTGAGTTTTGTAAAGTACTCTATAATAAGATGCTACATGTTGTTGGTCTGGTCCCTATATTCAAATATTCGGATTCGTTTTGAAACTACATGTTTGGTGCATCCAATTTCACCAAAACGAAATTTTTAATGTGGTTTCAAAGAGAATAAAAAAAAAAATTTTAAAAATATTTTTTTTATATTTTTAGATTGTATAGGGTGGGACATCTGTTGGTTTGGTTGTTAAACCCAATTTCATCGAAACGAAATTTCAAATGTGGTTTCAAACCGAATATTTCGATGCAAGTGAAACCAAAAAGAATTGGCAAAATTGGTTCAAAAGTGCACATAATTTAAAAAGAAAAAATTTTTAAAATATTTTTTGATATATTTAGATTCTATATGGTAGGCCATTTGCAGGTTTGGTTGTTAAACTCGATTTCAACAAAACGAATTGGCAAAATGGGTTCAAAAGTGCAACTAATTTAAACAGAAACAATTTTTAAAATATATTTTTATATTTTTAGATTCTATAAGGTGGGCCATCTGTTGGTATGGTTGTTAAACACTTATAATTTGGAACATACACGTCGAAAGTGCATGCTCCTCGACATATATCAAGTTCCAAACTACTTAATTTTGGGCAATATTATTTTTCCCACATAAATGAATAGTTTCAAACTTGCATGTAGTTTATACATTTTCCCAATTTTGTTGCAAAATATACAAATAAAATGCAATTAATAAACAAACCAACAGATGGCCCACCCTATATTTATGTCAATTTCAAGCTATGTTTATTTATTTAGCTTTATAATCATTATTAATTATTTGTTTTCTGAATAAAATAAAAAAACAGCATACACAACTCAAAGTAAATTTTTTGCATGGTTCATGCCTTACATAAAAAAATTGCCCTTGTAATTGAGATAGGTAAATAGTGGTTAATTTTAATAAATATTGTTGCTAAAGTAATAATATTTATTTAAAAGATAAAGTAGTTAAGTAATAGCAGTATTTTAATAAACAAAAATTTAAACGAATTGAAGTAATGGAAAGGTTTAGAGCTGTGCTAATAAAGAGTAAGGGAAATATGGTAGGATATCGACAGCAAAAAATGGGAAATTGAGAACACGCGAAAACGAAAAAAATTTGTCCGTTTTCGTTTTTCGCTTTCCGGTGCTTTGTTGGTTGTGTGAAAAATAACTCTTTCATTCGCATTTAGAAATCAGTCGTTCAGTAAAAAGATAAAAAATTTAACTTCATATAATACCTTGAAGTAAAACAGATCCTGAATCCTGATCCTGAAAATCGGTGGTTTTGACGTGGGGGACAAGCGTAGCGGTAGGCCAGAGAGAGTTTTTAAAGACTCAGAATTGGAGGAATGGCAATATCATTGGGAGTTATTTAGCAAGCGATTTGGAAACGCCTTTAAGCCATTGGAATGAGTCAGTAACAAGGAAATTCGTATACGTACGATTTGAAGCAGAGAGATGTTGAGCGACGTTTCTTTACTTGTGAACAGCTGCTTCAAACACACAATCGGAAGGGGTTTTTGTATGGATACTACGATAATCCCAAGAACAAAAAACCATGGGGTAGACCTGAACATGACGCCACGTCGACAGCAAGACCTAGTATTTACGACGCTAAGGTTATGCTCTGTATTTGGTGGGACCAGCTCGGTGTAGTTACCATAACCTTCTGAAACCGGGTAAAACCATCACAGCAGGTCGGTATCGATAGCAATTGATGCTATTTGAGCCGTGCATTGAAGGAAAAACGGCCACAGTGTCCTACCTCACCCGCCGTACTCTCCAGATATTGTTGCTTCGGATTACCATGGGTTTTGATCCAGAAACTACACTCTTATGAAGAAGCCAAAAAATGGAGCGGTTCGTGGATCGCCTTAAAAGATTTATCGTTTTTTCGAGATTGTATCCTACAGCTACTAGAAAGATGGGAAAAGTAGCGGTTTACGACGGGCAGTGCTTTCAATAATAAATATATAACCACTCTTTTACAATAAAGCCTTAAACATTGAAAAAAAACTGCGGAAGCAAAGTTGTACACCTAATAGGTTGGAAGTGATTCGAAGATGTGAAATGAAATGTAAAATATCTATACCCTAAAATGTAGTATTTTTCACAATAAAACCTCAATTGACTATAGAGCAGCGGTGGGCACTTAGTATGCACGTGTGCGAAAGAGCTTTCACACGTATGAGAAAAGAGCTTTTTGCCGTAAAAGCTCGCCTCGTACGTGTGAGCTAATTTTACAATGGAACGAAAAACAGAGCAAATAGATCTCAGATATGAAAAAAAAAACATACATGGCCCATTGTACGTCAGCATTTTCGAAAGCTCTTTTTTGTTCACGCACACAGGCACAAAAAAATTGCATTAGTAGTTTTGCCCACCGCTGCAATAGAGGTCTCAATGTGTATTGAGCTTCCTCTAAATTTACGATTTAAAGTTTTGCAACAGTTTATTAAAAGCATTTGAGCGTGTTTCGACTTAAAAATAATTATTCACCCACCAAAAATTAATGAATATGACAAGGCTTAAATTAATAGACATAAGACAAGAGTGTCCTATCGATAAATATCGATATCAAATTTTGGTAAACTCATTTTAACATTTCCACTCTGTGTAATTTTTAGTTTTTTAACAAAGCTATCTTTTTGAACAAAATCATAAAGTTAAATACCAAAAACATTTTTTTTTCGTTTATTACAATTTCGACATTAGTTGGCAACAGAGCTTAGTATTTGAGTCTGAAAAAAATTTTAACAGTATATACAAATTTCTGGTATTTCGTTTAAAAACAGAGTTTTATACCGATATATCAAATATGCAACTAACTCGCAAAAACATCGTGCTTCCCGTGCTTCACGTGCATCTACCGAGCATTAACCACGTGCGCCATGCCGCTGGGGAAAAAGCTATTAAAGGTAGTAAAGGTTTGCTTGTAGGCCTCTACAAGAAGGAGGGGGAGAATGATCCCAGGCTGACGCCTAGCGGAGAAAAGCTAAACGAGCGCCTTGAAGGAAAATTGTCAGAACTCATATGCAGCACAAAAATGACTGGTAGCTTGGGACACGGCAAGGTGTTTACAAATATCGTACCAGAGTTCCCTTGCTTGGCCATTGTTGGCGCGGGCATCGAAGGGATTGGCTTCAACGAGCTGGAAATGCTGGATGAAGGCATGGAGAACGTGCGCATAGCTGCCGGCGTGGGTACACGCGCATTACAGCAAGCAGGTTGCAGAGAGGTCAGCGTAGATGCTATGGACTACGCGGAGCAGGCAGCGGAGGGTGCAGTCTTATCGGTTTATCAGAATACGAAAATGATAACACAAAGGCGCATAAGCATACCAATTATTAGTCCCTATGAGACAAATGATGCGGAGGGCTGGGCACGCGGCGTCTTCAAGGCCGATGCGCAGAATCTGGCGCGTCGTCTGAGTGATGCGCCCGCCAATTGTATGACGCCCACAATGTTTGCGCAGGCGACAGTAGATGCTTTATGCAGTTGCGGCATGACCGTAGACATACGCACCATGGAATGGATTGAAGCCACGCGCCTTACATCATTTTTGACAATAGCCAAGGGCTCTTGCGAGCCACCAGTGGTGCTGGAGATTAGGTACTGCGGCGTAGATCCCAAGGAGAAGCCTGTACTGTTTGTGGCCAAAGGCATAACCTTCAACTCTGGCGGCATTAATTTACGTCGTTGCAGCGGCATGGATGAGTATCGTGGCAGCATGTCTGCAGCCGCGGCCGTTGTGGCCATGATGCGCTGCGTTGCTGCGCTTTCACTTCCCATCAATGTGGTCTGCATTATTCCACTATGCGAAAATTTGCCCTCTGGCATGTCCGCCAAGCCCGGTGATGTGGTCACACTACTTAATCATAAAACAATGGCCATACGCGATCTGGACAAAGCCGGCGTAGTTGTGATGGCCGATCCGCTCATATATGGTCAGGAAACCTACAAGCCACGGCTAGTTGTAGATGTGGCAACATTGGGTGGGGGCGTTAAAAAGGCAGTAGGCGGTGGCGCAACGGGCATCTGGTCTAACTCGCATTATGTATGGAAGCAGTTCCAGCAAGCCGGCTCGCTCACGGGTGATCGACTCTGGCGCTTTCCGTTGTGGCATTACTACAAACGACAGGTCACCGATGAGCTGGGTTATGATATCAGTAATGATGGACGTGGTTTAGCCAGCTCTTGTCTGGGTGCGGCAGTATTGCATGAGCTTGTTCCCTGTTTGGATTGGGCGCATCTGGATACGCGAGGTACAGGCATGTTGTCCAAATATGGACTTATTCCCTATTTGCAGGCAAACCGCATGACCGGACGGCCTACACGAACCTTGGTGCAATTCCTCTACCAATTAGCCTGTCCAAGTAACAAGTAAGGATTTGAGAGAAACAAGATTGTCAGATTGTGGAGGTATTGTTGTTATGTTTACTATGTATTTTTTTTGGAAAAATTTCTGTTGAAATTACAGGTCAATAAAAGTATTGTCCATCAGAATTTATAATTCACCATTAAATTGGGCCTCTACCTAAACGATTGGAACATTTTTTCTTGTCCACAGTCAATGCGGATGACACTTTTTTAGGGCAAAGCTTTAACTCATCCTGTAAGAGTCCTTTTGAATCTGCATGATATTTTTCTTCTTTGTTCCTAACAACTCTAACTCCTCTGAACCGTATCCTATTAGGAGCTGCCGTGCAGATATCCCATAATTCTGTGTTAGAGATGCGTTCTGGCCACCAGATTCTGAAGATGCGTCTTAAGCATTTGTTAATGAAAACTTGGAAGCGCGACTGAATAGATCTTGTATATTTCCATGTTTCGCACCCATGTTTTTTGTTTTGAGGCGTAGTTGGTTGGATCTCCAAATGTTCTGTAATTGCCCGAATGTGGACTTTGCGTGCCGATACGTCTTCTTCTGCTCCGCTGACATTTGTAATTGCGATGCCCAGATATGTGCAGGACATCCATAAGAGAATCTGCAACAGCACAGTATCCGCTGGACATAAAAACTATCTTAGAAGTGTTTATTTCTACACCTGCTACCCGAGCGTTACGATTAAGGCTATCTATGTTATGTTGGAGATCTCTGCTGCTGTGACTCAACAGACAAACATCAAAATCTTCTTGTTGAAGAAAAGGCGTCCACTGGATACCATGGCGACCATCTAGCGAATTTCTTAAAATTTCATCCAGAGCCAGAATAAAGAGCACCGGTGAGAGAAGGCAGCCTTGACGAACTCCTGGTCTCACGTCGAACGCGTCAGATTACGCTCCGTCATGCAAAATTCTGCATTTAAACTCATTGTACATGGACTCGATTATATTTTGTATTTTTGGGGGCATGCCCCCTCGACGTAAAGTAGCCCATAGGTACCGTCTGTTCAGGCTATCAAAGGCTTTTTAAAGTCTGCATGCTGCATAAACAGAAGATCTAAATTCGTTACATTGTTCGAACACGATTCGGACAGTATTAATCAGGTCGACGCAAGATCAATTTCGCCTAAAGCAGTATTGATTCTCAAGAAGTTGGTTTTCAATGGCCGTCCAGATACGAGATAATAAGATTGAGATGAATATTTTGCTGGGCACGGGGAGTAGCGTTACAATCAGACCTATCACCTTTTTTCGGGATCTTAACGACTATTCTTCATTCCAAGAATATGGTACCGTTTCCCTTTCCCAAATATTCTGCAAAATAGGGAGCCATATAGATGCCGATAATTCTGGATCACATTTTAACAATTCGGGACTTGTTTTTAAGTGACTTTATGGAGGCGATAACCTCGCATCTAGTTGGTGGTTCTGCATTGATACTTTGAAAGTAGCGCGAGATGTCCGTTGGAGGGTTTAGCTCTACATTATCTTGTAACACTAGTGGGTTGTTGAGCACCTCCTTGAAATGTTCAGACCATCTCTTGAATTGCTGCTCTGATTTGGTTAGAAGCTAACCGTTCTTATCTTTAATAATTTGCTGCGACCTTTGCCGGAAAGATTACTTGTTACATCGTATAGGTCTTTCATGTTACCCAGGCTAGCTGCGAACTCTGCGATCTGTGCTTGGCTTTCTGTCCATTCTCTTTTATCCTGCCTGACCTATTTCTTTATTGATGTACAGAGTTGTTTGTACTGGCTTCGAAGTTGTGGAATTGTGTCGTTTTCGATATTTTCAACGTTTAGCAAGACTTTCTTAGTTTTTATTCGCTCTTCAATCAAAAACCAAGTTCTAGCAGACATCCAGACCTTTTTAGCTTTTCTCTTGCAACCTAATGTATTAAGAGCAACATCCTTGCATATTTGAGAAACGCTTTGGATATGTACATTAATGATCTTTTTAGTGCACTCAAAATATCTTTTGAAAAACGAAACTCTCATATTTCGATAACGATAACTTTCTTTCATATTGAAGAAGTAAAGCAAATCTTCCAGTAAATGCTGCTTTTGGCATAAATTCTAACATATCTGAATCTGAGTAAAAATTTAGTACTTACTTACATCTTTTGTAAGTAGGTTTTTCATGACTGTACTTTCAATATAGTTCTAAGCTGCGTGGAACAAATTTTACACCCACATCGAATTCCCTCAAGTTGTAGACCGAACATAAAAGTTTACCCAGAATCTGCCACAGATTGCATTTCACCGCAATAGTTTCGCCTTTAAATCTGTATCAGCATACTTTGTCAAATTTTTAACAAGTGCATATCAAATTGGAAGATGCTTCTATTTTTATATACCCAGCAAGGCGTGGCGACAGCTTAGCAACCAACAAACTGCAACAGTGACTTGCCAGTTATTATGCATGCTTCAGTGACAACAAGATTTAACTTAAAAAAATATATAATAAAAAAATAAGGATCTACTATGCAGTCCTTATGCCCAGCAGCCAAAATGTTGGGCATCATCGCCCAATAAATCGCCATGATGTCCATTTTTATTTATTTTCGCATTTCAAGTGTTTAGTTTACGCTTGAGAAAATCGCCATTTTCCAACTTTATTCTATGCAGTAGCGGCTGTTGCCGCCCCACAAGTCAAGTTGACTTAAGAGCAACAACTAACTCCGTCCCTGACGTTTGTAGACCCCGCTTGGCAGCAACTCCATTACTAGGGCTTCGGAAATGTATGCAACTGCAGGGAACATGTGCCAGCAGTTGAGGCAGGAAAACGCACTAAGTGAAAGCAAAATGCGAAAGATGCAGCAGAAAGCAATACCAAGTGAAGTGGCAAAGAAGAAGTGAAGAAGAAGAACTGTCATTGCCATTTCAATTTCCGTTTGAATTTTGCACTTCATTTCGCAAGTTCGCAATTTTCTTGTAAATTTTATTCTTTTTTACAGTTCTCTCCACAAACACACACACAAACACGCACACGAATGCAAAACCCAAAACAAAAATGGAAAGAAATGTAGGAGCTGAAGCAACTAAAGCATAAATATGTTTGCTTGGGACATAGCTTCACCATGGCAGATGAAAGCAAAGGCAATGCAAATAAACCAAAGTGTACAAGCAACAAGAGAAAATGTGAAAAAAACGAATAGGTCGAAATTTCAATACTCTTTAATATCTCAAAAGTAACATTCAAAACAAAGCAGCAAATAATATTTAATTGAACTATATATACTAAAAAACTAACCAAACCATTTTTAGTTTTATCAGATTCAACTAAGTCAACAATTTTGAAGAAAAAAAATGTGGTACAGTTGAGATGGTGCTCGACAGTGTAACACCCTTCCCGCATATTCCTTCTAAAAACTTACCAATTGGCGTTATTTTTTTTTTTGTGCAAAACGATATTTATATTTATATACTACAAGGTGGCGCAAAAGAAATCACCCTATTGGAAGATGCTCTCATTTTTGTAAATGGCCGCCAATATCAAAGCTGTTTTGACATTTGTGGACTAGACAGATACAGAATACAAGTGAATAAGCCATGGAGCGATACACTCCCCAAGAACGCGGAATAATTGTGTCTATTTTTTTGCGTAACAATTCGTCTGTGGTGTTGGCGCAGCGCGAATTCCGTCGCCGATTTCCCGGCCGTCCGATACCAACTGCGCAAACACTGCGCCGTTTAGCCACTAATCTTGAAGAGTATGGGACCACACGAGACGTTGCCAAGAGTGGCCGGCCCCGGAGCGCCCGTTCTGCCGAAAATATCGCCGCTGTAGCCGAGGACGTCGAAGTGAGCCCCGAAACATCGACCAGACGACGTGCCACGCAATTGGGCCTCAGCCGGCGGTCCCTGCAACGAATTTTGGTGAAAGATTTGAACATGTTCCCCTACAAAGTTCAGTCCGTGCATCAGCTGCTGCCTGCCGACCGCCAAACGCGCGTAACTTATGCCCAAGCTATCCTCAATCTCGATACCGAAGTGGACGATTTTTCGACCAAAATCATAATGAGCGATGAGGCTCATTTTCACCTCAGCGGGTACGTGAACAAGCAAAATTATCGCTTCTGGGGAACCGAAAATCCGCGAGTGATGCACGAGGAGCCATTAAACCCGCTCAAAGTGACTGCGTGGTGCGCTGTTCACGCTGGAGGAGTCATCGGGCCATTTTTTTTCGAGAACGCCGCGGGTCAAACGACAACAGTGGACGGTACGCGCTATAGGGCAATGTTGACCGAGTTTTTTCTGCCCGAACTGGACGAATTAGGACTGGTGGACATGTGGTTCCAACAGGACGGAGCAACAGCACACACTGCACGAGCCACAACCGACATTCCGAAGGCCGCGTTACCGGGTCGCTTAATTTCGCGTTTTGGCGATTTGCACTGGCCCGCCAGATCGCCCGATTTAACGGTCCCGGACTTCTTTTTATGGGGTTTTTTGAAGTCCCGTGTTTACATCAACAAGCCTGAGACCTTGGAAGCCCTCAAGGAAAATATCCGACACGAATGCGAGAATTTATCGCCCGAAACTCTCGCCGAAGTGATGGAAAATGCCATAAAACGAGCCCGTATGGCAATCAATTGTGACGGCGCCCATTTGTCCGATATCATCTTCTCAACTTAACACAATTAATTCTAAAGGTCTAAATAAACATAATCAAAAAACAGAATCGAAGTTTTTCATTTAGAAAAAAAATAAGAGCCAAACAACATCGGATGACTTCTTTTGCGCCACCTTGTATAACTTGATTAGGTTAGGTTTTAGCGGTAGCTGGCTGAAAAAGCCAGCCGACTTAGGCCTAGACTGGCCCATTGTGACACCGCATAGGATCTCAATTTATACCCCCTTCTCCAGGTAAGTGTTCTTAAAGGGAATCCCAGGCTGTTGCTGCGATATAGCTTGCAATCATTCTCGGACAGATAGGACCTAGTTCTTCTAGGTTATTGGGGAAATAATTTCCCAAGTGCTATTTCCGCGACTACATAGAGCTTCACATGAACAGAAGAAGTGCTATACTGTTTCTACTTCTTCCTCTTCTCTGCAGCTTCTGCAGAAGTCATTGCTCGGAGCATTCATTCTGGTCGCATGTGCTCCGACAAGTCAGTGACCGGTGATCGCTCTTACAACTGCCGAAAACTGTGAGCGGTTGAGTTCACAGAGTCTGGCGGAGCGTTTTGGGTCTATTTTAGGCCATGTTTGGCGACTGATTCTACAGTGGGATGTGTATTCCCACATCTTTTGTGCCTGGGAACTAAATTTCTCCCTTGTGTGTAGCTTAAAAGTAGCCATTGGCATACGAATAACTATACCTATAAGTTTCGTAAATTTTTACCGATTTTGATGAAAATCAAAAGTTACGTCAAATAAGTTATTTAAAGTATATGGCGTAAGTTTCAAGTATCCGGGGTTATGATAAGCATTTTTTTGTAAAGGACCTGAGGTCTGCGAAGTTTCCACTTCACAATTCTAGAATACCCTTCGTACCTATAGTTACAGGGTATAAATAGTATGATAATTTTTATAAGCCTTTAGTTCTAATTTAAAGACAGACTCATACGAAATCGTAAGTCAAAAAGACTGCATCCGCCAATACAAGTTTTAGAAAAGAACAGCAGAAGTGGATAGTTTAGCAGTTCTGGGCTAAAATTAATTATGTCAGTCTTTTAGACAAAACTTTTTAAGTTACTACGGATTTGCCTTAAAACGGCTGATAAGAGGTATTTTTAATGTAAACATTTTATTTACCGATTTCATCAGACTCTTCTAGTTGCGAAAAAATTAAAGCTAAAGAGAATTATATTTTAAGAACACTAGCAAGCACATATTTTTATTCAGTCAATATAAATATGTTAAAGATACATCCATTGATTTTATAAAAAATGCCTTTTAAAAATTATATTTACCTTAAATATATCGGTGAAAATAAGTGAAACGGACAATTTTTCCCTCGACCTTCTCCGATTTTGATGATTTTTACAGATTTGCTAGAGCTACTAGCCAATAGTAACCACGTCAAATTTTATTGCAAAATTCCGATTATTTATCGAGTTATCGATAACTGAAAATTGGGTTTTTCGTTTTTAGACTATTCTTTGATAAGCCATATCTTCTATACAAATAAAGATATTGACGCGACTCTTTTTTCCATGATAGATGAAATATTAAAAATAAAAAAAAATTTTTTTGGCATTTTCGTGTTTCTTGACCCAAAATTATCCTAAAAAACACTTTCTTAATTTAATTTTTCGTGTAAGCTTGTGTAATTTATGGTTCAAAATTTTGAACTCCAAAAGAGAAAAAGAAGTTATGGCCCTATTCTATTTTATTGATTTCCAAGTTAAGACTTCAACGCAAACAAGAAATACACTCAACTCTGTTTTTACACGGTCTAGAAAAAAATTTTTTTACACAATTTCATTCGATTTAGCACAATTAAAAAAAGGTATTTGTATTAACCTAATCTTTTAAAAATTTAGTAAGTAGCATGTTAGTATGTTATTTTAAAAAATTAATATGATTTCATAAATTCATAATAGGCCAACGTCTGTTCCTCCAACGCTCTTATGTGGGCTATTTTTTCATTCCTTGAACGGAACAGCTGTTGTTACTTGTGGCGCCATCTTGCGTAAATTGCATATTATTGCTAGAGAGAAACAAAAGTCAATTGTGACAAAAGTTTCAATCGAAAATAAAAAGAAAATGTATTGTATATTCTCAGCTTAGAAATCATGAACTCTTCCAGGAGAAACAAACTAAGCAATAAACAAATAATACTACTAGCCAAAGAGTATAAAAGCAAAAACAAAACAAAGCAAGCGTGAAAATGCCTGAAAGAAGTGGCACGACTAACAGTAATGCCGGTACTCCTAACGGTTCAAGCTTTCTATCAGCTGCTTCTGTTTACAGCTGCTCAACGGGGGCATTGTTTTTACGGCAAGGTGCAAGCAGGGGTGCCAGCAACGAGGCGGATGACAATAAATTGTCACTTGCTGCTTGAAGTTCTGCTTCTTGGCTGTAAAAATGTAAACATGAGCGCAATGATAATGATGGCAAATCATGGCTGAGAAACAATTGCATGTTGTAGATGGTATGTGTGGATGTACGGAGTCAGTGCTCCGACTGACACGGCACGTATAAAAATGCCCAGCATGCTGTCCAACTTGCCCCCCCTGGATTGTCACGGCCCTGCCCCCAAAAGCCAGCTGTTTATTTGTTTGACAAATAACGAGCAAAATAATGAAGGAGGTGCAAATGCTGTTGGCATTGTTTATTCGACTGCGAAATGTAATAGGCGCCTTGTGCTCTCTTACACTCTCTCTCTCTTGCTCTTTGTGCGCTACGCTGTTTCTTTTTTTATGGCTGATTTGACAGGAAACGGAAACGCGAAATTGCAAAAGCGCAATAAAGTGTAGCATAAACAAAGGCGCGCACTGAATACACAAATTCAACCTGCGAGCACTTGAAAATAAATTTGTGAGTTTGTGTTTGTATTTGTGATACATACAATATATATACTTTTCTTCTTTTTTTTTTTTCTTTTTGTATACCTACTATACTTAGTTTGTTTCTTTTGTTTCTTATCTCAATTTATTTGTATGTTATGCTTGAAACAGATTGTTTTTTCTTATGTACAAGATTTTTATATTCAATTTTGTTTGTGCTTAACAGCTGATTTTTTTTGTGACTAATGCAACAATAATTTGCAATGATGGGAAACAATTTGTAAGATCTCTTTTATGGCTTCAATTGATTGTAACTTTATTCTTGCGTTTTGGTTTGGAAACCACGTTGTGCATGAGAGGCTTCTACAAGCGTTTAAAGAGAAACTGCTGTATAATAAAATATAGTTTTTGAGATTTCAGCAATTAATATAAAAGCTCGTTTTCCTTTAGCAACATTTTGTGACAAAAATGATATTAAGGTCAAGTCTCATCTGAAATGGCTGAAATTATTTATTCTAAAAATTATTTATACTACAATTACAGATTTCAATTATCTTCGTTGTAAATAAGAGACTTCTCAAGGGATTTCAAGAAAAACTGCTGTTGGCAGAGACTCCAGAGTAAGAAACTCGAAAATAATATAGTTTCAAGGTAATGCCACCAATTAATTTCTTAGCCCGGCTATCTTTGAGATTTTTTTCACAAAAATTTTGTATCAAAATTTTTTTTTATATCTAATCCCATCTGAAATGGTTCAAATTATGACTTTATCTAGGTTAAAAATTCTCAAAACTATTTATACTCAGATTTTTTACATCAATTTTAATAGACCAATAAAATAATAGCAACGATACATGAACATTAGGATGGCCATTTTTGCAACATCTCTAGATTTTCATAACGTTTCCGCCTAAAAAGTTTCCTTTTTACCTACATATAGCGCCTGTAAAATTAAAAAACGGTCCGAAAGTATTTGATGGTCCCCAAAAAATGGTCAACAGTTTCGATTTTCACTCTTCCGTTTTTGACTGTTTTGTCCTACATAAACTTCAAAATCTTATTTCCAATCAAAAAAAATATGGTTCAAAAAGTCTTATATCTATCAAAACATAATTTTAAAAAAATATAGAGTCGGCCTGAATAAATTTGGTAAGCTCTAAAATTGATTCATTACACTAGTTAACAAATTTTAAAAAATTTTGGTATCCTCAACATGTTTTAGTCGTTTCCTTAGTAAAATGACATGCTAAAACCGAAAATGCAGTCAACAAATTTTTTCATGAAACCGGTTTCAAGATATTGCGAAAAACCCGTTTTTCGAAATTAGGAAAAAAAAGTGTCTCTACTTAACAGCAAAAATCTCTGGTTACTAGACTATAGATAATTGAATTACCCATCGATTATATTTGGAACATGTTTTTGTCAAACTTACGGTTTGGTCGCTATTTATGCATTCATATGAAATTTTTAGTAATTTTTGACCAATTTTCGGGACCAGGATCGTCTTTAAATTTTACAGGCGTTATATGCAGATAAAATGGAAACTTTTTAGGCGGTAACGTTATCGATATCGTTGGTTCAAAAATTTGCCATACTAGCGCTGGCCATCCTAATTAACATTTTTACGTTGCGTTGCAAACCTCTTTGACGTTAAACAAGTTCTTAAAAACCTTTTTTTTTTTAATTCACAAAATAAGTTTACCCTATAGAAATTATTACAACGGTCTCTCTTTCATAATCAAAAAAGGTTTTCGGACATACAGTGAATAGACATATTTTTTTCAATGCATTCCAAAATGGCTTCAAAAATGTAAGTTGGCACACTTTTTTGCTTGTAAGTTGGCACATTTTTTTTCCATTGCTATATTATTAGTATGACTTTTTTATTGCGTGGAATTGTCATTGAAACTAATTTGAATTGTTTTTTAGTATGGCGACCAAGAAAAACCGATCATAAAAAACCACAATTTTGACTTCTCTGGAAAGTTAAATTTTTCTTGTTTTTTAAATTCAATTTCTCAGTCAAATTTAAAATAAAAATTTTCATAATCATGCGTTTTTATTTCAGTTTTCTCAAATTTTCAACGATTTTTGCAGGTGTGACAACTTACAAGCTTTTTTTGGTGGTCGTTTTCAAGCTCTTTTGAAAATTGCCTGTAAAATGCTAATTATTCAAATGATCTGCTTATTGTGGATTATAGCTCTTTTTTTTCTCTTTTCAACGGTTTACCTATGCCTAATGCCTATGTGTATTCAATGTCAAGATATAGCTAAAAAAGCTATGGGGTGTCAACTTACAAGCCTTTTCCTTATTAGATAAAGAACAAAATTTGTTTTCAGCTGATAAAAAATAACTATTTATTTTAAAAAATTTTCAAAGTTTCTCTCAATTTTATTTTAAACTTGCGATTTATTTTCTTTTTTACAAAAAATATATATGTAGGTACTTATAAATCACACTCTTGCAGATCTCCTAGATGCTAGCTAGCCAAACAATGAGTAGCTAGTGAGACCGAGTATATATTTAAATGATTTGGATTTTACAGCTGTATCGACTAAAACAACAGCATTTCTGGAATTTTTGACATTTATGAAATGTCACAAAAATGGAATTCCAAAATCAAGCTATCTACATCACATTCGACATATGGAAATATATTCGTTAGATATTTATATATGCCAAGTGTAGTCCAAATCAAACAATTATATTCGGCAGTGGTCAGGAAAACGAAAATGAATAAATTTTGCTTGTTTTCGTCTTTGCGTGCTCTCAATTGCACATTTTTTGCTGCCGATATCTTCTCAGATTTCCCTTACTCTTTGTTAACACAGCTTTACACTTTTGGATATAAATAAACCACGACTAAGCTATTGTTATTAGAAGGCAGTTTTTTTTTTATATACAATTCGTTTCAAGTTGTGCATGCTATTTTTAGGATAGATACAGAAAAAAAAAATATTTAAAAGGATTATTAGTACAACTTGAAATTGGCATAAGTAAAAGAAAATTTAAAAAAAAAATTCAGTTTAAATTAGTGGACTTATGAAGCTATTTTGCCCAATCGTTTCTATTTCTCTTACAACAAAAAAGTCGGATTCAAACCACATAAAAAAATGCATGTGGCCTAAAAACGAATCCAAATAAAATATTCGGATATAGTTTTCGGAGCACGGCCGATTATATAGAAATCTGTTTTACCTTAACCACCGAACTAATGCCGGTTAAGACTATATCATACAGCTGTCATAATGTGTCATCAATCTTGAGGTTTTTTTTCAAAAAGGTTTTTTTTTGATAAACCACGCGTGAATACTGTCAAGTTGCCATGTGTTTTTTATTCAGTTTTCATTGCCATTTCATCATGGAAAAACTTACACCCGAACAACGTTTACAAATCGAACAATTATATTACGAAATTTCGCGTTTTATGGTCGCCATAATCGACCTACTGACACCACTATTCGCCTTACCATCAACAAATTTGAGACCCAATATTCATTATTGGATGACACTCGAACGAATAGACCTCGTCCAGCGCGTAGTTTATGGGCCGGTGGAGTCATCGGTCCATATATCTTCAAAAAATGACGCTGGTCAGACCGTAACCGTCAATGGCGACCGTTATCGCACCATGATAAGGAATTATTTGCTACCTGAAATTGAAGCCCGAGATCTCGACGATATTTGTTTTCAACAAGACGGCGCTACTTGCCACACAGCCCCTGAAACAATGGACATATTGAGGAACCAATTCGGTGAACAATTAATTTCACGCTCCGGATGGGTGAATTGGCTAGCAAGATCGTGTCATATCACACCTTTAGACATTTTCCTTTTTGGCTACGTGAAGTATCAAGTGTTTGTGGATAATCCAGCTACGATTGAAGCATTAGAGACCATTCGCGAGATACCGCCGATTATGCTCGAACGCGTCATCGAAAATTGGAATCTCCGCTTGGACGAGCTACGGCGCAATTGCGGCCAACATTTGAAAGGGATTATTTTTAAAAAGTGAATGGCAAGAACGGTTCTTTCTATTGATAATAAAAGTTTTCCGATTCATTTGAAATTTTGGTGTTTTTTTCGTATTTAAAAAAAAAACCCTCAAGATTGATGACCCTTTAAAACCATTAATAGGTTTTAGCCATATCTCCATGACTATAAACTTATTTTCATCAAGACATTTTGCAATATTATTGGTATGGTCCCATTCGACATGACCCTATATCTTATGGCTGATATATCCGTACTTTAGCATGCCAATCTTAAAAAATAAATTTTGCAAAGCAACATTGTGCCTAATAATAAAAAGGAATCTGTTGTTTAGATACGTACGATTACATTCACAAAAATATCGAATGCTTTTAACAAAAACGAAAAGAGTTAGACCGAATGTGAGGGCCCCAAAAGTTTTGGCCTCATAACACTATTTATTAACATATTAAAGTACTCATATTTTATTTACTTATTATCATATTAAAAAGCTCATATTTTGCTTATATATTTTTAGTTAGATACATATAAATAAGCCCAGTCCAAACAAATTTCAACTAAAAGCGATTTTAGGAGGTTTTCGAAATTCCTAACCTAAAGTTAAAATAAACTTAATTGACATATGGATAGTAAAGCAATTATTAAACTTTTACTTATGCATCTGCACGTATTTGTTTAAAATAATGTTTTCTTTTGCTCCTACACAGTCACGCATTCACACACTTACAAAAAAAATATAGAAAACTCAATTGAGTCCGTGATTGTGATTGAAAGGAAGTGTATGCAGACCAGGCGCGGATTTTGAAAAGCATTTCTTGACTGTGTTATTTCTGTCAGAAACTGGAAAAATAAAATGCGGCACCTCTTATAAGATCCGCCCCTGGTTCCTTCTGTTCATATGCAACGTCAGCAAACAAATTTTAAAAGCATTGCATACTTCGAGGTGTTCTCAGAATGATGCAAGTTGCCACATGCATATTTATGTGACGTGCAAGTTAGAAATAAAGCAAGTGTGTCAACAACACATGCAATCACTTTCAAAGAGGAAGAGAGTGAAGGGGGTAGTGAGGCAGCGATACAAAAGCCAACCATAAGCCAGTTAAAGTGCAAGAATGCAGAGAAAAATCTTAAAATGGAATATGAAAACATACGAAATTGCAAAGGTGTAGCAAAAAATCTGAATGAGTCAGTGCTCGATAGTGTAATACCCTGCGCTCTCTTTGGCAAAAGACTAAATTGATTGGGGTGGTGGCGATCATGATCCAACAATACGAAGGTTATGCAAGGCGCAGTTTCTTTACTCGTGTCTCTCTGAAAAAGCAAGCGCAGGCTCAATTTTGTATGCTAGCTATTTTAACAATATTTACACAAATTTGTAGACTTAAATAAGTGTTCATTTTTTTTGTATTTTTTAAAATATCGCGACCAAATTAATGTCGGTCATATTTTGTTTTAGACTAAACATTTATGTGCAGTTTGATCAAAATTGGTCCATTATTTTGTATAGCTACCATACAAAAAGTGAACCAGTTGTTTGAGTAGACAATCTAGCGTACCTTTTTGAGGCGCCTTGTAAAATTCATTGCATCATGATAGAAGATGGCGTTGCGGCGTCATTTACAACCAAGATTTTGAATGCGTACATATATTAATCCGATATTCTTTTGGCATAGGTATAAGTGTTCTTGAGCCATGACAATACCATGGGAAGGCTATCTGTAAATTGGGCTACGAAGCGCTGTCCGATACAGCATACTGATTGTTCCCCTGCTGCTGTGACGAGATTCAAAACCTAAAGAAATTTCCTAGGGGTTAGTTAAGACATTAACACGTTTTAATGTATGAATAAAAAAAAGTTCAAAACATGATTTCCCCAGCTCTTATGAACTCAGAGATCTTCGGATCGTCTTTAAATTTTACAGGCGCTATAGGTAGGTAAAAGGGAAACTTTTTATTATCTGTTTAAAAATTTGCCATACTAGCGGCGGCCACCCTAGTATACACATAGCATAAATCTATAATACCCTTGTTTCCATGTGTGCAGGGTATAAAAATGCTGTATCAGCTAAGAAATAACAAAAAGCAAGAAAGCAAGGGTTGCATTCCATGGCAACAACAAGCAGCAACAGTTGGCCAAGTGCAGCGAAGCAGTTGAACTGCTTTATCGGCGTTATATATTATAGTTACGGGCTGCCAAGCCAACCGTAACCAAGCGAAAAGCAACAACCACAACAAATACCGTACAAGGAGCCACAACAAATAAAGCGGAAAAAAGCAATACGCAGAAACAATTGGTTATTGAAAATGGTAAGCAATATATGGAAAATGTTTTCTTAAATACTACAAGTTATTAAAAATTCTTGTTAAAAATGCAATTCGCAGATACTATCACGGAGTAAGACGGACTCGGCCAATTCGCGTCATGTGCCTAGCGCTACAGCGGTACAAAAAAAATCTACAGCGCCGGCAACGCTTGAGGATTTCATAATCAAGCGGGATTATACAGGAGCACGCGCATTTTTGGAGGTAAGTGCAGGCAACTGGAACACTATAAGGGTGAATTCCGTGAGATATGGAGCAAACAGCCGTAAAATCATTAAAACTGGCTTAACTAATAATTCTTAACTTTACTACTCAAGTATGCAAATGAGGAGGAAAACGAATCCCAACAACTTCAAATAGATCAATGGATAGCCTATTGTAGTTTCCACTTGGGTGACTACCAGCAGGCACTGCAACAATACAAAGCCATAAAATCAAGCATAGAGAGCGGCAAGGAGTCCGCTGATTTGGAGTTAAATCTGGCGGTATGCATGTTCTATCTGGGTCTTTATGAAGAAGCCCAACAACTGATGAGCAACATTGCACAAAGTCCGCTCCAGCAGCGTCTACTTTTCCATTTGGCACACAAACTGTCCAATGAGGAGCAATGGCAGCAGCTGCTGGACACCCTGCAGAACTCGGACAGCGTGGAACAACAGCTGAGTGTGGCGTCCATGCATTATATGAGAGCACACTACCAGGAGGCCATTGACGTTTATAAGCGTGTGTTGGTGGACAACAAGGATTACTTGGCCATAAATGTCTACCTGGCCTTGTGCTTCTACAAGCTGGACTACTATGACATGTCCCAGGAGGTGCTAGATGTGTATCTAAGTCAGCATGCAGACAGTACCATAGCCATTAATTTGAAGGCTTGTAATCGTTTTCGTTTGTTCAATGGCCGTGTAGCCGAGCAGGAAATCAAGAATATAGCAGATAATGGCACTTTTGGAGCAGATTTACTGCGTCATAATCTGGTGGTATTTCGCAATGGCGAAGGTGCTTTGCGTATATTTCCGGCACTGCTTAACATTGTGCCCGAGGCGCGTCTAAATCTAGCCATTTACTATCTTAAACAGGGTGAGGTGCAGGAAGCGCATGCTCTAATGAAGGAGGTGCAACCCACAGTGCCACATGAGTATATACTAAAGGGCGTAGTGCATGCTGCCTTGGGTCAACAGCTGGGTTCGGTAGGTAGACCTACATATATCTAAAAACCCTTACTAACTCATCTCCTGCACAGAAGGAGCATATAAAGACCGCACAGCAGAATCTACACCTAGTGGGCAGCTCGGCCACGGAATGTGATACCATACCAGGCAGGCAGAGCATGGCATCAGCTTTCTTTCTCTATGAGCAGTTTGAGGAGGTGCTCGTCTATATGAACTCCATACGCAGCTACTTTGTCAATGACGATGTATTCAACTATAATTTTGCTCAAGCCAAATGTGCTACGGGTTATTATAAGGAAGCTGAGGAGCTGCTCGTGCAGATTAGCGATATGGATATAAAGAATCAGCATACATACTGCATGATTTTGGCCAAATGTCACATACATTCGGGTCATCCGGAATTGGCCTGGAATGTTTTTATTACCAGAGATACAAATGCCGAGGCTTTCTTGCTGCTGCAACTTATAGCCAATGAGTGCTACAAGTGCGAAGAGTTTTGGGTAGCAGCCAAGGCATTTGATATGCTAGAAAAGTAAGTAGCTAGACTTGCATCCATATATAAATCTATTTAACTTTGTATTCAACAGACTAGATCCCAGTCCAGAGAACTGGGAGGGCAAACGTGGTGCCTGTGCTGGTGTGCTCTTTGCTATGGCAACAAAGGCACAACGTGGACGTCCAACTGGCGGCATCTCTGAGGTCATTGGTTTATTGCGTGATTCATCGAATTCCCAAGCGGAGTCCATGATTAAGACTATTCGAAAACATATTAGTAGTTTCAAATAGCTGAGATTTGATGTGCACCAGGCATTAGAGTGAGTTAATAGGATTGTGCAAATTTTCCTTAAATAAATTCAAAAGCTTGAAATTAATATGTTCAATAAAAATTTATTGAGAATGAATTTTGATTTTGAAGTCATCCTTTGAATATCTACCATTCAAAATGTCCCTAAGAATTTCCCTTAATAAAAATTAAGTGTGTAACTGATACAAAGTACACCTATATACCATTTCATATAAATTTTTATACACTCATTTAAATTGCAAAACCAATAAAGCCTTAGAAAAAATAACGAAATAAAGTTAAAATCAAAACAATTGCTAAAACTATGAAAAACGGAGTGTTTTTGTTTTATTAAAAAAAAAAAAAAAAAAATTGTTTTCTTAAATTATGATTTCTGTTGTTTTTTTTTTTTAAATTAAACTAAATCTAGATTTGACTACTCCACAAGCGAGTATAAGTATAAATATTTTGTTAACTTCAAATGGCTATTACTTTTAAACGAGAAGATCTAGAGCGCAAATAAGCACAGATTCGAATCGATCGAAGACTATTTGGTGTGCAAATATAAAGCCAATCAGAAAATCGTACTCAAAAAAAAAATTTAATTTTTTAACGCAACTGTTTTTTATTGGGCTTAGTTTGCACAAATTTTAAAAATATTTCGTTTTTATGATATGTCGTTTTTGACAGTTTATTGAAAGTACTTAAAAAAAATTTTCCAAAATCGAAACTATGCTTCAAAACATAGAAATGAGCATTAGTTTAATTGCAAATAAAAATTACATGCTCCTGAGCTAGATAAGTTTCGCAGCAAATAGCTTTTATACTCGGGCTGCTATGAATTTTATAGCTAAAAGCTATATAATTGATTGGAATTTACATTCACAGAATTTGCTTCATTATGACAAACTATGCCCCACCAATAACTGCAAAGTAACATATTTTGATTGATTGGACGCTTCATTATTATCGTTCTTAATTAATTTAATAAACATTTATCAAAATAAGTTTAAGCAGCATTTGCGCCACAGCCTCTATGCAGGCAACATTTTTTGATAGAAGGACTTATGGCCACAGTGCCACTTAATAAATTTTGTATAATTATTTTCAAAAAGTAATTGATAATTAATTAAATTAAATGCGAGCAGCATACTTGGGCTTGGGCCTAAGCTGTGGCAATTTAATTCCCCAGACAGGCAATTATGCTTGAAATGTATACTCTGCAATATGTAGTTGTAAGTATCTGTGTTTAGTAAACGCGTATCTGTGTGTGTTTGTTGCGTATCTTTGTCTTTGTCTATGCCTGCAATTTACTTTTGTTCAATTTGTGAAGCATTTGCGAAAAGTGCGCAAAGTGTAGTTTAGCCTGCAGCAACTTGAATGCTCCTAACGCATAATTAATGCGATTAGCAAATGCTTAAGTGTAGCAAGAACAACAAAAACAAACGAAAGTACAACAAGGACACATCAGTTGCTGTTCGTCCAACCAGCGGAAATGTGTACGCAGTTGTCGCACTGGCAGCCATTTTGTCTAATTGGCTTTGCAACAAAAGATAAACCGGAAATGGCGCAGCATTGGCTGCAAGTTTTTAGATTTTTTTTGTGTTTTCTTTCTTTTCTTTTTTTTTTGGCAACACTTTTGCTAATTAGTTGAAACAACATTTGTGTCAGGCAAATATTTAAACGCCAATTGTACTTAACTTAAAGGCAGCTGCGTTCACAATAGCCAAAAATAAAAAATAGAAAAGTAAAGAAACTTTAGTTGAGGCAATAAATCAGCCAGACCTTTACAATCTTTTGCTGTGTAGCCCAACAATTCCATTAAAAAATTAAAAGTATATGTATGTATGTATAAAAAAAAAATATACATTTAAAATAGTTATTAAATATTTCTTTAGCTCAATTGCTGTGCAAACTTTTGCCTAGCCAAGTCAACATCTTGGCCAGCTTCTAAAAGCTTCGTGCAGACAAAAAGTTTCGCCAGTTTTTTCTGCAGCCCAAAAGTTGCCCTTTATAAAAATGTATACATTACTCTGTGCTAAAGACATTACATTGATAAGGAGAATATCAGTTTATTGAGTGGCTTGCAAGGGTTACAAAAAAAAAAAAAACCGCCTAATCGCAAGTCGATTTCTATTCAGACTTTTCCAAATGTATTAATAATTCAAATCGAAATCTAAAATAGAGACATTAAGATAATGTACAGCATAGCAAAAAATCGTCCACTTGACTCTTCTCTATTATTTTCTCTTCAACAATAGTTGGGTAATATTATTTTGTTGAAAAGATATGGAAAAGATACTCAAAGTAATAGAAATAGTCTTAGAAATTTAGTTAAATAAAATAAATCCATTTTAATTGAATCGAATTACATTAAATTAAATTTATTTAATTCTTTATGCTGCGATGTTTACTTTTGGTATACGAAAATAGGCCATAGCCTATTTGCCCATAATCTTGGTTGGCCAAGCCCATGTTACATAAAATATTCCAACAAAATCTTCTAAGTTAAGTAACCTACTACATAACGCACGATGGTGTGTCTTTGCATAGGTTGTGTCTTTTCTAGTGTGGTTCAGCTAATCATAAAAATGCTACAGGTTCTTTCGATGTGGTACTCTGTGGTCATCTCAACTCTGTGTAACCAAATTAAAGGAACCACTTTTCTCAGCTTTGGAGACTTGTAACTGTAAGCAGCATTGTTAGTTCCATAAGGATTTTTAATGCTGCTGTAGCACAAGTTATCATAACTACTCTCATACGTATATAGGCTAGTCTCTGTACCATCTTAAGGTCACTCCCTAACTAAATTTCTAAAAGATTAGGTTAATAAAGATATTTTTCTTTAAAATTTCAATCAATTAATCGTGGGATAGCTCAGCTGTGTCCAGGGTAAATGTCACCACAAAATTTATATTTGCTGAGACTTTCGATATTTTAAACAAAACACAATTTGCGTTAACTTTTAAAAACATATTATTCGCCTTTTTACGGTCTATTATCACAGTACACTTAAGTCGAGCCCGCACGCTCTCTATTCTACACAAAATAATATTTTTATCAAAAACTATACTTTGAAAAAAGAAAGTTAAACTTAACTCTAACAATGTTAACGTTATAAATAATAATATATATTGCCCATTTCGGCGATACGCTCACCCAGATGTTAATTCTGGTGGTGGCAATACTTGGCGTGACTCGTTCACGAAACGTATAAACTCCGACGAGACTAATTATCCTTATTTCCGTCCTTGACGACAATTCTATATTTTGTTATTGTTTAAATCTGCGGCACTGACTTTAATACTTTTCTCACTCGAGACCTCTCTCGTTGCGCTCACTCACTAAGACTCTCTAAGACTGTCGATTTGGCTGCAGATCCGCCTTATATAGGACACGATCGCCGCCAACTCCCGAAATTCCCGCCCAAACCTATACTAATTAATCCTTAACGGCGTTCTGCTTATCTACTTAACTATTCTAATAGGAAAGCAAGAGTCCGCCGTACCTAACACTATCCCTATCACCTACTCTCCACTTACACCTATGTACTAATATATACAATCAACCTACGCACTAATACTAAATAATAACTAGCGCGCCAATCTAAAGGCCGCTCTTAACTAGTGTTGGTGAGTGTGGTGGTGCTTTCACCGCTACTCTCACCAAGCAACTACTTAGTGCCCTCTCTTGATGCAGAATTGCCGCATATTTGGTAATTTGTGCCTTGTAGTTGTACTTCTACAATTTTAGCTGAATTCAGACCCACTACTTTGCACCAATTGTAGCTAAAACTTAATCATCTCTTTAACATGTTACAGAGAGTGAAGAGGATATAAATCTCAAATTTTTACTTGACGGTTTCATGTCAAAATTTCCAGTTTTAAATTGTTTTATCACTTCTGAAGAAGCAGACAGAGCTCAAATACTAAGAAAAAAAAATAAGAAAAATAATATTTTTATCGAAAATAGCTCCAAAAGGTGGCGCTTTTAAATCTCGTACATCTTACCCGACAGAGCTGGCCAGCTCTGACAATTGACAATAAGCTTAATTGTCCATGGACGCTATATCCAATGTATCCTAGATATACGTCTGTGAGTTAATTTCTAGAACCACAAGCTACACTATGAAAAAATCGTCCGATCTAAAGGTCTTAAAAACGCTATGTAAATGTAATCATAAATTTACGCTGAAATTAAGGGAATCGTTAACATGTGAACTTAAATCGAAAGGTGACGATTTTTTTTAAAGATTTAAATATTGGTCAGTGTTTCATAGCCTGATTCGTATTCTTTGCATTTTGTCGTAAACATAAAAAAAAATATGACAAAGAAAAAATGGAAAAGCAAAATTTTTAATACCTGCTTGTGTAGCAATTAAGTATATGTATTATAAAAAATTATATTTAAATTATTATATATTATATTTCGTATAAAAAAATGACAACAATCGGACTTATCGATTAAAAATTATTAGCAAAACAATTCGTGGCGTTACGTTACAAAAAGTAGAATTGGTTTTTTTGTACAAAACAGTTTGATTTGAAGCAATGATATTTTATTTTGAAGGATATTCTATCAAAAAAACTTTTGCGCGTTTTATTTTTTAGCTAGTAAGTTTGTATAAGTTAGTATTAGTTGTAAGAAAAGCTTTAATATAATAACTCTTTAATATAATAACTTTCTAAGCCTTATTTTAATAATCAAATAACGCTAGAGTTAAAATTAAACTCTGTATATGACTTTTTGTGTAACACTAAGAAAAATGTCATGGAACTAAGAGTAAATTAAATTTAATTAATTAAAGCTTTTAACTTTTAGTTCATGGTGAACCGCTCTCTGGAAATGCCTTAACATACATACATATAATTTGATAAATTGTATATTTTAAAAACTCAAAATAATTTAAAATAAATCGCCAGATGCATGTCGAAATTAATAGACTCGTAAATGTTTTTTTCTAAAAAACTGAAAAAGAACAAATTTTATTTTCGGCTACAATACGAAGTTTTTCGTTTATTTGATATCTTTGGTAATATAGGGTGGGCCATCTGTTGGTTTGTTTTGTAATTGTATATTTTCCCACAAAATTGGGCAAAGTTTGAAAGTACTCGTATATGTAAGAAAAATAATATCGCCCCCCAAAATGGCCACCGCGGCTGGGTCGACAGGCCCGTATGCGCACATCGTAATTTTCGATGAGTTTTTTTTTGACGAAAAGTCATCTGGCTGTTCTCCCATCCATTGAACGAATAAACGATATCATTTGAATCTTGTAAGCGTGTAAATGCAGATCTGCATGTAAAATTCGACGCTAAGTGATCGATGTTTCCGCCGACTCGTCGACACTGGCCTCAACTGTGTTTTTTCCCCGTAACGACCTTTTTCTTAGAACGCCTGTACTACTTTTAAGTAAGCATTGTTCGGCTGTCAAAAGATCCATGACTAAAATTGGGTAGTTCCATACTAGACGTATGCGGAGAGCATTCACTTTGGACGGGTATGTTCCGCATTATGAGTGTTTAACAACCAAACCAACAGATGGCCCACCCTATAGTCGCCAAATCAAACTAGTAATTTAAAAGGGCTTACGATTCCATTTTTTAGTTTTGGATAATTCTTATTTAGCCAAGTTTTTACAGAATTCTTGACACATTTAGATTTTGTAATTCAATTAAAATCTGATCCATTAAAATTGTGCCTAACTATGTCCCTACAAATTTAGTTTAAAATCTTCACTCAACACTTATACATATACTATATATAGAGCATCTTAACTTCGTTGCGTCGCTTTTCTTTTGCTATCTTTTGTAGTTTTTTCAAGTGCATTACAATGCACGCCCTCAAGTCAAATGCTACCATTTTTTTTTCAAGTTTCCGTAAAACTATTAATTTGCATGATTATCGTTTAAACATAAATTCATTTAAGCGCCATTGTCGTTAGCAAAGAACTTACACACACACACACACACACACACACTTATACAGAGACAGACACACGCTGAGCCTGCAAAATGGCGGCAGGTCGCGTGTGCAACGCCATTTTGGCGCACACAACTTGCTTAAGTAAACAAACTTTTAAATTCCATTAAGTGCAATAAATTTTGTAACTGATATCCAAGCAAAAGGCAAAGTCGACAGGGCCCAGACCAAGTGCGTTCTATCCTAACAAAAACTACTGCAACGCGCTCTAGCGGATGTTGGCGGCAAAATGTGGTAGCACCTTTAAGATTGCGTCTAAGCTGCATGAAAGGTGCGCAAAACTTTCTTTAGACGTTAGGCTAATTAAGTTTGGACTAGATAGTGATAAGCTCATAGCTAGACCGGATCAAAGGCAGCTCTAATGAAATCTACGATAGTAAGGTTAGAGTGAATAATGGCAAATGTAAAATACATCTGAAATTCGCCGGACATGCAGGCATGGAAGCAATTTCAGTCAGGAAGTGCAATAAGTAGCAGCGTATTAGCTATGGATATTAGAGAACGGAGTTCTCTGGGACTTAAGAAACAAGTAAATGTGCGGAAACAAACCAACTCCAAACAATTTCATAAGTTATTTACGAGAAAAGAGCTTTTTACCGGAAAAGCTCGTCTCGTACGTGTGAGCTAGTTTTGCAATGGAACGCAAAGCAGAGCCGCATGGCAAGACACGAAAGAATAAAACTCGATGATATTGTCGAATTTAATGACAACTATGACAAAAAAAAAAATTATTTGTCCATTTTACCTCGGTTTTTGCGAAAGCTCTTTTTTGTTTACGCACACAGGCACAAAAATTGCATTAGTAGTTTTGCCCACCGCTGTTCTAGTGTGTTAGAAAAACGTAAGCTGCGCCAAAACTATTGAGGTATTCAGGCTTTGTGTTGAGTTGAGCACTTGAGGAGTTGAGAAATAAGTGCACAGGCCAAAGCGTGAATCCCTCCTGTGTTGAGTTGAGCAGTTTTTTTCTTCTTTCCAGAGTTTGTTTACATTTGTAAATTGGTACAATTGAGCAGTTGAGCAGAAAGTGCACAGGCCAAAGCGTGAATCCCTCCTGTTGAGCAGTTGAGCAGTTTTCTTCTTCTTTCCAGAGTTTGTTTACATTTGTAAATTGGTACAATTGACATTAAAATTCAAAAACTTGAATTAAAAATGCCGAGTCAAAGCATAAAATCTATTTTAATTAACCCTGTAGCTAAAGTAGCTATGTATTGCATCGATTTGTATTATTTTATTGCTGCGAAAATGAAATAATTACAGCAAACCCGTTTTTGACATTGTGCTTGTTCTTCCATGTGTTTGTTTACATTTATAAATTGGTACAAATTGGATTAAAATTAAAAAACTTGAATTAAAAATGCAGAGTAAGAACATAAAATCTACTTTAATAGAACCTGCAGCTAAAGTATTTATGGATTACACAGATTTTCATTATTTTATTGCTGCAAAAACGAAACAATTGTAGAAAAACCGTATTCGAGTTTGTGCTGCTTCTTCCGTGTGTTTGTTTACTTTCATAAATTGCTGCAAATAAGACAGAGCGTAAAGTCTATTCTGATTGAAGCTGTTGCTCAAAAGGCTTTGGATTAAATCCATTTTATTGAAGGTTCGTCTGCTAAAACAAATTCAGATACAATGGGGTTGCGTGGCGACGCAAAAATTGACGAAGTTCTAGATAATTATCATGAGGACATGAATGCAATTATACTCTCGCATCGCGGTGACCACTTCCACATCCCGAATTCAATTGACTGGCGCCAGAACGTGCTCAGTTCATTCGGCGACAACCGATTTGTTTAAATGCTGAGGGTAACCCCGCAACAGTTCCAGCATATATTAAGCGTAGTACAGCCCCAGCATTTTCAAATTCGCATCTACTTTTACTCTTTTACTTGCGTTAACTCCAACAACAAGTAATTATGTCTAATTCAAAGCCATAACCTTTTTTACTTGCGCTAATACATTTTGATTATTTTAAATTTGGCGCTCTTCTTCTTTTAGCGAGTATAAGGTAACTCGTTGCTTTTCATATCATGAAATGGCTAAAAAATGACAAATGCGAGCAGTGCCGAAAAGGCAGCGATTACCATATTGTGCAACACTTTCTGCTCAACTCAACAGCAAAAAGTAGACTAGGGTCTGGGTTCAGCACAAGTTTAGTTGAGAGTTGAAACGCAGTGTTCTATTTTCCCATACATTTTGTTTTTGTAAAAGACCTCAACTTTTCAACTCCTCAACTCAACACAAGGCGTGAATACCCTAATTGTAATAAGTTGGTTTTCTGACTTACATCCAGGAACTTTGAAGATTTCCTTACTAATTCACGGCAAAACTTGAGGAAACTCTACCGTACCGGCGAAGTATCCTTTTTGAATACTTCGATTGTTGACTTGCACAAAGCAAGTGCTATCTAAGATCGAAAATTAGGTAGTTGATATTCTGTATCATGAGGGCTGGGCATAATGATTCTTTTAAACAAAACAAATGAATATACTATGTATTTGTGAATTTGACAAATTGTATCTACTTAATAAGTCCATCCATTATATTCCTCTATTAGCTTATACATATTTTATAGGCCGTCAATGTCAACAAATTTTTTCTCCGAAAGTATAAAACTGAAACCGTTTTTTCGGGTATTTGATTTTTGAAGGGCTGAGTGCCAGCTTATGCCAATCAAACGGCTTCATTATCTTTCCAAGGCGAAACGGAAAATTCAACTAGGCGTCATATAAAATATTCAAAACCATTTAAGTGGCATAACAAGCTTTTCAACATCCTCTACTTCAGAATAATGGAATTCAATTGTATCTGCCTCCAAACCCAAAGTTTGGTTGCTCTAGCTCTTACATCTCGAAGATGTTTACGAACAGATAGATCCGTTGGCTGCACATTTTTTTAAAAGCCTAAGGAAAAAAACTTTTTTTGTGAAAGCATGCTTATAATTCGCAAATGGTTCAAGCAACATATTCCTCAAATATCAACTATCTAGTGGTTACTTTAATATATATTTTGTTATTTAGATTTTTTCGTATGTGTTTATAATTTATTTATTTATTTATTTGTATTTATTTGCTTAAGTCTTGCGAATCGGTAAACGTCAAAATGCAGAAGCAGCCAAATTTGGTCCATGCCATTGTTGCTTCCAAGTATTTGGCGTATTTGCCGGTCCATTTTGGGAAACTGTAATAAATAACTTTTTGTTATTTTATAGATACCTAATAATTATACTCAATATCAGATTAAATTGTCCCCGAATCTGTACTTAATTATATCCGAAATTTTCTTTTAGATCCAAAAACGTATTTTAATTATACCATAATTAGACAAACCCGTCGAATAAAATAAACTAGTGTTATTTATTTTAGGTTTAAAATTGAATTTTCATAAACTTTCAAATTCGCACAACCTTCGGCTTCGAGCACCAAAATGAATCTGCGTTATAGCTCGCGTATGGCTGCCATTATAGTGTTGAAAGCTTCTCCGCCATTTTGCATAAGTATGCTTAAAAATACCGATTACTTTTTAAAAATTTGGTCCAGCGTTTGCCAATTCGAAGTAACATTTTCCGGCATTAGAAATGCCGAGTCAAAGCATAAAATCTATTTTAATTAAGCCTTTAGGTAAAGTAGCTATGTATTAAATCGATTTGTATTATTTTATTGCTGCGAAAATGAAATAATTGCAAAAAACTGTGTTTGAGCTTGTGCTTCTTCTTCCGTGTGTTTGTTTACATTTGTAAATTGCTGCAAATTATCATCAAAATTTAAAATTTATATTTAAAAATGGATATATTTTTACTCTTTTATTTGCGTAAACTCCAACAACAAGTAATTATGTCTAATTCACTTAATTTCGCACAAAAAAAGCACAACCTTTTTTTACTTGCGTTAATACAATTTGATTATTTTCAATTTGGCGTTTACTTTTTTCAAACGAGTATAAGGTAACTCGTTGCTTTTCATATCATGAAATGGCTAAAATATTACAAATGCGAGCAGTGCTGAAAAGGCAGCGATTACCATATTGTGCAACACTTTCTGCTCAACTCAACAGCAAAAAGTAGACTAGGGTCTGGGTTGAACACAAGTTGAGTTGAGAGTTGAGACGCAGGGTTGAATTTCCTCATACATTTTGTTTTTGTAAAAGTCTTTAACTCCTCAAGTGCTCAACTCAAAACAAAGCGTGAATATTTTTTGAAAAAATATATTTTAAGTTGTAATTTTTTTGCAGTTGAAGATCGGAAGATATATATTTTACTGACAAATATGCAAAGCTTTGTCTTTTATGGTTTTCAATTACATTTTTCCTACAAAAACCCATAAAAGGTTAATAGGGCTATACCCTAGAACGTCGATTGAACCAAGGTTATTATCAGAGTATAAGCGTGTTTTATTGTAAGAGCAGATCAACAGAACTCACTGCACTCCACTCCGTTATTTCCAATATATAAAAATCCTTGTATAACAGAGATTATACTCTCGCTTTCCACAACATCGACCCTAAGGCAATAACCAGTGGACTGCTGTACCTGGAAGTGGATGATCGGCTAGTGAGACTAATCAGCCAGATGCTACTGAGCAGAACGGTGATCTATTCACTTGGCATGTCTTCTCTCTGTACGTACGTAAGCAGAGGCACTCCACAAGGGGGAGTACTATCACCTCTTCTATGGATCATAGCAGTCAACATGATTCTATGTCGCATAGAAAGAGGAGGTTGCAAGGTTGTTACCTATGCGGATGATGTGGTTATAATGCTAAATGGAAAATTCCCACAGACCTTTTGTGACCTCATAACAGTAAAATTAAAAGTACTATCACTTTGGGCACTTGAAAGCGGGTTAAACGTTAACCCAGTAAAAACTGAGCTTATCCTTTTTTCGAGAAGGTATAAGATAACAAATATATCCCCTCCCAGAATAAATGATTCCGTCCTGAGAAACTGAGCTGGAATCCAAATATCGCAGACAGAGTTCAGAAAGCTTACACAGCACAGAAAACAATAGGACTCAAATGGGGTATGTCCTCTCAGGTGGTTTGATGGCTTTACACCGCCATAGAAAGACCCATACTTTTGTACGGTGTATCTATCTGGTGGCCAGCCCTAACAACTTAGTCAAAACTTAAAACACTTAATAGGGTGCAGAGAATGGAACAACTATGTATCACAGATGCCCTAAGAACAACTTTGAGTGATGCGCTTAATGTCATCACAAACATACCTCCCATCTTAAAGTCTCATCTGAACTAAACTACTTATCGAGTCTAGAGTAGAGTAGATTGCCAAAAAAAAAAAAGTTAAGCTAATGGCATACAAGCTAGCTCAAGGTTATCTACGTGATTAACGAGTTGAAGCCGTTAGCTTGACAGAAAACTTTCCAGACGACAAAATGTGAGCAACCTGGCCGCTAGCCAGACCTAAGTTAGTATCAAATAAAAAAAAAATAATACCTTAGTCGACATGGACACCCGGCTTTTATTTGCTGTCATTTTATCAAGTTAGTAGATTTCAAAACCCCCCACTCCTGTGACCAAGCGTGCTGTTTGAAGACGCCCCTCCCCACCAATGTACCAACTGGTCAACTACTCAGTGCTCGTTTATTACAAAAGTAGCAGGCTAGGAGTCCGCTTAACAGTAGTACATTGCTTGGCTTGGCTATAAGCACACCATGGAACCGAAAGCGCCACAACGTTAGAAACAGGAGCAGTCTTTGGGCAACCACTTTAAGCCAAAGGAACTTCCCATACTATTGAATATGGTAAGTGAAGCATATGAGGAGCAGCAACAAGGCAGGCAACAGAAAACCCCAAGAGGCAACCAAGCAGACCAACTTAGCCAATGCGGCCAATAGGCTAGCCGAGCCAATGTTGCCAAACAGACTAACTTAGCCAAGTTGGCAAAACAAACTTACCCAGTACAGGTATTAAAGAAGACTTGCCCAGCAAAGTCATCCAACGGGGTCATAAACTAACACAATATATCAAACTCAGCAAATACTTCAAAAATCGGCAAGACTAGCAAAGCCCCAACAGCGTCTATTAATCTACGCTCCACAAATAATAATACAGTGCTCGACTCCAAGAAATTCAGGGAAGTCAAAAACTATTTTGAATGTTTCCGTAAACTCAAGAGATTATTTCATAATTGAATATAAAAACATCCAGTGGTGAGTCCTTGAAGTCCAGCATTTTCAGTAGTAGCGATAGCCAGTCATCTGAATTTTTATTAAAAACAGCATCTAATCCTCTAAGATTAGATGCCAAAGAACTACCTGATATTGCTCAATGTATTGAACTCGAAGACAGTGATTTGTTCGAAGATATTTCTGAAGGTCATGACTATGAAGAAATGAAACTGCCTGAAGAAATGTATTCGCCCGACTTTGGTAAGGAGTGTCCCTGTGAAACACCAACAACATGAGCCAAATCGGTGACACTGTACAGCAATTACGAAGATATTGATAAAGATAAAAAAAAACGTTGCATTTTACGATTAGTTTCTTCGAAAAAAATTGTTTTTAAAATTACATTTATACAACATACACATTTATACAAAATTGCGAAATTGTAGATCCATTTTTCAACCGATTTGAACAGATTAAAATCGGAAGAATCAATACAATGTTATAAGGATTTTTTGTATATCTAATGCGAGATTTAGTTTATTTATTTGGAATAACATCTAATAAAGAGTTCAAGAGATGTCAAAAATATATGAAATGAGAAAAAGATATGTTAGATAATTATGCATTTTAGAAAAAAGAAGAAGAACAAACCAAATTCGTCTCTCCGATTAATGTCTTTAAGGCCAATTTGTTTAGTGACAAAGATGTGACCAGATAATAAGTATTCCCCATTTATTGTAAGATCTGGACATCTTGGACAAAAAATATACTATCCAAAATATTTGTTCTTGACTATCGAAACATATCATACGATTAAAAAAAAAGTTGTTTTTTTTGGAATAAAAAATAAAAATAATTGAAATCTATCACAAACTCGCAGCTTATAAAAATAGTTATTATGGTTATAAGCAGCTAAAAAAATTAATTAAATTTATTAAATTGCTTAAGCTGTGAGGAGGCAATTTGCCGCTTCTCAACAGTTTTCCTATTTTGCCAATAGGGCACTAAGTAGTTGCTTGGTGAGAGTAGCGGTGAAAGCGCGCTTACTCTCACCAACACTAGTTAATAGCCGCCTTTAGATTGGGGCGCTAATTATTATTTAGTATTAGTGCGTAGTTTGATTGTATTAGTACATAGGTGTAAGTGGAGAGTAGGTGATAGGGATATTGTTAGGTACGGCGGACTCTTACTTTCCTATTAGAATAGTTAAGTAGATAAGCAGCACGCCGGTTAGGATTTGATAGTATTAATTTGAGCGGGAATTTCGGGAGTTGGCGGTGATCGTGTCCTATATAAGGCGGATCTGCAGCCAAATCGACAGCCTTAGAGAGTCTTAGTGAGTGAGTGCAACGAGAGAGGTCTCGAGTGAGAAAAGTATTAAAGTCAGTGCCGCAGATTTAAACAATAACAAAATATTGGATTGTCGTAAAGGACGGAAATAAGGATATATTTAATTAGTAGCACACCGGGTGCGACCACGTCGGAGTTTATACGTTCCATGAACGAGCCACGCCAAGTATTGCCACCACCAGAATTAACATCTGGGTGAGCGTATCGCCGAAAAGGGCAACAATATACATTAGTATTTAAAACGTTAACATTGTTAGGGCTAAGTTTAACTTTGTTTTCTCAAAATATAGCTTTTGCTAAAAATATTATTTTGTGTAGAATAGAAAGCGTGCGGGCTCGACTTAAGTGTACTGTGATAATAGACCGCAAAAAGGATAATATATTTTTAAAACTTAAAGCGAATTGTGTTTTGTTTAAAATATCGAAAGTCTCAGCAAATATAAATGTTGTTGTGACATTTACCCTGGGCATAGCTGAGCTATCCCAGCCGTTGTTCCGGGCAAACAAGAGGTCGTTAAAAAGTTTAGAAATAAAAAAAATTTATTTATTTTACGTTTTTAAGCAAGCTTCAGAAGTTAATAAAAATATTTTATATGCAAAACATAAACTAAAATTAGTTTTCAGAAAATTGACTTTTAATTTCATCCAAATTAGGAATTAAGTGGATGAATGCTAATAAAAAATGTACACTGCAAATATTAAAACTGCGTATATATTTAATAGATGCAGTGCATAAAACTTTGCTGAAACTCGTAACCTTTTATTATTTATTTTATGCACCACTAAAAAAACTTTATACTTCAGTGACCATATGCTATATATAGTGAAGGATTCCCCAGATTCATGGTGATTCGTTACCCGAAACCCGTGTTTCCATGCCTAACTCGTCCTATTACTAAAAAAAAAAATGTTTATGCATTTAGGCGGCCTTGTTAGATCCACCATCTTTGAATTTTAAAAAGCTAGTAATTTGCGATCCCAAAACCCCTTACCCCTTCAACTTGTACTTTTAGCATAAAATAGTTTTTTCCATCCTGCAGCCATCTTGAATCCACCATATTGGGTCCGCCAAAATCAAAAAATTATTTTTGGCTTTCAGTAGCCATCTTGGAGTCACCATTTTGAAATTTTAAAAAGAGTAAGATTAATTAGAAATAGTGATTAAATTGTGCAGTTACTTTACTTTGGCGGCCATTGTAGCTCCGCCATTTTAAAATATTCAATTTAATCAAAAAGCAAAAGAGTTGGCGAAAGGTATTCTTATATGCATATCTCATGCTGAAATCAATAGAATTGTACATAAAAATTTGGTTCCAACTTTTGTTTGTTTATTTTCTAAAACATGATTATTTTTTTAATAAGTTCAAAACGAAATCTTTAGTATGAAATTAAAGAATCCGAAGAGGCGGCTGACATGTTAATAGGTCGTTGCTTTGGCTAATTGTAGATATTTTAAAAGTTTACATGGACGCGTCAATCCGATGCACAGTGGGCCCGCTTGGCGAGATTTAGGCCAAAAGCCCTCCAAATGAAAGTCAAAATTTGGACAAAATGATAATTCAATATGATTTTACACATATTAAGGTATCCTGTGCAGAAAAAATTATTTAATTATAATTAGTGGTTTTTAAGTAATTAGCCATCAAAGTTGACATTTTGTATTTTATGAGCTTTCGCGATAATTTACAGAAAAAGAAACCTGCATTTACAATGATATATGTAGCTACGAAATCTTCATAAACTTTATTATTTATAAATGCTACTTCAGAGAAAAAATAAAATTGAGCTTACAAACATTTTGGTTTTAAATATATTCGAGGAGTTATAAAGATTTTGATGGTTTTTTTTATCATTTTACTACTTTGCTTTAAGGGCACCTCCGACTACCACTCGATATTTGACCGAAAAAAATTTTATAAATTTCTTCACATGTTTTACGACAAAATGCGATTCCTCCCAATTCTTGGAAATTTAATATTGTATCTAAAAGTTGAATTTTAAAAATTGACCCCCAGGAAAATTTACTATTTTTTGAATGTCTTAGCTGCCTAAAAGCATGCTTTACCAACCAGTTTTTCAAAAGTTGTACTAAAATGTAAAAAAAAAAATTACAATTTGAAAATTTTATAGCATTCTTACAAATGATGGTAATCAAGAAATGTTAAAATGATAAATTTTGATGAAAAAACGTAAAAATTTAAATATGGATTTTTCAAATTTTTTTTCGGAAATTAAAAGAGCATGCAAAAAAAATTATAACAGTTAAAAACCAGATGGATTGGTGATGACGTCTTTTTGTAATTTGCTTGGAAAGCTAAAATTGTGTTACTCTAAAACCATTCAATATTTTGCTTATGGGCTATTTTTTCCATGTATTTGGAGTTCATATCTACCTCTCTATGAAATATGGTCTAATTCCAATTAACCGTTTTTTTTTTAGTTAAGTTAAAAATTATTTTTTTTTTTAATTTTTGGCCAATTTTGGTCTAGATTATCTATATTTTAAAAAAAAACTGAGGAGGTTCAAACTGCTTAGAAAAATAGTACAGACGTTTAGTAAAACGTGTGTAAAATTTCATCACTCTAAAAAAATTATTATGGAAATGACATTGTTTTGACCAAAATATGAAAATCTGGGCCCAAAGTGCGATGGCCAAAATTAAGAAAAACATTTTCAACGATTAACATGGGTACAATCTCTGAAAATGAAGACATAAAAAGTAGTCTTTCCGTAGTGCTGTTGAATAACATTAATGAGGTCTTTAATGGAATAAGACTCCATCGAAATAAATGTCAGTTTCTCAACTAACGAAAAAAAAAACAGAAAATTATACAAAACCAATATGGCGTAGTTAATTATTAATGTTTTGAAATTAAAAAAGTCAAGTACATATCTGTTAAGTTTCAATATTAAACCAGAAACTTATATTAATGAAAATTTGGTCATTTTTTTAAATATTACTCGTCCATATAACGCATCTTGTGTCTCAGCTCTTCGAGGTACAAAAAAAAACCAGACAGACACCGCTAAATCGATTTAATTTTTTCAGCATAAATTTTCTGGGGTCTTCGGCATTTTCATCTAAATTATTTACTTTTAGCACCAACTTAATCTTTTCCTATACCCAAAAAAGGGTTCAATATATTTCCGTTATGCTTTTCGATAAATTCTCAAATTTCCCTAACTGTTTTGGATAAATTCTTGTAAGCTCTATACAGCTCAGATACTTTTTTTGCGAATTCGGAAACATTTCAAAAATGCTATTTATTGAACAACTAACTATTTTATTACGCAGCAACCCTGTAGCACCTATCATTTATCGATAAGCCAATGTGTATGAATATGTGAATGTATGGGCTTGGCATGATTTCTTTGGGTTAAATCAGAAAAGAAATAACTAAAAATTATTGTTAATAAATATCTTAACTGAATTTGAAATATATAGAAACTGAGAATCTCAAGGAATAGTAAAAAAAATATTTCAGTTTAAAATACGTACACTTTTGACCCTATCTACCTAAGATTCGTCTCCGCACTGGTTAACAGAGTAACGCATAAAATATTGGAAAAAAAAAATCATATATAAAGAAGTAAATCGCGAAATTCTCTTACGGTTGCTGGGGGTCAGATATCGACAAAAATCGAAAATCTTCATCTGCGCAAAATTGCAGCTCCATCGCTTTAATAGTCTCTGAGATCCTGACAGTCAGACATGGCTATATCGACTCGGCATTTCAATGTCGGAATCAAGGAAATCCGTTCCTGTTCATCCGAATGTGCATCTACACATGCTCTTGGTCATATTTATACAGTTCATCCGAAGAATGATGAATGCTTCTATTTACGGTTGTTGTTGGTGAACATTCGTGGCCCAACATCATTAAAATCAATACGAACTGTTAATTTTATATTGTGCCAAACATATCGTGCTGCATGCCAAGATTTAAATTTGCTTGAAAATGATACTCATTGGGAAACGACAATCTCTGAAGCAATTATTTCCGCAACTCCATGTCAGATACGCAGTTTATTTGCTATTATCATTTCGTCATGCTTCCCATCGAATCTACGTGACCTGTGGACTAAATATAAGGATATCTTGAGGCGAATGAGGATATTTATAACCGAGCATTGCTACTGATCGAAAATATGTGTTATCCAGATCGTGGAGAGAGGGGGTAAGCGGGGTTACCCCCGGGCCCGGCTGTAATTACTGTCGTAATAAATAAGGTGTAATAGAGGGGCCGGTACATTTTTCATCCGGGCCCGGATTATCTTTCTACGGCTCTGATGAACATGATTATGATCGTCATGAATCAAACCAATCAGTTCAAATGAATGTCTCTCTGTTGAACCTCAAACAAAAGGAAGTCTATGACACATTAATGAAAGCAATTGAAGATGGAATTGGTGGTTTATTTTTTCTGGATGGCCCTGGTGGAACAGGCAAGACATTTTTTTTTGGCCACTGTTCGTGCGAGATCCGACATTGCGGTAGCAGTTGCATTTTCTGGAATAGCGGCCACATTGTTAGAAGGATGCCGTACGGCTCATTCAGTATTAAAATCTCCGTTAAAGTTTCACACTCCGCAATCGCCCAAAATTTTGGTAGCGTCTAAAATCATCATCTGGGACAAATGCAGAATGGCGCACAAACGCGCACTTGATAGAACATTGAAAGATATGCCCAACGATTCGAGATGTTTTGGAGGCGCAATGATTTTATAGTCTGGCGATTTCTGGCAAACACTGCCAATCATTCCAAGATCGACTGCTGCCGATGAAATAAACGCTTGCCTTAAATCTTCTTATCTGTGGCGATATTTGAAGAAACTTCAACTAACAGCAAACATGAGAGTTGGTTTGAAAAACGATCCATCTGCTCAAGATTTTTAAAAAAAAATTGATGACTCTCGGTAATGGTCGTGTTCCTGTCGATGAATCGAGTGGATTGATTTCGTTTCCTCCGAATTATTTTTACTTTTGTCTCATCGAAAGACGAGCTCATCAACAACGTATTCCCGAACATTGTTGCCAACCACAAATATAACGACTGGTTGATGTGGATGATTTATACATTGTAATACAGAATCAAATCGTTGGGACTTTGTATTTATTCAAATCTATTAACTGTGTTACAAACGAAGACGAAGCCACCAATTATCCAACTCAATTTTTAAACTCCTTGGATATGCCTGGCTAGCCAGCATACAATTTAACACTAAAGGATGGCGCGGTAATCATCACGCTTCGAAATATAAATCAACCAAAACTATGTGATGGAATACTTTTGGTGGTAAGAAAAATGATGATGAATGTGATTCATGCGACGATACTCAATGGAAAATTTAAAGGTGAGGAAGTTCTGATTCCGAGAATTCCGATGATCCCAACATATGTCCGCTTTAAGTTTAAAATAGTTTAATTTCCGATTCGCCTGACGATAAACAAATCACAAGGCCAATCCTTGAGTGTTTGTGGATGGAACTTAGAAAATGAATGTTTTTCTCATAGTCAATTGTACGTGGCATGTTCACGTGTCGGCAAACAATCCGCTTTATTATTATTATTCTTACGCTTATTATTCTTGAATTATATAAAAAAGACGGGGGTTGGCGTGCGAAGCACGCAGGAGGCGGAGCCCCCTATTATAGAATAAAGATAATATGCAATTGCTTAATGCAACTTTCAGCAGACGCTCTCTAAAGAACCAAACAACCAGTTACATGAGTAACTCAGGCCATAGTCCTAATTAATTGATTGAAGATGGTCATGGGAATGATGTCATTAATTTTGGTCTTATTGCTCCTCTTATTGCTCCTGGAACTCGAATTGTTGATGTTGTTTGTGGCAATGGTCAGGCTGTCAAACAGTTGGCATAACCATACTTGCAACTGTCATAATATTGACTCATTGGTCATGTAATTAATGGTGTTAAGACTCGCACGCCATTTTAATGCAATTCAATTGACAGGCAACATCCGTTTTGCGTTTGCTGCGTTTCCGCTCACCGACTCTGTATTGATTTCAATTATAATGATGTAAAGCTGTAGCTACGTGAACTCTGCTCCCAGAGCTGCTGCTGCCGCAGACTCTGCCTCATCCTCAGTCGCCATTATTTAATTGATGGGCTGAGTTTGTGTTTGGAATATTAAGTAGATTAGCTTTGCGTTAATATCAAACCTAAAAATTTTAACGGAAATAGCATGGCATTTCCGGTAGCTGCTCATAATTGCACAAATCAATAAAGGAATAAAGTCTGGTGTGAACTACTTCGAGGCATCTAGCATAGGATACCTTTTTCACCCAACACTTTAATTCCTGCATGCAGTAAATGTTAGCTGTAGCCAAATTTAAATTATTGATTACTTAATTTTAAACAATTTTATGGTTTGAAACTCAAGTAAAAAATGTTTTTCTGTAACGAAATTGTAATCCATATAAGAAGGTAGCATGGCTGTATCGGCAATAAGTTCACATCGTTTTTTTATATTAGGCCCTCAAAATGCAAAACCAAATGAAAAGTCTCAATGGAACAATGTTTACACATATTTTCAATTTAAGGTACTCAGAATTCAGGCGAAAGCGCGTAAAATGTATATCTCAGTTGAATCGGCTTAATAATTACAAATCCTGTGTGGTTAGATGGGCTGTGAAGTTTACGCATCAATCAAATCTTAGAACCTGCCTCTTGAAATCAATTTTGTTTTTAATTTATAATACTTTTGTTTTATTTAAGACCTTTGGCTAGGATTGAGCCCAAGCCATTGGTAATATGTTATCCAGATGACGCATAGTATACTCTTTTTTTTGTTTATGCTTATTATATGCCAATTAAATATAACTTAGACTATAATAAAACTTGGTTTATTAGCCATGTTCCGAATTCCATAAAACTTCAATAAATCTTATACATTTTTTCGTTTTAGAGTGCTCCAAATTGCACATTTTTTGTTGTCAATAACTTATCATATTTCCCTTACACTTATCGATAAATTCCCTTATTTCCCTTGCATTGTTGCCACAGCTCTGCACTTTTCGATTTTTCATATCGTTTACATTTAAGTATAAATAAAATATTGCTAGTAATTTACTCTTCTGTTCTAAATAAATTTCTACAATAATATTTGCTTTAGCAAAAAAATGTTGTTGAAATTAATCACGATTTAGTTATTTTTATTACCAGACAAATTTTGTTATGCAAGACATGAACCATTGATGCAAGACATGATTCATTTTTTATGCAAGACATGCAGCATGTTTGTGTATGTGAACGTTGACCAAAAATTCGAAAGTATTTGATGGTCGCGAAAATAGATCAAAAAATTACAAAAAATTTCATATGAATGCATAGATAGCGACCACACCGTAAGTTTGAAAAAAATATGTTCCAAACATAATCGATTACATAATTAAAATTATCGATATCAGTTTAGTACAACCAGAGATATTTGCTGTTAAGTAGAGGCACTTTTTTTTTCTAATTTCGAATAACTGTTTTTTTTTCAATATCTCGAAACCCGTTTCATGAAAAAATTTTATGACTACATTTTCGGATTTAGCATGTCATTTTACTAAGGTAACGACTAAAACATATTGAGGATACCAAAATTTTTAAAATTTGTAAACTAGTGTAATTTGTAAATTTCATCAATTTTATGGCTTACCAAATTTATTCAGGCCGACTGTATATTTTTTTAAAATTATGTTTAGATAGATATGAGGTTAGGTTGGTTATGAGACTTTTTGAACCATAATTTAATAAAATAGTCGGTTTCGAACCACATAAAAACTTCGTTTTTGGGAATAGGGAGCACCAAACATGTGAAATCAAAACGAAACAAAGTATTTTAGTCGTTTTCATTTTTCGGGGCACGGCTCTATATGGTAATTTTTTTTTACTCTAACTATCCCAGATGAACGGTCTAGAATTTTAATTTATTTTGATAGGTCTGCTCGGCACAACTTCTTGACGATTATTCCTCCATATTGAATATTCCCTAACCATGATTACTTAGACGTAATAAATTTTACTTGACATATTAATCGAGTAATCGATAAAAACCAACTGCTTCTGTTTGTACAATTCGGCTGTATATCGAGCAGTTTGTACAATCGGTGGGTCGTGTGTAGGGTTGTTGTATAAAGTTTTATATGGTCAAATTGACCATTTTCTATTTTTTCGATAAACAACCAAATTGTACAACGAGTCGCAACGTGGTATGGCTTGGGTTGAATAATAAATCAACTTATCGCATCAAATTTGCGTTGCTAATTCAAATAAACTTCGATTCTTTACAAACATACCCAAGGCAAATAGTTATATGTGCATACATTTTTTTTCCCTTAGTTATATAGCAGGCACAATTTGGTAACAAAGATTATGTGGTCAAAACCCATGTTGCACTACTTTATGACGGATACAAAAAATGGCAAGTGACACAGCTCTGGAATCTCTTGGAAAATTCCAAGCAAATCACGTTCCATGCTGTTCGTTCGACATCATCTCATCGAGATCACTTGAGTGTTGCATGCCACTAATGAGACTCGTTAGCATTTTGCGCGAGCGCCCCATAATGTATGCAACAGCAAATTGTACAAATGCAACATCCAAATCGATAAAGTAATTTGGCCATTACCAAACAAACGACAGTACACAGAGAGAAAAATTCAAGAACAGCAGCAAAACAGCTCAATACTGCTTGAGTGCAATATTTGGAGCTTACAAAAACTAAAGTTAATTACACTTTTTTAAATTCTAAAATAAGCTCAACTTTATTTTATATGATTCCAGCCACTATTAGATTAGACCACTATTATTTAAAATAAAAAATAAATCACGGATGGTGCCCAACAGTAAGATGCCCTTCCGCAAAAAGTAAACATATGCGATAAAATTTTGTATTGGTACGATAAAGGTTACCCATGGACCATGTGTTGGGAAAGCTTCAGCATTTCGTTGTTTATTAGACTCACACGATCGAAGTATCAAACTTAGTAGTACTTGCATGTTTATTAATGAAACTATGCGTAAAATTGTTGGAGATACGAAATTTGATGGATCAGTCCGTCCGATGGACATGTATCAATCACCATGTCTGCCAAACCTCCTTCTGCCTGTTAAACACATACCATATACATATCTCAATTCCCTTGACCCAATGGATACATAAATTAAGAAGTACAAAACTTTTACACACCAAATTCTCAAAACAACAATGAAATCTTGAAATTTTTTAAAAATATTTTTTAATTTTACCAAAATATACACCTGTAAAAGAGCAATAGGACTCAAATGGGGTATGTCCCCTCAAATAGTTCGATGGATCTACACTGCCATAGTTGGGCCCATACTCCTGTATGCGGTATCTACCTGGTGGCCAGCCCTTACCATCAAGTCTAGGCTCAAAGCACTAAATAAGGTGCAGAGAACAGCACAATCACAGGTTCCCTTAAAACTACTTCGAGTGAAGCGCTAAACGCCATCACCAATATTCCCCCCATTCTCGTAATGGCAAAAGAAATTGCCACCCTAACTGCGAGACGTCTGAAAGACGCTAAATACTGGGCAGTCTCGGGATATGGGCACTCGTCCATTCTAAAAGAAGACACAAATGTGTCAATCACTGATTACTGCACAGCCTTAGAGCATTCATCAACATTATTCACCACTAATATCCCCTCTAGGGAATCGTGGCTGGAAAATCAACCAGGTCATACTGACCGTATTAACTTCTTCACAGATGGTTCCAAGCTCAACAACCAAGTTGGAGGGGGGGGGTCTACTCTGAGGAACTAAATATTCGGCAGTCTTTCCGACTTCCGGATCACTGTAGCGTTTTTCAAGCGGAGATCCTTGCCATTAACGAGGCTTTGATCTGCTTACGTAATACAGGCCTGGAAACTGGTGCCATAAATATATACTCGGACAGCCAGGCTGCCATTAAGTCACTTCGAGCACTATCCTCAAACTCGTTGACAGTCAACAACTGCAGCAAATCTATCCAAATATGGCCAACAATCGACCCTAAACGATCCGCGAGGCTCTGTGGACTCAACCGGTCGCAGTGTTCGGCAGTCGTCAGAGCTATCACCGGACACTGGCTTGTCGGAACACATGCGACCAGAATGAAGGCTCCGAGCAAAGATTTCTGCAGAAGCTGCAGAGACGAGGAAGAAGTTGAGTCAGTAGAACACTTCTTCTGCTCCTGTGAGGCTCTTAGTAGACGCAGGAAAAAGTACTTGGGAAACTACTTTCTTCATAACCTAGTGGAGCTAGAGTTTATATGTCCAAGGAGGATCGCAAGTTACATAGTTGCAACAGGATGGGAATCCTTTTAGTTTTCCTCAGAGAAAGGTGAAAATAATGATCCGCGCGGTTTCACAACGGGCCAGTCAAGGCCTAAGCCAGCAGCCGCTCTTACCTAACCTAACCTAACCTACCAAAATATATTATGTTTTTAATGATTTTTGAAAAAAAAAAAAAATGTGTTTTATTCAATTCTTAGGAAAATATTAAAAAATTTCACCTATATTTATAACCTGTAGCTTGGTACAAAGGGTATATTAATTTTGTGCAAGCCGAAAATGTATGTAAAATACAGCAGGAGTCCATCGGAGACCCCCCAAAGTTACATAAAGTAAGTCCGTATTAACGCCAAGATCTCAGAGTTCGCATGAGCTAGAGCAAACCAAATTTCATCCATAGGAGCCAAGTTCATTTTACCACAGAGTACCTCGAATTAAAAAAATTGAAAAGATCGTCTTAAAAAATGCTTATTTTTGCCAATTTATGGTATTCCAAGTTTAAATTTCTAAAATTTATTCTGAACAGCGCCTTGAAGTGACAAACAAGAGATTTTCAAGAATTTACTTTTTGATCTTTCAAAATTAAATGAACAAAATAAAAAACTTTTGAAATTCTGTAACCTATATAAACGCACTTCTAATTGAACCATTTCTAAGCTTTTCCTTATAATACTTTAATATTAATAATAAAAAAATGACAAAAATATTTTTCGAAAATTAAAAAGCGCATTCCAATAAATTAAATTTTTTTTTGGCGTCCGCTAACTCAGTGTTCATCTATGCAATTTTTCTCTCAGTGTAGCAGCATATTCTCCAACTTACTCGCTCCTGCAGGCCGCGAAATGCACCAGCAATGTGGCCACATAATTCTGTTTGGCCACGACTGGAATAGTATGGATGATGTTGGTAATGGCAGTGACCAGGACAGCACGTAGCCGTGACAGCTGCCCCGCATTTCCCCAGACGCGTTGAATGACTCTGCCTTGGAGTGACACATGTGCGGCATTGGGTAGGTCGGCTGAAACGCAAGGAAGCGGATAAGGGTGCACTACGTTGATGCACGGTCATCAGCCGTCGGTGTCGATTTCGCCTAATTGCAGCACCATCTTGCGGTTATGCGTGCTACGTGCGTTTGTCACACGTTTGGCTAATTAAAATTGCATTTTTCCTAAATGGGATATTGATATAGCATAAAGCTGGTTGGATGGTAGGAGAGTTTGTGGTTTACTTGGCTGCCGGATGACTGGTTATTGTTTACTTGATGCGATTATAGTAGGGTGGACCTTAATATGAGAATTAGATAACGTATGTAGATTGGGAAAGGGAAGCTTGGCAGGACATTGGTTGGGTTAGGAAAGATTAAGTGGGGGGTTGTTTAAAAATTGCAAAGTTAGGGTCACGTAATTTGGGTACGGTCCTTTAGCTTCTTAGGGGTGGGGATATCCGCCGGATAAAAGTTATACAGGAACGTAGCTAGAACGCTTTTCTTTGAGACTCGAGCTCTCATTAGTCCAATTGAAGTAACTTAGAAAACATTATCTACGTTTTTTTTTTGGAATTTAAAATTATATAAATATTGATGATGAGCAAAGAATTGTTAAAATAAATTCACTATTTGAAACTTTAAAATTTTTACAATTAAAAATAAAGTTAAGGGGTAACACCTGTATGGAGCATGGTTTTTTAAGGTAATGTTTCGATTTTTTTTTTTCAAAGAAACTTTATTTTTTATTCAAAATCCAAATAGGTGACGATATTATACATATTTTGAGCTATAAATATTCATTTTTCCAAAGTAATAAAAAACAAAATGGCGCCTTTAGAGAGCTACGAGTATGCAGTTCGGGAAAGCCTCCACGGCTGCAGCTTTTTGACGTCGCCATTGTTCTGAAACATAAAAAAAAATGTTTCCTCTTAAGCAAGTGCACCACGTAGGGGTTTTCAAAAATATCAATTTAAAAAAAAAATGGCACAGGTACTTTTGAAAACAAATTTTTTCCTCAACAAAAATCATTGAAAATTAGTTGCAAAAGAAAAAGTTTTTATTATTATGACAGAATCCTACATGGTTCAACAGAAAATGAGTTATAAAGATTGTGTCAAAATTTCAAATCGATCAGGTAAAAGTTGACTGAGTTATTCGTGAAGCCAATCGAAAAAAAGTGCTTACGAGAAAAACGCGTTTAACGTTTTAAATGCGCCCGACGCTTCAAAAATCACTTCAAGACATCATTTCTAACAAAATTGACTACCAAATTAGCTAAAAAAAAACCTATTTTTTGAAGATTCTACACAGTTGTTACCCCTTAAGGTAAATTTGGAAGAAATAGTATGTTGGCAGGGTTGGCCAAATTTATGCTCTTGGTTTGTAACTTCCTTTGCAGAAAAAATTAGAAAAAGAGTCCACAACTAAAGCTGGTTCAAGAAAATTTATAACCAAAATTAAAATTGATTTAACCTATAAATCTATTTCTTTACTTGCATTCTTTTTTTTGATATTTGTTCCCCTTTTCGCCAGTTAATTTCTCGGTTTCGGTTTTCCATATTTTAGACGGTTTGTTTTTTAAATGAAAAAAATTAAAAATATTCCAGAAACTTATTTTTGATTTTTTTATGCTTTACTAGCCTAAATAAGCAGCAAATTAAAGCATTTATTTAAACTTTTTGTATGAACCCAGACTACTCACATATACCAACTTTTCCACGTCCTTAATAATAAAATGCAGTAGTCCGGCCATCCAGCATTCCTTACATATGTTAGTTCGCCTGCCTTTCCTGATACCATGGAAACCCAGGGCTTGGTAAAATTAAAGCAAATTATATATTTTCCATTAACCCGCACCGTGCTAACATTACATTAAACCCATTAAGCAAACTCAAAGCCGCATAATTTTTCTATTATTAGCACATTCAGTATAATAGCTTTAAAATCGTGAAAATTCCACTGCGGCCTGCTCACCTTTATCCCGATGAAGCTTCCAATAGAATTATCAAACAAACTCTTACCTTGTTGTTTATGCCTGAGGTAACACTCCTGGCATTAACTTTTCCAGACTCCTGTCACCAACTTGCGGTGCTTACTTTATTTACTAATTTACACATTTGGCAATTCATATGTCTACTTAACAAGGATATCCAATCCGCTTAGCAGCCGCTAAAAACAAACCACCCACCCACCCCTGCACACGATGGCCTCAATTATTTCAATCAACTGTCGCGACAAAGCTGCGCATATTTCTATGTGTATGTGAGAGAGCTTGGGTGCACACGAAATTGAGCCTCAAAAATGTGCCACTAATACCTAATCACCACCCAGTCGGGCGCGAAATTCCGTCTACCATCCTGCCCTTATACCAAAAGCATGTCTCTATCATTAGAACTTTTGGCAAACAAACTTTTCAAATTGCTTTCGCATTAAAAATCACTAAAATACGTTTTCCGCTTCAATGGCGCAGCTTACAAAATGGCGACGCCGTCAACTCGCAGCTGTCATTATGGCTGCCTATAAAACTGTATGCGTGTGTGTATATACATATATAGATGTGTGTGCATGGGTGTGTGCTTCCTGGGTATTGCTTGTTTGCTTACGTTAAGTGTCATTAAGCTTTTGTCAACTCATCAGCGACAAGGCGAAAAAAAAAGTTCAGCATATCAAAAACATAAATTAAACAAACTCCAATTGCTGTGGAATCAGAAAGCTTAACGCCATCTGGCAAGCATTGATAGTGGGGCGTACTCAGTTTAAAGAAAGAATGACACCTAAGGGATTCATATAAATACATGCTATATACTATGTACATAGACAACTTGGTATCAAGATACCAAGGGCAATGATGTGCTGAAAATTAAGATGTTTATGTTTATGTGCTTGACATTGAAGATGTTTCCCTACGTTTAGTATTGTCGCTTAAAGAATCGATAAAAGCTGTTGGAGCATTACCTTTAATTGGATGCTTTAAGCGATTTCTTGGGAAACCACTTGAATTAGAAACATTTCTTCAAATTCCATAAATACAAAATACGAAATTTAAAAATTTTTTAAAGTGGTTTAAACAACCGATTTAGCTACAATTTTGATAAAAAAAATGTTTATTGTTGATGTGTGATTCCAACTGTTCAGTAAATATTGACCCGAGAAGGGGTTTGCCTTTGAAGGCAATTATACTTTTGTGAATTTTGTAACGACTGCGGTTTTGTACGGTACAACGACTGGGATAGATCAGCTATGTCCCTGGGTAAATGTCACAACAAAACACAATTTGTTTTAAGTTTTAAAAACATATTATCCGCCTTTTTGCGGTCTCGCAAGCTCTCTATTTTAGACAATATAATATTTTTAGCAAAAACTATATTTTGAGAAAACAAAGTTTAACTTAACCCTAACAATGTTAGGGCTTTAAATACTAATGTATATTGCCCTTATTAATATTAATTCTGGTGGTGGCAATACTTGGCGTGGCTCGTTCACGGAACGTATAAACTCCGACGCGGTCGCACCCGGAGCGCTACTAATTAAATATATCCTTATTTCCGTCCTTTACGTCAATTCTATATTTTTTTATTGTTTAAGTCTGCGGCAATGATTTTAATACTTTTCTCACTCGAGACTTTTCTCGTTGCACTCACTCACTAAGATTCTCTAGACTGTCCCGATTTGGCTACAGATCCGCCTTATATAGGACACGATCGCCGCCAAATCCTGAAATTCCCGCCCAAATTAATACTATCAAATCCTAAGCGGCACTCTGTTTATCTGACAATCTATCCTAATTGATAAGAAGGAGCTCGCTGTACCTAACACTATTCCTATCACCTACTCTCCACTTACACCTATGCACTAATACATTTCCCTACTTACTAATAAGTACTAAATAATAACTAGCTCGCCTATCTAAAGGCCGCTATACTTTAACTAGTATTGGTGAGAGTAAGCGCGCTTTCACCGCTACTCTCACCAAGCAACTACTTAGTGCCCTATTGGTAAAATAGGAAAACTGTTGGGAGGCGGCAAATTGCCTTCCACAATTTTTTGCTATTCATCTTCTTTGTTTAAATGCAACTATTTGAATGTTATAAATAAGAAAGTGATTTTAATAAAACTCACTATTTTCGCGAATTATTTTTATGCAGAACTTAAAATTTATAAGTATACACTTTCATGTCCTTGATCCCTCAAACCGGATTTAATTAAAAAATTCAGCATCTAGCTGATTCTGTTATTGTTAAAAAAATTTTACAAAATTTACTGTTTATTTTAGGACTCATTGTAAGCGACATTTAAAAAAAAAATTATAAAAATATTTATACACTGTACCTTTAGGTTGATAGACTATAGATATAAAATTTATAATTTCTTGCTTAACAAATTTTATTCATATTTATACGCTGTACCTTAAGGTTCAAAGATTATATTGTAATTGTGCAAGACAAAAATTTGCGCAACTAAGAGAAAGGGACGTCGGAGACCCACCAAGTGACCTGAAGTATAATATAATCAGGGTGACTAGACATAAACGCATAGATCTAAAAGATGACAAGAGCTAGAGTAACCAAACTATCTTTTTAGATGTCATATTATGCCACGATAAAAAAAGTATTTTATTTTTTTTATATCTTCGTTATAATAAATAATATAAAGATAATAATAAAGCTCACATATGTACATTATATAGCACCTCAAAAAAATCAAAAGTTGTAGCAGCATAACTCGTTTTTTATTTTACCTTTGGCGGAGGTTTTTTGCACTTTTTGAGAACTCCCAAAAACTAAACACCATTTTATCAAACTCGTTTAACTTTCAAAAAGATGGCGTACGTTAAAGTCGGGCGCAGACGACTTTGGGACACCCTGTACCACTAATTGCAATTAAGTCCGAAATATTGCTTAAGCACTCTAAAAGCCAATTGATTGCTGAATTTGGTTACGATATCTTCATAAACAAACGAAACACAATGAATTTTGTACAAAAAACGTTTTTTTGACCGATTGGTCCTATGGGAGGTATATGATATAGTCAACTGATTTTGATCAAATTTGGTACAGTGCTTGGGTACTCTAAAAAACTTCTGAATGCCGAATTTGGTTATAATATCTTTACAAACAAACGAAACACAATGAATTTTGTACAAAAAACGTTTTTTTGACCGGTTGGTCCTATGGGAGCTATATGATATAGTCAACCGATTTTGATCAAATTTGGTACAGTGCTGGGGGTTTCTAAAAAACTTCCGATTGCCAAATTTGGTTATGATATCTTCATAAGCAAACGAATTACCCATCTAAAACTTTTGCTTTTTTTCGAGGTCCTCTGAAACACCCCTATGGGAGCTATATAATGTAGTCGCGATATCAAAAAAATAAAGTAAACTTGTCTCCTATGGATTAATAAGGAATCTTATCTGAAAGTTTTCGGCTTGCACAAACACAATATACCCTTTGTACCATACGGTACAGGGTATAAAAATACCGCTGCGACCAATCTTTCACAAAAATGTTTTCAGGACATAACACGTTTTTTGTCGTTTGTGTGCAGAAATATTGTAACCTAATTCGGCATGGGGAAGTTTATAACCATTTTTATCCATATAGCACCCATACGACCTATTGGTCAAAAAAAATAGTTTTGTTTGCTTACATTACACTAGTTTACAAATTTAAGGGTCATCGAGTGAACCTTCGCAAAAAAGTGTTTTTTATGGTACTTTTGGTTTGAGAAACACGAAAATTACATTCATTTTTTTTCCTAAGAACCGTTTTCGAGATTTTTTCCAAAAACATGTTTTTGGGCTTTCAGTTATTCGTCAATATTATGTGAACAAAATTTTGTATCGACATGAAAGATAATGGTATTGTTGTGATTTATGAGGGATGTACGATATGTACAGATTAAGTAAAAATGATTGAAGTTAAAGCAATCAGAGTCGAAAAAAGAGACATTTTCGACAAATTTTCAAAATGAAAAATTTTCAGTTTGCTTTTTATTAATTATTATATTTTATTATTTTTAAGGTTTAAGCTGAAAGAGAATTCTTTTACCATCATTTCGAGTCAAAGATCTTTAAAATCGGGTAAGAACTGTAGATGCTATGGAACCATGTACGTCCAACCATGTTCCAATTTTCATCCAATCACACTTTTGTTCGAAATAAAAATTTTTTACTCAAAGTTTTTCGTCTGCGTTCAGTTACGTCTCCACGAATTTGTATGCAGCAGTATTAGTGATTTTTCGTTCATGGTTCCGTAACATCGACAATTCCTATCCGATTTTGAAGATCTTAGATCTTTTAACCAAATTTGTCTCGTTAATAAAAAGCAAACCTAAAATTTGTAAATTGGAAAAATGGTCGAAAATTACACTTTTTTCGACTTTGGTTGCTTGTAAATATTTTTTTTAATCTGTATGCATCGTATACCACCGTAAAGAGCACATCAATGCCTGCCGATCTAATTATCTTTCGTGTCGATACAAAATTTTTTTTCCACAAGATATTGACGAATATATATAAATAATATATATATAATATATTGACGAAGTGTTTCTCGACCCAAAGTTACCCTAAAAAAACACTCTTTTACGAAGGTTCCGTTTTCGTGTCAACTAGTGTTATTTGTTTATAAAGATTTCGCAACCAAATTCGGCAATCAAAAGTTTTTTGGTGTACCATCTAACCAAAATTGATCCGGACTGGCGAACTTAAACTTCGCGCGTAAAACGAATCCGTAATTTAAGTTGGGGTAACTGTCATTCACATCCTTGCCAAGTTTGAGCGGTATATGATAATTAGTCTATGTTTGACAGCTGTTTATTTACGACGCGAAAAGTTTGTGTGTTTCAGTTTAAATCAGTGGTCGGCACGGCCCTATCCCATGGACCTATGGCTCACAAGTACCGGTTCTTTCTATTGATAATAAAGATTTTCCGATTCAGTTGACATTTTTGTGTTTTTTTTTTTATTTAAAAAAAAACTTCAAGATTGATGACCCTTTATTAGGAAAGATTTATTTTTCGAGAATTTTTTAATAATAATATTGATAATAGTTATTATTAATTTAAGAAAAGAAAAACGATTTCAATAAATGTTTGGGGTCTTTATTTGTATTTATAATTTAATAAATGTACTTTTATTTTTACGTATTTTTATATAGTAATGAATTATTTTAAATTGTCATTATAGCTAAAAAAAATAGTCATAATTTAACGAATTAAATAATAAATTATTTTAAATTGCCTTGGATATGATAAAAAATGAAAACAAAAAAAATATAAAATAGTTATTACTCCTAAAGGCCTGTTCGCAGCAGCCCGAAACGCTTCGGAACAAGAACATACTTCATGTGAAAAAGATGGCGTATGTTGGGAAGTCCAAAAGATATTTCTTTGACAAGGGGTCTAACTGGATAAGCTACTGCCTCCAGCGATTTTAGAAAACTAATGATGCAGTTCACTGCAATGGCAAAAAAAAATGTTTTCGCAAAATTTCAGTTTTTAAACTTAACGCGTTACGGTTTTATTTAAAAAAAAATGTGTTTCTCGTTTTTATTTAATTGTGCCTAAACTACTGAATATTTTTGAACCCATTTTTTTTTAATCTAAGTTAGTAGTAGGACTCTTTAAAAAAAATATTTTATTTTTTTTTTAACCAACAGATTTTTTAAAAAAAAAATAAGAAATTTCATATTATTTTAAGTATGTTCCTGAAATATGTCAATCAACATTTTTTTTTTAAACTCGTGTTTTTATACGTTCTTTTTATATTTACCTACAAAAAGGTAAGTAGTCAAAGTTTGGTTCCAAACACGTAGAATGTTGGCCTCAAAGTTTAAAAATTTTGTTATGTCTTAAATAAAATGCTTCTGAATTTATTTGCTTGTAAGTATGTAATTAATTTGACTGATGTTTGTTCAGAGCTGATAAACGCTAGTAACCACATATGTTGTCCAACTACCTATATGTTTAACACAAATCTCGCATTACAAGTAAAAACCAATTAAAGCACTGAAGTGTTAAACTCTAAATGCTTTTAATGTCAGCTTTAACAAGCAGCTCTTTAAACACTGCCCACACGTCGTATGTGTAATATTGCAAGCATTCTGCATTCACATTTGTTGGCCAATGACTTGCGGTTAGCCATACGTTTGTCGAGTTTTGTGAAGAGAGCTTATAAAATTTTGGTTATGTTATTTTATTTTGTTTATAGTAGAAGTTTTTGTGGCAATTTCGAAAACGAATCAGCTGCGGTTTTTTGGGTTAGTCGAATTTACCAAATGGAATTGCCGGCAATAGTCTGCTGTCATGTAATATATAATCATAATTTGTGGTTAAAAGTGATGCAAAATTTAAGCAATAAACTAAAGAAAAGTTTTGTTTAAGAGTGTGAATAAAATTAATTGAGCTGATAAATTTGTTAAAGGTAAAGTTTTACCTGGCAAATAAGGTTTTGCAAGAGATGTGGTAGCTCTTTTGGTCTTCGAAAAACAGCCAAAAGTACAGCAGAATATGGCTGAATCGTTTATTTCTTTCGTTCTGAACATTTTGGTTTAAAGGTAATGTTAGCTTTGTAATTTCATTTGAACTTCAACTAAACCCGGCTTCTTACCCTTCCAAAACTGCCAAATCGTAAAATACTACAGCACTTTGTAATTGTACATACTAAGCCCTCAAATAAACTCCAGCCCAGTTGGCCCAGCTAAAAGAAATCCACTTGTTAGCGATTGTCTGGTATTATCTGCTGGCATTTTAGCATCAGCAAAATAAATATTAGTTGGCATAGTTTTTGGCCAAGAAATGTTCTGCAATTTTGCTTATGTACAGCCTATTAAGTTTTCCATTATGGCTGATAGGATCGGAAACCGGATGGTAAGCTTCTGTTTTAATATTGCAACAATCCAGAGCACATACGCATACATATGTAGCAACGGGCGGGCATTAAACATATTTAAGAACTTGTAACGTAAATCTAATATAAGCCCAAAGAGAAAAGCATTTACCAATAGCTGAATGTCTGGGCCCAACACATTCACAGTGGTAGATAAAAGGGGGAGGTCGTTTGGTGGGAAATAACGCTAAAGTGCAATATGTGTGTGTGTTTGTTAGTATGTGTGTGTGTGTGTGTGTGTGTTACAGCCATGACAACAATGGCATTTTGATACTTTTGTATGAGATTTAATGAAATTTGAATCCTTTTGTTGAGTGGAATGACAACAACGGCTGCAGACAGCAGACAGCAGCCAGCCAAAGCTTCAGAGCAGCTTCAGGGCAACTCTGGTTGTATATACAACTCCGTGTTTGTGAGAGAGAGAGAGAGAGAGCTGTAGTTAAGGTGTTTCGGGTGTTAAGCAAGGGTCTGTGGCAACATATAAGTGTATTACAACAATAGTAAAACAATCTTCTTAATGCACACTTTGGCCTAAAGGAATTTTTCACTTGTAAAGCGAAACTTGTTTATGCTTACAGTTTGTTGCAGAGAGTGTGAGCAAGATACTTGCCTATCATCATCAGTTTGGCAATATAGTGATAGCTTGTTATACTATGTTTATATTGACAAAGAAACATGTTAATAAACAGCTGGAAGTTTGCTTTATTGTCATCAACAAACTCTCAGGCCTCAGTACGCCTTGATGCGCCTTGGTACACCTTGAAGTCTTGCTGAATTTGATGCATATAACTTATAGAGCAGCGTAAAGGAATACAATTTAGACGTACACACAGCAGTGGCGTATGTAGAAGTCGTTTTTAGAGGGGCAACGTTGTAAATTGAGGCACCTAGAAGAAGTAGACTGATCTATTAAGAGAATTAAATTCTCTGCTAGAGAACACGTCTGATGTGTTGTCCAAATGGGCATAATTTATGCTAATAGATTACAGCTCGACTAAGGCCAAGCTCACCCCGAGACGGTGAGGTCCATGGAAATGCCCATTTAAGATAAATGAAAAGAAAAGAAGTATACGAATAAAGAGTTGGAAAGCGTAGGTTTTTAGCTTAAGGCCCAAAAAAGGGAATTTTTTTTTATATGAAGTTTTGACATTTCGTGCGGAATTTTTGCATGCTGCGTATGGGCCTTTAGTGGAATCGCTAGTGAGCGGTATCTACAACGTAGAGGAAATTGGGGTGAATTTATTTATTTATTTTATTTATTTTAATTATTAAAAAAAAAAAAAAAGATTAATTGAAAAAGGATAATACAAAAAGAAACTTATAAACAAATTTTTATAATATATAATATAATATAATTAATTTTAGGTAGTTTGCCACTGACCCGTTGGTCGGAAGAATTTTATCGCAGATTTTTTGGAGTGGCAAAAATTTTTTTATTTCAAAATAGAAAGTTCAGGGCATTGAATTTTTTCGGATCGATACGAAAATTTTTTGTCAGGTAGCAAAAAATGCCAAATTCGCGATTTTCGATTTTCTGGGGTAAATCCGGATGATCAAAACCGCCATAAAATATCATCGCAAATATTTAATTTCTTTATTTTTGGTAAAAAAAAAGTTTAAATAATACATTGAAATGAATGAATGTGGACTAAATATAATTGTTGACTAGTGAAATGGCCTAAAAAAATGTTTTTTTAAAAATGAGGGAAATCGTCTGAAAGAGCACTCCTTTTGTCGATTTTCACTACCTTCAGCATTTCCAACAAATCATCAGAACTTGGAACCAGTTTACGGGGATTTATTTCGGTTTTTTTGTAAGTTCTCGGCATTTTGACACAAAAACAGTTGAAATCCGTGCTGAAATTATATTCAAAATAATTATTTGGCTCTTTTCGAGACTTCCGGATTCACCCCAAATCGAGTTTCCGGATTCACCGGGATTCATCGACGGAGTAGTATCATTCTGGTGGCTTGCAAAAATCGAAGCGAACCCTTTATCATTTTTTAGGTATAGAGTCTAAATAATATTATGGATATACTTACATTTGATTTTTCTCGAGAAAATGTTGAAATTTCAGCGACACAAAAACTTAAAATAAAACTTTCAAGGTAGGCATTTTTTTAGAATAATTATACTGAACAGAAAAACACGTGTACTCGAAGCGGAGTATTATCAAAAACCACCGTCCGTCATGACGTTTATTAGAAAATTGTTGTCATAGTCAAATGTCAACTCAGAAATCCGTTAGGATGTCTTTCCGGGGTCATTAGAAGAAAACAGGGCTTTTCAAGGTACAAGATGCGTTTTCTAAGAACAGCAGCGCAGTCACATTGTCTTTGTTGGATGCTTTCTATCTCAGCTGCAGCTCTGCAGGCCAACAGAGATCGAGAAGGGGAATGTATATCGTATCGGCTCAATTTGTTGTTGGGAACTTGACTCATGTCACCGTCTTACAAATAATGACAGTGATATTAATACTACTTTATGACTTTATTGAGCGTTTCATTATACAATTCAAATAATATAACTTTTTTTTAAACCTGGGGGATCCACCGTCTTCGTGATTTGCAAGCCAACGCCAGTACCAACGCAGTTCACGCTGATTTTAGAGCGTCAAGGTTTAAATTCTGACTGAAGATTCTCTCATTCGAACAGACTGTCAAAACTGCATTCATGTAAAAGCTTAGTGTTACTTAGTCTATGTTAATTCCCCGAATTTTTATTTCATTCAGTTTAAAGCATCCAGCATGCCTTATTGTTTACTTAAAATATTAAAACAAATGTTTTCGGTTTTCCACACAAATTTCGACAACAAAGTCATAATAAGCTAATAAGTTCTAAGCCGAAAATTTGGAAGCAATACTCGGTAATGATTCGTGACATATGAAAAAAGAACATCCCAAAAAGAAGAAATTTCTGAAACGATTAACAACCGTGAAATTAAACGACAAAATGGAACAACACTTAACGTTGGAAGTCTTCAGCACAAAACGCAGTATATTATATAAAGAGCCCGGGGAATCTTTCATAACTAATCCAAAGCTGAATATTCATAGAATAAAAATGAGACTGTGGGATCCGAAGAAAATGTTATATTAACAACTGTTATGGTCTGCCGAAGCTATTTGTGAGTCAATTATAACTAAATTCATTATGACGTATTTGCCATGCCTTCTAGTTTTAAGTTGGTTCGGTCAATTCAGAGGGATCTACCACCAAAAACGTTCATAATAACTACATAACTCGATTCTTTCAAGGCGTCAAATTATGAGAATTTTGTTTTTTTTTTGCACTATAATAATAATACCCTGACTTGACTATTTTGTCAGTCGCCCCTAGATGGAACATGGGGATCTCTATTAATAACTGTTCGAAGAGAACAGGGACCTACAGTTTATAGTCGAATCCGAACGGCGGTGTCTTGAATTATTATAGCAGAGATTTTCTTCCACACGATATCAATATATTAGAATAATCCATACTTTCCCTTAATAATGTGTTACTACAAAGCCATATTTTTGAAAAAAAACACCTTTATTTTTAAATTATATATCTAAAATCGTTTTTAATGAATTTAAAAATCTCACATACACTCCCCGAAATTCAATTAAGAACACCTGTTGTTCTTCTTCTTCTCCCAAACCCTTGTTTACCTCTTTTCGGATTCACTTATGCTCCTCCTGAGGTGTGGGTATGCGATCTCAGCGTTTGTCTGCAGGCATTCCGATCCTGGATCATGTCGTCGCTGAGACCCATTCGTTGTTGTTATTTAAAAATATTAAGTTTTGAGCTATTTAAAAAGCATTTGTGACTCAAAAAATATTTTTAGCGTTACTTAATACCGATTCAACTAAAAAATTATCCTAAATAACCAAAAAAAAAGGCTTGAAACTACAAATAGTATAAAAAAATTAAATTTATACTGCGAAATTCAATTTAGAACACTTTCTAAAAAGGACCAAAAAATAAATGTTTTGTAAAAAAAGAAGGGAAAAATAGTTAGTTAATGGTGAGTCCAGGCTCCCGACTTATTTATAACCTCGGAAACTCGGGTTGGCACCGAAAGAACCACCTTCTGAAAATCTGAAAGTGGGATTTGAGCTCATTCTTCGGTAACTGTCCTGCGCAGCTCCTGCACCATCTGAAATTTGGGTCCGCCAGCGAAGACGTGACGGGACAGGTTCCCCCACATGTTCTCAATGGGTTTCAAGTCCGGCGATCGATGTTTTTGCTTTAAAACCAACCACAACTGGCCGTTGAGACGTGGATCCGAGCATTATCTTCCAGAAAAATAGGATTTTGGTGCAACTGCAACAAAAATGAAGGCCGATTTGGAGTTACCGGTGTGTACCCGTCGCGTGCAACAAATTTTGTCTGGTAGTAACTGGCGAACTTGAAAGAAAATAAAGTGCATGGTGCGATCCAAATTTTTAAAAACATGTTAAATTTAATCTAACTTCGCTGTAACGAAATCTTCTACAAGTAATTTGTGCATATTAAATTTTTTTTTCAAGTACACTGCTCCTGGAATCCCCTTTTAAAGAATTTCTGTAAAACGAATTTTCTTTGTGACGAACCAAAATTCTGCTTCCATGCGAATTTGTTATAACGAAGTTTGACTGTAAAGTACTCTTGCATTGTTCTTAGGCTGGTTTGTCAAAGCCGTATTTTTTGGCCGCGCTTAGAAAAAGAACTTTTGGCATTAGCATATCCTTATTAGATACACCTAAAAGTATTTTCGGCAGGTTGGGATACCTTTCTCCGCCTCGTGTACCCGCCACTGGCACACGCACACACATGCTCGCACACATAGCTCCAGAGAGTACGTTAAAGATTCTTACTATGTAGCAATACTCCCACATAGAGACAATATGCCTGGGGTGTTGCCAAAAGGGTTTTTGTGTCATGATAGCATGTCAATGTGTTGCATAAGTATGTGTGTATCTGTGTGTGGTGCCTTCGGTACTGCTCCGTAAACGGAAGCTGAGGTATCAATAACATTGTACAACAACATCAGCAACAGCAACTAATATTAGTTGGTTCTAGGGTGGGTGTTACCAAGAATGACAAAGTTGTCAGCTAGCAATCACACACAGATACACACACGCACGCACGCCCATACATACAGCGATTTGCTGCCAAATTATTATGTATATGTGTGTTTGATTTAACTTAAAGCTCCATCTTTACTGTGCCCCCATTTTGAGTATGTGTTTTTGTTCATAGTTAAAACAATTTTCAAGTTTAATTTTGTGTTGCATACTTTGTAGGTGTTGCTGCTTTACTACCTGTAAGATATGCTAGAGATGAACGCGGGCTTCATATTTAAAGCACGAACACGAAATAACTAACTAAAATAAAGACTAGTGTGGGTCGATAGGAACGAAATAAAAATTAATTTAAATAAACGACAATGCACTGTGGGCCCAGATTTTCATATTTTGGCCAAAACCCTGTCATTTCCATAATAATTTTTTTAGAGTGATGAAATTTTACACACGTGTTCCTATAGGATTAAAATTGGAAAAAATGTTTTTGACACATATTTTTTATTAGCAATCAACCGATACGTATAAGGTTATGATCCAATATTGAGAACATAAAATTATCGCTACACATATACAATTTAGTACAACTTTGAAAAAATGGTTAATAAAGCATACTTTTAGGCAGCTAAGAAATTCAAAAAATTGTTACATTTTTCTGGGGTTCGTTTTTTAAAATTCAACTTTTAGATATAAAATTCAATTTCCGAAAATCGGAAAGAATTACATTTTCTTGTAAAGCATGTGAAAAAATTGATAACCTTTTTTTCGATCAAATATCGAGTGGTAGTCGGGGGTACCCTTAAAGCAAATAAGCTTATATTTAAAACCAATAAGTTTTTAAGCTCAATTTTATTATTTCTCTGAAGTAATATTTATAAATAATAAAGTACATGAAGATTTCGTAGCTACATGTGCCATGGTAAATGCGGGTTTTTTTTTTCAGTAAATTATCGTGAAAGCTCAAAAAATTCAAAATGTCCACATTGATTGCCAGTAACTTAAAAACCAGTATTTATAATTCAATACCTTTTTTTTGCACAGGATACTTTAATAAGTGTAAAATCATACTCAAATGTCATTTTGTCTAAATTTTGACTTTATTTAGGGGACTTTTGGCCAAAATCTGGGCCATGGTGGAAAATTTAGAATTAATTCTAGCTTTAATTGGAGGCTGCAATAATGTCATGTATAAAGAAGCACACATCCAAATAAAAGTGCTTTTGGTATAAAATTCTTTGATTTTCAGTTTCTTTTCCTTTCTTAAAATTGTTACCTCCATTATGTAAAATATTTCTAGATAGATACTCCTCAAACTGTGCGAAGACTTGCTTCTAAAAGTACTGATTAAAAAAACACAACCAAAAGACTAAAAAGACTTATTCTACGTCTAACAATTAAATAAGATTCTTGGTCCATGTTATTAGTATTGCAAAATTATATAAATTTTAAGACCACAATAAAAGATATGGCTCTTAACTTTCCTACCTACCTACCAAATATGTAATCTAAAATTAATTTTTTTACACTCAAGTAGTGATGAGCGATACTGTGAATTTTCAGTCACAGCGACAACTGTGACTGTGACAAAAAAATATCAGTGACAAAAGGTCGTGACAGTGACACCGAGTACATAACAAAATTTTTACGAAAGAATATCGCGGATTTTTATTATGCTTTTAAAAATAAAAAAATTATAAAATTTATAGTTTATAAAAAATTAATATCTTACAGCTTTGGGTAATTCACACGTTGGATGCTTCCTCTGAATATACTTTGATAAATTGATTGTTGAAGATCCTATTAACTGTTACAAAATATGCGCCAAGTATTTCCGTACCAATTCCATCTTGCAATATTTGCAAGGCAAAATTATCTTCTAAAACACTCAATAATTTCCAAATTTCACATTTCTTTCTATCCATGTTATTATTCACTATTATTTACTCACAAAAATTTTAAAGGCACTTGTCTCTTCAACTACGAGACACTTACTTTGCATGTGACCCTTCTTCATATTGCAACAAATACTTCAAAACTATTGTATTCATTAATACTAGCCACCTATTTTGTAACCGTTCATAAAATAATATACAAAATGCAAAATACGCGCTAAGTATTTACCTGCAGTTTTTACTCTTGCAATATTTTGTTACTATTGGCACGGAAATACTTGGCGCGTATTTCGTAACTGTTCATAGGATCTTGTACTTACGAATATTTTGTCGCGGTTCATACGAACTTATATATCCACGAGTATTTTGTCAACATGGTATGAAAATACTTGGCGCGTATTTTGTATCAGTTCATATACCCATGAGTATTTTGTCACCGTGGGTTGTGACTGTGACAAAATACTCTTACTCTCATACCAATAGCGACAAAATACTTGCAGCGTATTTTGTAACAGCTCATGTTACGGTGACAAAATACTCGTCACTGATACGACTCGTTACATTTTGTCGCCGTGACAAAATACTTGTCACTGATACGACTCGTTACATTAAAATACTTGTGACAAATCACAGGTACGTAAATATTGCTCATCACTACACTCAAGTGATTTTTTACCCGCAACATTTGAGACAATTTTAAACTCTATTATTCGATCTTTTATCGTTAGGCCTACACGAAGCTGGATTTCGATGGGCTCGCGTCCATCTCTAATTCTTACTAGCTGCCTCTGATACTCTAATGACTTGTTATAGTATAGTTCGTAACTCGTAGTTATTTCGATTGGAGTCATCTATAGAACATAGAAACTGCAACAAGCAAGTGAGGTTATGGAACTACTCTAATCGATGATGAAGCTATGAGGATTGGTCATAGTACATTTAAGCAGGTGCACCGGACTCAAACCATATCTTAAGGGGCTTCGACGACTAGAAGCACTGCTGTCAAGCAGACGTTCTGGTCTAAATGGCCTATAAATGATGCTGCTGTTAATAAAATATTGCCCTGAACCCATCTAAGAGCTAGGCAGTGCTATACACTCTGTAGAAAAAGGAGTAACCTGCAGCTTTGCTAGGTAACCAACCACATTTCAAATTATTTATTTATTTTTATTTTTTTGTTTTACGCAGTGAACTTACACGCATAAAATGACATCAACCCTTTTTTTTTAAAGTGAGAGATCACTTTTGAGTTTTAAAATTAAAAACTAAAAATGATAAAAAAATTATTAAAAACAAATCTTAAAAATAAACATTATTTTTTTTTTTTTTATTTAATATTTTATCTTTCATGGAAAAAAAAAATCGCGTCAAAACAAAATTTTCAGTTATCGATAACTCGATAAATAATCGGAATTTTGCAATAAAATTTGACGTGGTTACTATTGGTAGCTCTACCAAATCTGTAAAAATCATCAAAATCGGAGAAGGTGGGGGGAAAATTGTGCGTTACACTTATTTTCCCCGATATATAATTGCAATTCATAAAAATAAATATATTTTTTAAAATTACCTCAAATAATATAAAAAAAAAGAAGAAAAATATTTTGTTTACAGTGTATGTGATACAAGCGTGAGTAACTTTGAGATACATTTTGGCAATTGACATTACCAAAATACCTTTGAATACCTCTTGCTACGCTAATTTCCACATATATTGCATACTTCTGAGCGCATAATGAAAAATAACTTACGCTGTTAAATACACATCGCGTATACTTAATCAATGGCATTTTCCAGGTTACCTGTTTTTCGCTGAAACATATTTGCGGTTAACGAAAAACACAAAATAACGCTGTCATTTGATGCGTGGCTAAATTTTTTAATTAAAAAATTACTTACACGAGCGAATTACTTTATGCTAGGTTTACACTGCTTCTCGAATGGCACAGCATTCTCAAACCAGCGCACAATAGGCCCGAGTGGCCAGATTTTGGCCAAAAGTCCTCCTGATGAAAGTCAAAATTAGGTCAAAATGATATTTCAATATGATTTTACACATATTAAGGTATCCTGTGTAGAAAAAATTATTAAATTATAATTAGTGGTTTTTAAGTAATTAGCCATCAAAGTTGATATTTTGTATTTTTTGAGCTTTCACGAGAATTTACTGAAAAAAAACCTGCATTTACCATGATACATGTAGATACGAAATCTTTATTCACTTTAATATTTATAAGTATTACTTCAGAAAAAAATGAAACTGTGCTCAGTTTTAAATATATTCGAGAAGTTAAAAAGATTTTTTTTGGTTTTTTTATCATTTGGCCGCTTTGCTTTAAGGGTACCTCCGACTCCCACTCGATATTTGATCGAAAAAATTTTTATAAATTTCTTAACATGTTTTACAACAAAATGTAGTTCCTCCCGATTTTCGGAAATTGAATTTTGTATCTAAAAGTTGAATTTTAAAAATTGAGCCCAGGTAATTTAACTATTTTTTGAATTTCTTAGCTGCCTTATAGTATGCTTTAATAACCATTTTTTCAAAAGTTATACTAAAATGTAAAAAAATGTAAAAATTGGAAAATTTTATAGCATAGTTACAAAGATGCAAATCAAAAAATTTTAAAGTTATCAATTTTGACGAAAAAACGTAAAAATGTAAATATGAATTTTTCAAATTTTTTTTCGGAAATTTAAAGAGCATGCAAAAAAAGATTATAACTTTTAAAAACCAGATGGATTGGTGATGTCGTCTTTTTGTAATTTGCTTGGAAAGCTGAAACTGTTTGGGGCTATAACTCCAAAACCATTCAATATTTTGGGTATAGGATATATTTTCAATGTATATGGAGCTCAGATCTACCTCTGTGTGTAATATGGTCCAATTCCAATTAACCGTTGTTTTTTTTAATTAAGTTAAAATTTTTTTTGTTTTTTTTAATTTTGGCCTGGATTATCCATATCTTAAAAAAACTAGAGGAGGCTCAAACTTCCAAAAAAAATAGTTTAGTTCTTTAGGAACAAGTGTATAAAATTTCTTCACTATAAAAAAATTATTATGGAAATGACAGGGTTTTGGCCAAAATATGAAAATCTGGGCCCACAGTGCGTTCCAAAAAAACATAGCTCGTTAAATGGCACAGTGTCACAGTGTCTGCCAGTGTAAACATAGTATTGCAACCAAAATACAAACAAGCAAAGCGAAGGACCAAGCTAAAAAGAAGAAGAGTTAGTTGCTATCTTATTTTGTGTTTCCTTGTCGTTTATTTTTGCCACCAAAAGATAAATTCTCGCTGACGAAAGGTACGCATGTGTGTGTAAGCGCGCTTGTATTGCGGCTGCCTAAAACTATGCAGCAAGTATATGAAAATTCTTTTGTTATGCTTTAGGTGTGTGTACGTGTGGGTATGTGTGCGTATGATGTGAGTGTTTCTTTGTGTGTATTTCTGTTTGGTTTGTTAATTTTCGTTGCTATATGCTTTTGAGTCTTTTGTTTTTTTGTCTTCCAAATTTATGTGCTGGTTAAAGAAAGTTCTGCTCACGACTGACGCTCTAATTTATGTGAAAATTTATGTGGCACATTATTTTGGTGAGTGTTTAAAACAAATTTAGATGGTTTTGGCATAAACACACATTTGAGAATTATTGCATACTTAGGAACTACCTAGGTAGCCCATGTAATTTTAATTTTAGCTGGGTTTAATGATTAATGCAGAATATGTTTAGATAGCTTACGTAAACTTACGACAAATATCCGAACAATTTTTTAAAGCGTGACAACATTGTAGTTACAACCGATCACAGCTTTTATCGATTAATTGCATTCAATGCTTTTGGCTGCATTTCCAATATCTGCGTTTTTCTATCGTTTTGTTTTCATAATCACTTGTTTTTTTTTTAAAGGAATAAATACAGTCCCTTGCCATATTATTAGATCCATGCTCAAAAATGCAGCTTTCCTTAGTTATAACATGTAAGCAGACATAGAGAGATATTTATATTATATTGAAACACAAAAGATTATAATTAATACATTGTATACATAAAAATATTATTTTTTTTACATAAAAATAAATTTTTTCGAAAAAATCCGTATTTTGTGTAACCCCTTTTTGCAGCCAACACAGCTTGAACGTGACGAGGCATCTCTAGGTTGTGTTTCCAAGTAGCGGTAAGAATATTTATTAGATCCTGCTTAGTTGTAGGGGTTTCATCCTAACTTCAGAATTCTAAAACTTCCAGACGTTCACGATAGGGTTCATGTCAGGTGTTGTAGTCCTCTATTTTTTCATTTGCGGGAACAGCTAGGTTTCCAAAACTTTATTGTAATAAACATAATATTTTATTATAAAAATAATAATAAGGCCAGAAAAAAAGAAAAAGAAAATTTGCAGCATGAAAAAAAGTGTTTGGTTCCAAATTCGACTGTTTTTTGTTTGTTTATGAAAATATCGTAACCAATAAGCAATATACCGGACTTAAATGCAGTGGATGGTACAAGGTACTTTAACGGATGCCATCTTTTTGGTTTGTATTTTATTATTTATGGTTTCTAAAACCAATAGCTATTATTTTTTTTGCGAGAAATAGTAAATAATGCAGACAATGTAAATTATTATTATTAGCAAAAAGGGGAAGAAGCAAAAAATAAGTTTAACGTCACTTGTACTTTATACGTTCAACATGCTGACGAATGCTCGGAGCTGTACCCAATAAATGCTGGTGTGCCACAAGGTAGCGTACTTGGGCCGGTGCTATACACAATTTTTACAGCAGACCTGCCGATAACGAACAATGTTGAGGTTGCAACATATGCCGACGATACTGCAATTATTTCAAATAGCGAGAGCTCAGCTGACGCATCCCGGCATTTGCAAAATCAGCTTGGATTACTCAAAGCATGGTTAAAAAAGTGGAGAATTGCAGTAAACAGTCAAAAATCAGTCCAAGTAACTTTTACTTTAAGGCGTGGAAAATGTCCCTCAGTTACCCTTTTTGGTTTGTCGATACCGGAAGAAGAAGAGGTTAAATACCTTGGCGTGTACTTGGATCGAAGGCTCACCTGGAAAAAACACATTAGGTGTAAGCAAACCCAGCTCAAAGCTAAGACTAGGCAAATGTATTGGCTCTTAGGACCTCGGTCCCAACTCAGCTTGGAAAATAAAATCCGTCTTTACAAAGCAATTTTAAAGCCAGTATGGACCTATGCCTTGCAACTTTGGGGTACGGCAAGTACATCTAATATCGAGATACTACAAAGATACCAATCAAGCACACTCAGAAATATTGTCGGGGCACCCTGGTATGTTAGTAATTATCAAATACACAAAGACCTCAACATATGTTATGTAAATGAAGAAATTAAGCAACGAACAGAAACCTATATAAACAGACTAAATTTTCATGAAAACTCATTAGCTATAAACTTATTAGATAATAGCGCTGATACTAGACGATTGAAGCGATATCATATCCTAGATCTTCCCCATAGATTCTAAATTAAAACTAAGTCTGCTTAATGTTATGTTGGTTTAGCTCATTGGAGTCAAGCCAATCATAGAAATATTTTTTGTAAGATGTAATAAAATTTGTTGAATGTCCTTTGGACAGATTGCAAATAAACAAATATAAAAAAAAAAAAAAAAAAAGCTTGTACTTTATAGTGGAAGTAACTCTTAGTATAGATACATTTGCAATTGGAAACAGATGTTAAACCCAAACAGACAATTTTTAAGATCGCGACCGGAAAAATACATGTTTTGTTAATAAATTAAATTTGAAACGTGAAAAATGTTTGTAAATTCCATTATTAAATTCGTAGAAAAACTGAAGCTTATTTAAAATCTTTAACCAAGAATATTTAAAAAAAACACCGATGATAATTTTAAGTTTACCCAGAATAAACTTAGAGGAAAAATGCTTTTTAAGAACCACAAATATTTTTGGTTTTAGAAAATTTCTTTAAACCAAGTGATAAAGTAAGAAATATTTAACTCTCAAGATTTGCATTTGACCCCTGGGTGACCTAAGAACCAACAGCTGATAAGTGCATGCTGTTCTAGTACTTTTCCTTTCGATATTTTCAATTTACACGTTTTTAAACTACCGAAATTTTCCAACTTATTTATGCGCTTGATCATTACAGATCGAACCAAAGCAAGCGTCACACGCTTAGTGGGTGACGTGGACTACGAGCAAGCTAAATCTGTAGCAGGCTACTTAACTCCAGTACCGGGTGGCGTAGGATCCATGACCGTTGCCATGCTTAGGGATCATCCATTAACTACGTGACGCTCCAGGGGGTGGCGAAGCGTCACGATCATATGGAAAATCTCAAAAATATGTCGTCACTGTGTCACAAGAGGCGGGGGGGTTCTATTTTGACGAAAATCAGCATCACGTAGTATATGGATGATCCCTTATGAAGAATACCGAAAAACAAATGCGTCTACACTGGTCGCTGACGCCATTGCAAATCAAACTGCTGAGCCCTGTGCCCAGGTAGCTTCATATAAAATAGTAACCAAATTTTTGTAGTTAATGCCTATCTATTCCATACACAGCGATATAGATATAGCACGCACAAAGAGGCCCAAGGACATAGCTGTGCTGGCCAAAGAAGTTGGTTTGGAAGCGCGAGAGGTGTCATTGTATGGCAACAAAAAGGCAAAGATCGCCCGTAGCACACTCAATCGTTTGGCTGATCGTGAGCGGCCAATAATCTCTGAGCAGCACAGCTGGACACGCGTATATTTCACGAGCGCATGCAAGAGGATAAGGCACTTTATGAACGCCTGGTGCCCAAGCGTCTTGGCATTACCAAATCAAATCCTGATGAGCTGACGGAACAGGATTATGGCGTCTTTGCAAAGCTTAACATTGATCCTGATACGATCATGTGGGAACGAGTAGTTGATATCAATGATCGTTTTTTGCTTAGAATTACTGTAGGTCAATCTCCCACTGAGAAGGGAATGACGCGTCAGTCCAGCTTTGCCACCTCAGGTGCCAGCGAAATTTTATCTGTGCTGTCCTTGTCTTGCTGTCTCAAGGATATGAGAAAGCGTTTCGGCGCTATAGTGGTGGCTTTTGATAAAACTGGTAAACCTGTTACTAACTGTGCTGTTAAGGGATGCACTACATCCAAACTTAATGCAGACACTGGAGGGCACGCCTGTGCTTGAACATGTAGGACCCTTTGGAAATATAGCGCATGGCTGCAACTCCATTATAGCCGATGAGATTGGCTTAATGATAGTGGGCAAACGCGGCTTTTTGTGCACGGTAGTCAATTTTGGCTCAGACATAGGCTTGGAAAAGTTTTGCAACATCAAGTGCCGCAGATCAGGACGTAACCTAATGCTGTGGTTTTGGTCACTACAGAGAGAGCAATGAATTTAAGTTATCGTATGAACTGGAATTGCCATTGATGGACAAATTTACTAAGATTGCTACGACGATATATGGTGCAGGCAAGGTGGAGCTTTCAAAGCGCGCACAAAAGAAGGTGGATTTTTTGACTAAGGCGGTGAGTGCAGCATCAAAATGCATTTACTGTTTTATATTTATGCTAATTTTTTTCGTTATAGGGCTACGGCATGCGGCCCATTTATTGACGGGAAACTCCAATATCAAAGGTGTGCCTAAAGGTTTTACGCTTATGATTGAGGATGTACATTTGTCTGCGGGCGCAGGCTATGTAGTGGCTATGTGCAGTGAATTTTCTAAAATGCCTGGTCTGCCAACGCGTCCCTGCTTCTATGACATACATAGTGTAGTAGGAAATACAGATGATCTGTTAACATCAGCGTTTACTGATGTTAACTCGCTCTCATTATGTTAAGTAATGCTAAGCTAGGCTAAATGTGTATATACTTGAAGTGGGAGAGACATTCGATGTTAAGTGTTGATTGAGTTAAGACGTGTACGGCATTAAGAAAGTAAATAAATTGTTACGTTAACGACGCAATTGTGGTTTTGTTTTAAGATCGGTCACCTACCACAATTTCAGAAGTGGTCCTAACCCAAGAACAAAATTAAAATGAACAATCAACTAAATTTTGCCAATTTTACGGAAGAGCAAGTGGAAAGGTGGCTAAATGCAATAAAACTTTCGACCGAAGGCTCAAAAGAAGAACGAGCGATGCGTTTAAGCAACCATTTTATACAAAAACCAAATGATTTTCTTAGCTTAAACGAAAGTCTAAATGAAAAAATGTGCGAAAATGACCAAATGACCACAGAAGTCTCAGAAAATCAAAACGACGCAGTTTTGTATGAGCGTCATACAGAAAAAATTGAAGTCCCCGTTATAAAGACGCCGTCGTGTGGTGAAATTCAATTGAACAAAGAGACGCTGCAACAAATGAACGTGCAAGCAGCTAACGTCGTTGGAGTGAAGCAACAACAAGAGTTTAAGAACATCACCATGCAGGAGTCAGCGCCTGTCTCGCTTACTCTCGCTAAAGAAGCTTTGATGGACTTTGATGGTAAAACGTGTGCGCGCGGCTGGGTCATGCAGCTAAAAAACATCGCAAGTGTGTACAACATCAACGACAGCTTGTTGCGTATGTTGTTTATAAGTAAATTAAAAGGCGATGCGCAACGTTGGCTGCATATAAACTCAACTCGCATTATGGAACCAATTAATCAATTGTTAGACCAACTAATTATGGCGTTTGGTGTAAAATTATCCAAAATTGAAATGAGACGGACATTTGCAGGCCGCAAATGGGAAGCTTTTGAAAAATTTTCCGCTTACTTTGATGACAAAATAAAGCTTTCTGGCGATCTTAATATCGACGTGGATGAATTAATCGACGAAATTATAGAAGGCATACCGCAAGAGAGTTTGCAGACACAAGCGCGTATGCAGTGCTTTACTGACCCAATGCAGATGCTTCGTGCATTTGAAAATATACGTGTTTCGTCGGAGTCCACTCCAAGCAGGTACAAAAAGATGCAGAAAAAGTATGATGACAATTTACGCTGCCACAACTGCAACTCAAGAGGTCACTTTGCTAAAGAATGCAGGAAGCCAAAGAGGGACCCCGGATCCTGCTATGCGTGCGGCAAGTTTGGGCATCTTATTGCACAATGTACTGAGAAAAAGGGTGCAAACGAAGGAAATCATGTAAGATATTTTAAGATATATTTTGAAGAAAATACTATAAAACCACTAATTACAGCGTGCCTAATAGACTCGGGGAGCCCAATTTCATTTGTCAAAATTTCATGTGTTTCAAATCAAATCAATTTATATCCAGTTTCAACACCTTACTTTGGACTTAACAAAAGTCGCCTTTATACATTTGGAAAATGTTTATGTTTTATATTTAAAGAATCATTAAAAGTACATTTTAATTTAATTGCTGTTTCCAATGAGTCTATGGGCTACGATGTAGTGCTGGGCAGAGATTTTTTAAAAGCATGTGGTTTGCAGTTTGACCCAGACATTTTGAGGCTGATTACGGTAGATCCAATTAATGTGAACAATGAACCATGTGTTGGTTCAGAAATGTTATGTAACAAAGATTTTAGTTATTTAGTCAAGACAGAAACCAACGATCATTCATGTGCTAGTGAAGACATGATAAATAGTACAACAGAGCCATGTGTTCGTGAAAGCTTGCTGGATTCTGCACAATCATGTGTTAATGCAAAACTATTAGGCAAAGAAAATGTCAACTTGGTCGCACAACAGTCAAGTGTTATACAGAAAATGTTAGAAAACGATGGCATGTCAGACCAACAGCTGTTAGGATTGAAAGCTGTTACTTCAACCATTAGTGTAAAAGAAAAACTGTTAGATTCAAAAATATTAGCAACTGAAACTGCTAATCATCAGCTGTTAGACAATGCAATTACCGAAATACTTAACATAGATTATGCAGATAAAGAAATTGAACTTAATATTGGTAAAAATATTAGCCATAGTATACAGTGTCAATTGAAAAAATTATTCGAAAATGCGTATTTAAATGCAGAAAGACCAAGCTCTCCAGTAACAAAGTGCGAAATAAAATTGAATCTGGAAAGCCCAAAACCGTTTAGTTGCAGACCAAGACGTCTTTCTTACGCGGAAAAAGAAAAATTACAAGTTTTATTAGATGAATACAAAAAAGACAAGGCCATACGATCGAGTACGTCAGAATATACATCGCCGATCGTTTTAGTTAAAAAGAAAAAGGACAGAATGTGTGTAGATTATCGTATGTTAAACAAGATTACAAAAAAAGATAATTATCCTCTTCCTCTTATCGATGATTTGTTAGACAAATTAGAAAATAAAACAGTTTTTACGAAACTTGACTTAAAAAATGGATTCTTTCATGTAGCTGTACATGAAGACTCTATTAAGTATACTTCATTTGTCACTCCACTTGGACAGTTTGAGTTTTTAAAAATGCCCTTTGGATTAAAAAATGGTCCAGCTGTTTTTCAAAGATTTGTCAACAAAATTTTCGAGGATATGATTAGAGACAATAGGGTCATTATATACATGGACGACATTATGGTAGCGACTAAAGATATAGAAGAACACATGAAAACATTAAAAGAGGTCTTTGATAAGCTTGTGCAAAATAAATTAGAACTACGTCTCGATAAGTGCGAATTTTTGCAACCTAGCGTAAAATATTTGGGATTTTTAATAGACAAAGACGGCATTAAAGCTGATGATAAGGGATTAGAAGCAATCAAAAATTTCCATATTCCTGACAAAGCACACAAAGTACAAAGTTTTCTCGGGTTATGTTCGTACTTCAGACGATTCATTAAAGATTTTTCAACAGAAGCAAAACCCTTGTATGATTTGCTCAAGAAAGACAAACAATTTGAATTCAAAGAACAAGAGTTAGACTGTTTTAGAAAACTTAAAGAAAAATTAGTTCAAGCACCCGTATTGTCAATATACAGCTATAAAGATGAAACCGAGCTGCACTGCGATGCAAGTTCACTTGGTTTTGGTGCAGTTCTCATGCAGAAAAAGGAGGATAAAAAGATGCATCCGATATTTTATTTTTCAAAAAGAACCACAGAATTGGAAAGCAAGTATCACAGTTTTGAGCTTGAGACTTTGGCAATAATTTATGCTTTGCGACGATTCCGTATTTATTTGCAAGGAAAACATTTCAAAATAGTTACAGATTGCAATTCTTTAACTCTTACACTAAATAAAGTTGAGTTAAATCCTAGAATTGCTCGTTGGGCTTTAGAATTGCAGAATTATGATTATGAATTACTACATAGAGCAGGTACCAAAATGCAACATGTCGATGCACTTAGTCGAAATAATAATATTATGATAATAGAAACTAATAAGTTTGAAGACAATCTAGTTATATGTCAGGCAAAGGACGAAAAGTTACGAAAAATAAAAACACTATTAGAAAAGTCAGAGCATAAACTTTATGAAATGAGAAACGGCATAGTATACAAAAAGTTAAATGACGATAGACTGCTTTTTTATGTTCCACATGACATGGAAGATCATGTACTTTATAAATATCATGATGAAATAGGCCACATAGGTAGAGACAAAATGATGGATGCTATTTCAAAGACTTATTGGTTCCCGAATTTAAAAGAAAAATGTATTGGTCATATTGAAAACTGCCTAAAATGCATCGCGTATTCACCAAAAAGTGGGAAGGAAGAAGGATTTTTAAATTGCATTCCGAAAGGTAATAGACCATTTGAAATAATACATATAGATCATTATGGTCCAGTTGATGCAGGAAGGTCAAAAAAACATATCTTAGTAGTTGTTGACGCGTTCACAAAATTTGTTCGGTTATATACAACGAAAACAACAAAAACAAAGGAAGTTTTACATGGATTAAAAGATTATTTCCGAGCATATAGCAAACCAACTTGTTTAATTTCTGATCGCGGAAGTTGTTTTACGTCGGGTGAATTTGAAAATTTTATAGCCGAAAATAACATTAAACACGTTAAAATCGCAACAGGGTCTCCTCAAGCTAATGGTCAGGTGGAACGCATAAACAGAAGTCTAGGCCCAATGATAGCAAAGTTGACAGAACCTGAGAAAGGATTACACTGGGACATGGTTGTTGAAACAGTTGAATATTCGTTAAACAATACTCAACATAGGAGTATTAAACAGTACCCAAGTAAGATGTTATTTGGCATACAACAAAAAGGCCATGTTACAGATGAACTTAAAGAAAAGCTAGAAGAGATAAATGGTTTGATTGAGACACAATCTTTGGCAAATATTAGGAAAAAGGCAGAACAGATTCAAATAAAATCACAAGCTTACAATAAAGTACAGGTCGACAAAAAAAGAAGAAGCCCAAAGCAATACAAAGTAGGCGATTATGTAGTGGTGAAAAATTTTGACTCTACGGTTGGAACGTCAAGAAAACTTATTCCAAAAAGCAAGGGACCTTACATGATAACTAAAGTTTTAAAAAATGACAGATTCGTTCTTAAAGACGTAGATGGTTTTCAGGTATCCCGTAATCCGTATCAAGGTGTCTGGAGCATTCAAAATATTAGGCATTGGGTAAGGGGTAAACGAAAAAATAAAACATAAAAGCTTAGTTATTTAAGTAAAACTTAAGAAAAACAAAAAAAAAAAAAAAAAAAATGTAAATAAATTTTTTTTTCTAATTTTAAGAATCATAATGTAATAAATTATTTTAAGTATAGATCAGGGGATCTAACCGTCAGGACGGCCGAGTTGTAGTAGGAAATACAGATGATCTGTTAACATCAGCGTTTACTGATGTTAACTCGCTCTCATTATGTTAAGTAATGCTAAGCTAGGCTAAATGTGTATATACTTGAAGTGGGAGAGACATTCGATGTTAAGTGTTGATTGAGTTAAGACGTGTACGGCATTAAGAAAGTAAATAAATTGTTACGTTAACGACGCAATTGTGGTTTTGTTTTAAGATCGGTCACCTACCACAATAGATCTTAATGCGGAAACTGGACTTATTGATGGGATGTTCTAAAAAATTGCGTCCAAATTCTAAATTTTAATGCAGCATATTGATCCTCCAAAATGGGAGGTTGAAATGGAAGGCATACTAAAACGATGGAAAGATTACTTTGATGCAATGCTGAATGAAGGCTTGGATGGTGGTAACGGCACACCCCAAATTGAAGCAGAAGAATCAGCTGAGCTAGACATTGACCCAAATTAGACGATGTAGAGGAGGCAATTGGGAAATTAAAAAACAATAAATCGGCTGGCATCGATGAGATACCTGCGGAAGTGCTAAAAAATCTGTCGAATGGGGCTATAGCCCGCTTGCATGAGCTTATATGCAAAATTTGGGTGGAAGAGACAATTCCTGACAATGAGAAACGGGAATAATGCGAAAGTTTGATATCCCAACAAAACTACTAAACCTTGTGAACTGCAGCATGAAAAGAATAAGAAATAAAGTGCGCATACGCGGATCTCACTCCGACAAGTTCGAAGCTCGGAAGGGCCTACGACAAGGCGATGGGCTGTCGTGCGCCCTCTTCAATCTGGTATAAACACCAGAGGTAACATCCTCAACAAGTCGGTTCAATTACTTGCATACGCAGATGACATCGACCTTACTGCCAAATCAGTGAGAGATTTACGAGAAAGCTTCCTGAAATTGGATGAAACAGCTAAGAAGGTCGGCCATAGAGTCAATGAATCAAAAACAAAGCTAATGATGGTCACAAGAGTGCAAAGAGGACGAGACTAATTTTGATGTGGTTAGAGAGTTCACATATCTGGGCTCAAAGGTTGATAGCGAGAATAATATATCGAAGGAAGTTGACAATAGATTACTACTTGCAAACAAATGCTACATTAGCCTTTTAAAGCACCTAAAAAGTCGAGTATTTAACTCTCAGACAAAAATTAGAATATATCAAACCCTTATCATCATTATCATTACATTACATTACAACCCTTATCGCGCCAGTATTAACATATGGCAGTGAAACCTGGTTTTTAAACAAAAATGACATGGAAAAACTGAGAATATTTGAAAGGAAAGACACTTCATAAGAGCGGACAGCGGTCATCCAGCACAAAATATACTATTCGCTATTCGTGACAAATTTTGGAAGAAAATGCTAATTAGTTTATTTAATGATCAATTAAATTGATAAGACAATACCCATTGAAAATAAGTTGGAATTAGTATTCAAAACATACAATTTGTTTAAAGTATAGCTTTAAGCTTAGTAGTCTTTGCTTAAAAGTTCAAATTTATTCGAGCATATTTTGTCAATACCTTAGATACAGAATGTCATTTAAAATATACAAAATTGCACATCCCGTGATACGACAATTCATTTTGCGTACTGCTGTGGTCAGCTATTTGGGCAATAGCCTAAAGCAACAATGGACACATTGGCAGAATCAGCTAATGAAGATGTACACCTCGAAAGTTACAGACAGTGGGAAACATGATGAACCAAATAATTGCATTGCAGAGTTAAGAGAGAAAGTTCTTAAGGCTTATGCGCTTTTGAAGCGGGAATCCTTGGAGTTGGAGCAATACGTTAGAGACAAACCGGAGCACTGCGATTGCTCGGAATACTTTAAAGCAAAATCGTCATTAAACATGGCATCAATATATTTAGAGATATATGCCTTGACAGAAGGATTGATAATCAATGAGTTTAAACAAGCGCCAAATTAAAAAAATTTGTTAATTAAATTTAAATATTTGTTATAGGAGAATAAAATACTTATAACAAAAAAAATGTAGCTTCATTTAAGGAATTAACTTTTTTTTTAATTTATTTAATTTAATTTTTAATAATAATAAAGATTCCGCAAATGCATTCAAAAAAACCTTCTATGTAACAAATATTGCAAAGAAAGTATTTTTTCTATTTAAAAAGTATCCTCTTGAGTAGAAATTTCGTAAAATGCTTGTGCCTTCAACGCCAGCCTCCATAAATGAATCACAGCTGTTCAAATCATCAAATGTAGAGGGTATTTCCAAAAAGTAGTCGGTAGTAGTAATTAGAAGTTAGAGCTGCGAAAAATTATTGATATTAACCGATACGTATCGATACGCAACAACATCAATATGTTATAATATAACAATATTGAATTGATACTTTTTGGCGTAACCGATACGTATCGGTTATATCAGTTGCTATCTTATTTTTTACAAACATTACGCGGAGAAAAATTATATATGTTATTTACAAATATGGGCTAAACTGTTCTTTCTTTTTTACTTGTAATTATTTTTCTCTCTCCTATAGTTTATACCTGAGAAAGAGAAAAGTATCGACTTGTAGAAGTATATAATAATAACAAATCACACATTAAAGTGTTAAAAGTCATACTTGTTTTTGGGTTTGAGTTTTTTGAGTGTGGTTTGAAATGGAAGGTACAGGTGAAAGACCATTAAGGACGTCTCCTCGAAAACAACAGAAGCAGGCAACGCTTAATATTTTGGACCAAAATGAAGCAATTAAAATTGCTACACCGACGAAGATCCCCTCGATTCGGAAACGTGCCAAATCGTCTATTGTCTGGGAGTTTTTTGACCAAGCGAATGACGGAAAATATGCCTAAGTTCAGTGGACGGGGAAGTAACCGATATTTATCCGATACGTATCGATACTTTTCTAAAAATATCGATACGTATCGATACATTTTCTAACCGATTTTACCCAGCTCTATTAGAAGTGCTTAATTAGAGTGGTAAAGGGGCACCTTGTCGCGCTGGTCAGTTGGTTGGGGTAATCTGAGTTAAGCAGCGACAACCTGCGTTCAATTTTAAAGCGAATCCTGGTGAAGGAGCTTTTTTTAGGCTACACCCTGTCATCGTGCAACGTTACATGGTAAGGTATTTCTTTAAACTTTATTAAACTGCTTCTGAAATCCGTAAAATATTCTTACGGAAATGAATCGATGGTTCGAGTAGCTGCTCTCAAGCTCACAAGTATTTTCTCGAAGACAAGTCTCAGAGATATCATGTTTTACAGATTAAACAAGTAATGGAATAATACATTTTAAGCGAAAAGCTGGTGGTAATTTTCACATATTTTCCTATTTAAATCTTTTCCCACTCCAGGACATTTTCTTAATATTAGAGTTCCATATTTACATCAATTCATAAAAGCTTCACTTAAGATTAGTTTTTTAAACGCAACACTACATACTTTAAAGTGACCGTATAGAAATGATAATATTTTCAATTGATTTATATTTCAATCTATCAAAGTGATAAAGATTGATCGTTTGTACGTTCTCAGACTGTTAGAGATTAGTACATGGTGAAGAAAATATATCGGACAGAAGCAGAAATGTTGATTCGGTGCCGATTAGTGCAACATGAAATAGTCAACACGGCTTAGTTTGCGACTGTTTACACGCTGCAACGGCACCTCGGTACTTGATCTTCAATTTCTGTAAAGTGATTGTAGAATTTGTACCTACATCAATACAAGATTGTGCTGAAGCCGGACGACCATAGACAAGACCAAAAGTCACTGCCAGAGAAGCCGAGACAGTCTTTATCCCAACGTTGTTGGTTTAATTAAATTTATAATCGTATCGCTTCGAACTGGTCACTCTGTATAACAAAACACTAAATGAAAGGTCCATCTAAAATTAAACAAAATTTGGTTTGGACTATTTATAAAATGAAATTTCAACACGACCGGATTTAGAATTGACTGCCTCCCAGCAGCTGCCTATTAAAACTGAACGATCCATATGATCAGTATATAGTTTGCCATCCAAATGATCCATTTGCATTCCAACCATTAAGTTGCAGCTCATAGCCGGCCGGCACCTACTCTGCCAATGCCCGTCAATTTAACGCCCGCATAGCGCTCCACTTCGGCAGGGAAACCACGCACACTCATGCAGCCTTCAGGATGTTTGTGCAGCGTGTATTCGGTAATTATCATTTTAGGATTAACAATCACCTGCGGTTATTGAACTTGTCCAAGTACAAATTGTTGCTGTCTGTGTAATATGGCATTCACCGTCAAGGGCAACTCGTACATTTTGCGCGCCTTATATGTATGCTACGGCAGCTCTCTTTTGAGGCTGCTTTTAGCCTCCTATCTGAGGAGCTGCTATGCACACGCAATCGTACTTTCGCATCACCTTTATCATTTGATCCATTATGGCATTGACCTCGGCACTGTTTACAAGCTGCATAGGCACCACGCTGGCGACCTGACGCAAAACTGGATTCCCAATTTGTGTAAAGTGATTGTAGGGTTGGAAATTGAGGAGCTCGGCTTCTCAAAAGTTTTGATACCATTTTTTCAAAGATTGTGCTTTTGTTTGGCTACTACTGAAACATCGTGCATGCGATTCAGATAGCTTATGCAATGGGATACGAGGATTATATGCATCCAGATTTTTCTGCGAAGCTTAGCCGGCGAAATTATGCAAAGCCCCCAAAATGCACAAAAAAAACAGCTGATTATGCACTCGCAGTGGCAACGCTGTCAAACAGTAATATCCAGGGCTGCACAATTGGTAAATGAGAGGTTTTTTTTTAAATATTTATTTGGCGCGTTAAATTTATGTTGGGTTGCTTCAGTGTGAGTGTGAAAAAATAACTCACGTAAAATTTGCGGATTGTCTTTTTGGTCAATTCCTCATTTGCTCGATTTTCCAATTGTCCTGAAATTTGTATGCTAAGTTTCAGCGGCGGAGTAAAGGGTTTTACGAAATATGTGGAACTTTAAGTTTTTTTTGTAGGCAAAAATTGATACAAATCTATGTTGATTTTATTTATTTCTTTATCTTATTTTGCGCGCTTAATTTTTGTAAACATAAAGCAGCTGATTATAGTGTGAGTGTAGCCACATTAACCCAAAGCATCGGCAAAAAAATATCGATGTATACCGCAAAAAACGATAACTCGATAAAAAAATAGCACTTTGTCTTTCTGTGCACATACTGGTGGCTCCATATGAAATAATATGAAAAAATTTCCATATGGAAATTTTCGAACTGCGTAGACCCCTCAATATTAAAAATCAGAGCACGCATGTAACACTGACCACCACCAAGACAGGACACAGTACTCGTAGGGTTACCACACGTGTATGCTTGTCCGCTTTTTTGCAGAAATGATCGCTTTTTTCGCTCTATTAGACCGATCCACTTTTGTCATAACTTCATATAAAAAGATGGCGTACGTTAAAGTCGGGCGCGGACGACTTGGGGATACCCTGTACCACTACTTGCAATAAAATCCGGTAAATTGCTTAAGAACACCAAAAGACATTTGATTCCCAAATTAGATTATGATACCTTCATAAACAACCAAAAACAGACGAATTTTTAATCAAAAACTTTTTTTCGACCGATCGGCCCTATGGGAGCTATATGATATAGTCAACCGATTTTGATAAAATTTGGTACAGTGTTGAAGATCTCCAAAAAACTTCTGAATGCCAAATTTGGTTACAATTAGGGTATTCACGCTTTGTGTTGAGTTGAGGAGTTGAAAAGTTGAGGACTTTTACAAAAACAAATACATGATGTAAATCAACCCTGCGTTTCGATTTTCAACTCAACTTTTCCTCAACCCAGACCCTAGTCTACTTTTTGCTGTTGAGTTGAGCAGAAAGTGTTGCACAATATGGTAATTCGCAGCATTGTCAGCACTGTTCGCATTTGTAATATTTTAGCCATTTTGTGATATGAAAAGCAACGAGTTACCTTATACTCGTTTGAAAAAAGTAAACGCCAAATTGAAAGTAATCAAATTGTATTAACGCAAGTAAAAAAAGGTTGTGCCTTTTTTGTGCGAAATTAAGTGAATTAGACATAATTACTTGTTGTTGGAGTTTACGCAAATAAAAGAGTAAAAATAGATGTGAATTGGAAAATGCTGGAGCTGTACTAGGCTATATATATGCTGGAACTGTTGCGGGGTTACCCTCAGCATTTAAACAAATCGGGCTAAGTCGAAGGAACTTAGCACGTTCTGGCGCCAGTCAATTGACTTCGGGATGTGGAAGTGGTCACCGCGATGCGAGAGTATAACTGCATTCATGTCCTCATCATAATCATCTAGAACTTCGTCAATTTTTGCGTCGCCACGTAACCCCATTGTATCTGTATTATACAAAAGTTAGTTTTTCCACAATGAATTTGTTTTAGCAGACGAACCTTTAATAAAATTGATTTCATCCAAAGCCTTTTGAGCAACAACTTCAATCAGCATACTCTGTCTTGGCATTTTTAAATTTTAAATTTTGATAATAATTTGCAGCAATTTACAAATGTAAACAAACACACGGAAGAAGAAGCACAAGCTCAAACACGGTTTTTTGCAATTATTTAATTTTCGCAGCAATAAAATAATACAAATCGATGTAATACATAGCTACTTTACCTAAAGGCTTAATTAAAATAGATTTTATGCTTTGACTCGGCATTTCTAATGCTGGAAAATGTTACTTCGAATTGGCAAACGCTGGACCAAATTTTTAAAAAGTAATCGGTATTTTTAAGCATAGTTATGCAAAATGGCGGAGAAGCTTTCAACACTATAATGGCAGCCATACGCGAGCTATACGCAGACTCATTTTGGTGCTCGAAGCCGAAGGTTGTGCGAATTTGAAAGTTTATGTCCATTTTGGCAAACTGTAATAAATAACTTTTTGTTATATTATAGATAACTAATAATTATACTTAATATCAGATTAAGTTGTACTTAATTATATCCGAAATTTTCTTTTAGATCCAAAAACGTATTTTAATTATACCACAATTAGACAAACCCGTCGAATAAAATAAACTAGTTATTTATTTTAGGTTTAAAATACGCCAAATACTTGGAAGCAACAATGGCATGGACCAAATTTGGCTGCTTCTGCATTCTGACGTTTACCGATTCGCAAGACTTAAGCAAATAAATACAAATAAATAAATAAATAAGTTATAAATACATACGAAAAAATCTAAATAACAAAATATATATTAAAATAACCACTAGATAGTTGATATTTGAGGAATATGTTGCTTGAACCATTTGCGAATTATAAGCATGCTTTCACAAAAAAAGTTTTTTTCCTTAGGCTTTTAAAAAAATGTGCAGCCAACGGATCTATCTGTTCGTAAACATCTTCGAGATGTAAGAGCTAGAGCAACCAAACTTTGGGTTTGGAGGCAGATACAATTGAATTCCATTATTCTGAAGTAGAGGATGTTAAAAAGCTTGATATGCCACTTAAATGGTTTTGAATATTTTATATGACGCCTAGTTGAATTTTCCGTTTCGCCTTGGAAAGATAATGAAGCCGTTTGATTGGCATAAGCTGGCACTCAGCCCTTCAAAAATCAAATACCCGAAAAAACGGTTTCAGTTTTATACTTTCGGAGAAAAAATTTGTTGACCCTGACGGCCTATAAAATATGTATATAGCTAATAGAGGAATATAATGGATGGACTTATTAAGTAGATACAATTTGTGAAATTCACAAATACATAGTATATTCATTTGTTTTGTTTAAAAGAATCATTAAGTCCAGCCCTCATGATAAAGAATATCAACTACCTAATTTTCGATCTCAGATAGCACTTGCTTTGTGTAAGTCAACAATCGAAGTATTTAAAAAGGATACTTGGCCGGTACGGTAGAGTTTCCTCAATTTTTGCCGTGAATTAGTAAGGAAATCTTCAAAGTTCCTGGATGTAAGTCAGAAAACCAACTTATTACAATTAGGGTATTCACGCCTTGTGTTGGGTTGAGGAGTTGAAAAGTTGAGGACTTTTACAAAAACAAAATGTATGGGAAAATAGAACCCTGCGTTTCAACTCTCAACTCAACTTGTGCTCAACCCAGACCCTAGTCTACTTTTTACTGTTGAGTTTTTGAGAAAGTGTTGCACAATGTGGTAATTCGCTGCCTTTTCAGCACTTATGCATTTGCCATTTTTTAGCCATTTCGTGGTATGAAAAGCAACGAGTTACCGTATACTCGCTAAAAAAAAAGTGCGCCAAAATTGAAGTAAACAAAAACAATTAACATTAAAGTAAAAAGAGTGTGCATTATTGGCAAAAATTAAAGTGAATAAAATATTTTATTGTTTTTTTTGAAACTCAAATAAATAAAAAAGTGAGTATTTTGCATTGGATTTTGAAGTAGATTAATTATTATTGCTTTTAAGTGGCTGTATCAACCCCTAAGCGCCAAAAAAAATGGACCGCCGATGATGTTGAGCAAATAATTAATTATTTATTAGAGCACAGAAATTTCGAAGTGGTTTGTATACTTGTGGAACTGATAGGCCAAGAAAATAAAGCGATTGTTTTACAGAAACCAACGGCGCAATTCTACTACAAGAAGATGCTGGCCGAGCTCAAGTTGGATGCCAATTGGACGATGCTCAAGGGCAAGATAAGATACTTGCGCAAAAAATATGAGGAGGCCAATGCGTTGCGCAATTCGACAGGCACTGGATTAGAGGACGAAGACAGTCACTTGTCAATTGAAGGTATGAGGTATTGTTTTAATTTGATTTAATAATAATATAAAAATTATGCAATTACAGCCAAATTGCGAGAAATGTGCCCATATTTTGATGCCCTCGAAGCTATTTTCCAAAAGGAAAAGGATGCGGAATTCGATGCATTCCATTCGGAAGCCTTTTTGGATGACGCAACCGGCAGCAGCGTAGCGTCGTTTTTTCGCGCAGATGAAAATATGGACTCGCCCATGGAGGACACGGAGGTAGAAGTACCAGAAGGGTCTTTCGTGGGACGTCTTAAGAGAAAGCGAACTGCTGTGGATGTCATAAACGAAAACCTAGAGTGTCGTCTGAAGCAGCGCGACGAACTTTTGAAAAATGACGAGGAACGGCTGAAATTGGAAGCTACATCCGAGGAGTGGAGGCGCAGCAAAGAGGAGCGACAGCTGGAGCAAGAGGAGAGGCGACTCCAGCTCGAGCTTGAGACCGAGGAGTGGAGGCGCAAGAAAGAGGAGCGGCAGTTGGAGCAGGAGGAAAAACGATTACATTTAGAAGAAAAAAAAATTGATAAAGAATTTGAGCTGAAAAAGCTAGAGTTAGAAAACATGAAGGAGTTGAAGAAATATGAGTTAGACTTAAAATATGGAAAAAAGTAAAATGTATACATATATTAAACACATTGCAAACAATAAAACTTATTCATTAAACATTAAATTATATATAGCTTGTCGTTTTTCTTCATTAGAAATTGTGTTAAAAAATGTGTCTTGGTGGCGGTCATCATCTTCTTCACTCTCTGGTTGCATACTTTCCACTTCTTCATCAGTGAGCAATATGTTGTGTAATATACAGCACACTGTTACCCATTTACAAAAAAATTTCATGCTGGCCTTGTTTCCAATTCTTATTCGCATTTCCTGCAAGCTGCAAAATTTGTTTTTTAATAATCCAAAGCAGTTTTCTATTCGGACGCGGTATCGACTATGGCGTTTGTTGAATTTTTTCCGCATTTGGGCGTCCATGAAATGAGAATTGCTTCTATACGGGACAATTACATATTTCGACAGTGGGTACGCAGAATCACCTGCCATCCATTGATCACCACTGAAGTACTCCGAACTTCGATTATAAATGATGCCGCTTTTAAATATTTTTGCATCGTGCCAGCTGCCTGGGTATCCGACCACAATGTCGCGAATCCGTAATTTATAATCGCATACCGCCTGCAACTTAATGGCATAATTTCGTTGCCTCGAGAAGTAACCTTCATGGTTGAACCTAGGCTTTCCTCGAGTTTAATTTCTGTGGCATCTATGTATCCTATGCAGTGCGGCAGTTCATTCATCGTATGCGACACAATCTCTTGCCGTTCTTGCACATCTGGCCAATATAGATACTGCTTCATTTTATCCAAAATGGCATCAAAAACTCGATGTGTTATTTTGGTCAAGGTGCCTCCATCGCCAATTCCAAAGAGCGTCGCCATTTTTTTAACAGACCCACTGTTGCCTGACGAGCCTAGTCTAAAAAGAACTATCGCCACCTGCAAATCGGCAGGTATCTGTAGGCGCGATCCTCGACTTGTAAAATTTGTATGCGGCTTTATAATGCTTAATATATGCTGGAACTGTTGTTGAGTTACCCTCAGCATTTGAAGAAATCGGGCTTCGTCGAAGGAACTCAGCACGTTCTGGCGCCAGTCAATTGACTTAGTGATGTGGACATGGTCGCCCCGACGCAAGAGTATTATTGCACTCATGTCCTCGAGATAGTCATCTAGAACTTCATCAATTTGTGCGTCGCCACGCAGCCCCATAGTCGATGTATTAAAAAAATTTAGTTTTTATACGATGAATTTGTTTTAGCAGACGAACCTTCAATAAAATCAATTTCATCCAAAGCCACTTTAGCAACAGCATCAGTCAAAATACACTTTACGCTTATTCTCGGCATTTTTACATTAAAATGTTTAATTTAAATACATTTTTGCAGCATTTCGCAAATGGCAAATGTAAACAAACACACGCAAGTAGAACAAGCACAAAGTCAAATACGGTTTTTCTGCCATTATGGGATTTATGCAGCAATAAAATAATAAAAATCGATGTAATACATAACTACTTTAGCTGCAGGTTTCATTGAAATCGATTTTATGCTTTGACTCGGCATTTTTAATTCAAGTTTTTTAATTTTTATGTAAATTGTACCAATTTACAAATGTAAACAAACTCTGAAAAGAAGCAGAAAACTCAACAGCTCGATTCATGAAACTCAACAGGGCTGTTCACGCTTTGGCCTGCGGACTTTTTCCTCAACTTTTCAACTCCTCAACTTTTCAACTCCTCAACTCAACACAAAGCGTGAATACCCTAAGTGTGTTTAATTTCAAAAATGCCTAACGTTAGATGGCGCCACTACCTTACTAGGTGTGGTAGCACTAACAACAGCTGTTTGGTTTTTGCCGCCTTCGCGCGAATTAATAGGCAAAAATGCACTTTAATGTACTGGTTGCCAACTTGGCTTTCGCCGGAATCGCGTCTGGTCATGTTAGCCGTTTAGGAACCAAGTAACGCTCCAACATTCCGAACAATATATATACATATATGAAATTTGTTGAGAACATATTTTTTTTATAACCTGTACCTATAGTATACTAGATTTGTGACAATGTATGTAACGGACAGAAGTAGGCGGGGCAGACCCCAAGTCCTTTATACCAAAATGCTTATCATAGCCTCGGGTAGCGATTGTCCGTCTGTCCGTCCGTCCATCCGTCTGTATGAACACCTAGATCTCGGAGACTATAAGAGCTAGAGACACGAAACTTTACCAGCAGGTGCGCATATTTCCTCAGAAGATGAAGTTTGTTGAATCATGTCAATATCTTCCCCCTTTCCCCGCAGTAGAGTTTCGCGGTTTTTAGCCACACCGTTTAATATTTTAATCTGAAATTTAACAGAGTGATGTGTTGTGGCTACATGCATCTGTGTGTAAAAAATGAACAAAATCGGACTAGTACAGCAAAAGTTATAACCAAAAATGTACAAATCTCACCACCCTTGCCAATAAACTGCATCAATATTTGACTCTACGTAATTATGGTTACAAGTGACCTAGAATTACAATTTTTGGTAAGCTGATTCATGTGGCTCTAATGAACAAATCCACATCCAAATTTTATCGACGCTGTCCCTTCAGGCCCCGCAATCGATTTACCGTGTTTTCTCTCACACCCCTCAACATACCAACTTGAAACTTACCACATATACTTTAAATAACTTTTTTGACGTAACTATCGATTTTCATCAAAATCGGTAAAAATTTACGGAATTTATTGGTATAAATATCGAATTTCAACAAAAAAAAATTAACTCCAATTGGAAAGTTCTTAGATGGAATATGCCGGAAAAAGTTTTCGAGACACAAGGTACAGGGTATTCCACTGTCGGGCACCGCCTCGACAACATGGATTGTTGTCTTAATTTCATTTCGATTGTGTTTTGCTCTCGGCAAAGAGATTTTTTAGCACTCCGTTTTGGTACTAAAATGCATTTAGCTTGGTTTTACACCAGGCTCTTTTAAATGAGCACTAGGTGGCGCTGCGGTTGACATTAATGGTTGATGAATTCGATGCCAACCATTTTAGCACAATTTATTGCCACTTTGTTTTTGTACTAAAATGTATTAAGTCTGGACCTGAGCCATTTAAATGAGCAGTAGATGGCGCCACGTCGATTGTTGTTGAAGTTACTCTTTATGCCTTGCGTTATACAATACTGTACCCTTTAAATCCGTTGCTTCACATTTTATAAAATAAAATAAAGAACTCAAATTTACTACGTTTTGGAAACAGGCCCAATTTTTATTAAGCTTTATATTAAACGTCTTGCAGCCGGTATAAGTTTTCTTTTACATAAACGCCTTAAAGCTATAAAAAACCAATATTAAGGCTAGAGCAGCTTTTGGCAACGAGAACGTTGATGCCGCTGACTTTTTATCATAAAACATGGTTTTCTTAGACATGACAATGACATGGCCGGGCTGTGCCGCCGCAGCGGGTTGCGGTTGTGGCTGTACTGGAACTACATAGTGTGTGGCCGGTACAGGTGGAACCATGGGCGTATCAGGTGCTGGCGGCAAGACATTGGTACCAACAAAATGCGTATGGCTGCTGTTCGATGAACTGGAAACTTGAAGAAGACTAGAATCCGGAATGGCTACAGGTTGGCTGACAAAAGCGGGCAGCGCCTGTGCTGGAGCAGCAGCAGGCGGCACAACTGCAGCTGGCTGTGGCATTACCGGCACCATTTGCACACTGGGTGGCACAAAGGGCGGCGGTTGATTAGCCTGCTGCAGCGTGGGACAAACCAAATGCACTGTTTCCGTGTACATTTTGGGATTGCTTGCCATGGGCTCCTTAATGATTTGCTGATAGCAGCCATTGGCCTGCAGTGGTCCCGTCTCTATGACCGTCAAATGGTTGGGATCCGGCGTGGCGGGTGCAGCACCATGATAATGATGATGATGCACTGCAGCTGCTTCGGCTGCGGCTGCTGGCGATGCTGCTGCAGCTGGAGCTGGTGCACTTTGTGCCTTGGCCACCGCATGACCCACAACGGCGCCAGCCAATGCGCCACCCAATAAGCCAGCGCCTGCAGAGATTTTAGTAGATCATTAGTTGCTTACACAAAGCATGCGTCATCCTTTGAGAGCTTACCAAAGGCACGCTTGCCTCCACGTGGTTCGGGGCGTGCCTGACTGAGTCCCAGCAGCGTCAGCAGCAGCAAAATTTTGCCTATTTGATGTCTTGACATTGTGAAACTCAGAAACTCAATAGACTGAAGTCGCAGCACTTTGATAACTTAATGATTTGGGTTCCGCTGCGCAAAACTTCAGTTTCTAACAATTGTTTAGAACACAAAATGGTTTGTGCCAGGCCGCAGTTGTTTCGCATTTTTTATGCTCTACCATTAATTGCTTAGACATAGGAAAATGACTAGGTAGTGCATTGGAGTTTTCGTCTAGTTGGTTGTATACTTTTTTGGACTAGCTGGTAAATATTTACACAGTTGCTACTGAAGTTGTGTCGGGGCGGCGACGCAGAGGTATGTGATACAAAAAGTGATGGTTTAATTTAAAATTAAACGCCTGACGAAACGTTCATTATCGCAGCACAGCAAATAAAAAAAAAAAAATGAATAAAATAAAAGCTAAAAATTAAAAAATAAAATAAATATGTAGATCCACGGAAACTATGTACATACACACTCTGAGTATGAAGCATAAAAACATCTTGACAATCAGTTAAATACAGTGGCGTATGCACGGGGCTGGTTTTGGGGCTCGGAACCCCCCAAAAGTGAAGTTCAAAGTTTTTTATTCTATATAGCTGTTAACTGTTGCTCTCAAATATATACACTTCGAAGTGAAGTGAAAACCCCCCCTTTGAGCAAATCCTGGTTCCGCGCCTGCTTAAATATGTATTTATTAGTAATTGTATTGTATATTGTGTATTTATTAGTAATGTATTCTTACGAAGTGAAAATGCCCTCGGATAGAAATTTTTGTATCGAAAAACTAGAAGTTGAGCATAATGTTTAGAGAAATTTTCCTGAGGGTTCTGAACACCGAGTTTATCAAAACACTGTATAAACGAATTAATTTCAAATTTTAAACTTTATTAATCTTATACTAAAAATGGCGAACGTCAAAGTACCCTGTACCATCACAACAGGCAAATAAATAAAGAAATCAGCTTTGATCCATTTAGGAATAGTGCTCCAAAAAACTTTTGATTACCGATATCTTTATTTAAAAAGTAATTATGCTCTAAAAATTTGTTTGCACTGATTTTGAGCCGCATTATGCCTATAAAACTATTTATTATACCCTGTACCGTATGGTACAAAGGGTATATTAAGTTTGTGCAAGTATGTAACATACAGAAGGAAACGTCGGAGACCCCCCAAGGTTACCCAAGGAATGATCAGGGTGATTAGAGTAGTCGATATACCTGTGGCCGTCTGTCCGTCTGATCGTCTGCCCGTCTGTATAAACGCCTAGATCTCAGACATAGTAAAAGCTAGCGCAACCAAACTTTCAGATAAGATCCCTTATTGTCCTACGGTCACAAGTTTATTTTATTTTTTCGATATCGGGGTTATATTATATAGCTCCCATAGGGGTGTTTCAGAGGACCTCGAAAAAAAAAAAAAAATTTTAAGATAGATCGGAAGTTTTTTAGAGTTCCCAAGTACTGTATAAATTTTTGTCAAAATCGGTTGACTATGTCGTATAGCTCACATAGGACCGATCTGGCAAAAAAATGTTTTTTGTATAAAATTCGTTGTATTTCGTTTGTTTATGAAGGTATCATAACCAAAGTTCGCTTTCAGCAGTTTTTTATAGTAGCCAAGGAACTGAACCAATTTCGATCAAAATCGGATGACTATATCATATAGCCCCCATAGGACCGATCGGCCAAAAAAGCGATTTTTGTACAAAATTCGGTATGTTTTGTTTGTTTATAAAGATATCGTAACCAAATCTGGCATTCGGAAGATTTTTAAAGATCGCCTGCACTGTACCAAATTTTATCGATTGACTATATCATATAGCTCCCGTAGGACCGATCGATCGAAAAACCGTGTTTGGTGCAAACTTCGTTCTTTTCGATTGTTTATGAAGATATCGTAACCAAATTTGGTACTTGGAAGCTTTTTAGAGTTCCCCAGCACTGTACCAAAATTTATCAAAATCGATTGACTATATCATATAGCCCCTACTATAATAGTGTTTGGTGCAAAATTCGACCTGTTTTTTGTTTGTTTATAAAATTATCGGAACCTAATTTGACAAAGATATATCTTTTTTTTTTTATCAGGGTAGTAGTGCTGGAAATATCGATGCATCGATGCAACGATGTATCGAAGTTAAAAATAGCGAAAACATCGATTTTTACCAACATAGATGTTTCTCCAGCACTACTGCACTCATCAAATGGGTGTTTAGTAGTGCGGGCGAAACATCGATGTTGGCCAACATACATATATACATATATATGTTTAACTTCGATACATCGATGCATCGATATAACATCGATGTTTCTCCAGCACTAGTACAGGGTATCCCAAAGTCGTCCGCGCCCAACTTTCACGTACGCCATCTTTTTTTTATAGAATTATACTGGATTTCTCAGATACGACATATACCACTTCTCTTTTTTTAAATATATGTACATTCTATTTTACAGAGTCGGTTAGGAAGATCTGGAGTTATGTTGAAAAATGTTATTGCTAGCCAGTTTTAACAAGAAGCTTAACTAAAAATAAAATTTGACTTATCAATTTATTTAGAAGATTAACTTATAATTAAAATTATAAGAAACCTAAGTCTCATTAGTGACCTTATAGTACTTATGTGGACATAGATTTATGAATAATATTTATGTTTTGAAATAGAAAAGAAATTTTCATTTTTTGCAAACTGGATGAATTCGTGAAAATTTATATATAGGGTATGAAATAGTCGGAATGTCCCGAAAATAACTTTGTTGTGGGTTGATTCCAGTTTTGAAAATTCTCACTCTAAACGTATCTATAGTGTTTTTAGGTAGGTCAAACCTATCCGAAAGTGATGAAAAAAATACAAATAGTTAAAACTTGTTTTTAATAATTTAAAAAAAAAATTTTGAGTAAAATGTTATATTTTTATGTTTTTATGTTTTACATAAAGCGAATCGAAGAACATTCGGCCTTGGTCCGGAAAACGAAAAACGAATAAGTTTTGTTCGTTTTTGCGTGCTTCCTATTTCACAAATTTTTTTTGTCGATAACACGCATATTTCGCTTACTATTTTCGATAAATTATCTATTATTTTATTATTTAAGTGCCAATATATTTAAAATATATTTTTAGACCAAAAGTAACCCTAGGAATTTTTTCGCTTGCAGAATCGTGGATCACAAACCAGCTGACTGCCACACCAACATAAATGCACTTCAAATTTTTTTTCTTTAAAATTAATTAAATTAATTCAATGTTATACTCCTTTTTCTTTTTTTCGTCTGTTGAGTTTTGTCTCCATAAACATCTTTCATTATCCCAAGACTTGCACTTGACACTGATTCTTCTCCAGCTGCCTCGGAGTCAACCACTTTAATGAAATGCTTTAGAAATTATGTCATTAACATTGTAGCCTGGCAAACACTGTTTTTTCTTTCTAGATCTACAGTGCCCCGCCATAGTATCTAGTTCTCTGTATTGGATGAAACTTTAAATCGAACTTTAATTATGGCATTTATAGGGTTTAATTAGAAATTACTATGGCTTTTCTATTGGCATTAGACGGTTGTAAATATTTTTATACAATTAATTGATTAAAATGGGTTGGCACTGTAAATACATAAATATACTGCAGTCTACAGCAGTTTAAAGTCCAGTGTTGAATAGCTTGATAATTTAAGTGAATATTTTTTAGCGAAAATAAGAGTAACTATGTCATAGTTATAGTTTTCTTCTATTTATCTAGAAAAGTCGGCGAAGGAAAATTTCTTATTTTTAAAGAAATAGTTTTGGATAGTTTTCTAGTGATAACTGTCTGGCCCATGTTATGATGAAATATTTTGGTTTGGTAAATTTTTAGAAACAAATAAAAGGTGTCGCATCAGAAAAAAAATTTATATTACATTTTTGAATCATTTTTCCTTTATAGCTCATATAAGTAAGTCTATTAACACTCTCATGGCAACAAAAAAAAAAAATAAATCTTTAAAAAAAATTAAGAGCTAAAGGCCTATACGTAGATCGAAATATTTCGCACGGAATGACAAAACTTCATATAAAAAAAAAATCCCATTTGGGGTATCCCATGGGCCTTAAGTCTTAACGAAAGTCAAAATTAGGATGGCTTTTTTTAACACCAATTTACGATTTAAATTTTGTTTCAGAAAATCGCGAAATGAAAGATTAATCCATTAAATTACAAGTTTGTGTAAAATACTGCTAAGAAATACGAAAATATTAAAGCAATATCCGCATCCAAGTTTCAAACAATCCCCAGCACTTTAGGGTTCTGGCTTTAGCTTCAATATTCCTCGTTTTTTGATGGCTTGGATGCTGAATCAGCGACATGGTCTGACCTCCAAACCCCAAATCAAGCAAAAGTAATTACAATTTCTTTTTAAAAGAAAAATTATACTATATGTGAGAGTATCTACTAATCTTTTAGACATTAAACAGCGCAACTTTCACCCCAAAAGCGAAAAGAAATGCCAACCATTTCCCTGTCTTGACTTTGTTTGGCTGTCATAAGTCATATTCTGTTTGAAATGGCCAAAAAAAATATAAAATGTTGACCAAGTAAGATATAAGCCATATGTAGTACATATGTGTAGCATAAAGTGGCATGATTTTAAGCCAAAACTGCTCAAAATTGGTAGAAAAAAGTTTAATTGAGTTTAATGAGCGCATGTCTTCGAAAATTTTTGGCCAACATGGCAGAGAACGCTCTGCAGGCATATGGCAGACATGATAGTACATAGTTGTTATATAGCTACTTATGTGCATATGGCACGTAATGCTGCCTTTATGTACTTCATTTTTTTTTATTAATATTATTACATTAACAACACGCAATGCAAGCAGCGGCAAAAGATTAAGAAATATTAAGAAACATTTCCTGCCGTCTATTGATTGAATCGGTTTAAAGCTTTTGACTAATGATGACAAAGGATTTGTGCTGGACATGGGCGCGTTAGAGCGCATAATTTGCCAAAGCATATGCCTAGAGCCTGGCGTCAATAAAACCAGTTTACAAATTGCCGCATCATGTGCCCCAACCCAAATCTTTGCCCTTTAAGTTAAGGCGTTGAAGTGACCTGCATCAAATGGCATAGATGTCGACGCCACGAGTAACTCCAAGTCATTTGTTTTGTTGGAATTTCTAAACATTTGCGCTTAGATCTTTAATTTGTTTAATAAATATTTGCTTTAGATTTGCAACAAAAATACCCTCGGCTCTGCATTGGAAAATGTAGTGAAAAGTTTTGTGGCATGCTACCAGGATACTTCCGTCACTGCTGACTGTACATAAATCATGGCTAAGGCCAGCACAATAACGATGACGACCAAAATGTCAGTGACACATCCTGTCTCAAGGATAACATTCTAAGCGCGGACCATACAATGCAGCATCAGCGGCAGCAGCTCCTTGCGCTTGATTGACAACCACAACATCGACACGCCTGGCTGTCGCACATCTTGGCCATATCCATGCTGTCCTCTGTTCTAAATGATGCGCAAATCGCTTGCAGTCATCATGCTCATCAGCAGCCTCCAACCTACAACTAACTACCCATCAATGGTTTCTCTGTTTTGTTTCATCTGGAACTGGATGCCTCTCTGCTATGCTTTTAGTTGGCTCTATTATACTTAATGCGAGTCACTTTGTTAGAAATAATGTCAGTCGGCTTGTGTACGCCTGTAAGCGCCATTATCATCAACACAGGAAAAATGTTAAAATCGAAAAATGTGCAGAGGCACTGCTAGCACTGCTTGGTCCTTTAAGGCAACTGACGCCATCCACCCTGTCCCAAAGCCCCATTTCAGCCAAGAGCATGTCCAAAAATGCACGAAAATAAAGATAAAAACATGACAGGCAGTTCACATTCAGTCATTTATAATAAGCCAAATATGACCAGACCGCAGTGAGTCTGGGGCTGCTTTGGGTTTGTCCTGTCTATGAGCCTGCAGTTTATCATTCGCTTTGCCTCGAGTTAGAGTCTGACATGGTACACGCTGTTTTCTGCGATTTACTTTGCTCTTAAATCGCAAATGCTTAGTTCGAAACTTCTTAGACGCTGGAATATAAATATGGCAAACGGAAATTATGGTTCCCGTGTACACGTGCGCGAGTACTTTAAACTAATCTCCAAGGACCCAAATCGAAATTTTTTTTTTTACGAACCCAAAACTAGAAACATTTGTGAAGATCGACCAGGTCGGGTCATTGTATCCAACAGCTGCTATAGAAACTACCGGACCAAAAAACAGAGTCTTTGTATGGTTACTCCTTTGGTCAAGATATCGTAATCAAAGTCAACGCTTTGAACTAAGCGGATTAGGAAAATAATAGCCATTGTTGGGAAAACTATTTTTCAATTCAAAGATCGCGCCGAAACTTGCCAGCCTGCTATACTGATATAATAATATAGTTTGGGAAACCTGCACAGCGATCCGATAAATCTATTTTGCTATATTCTAGACGATTTTTGAAACATACAAACTAATTAGCAATATGTAACAAAGGGAAGAAGACAGCGCAGACCCCACAAAAGTTATCTATTAGGTGTACAACTTTGTTTCCGAAGTTTTTCAGTCGACTACTTTGAAATAAGCTTAGTCATAGTTTATAGGGTAAATAGTTTGGATGATCTGAATTGAATAAAGAAGACCGTAGCACGCAGGGTGCAGAGCCCCCTAGTTGTCAATAGATATTGAAATTCGGAAAAGGCTACGTTAATGCGTATATAGCAAACTAAAGATAAGGCTTAAACCCCCTCTAGACATATTCTTAAAAAAAAAAAACACCACCAAATATTTGTGCTTTGATGCATCCATTTTCGGACAAGTTCAAGTTTTAATACCCCATAATGTTGGTGGACGTGCACTGATATGCATAACGGGGTTTAAGGTCCACTATACTTGGAGTCCACCCCTTAGACATTCAGGCCAGCCTACTAGCACAGAAAACAGCGCAACGTCTCGGTGCAGCAGGGAACATGGCCCTTGCGAACTACGGGCACAGCAAAGTGGCAGGGGTAACACCCAATAGCACTGACTATATGACCCCAGTAAGCAACTTCTCCAGAACACTCACTCTAATGGGACCTGATGACTGGCAAATTGGTCTGGACCTACGGGCCACAAAAATTTTCACAGACGGAAAATGGAATCCGAATTGAGGTATCTTTCAAGCTACCGGACCACTGTAGCATCATCCAGGCGGAGGTATACGCCATAAAGAAGGCTGCAGAGCTAGCGCTCACCCTAGAGCAGAGCCGAACAAATATCTTTGTTGACAGCCAAGCGGCGATCAAATCCATGATAGCCTTCAGCATCAATTCCAAAAGTGTACTGGCAAGCAGGGACACACTAGATGAGCTAAGCACCCAGAAGGAGGTGTGCATCTTTTGGGTTCCCAGCCACCATTGATGGAAATGAAATAGCTGACAGGCTCGCAAAGGAAGGAGCCGGATCAAGACAACCGTCACTTGAGGATCTAAAGATTCCATTAAGGACGATTAACCACCGAGCAGAAGAAGACGCTGTAGTTATATCTGACAGAAGGTGGCACAACACAACGAACTGCAAGAAAGCTCGCACTATGTGCAAGAAAACCAACAACAAATTAGCCCAGTATGTTCTGAAACTCCCAAGAAGAGACTGCAGACTCATAGTGGGCATACTTACTGGTCACTGCCTGACCGCAGCTCACGCTAAGAAGCTAGGCGTTACCAACAGCGACGAATGCAGGAAGTGCTGGGAGACAGATGTCAAAGAGACTCTGGAGCACCTCATCTGCCGCTGCCCCGCCCTAAGCACATCGAGACTTAAGTACCTAGGGAAACCCTGGCTTACCTCACTGGAAGAGGCAGCCGAAAGGGCACCTTAAAAGCTTCTGGTGTTCGCCAAGCACACGAGCACAATCGATAACTAACGTGTAATGAACACCAGCCGCATCCTTCGGTTCCACTAAGGACCATGTAGTCTATGTGTGACTCCCCCCCAGGGGTCAACCGGCATAACCCAACCTAACCTAATGTTGGTGGAAGTCGAAAATGTTTGTAATATAGAGAAGAAGACTTCCAGGGATCCCAAAAGTTTGCTGTTCCCATTAAAGCTGTTCAGAGTATAAGACTTTGTCTCTAGGTACAGTTTGAACTATTTAACTAAGTGATTCTTTATGGTAAATTTTAATTAGATAGTCTTGAAAGTCATATATTAAGATATATTCCAAAAAAATTAAAATATTACATCAGCTTTTTTAAAAAAGGCACTTATTGTCAAAAACTCACGTTTAATTTTAAAGATTTAAAAGAAATTGTATTGATTTTTTTTGCATCTTTTGGTGGGTCCTCATTTGCTGGTTTTTACTGGATCTTTAGCTGCATCTTTTGGTGCGTCCTGATTTGCCGATTTTACTGGATCTTTAGCTGCATCTTTTGGTGCGTCCTGATTTGCCGATTTTACTGGATCCTTAGCTGCATCTTTTGGTGAGTCCTGATTTGCCGATTTTACTGGATCTTTAGCTGCATCTTTTGGTGCGTGCTGATTTGCTAGTTTTGCTGGATCTTTAGGTGCATCCGTTGGTGGGTCCTCTCTTACTAGCATGCCTGGATCTGCACCTGGTGTAGCGTAGTGTGGACGTGTTGGCAAAATAATAGGCTTATATGTGTACGGTTTTCTTGTTCTTTTAATCCTTATTCTTCTGGTCGTCGGTGCCCATGCAAACCAGGGCAAAACCCATTTTCGAATTGTGCCAATTTCCTGCTGGGCCTTATAAATTCCACGCACACATTTGTGGAAATTAGGATTATAATGATATCCATAATCACAGTCGCTTAGCTGCTGCCAAGTCCGTGCCATAATACCGGGTACACACGATTTGGAGGCTTCATTCCAAATTTGTGTGCCTACACAGGTCTGAAGGTTTGATCCCAAACTTGTCAAGTTTAACGACATTTTTACAGATTTTGAGAACTAAATAAAAGGGGCTAGCTGTTTTTAAGCCCAATTTTACAAACTTTATGGCAAAACAATTTGTTATGGCCTAATAATGTTGGCAATATTGTCAAAGTGTGATAAATGAATAAGTCATTATGTATATCCGAAAGCGAACTATGTAGTAAATTTACATTTAAAAAAATTTTAAAATATTAGGCGTGACTTAAAAAATTTGCTGGTCTAATAAATTTCTTTAGTTCTTATAAAAATTTAATATAAAAAATTTTTGTGGTGGTCGGAAAAAGAACCTCTTGATTTTGATGTCTATATTTTTTTAACATTTTTGGAATTTTTTTTAGATATTCTCAAATTTTGCCTCCCTTTTGCCACTCTTATCTGAACAAGGTACAGTTAAAATTACAAAAATTAATACGTTTTTTTAGATCATCTTTTTTATTTGTTTGTCGTAAATTTTTTGAGTCCGTTTTTTTCCCAAATATTGTTGGTATTTTTTTTCTTAGATAGTCTTAAATCTTTTTCACACTCATCACAAAGTAATAAACAAGATACAGTTAGCACAAAAATTAATATGAAATATTTTTTTTTATTTTTTTTAGATCATCTTTTTTATTTGTTTGTCATAAATTTTTTGAGTTTTCTTCCAAATATTGTTGGTATTTTTCTTAGATAGTCTTAAATCCTTTTTTCATCTTTGGTCACACTTATTACAAAGTAATAAACAAAATACAGTTAATAACACAAAAATTAATATGAAATGTTTCTTTTTTTTTTAGGGATCATCTTTTTTATTCGTTTGTCGTAAATTTTCACACTATTTTAGTCGTTATATAATTTATTTTATGCACTAGGACAAATAAATGGGGGTCTATCTTTTGGATTTTTGGCCACGATGTCTGCCAACATTCACAGTCTTCTGCGATTTTTTCTGGAGAAGAGGAAGTTCTTTGTTCAACTGCGATATCATCAGTCGCCAAACAGATTAGCTTGAATTGGATTACCTTAGAGAAGTCTTACGTAGCACTCCTGGTATAAGGATAAGGATATCATAAGGATATCAATCCAAAACAGATGCTAACGTTGTCTGCTTTGTGAACTTAGATTCTTCCGCGGACGGAATTCAAGAGTATCTCCGCGAATTTGAGAATTGAGCCAGACTTAGGAATGTTGGATTAAGTTGTAAAAAAAATTTCAGAAGAAATTATAATATATGTATCAATGATATTTCTCTAAATTCTCTTCTTTTATATCTAATTTTATTTATATTTTGGGTCCAAGAATCATTTTGCAAGAATATAAAAAAGTTAGATTGGCGACTGCTTGTGAACTGCATAGAAAGAAGCAGCTTGAACTGCAGTCGGAACATTCCGACTATAAAATACCCTGTTATCTCTTAAATATCAGTCTTTATACGATTTTAAAATATCTGATTGAGTTGAATGAGAATATCATTTGAGTTTTAACTTTCTACAAGACTAGCAAAAAATTGTTATATTTAAGTTTATACACGATTTTGCTTCACAAATATTTTTTAATAGGGTTCTTAACCGATATAGATGGTATTACAAAAGTTTGTGGTTAATAACACTAGTTGCATCCTCAACATTTTTTACTCGTTTGCGTAGAAAAATGACACCCTAAAACCGAAAATGCATCCAAAAATTTTGTCATGGATCGGATTTCGTGATATTTCAAAAAACTCATGTCACTTATTATCTTTGTAATCGATCGAACTATACGTGCCATGAAAAAAGCTGTATGAAATAATTTTTAAATTTGCGTTTGAATTAAATTTTTTTTCAAAACTTTGCTCAAAATTACGAAAAATTTTATATATAAAATAGCATTCAAGCCGTTTTGACAGAAATATGTTTCAAGTATAGTCGATCAATTATCTACAGTTTAGTAAAAAAATTATATAAATTATAAAATTTTTTTAAAATTTGTAAACTAGTGTAATAATCAACTTTTTATATATTCGAATGGTTGACTGTTTCATTTTTTCAAGGTAAGGAGTATGTTAAATTTGTGTTAATATATGCAACGTAGAGAAGTAGAAGACTAAAGAAGTCGATAAAGAAGTGTACGTCGGTTAGTGACGCCTAGATTTTGCCGATAAAGAGCGCCAGAAGAGCCAAACGTGAGATTTTGACTTTTAATATTAAGTAGATGAAGTTTTTTTTTTTATCTTTGCCCGCACTCAATTTTCAAAAGCTATATATTTTACAATTTGAGTTCGTAGAGTATTGGCCTCAAAACTCGTGGTCGGTTCAAAACCGGAGCTCGAATCTTAGACAACATTTTGTATTCTTTATTTTTAAAGACCTGCACTTTAAGGAATAAAGGGTGTATTAAGTTTTTAAATGTATGTAGGATAAAGTATGAGAAGTCGGAAATCTCTAAATAGTTACTAAATGTATGATGACGTGACTAGAGAAGTCATTAATGAAAAGATCTAGAGCAATCAAACCTTAGATTTTGACCCCTGGAAAAATAGATTGTTCCCTGATTTTGCCGAAGGAGTAGAGTTCGGGCACAATTGATGTTTAGTTCCAAATAATTAAAATTTTTGCGTTTAGTTTTTATAGTGGCTTTTAATAAGTTTATGTTGTTAACATTATGTCTATTCTATGTTAACATTATTCTGTTATGGCCTAAGAGATAATTGTGTACAATTAATGTTCCTTTACATTGGTGCATTTGAATAACATTTATGTTTAAGTTTAGTATTAATGCTTAAGTGTTTAACAGTGGTGCTTAGTTTAGACTTTTATGCTATGTTCACATGTGTTTAACGTAAATCAGATATTGGCGTTATACAGTTTACCTACCATTCAATAGCATCTTATGTGACGTCACTCGCTTTTATTTCGCCTTCTATTTTTTTTTTTGTTCTTGCCTTAATGTAATAAAGGCTTTATGATATTTTAAAGTAATTTTACCATCAACTTCAAAAATTATAAGTTAAATCTGCGTCTTTACAGTTTCTTTGGTTGCTCCTTAATAAAAGCATGACGAATTTTTAAACATCCTTCAAAACTAAAATTAAATATTAAATTTAAATTCAGTTTCTATAAAGCATAAAAGCAGGCAAAGAAAAAAAAAACACTCAATTTATCGTTTTGTCCTTAAATGTCATCCAATATATATAGCCAGTTTTGTTTATCTAAAATTCGAACAACGTTGGCAGTTGGACAAATATGCCTTGGAAGCAGTGGAGGCACTACATGGCAACCACCAGCAAACAGCATGTCAAATCATTTGTATATAATTCACATCCTTTTGCTTGGCTCGTCTGATTTATGTGTTTTCCCCCCCCCCCCCCCCCCACTATGCAGCTCCAATCTTGTGGACGGTGACTTTGTTTGGAGGCCAAGCTGTGCCAAATCGTTGAATTTTCCCACTACCTTGCAATTTGTTTGCCTCAGCATTATTATCCTTTTGCAAACTTTTAGATGTTCCAGCCTCTCTGCTCTTTTTATAGAGCCACTGACACGGCGAGGGTTTTTAAGTAATTGCTGACTTTTGCCATTTCACTTGTGAGTTACTCGTTTTCGATACAAACAAGATACGAATATACGAAATTTGATATTCAGACCACATGCTGTGATTAAATTGTTGTGCAACATTTGGAGGTGTTTTCCTAGTTTTGTAATTGAAAATAGTTTTGTGCCATGCCTTAGAATTGTCGTAGTACCATTTGATTTTGGGGCGTGTTTTAGATCGTTGCCGGCTGATATTTTTTGAGCAACTGTATCGAATCGTTTTTTTCGTTTTATTTATTTGTTCAGGAAACAATATCTATACAGTTGGAACAAATTGACAATAAATTATTTGTTGGATAAAAAAGTAGTTTTTCTTTAAGAAATTAGGTTTACTGCAAGTTTAGCACAGAGATTGGAAGTTAGTAGAAAGATGGCAGATTTGAAGATTCACAGGCATTGAACGCCAGATTATATTCTGTATGACCTGTTACTAAGCAGAACCTAAATAAACATCTTATTTTCCTTCGGAAAGTCTTTTTTCTTTTGCTTGTATAAGGCATTCACTGCTCGTCCTAAAGTTCGTTCTTAGACAGTCCCTTTAAGGAGTCTTTATTTTGTTTACTTCAGGTGCGGATCCAGGATTTGCTCTTGGGGGGGGGGGGGGGGGGGGGTTAACTTCGAAGTGTGTATATATCAGAGCTCGTAAAAAACTGTAAACCGATTTTTACAACTTTTGGAAGGGTTCCGACCCGAATACGAAAAAGGCAACCTCATAGGTACTCATAGATCTTTTTGCACCTTAAGAGGTAACACCTGAGTAGAATCTTCAGAAAATCGATTTTTTTTTTAGCTAAATATGTTAGAAATAGTGTACCGAAGTGATTTTAAAAAAAAAAATTTCCCCCACACTTATAAGCGTCAGGCGTCAACCCTGCCGCGCGATCGTGTCAGTTTTAAAACTTTATTCGCGTTTTTCTCGAAACCACTTTTTTTGTGATGGCTTCACGAATAACTCAGTAAATTTTTATCCGATCGATTTGAAATTTCGACACAATCTTTAAAACATCATAATCAGTGACGGATCCACGAGTCCGGAGCTTGTAGCTGAAAATATGTATAATACCGTCATCTATTTAGATTTTGTAATAAAATCGAAAAATTAGCTTAAAAAACCATGCTCCACACAGGAGGAAAAAAAAAATGTTCACCAAAAGATAGAACTAACCGGTCTCGGATCCACGTGGATTGAAAATATGTTTTGACGGTTTTTTGAGAGCTCCAATATATATACTCTTCTTGGTGCAAAAACCCTAGATCCGCGCCTGGAACTACCACTACACTCTAAAAGCCATTCGGTCGCTACTTGACCCCTTGATTTCAGTTACCTTCCCACAAATTGTATAAAAAATTCAATTTCTGTAGATATATTATGTCGGTAGCATAAGCAGCTGAGCTTGTACGTCTGTTCGTCTGTGTGAACAAAAGGATCTTAGAGATTATAAATGGTAGAAATAGCCAAGGCCCCGCAGCCAGTGCTATACCACCTAAGTTAGTTTAGTTTTGTAAACTTCTCTATCTCTAATAATAATAATATTAAATGGTAGAAGGCCTAAATTTTATCTAGAGATTCGCATGATAAGTAGATCAAGTTATTCATGTCGATATCTTATTCCGTTCCCCCGTAAAAGAATTTTACACTATATTGCCTACTCTGTCAAAATTTGACACAGTTATGCATCTTTTTACGAGAAAGTGTAAACCCAACAAATTATGTAAAAACGTGACCCCCCTCCCTTATAAACACTTAAGTCAAGCTACTAAAATTGGTAATCCCTCAGTCCACCGCAAAAGCTTTTACTATTAACTCCGAAACCTTTCTATATAGCAAGTCAAAACTCGCTACATACCTTCCGCCTTGCATTACGCTTGCGTGACTGCGTGATGAAAACCCGGGAGCTATAGCCAAAAATCAGCGACTAAAAGTCTTTACAGTCGAAAGATCAAAAAAAAATTACATAAAAAGTCTCGAAAAATTCACAGTACCGGGAACGCAAATACTGTATGCCATTCGTAATCAGCATCGAGAAGAATGAGTTCTACAAAGAGGTGGTAAATCGAAGCTCTTTAAACGAATCAGTTTAAAACTTACTACCCCTTAATGTTGTTTTCATGCGAACAGTTCTCAATAATCATACCTTGAAAAATCGAATATCTATTCAATTAGGTTATTATTGTTTTAATTGTGAATGTTGAACTGACATTTCGCCAAGATTTATGATTCGTATGACAAAATTAATAACACGTATACGTTAATAATAACCAATCTAGTATGAATTTCAACAAGCATAGAAGCACATTTGGAGTGTTCCCCTCCTGCTTGCAGCTATGGCGCCTTTCTGCCTTTCAAATTACACAGATTTGTCGCGCTTTACGCTATCATCGACCAACTGCTGAACGCGCTGGTTCCAGCCTCTGCATACCCCCCAACAGGACACATTTTAGCATATCACCAAATTCTCATATGTCTTTAATTTGCGAGTAGCTACCCTAAATTTATTATATAAAGATTGCTTAAGGTTTTGCCCTGGTTTCTTCCTCTTGAAGTTACCAAAGGACGAGAGCATTTTTCTTATGCTGCTGGAACATAAATCATTATTGTCGCTGCGTTTATTTTGACTTTGACAGCACTGCCACTTGTGTGTGTGTATGTGTACGTGTGTATAGATATGTGAGGGTGTGTACACACTCATGAGTGTGTGCCTGACTTTTGTGACATTTTAATGTCTGCAAAAATTGCCTCAAGCTATTAAGTCTGTATTTGGTGCATTTATTTTTATACCGTGTACCCATAGGGTCAAGGGAAATCAGTCGGGGCGGTGCCCTACAGTGCGATAGCCTGCATCAACTTTTCCTAAGAAAAGGCTTTAAGTTAACGCGGGTTACGGTGCTGTTTTGAGCACAATGTCAAAATTAGCTTGTTTATTAGGCTCACACGAAAATTTCTTGGCTCCAGTGTGACTTCAAATCTTAAGGGCGTATATTCCATTTTCGACTAGTTTGTGTTGGTATACGAGTTCAGAACACATGTTCTCAGAGTTTTTTTGTGAGAGAAATAATTGTTGGAAGTGCTTGGTATGCTCGGCAATTTTTCGCTATCAAAAAAATTTAACAAAAATTTTCATAAAATTTTTCGTAAAAAATGAAAAGATGTTCTCCGAAACACTCGATATATTTACTGTAGCATGCGATAAGTCTACTCAGAATAAAAAAAATTTTTATAAGTGGTACAAGCTCTTCCAAGAACGCAGAGAAGATGACAATGACGCATCTCGCTCTGGACATTAGAGCTGATGAAACGTTGAGGAAGTAAAGAAGGTGGTTTTTGAAAATCGTGAGAATTTACTGATGCTGTGATCTCAGTTACAAGAACAACCATCCCATGAGCATCGCTCAGGGGCTGTTACATGACGTAATTGATGATCCTGATTTGCTCAAAAGGGTCAAAACGCCAAGTTCGATCCAAAGTCAAAGCTTTGATCACTGAAATTTTTCCAATTACTGTGGCATCAGGAGTTCTTTCTCCAGATCAAAAAGAACTTAACAGAAGTGCTTCAAGGAATGAAAAGTGTATGAACAAGCGTATTACATCAGTGGGGGATTATTTTGAAGAGAACAATATGAATATTGATGAATAAATAAAAAGTTTTTCATAAAAATATAAAGTCACCCCGTATATAAGGGCGTACATTTTTTGAAATAAGTCAATTTTCAAATTGAACGCTTTGATTTTTATTTACAAGTATTATGAAGGTAGCTGCAAATATTTAAATTTGTTGATTTTAAAAATTTAAAATATTTGTGAAGTTATCGATAAATGAATAATTGTCAGCCGGAACGCCAATGTTGCTTTGGATACAAGCATTTTTAGAATTAATTTCATTTTATAATCATATAAGTAAATAATATTTGTGTTGACTTTTCTTTGACATGATATATCTCGTAAATTTAATAATAAAATTTCAGTAAGTTATGTTTTAAAAAAACATTAATCGAGACAAATTTAATTATTTGGGATGGGTCTAGTGGTGCATTGATATTCTATGCACGCCCCAGAGGGATATATATATATTCTGACTAGAATGCCAAATTCTGCAAGTATGTGTTGGGAGGTTTTCTTCTCAATTCCAAATGTGTTCGAATTCTCGATGCCAATGGTACTCAGGTATTTCCTGTGTCAGTCAGTATACTGAGCGTCACCATAGCACCTAGTACATTATTGCTATGACATATACGGATAAATTCTCGGAATGAAAAGATGAAAAAGTAAAACTTACTTTGAATGTTCGATTTGACATTTTATGTCTTAATACCTTTTAATCTTGAGTATCTTAATAAAAGTTCTTAATACTCATAGCAGCTCAAATTTATAATACGGGCTTCTTATTGTAAAATATTTATTTTGTTATCCCTAAAAATAAAACTTTTTTTTTATTGAAGATGTATTTTTTTTTTTTGCCCAGCATGGGTTCCTCACGAAGAGGTCTTTTGTCAGATGTTTATTTATTTTTAAAACGAATTTGTATAGTCATGAGTCAAAATAGAGATTTTTGTTTTAGGCTTCTTAAATAATGAAATTAGGTTTTAAATTTAATAATTTTTTCATTATAACACCTGGAGATCTGCGATTTAGCCATAACTTTGCGAAAAAAAAGCGTAATTGATCTCTTAACCTCTTGAATTAAAGGGTAAGAGTGGTACTAAATGATGTAACTGGAGCGACAGACCACAATAATTTTTTGCACCTTGTACATAATCTTAAAAGTAGAAAAAAATCCATTTTTCGGGTACATAACCTCAAATATTTCAAAATCCATTGGCCAATTCTGACCTCGGATTCTACGCAGCAAATTACTTCGGAAATGACCCTTAGCTTTGTGTTATTTATCGTTTAATATACATTTTTTTATTTTTTTTTAGTTATCTTAAATAAAATTCAAAATCAATGCAACAAAATTTTGCAATACAACTTTTTTGCGCAGTGTAAAGCTCACTAGCACACTCTCATTTTTCGACAGCCCTCTTTTTGCCCAGCTCTGACTTAGACTAATTTTCGAAGTACTTTTTTTCGACTCACAAGTGAGTACCTCTAGCTGACCATCTGGTGTTTAAGAACATGGATATCGCAATTTTTTTCGAATTTTCGGGAACAGGAAGTCATTAGATGCCAAGTCAGAGTAGTAAGTTGAGTAAGCCAATAATTCGTCCATTAGGTTAGGTTAGGTTAGGGCGGCTGCTGGCTTGAAACCAGCACACTTAGGCCTGGACTGGCCCGTTGTGATTCGTCCATTAAGTGCTTCAAAAATCTGAGCCGATTTTTTAGAGCTTAGACAAACTCTTCTTTGACGATTAATTTTCCTCAATTTTGTATTTATAATATGAATTATGTATTATACAATATATAATTGATCCAACGGAATAGTTACCATATGACCAGTCTTTGCAAAGTAGCAGGCGAACTTTTGGAACTTGTTTTGGATTGCAGTTTTAAGTCATTACCTTTTAAGCTGTCTTAAAGATTTTTTGAGATTGAATCAGTTTTTTTTCTTTGAATTTTTTTCTAGAAGATTTCTAAAGAGAATCTTTTCTAAGTACACTAACAGAAGCATTAACACTAATGTAGCTCATTTAGTCTATTGTATTTGCTGGGTCTAAATCCCAGTCCATCTCAAGTTGTGCTGCTTTGCGCTTTTTTTTTATCTTAAGCTCATGCTCCATTTAGGAACAATTTAATTAATATATTTTATAAATCAACAGCAAATGGTCCGAGTGCAGTCTGCGCTCCGTTCCTTTACCAATTTGCATGCTGGACATTTGCTAAATGACCACAACACTTAGGCCAAGATTTATGTATATGCCTTGACGTTTCAGATTTTGTTACCAGAGTATTACTTATGCATGTAGTTGGCATTGTTGTTATTTACTTTTGACTGCACACAAACAGTTTTATCTTGGTCCGAAATTAAGGGTTTCCATTTAAAACGTGGTGCCACACTTCATTTAGCCGCTACCCATTTGGCCCCCATTCCAATAAAGCAGCACAAATTATGGGCGTTGATTAGTTTGGCTTGACTAAAAAATCCAAGCCCAAACCCAAAGCATAAAATTTTAAATTTCGACCAAAAAATATGGGGGCAAGAGTTATTTGCAATAAATTTAAGTGTTGCAAAAGCCAAGCAAAAACACTCGAACTGCCCAAGTTAAGGACGGTTTCTAATTTATGACAAATGCACATGCTCATCTTGAAGTTGGCCAGTTGGAGACGGAGACCTTTGGAAATCGGTTCGCTGTTGCGATAGTTTTGTGGCGTTGGAACTGTGCAATAGTGGAACTGTATGGGGGGGCTTGTGGTTGTCGCAATTTTGTGTCTTGATTTTCAATTTACTAAATTTGCATTTTGATGCATTGCATAGTTGTGTTTTTTTTTTTAAAGTTATTGTTGTTATTTTTTTAGAGCTGGAAGTTTCGAAATTTTGTAATTTATGGTAAATGTTGGAAATAGTCGTTAAACAACAAATGGGCAGGGTTTGAAAATAAGTTTAAGCTTTGAATGTGCTCAAATTTTGAGTATTGCAAATTTATGTTATTAGTCTAGTCAAAAAGGAAATCAGTTTGAATGTGAGATAAAAGTATTCCTTTATATAGATTATAAACATTCGGCCTTGCTCCGAAAAACGAATTCGAATAAAATTGCACGTTTTGGTTTTTTCGTTTTCCAGAGCACAGCCGATTAATTTTTTTTCTTTTTCTGATATATAAAGTTAAGTGAAGTAGCTGGTTTAGTTACTAAGATAAATTGATTGAATTGTAATTTTTACAATATTAGTTTTTTAATAAATGTTTATTTATTTATTTAGGATCAACATATAATATAATCAGTTATACTGTAAACTTATAAACAAATTTTTAAAATATTTAATATAATATAATATAATTAATATTAGGTAGTTTGCCACTGACCCGTTGGGGGAATTTTATTTGCCTGGTGGCCAGCTATGCCCCTACCCACAGCCAATTGTGGTCAGTAGCAAACAAGTAGAACCAGCAATCCAGAAAATAATCGGACTCCTGCCCGTTGGGGTAATTTTTAACTGGAGCTAAGGTGGTTCAAGACAGCTCTCATCAAACTGGAAGGCGAAAGTTCACTTGAGAGGATACGTGCCAAGTCATTAAAATTCGAACATAAAACTCTAAAAGGCTCATGTAAAGCATAATTTGTAGTGCATCTCTTAAGAGATAAGGGTACAAAATTTCTAGAGGAGCGTCTAGGAATGTTAAACAAAAGCTGCCGAAGTAGGAAAGGGGAATCAATGGAACCAGTTATGAGTTTACGCAAAAAAATAGCATTAAGGGCAATCCTACGATTTTTCAAAGAAGGTAGATCAATTAGAAGAAGTCTACTGGCATAAGGAGGCAAACGGATATTGGGGTCCCAATTTAAGCTTCGTAGAGCAAAAAGGAGAAACTGTTTCTGAACAGATTCAATTCGTGCTTGATATTTTTTGTATTGAGGGCACCAAACACAGGAACAGTACTCAAGTCCTGGGCGAACGAGAGCAGAATAAAGAACCTTGGTCGTATACGGATCATTAAATTCTTTTGACCAGCGTTTAATGTACCCTAAAACACACCTAGCTTTATTCACAACTGTAGAAACATGGGTGTTGAAGGTAATTTTAGGCTCAAAAGTAACACCTAAATCAGTACATAAAGAGATACGCACCAAAAGAGAACCATTTATGGAGTAATTAACCAAGTGAGGTTTGTGTCGATGAAATGTCATAAACATACATTTGGAAAGGTTTAAGTTCAAATGGTTAACCGTACACCAGTTATAAAGAGAGTTTAAATCATCTTGAAGTAAAAGATGTGACGTGAAATCATTAAACGAGAAACAAAGTTTAACATCGTCAGCGAACATAAGAACACGGGCATGATTTACCACATTTGGCAGATCATTTATAAAAAGGGTAAAAAAAAGAGGACCTAGATGACTACCTTGCGGAACACCGGAAGATACTTGAACAATTTTGGAAACAGTAGACCTAACTATAACTCTTTGGGTTCTATCAGCAAGGTAAGATGAAATCCAATTGAGAAAGTTGGTCGGAAATCCTAAGAGCCCAAGCTTGAAAATAAGGAGCTTGTGATTAACAGAGTCAAAGGCCTTACTAAAATCAGTATAAATGACATCTGTTTGAAGTTTATTTGAAAATCCTTTAAATGCAAAGGATGTAAACTCCAGAAGGTTTGTAGAGGTCGATCGACCTTTCATAAATCCATGCTGGCACGGGGAAATAAGGGACTTACAAAGATGCTGCAAATGAGCCACTAAAATTTTTTCAAACAATTTGGGAATTGATGACAATTTGGCGATGCCACGATAATTGGAAACATCGGATCTATTACCCTTTTTGTGAAGGGGGATAATAAAAGACGATTTCCAAATGGTAGGGAAAGAGGCCGATTCAAGTGACAAATTAAATAGTTTCAGCAAGGGTTCATGAAGCGCAAGTGCACAAGCTTTGATAACACAGGTAGGAACATTATCAGGGCCTGGCGAGTAAGACATTTTAAGCGAACAAATACCAGAATTGAGGTCATCATTGCTAATAAATGGAACATATAGACCGCTACCAGACGAAATATTGAAAGGATAAGAATTAGGAGAGTAAGACTTTGAAGAGTAAGTAGATTGAAAAAAACTAGCAAATAAGTTAGATATACCTGCGTCAGTAGAGGCTACTACACCATTATACATGAGTGTAGAAGGAAATAGATCAGATTTACGTTTAGAATTTACAAAATTAAAGAACTGTTTCGGATCAACAGAAAATTGTTCACGGCAACGGGATAAATAATTTTGATAGCAATTTCTGTTTAAAAGGATAAATTCAGATCGAGCATACGAATAATTAGAGAAATCACGATTAGAGCCTGTCCTTTTAAATTTCTTGTAATATCTAGATTTCAAATTTTTTAAATGTGACAAATTCCGAGTAAACCAGGGAGGTTTGAGCGAAAAACAAGCATTTGTCGAAGGGACACACGCATCAAATATAATGTTTAGCGTATCATAGAAAAATGATGCAGCTACATTCACGTCATCACAATTCATCAAGCGGGACCAGTCAGTGGAGGTTAAAAGTTCGTTTAACATAGTAAAATTAGCCTTACGAAAACAGCGGCGACGGACAATAGCAGGAAAAGAAAAATGTGGTTGAGGCGCACTAATAAGGATTTCAATATCCAAAGAAGGGTGATATGAATCCTCAGGAATAGATAACGGGGAAGATCTGGAGACTGACACAATAGCGGGATCATTGGCAAAAACCAAATCAAGGATTCGATTTAAACAGTTTTGGACGACATTTATTTGCAGTAATGGCAAATCGAGCAAGCCGTCCAGGAATTCGTTATAAGAGGACGAAATAACAGAGTTAGAAGAAGGTGACGAAACCCATGAAATGGTTGGAAGGTTAAAATCGCCTAAAACTAAGAGATTGTCGCGATTATGTAAAAGCGAATGAACATAGTTAATTGCAGCCAAGTGTTGCAAATAAATTTCAGTAGTAGATGAAGGAGGAATGTACGAACATGTTATAAAACATGAAGAGTTATGCAAACTTATTTTGACACAAATGAATTCAATGTCCAACGAAGTATCTACTTTAACTAAGCTAGAACAAAGTTTTACATCAACAGCAATAAGGACACCTCCACCACGGCGGACAGAGCGATCAAGCCTGTATACTACAAAGTTGGAAGATAAAATTTCATGGTCAGAAACTGAAGAGTTTAACCACGTTTCTGTAAGGGCAAGAACATGTGAGTCAAAAGAAAAACTATTCGTAAACAGAACATTAAGTTTTGTTAAAAGACCTCTAACATTCTGATATTTAATAGAGAGATGAGAAATTAGTTTTTTGAAATGCTAGAGGCTGGAACAGAAGATGGGACAGCTGAAGGTAAGGTAACTGGTTGAGGCCGAGGCTTTTGAATAGATTTAAATTCATGAACAATCATATGTGGTGGCCAAAAGTTTGGATCACATAGTCTGTCAAAATCACCTATAGGGACGGAAATTTTGAACGACGAAATTTCACGAGGCTGTGAGAATTTAAATTTCTCAATGGATATGTTAGGATTGTTGCCAATATCCATATAAGATACTAAGTCTTCACAAGAAGTGTCCGCCGCCAGACGAGACACAAAAATATGTTTACGCGGCGCGACTACTTTAAGAGTAGGTCTAGGCGGAGGCAAATCAATAGAATAATTTGAGGATTGCGGTGGCGTAGAGGGCTTCGTCTTTAAAGAATCAAGACAAGGGGCCGGAGTTAAAAACGAAGCAAGCAGCGGCGATCCTGGAATTGGAGTTAAAGGAGAAGTGGGAGGAGCAGAGGGAAGCGGAAGGCGCAATTGAGGGGCTGAACGCTTTGGAGGAGTTGCAAAATTATATTCGCTAAGCAGTTTAAGGTCATTATCAAACTCAGACGACATTCGATTAGCCAGCTTTTTAAGCTTGAGAAACTCATTTCGAACGGTATTGTACATTCGAGAAAAGTCACCTTGCATTTTAAAGCATGAAGGGCATGACCACCTAGTACCGCCACAGGTTGGTTTGGACTTACCATATAACCTGTCAAAGTCACGGCCAGTCAGCCCGGCGCACTTTAAATGAATAACATTGTCACACAACCAGCAAGTAAGGCAACGAAGCTTTTCATCATCAAACACATCTTTGCTCATACATAATTCAAAGCAGCACGACATAATACAAGCGATCCTACAATTTCTATTGGGTACAAAAGAAGCAAAACGAACAAATGAGAGGGCAACAACAAAATCCAAAAGAAGAGCACAAGTCAAAGAAACTCACCACAAAACTGAGAGCTGGGAGCACGCTGTAACTGTAAAAACTTACACAAGCGAGCGCTTAAAACAAAAAACTAGCAGAGAGCTCGCTCACACACAAAACAATAATAAAGTAGGAAAAGCACTAACAACAAAAACCGCGCAAGCAATGACGCTATTTAAATAATGCAAATAAAAAGTATTTAAAGAATGAAATGCACTGCCAATAAGCAAAACACAAGTCCACTTCAACTTAAAATGTTATGAGTTGATAAAAATTTAATAAGTGATTATTAATATAATATAAACACCAAAAATAAAATTTAAAAGCAAGAGCACCGAAAAAACACGTCTGACACTCTCAAGAGAACTTTCGTTGTTATAGAGTACACTGAAAAAAAAATCAAGTATTTCGTATTTAAAACGCTACATTTCGAACTTGATATCAAGCCAAGCACGGATTTGTTAAGATGAAGTACTCGATTCTTAAATTAAATATGATTTTATTATATAGGACGAATTTCATACTTAATTCAAGATAATTTTTAAACTTATTTCGAGTATCCGTGCTCTTGGAGGAAGTATCCCATATCTTAGTCTAAGTACGTGTTTAACATGAATCAAGGTTGTTTAAGTAACTTTAAAAGAGTTTAAAATATTTTAAAGCAAGAAAGTGAGTCTGGATTGAAGAACGATTCTATCTTGGATCAAGTACAGTGAAATTCTTTTGAAATTTAAATTAAGTATACACTAGATTGGTATTGGTTCTGAATATCTGAATTGTAGAGTGATACCAGTGGATTTGGGTATTCACGGTTGCTGTTGAGTTGAGAGGTTGAAAAGTCGAGGACTTTTTCAACAATAAAATAACTCAGTTTTGTCGCAGCCCAGGGGAGATAGAAAATCTTTTTTAGTAGGGATATTCACGTTTGGTGCTGAGTTGAGTAGTTGAAAAGATGAGGACTTTTGCAATAACAAAATAAACAGCGTTGAGTTTAAACTGTCTAGTTTTCCTCTAAGCAGGTGAGATAAAAAATCATTTTAAAGTGAAAAGTAGAAGTTTTACACTTTGGACTTTTGTAAGAAAAAAGTAAACAGGGTTCATTTTCAACTCTTAACTCAATTTTTTTTATCAACTTAGACCAGCGGTGGGCACTTAGACGGCACGCGTGCCAAAGAGCTTTCACACGTACGAGAAAAGAGCTTTTTATCGTAAAAGCTCGTCTCGTACGTGTGAGCTAGTTTTACAATGGAACGCAAAGCAGAACCGCATGGCAAGACACGAAAGAATAAAACTCTATGATATTGTCGAATTTAATGACAACTATGCCAAAAAAAAAAATGATTTCTCCATTTTACCTCGGTTTTTGCGAAAGCTCTTTTTTGTTTACGCACACAGGCACAAAAATTGCATTAGTAGTTTTGCCCACCGCTGACTTAGACCCTATTTTAGTTTTTAGAAAGTGTTGCAAAACACGTTCCTCGATGCATTTTCAACACTCTAGTACTTCAACATTTTTATTCATTTTATGACGTACAAAAAAAAGTAAACAAGTGACTTTCAACTTTTTTAAATGAAACAAGTGTGTCTTTACTTAATTTACCAAATACCAATACAAAGTAAAATAGACAAACGCAAACTTTATCGAGAAAGAAAAGGCACAAACTCAACTCAAAAGTTAACAAAAAGGGCGTTCACGCTATAGCCTGTTGAGTTATTGTGCAATATTTCAGGCAACCGTGAACACCCTTGTTAGTTTGCAACTGGTTTATTTAATGTTTTGCCATTTTCGAACACACAGGCGCGCTACAGAAAGTTATTTTTTGGAATAGATCTAATCAGAAAAATTTTGTTCTCCAAATTTATTTGCGAGTTTCTGTTTTCTGGCATTTACTAAACTATAAATTTAAGTTTATTATCTAGTACAATTCCAAGTATTTAAATTGGACGTCAATATGTATTCTTACGCGTTTGGGTGGAAAAGATACCCTATATCTTCACGGGGTAACGAATCATCTTATATTTTTTTAATCATTTTATTTAGAAATTTTAGAGCTATAATGAATATAATGGCCTTGTCTTTTTGCAAATAAAGTTTTTTTTGCTTTGTAGTAAGTAAGTCAGTTAAAAAAAATGTCTTTGGCAACAAGGTTTCGGAGAGAGCTAAGCCAAGAGAATACTATAGTAGGTCTCTCTCGTGAAGGGTCTATGCTGGAAAATATTTTTGTAGACTGTTTTGATAAAGAATTTTGTATATTTTTATTTTATTTTTTATTTTAACAAATTAAATCTAGTATTTAATACTAAACTTAATATTTCTTTAACGAGCTCTAGCTACTGGGGCCTTCGAATCGGAATTTTGTATATATATTATAAGTATCTTGGAAAGTTTCAAAAAGCTTTAATTTTGTTTACACAGCTATCAACTAATGAAACTATTCAAGGCTTGCTTAAAGCTGCCTTAAAAAAAATATCCAGTTCCTTTAAGCTAAAACGCGATTTAAGGTAAATATTTGAAATATACTTAATTGCTTTACAGCAACAAAATATGCCAAAACATTAACCAAATTGAATTCGCATAACACACTCTTTACCCTCCAACGAAAAAAACAGACACACAGACGCAGATCCAATCATCCAGACAAAACCACCCAGAAGGCTATGCCCCAGCTCCACTACAAGTGCCAACTCATAAGCCACAGAAATGCAAAACCGCCATAATAAAGGATAATGTCGGCGCATATTAAATAAATGACTTCCGTTCTCTATGCCGACTACTTTGACTAGTAGACTACGATGTCGTCGAGGAAGTCTTCGCCCTTGCAGCCACTCCCTGCAAATGTTTACTCAATGAAAACAAGCGAAAGGATATTGAAATGAGTTGGAGTTGAAATGCAAATTCATGCCAGTGGGAAATGACGTGTGCACATTTTCACAGGAGTTCCACTGGGCAGCAGGATGATTTGGCAAAAAAAGAAAAAGAAGCGAAAAACTCAAGTGGTTTAATTAATACAACTTTTCAAAAATGTTGAAGCACGGTTTAAGTGTGTTTTAAAGACAGGAAGCTGTGCATTTAAAGCTATATGAGATTAGTATTTTGGGGTACTCCAACATTGACCTGTTGCCCCAGAAAAAGAGTTCTCAGCCTACTGTGCGCTTGGTTGCAAGCCAGCGCTAATTACAAGTCCAATTGGCCGATCCCTCAATGTGGCCCAACATGGTCAGAGCAGCGATCTTGGGCCTAATCGCTCTTTAAGTACACAGCAGTGGCTTAAACGCGAATTACGCCCAATGTGTGGCTTAGTCGCTTGGACGCAGACTCATGACCATTTAATGTAAACAATAATTAAAAGCCAAGAACTGCACCACTCTGTCTGTCCGTGACTATGGTCAACACTATGAACAAATGCCGCCTCAAGAGACTGCCAACTTGGCTGGCTGACTGGGCTTGTGGGCTTGGCCGTGAGGGGCTAGTGTCTGGCGGTGCAAAATGCTAAGATTTTATGGCTTAATAGCTGCTGTTGGACTCTTGATTATACTTATTTGTATGTAGACCTGAACTTGGTGCTTTTATAGTCACACAGCGGAACGTCAAGCCCTTGGAGCGTTCCAGCTTATTTTGGATTAAAAGATTCTTACCTAAAGTGGTTTATTGTATGTTTAAGTTCCAACTTTGTAGTATATTAAATATGAGTAGAATTGCAAGATTCCGAACATAATCAGCGATTAAGCTAGATCGGTAAGTTTTCTAGGACACCTGCTGCTTTTAGACCAAGTCCCTCATATGATCTTAAGGTTTCATTCTAAGATGTTGTTTTTGTGTTTGTCTACTTTGCCATTTTGTCTACAATGCCATAGGGAAATAAAAAGTCTTGCAAGTTGTTCCACTAAAATTCAACTAATTAGTTTAGTATTACAGTTGGGGTATTCACGGCAGCTGTGGGTTTAAGGAGTTGAAAATTTGTGTACTTTTGCAAGAAGAAAATGCACAGGGTTGAGTTTCAACTCTCAGTTCAACTTGTCCTCAACCCAAACTCTACTCAAGTTTCAAGCAGTCTAGTTGCGGAGAATGTACGCTGTCGTTGGCATTTTTAGCACTCGAATATTTCGAGATTTTTTAGCCATTTTGTGACATAAACAGCAGCCATAAAAGTAAACAAAGTGATTTAACATAAATTAAACTGGATTAAACAAGTGGGTATTGTGCATTCTTTTAACTGAATTATTAACAATAGCTCCCTATCACGTGCCAAATTTAAAATTAACAAATTAAATCAAAATAAGGAAAGAAGAAGAATTAACAAATGAAAATAAAATAAGGAAAGAAGAAGCACAAACTCAACTTATAAACTAGTAATAAGGGTGTTCACGCTTTAGACAGTTGAGCATTTGCGCAACTTTGCACCGCTTCAACCAAATAGCAATCGTGAATACCTTAGATACCTTTTTATCTTATATATTGCAATACAGAGACCATAAGAGCACAATTTTATTGTAAAATACGTATAACCTATAATCAGTTGAAATTAATGCCACTATCTTGCCCGTACAATTTTTAAAATTCTTTAACAATTATTTTCCATAATATACAGTGCTTTTCAAAACTATAGGACACCTTGCAGTTTTATGTTCAATTGTAAATATCTCTTTTAGTGGGGGTGATCGACCAAAGCTTTAATTGCCACAATAACTGTATATTATTGGATCTTTCGATTTACCGTTAGACCTTTGCATTATTTCTTCCCACGATTTTTCGGTATAGGTTATTTATTCACATGCGACTTTTTCTGCAATTTTAAGCGTTTCATAACTATAGGACAGCAGTCTTTTATAAGGAAATTAAGTTCAAGGATGGCATAAATATATTTTTTTAAATTTTAAATCACTTTTTGTTCATTTTATAATATAACTCCGCTAGTTATGGCTTTTAGTTAAGAGGAGAGAATTATAGCCAATAACGACATGGGGCTTAGAATGATCAAGATTTATGAAAAACATATAAAACGATAACATAATTACATTTGAAATTTCTTTAAAAACATTAAGAAAATCGATTACTAATCGACATATGAAAAAATCATTAAAATCTAAAAGATCGATTTAAAAAGTGATCCGCTTCACTTATTTCCGCTCATATGTATTATTTGCGTGAACCACGTTAAAAAGCGGAAAAAAATGGAAATGAAATGATGTTTTAAAATATAATGACTGGGCATCACGAGATGGAGTAAGACCTTATAAAGAGTGTTGGTTTATTCCCATAGGTTAAAGACTTTCAAGTCTCTATATGGGCGCATCATATTACACTGGACCGCAACTAAGCCAAACCAAACAGTGCATTTTCGTGGTACATCGGTATTTGATGGAAAGTGAAAAACTGATGAGAATTTAAACAGTAAACGAAGATATAAAAGTATCATAAGTTTGAGCAAGAAGGAGACGTATCTGACCAGTTTCCCAGTTTTGTCATTAAACTGATTTCTAGTGGGCGTTTTACAAAATATTTTCATATTTTCGTCGCCCTTTTTGTAACTTCTTTCAATATAATATTTTCTATCCGATGTTAATACATGGAAATTCTTCCGTAGCTCTTTGGGCACAGATTTTCATATTTTGGCCAAAACCCAGTTATTACCATAATAGTTTTTTTTAGAGTGATTAAATCTTACATACGTGTTCCTAAAGGATTGAAATTTTTTTCTGGGAAGTTTGAGCCTCCTCAGTTTTTTTTAAGATATTGATAATCTATACCAAAATCGGAAAATTTTTTAAAAAAACCAAAAAAAAAAAAATTTAACTTAAATAAAAAAAAAAATTTTTATTCGAATTGGACCATATTTCATTCAGAGGTAGATTGAGCTCCACATACATTGAAAAAATAGCCTATACCCAAAATATTGAATGGCTTTGGAGTTATAGCCCCAAACAGTTTCAGCTTTCCAAGCCAATTACAAAAAGACGACACCACCAATTCATGTGGTTTTTAAAAGTTATAATTTTTTGGTATGCTCTTTCAATTTCCAAAAAAAATTTCAAAAATCCATATTTACATTTTATACGTTTTTTCGTCCAAATTAATAATTTTTACATTTTTTGATTTGCATCTTTGTAAGTTTGCTATAAAATTTTTAAATTGAACACTTTTTTTACATTTTAGTACAACTTTTGAAAAAATGGTTATTAAAGCATACTTTTAGGCAGCTAAAAAATTCAAAAAATAATAAAATTGCTTAGGGGACAATTTTTAAAATTCAACTTTTAGACACAAAATTAAATTTCCGAAAATCGTGAAGAATAACATTTTCTTGTAAAATATATAAAGAAATTTATAAAATGTATTTCGATCAAATATCGAGTGGTAGTCGGACGTACCCGTAAAGCAAATTAGCCAAATGATAAAAAAACCAACAAAATATTTATAACTACTCGAATATATTTAAAACCCAATAGTTTTTAAGATCAATTTTATTTATTCTCTGAAGTAATTTTTATAAATAATAAATTGAATGAAAATTTCGTAGCTACATGTATCATGGTAAATTCAGGTTTTTTTTCTGTAAATTATCGCGAAAGCTCATAAAATACAAAATGTCAACTTTGATTGCTAATAACTTGAAAACCACTAATTATAATTTAATTATTTTTTTTTTCACAGGATACCTTAATATGTGTAAAATCATTTTAAATTGTCATTTTGTCCAAATTTTGACTTTCTTTTGGGGGACTTTTGGCTTTTTTTTCAAAAAATTTGCTTAAAATAACGAAGCATTGTAAAATTTTATAATTGAAGAGAAAATGTTTTTATAATGTAAGTTGAGATATTTAATTAGAATTGGATATAAAAATTATATCGAGATCGGCTGAGTACAATCAGAGATATATATATATATCTTAAACTGAATAAGAAATGTTGAAGATAAAAATAATTTTTTACATTTATTTGTAAACTTAAAATAGCTTTTAGTCTCTAAGATCTAGATGCTCACTAGCCGAGGTGACGTTCAGTATTTTTGAATTAAGAACTTACGCCTCATCTGCCTTAAAATCTTTCTCTTATAAGTTCAGCATAATCTTTGTAAATCTTGCCATAACTATTTACAATTAAAAATGTAACTTTTGTACATAATTAGAAATTTTTTAATATTTTTTCTAGCACATTCTCCACCTTGTTATTATTCACATACAAACTCTTGTTTCCGGATCTTCCGCGTCCTCTCTCTCTCCTTCTCACTAACTGACTCTCTTCAATGTCAACTTATTGTTGTTTGTTATTTACATTTTACATAGCTTAAAATTACCCTTTGACGTCACAAATCTGCCCATGCTCTCGCAAAAATTTTTGTTATTGCATTCGGGGCGTGTCCTTGTTGCACTTGCAATTTACAGATTTGGCGCAGCGTTTTGTGCGCAGACATGTTCTCCTTTTCTACAATGTGCAAGGACTTGCCAGCAGTATCCAAGCGTCTGCATTTTGCAGTCGCTGCAAGGACACTCGCCATTTGTTTTCGTTGTTGTTATTGCTGTATTAATGAAACTTTTGCTCCTGGCAATGGCAACGCCCACATGGCCAGCCATTTGTTGTGGGCGGGTGTCGAGTACGGTGCAGATATATTTATATTTATTTAGAAAATTGCATTTTTGACATTGCAGTTGGATGGTTTTTTTTTTTCTTTTTTGTTCCAGTTGTCACTTTTTCGATATGGAACTAAGTGGTTTTTGCCTGCAGCTCTTTCAATTTGATTTTGTGCACAAATTAGAAGAAGTTCCGTAATTTCGTGCGTGACATTTCATATCAGAGTAAGTGCATCGTAGGGTTCTCTTGAAGCAAACGTGACTTGGCAGATATTACCGAAGCTTACTTAAATGGAAGCAAAATATTTTATGGCTGCTCAGATATTTTTATATTTACAAGTACATGGTTATTTTGTTACTTATGTGGTTCCTAAAGTTTAGTGTTCTTAAATTTCCGTCTCTTTTAAAAATTGCCAACATTTCTTTAAATAATATCTTCAATAAATTAAACTTTAGCCAAACAAAATATTAATCATACGCTGCGTTGTGCGTCTTGCACAAATGTTTACCTAATTGACTTGCAATATTTTCTACTTTTAAGACAATATGCATTTGTTGGACAGACGACAGTAGCGCCTTTGGTGGAATAAATCAAAGCAAAAATGTCTTTAATCTTGACGACTCCGCACTTAGTTGGCAGTTTGCAGTGGCAAGTTGGTAGTTGGCAGTTGGTAGTTGGCAGCTGGCTTTGGGGTTTGTGCGCCTGGGTTCTTCTGGGTCGGCTTGCAAAAGTTGGGTTAAGTGTGCGCCGGCGCGCCTGTAATGCAAGCCATATATCATTAAAGCGACAGACATGGCGCATGACACGCCCACTTTTGAAGGTTTGTCGCCTTAATTACTCTAGACTCTCAGCTAGCCGAACTGACACTTTGCAACACTAACTTCTTGCAGCAACTTGCAACATGCCCAGAGTGATCTCTTGATGAATGAAATGCGGCACAAATGTTGTGCCTGATGGTTTCTTGGTTGACCGAGCTGACTGCAATGATTAGCCGTCTGCTGTCTCGATTGGTGGTAGCAACAAATCATTTGTCAGGAGCATGCATAGAATGCGTATTTTATGCCCAGTGGCAAGCGGAAGCTGTAATGAGTTATTCCAGTGTAGCGCCAATGAGCGAACAACAATTGTGGCAATTAACTTGGCAACTTCCAGAGTCAAACATATACGTACTACGGACTCCCACATTACTTACACCAACGAGGGCAGGCTGAAAGGTAATCGGGTAAGCAAACGATTTGTGCAATCCCAACATTGGGCCGTGCTCCGGAAAACGAACAAAACAAAACGAACAATTTTATTCGGATTCGTTTTGGCGTGCTCCCAAATCCGAATTTTTTGCACCACTCACATTTCATTTTTCAACATATTTTGCCAATTCGTTTTAATTCCTCTTGCAACAAAACATTTGGTTTCAAACCACATAAAAAAATTTGTTTTGGTGAAATTGGGAGCACCAAAAATTCGGTTTCAAAACGAATCCGAATAAAATAATCGGATTGGTTTTCCGGAGCACTTCCGATTATCTTGCTTATTATTAATGAGCTGTGCTAATATTTTTAAGAATTTTAGAAGGTATTATTTTGAGTTAGGAAAAGGTAACACATGCACGAATCTAGAATGGAGTCTGGGAAAAAAAAAATTATTTATTTGCTATACCTATTCTGGCCAGTGGTGGCATTTTAATTGAGCAGTAAAATATTTTCCGATATTCCGTTAATATTCGAAATTCATTCTCAACATTCCTTATTTATTTGCGTAGTAGAATGGCGTGCTAAAAACGAAAATGTAGTTTAAATTTTTTCAATAGAATTTGAGATGTAGCTAACTGTATCTTTTTTAATCTTAAAGAAGAACTTAGGGATTTTTTTTTTTAAATTACAAAAAGTTAATTTTTATAAGTTTTGTATTTTTAAAAACGTTATAATAGTTTCTATGCTTTCTTCTCTCTTTTTGCTACTCATTTTATACAAATTTCTATAAATTCCATGTTTTGCTAAGAAATGTCCGCCGACCGATTTCGAAATCGAACAAATTCCAATATTTATGAAACAAATTTAATTTTTTAAATATAAACGCAAAAAAAGTGGACTGAACACTGTTGAAAAAGTTGCTATTTGCAAATAAAAAATGGAATTCGTTTAAGAACAACTAGGGATACTTGCAAAAAAGTGAGGGAATTTTTTTTTTCATTCCAAAAAATGGTTTTGTCGAAATATCTGAAAATTATTGGAATACATTTTACTCTGGAAATAATTAAGAAATTTTATGAATACTTATTTATTTTTCAAGGTCTAAGCATTTGTTATAGTACTGGCTTGTATATGGTTATCGGTCTGAATTGTGACAATGGCCTTTTTCGAAATTGATTTCCCAAATAAATCCCCTAAAAGGTTTCGACTGAATTTTACTATGGAAATAAATAAGAAAAATTATGAAAACCATTCTTTTCTTTACTATGGATATAAGTTAGAAAAATTATAAAAACGATTTTTTTAAGTTCAAAAATTGTGCTATCGTACTGCCTTATACATATATGGTTACCGGTATGAATTATCATAAGGTCGTTTTTCGCAGTTGATTGCTTAAAATAAATACGCTTAAATTTTTAAATTAAATTTAATTTTACTAAGGAAATGAATAAGAAATACTTTGAATAAGTATCTTTTTCAAGTTCTTAGCTTGTGTTATTGTACTGCCTTGTGTATGTTTATCGGTGTTATGCTTCGGGCCTTGAAGTTGATTTCTCAAAATCAATCCCCTATTTCAACAGTTTCTTGGTCTCTTGCGGATATCTTCATCTTCAAACACTTAATAAAAATGGTTACATGCCTACGCCTTGGTTAACTGAGAGACATTTTTGCACCCATCCGGCAGGCAGCTTCTTAATATCTAAACTTAGATGGAATATATTTTTCACTCGTATTGGCGGTCCATCTCAAAAATATATATTCCATCATGTTTAAATTTATTATAAGTCTGATACCGTTTGTAGAGAATCCCTATAAACAATGTCCAATTTATTTTTGATCAAATTATTTTTTATCTTTTTTAAATTCAAAAACGGAACGAACTCACGAAATTTAAATTCATTTATTTTTGCGAACAATCCAAAGTTTTTCTCTTCCAAAACTACGAAAAATAGAGACAGCATTTTGGAACCATCAAGCTTATAAAAAAAAAATCGCCGTTCCATTGTTTATTGAGCTCACATATTTCTTATATGCTCCAGCTTACCCAGTACCAGGCCTGTCGATAGGCGGGTCGTAGGTATTCCCCCCCTATGCCCAGTTTCTTCTAAACAGCTCGTAGACGGAAAAAAACATTCAAGTTCTTCGGGAATAAGGAACAGCCCGACAATAGTCAGCACCGGGTCGGTACTTTTCTTCCGAATGCTTTGCATAATACTTGGCACAGCTAGAAAACATCGATGTTTTCGATTCTTTTAACTGGAAAACATCGATGTATTGATATATCGAAGTTTAAACCAAAATAATATAGTATCGGAAAAAAAATATTCTGTTCCAGGCAGAATTTTTGTATTAAGCCACGATTTTTAAAATTCTTATAGAAAAAGTAAACAGTGAAAAACTTGTGCGCGGGTATAGAGTTTCTTAATGGAAAAAAGATTGTAGCTTGGATTTTCTTTTAATTGGATGAATAAAAATTTTTTCCAAGCAAGATCTGCGTTGAGTTTTGGTTTGTATTTATTGTGTATATAATTATTTTTTATTGAAAGAAAATGTAATATTTTTGTATTTCTGATATTGACGGTCTCAAACTGAGACACTGTTCGCAGTATCTTCTAAAGCTTTTTTCCAATTCGAATAATTAATTATATAATAATAATAAAATAATAATATATAATATAATTAATATTATAATATTTATACCCTATACCAAACGTAAGTGTATACTAAGGTTGGCATATGTATATTGCATAGAAAAGGAGACACAAAGCTATCTCCAATATGGTCAGGAGTACAATCGAAATGGATCTCGAGATGAATCTTTTATTAGAACATGACTCAATTGCTACCAGAGTTGAGTATATTTTGGCATAAGAAACTTATGTTCTGCCACGCCTCCAAGTGATCCACACTAAATGCTTGCTAATATGGTTGCTTGGCTTGGCCAATTACTTTTCAGCCTACCCTCGTATGCAAACACCTTTCACACACACTCACTGTCAATGGTATGGAGCTTGTACTACCTTGAGTTTATAAACCACTAAAAATAATTTACGACTTTCTTAGGAATTTAAATTTCAACGCCATCGCGGCCTTTTCCTTAGCTCTATGCCACAACCCTCTCCCCCTGCATTCAGTCAGTTTCTTCATTTTTTTTTTTTGTGGAATGAAAATTTATGCGGTGCATATGTGTCTTGTGGTACAACCTGTTTGTATGTTGCACCCACACACACACTTGTACACACACCAATACATGCTGGTTTTTATTTCCGCTTAGATAAGTTTATTTCATAAGCGACACTAAATTATATGCCAAGAATGTTGGCTCGTAGACATCTTGCTTATTGTTCTTGGCCCTGACTGTTGTTGTAATTTATGCAAAAATATTTTCGCTGAAAAATAAGCACTCGGAAAGCTCTGGCAGTGCCTGTATAGCATGAAATACTATCAGCTCCTTTGGTTCGTGCTCTCACGAGATATCGTAGCAGCCAAGTTACTGGGCCGTGGTATCTGCGGCCTAGCACGTAGTACAAATAGTTTTGATAAATGTTCAACTTGTTTGGTGCATGTTGGCTTTGGATGTGTCGAGGTTGTCGCTTGCGGTGGTGTGTGGTACTGGAGGAATTGGTATGGGAATGGCAATGGGAATGGAAATACTATGAGGGGTAGTGCTGCCCAAGATAATAAAATAAACGTTTTTGAATCTTGACTGTTCATGTTGTATTTACATGTTTTATATTGTTCTCAAGATGGCTGGAAATAAATGGTTTCAGTTTTGCGAGACGGTTTTGGTTTAAAAAATCTTGAAAGTCGATTTTTGATTTGGATATTTGGGAGTTTAGAGCATATATTTTAGGAGTTTATATGATAGCTATTTTCGTAATTCGGAACACTAAATATATTTAAAAAAATCAATAATTCAAAAATTCTAGATTCCAAAATTTAATCGTGGTGATAGTCATAAATTGCTCTGTAAGCTGAGTTAGCATTTAATAATAAATTCTAAGAATATTTTTTAGGAGTAATTTTTTTGACAGTTTCCATACCCTATACCAAAGGTAAGGCGTATATTTAGACATCGCTGATCTCCCAAATTAAAAATATGGTCAGGAGGAGAAAATAAATTGATCTTGATCATGTCCATCCCCGTCTGAACGCCTAGATTTTGATGACGATAAGAGCTAGGTTAAAAAAACTTGACATTTGAACAACTTATAGTATGTAAAAAAGCAGGTTTTTTTCTTCCTCCACGCCTCCTACCATAACCAAACAAAAAAAAATGTGGTACAGTCGAGGCGGTGCCCGACAGTGGAATACCCTGTACCTTTTGTGTCAAAAAAATTTTTCCTACATATTCCATCTAAGAACTTTCCAATTGGAATATATTTTTTTTTGGTGAAATTCGATATTTATACCTATAAGTTCAATAAATTTTTACCCAATTTGATGAAACTCGAATGTTACAACAAAGAACTTATTTAAAGTATACGGGGTAAGTTTCAAGTTGGTATGTTGAGGGGTGTGGGAGAAAACACGGTAAATGGATTGCGGGGGGTGGGAGGACCGCATCGATAAAATTTGGATGTGGATTTGTTCATTAGAGCCACATGAATGAGCTTACCAAAAATTGTGATTCTAGGTCACTTGTAACCATAATTACGAGGAGTCAAATATTGATGCACTTTATGGGCAAGGGGCAGTGAAATTTGTACATTTTTGACTATAACTTCTGTTGTATTTGTCCGATTTTGTTCATTTTTTACACATAGATGCATGTATCCACAACGCATCGCTCTGTTTAATTTCAAATGAAAAATGAAAAAAACGGTGTGGCTAAAAACCGCGAAAATCTACAGCGGGGGAACGGGGAAAGATATTGACATGATTCAACAAACTTCATCTGCTTAGGAAATATGCGCACCAGCTGGGAAAGTTTCGTGTCACTAGCTCTTATAGTCTCCGAGATCTAGGCGTTCATACAGACGGACAGACGGACAGACGGACGGACGGACATGGCTCAATCGCTACCCGAGGTTATGATAAGCATTTTGGTATAAAGGACTTGGGGTCTGCCACGCCTCCTTCTGTCCGTTACATACATTGCACAAATCTAGTATACCCTTTGTACCTATAGGTACAGGGTATAAAAATTTCAAAGCGTTAAATTTTCAACTTCTCTTTTTTCGCTGTGTTTTATATTCCTCTAAATTAGATAAATATATAAAGAATAAGATTATGATGGTATCAATTCTAATTGAACAAATAAAAAAAGCAAGCATAAAAGAAATTGAGTTTTCATAAAAATTTCTTTGAATTGTTGGTCAATGATATCCCGAATTTGGGATATCCCATTTGGGATTTTTTTTTTTTATATGATTATATGAAGCTTTGTCATTCCCTGCGAAAATTTTCGAGAATCGAACCTGAAACTTCCTATATGCACATAAAGGGGGTTTTTTAGAGTTACTCAAGTTTAAATCAGAATAAAACAAAGAAATATATTTTTAATATCAATGAGACGGGCTTTATTGGATAGAAAATTAATGTTTAAATATGATGGTGACCACATCATACGGCTGGCGCATACAAGGCGCAATCTGGAACACCAATTATCACAAAGTTTCCGCAGCATTTGCGGCCGTATTTCGCCAATAACTCTTGGAATGTTGATTTCCAGGTGTTGAATTGTGTCTGGTTTATCGACGTAGACAAGTGACAGTAATTTTCTGTGGATGTAATGCTGTTTCGACAAAAGCTTGTGGATTATCCTCACTCCAAATGCGAAAATTCTGCTTATTTACGTAGCCATTCATCGGAGAACAAATTTTGAATTTTGAATAAGTTTGACGAACGGAACCAAATTTCAACAATTTGCAAGCGTTGCTCTGGTGTAAGTCTATCCATAATGAAATGTAAAACCAAACTCAACAAAAAGCGCTATCAGCTGTTAAGTGGGTTGTCAGATAAAGCATTGTTGCCAACTCAAAGTTGAAAACCTCTAAAAACATGCATTATTATCAATAACGACTGGTTTAATCTTAGTCGTTCCTGGAGTTTCAATATTTATAGCTCTTCTGAATCTTTAAATTTATGTGTATATAGAACTGCAACCGGTATCAGTCACTATGCGGTCAAATCACATGGGCTGCCGATCTCTGATTTACACCGACACGAGGCCGAAGCAAGCCGAAGTCGGAAATTCGAGCACAGCTGTGAACAAAATTATTACTCAATTCAACTCAGCTGTATGTGTAGAAGCAGTGTACAATCAAGTCAGTCACAATATACCGCAAATGATCGCATGATTGAAAACTGAAATTGCGGTATGACCGCATCCTGAACGCGTTCGGAAAAATTTTGATTCGTCCGGTACTTGAAAAAACTGAAACCTGTCGCGTTACCGCATCCGACTGGGAATGCATTTTCAGCAAACATGATTAAGCTGACTTGTTCATACCGGTTGCAGGTCTCTGATATGTACACCTATATATTAAATAAAAATATAAAATTAAAAATATGTTTCGTTATAGAGTAGGATTTTTTTGAATAAAAGACTTGGAATAGTTATGGCATAATAGCTTTGAGATTTATTTCTACCAAGAGCTATGGGTCCAAGGGTTCTTGTAAGTTAAGGTAAAAATTTGTTTTTCTATCATAACACCTAGAAGGTAGCAAGTATGCCCCCCTTATTCAAAAATTATTAGGACCAGTTCTTCACATGCATTCAATTGTTTAATATTAGGCATCCTTCTATTATACCAAATAGAATTGAACGAGCTACTTCTGAATGCTTAAATTAACAATATTTAAACGTTACGCAAATCTTGCAATTCAATTAATGGGTTTAAATTTCAAAAGTTTTGTGGGAACTTCGCGAGTTTTAGACAAAAATTACTAATATAAGCCACATTGCCTAGAAGCTGTAAAACTATTTTATGTAAACGCACAGTCTTCAAAAACGTTATGTTAACTCACGCAACATAAAGTAAATACAAAAAACTTCTTCCAATTTTTTGGCATACCATCCGCTAGAGTTTTTTCTACTTAGCCCCAAACTTTCCTCGTAGAAAGTCAAAACTTAAAGCGAACAGCAATACATTTATATAAATTGATATAATCGTTGTCAACATTAGCTTTAAATTTTAGTACAGAGTATATTATAGTTTGTGTGCTAAAAAATTGTCGTAAAGTTCGTTAAAGCGAAGTATGACTGTACGGAATCAATTTTAAACAGCTCGAGTAAATTGATTTAAATTCAATGACATTAAGTGGCGCTATAAAGAAGCACATTTAAATCACTTGCCAAAGTTTTTGTTTTTTCTTTTCGTTGCTGCCCCAAGAACACATGCTGGCTATGTGAACCCTAAGAGAGAGAGAAAGAGAATCAGGAATCTGGTATCTGGTATCTGAAAGTCTCCGCGTCTGGCCGTCTTGCTGCCTGTTTAACATAATCCTGGCCCGTAACGCTGACAAAATGCGTCGGCAATTTGTTTATTGGCGCTGGAGCACATTTCTCTGCCCGTCTTCAGTGTCGTCATGGTCGTCTCGAGCTTCTCTGTCAGCTCTGTTGTCGCTTTCGCTGTTGTTGTCGATTGTCGGCAAACATGCCACAAACTACGCGTTGCAAATAAATCACCAAAAATATTTCAACTACACTGGCTACCCGCTTGCCGCTCGTTTCTCGGTTTGATTCGGTTTTGGTATGGCTGCCACCCCCTTGCCCATACCAGGAAGGCATATGTTTCCATATTCCTGTGGATAGAAGAGTCGGAAGTTTGCAATGTTTCAACAGGAAGTGCTTGGATTGTTTGTATTCCCTTTTTGTTGTTGTTGGAGTTCTTCTGGCTACTGTTGGCTTGACTTTTGTCTGACACTTTGACTTTTGCATTGAAAGACACGCATTGTATGCGACATCAGGCACATTTCCATTGATAGAGATCCCCGTAGTTGGAGTCTATATAGAGTATAAAGGATAGTGGAGCGAGTTGCGCTAATTCATTTGTCAAGTGCCTTCTGAATCATCAGCATTGTATTGTTTGCTCAAGGAATTGACAAATATGATTTACACAATGGCTAGACAGTTTATTGAACCGTATGATTTCGTATAGCTTTGGTTCTAAAAAGGCTAACTAAGAGATCTGATGTGTCTATGTTCCATCAATTATTTTTATATAGTAGATACTTATTTACTAAGATCTAATATAAAGTCTCTTAGGCTATTGGGCTCTTTAAATAGTTTGACGGAATATTTTTGATAACATAGTTGGTATACACTGATAAGAAAAAAACGGTCTGAACTTAAAGTTTTGGTTCATAAATCATGACCAGCGAAATTTTTTTTTTGTCAGTTTATGAATAACGAATTTTTAAAATAAGCCCAAAGAATCTTAATAATAATTATTTCATAGCGAAATAATATTAAAATAATAATGCAAAGAAATATCTAAAATCGTAAAAATATCTTAATTTCGGACTTTGAACAATTGTGAAATAAGATTTTAGTGAACTATTTTCAGAAAAATTGTTTGGCAACTTTTGAGATCGAAAAAATCTTAAGCATAAGAAAATTAAAAAAACAATACTATTTTTTTAAAAGATTTTTATAAAAATCTATGAATAAGACAATTACAGCTTGCTTATATCGATATAACGACTAACAATAACTGAGTGATATCGATAAACAAAACTTATGTAAGATTAAGTAAAAAAAATTATACATATTCGGTATGCTTTTTATTAACAAAAAAAAATTGTTAATAATAATGTTAAGCTTTAAGATGAAAGAGACTTCTTTTACGAACAAAAATTTTGTTCACGTGATATTGAGGAATAACTGAAAAAAGTGCCCAAAAACATGGTTTTCGAAAATATCTCGAAACCGGTGCTTAAGAAAAAAAAGGTTGCCATTTTCGTGTTTCTCGACCTCAAATTTCGCTAAAAAACCTTTTTAAAAAGGTTCATTTTTCATGAACTAGTATAATATATATTTTTTTTTATTTTAAAAATTTTTAGTCTTGCTTTAAAAGAATGATATTTAAAACAGCTGAAAATCTCTATTTAATATATTTTGTTTTTTCGTTTGGTCGTCTTTTGATCATTTTCGGTCTTATTTTATTAATATAATAATAATAATAATAGTATTATTCAATTTTTTTTTAATAAATTTTTTTCTTGTTGCTTGTTTGAGAATTTTTAGTCATGAGATCAAAATTTTTGGTCTTGTTTTATTTTTGATAATTATGTATTCTTAATTCAAAATAAATTTATTTTTCAATTCAATTAAATTTTATTAACTTAACCTTAGGCATTATGAAATACACTTGAAAATTAAATATTCTTAAAATAAAGAGTTCAGGCTTAATAAAAAAACCTTTTCTACTTAGTTGTTATTACTTATTCTAATTTTATTTCAAGAGTACTTGATCTTATTTTAAGAATTATGGTTTTGTTTTAAAAAAAAAAGTTTGCATTTAAGAATAAAATCAATTTTGACGTTCAATTCGTCGGGCAAAAATGCATAAAGGCAAGAATGCCCAAGATGCGAGGTGAGCAACCTGAACAACTAGGCACATAGGTAAAAATGTCTGACTAACAACGTGATCAATAACAATCGGCTTTTTACTAGTATCACATTGTTTGGTTTGATTACGATGTGACAAAGTGAACATCTCAATTAATTCAAGATTGTATTTTTTTAACATTGTACTGAGAATATTATTTACAGTGCACAATGGTCCAAAGGACTAATTTTTTAGCAATATAATGAAGATACAACCACTAAGGACTACCTAGTCAATGTGTGACTCCCCCCTGGGGTCAACCGGTACAACCTAATGAAGTCACAGCCCTGAAACTTTGCACAGACTCTTATTTAATAACAATAAGAACATTTGTTAAGATTGGTCAGGTTGGACTAGTATGTATATCATATAGCTACTATAGGAACGGTCGGCCGAAAGAATGAATCAGTAGGGGAAATTATTTATAAACCTATCAGTCATCCATTTTGTTTTATTTTATCCAATGATGTTAAGTTTGAAAAAAAACTGACAAGTATATATAGTAGATATAGAACCGATGAGAATAATTATAGTCTTTATTGGAAGAACTTTTTGGTTTTAAAAAACATCGCAAAGAAATTTTCAAATTTGCTATGGTACTGTGCTTGACCGAATAAGATCAAGAGCCTCTATTTACTACCAGGGCTGCATTATAAAGTAAACTATTATGATTTTTTAGAGGGCTACGATGCATGGATACTTTATAGTAACTTTTGTATGTGGAGATATGTGCAAAGCATATTATTTTCAAGTTGTGATCTGAAGAGACAGAAAACTATTTTTTTTTGTTTAAATTTTTGATATGTTTTTTCCAAGCTAATTAATTCATAAATTATTTATATTAAGTGATTTAGTATATTGCATATATAATGTAAAAATTGTATAAGTAGTTGAAGGTTTTCGCTGAAAGTAGAACTCGAGTAATGTGATAAAGATGGCTGGTTCGTATTCAATCAAGGGTTGGGAACTAACCCCATTCTACCAAATAGAAATTCACATTTTTAGCAAACTTACACCACAATAAATCAGCGTGAAATTCTTCAGGTAGGAATGAAATATTTGCTTTTGGCCACCATTTCGCCATTTTAACTTGCATTGTTTTAATTTCAAGCGTTTTTTTTTCACCACATTATGAATTTTTTGTTTCACACAACGTATGGCTAACATGTGGCACATAAATTATAAGGAACACACACATTCCCACATAGAAAAAAGAAAATGTGGCAAAAAGTGTAAATGAAAATGAGAAGAAAATATGTTAGCTGACATTGGACTTTTGAAGGGGTTAAGGATGAGCGCATTTTAGGCGCATCTCATTTATTTCAAATTCCTAATGAATGTGCGAAAGCTTCTTTTGTGCGTATGAAAATTTGTATGAGGTTGGGGGAGCGCCAAAGTCCTTGGTGATAAGCATATAAGGAATTAATGAGCTTACAACTGGTGCGTCTTAGAAGTTAAGTAAATTAAATTAAGACTTCTAAACATATGTTTTGCAAAATAATGAAAACAAAAAATATCTTAACAAAAATAAAATATTTCGTTTAGATTCTGAAATTATTTTGTTTCCGTAATGTAAGTACACACAGACACTCTACAAGTAGAAGATATATAACTCCACTTACTTAGAGCACCTCGAAAAAAATAAAAGGTTTAGGGGCATAATTTGTTTATTAATCAAGATATCGTAAACATTCGGAAGTTTCCAAGCACTGTACCAAATTCGGTTGACTACGTGATACATAAAGCCTATTGGATCGATTGCTAGAAAAAACGAATTTATGGCATAATTTGTTTAAGTTTCGTTTATTTATAAAGATGTCACAACGAAATTTGCCGTTCGGAAGTTTTTTAAGAGTTCCCCAAGTAGTATTTCGTAAATCCTCTTCAGAACACCAACTACTCACAAAAGTTTTTAGCTCTTAATCGTTTGTTAATGTATCTAAGCATTTTTTTGTCGATAAATTCCGGAAAGGAACGCAATGGAATTTCTTTTCGCTATTTTATCGCTACTAAAAGTAATATGTTTCAAAACTTTTAAAAATCGGCTAAAAGCTTAATATAGTTTTCATTACATGCTACTCGCATCGGGAATCGCAGCAAAGAAGCAGAGTACACTATAACATTGTAGATTCTAGGGAATGTTGTCGGAACACCATAATATAAAGTAAGTCATCAAACGTATGGTAATAAAGAACCTCTAAAAGATACATTACTCTTACTTTACTCAAATAAACATTCATTAATCAAGCTACTATAGCAATTAACACTAATTGATTGTTTTTTTTTAAGTAAAGGTGCTTGAAGTCACATTTTCATGCCATAACCATAATGCTACTTAGTCATAAATTATTAATTTCGTATATATTTAACAAACACCATGTGATGCCCAATTTTTTGCAGTCGTACATCTGCAGTCGTTGTGAATATGTCGTGCTACTTGGAAAAACATCTTGGATTGATTTTGGTTTTGGCTAAGATCTTTGGTGTCAGCCAGTGGAACTATGAAAATAAGCAAAAAATGTTTGTACGGTCAAAATTTTGGCAAAGCTACTCGTTATTTATTCAACGGTTGTTCATCTGGCCAAGCTCCATTTGTGTGTTACTTGTATATCGTTTTTTACGCTACGATACATATCTAATGCGAGAACATTTCGTATACAGTTCAACCACAAGTGCGTTCATAATACGTACTCTGGCTACACTTATAAACACTTGGCTATTATTTGAATACCGGCATGGAATATGTAGACTGCTGAATCAATTTATTTGGCTTTCAAGGCAACATCGTATTCTCTTCGGACAATCTGTAAAAATTCCCTGGTACAAGCTAGTACCAATTGGTATTCGCGAATTTTTGTTTTACGGTGTCTCTGTTCCTTGCATCGTTCATATAGGTTGGTTGGGCACACCCTTCACAATTCAATTGATGTATTCCTCCATTATATACCATTTATATGATATTGGCATGATGGTGCACCTACAACTTTTAAAGGAATTGCAGACCTATTTAGAGTCATTCAGGCGTGATGTGAACAGAGAGCTATATTGGGAATACTTTTTGAAACTGCAGGATTTGCGTGAATGCATGCAGTTTTATGGTTTGGCATGTTGTACCAGTAGAATGATTATAGAAATAATATTTTTCTCTGTCACCGGCTTCTTATATCTTTATGAACAACATCAACAAATATTCATATTATTCATCGACGTAATAACTTGTTTACTGCTAACAAATTTTCTGCATGGCACAATATTGGCAAGACGCATACATTGGCTAGAACAAAATGTTTTGGAGTTAATCCATTTGCATGAACTTCATGAGTTCTTACAAAAACATGATGAAGATTTTCAAATGTTGAATACTGTAAGTATAAATTGGTCAATAAATTATTATTAATTAATTAATAAAATATTGTAACTTATGTTATATTTTTTAGGTGGAAATGGTATATTTAATTCGTTGCATGAGGAGTCACCAAACGATTACGATATTCAACTTAATATACGTACGTGGAGCACTTATACTCGAGGTTGTCAGCCTAATAGTCTCCAATGCCATACTGCTATATGGCATTGTCGATTAAACGAAAATATGAGTTAAATCAGTAAAACTAACTGGAAAGAAACCGTTTTAACCAATTTGATTTGTTTTATATTCATTGAACTTAAGGGGAGGTTCTTTCAAATTAAATCGAGAAAATCGAAGAATTCGTAGAATATGTGTATGAAAGGATTTTTTGATGCGATCGATATTTATAGAAATATAGCGTTTTGAACGCACCTAAGTCGCTCGCACTGAAGGACGTTCTAAAAACTTTAAACGCGTTTTTCTCGGAACCATGTTTTTCGTTCGCATTTCAAGCATGGCTCTCGATCTATTGTTCCGATTCCCTTCATTTAAGCCATGTTTGAAAGGATATAATTTTTTGTATGCCTTATACCAGGGATGTCCAGGCCCATTGCTCATCTGGCTCTTTTTGTTTTTGTAATGGCTCTTAGGCATAGGCAGCGATGCGCGTGTACATGCACGGCCCTAACTGTATATCACCCAGTGCCAATGCAAATTACAAAAACAATTTCGAGCGTTCTCTCACTTACTCTCTGTTACTCTCTTAGCTCTCTGATCTCGTGTGCACAAAAACAACCCTTGCGTATATTTGTTGTTGGCCCACAGATTTTCAATGTAATTTGTTGTTGCTTTTCGTTTGAGCATGCACTCACAAAAATCGGTATGAGATTCTTTCGCTATTTTTTAGGAAACTTGTTAAATGGGACTTTTAAGGCGTTGCTTGCAAACAAAAACTAGTTATGGCCCTGTACCTTTCGGTACAAAGGGTATACTAGATTTATGCAATGTATATAACAGACAGATGGTGGCTATAAGTAAAAACATATGAATGGAATATATATTTTTTGGAAAATTCGGTTGTAATAAAACAAACTTGCACGTGGCCATCATAAATAGATATTTTTCGGGAAATCCCTTGGAAGAAATTCGCACTTGTATACAATCTCCACAGCGAAATTATGCGAGTTTTATCTATTTTTGGAAGCACATATATTTGTGAATGTGCGTTTTCAAGCTTAAAATTAATTAAAAATAAACTGAGAAATCGATTAACAAACGAACATTTGGAGGCATTATTGAAACTATCATTAACTAAAATAAATATTGATATTGACCAATTTTTAAGTTCTTTATAAGTATACATATGTACCATAACTTTTTTTTCATTATTTTTTACCACTCTTGTAAGAATGCACATACAGTTTCTTACAGTGCACTCAATAAACCGTAATAACTGTTTTCTTTAAATGTGTTAGTGTTTTTCTCTATATGTATTGGTTTTTGCTCTTCCATAAGCAGTGTTTGGACATCCCTGCCTTATACTAACAATATACATGAAAAAGTGTTAAATTGTTATTTTTAAGCAAGGTCAAATCACAAAAAAAGTGAAAAAAAACAAATTTTTTTTTCGATCGTCCACATTTTAGTTAATTTTTCGTCAAAACTCATTATGATTTAGTATAAGGCATAGAGAATTTCATTTACTTCAATAAACAAAAAACATTTTTCATTTCGGTTCACTACAAGAGGCTGGAGATCTGAAATACGGGGACGATATTCTGCGGGCAGAGGCAGACAAGAGCCGCCATTTTTCAGCCGCCATTTTGAATTTCGTCGCGAAAAAAATTTCCAATTATTGTACAATAAAAATCGCATTTAACAATCAAAACAGGAAGTTTGTATGTCTTTTCATTATGGCACCAATAATTCCCAAACTTTGCCTTCTTTATCTAAAACTATCTACACTCTATTCAAACCACATTTTTGTGTATGTGCTCCTTATGCTGTTTGAAAGGATTTGTACACCTGTATATAAATACGTCAACAAAAAAATAATTAGTGTGGTACCGATTGTGATCGTATGCTTAAACGTATCGAGGTGAAACTTATACTATATGACAGCCACACCACATATGGTGTGCACAATGTAAGTTTCACCACGATATGTTGAAATCATGCAGGTGAAAACTCATACGAAACATTAAAATGTATCATGAAATGGGGAATCGCAACGGCAGCAATAGCAACCCTTGACCAACTATTAACTTGACATTATTTCAATTTTGTTGTTCACATTTGTTTTAATATTTGATGGCATTAATTCTTTGTTGCAACAGTTGTTTTAAATATTAGTTTGAAATAAACTATTAATAATAATAAATTGCAATTATCTATTGTTTAAATTAAGGCATTTGTGCAGTGCGAATTTAAGTTAAGCATTACAATAGTGAAAATAATTTTGGAGAGTGATTAAAACCAGAACTCGTAAAAAACTGTCAACCCATTTTTCCAATGCGGTCGGGTCACGACAAAGGATGCGCGATACCGATCCGATAATTTGAATACCGAAGTCGAGTGAATATTTTGGATATTTTGGTTATTAATCGATCCGACACCAATTTGCTTAGCATCGGCTAAATTTCGTTTTAGATTTGATTTTTTTTCCAGTATCGAGCATCCCTAGTCACGACCAAAACACAAACTATCACACACTGAGCCAAACACTTTTTTCGTTCGTGTTTTCGGCTGAGCAAAACAAATGTGTCTCTCTCAGTTATGTCCGTAAAAAGTGTCTTTTATTTTTGTAATGTGTGTGAGAGTGTGTTACTGAGCAATACACTGCGCCAACGAATTGAGTAGTAAAATTTTGTGACATTAATTTTTTATATTCATAGTTCTTATTATTTGCATCTTAGTATTGTTATTAGTCTCAGTTTCTTAATTGTGGTAATTATATAGACCGTCAAAATAATTGAATTCTTTTTATTTATTATTGAAAATGTTGATTCATATAAGTTTGACGTGCATAATACAGCGCCAGAAGCCTTAACGCCAAAAACGATATCTGGCTTTATGACAGTTTCGAAAACTGACTTAAGGTCAGAAACGATATATGGCGTTAAATCCGTTTACGAAACTGCCATATAGCCAGAGCTTCAACAGGTCATATCGCCGTAAAATCAGCTGGTGTTCAAAATAAAAAATGAAAAATAAAGTAAAGTGTAATTTAACGCACTCTTTTTAATGTTAAATAAATTATCCCACCAAAAAAAAACATCAAAAATGTAAATTTTGGTGTTTAGTGTCCTTCTCGTATTAAGAAAAATGCGCTGCAACAAAAAGATGTGATATATAATCCAAAGTATCTCTGAAAGTTAATTTGGAGTTTCGTATTAATAAATGGTCACTACATCTATCTTAGCAAATCAGTTTTCACCAATATAGTCAATATCAATTAGGGCAATCGGTAGATTTTCTTATACAAAGTGCGGTGCGCCGTCTAGAAAGATTTATGTAGGTGCTCGAAATTATACTCAAGATCCCGTCGTTTGATACACAACTACATACAGAATCATTTACAATCAATAGAATAACAATGTATTGGAAAAACTTTGGACATTTTTTTAAAAACACATATTTCTATAAATTATTCATAGAAATATTTTACTAACGGTAGATTTTTAAATCAATTTCGACAATGCAACTTTTTTACTGGAAAAAATTTGTCTGCTATGAAGAAGGTATAAAAGACGGGCTGTTGAGTGAGCTGCTAAAATGGAATTTTTCGATTCGAAAAAAGTCGTCGCGTTGAAGTGTGTCGGACTACATTGACAAGACGAAATGCATAATAACTGGAGATGACACTTGGATCTATGCTTACGACCGCGAAACAACCGATCAATCGAGCGAATATCGTGCCAAAGGTGGGCCAAGACTAAAAAAACCTCGCCAAAGTCGCTCAAAAATCAAGGTCATGTTGACTGTTTTCTTCGATTATCGTGAGTTCCTTCCGCCAGGTCAAACAGTCAACAAGGAATATTATTTGAGCGTTATGCATCGTTTGCGTGAAGCTATTCGTCAAAAGAGGCCGGAATCGTGGCGAGACAACTCATAGTTATATCATGCCACCCATTTAATCATTTATTTTTCTCAGTGCACACATTGTACAAAAGTTGAGCTGAGAAATAATTTTGTTCTCTTCTGTGCTCAAATATACGACTTCGGCTTGCTTCGGCCTCGTGTCTGTGTACATGCACGAATTAAAACACAGGTAAATCACACAACCACGCATACACACATACGCAATAGTTTGTTAATGAAGATATCGTAAGCAAATTCAGCAATCAGAAGTTTTTGGAGTATCTAAGCAATTTTTTGTGGAAAAATTTTAGAAATTCTGTAAAGGAACGCAATTGGATTTATTTTCGCTAGTTTATCGCTACTAAAAGTAATGTGATTCAAAACTTGTAAAAATCGGCTAAAAGCTTAATATATTCATATTATGCTACTCACATCGGGACTCGCAGCAAAGAAGCAGAGTACACTATAACATTGAAGATTCTAGGGAATGTTGTCGGAACACCATAAAATAACGTTAGGCATTATACGTATGGTAAAAAAGAACCTCAAAAAGATGCATTATTCCTACTTAACTCAAGCTACTATAGCAATTAACACTAATTGATTGTTTTTTTTTATGTAAAGGTGTTTGAAGGCGAATATTCATGCCATAACCTAGTTGAGCATAAATAATTAATTTCGTATTCCTTTAACAAACACCATGTGATGCCCAATTTTTGCAGTCGTACATCTGCAGTCGTTGTGAATATGTCGTGCTACTTGGAAAAACATCTTGGATTGATTTTGGTTTTGGCTAAGATGTTTGGTGTCAGCCAGTGGAGCTATGAAAATAAGCAAAAAATTTTTGTACGGTCAAAATTTTGGCAAAGCTACTCGTTATTCATTCATCGGTTGTTCATCTGGCCAAGCTCCATTTGTGTGTTACTTGTATATCGTTTTTTACGCTACGAGACATATCTAAATCGAGAACATTTCGTACTCACTGTAAACACAAGTGCGTTCATAATACGTACTCTGGCGACAGTTATAAACACATGGCTATTATTTGAATACCGGCGTGGAATATGTAGACTGCTGAATCAATTTATTTGGCTTTCAAGGCAACATCGTATTCTCTTCGGACAATCTGTGAAAATTCCCTGGTACAAGCTAGTACCAATTGGTATTCGGGAATGTTTGTTTTACTGTGCCTCTATTGAATACATCGCTGGCTTAGGTTGGTTGGGCACACCACTTATTATTCAATATATATATTCCTGCATTATATACCATTTATATGATATTGGCATGATGGTGCACCTACAACTTTTAAAGGAATTGCAGACCTATTTAGAGTCATTCAGGCGTGATGTGAACAGAGAGCTATATTGGGAATACTTTTTGAAACTGCAGGATTTGCGTGAATGCATGCAGTTTTATGGTTGGGCATGTTATACCAGTAGAATGATTATAGAAATAATATTTTACTCTGTCAACGGCTACAATTATCTTTATGAAAAACGTGAAGAAAAATCCTCGTTTTTCTTTGAGGTAATAGCTCTTGTTCTGCTAACAAATTTTTTTCATGGCACAATATTGGCAAGACGCATACATTGGCTAGACCAAAATGTTTTGCAGGTAATCCATTTGCATCTTCTTTGTAAGTTCTTACAAAACCATGATGAAGATTTACAAATGTTGAATACTGTGAGTATAAATACGGCAATAAATTATTATTAATTAATTAATTAATTTTTGTTGCTTATGTTATATTTTTTAGGTGGAAATGGTATATTTAAATCGTTGCATGATGCGCCAAACGATTACGATATTCAACTTAATATACGTACGTGGAGCACTTATACTCGAGGTTGTCAGCCTAATAGTCTCAAATGCCATACTGCTATATGGCATCATCGACTAAACGAAAATATGAGTTAAATCAGTAAAACTAACTAGAAAGAAACCGTTTAAACCAATTTAATTTATTTCATGTTTATTGAACTTAAAAAAAAAATATCTATATGTATCTATAAAAATGAAATGATGTTCGTGAGTCCTTTATAGACTCAAGAACTTATCCACTATATTCAAACCAAATTTTATGTGAGTGTTCCTTATGCTGTGTGGAAGGTTCTAAGCATAGTTTTGGTAAGTGCTCATGAGGCATTTGAAAGGTTTTGTACATCTATATATAAATACGTCAACAAAAAAATCGGTGTGGTACCGATTGTGTTCGCATGCGTAAACTTTTCGAGGTGAAACTTAAACTATGTAATAGCCACGCCTCATATAGTGTGCACAATGTAAGTTTCATCTCGATACGTTAATATGATGCAGGTGAAACCTTATAGGAAACATTAAAATGTATCATGAAAGCGGGAATAACAATGGCAGCAATAGCAACCCTTGAACAACAATTTTGTTGTTCACATTTGTTTCAATATTTAATGGCATTAATTCTTTGTTGCAACAGGTATTTTCAAGAATTGTTTGATATTTTGGATAAATTGCAATTATCTATTCTGTAAATTAAGTCAGTGCAGTGTGAAGTATTACAATAGTGAAAAGAATTTTTGAGCGTAAATAAAAATAAAAAAAAAAAATCAATCGCGGAGGGACCCAAGAGTAAATTGAGAATTCTTTTAAACTGCAGTTTGGCTAGGCAACCGATCTCTTAATATACAAAATGAAGCCAGTCACACTGGATAACCACATATAGACAGGCAGGCTAAACTGTACTAGATCCTGAACTGAACAAACGCAGCTGACTTCCACTGAACAACGTGATCGTGGCATCCAGCTGGCGGAACGTCATCCAGATCAGAGATGTGGGGACCGCACAAATCGATCAAATGTTGAAAGCCAAAGAAATTTTAACTTGCACAGTGACCTCAGACCAACAAATAAACAGAGACAGTAGGAATAATAATGAACAGCTATTAAGGCAATCAGCTGGCGAAAGGGCTAAAAACCTTGCTCACCTAATGAAAAACCCAAGCTGCTTGGACTGCATTGACTATTTTACAACAAAACAAATGCAATTCATAAAAATCAATATGTGTTTAATTATAATAAATTTAAAACAAAAATATTTTTTCACGTATAACCCAGAGGTTTAAAGCCATATATTAAAAAATATCATTTCCCTAAAATAACTGCCTTGACAGCTTTAGTCAGTTATTTTTTAAATTGTTAAAAATGGATTATTAAATAAACCCTAAAATATTTTATTTAATTTTGAGTAAACAAGCCCTTTCAAATTTATAATCCAGCTTGTGTAAAAGTTGACTCTGGCAACAACAATGACAACAAAGCCATAGGTTGACTGACTGCCACAGACATGTCAACCAACACACAGATACTTGCACATGTGTGTGTGTAACCTGCTCCCTTTTAAACCGCTTAATAAAGTCACTTAAGTACGACCTTTTGACTACCTTACAATTGACACCAACAAAAGGTGTGTATATATATACATTGTTGTTGTTGTTGTTGTTTATATAAGGCTGCCATTGTTGTTGTTGTTGTTGCTGTAACTCAGCGTGACATCATGTCTTTTGTTGCGGTCAACCGGAAAACTGCAAAACATGTCGCCGGAGTTGCCCCAGCCATGTTTATTATATCGTTTCAAAACGCGCCTAAAGGATAAACAACCGCTCTTACAAAAAAAAAAAAGGATCAAAAACAAGTCTGTCAAGTTTTCAACTTACAAAATACCTGCCCCGGTTGCAAAAGTGTGACGTCTGTGTTGCCTTGCCACATGCTCAAATGTGATAAATACGTGCAACATAAAATTGTGAATCATTAATAAAAGGCAGCTCGCTTCAGCTGCGGAGTTGAGTGGCATGGAAGCAGCAACCCCAACGTGGTGCTCCAGAAGCCGGCCGCCATAAGCCTAGATAAACAAAGGTTCGGGCCCGAAAATGATTTCATTTGTAAAAATACATCATTTTTAGAAGCTGAGACAAACTCTGGAGCTGTTTTGGTGCGGGGTTCAAGTAATTTGTACAATTTTTCAGCTACATCATGTGCTTGTATCTACTATGTGTGTGTTTGGGGGGCAATCTGCGATGCATTCACATTATCATCATTATCATCATCATCATGGCAGTGGTGGTCATCGTCATTGTTGTCCTTTACCCACATGTTGTTGGTGGTCATTACGGTCATTAAGTTGGGTCTGTGGCTACGGCTGCTGATGAGGCTATGCTCAGTACGATACACGCGTCTTAATCCTTGGCACATTTGCTGTACAGCTGCAAAACCCAAGCTGAGTCCTGCCAACCTTTTATGACGAATTGCTAAATTGTACCTTTAATTTGATCTGATTTTATTTCCTAGAAATATTGCTACAACTTGTTTCCGGCATTAGTGAGCACTTAGATTAGGCTTTAACTTAATCATACGCAATAATCATCCGGGGGAAGGCACAGTGACGTAGTAGGCTACAGTTTCCATAGACAATTGAGTGGAAGAGTTTAGTTTGAACTGCGTAAGAGAGATATCTAAATATGTATTTTTAGATTACCCTTACATAAAATCGTAACCCAAGCGATACACGATGTGATAGTTTGTACAATTTGGCTGTTTATCGAATAGATTGTATCATCATTTGGTCTTGGGAGGGTTTTTCACTTCGAAGTGTAAATAAATATATATCAGAGCTCGCAAAAAACTTTCAATCCATTTTTCCAACTTTTGGGCGGTTTGAACCCGAAACTCCTCATTTATATTTTTCGATAAGCAACCAAATTGTACAATCTGTCGCAACGTGTATGGCTTGTGTAAGGAAATTCCGAACTCCAACTTTTTATGAGTGACGATATCTACCTAAACAATGAATAAATAAATTTTAGCCTTAAATCTTTTGTTAGCGTAAAATAAGCTTTTTGCCGGTGACATAATAGGTCATCTAAATCGAAATTTCGGTTGCTCTAGCTCTTATTATCTCTGAGATCTAGGCGAAGATATCATAACCCAACTTGGTTATCTTAAGTTCTTTCAACTTTCTAAGCACTATTCCTCATTGGATCTAAATCGGTTCATTTCCGCGCCCGACTGTAGCATACGCCACTTTTAATACTTTTTTTTTGGTATTTTTTAGTGCTACGTTTTTCGTCTTAAGGGGTCTACGCAGAATGCAAAAAAATTTCGCACGGAATGACAAAACCATATAAAAAAAAATCCCATTTGGGATATTCCATTTTGGATATTTTTTTTTAGATGAAGTTTTGCGATTCCGTGCGAAATATTTATTGCTGCGTATAGGCCTTTAACAAGGTTTACCTATACTAGACTGGTCGTTATTTTCACTTTTTTTCTTAAATCTTAAAGTATAAATAAGAGTTACAAAATTTGGAAACATTTGATCTACACTATTTATATGCGAACAATCGTTTTAATTTTACCGAATTATTTTTAGTTTCGTTAGAGATGTATCCAAACTAACGGGTTTACCAATAGGGATGATAGGATTTTAATAGCTCATGGCGGCCATCATTTAGGGTGCAGATTCATCTTATCTGAGTTGTTTTCAGTAGAGGCAAGTGGGGTGAATTCGGAAGAATTTTTTCGTAGATTTTTTTGAGTGACAAATTTTTTCAAAATTGAAAAAATTTTCGTTGAGTGCATTGAATAAGCTAAACTGTGTAAAAAATTTCAGATCGATACGAAGAAGATTGATCTCCGAGCAACACAATGTCAAATTCGCGAATTTCTATTTTTTGGGGGTGAATGCCCAAAAATGATAAAAACCGCCATAAAATTTAATCGCAAATATTTTATTTCTTTATTTTTTTTTATAAAAAATGTTGAAGAATATATTGAAATAAATGAATGTGGAAAAAAAATAATTGTTGCCTAGTGAAATGGCACGAAAAAAAATTCAATGCCTTCAGCATTTCCAACAAATCATCAGAACTTGGAACAAAAACAGTTGAAATCCGTGCTGAAATTATATTCAAAATAATTATTTGGCTCTTCTCGGCACTTCCGGATTCACCTCAATTCGACTTTTTCGAAACGGAGTGGCGTCGTTTCTTGTAGCTTACAAAAATCGAAACGAATCCTTCAGCATTTTTTAAGTATAGAGTCTAAATAATATCATGAATATACTTTCATTTGATTTTACTCGAAAAAAATGTTGAAATATTAGCGACACGGTAGAAATTATTTTAGAAAAATTATACTGAATAGTACAACACGTGAACTCGAGTCGGAGCATTATCAAAAACCACCGTCGGTTATGACGTTTGTTTGAAAATTGGTGTCATAGTCAAATGTCAACTCAGAAATCCATTAGGATGCGTTTCCGGATTCAACCCACTTCCGAATTCACCACACTTGCCTCTACCATTCCACCATGAACAAGTTGCCACAATGATTGGAAATTGTCCAAATTTTCTATAAAAATTCGAGAAGGTTTGATACTACTCAAAGAGCCTTTCGTGCAAAATACGCCGTATAATTAAGAAGTTGGGAAGTGTATTTACTTTGAATGATAGTAAGCCACCGAAAAGACTCCATACTAGACGCAGCGTCTCCAATGACTATCTGGCGAATTTTGCGCTTGGATCTTGGTTTGCATCCATACAAGATGGTGTTGGCACAAGAAATAAAGCCACCATCGTTTACGTCGTGAGTTCGCTGATTGGGCCCTGGAAGCGAATGAAACCGATCGCGATTTTCATCGAAAAATCTTTTCCCCGATGAGGCTCGTTTTTTGAGAAGTTTTTAATAAGCAAAATTGTCGTTATTGATGTGAATCAAACTTGCAAGTGATTCATGAATAACCTGTTTGTTGCGGTTTATGGTATGGTGGGATCTTCGGACCGTACATCTTCAAAACTGAATGAGGACGCAGCGTAGCTGTGAATGGTGAGCGCTACCGTGCGATGTTGACAGATTTTTTTTTTCCGGAGTTTGATGATATTGAGGCTGACGACATTTACTTCCAACAAGACTGCTACAAGGGACTTCTTACGATCAAAATTCGTGGAGTCTTTTTGTAAGGCCATGATGAAGACTCTCGATGAATTGGAAGCCAACATTCGAGCCACCATTGAAGCCATACCAACCGAAATGCCATACCAAACTGTCTTTAATCTTTAATATTTTTACCAATAGCTCTTAGATTTAATTTTGTAACAGATTTTGATGGCTTCTCTTGTACAAATACTTTTTCGAGCTGTTATGCCAAGGGAATTCCGCCCCAGTCCAAAAAGCGCCTTTACGCTTGTCGCCAAACATCAAAGACAAATCCAATGCCGTAGTTCAGCTCCAAAGGGTTATGAGATCTTTGCTGCTGCGGTATCAAGTGTTTGATCATAATCATGAACACCATCATCATCGTCAACATCATTGTCGCAAAATGCTTTTGAGTTTGCCGACAACGCCGACGCCATTGTCCGAGCAGCTGCTGCTTTGCCAATGGGTTTGTGTCCACAATAAAACCAACAATAAGTTCAGTTGGTCAACGAGATCCGAGTTCTAGAGTTTGGTCCACGCATAATTAGTGCAATGATCTTGCTGCTGCCCATGATGATTCCTCATGATTAATTCGGTTTAATTAGAAACACAGACAGAGCATTAAAAAAATTAATTCAATAAAAATGTCGGACAATATGGCGACTGCGAAGCATCCCTGTTTCGTCTAAGCTTTATAAGGCAAAGACATATACAGTAAGAGCAACCCAAAAGATCGCAATCTAATAAATTATCATTTGCACTGCAATCGTCAATGTTGTTGGTACTAACTGACGGACCTGGGCCCTGGACTTCAATCAACTGGGCTAACGTCACTCCAAAATGTTGCGACTGAGCCTTTGATCAGCAGCGGTTCGCTGCGATTTCCAGCGTTCCTTTTTGGCTGATCAAAATTCTGTCCAGACAAACAGACATTTACTTAGTTGTTATAATTCTGCTCGTGTTGATGTTTTATAGGCTCTCCAAGACTACTCTGCCCTTGGGCCAGACGCTGCAAATTCCAGTAGCAGATACAACAATTTTTGGTTAACCGCAAGACAATACGTCACTACAAATTTGATGATCCTTTGATGGATTTCTGTTTGGGTCAGTTGACATGCCAACATCTAGAGATGGATGCTCAAAACGCCGTTAGTTGCCGCAACATTTTGCTAATCTAAGTTTTGAAAATATTTCAAATATTTTTGTGACCGAAAATTGCTTGGCCATAACAAGCTCTAATCACATGTAGGAATTCGAATTTAAGCGGGCCCCAAAAATAACAAAAAAAATAAAGTTGGCTTAAATTATGTGTGGCATGCCACCAAAAACAACAACAACAAAAGCAGACCGCATAACTTTTGTTTTTTTTTGATGGTCATTTTGGTGAAGTTTGGATTGACATTCAGTTTCTGCACTATTTGCGTCTAATTCTGGAAAGTGTTAGTAGCTATTTAGTTCGGGCTAAAAACATTAACTCCAAATTAACAACTAAATACACAAATTATCAAACATTTTTATTGGAATGCTCTGCAGTGGCATATAAAACATATAACCATAATTTAAACACCTCACACGGTATAGTTATACCCTTTAGACCATAGGGTCTAGTAGGTTTATAGAGTCAGATAAACAGCAAAACATAAGTTCTTTTTACCAAGCTACTTATCATGACACCGCGCGGATTGAGGCAACTGTCCGAACGTAGGAACATCTACATCTCAGAGACCCTTATAGTCAGAGAAAACGAATCTTAACGATTATACCAAACTTATGCATTCTCCGTATCAGGGCCGTTGAGAAAAAAGTAGGATCTACTACTAAGCGCTTGAATATTAATTTTTAATTTTGCACCAAACACTTTTTTGACCGATCGGTCCTATGGGAGCTATATGATATAGTCAACCGATGTTGATTAAATTTGGTACAGAGCTTGAGAATGGAACATCCGAACAAAATTGGATACAATATCTTTATAAACAAACTTTTTGTTTTTCTCGAGGTCCTCTGAAACACCCCTATGGGAGCTATATAATATAACACCGATATCGAAAAAATAAAATAAACTTGTCTTATCTAAAAGTTTGGTTGCTCTAGCTCTTATATCGACTTCTCTAGTCACCCTGATCATACTTTGGGTGGTCTCCTTCTGTATGTTACATACATTTTCGGCTTGCACAAACTTTGTACCATAAGGTACAGCGTATAAAAACGAATTAGATACTCAAGAATTAGAAACTAGAAAATAATGCATGCAAAATTATATTAGACCTTCTGATTTTCGCCAACTTCCGATAAATGAAAGTATTCTCCTTTGAGAACTACCGTCATGAAGGTAGCCCCCCCTTTTCAACCTTATTATCGACAGCCAGGCTAAAGTTTCTAGAGTCATGTTGATAGGATAATTTTTTTCGGTTTATAGTATTCCACCGCAACAGCTTGAAATTTGGCAAAGGAGTACGTTTTGTTATATAAAGAAAATTATGCTCCATGCTGAGAACTAAAAAACAGAACTGTCAAAGATGTAAAAAGAATAATAGTGAAATTTCGGACATATATCTTTATATACATCAGAGAATTTAAGGCCAACAAAATTATTCGGCCAGGCAAACAAAAAAAAACAAAACGAAAAATTTTATTCGGATTCGTTTTTGCGTGCTCCAGAAAACGAATTTATTGTTGTCGATAACTTCGCATATTTTCCTTTTTATTTTCAATAAATCCGTATATTTCCCTTATTTTTTCCGATAACTTCTCATGTTGTGTTGTCGCGAAGTTATTTTTATGGATTCGACTTACGGAGCATGGCCGATTAAGATTGCATAGAAACTTTCGAAGATATGCGCAAAAATTTAAGAAATCTCGGACTGATATCGGACACTGCATAATCTTCAAAAGTTTTTTATGATTAAACAAGCAAGAGCCATTTTTTGGAAATAGGACTCATGTGAGCCAAATCACCAATAAAATGTTGATCTGATTTCTATAAAATACATTTTTATAATGGTGAGGGCAGGGTATCTCACTGTCAAGCGCCACCACAACAGATTCAAATTTTTAGACCCCGTTCCATTGGTATAAAAAGTTTGTGCAAACTACCAGAAGGAGACTCCTCCCACACTATTGATTAGTTAAACTTTTCTTTAACCCAAGCCATATAAGATACGACTGGTTGTACAATTTGGTTGCTTAACGAAAAATTAAACTACATATTTTGCTTTGTCGTACAGCCCTACAAAATGGCACACGACTCTCTACTTAAGATGCAATCGATGTATTCGGAAAACAGCCAAGTTGAACAATCAGGCACAAATAACGATATTTGAATAAAATAAAATGAAGAAAGTTTTACATTTAAAAAATTATACAACTTGACTTTTATTTTTTTTTTAACATATTTTGCAAACTCCCAATTATAGTATCTGAAGGAGAGTAGTCGCACTGAGTCAATTAAAAAAAAAATATAATATTTTACAAGTACACTCAATGTTCTTAGAAATACAATCCTTTTGCATCCATACACCGCTGCCGCCATGATTTCCAGTTTCCGTACGCTTCTTGTAAGGTTGCTGTCGGAATTTCCTTGAGCTCAATTGACGAAGTCTGTTCTAGGTATATCGCTGAGCCGTGATGATGTCCTTTGACAAGGTGATGCTAGTGACTACGTTGACCAAAAAGCCATGATTTTCAAGCACTAGACCCCAATCTACCAATACCAGGCAGAAAATCAGTTCGACTTTTTTTAGGACAGACCCTATATTTAGCGAGTTACCGATAGTTGCGTATGAAAATAAATTTTTATACAAAAAATAGGATATTGCATATGAGTTGAGAAATTTATTGAAACTTAAAAATTTTAAAAATTATCCGTATTTTTTTGTGTTTTCTTATATTTTTTTTATTATTAAAAAATAGGTTTAATCAACTTTCACTAAATTCAAAAGCCAAAATAAATAAAAAATCGTCAATTTTTATATTTGAGAAAGTTATTCTTATTTTTGTGTCAATAGTCACCATAGTACTCAGAATACAAATAAAGCTCAGTATTCCAACAAAAATTTTTTAAATTGAAGAGATCGATTAAAAAAGTGACTCTTCTACCATATTTTTGCCTAAATATTCTTGATCAGACGAGTCAACCCAGCTTTGACTTTTCGCCTGAAAGAAATAATATCGGAAACTATAGCTCTAGAAAAATTCTTTTATGTTCAAGTGAATTTCAAAAAGTTTTCACCTCCTTTTTCCAATTGGAAAATACCGCGAAAAAGTTGAACATATTTTTTTAAAATTGATTGGGAACTTCGGGAACCAAAACGAAACTTTTAGTAATAATTTCGCATATCAATTTGTCTAGTATGGGAAACCATTCTCATTTTAAAGTACAGGGTGTATTATAGTCGTGATATCCCAACAGTAACCATTTCACTAGTTTTGCTTCGCAACAGTGGATACTAAGTGCTCTCAACACGTTTACACTGCTGGTCAAATAATTGTAAGCACTTCCGACTTCCGCTGAAAGATTTTTTAAGAGTGTATATGTGTGTCATTAAAAAGCGCAAGTAATAACTTGGTTTATTGAATGTAGTCAGGCACTATATGTAGTGACACTTTCATTTTCATTGCTTTGGGAGACACTGTAGGGTAACTCAGAATAATAAAAATCTGAAAACTTGACAAGAAATCTCTTAGGTTACGGAATGGGTTGTTTATGACACACTTCGGACTCCGAAAACATTTAAAACTATGAATTCTAAGATTGCGAGATTGAAAGAAAGAATTTTCCCAAAGATGGACATAGACTCTAGATGCACGATGTTACCCAAATAATTAAGTTTTTTACGGGCTGAAGAAGACCAGGTCCGGAATGGAATATATGCTTAGGGTCGCAGTACAGCTAACAATTACATAGCCGTCGTGACGGATAGTATTGAAGAAGACGCAGAAATTTCGATACCAGAGGGTCAACTCGGGGGGATAGAGGTCTACATTCATATAAACCGTACAATCATGGAAATGCTGGTAAAAAATGCGGAATTTTCACAACAACCACAGCCAGAGATTCAAAAAATCACAGCTAATGCGAATTATTTCTTCGTTATATTACCATTTCACCCAAAATTTTATTATTATAGCTTTCTAAAGAACCAATTTATAGTAAGAGTATCTGTCAACATCAATACTAATCACCTAAGAAGACTTCTTTTATTAGGTATTAAAATTTTATCATAGCTCACAATAGCTTGGCACAGTGCATGTCAAATTATTTCCTCATGTCAATTGGCCATATCCTCAAGCTTGCATATAACTCATGAGTAAAAGTTTTTTCCCAAACATTTTTTTATTTTCCCAAAGCTCAACTACCTGTGGAAAACGCCACTACATAAGCCATTTGACTCATAAAATGCTACGAATTTTCATGTTATTGCCACTAATTTTCATTTAATGCATTTGGCATGTCTGCCACACATTGGACTCGAAACACAGTAACGTAGAAAAAAGGGATTGTTAAGAAAATTTTTTCAAAACTAAAAAAGTAACTTTCTGCGATGAAATACTTGTATAAAATATTATTTTCATATTAATCCGAGAGAGTAGTGTATCTAAAGCTGTTGAAAATAGCTTATAGCTATGGCTGTTCTCCTCTCTCCAGCTTTAGTTTTTAACTTTAAGCATACAGTGTAAAAATAAAGTAAATAAATAAAAAAAAGTAAATAAATAAAAATATCTTAAAGTCATCGTTGGAGAGAGCTAAGATAATATATCTGCCAGTAAACGCTAAAGAAACTACTGTAAAATTTATGTTTTATAAAAGATTTTTACAAATACAAAATAAAAATTTCTATATTTTATCGTTATGTGAGTTCTAATAACAGATTAGTTCCAAATTGGCACAAGTATTTATTGTAAGTCCAAATAGCTCTGCGTAAGCATAAAGCATTTCAAAATTGGCTGTTTATAAGTCACAGCTGGTTTAAGCAAAGGTAACAAGACTACACTTCTCCATCATTAGTGTCTTTTTTTTTAATGAAAATATTTTATTTTGATTTTAACGGTTCTTGTTTCTGAGATGTATTTTCTTTTCAAATGACTTTCATTAAATACTGGCCTATTTGTTTTTTATGGTTAATTCTTATACGATTATAGAAAATATTGGTTTGGCAGCTAGATATTTAAAGATAGCAGTGCCACCCTTTAAAAAAAATCCTAACTACGTTTGATCGCCACCCAATGCTGTGGTAACAAGCACACAAACAGCTTTAATAGTTGCCAATAAACTATGTATTTGTATCTAATGCCGGTAAAAACTCGTTCATAAGGAAGCTAGGCAGACAGTTGTACCCGCTGCATAGTCGTTGCTGTCATGGCTATCACAAATTCTCACAGTCGCCGGGACAGACGCGTCCGTTGACGTTGCACGTCGTTGGCCAACGAAAGTGGTAGCACCTGAATTCAAAGATCCGACGGCAGTTGTCCACATCTGTCACTCAGTCAGTTGCTCGCACACTCAGTTCAGTAACAGTACCAGATCCGTACAGAGTCAGCTAATCATTCAGTCAAGCGCTCATTCATTCATTCATTCATGCATACACGCTGAAGCCAATACTTGGCCATAATTTAATTTCCGCTGTGAGCTGCCTGACTGGGCTTCTTGGCCTGGCCATAGTGTATCGTTATCCATATTGACACATTGATTTAGTACTTACATGGCCAGTTGGCCATTTGTTTGATATTGATTTATATTTTAAGTTATTGATACGTTTATACAGAGCGCTGCTTGATTGAGCGATTAATGCAAGCTTTCAATTGAGCTGGTCCATAAACTTTGTCATTTAATGTTGCTAACATTGTCAAACCAAACTGAAAGCCTTCACTCGTAAAATCGTTCATTAAATTCCAATTGTCATAGCTATACAACGCATTAGCGTATCTTATAGATACTCATTCATTAGATTACGCATTGCTATGCTTCACCGCCTGCTTATGACGCGTCTGTTGCATGTGCCGCTGATTATGGTGCATTTTGCAAAGCAACACCTCTGAACAACTATGATTGTTGGCAGGCCTAAATAGACCATGATTATATACACCTTGAGTAGCTATCTAGCTAAAACTCTGAATAGTTTCCACAAAAAAAAAATACAACAACATACACATCGCGTGCAGAATGCTAGGCTCGTGCTCCGAGTCCCGCCACGCAACGCTTGAACGACGAAAGACTAAGCACTTGACCGACCTACTGTCTGTCTCTGGGGTCGCTCCACTGCGGTTCGTAATGATGATGATAGGTTTTTCGGATGCTAATGATAGTCGAGATAGAGAGGAGTGTGGAGAGTGCAGAGCACATATACAGAAATTCTTAAATTTTGTGTGCCAAAAGCTCGCTTCAAATGCACGATATAATGTGTGTAATTGAGGTGAAAACCTCGCATCGACGAATCTTCGCGGAAGTCGCACAATGGACCATGGAATTGACCAACTGAAATTGAAAGTGAAATAGATGTACATTTAATTAGTAAAAAAGGGGCATTGAGTTCCCAGTTTGAGTTTGGTGAGCTGGTGTCGATGCATTACTGCTCCATAGTATCTAGTACTGGAGGCAGCGAAGCTGACATCCTAAGCCGTGTAAAAAAGGCTGGTCAGGCATGGCGCTCTAAAGAATATCTGAAACACGGCAGTACTATTCCGTCAAACAAATATTAGAATCTTCAATTCGAATGTCAAATCCATTTTGCTCTGCGGTTGCGAAGTTTTTGTGAACCGATGTCTTCGCCGTCTGCTCAGAAAAAGGTGGCCAGAGGTAATTACCAACGAACGGTTATGGACATTATGCAGCCAAACGCCTATGGGTAAATAAATATCCCGACGCAAATGGAATTGGATTGGTCACACGCTGAGTGAACCTACTTCCGACATCACCAGAAAAGCAATCGACTGGAACCCACAAGGATCTCGTAGAAGAGGACAACCGGCGCATACGTGGAAAAGACAGCTCATCAAAGACATCGAACCTACATGAATGATTTGAAAGGAAGTCAAAGGACTAGCGTCAGACAGACGGAGATGGAAACAATTTGTTGTGGCTCTATGCTCCTCATAGGAGTGACAAGATTTAATATATATTTATGGGTATAGAGAGGGGTATTTTCGTTAGTCTGATTTAATGGGTAGTGCTGCTTCAAAATTTTCTCCATCTTAGAACGCGACGAAAGAGGTTCATGTAAATCGACAGATGACTACAAATAGTATTGGTCTCTTGGGAAGTCTCCCCACTACCAAGCCCAGACAGTGCGACCGCTCACCATCACTCCATATTTTGATACTATACTGTATGTTAGATAGATCATGTCCGAGCTTTTAACTGGGATAGTGGTAGCATTAATTAAAAATACAGTATACTGGCCAGCCCTAAGCTTTAAAAGAACTTCCGTCTGGCTCATGATCCTATATCGACAAGCACATGCTGAAGAGTATTAGAAGCTCCTTGATGACCATTAACTGCAGATTGGATGGCTGAATCATCAGAAAATGTAGCTAAAAGATCTTTCCCTTGATGCTATATAGGAAAGCGTTAATAGCTCCTTGAACACAATTATCTCTAGATAATGCGCTTGAATCGTCAACGTATTGTAGCTGCATATGGTATGGATTGCAGTTTGGTCCTGGAAAGGGCATGTCAGCTTTAAAAATAAAATAAAGAAATGGAGAAGGTACAGTTCCCTCAGATTTAAAGCTTTTCGGAAATATCAACCTTAACTGCAATTTGAAAAGAGTGGTTTACCCAACTCCAAGCAATGAAGCGCAGGAGGTAAGGCATTTTTAAGTTTTGGCTTAGCTTCTTCGTGCCAGATCCATTCAAAAGCTTGTTTAACATCTAAATAAGCTACTAGGTAGAATTCCTATGCCTCAGAAGCGTCAAGTACATGCTGCACCATACCTTGAAACTGTTTCAAGGTACTGTATCTAGGGCGAAATTGAGAGACCTGTAGACACATCAATTACAGATGAAATTCTATCCAAGAGCAATTTTTTCAAAACTTTGGAAGACAAAATAAGCAGGCTAGACGGTCCACATGAAGCTACATCAGTAGCTGGCGGTATTAAACCAGACAGCTCAGCCAAATTTTTGCATAACAACCCAAAAAAATTCCGATCAAATAATTTCAACTTAAAATTAAAATCAAAAGAGACAAGAGATCCGTTAGTTCCTCAACTAAATGCTACGATTAACGGCAATCAGCGGCAGTTTTGAGCTCTTTCGTGTTTTTGGCCTAACATTTTTTTGATTGTTACCAAAGTCGCAGTAGCTGATTAAGAACTTGAAAGCCCTTTTTTTATTTTCTAATTTAATTTTAGCTGTTTATGGTTTATAATTGGAAGTTATTGGCTACTGGCTTTGCCCAGCGGCCCCATGCAAATTTATACATATATATTTTTTTTGCCAATTGGATTGGGTTCTTGGCGCTTCTAACGGTACTGCAGTTTAAACAACAATTTTCTTGGCTGCTGCGTGTTGAGCTCTTGGCTCAAAAGGTAGTAGTTGGAAATGTGTGTGTTTATCTGTCTGGCCAATTTGCATATGCTAATCGTAATGGACAGGTTATGCTGATATGATCGTCAGTAGAAGTTTCAAGGTTAGTGAGTTTTGATGGTAATGGACCATCATAAGTGGACACAAAAACCAAAGTTTTGAGAGGTAGCAAAAAAAAATATATGAAATACTCAATGCAGGCGAAGTGAAATTTTTGCATCCTGTTAACGCCCACAGCGACTACTTGAACTCGTATTTTAGGATGTAGCTTTTTGGCAAAATTACGAGGCCGTCTCAGAATTAAAAGAAAGTACCGTATTTTGAAAGCTTAAGCTCTAAGATTAGTGTTTTGGCCGTTATGTGATACAGTACTCGCATTTGAAAAGTTGTAGTCCAAACAATATTAAAGACGAGCTAGTTTATTCTTTAGGGAATTCTTCCCCTTCGTTTACAAGAGTAAAATATTCGGTGGTACATTTTAAAGGATGTCGATCTGTCAATATGAAAATTGCATTGGACGACAAAAAGAGGTGACCAGTGGTCGGCCGAAAGGCCAATATTTTCATTGTTTCACGGGCTGCGTAGCTAGTAGCGCCGACTTGTTGAAACCTAATATCGTCGAGATCTCGGTTTTCAATTTCAGGTAGCAAATAATTTGTTATCATGGTGCGATAACGGTCGCCATTGACGATTATTTTGAAGAAACATGGACCCATGATCCACCGGCGCATAAACCACACTACACAGTTGCTTTGAGTGGATGTAACGGCAGCTCTGAACCTCTTCGGGTTATTCATCAGTCAATATATGGTATCCATTGAGCCAAAAATAGGCCTTATTGCTGAACAAAATTTTGGTTGAAAACAGTGGCAAGTTTTTCGAGAGCCCATTCACTGAAACGACGACGCAACGGAAGGTCAGTCAGCTTTAATTCTTGCACGAGCTGAATTTTCTATGCCTTCAAACGAAGGTCTGTGCGTTGAATCGCCCATGTTGTTCCATATGACAGGCCAAGTTGTTGAGAACGACGCAGAATCGATTCTCGGCGATTTTCGGTTACAGCTGCTATATTTTCAACACTACGCGCTGGACGAGGTCTATTCGGTCGAGTGTCATCCAATAATAAATATTGGGTCTCCAATTTGTTGATGGTATGGCGAATTGTGGTCTCAGTAGGTCGATTATGGCGAAAAACATTCTTTACAGAACGCGAATTTTCCTAATATAATTACACGATTTGTAAACGTTGTTCGGGTGTAAGACTTTCCATGATGAAATGGCAATTAAAACTGAATAAAAAACACATGGCAACTTGGAAGTACTCACAAGTACTCAAAAAAACCCTATTAAAAAAAAAACCTCAAGATTGATAACCCTTTATTTGGCAAAGTCTTATAAAAATGGGCTAATTTCTCCACAACCACGACGAACAAATAATCAAAACGATGGACTAAGCAAGGAGGCTCGGAAGCAAAGAAGCCGCATGGCATAATTTGTATTGATTATCTTCAAAATGGAAAAACTATTAAAATGGCCATATTTAGATAAAAAGAAAGTGTTATTTCATTATGACAATGACCCAGTTCACACATCCTCTCGACTTTCTTACTTTCTCACCGCACCCTTTTCGCCTGAATAAGGTCTGTCTGATTATTTTATTTTTCCTAACAAATAAAGTGGATCTGTGCTTAAGGATTTGGCAACAATGAATAAATGGAGTAGCAGATTTTTACTTGTTTTGAGGAGCTTCACGGTTCTTCTTATAAAAGGGGTATTGAAGCTAGTGAACAATGCTGAAAAAACTGTGTTGACCTAAAAGGAAACTCTTGGATTTAAGTTATTAGATCGGCTGATTCTAGATCCGCACTCGTATGCATATATAAGGGCTCGAGCTATTTTGTTTTAGAATTAACTTAGAGTTCTAGTACTTAAAAATCAAAAATCTTTATATAATCAAATAAGCCGCTTTTTACGCTCTACGCATTTGATCAAGTTTATTACAGACCAATAATTTCCAAAAATAATCAGCAACGACTTGGTTAAAGATATATTAAGCCATGTTCTTCTATCCATGTAAGGACCTAGACAAATATTGCCTAAAGTTGCGCCTTTTTGATGTCAAAATTTGTTCTCGGAAGAGCACCTATCTATAAAAGCCATTCTTTCAAAGAGGTCACAATTACACATCCCATACTATTCATAAGTGTAAGAATTATAAAGAGCCAAAAATAACACTTCATAAATTCATGAAATCATTTTATAGAGCTTTATTCTCTAGTTAGCAGTAAATAAAAAAATACTTCCCGTATATCTGTATGCAATGTCTCAAAAATAATGCATTGGTTTAAATTAATTACACAGCCTAGCTAATGTTGTTCTGGTTAGGGACAAAATCGAAAAAGCTACTTGTAAATTTCATTATAGGTGTTTAACATCAGACTTCGATCATATCCGGGAACTTGCTACCCGCTTCTAGGATAAGTTAGTTTTTAAGTTTTAGTTTTAGTTATCAGTTCATATGGGTTTTTTGGCATTTTTCCTCCAGCATAATTTTTGGCCTTTCATTTAGATTTAATTTTATAATTATTGTTATGTTAACAGGTATAAAACTCCTAAACACTAAATTGTATATATTACCCTATTTTTTAATAATAATGTTATTTTAATAAAGATGAATGAATGAATAATAATAATGAAAATGAAATTTTAAAAACTTTTCAAATATTTAAATCAAATCTTGGAAGTCTCCGGAACTTGTTTCTTAAATACTGAAAGATACCGCAGTTTCGATAAATGTGCAAAGCTTAAACTCCTTAAGGGATTCCCTACGTCATGCCATAAATAGTCTGTCAATAGATTCTTATGAACAGATTAAATTATTGTAGGTATATATAAAAGGAGTCCAAAAACTTTTAGTAATTTTGTCTTATCGGCAGTACATAAGTCTTGTTTCCTTTAAAATCGAAAAATCCTTATGCAGAAAACGGGAAGTTAAACTTTAAACCAGGTGCGGATCTAGGATTCTTGGGGGGGGGGGTGGGTTTCTTCAACCCATTTTTCCAACTTTTTTTGGGGGGTTACTACCCGAAAAGCCGCCGTGGATCCGCCACTGCTTTAAACATTAAAATTGGAGTCGATTTAGAACTTTTGAAGGAATTTACAAAAATTATGTAAATTTATCAGAAATTCTTGGTAATCCATTTATAGGATATTTGACAAATGTTTGCTATTTTCTAAATGCAAATGTTTCTTTTGGGAATTCTTTTTCTTTAACTGTCGAACAACTCTTTATGGGGTCACTTTAATCCTTCTGTTTCTTCCAAAGGAGGTAGAGTCTACGCCTTCGCTAGATTCACACTACTTTATCCGTACGAACAACATGGCCGAGCCAGCGGAGCCGCTCTATATTTATCTGCTTGACTATGTCAATGTCGTCAATGCTCCATGTTTATCCATAACCACATTTCCTTCAGCATCTGTATACGAAGATACCGCGGTACAACGATGGTAAATCCATAGATCAGACATTGAATCTTCTGAAATTCTTTCTAGCATCATTCGTACAGTTGCAGATCTCAAGTTCTTCACGCCCATTCTTTTCCTGCTTACGTTTCTTGCGTCGGAAAGGCCACCTCTCTTCTTCTTTTCGGTTTTATTGCTTTAAATACTGAAAAGTGCAACTCAAAACAATAGTCTGTTTGACTAAGTAGTTTTCTTAATTCCAAAGTCCGAGGTAACTCCATAAATTCTTGTTGCAACCAAGCTTGAGCTAACCCCTCAAGCCACACATTCTCAGTCCAATTGCCACCCAAAACAAGACAAAGAATTAGCAAACAAATCCAAGCTCAAAGAACCGCAAAACAAATTTAGTTACGTGAATGGAACTACCGCAGCATAAACCGTTGTTACCAATAACTATCTACCACATTTATCTACAATGCTTTGAAACCACAACAAGAAAGAAAAGATACATCGATTGATGTTGTCAATCAGAGCAAATTTAAACGAAGGTTAAAAGTTGCATACGTTTAATCTGCGGACCAAGCTGCCGTCCAAGTTGTAAAAGCCACAAGCAAATCATTGAAGCGCGTAAAATGAAGCAACGGATGCTGCAACAGAACAAGGGGCAGCCCCCAACCATGGTAATGGAAGTTGTTGCAACAATTGGTGGACTTGCACCAATGTATTAGAGCTACCTACCACTATTGATTGCCATCGATGCTGTATTTGTATGGCGAATTTACAGCTCCATCAACGCACTTGGAGCTTGCAACATCATTAGCCTGAGCAAGGTCATAGCCAAGAGGCAATGAGGCAATCAAGCCGTCGGCAGCAGTCAGCAATCGAGCGACCCCATGCAACAAATTAGCCAAATAGATGATGCATAAAGGCGCCACAAAATTGTGCAACCGCAGTGGCAGTGGCAAAATGGCGTAAAAGCAAACAGAACCACCATCAGCACCATTACCCTGGTCAGCACCACCAACACCATCGCCATCAGGAAATTAGTTTTAGCGGTTTTTGCAATCGTTGCCTTATGACTTGAGCGGGTAGCGGGCGGAGGCCTCGTTACATTAGCTAAATGATACATACATGAACATTGGAGTGACAGCTGCTCGATGGGCGTCATCCACTTTTTGAACCATATCGCCTCAACATTTTTGGCACTTTGTCTTTGCCCAATTAAAATCAAATTTCATCATTGAGCCGCATACAAAATTTTGTGCAACTTTTTGGCCACTGATGACATTTTAATTGTTCCCGTCTCGTGCCACATTTTGGGGTATGGGCATAGGGTATTGGATATAATGTTGTCATGACAGCTGCTTTCACTTTTGCTGTTTTGGTATATCATCATCGTCAACATCCTGGCGTCAGATCTGTTTGGCGTAGATAAGAACGTCATTGAAAGATTGCACTCAACGATAGGGCAATTATTCAAAAATATTTTTGACATTAATTAGAAGTCATTTTGTGGGCACTTTAAAGACTTTTATGACAACGTCAACGTCAATGTCATTGCTGTCGTTATTCAGCATATTTTTGAGAGTAGGGGTGTATTCTGTAATTGAATTTAAACAGAAAAGGGTAAATTGTTTGAGTTGGTGACAGTTTGCATACTCTTTAAAAAACACTGATCCCCAGCGAACTTCGTATTTAGGCAGTCCAAAAGTAAATTGCTTTCCATATATCCGCTGCGCTTTCCTATACTTTAATCACATTTCATATTTTGTTTGATGATTTGGCATGTCCAGGACACTTTCTTGAAAACAGTATTCAACTCGTTAACCCTAAACGGCTTATAGCGAACTTGCGAAAATTAATTTTTAAAAGAAAGAATGAATTAAAATCCAAATAGTAAATACCAATGATCTTGAGAATCGTATGGGATAGGTAAAGTAAACAGTACCCGATAGAACATCCCATTCAAACTGTCGCAGTTCCGTTGGCGTTGGCTTGATGAAACACAACACCCTTGGCCAATTCTTACCAAGTTGTTGACAGTCGAGGCTCGAATTGAGTGTTTGGCTCGATGGGTGTAGTTTATAGTGGATGATTCCCTTTCAAGCCAAGTGAACACACACCAAAACCTTATTGGCCGTTAAACCGGGCTGGCCGAATGTTTGAGCCGACTCACGATCCTTTTCGGCTGTTGTTCTTGACCTATTTTTCATTGCCAGTCGCCATCCGCTTCAAAAATGTGTCGATTTGGTAACGTTTCAGTTAAAAATCGCAAGCATCATTTGATTCAAAAGCTTGTCTTGCACCGATACAGTTCAGTTCCTGGTCAATGGAATAAGTCTTACTTATCTTATCTAAAAAATAATATCATTACAAATATTTGCAAACTTGAGAAATACAAAGAGCTGGCTAAAACGTTTTTCTCGAAAAGTCGCGTTCTCTTAAACGATGATAAATTGACTGATAGAAAAAGTCTGAGTCCTAAATATTTCTGAAAGTTATGCATCACTAATCCGTCCGGCTGTCGAACTGCTACATGGTGGTAGGAGTGGTAACGGGGCACTGCACCATAGGCCTAATGGCTTAAAGGTTGCACGTTCCCCATCACGAGTTCTGCCGCAGCTGCGGAGACGAGGAGGAGACAGAAAGCACCCAACACCTGCTATGCGACTGCCCGGCGCTTCTAAGAAGGCGAACCCAGTTTCTGGGAAAACCATTCTTTGAGGAACTGGGTAGTCTGGCCTATGTGCCCATAGCGGATCTGGCTGCGTTTGTAGAATCCTAAAAATGGTTTTGCAATAGGAGAGATTTAGGTGATTAGGGATGTCCTACAGTTTTTGTCCTCCTCCACCCCTCCCCCTCCCCTTCACCAATCTTTCCTCCTTCTCTCAAATTAGGCAACACAATGGACCTCATGGTCTCTGGGTGATCTCAGTTACTGACTGAGCTGCCTACTCAACCAACCAACCAACCAAAGCTGTCCGTCAATTTGAAAAAAACAAAATATAGCTTTGTTGGGGTTTATTTTCTTCTTCTTCGTTTTTCTAATCCCTGATGGGACCTAGAACGCTTATAAGTGCACAATTAAACCGAAAAGGCTCTGATCTTTGATTGTCTTCAAAATTTCCTGTTTCTGGAGAAGTTGACGTAATAAGTTTAAGTATGAACAGACGGACGCGGCAATTCTGTTGGTATTGAAACGTCTGCGGTTGAAACTTATTTACTGAGGAGCTGCTCTTCAAAATGGCAGCTAAAAGCATCCAAACGCTCTTCTAATAAAACCACCAAACTATCAAATCCACCTCGTATACTGTAACCTACCTAATGTAGTGATAGATACGAACTGAAGTTGATATGGTATATCTCTTTTGGACGTAACTGAATCTGGATGAAGTATACTATCTACAAGAAGTTGACCTCAAAGTATTAATATATGGAAGTGAAGCATTGGCAATAACTATTCCGCAAGATCTATGTCTCCTCAAGGGTCTTACAACGCAGATATTGCAAAGTCAAACGAATGATTCTCCCAAGGCTCTCATAGGCTGGCTCTGTCATGTTGGGTTTTTGGTCGAAGGAGAGCTATAGAATGGATAGATCATGCTTTTCTTAACGAGGCATGGTAGAAGGTGTAGTAGCTGCCTTGAAGTGAAGAAGTCAAGGGTAAAGCAGTCGATAAGAAAAAGAAATTGTACACATAGCTATACTATTGATGAGCTTTTTGATAGCAAAAGGTAAGCCTAGTCTTCTTAGCCGAATCTCTGTTCTGCCTTAACGTACAAAATCTTTTGCCTTCGAATAAAGACTGCTTTTAAGACAGAAATTCTTACGTTGAGAATGTTTAGAATGATTTTAAGAAGAAGTGCCTCCGAACAGCATTTCATACTCCGAATGCTGAGACTGGCAGTATTGTATTCTTAATTTAAGAAAAAAAGAGAATAGGTAATTCTTATAAAATCTAGAATGAAACAATCTTTTTTTAAGCAAATTCGAATTTAATATGGTCTCTTTTTTTGTAAGTGTGCATTCTTTTATCTTTCTCATCATGAACGTCAGCATCTCATTATTCTTATTCATATTTTCAATGCCGATATAAAAAGTAGAGCATCATGGTCTGTAATGTCGGAATGCCCGTCGTCTTTGTCAGAGAGTAAATTTTTGAGTATTCTTTTATGTATGCTTTTCACTCAAGACGAGATCCCCTTTTTATCCTTCCCTAGCTTCGCCACTGGGTTCACCCTATCCCTACCTAAAACTAACTTAAAAAGTTTGACTTATCAAAACTTTCATGAACTTAAGGTGGGAACTTATAGATGCTTAAGGCTGCACACTCCTACGACCTTTTCAATCTAATCCAAAGACTTTCATTCATTGTCTGACTGAAATGAAAATGAATTAAATTTGGATACAATCTGCTAAAACTTTTGCACAGGCATGCAAACTGTCTTTACATCATTGAACCTATTGTTCTTGAACTAGTTCCGAACCATGCCGCAGTATATGACACCCATTAAAAGTATCGGAATAATAAGAAAAGAATAATATGATTGAGCCCATATAAAGGAACCATTTATAACTGTGAAACTATAAATTTTTCAAAACCGCTAACCGCCAAACAAACGTAAACAAAGACACAGATCATTTACAATCACATAAGTACAATTGAGTGAAAAAGAGAAGTAATAAAAGGCAATCAGCGGCAATTATTGGGTTAAACCCTTCTTTGCTTTATGATCTGAAAACAATTTAAGATTTTATTTGTTTTTGATGCCACAACAAGCCAATCAGGCAATATTCCCAAAGAAGATCTCATCGGTTTGCTTGTAAATGGTAACAAAATCAAATTGGCCAAGAGAGCAGACCACAAATGCAATGAGCATACATCATGTGCAACAGCAACAACAACAAGAGGGCAACAGTTGCATTTGGGCATTGTATGTTGGAATTGATGGATAGCCGAAAACCCAGTGGCCGCCAAAGGGGAGGCAGTCAGCGGACATCTCTCGACGGAGGAGACTGTCAGTCGGTTGGGGGCTCTTTGGTTGGCCAAATGAGTTGCGTAAAACGAAACTTGCGATAATGATCATGCGAAGCGAAAAACGCGTTAAACTTTTCAACGTCGTCATCAGCAAACAGAGTTAAAGCCGATGCAGAAACCCAGCATCAGCATCAGCTTCAACTTCAACTTCAGGTAACTACCAACAGCCAAGTTGGCTGACTGACCCAACTGTTGGACCGGACGTAGTAGTGGTGTAGATACATACATATTGCAGATACTTGCACTCCAAGTGCGATGGCAAATGCACGGAATTCACATTGAAGCCACCAAACGCGGCCAGCCAAGTCCCATTAATGTTGCTTGCCCACTTCGCTGGCAATTGCACAGTGGTCGGAAAATACAAAGTTTGAAGGCCGCAAATTTTTTATTGCCTATTTGATTGCCAGTAACTCACTGATTACAAAGATATTTTTTTTAGAGTCCACCCCAAAAAAAACACAAAATACGTTTTTGCAAGTGCTCCAAAAATTTTCTCGCATATTTGCAAAGTGAATTTAACATAAAAATATAAAAAAAATACAAAAAAAATCTGAACTCTTGCCTATATATAAAACAAAAAAATTGGTATTCAAAAAAAAAATAATAATAAAAATGTTCAAAAATGCCAAACGTATAAGCGATTTTAAAATAAAAACAATTTTTTTTTTTTAAATTACAATTTATTCTTTAAGTAGCTACCTATCCACAAAATAAAAAAATACATAAAAAAGTTGTTAAAATAAAAAAAATAAATATAAAAAACTATCTTTTTCCTGTATACTAAATTTATCTGCATATGTGCAAATAAGTATATAGTACCTATAAACAAAACTGTAAAATAATAAAAAAATTTAAACAATAAGAAAATATTTTTTCTGTATCTTATAAAACACAAAAAAAATTAATTTAAAAAGTTATAAACAAATTTTAAAAAATTTATAAAAATTTTTAAAAGTTAAAAAAAATGTTCAAAAAACTAAAATATATTTTGTATTACACTGAAACCTATATATAAAACAATATAAAAATTGTTTTATTAAAAAAATAGTAAATATACTTAAAAAAACAAAACTGTCGAAATATTAATATTAATAATATATAAAAAAATTATCTAACAAAATTAAATTTTGAAAACCAACTAGAATTTCACCCTGTACACTGTTTTTATATGTATCTAATACAAAAAGTATAAACTAAACTATAAACTACCTATATAAAACAAAAAACAAAAAAAATGGATGTAAAAAAAATGTGGAGTCAAGTGAATTCGGTAGAATTTTTTCGTAGAGTTTTCTGAGTGACAAATTTTTTTCAAAATTGAAAGCTGTGTCGTTCAGGTCATTGAATTAGCTCCATTGTGTCAAAATTTCAGATCGATACGAGGATTTTTTGTCAGGTAGATTGATCAGCTAGCAAAAAATGCCAAATTCGTGATTTTCGATTTTTTTCTGGTGAATCCTGAATCGCAAACATTTTATTTCTTTATTTTTGGTAAAAAAATGGTTGAATAATACATTGAAATGAATGAATGTGCAAGAAAAATGATTGTTGCCTAGTAAAATGGCCTGAAAAAAAGGTTTTTTTAAGAAAAGATGGAAATCGTGTGAAAGAGCACTCCTTTTGTCGATTTTCACTGCCTTCAGCATTTCGAAAAAATCATCAGAACTTGGAACCGGTTTACGGGGATTTGTTGCGCTGTTCTTGTAAGTTCTCGGCATTTATTATTATATTCAAAATAAATATTTGGCTCTTTTCGACACTTTCAGATACACCCCAAATCGAGCTTCCGCATTCACCCCAAATCGACTTTTTCGAAACGGAGTAGCGTCATTCTGGTGGCTTTCAAAAATCGAAACCAATACTTTAGCATTTTTGAAGTATAGAGTCTAAATAATACTATGGAATTACTTACATTTGATTTTACTCGAAAAAAAATGTTGAAATATTAGCGACACAAAAACTTAAAATAAAACTTTCAAGGTAGCAATTTTTTTTCAGAAAAATTATACTGAACAGAAAAACACGGGTACTCGAGTTGGAGTATTATGAAAAACTAGCGTCCGAATTTACTTGCCTCTATTATACAATAGTATACTTAAGAGACTAGAGTACTAGCAACAAATAAAAAAAAAGTATGTAAATATATTTTTAAAATATATTTTGTATTACACAATATGCTTCTTATATCCTGTTACTCCTAGTGGAGCATAGGGCCATCATTACACTATATAAAAATAGTTAAATTAAAAAAAAAAAAAAATTTTAAATTTTAAAAATTATCTAATAAAATTGTATTTTGAAGACTAACTAGAATTTTACCCTGTACACTGATTCTATCTATGTATTTCTAAAACAAAAAGTACAAACCTATAGGTACCTAAAAAATTAGATTTGAAAAATGTTTACAAAAATATGCTAAAATTATTGTTCTTTATACAGAAAAAAAAAAAAACAGAAAACAATTTGGCTAATTATTATGTAAGTTGTAAGTTTTTTCCATACAAATTGTCGGTTTCGACCACTGTGCGTCGCTGGCATTGTTCTTTTCTGCACTTCAAGATGCTGCTTGCTACTTGTTGTTGCAGCTACCGTTGCTGCCACCACTGCTGTGGCAACACTTAACGCTTCCTCTCCTGATGAGTTTAGTGCCGCCGCCAACTTGAAGCTGCCGCATGATTTGTAATTTTTTTTTTTTTTTTTACCCTACCCGCTGCCAGTCCAAAATCATAATAATCATAATAAAATGCTGCTATACCCATTTTAACACCAAAAAATATTGTACTGCGTCTGGGCACTGCTTTGGTCTTTCGAGTTGGTTGGTTGCTTGGCTGTTTGGCAGCTTCCTTAAATCGAGTTGTCCGCTCGAAGCTTCTGGCTTTTACCGCTGAGCATCTGTTTAAATGCAGATATGTAGAAATATTGAAGTATTGCCGTTGTCATGATAATTTTGCACTCAGTCGACCTGTCGCATTAAACTTGGTAATTTGTGTTAAGCACAAAGACGGTAGCTACTACTGTTTAAGTGCTGGAACTTCTGGGTGGTTTTTGTTCCCCCCCCCCCATTAGCTTAAGTTGGTAATTAAGTGAGTTAAACGTACTGCTGGCTAGGAGCCTCTGACAGTCTGATGTCAGGCATTCAAAATCAAATTATTTTCAACCATCTTCAGCGCCTTCCATATATTCTTTTGTAGGCGAGCATTCATATATAGTATATGGCTTTTCTCAAATGACTTCCTCACTGTTGTTTTTGTAGTCCAAGATTGTCAGTCGCAAAATTTGGTTTAAAAAAAAAAAAAGGCAACTGGGGTACTTTAGTGATCATAATCAGCTTTTTGGAACAGCGAAATTAGAAGGAATAAATTGTTGAAAATTTTCAAAGTCACAGCAAAAAATAAAATGACTATCTCGGTTTTTTTTGAAGTTCGGCACGGGAATTTGAGTGGTTAACCTCTTAACCAAAGTTAAAAGGTTTACTATTGCCGCTACCCACGAAAACGAAAACTTGGTTGTAGACTTAGATCAGCGTCCCAAATAAAGCCTTAAAGTTTCCTCAACTAAGTATTTTTTTTACAGCTCTCTCTCAAACTCTTTGTTTACTGTACTTATATTATATATCAGTGAAAATAAGTGAAGCGGGCCACTTTGCGATTTTACGATTTTTATACCCTGTACCTATAGGTACAAAGGGTTGCTAGATTTGTGCAATGTATGTAACGGACAGAAGGAGGCGTGGCAGAGCCAATGTCTTTTATATAAAAATGCTTATCATAACCTCGGGTAGCGTTTCAGCCATGTCCGTCCGTCTGTCCGTCTGTATGAACACCTAGATTTCTGAGACTATAAGAGCTACAGGTACGAAACTTTACCATCATGTCAATATCTTCCCCCGTTCCACCGTCGCGTTGTTGAGTTTCTCGGCTTTTAGCTACACCGTCTAATATTTTCATCTGAAACTTTACAGGGTATTACACTTTCGGGCACCGCATCGACAAGCCAGTAATAACCACATCATTATTTTTTTAAATTCCGATTATTCATCGAGTTATCGATGATTGAGTATTTAGATTTTATTTTAGACGTTTACTTGGGAAGCCATATCTCCTAAGCGAATAAAGATTTTTAAGCAACAATTTTTCAATAAAATATGAAATTTTGAATTAAAAAAATTTTTTTTTTTTTTGAATGTCTAAAATTTTTTTATTTTTAAAATTCAAACGTTACTTTAACTTCTCTCCAAAAAAGGAAAATAACCACAAAGGATGGCTTTGGGTTCAACCTGTTTTTATACGAAAAATATTGGATATATATTTTTATATTTTTTTATAATTAATTAATTTTAAAATTAAAAAGTGATCTCAACTGCTCTCAAAAATGGAATCAATTACATTTTAAGTAAGTTATGCAAATTATATAAGAAATTAAGAAATCAGTCACAAAAGACGATTTTGGGATTACAATTTTTTAAAGTAATTTTTTTTTTTAAATTTAAAATTCAAAAGTGAATAAATAAAGCAATCACTCTTCAAGTACGGTTTTGGAATTAACATCTTTGTATGAGAAAAAATCGTTGGGTTACGAATTAATTGTATTTAGAGATAATATAGTATATTTATTTTTATATATTATATATTTGTATTATTATGAACACAAATAAAGAGGTCGCACCAAACAAGAGTAAATGTTGACGTAAACGACGACTATGTAAAATTTTTTTTTATATAAAAGAGAGCTATAAATTTATTAAATGCAAGTGAAGAACTAGATTCTGTATCTTCATACAATCTCAATTCAATCGTCATACTGACGTCAGCTGACGCGTTCGGATGGAGAGGCTTTATGAAGGGGCTTAATCATTTCCTTGTACATAAACCACTTTAATATTTTCTACAAAATGACAAAAAGCGCGTTTCTTCAAACGAAGCTACTAGCACAATGCGGAATACCCTGAATTTTTCCAAAAAGTAAATATCTGCAGCGTTTGGGCTGGAAAAGGGCATTCTAGTTTCGACGAAAAGTAAATTTTTTTTATTGCGATCCACAAACTTATTGCTAGTTTACGCCTATATAGTTATTTACTTACAGACAGTAAAATATAGTTACAGGCTTTAGAGTAGGGGTTCTGAAAATGATGCATATATTTAATATATAGGGTAATGTGGGGCAAACCCGACCTACCACTGTTTCTCAAAAACGGCAATACGGAGCAAGCTCAAATTAGTGTTGACTTGTAGAGCATTACAAATAACCAAAATGGTAGCGTGACGGTTGTCTGTGAGTCCACATTTAGATTCTCAAACATCAAGAAGTATATTTTTACGAGTTTCAATTTAATTTTTGTGCATATTGTTACACATTTTTCTTCTTAAGTGACTTATATACAATAAATATAGACCTATGTATATAGTGCATGTATAGTACTACTTGGAAATGTCGTATAATTTTTTTTTATTGGCGTCGTCATGAAAAATGGCAAAGTGGGACAAACCCGACCTCTAACTAGTGGGGCCAACCAGATGTCCAGCTCGAACCAAAAATACGCCAGCAAGCTATTTGAACAGCAAAACAAATAACTCCGATTAGTTACTTAACTTTTCAAGCCAATCAATCCATTTATTGACATTCAATCAACTTTTATTTCGATTTATGTTCTAAACGTTACGATGTTTTTAAATAAAAACATTCAGTTTTGTAAAACAATAACATGCTCTATTAAATCAGAAGAAATCAGCAGCTCTAGAAAGTAACAAAAGCATTAGCTTCTATTTGGCATATCGGATGAGTTGATCCGATGTCCATCGATTTTATAGCTAAAACTAATTAGGTCGGATTAGCCCCACCGCACCTTATTTAATACCTATATATATTATATCCTTATTAAAATTGGGTATCCCTGGTTCTTAGAGCCTGCAAAATCTTTTTTTTTTGCTATTCCTAGCACAAGATAAAAATAAATTTTGGTTAGACTTGGCTTGACTAGATTTTAAGATGATTTGAGCCTCAGTCTTATGGTTGCTAATTTTCAAAATGTTTTATTTGCCACATGTTTTTAAAAGCTGGCTTCATTTTATTTTAATTTACAGGATTTCTACGCAATTGAAATATTTTATTTACAACTTAATTCTTAATTTTTAACTTAAATGATAATATAGTGAGTTATCCTTAAAGTCGGATTGTTCAAGCTGAAGACATGCTACTAGCTCAAATGTAAAAAATTTTTAGATTAAAATGACTTAATTCGAAAGGAAAAATTCTTGATACAAAACTATGAAAAAAACCAAGAATATTGTCTTATTAACTAGTCTTAACAATTATTTGTTACTCTCTGTATGGCTAACTATATTTAATTACTTTAACTTGAGTACAATTCCTCAAATAAATGCTGTCTAAAATCTGTTAATTGTACTAATTAACATCAGTTAACCAGTACCCTTAATATAAACCAACTTATATTACGTATACGCAACATTTGCACATGCAATTAAAGCCAAACTAAAATGCTAACGAAAATTGTAAAGACAAGACATTTACGAGCCATAAAGTCAGTCAAATGAATGTGAATCTTACATTGTATGTTGGCCACAACAACAACAACTAATTGGGTCAAAAAAAAAAAAAAAAAGGCTAAGGTAAAAACCAAGCACCTGTTTCCTGACATTTACGAGAACAACCGAACATTGAAAAATGTGGCCACAATGATGTTTCACTTAAATATATAAAACGAGTTAAATAAATAATTTTGACAGAAATATGACAAAAGCCAAAGTGCGTTGCCACTTTGCAGCCGATGATGACAATAGAAAAGATGACAGCAGTGCTGATAATGGCTCCGATGTTGGCCATCAAAAATGTTGCAATGGCAACTTTGGCCACAATCGACTCCTAATTGCGACGCTCTCTGTTTTAGGTTGTGGGTATGCGAATGTGGAAGCAGGTTGCACACCTTATAGCTAGCGCTTGGCAGCATTTTTCAAAAGCAAATGGCATAAATTTAAATTTTAATTTACCTCAACAATACACACAATTACATATGTATACGAGGGCAGCTTTACAAGTTACTTAATCAATATAATATTTTTTTTTTCAATGCCGTTACTCGAATTTTTTTGACAATAAAAATATGGTTACCATATTTTAAATCTCAACGAACTTCTTTAAAAAAAAAATACTGCCGTATGCCTTTCAAACGCATAGCTACGAACACGTTCGCAAGCCGTATACAGAGGTCCGCACTAAAGAGCTGCGCAAGCACTGCACAAATGTCTTGTAAGCCATCAGGTGTTATTCCAAGCACTTCATGTCTTTGGCTTGAACAAAACAAAACAAATACTTCAGTGTCAAAAGTGCTTGGTTATCAAAACAAAAGTGAAACAGAACAAATCTGAAGTCGAACAAAACTGAACTAGTACCAAACTGAACTAGTACCAAACTGAAGTAGAACATTTCAATCATATTAGAACGTTTTTGTTGTTGCAATGATTTTGGTGGTGGTTTTTTTGCTTGTATCTGTGTGTGGCTTAATATTATGTCTGCTGCGAAAAAAATCAAAACATTCTAGTGCACTCGCTATGCTTGCCGAAAATTTGCTTCACTCAAGCATTTTGTGTGATGTTGTAATGTTTTGAAATATTCTAGCAATGTCAAGTACTGAAGCAAAGGCAGTTCAAGCACTGAAGGTTTTGTTTTGAAGCAAACAGCACATCAAAAAATTTTGTTCTGCTGTCAGCTCTGCAGTGAAATACAGTGCTTAGAAGTACTGTGCAGTAGTGAAAAGCGACGTTTAGATCATTTTGTGCAGCTCTCTAGTCCGCACAAGCAGTGTTGCCCCATGAGTTTGGGAAAAAATATGAACAGCTGTTTTGTTTGGCTATCCATGAAATATGATTATTTGTATTGCAAAATTAAATTAAAATTATTGAAACATTTCAGATAAATTTTAACATACCTATGTTGATATATCGTTAATAGGAACACACCATGTGTTTTCAAAGCAATAAAGTTGCCATTCTTGTTCAGGACCTCTGAACTAAGAATAGTTTCTGTATAGAACAGCAAAAAAAATTAAACCAATTTTATGTGGATCAACCGACATTTCTTAATTCCATTTTGGTGTGTTTTGTTCTGCATAAAAAGTTACTTTGTAAAAATTGTAACATATAGTAATTTTTAATATCATCCGAAATCGTTTCAAGAACATATATATGCCGCTTTACATTTCTACACGTTTAGAAAGGGATATAATTTACATGTGGCCATTACCAGAGAATATGGCGGATGTGAAGCTGATTCCAAGCGCAATTCATACTTTTTTTTCCATGACGATTGATCTCTTGCTCCTTTATCCAACAGATCCGAATTATGTTTTCCAATTATATTATTATTTAACCAAGGTAATCCATAAGAATTTTGCTATCATCTTGCTGGCTAAAAAAAAACCGGCCTTGGCCTTTTTTAGCATCTGTTCCTCAGAAATCCACTACTTCGATAGTTCTTCGGTTTTTAATGTATTATGATCGCGAAAAGTCCTACAAATTGTTGGGTCGTAGATAACATGTTCCTATTTAAACATTCCACTTGTTCATGCCAGAAGCCTACGGCCTTAATCAAATCGCACACCTTTCCTCGTCTATTACTTATGACTATTCCATGAATTTTCTCGACCATTTTTGGGATGGTGACTGCTCACAGATTTCCTTTTTTTTTAAATTTATAAACTTTTTTTGTGCATAGGTCCCTTTTAACTACATACTCAAAGCCCGACCTATAAGGCACTCAGCAGACTAAGGTTTTCAGATTGCTGAAAAATTCCCATGACTCACGGTCTCTTGAAGAATTAGAAAGATTTTCTATCTAAAGCGGATCTACATATAAATACTTATAGCCTCAAAATAATTTAAATAAAAAAACTCTACAAAAAATTAGTTAGGAAAACATTCTCATCTGAAATTGGTCGTTACATACAAATATTCATTGTCTATGAATTAAACAACTTACTCATTATAAGCTATGCTAAATAGTTATTTTGGGACAAATTGGACTGCAGTGCTGGAAAAACATCGATGTTGTTTAAAAGCATTGAAAGCATCGATGTTCTGTTCCGGCAAGAAATTTCGTCTCACAATTTAAAAATACTAAATTTCGGGCCGGAAAATAATATTTATTCCTTATATTATCTTAATTTAAACTTCGGGGGTTCGATTCCCCGCAGTAGCACTGTTGCATTGCCTAGCACTGGCATCGCTAGCTCAAAGACGCTTTTTGCCCAAGAAAATCTCTATTAATTCAAGACACCGCCGTTCGGATTCGGCTATAAGCTGTTGGTCCCTGTTCTCTTCGAACAGAGATCCCCAATGCTCCGTCCAGGGTCGCCTGACAAAATAGTCAGTCAGGGAAATTATTATAAAACTTCGATATATCGATACATCGATGTTTTTCGAGCACTGCTGCAGAGTTTGGAATTTCCTTTTCCATTACCAGTTTTAATGATTACAAACTTGCACTCTTGGTCAGGCTAATTATCTTTCAGCCTGCCCTCGTGTATAAAGCGACTACATCGTCAATTGAAGTCGTGCCCAGGCACTTGGCCGGGCTGCCAGTTTGGACTTGGCCGACAGACTGACTGTACTGGCCTAACTGGCCTGTTTGTTGCCTCTGCTGCTTTTATTTCATTTCATTTATTTATTTTGAGCTACTTGCAAAATAATTGCATAAATAAATATTTTAAGCCAAAGGTAAAACGCGGCTGTACGAACCCCTGCGTCAGGAACTCAGACTCCTTAATTTGTTGTATTTTGATTACAATCAGTCGTCCGGCTGGCAGCTCTGCTCTGCTCCATGGCTATGTGTGCCAGTGTACACAGCTGCCCGGAGAGTCTCCAAGACATGGCACATTTGCTGCAAACAGATTGAAGTGTAGTGATTACATCAGTGTATCATCACATTGTTGTTAGTTAGATGGATGCAATGCAATTCTATGCAGACAATTTATCAATGAAACGATGTATAAGTAATGTAAATTTTGGCTTAATTATATGCAAACAATACGCGTCTTTAGGTCAAATAAGGCTAATCATTCGCTGACAACATATTGATTTTTCACCTGCCCCTCAAAAGTCATTGACTTTGCACAACTTAATCCGCAAAATACACAAAACAACAAAAAATAAACATGAAAGTTTTATATCCACCAAGACGCCAAATTGACATATGCACACACGATTAACAAGTGTTTAAATCACAATAAAACTTTAAATCCCCACAGATGAAGCAATAAAAACTTATAAAACAAAAGCCAATTCAAAAAAAATATATCAAGAGCATATACCCCAAGATACCCAAATAAACTGCCAAGGCACATGCAAAAAACTTCAATAAGTCAGCAAAGTAGGAAAAAAAAGGCCGTCAAGTTACGCATCCAAAAATTGGTCAATAAAATCAACGACAAAACTTTTGTTTAGTCGACTACAAAGGACACCCAGTCTCCACACATACACACACACACACCAAAAACACACTCATTCATATGAGTCTAAAACAAAAAAAATTGAACATAATCTGCTGGCGGGGCGTGCGCTACACACAGATACACACAAATACTACAATGCTGGACAAAAAACATTCCCAAGGCAATAAAAATGACAACAGTTACAAAGTGGCAGCGGCGGCGACGGCGGCAGATACAATATTACAAAGGCAAACAAACTCACAGATACTCACATGTGTGAGCCTTGCGGTGCAGTGCGTAAAGATTAAGCCAATTTACCAGATGCTTAAAGTCAGCATAATCCTCCATGCTGGATTAACGCCCAGTTCTTGTGTGAACTGCAGCTTTAAGGAAAGGACTTGTGAAGTAAGTTTCTTCATGTGAATCACCTCAAGTGCCTTGGTGTTGGCATGTGAATACCCTGTAGTGGATATATTGGTGTAACTATTTAGACTCGTAAATAGCTCATAAATGGAATTTATGTTCTAAGCTTAATAAAAATTTGTTGACTTGACCGACTACAACTTCTAATTTTTTTTTTTGGTTACCATGTTCAAATCCAGTCAATCGATATAAGGCTAATTTAAAATTAAATATTTAATCAATTCCGATTCTTTTTGGCTTATAATTGCTACTTAACTATGGGGTTGCAGAGGAAAGTGGGGTGGATTCGGAAAAATTCATAGATTTTTTGGAGTGAAATTTTTTTTTTTTTAATTGAAAGTTGTGTCTTTTAGGTCATTGAATAAGCTACATTGTGTCAAAATTTCAGATCGATACGAAAATTTTTTGTCAGGTAGATCGATCTCCGAGAAAAAAAGCCAAATTCGCGATTTTCGATTTTTTTTTTGGGGTGAATCCGGAAGTGTCCAAAAATTATAAAAACCGCCATAAAATTTCCTCGCAATCATTTAATCATTTAATCATATAATAAAAAAAAAAACTTAAAATAACACTTTTAACTCAGAAATCCGTTAGGATGCATTTCCGGGCACACCCTACTTCCGAATTCACCCAACTTTCCTCTAATTCAAAAATTAATAATCAGCTGTGCTGCGGAAAACGTATTCGAACATTCTATGTGGATTCGTTTTGAAACCGAATGTTTGGTGCTCCCAATTTCACCAAACCGAATTTTTCATTTGGTTTAAAACCGAATGTTTAGTTGCAAGAGGAATTAAAACGAATCGGCAAAATAGGTTTAAAAACGTTTAACATTTTATACTGAAATAATTTTTTAAATATTCTTTGATATTCTTAGATTATATTTATGTCAACTTTAAGTTATATATTTACTGATAATTATTTAAAATTATTTTTTTTCTGACTCAACCCAAAAGATGGCGTACGTTAAAGTCGGGCGCGGACGACTTTGGGATACCCTGTACCACCACATTGCAATTAAATCCGGTATATTGATTCAGAACTCTAAAAGATAGTTATTTGGTTACAATATCTTCATAAACACACGAAACAAATCTAATTTTGCATTAAGCTAATTTTTTTGACCGATCGGTCCTTTTGGGGCTATATGATAAAGTCAACCGATTTTGATCAAATTTGGTACAGTACTTGGGAACTATAAAAAACTTTCGAATGTGAGGTTTGACTACGATATCTTCATAAGCAAACTAAATACAACGAATTTCGTACAAAACAAATTTTTTTGGCCGCTATGTGAGCTATGGGAGCTATATGATACAGTCAACCGATTTTGATTAAATATGGTGCAGTGTTGAAGATCTCTAAAAAACTTTCGAATGCAAAATTTGGATATGATATCTTTAAAAACAGCTCTAGCTCTTACCATCTCTGTTTTTCGAATAATTTGCAAATATCTCAAAACCGGTAGGTTTTTTCGGAAATTTTATCCATATATTTTGTCAAAGTAATTAATTATAAATTATCTACAAAATGAGTCCTTCATCACTTTTCTACGATTAATAGTTTTCTAGCAATCGAAGAAATAATACGCTCGCAAACGCCAATTTTCATAATGTTTACATACAAAATGCAAGCAGGGGACAAAGCCGAGGACTGCTTGCTTTGCATACTGCTTGCTTTGGTGTCGCGCAAGTAGGCAGCGTAGTACAAAAGTGGCGCAATATCCATCCAAATCGACTCTAAGTTTGCTAGCAAAAAAGATATCATGCAAAAACCGTACCAACATATACCCATATACCCACAAATTCGAAAACTCGGTTTTAGACTTAGAACAAGATCCCTAACGATCCCTGAAAGTTTCATCCATTAAGTATTTTTTTCCTGATGAAACTCTTCGTTTACTGTACTATTAACTAAATAAATAAAAAAATAATTATAGTCCGATACACAATTTCCAACTCGAATCTTATTTTAAGAAACATATTTATATTCATAAAACTATAATAATATAGTACATATAAACCAGCGCTGGATATATCGAAGTTTAGACTTATATACCTTTTTACATATTTCGACCACATTTTTGATTCCTACGTTGAGCTGGATCTTATAGAGGAATAACAAAATGGTTATTTTAAAAGACAAGCATGGCAACACCAAAGATCTTAGCCAACTTGTTTTTTTCTAGATACTACTTAATGTTGCATACATTGCGGAATATGTTTTTCGGAAAAAAATAAACATGAAATAAGTAATTACTGATAACAAATTTTGTTTAAGTGTTGTGTAATTTAAATTCGTGAGTGGTAAGGACAATAGCCACATCCCATTAGTATTAGGGCATTGACTAAAATCAACATTCGAAGTAATTTATTTTTTATTTTAAGAATGGAGAATATTATAGTCAATAGCCTAAGAGAAATGGGTACAACTTGGGTAGCGAAGATCACGGTGTTCTGCCGCAACAAAGTTGATGCAGCCGCGTTAGTGTAATGAGCTATGACTATGAAAATTTGCAACTAGGATGTCGGGACCCTCAATGATGCCTCTACTCAAACGGCGGACGCTCTCAAAAACTGTGCAGATAAGGAGAAATGCGATGGAAAGGTTAACTTTACTAAAGCTGATATGCAGAATCCCGCGGATTTAGGCCGAATTTGTTATTGTAGGGAGATTATGCTGCCGTGTCTTGCAGCTTACAATATTGAACGAACGACTAGCAGCTACCCGTATCAAAACTACATTTTTCCACATCAGCTTAATAAGTGACTAAAACCACCAATTCCCTATCGCTATAGCTAAATGATCACCGTTTTTTTTTAGCATGACAACGAAGATATGTACCTGGAAGAGATGTGGTTCCAACAAGACGGTGCTACGAGCCACACAACACGATACGTTTTAGCTCTATTGCACGAGAAATTTCCAGGACATGTAATTGGCGCTGTGAATCGGGCGATTTATCACATTTTGAACATTTTTATTTTTAAATAATTTTATTTTTAAAAAAAATTTTTAAAAATAAAACAAAAAGGTTTTTAATTTTTAAATACAATATTATTTTTTGTAAGTTCAATGAATATGAAATATTCATTCCCTTTTTTGGGATTTTTTTTTTATATGAAGTTTTGATATTTCGTGCAAAATTTTTGCATGCTGCGTATGGACCTTTAACTCATATTTTCGTTTAGTCGATGATGCCATATAGCAGTATGGCATTGGAGACTATTAGGCTGACAACCTCGAGTATAAGTGCTCCACGTACGTATATTAAGTTGAATATCGTAATCGTTTGGTGACTACTCATGCAACGATTTAAATTTACCATTTCCACCTAAAAAATATAACATAAGAAACAATAATTAATTAATAATAATAATTTATTGCCATAATTATGCTTACAGTATCCAACAATTGAAAATCTTCATCATGGTTTTGTAAGAACTTACAAAGTAGATGCAAATGGATTAACTCCAAAACATTTTTTTCTAGCCAATGTATGCGTCTTGCCAATATTGTGCCATGAAAAAAATTTGTTAGCAGAACAAGAGGTATTGCTTTAAAGAAAAACGAGGATTCTTCTTCACGTTTTTCATAAAGATAATTGTAGCCGTTGGCAGAGTAAAATATTATTTCTATAATCATTCTACTGGTATAACATGCCCAACCATAAAACTGCATGCATTCACGCAAATCCTGCAGTTTCAAAAAGTATTCCCAATATAGCTCTCTGTTCACATCACGCCTGAATGACTCTAAATAGATCTGCAATTCCTTCAAAAGTTTTAGGTGCACCATCATGCCAATATCATATAAATGGTATATAATGCAGGAATAGATAAATTGAATTGTGAAGGGTGTGCCCAACCAACCTAAGCCAGCGATGTATTCAATAGAGGCACTGTAAAACAAACATTCGCGAATTCCAATTGGTACTAGCTTGTACCAGGGAATTTTCACAGATTGTCCGAAGAGAATACGATGTTGCCTTGAAAGCCAAATAAATTGATTCAGCAGTCTACATATTCCACGCCGGTATTCAAATAATAGCCATGTGTTTAAAACTGTAGCCAGAGTACGTATTATGAACACACTTGTGTTTACAGTGAGTACGAAATGTTCTCGCTTTAGATATGTATCGTACCTTAATAAACGATATACAAGTAACACACAAATGGAGCTGGGCCAGATGAACAACCGATGAATGCATAACGAGTAGCTTTGCCAAAATTTTGACCGTACAAAAATTTTTTGCTTATTTTCATAGCTCCACTGGCTGACACCAAAGATCTTAGCCAAAACCAAAATCAATCCAAGATGTTTTTCCAAGTAGCACGACATATTCACAACGACTGCAGATGTACGACTGCAAAAAATTGGACATCACATGGTGTTTGTTAAATATATACGAAATTAATAATTTATGACTAAGTAACATGATATATGCTCAACTAGGTTATGGCATGAAAATTCGCCTTCAAACACCTTTACATAAAAAGAAACTTTCAATTAGTGTTAATGGCTATGGTAGCTTGATTAATAAAGGTTTATTTGAGTTAAGTAGGAGTAATGCATTTTTTGAGGTTCTTTTTTACCATACGTATGATGACTTACTTTATGTTCCGACAAAATTCCCTAGAATCTACAATGTTATAGTGTACTCTGCTTCTCTTCTGCGATTCCCGATGCGAGTAGCATGTAATGAATACTATATTAAGCTTTAAGCCGATTTTTAAAAGTTTTGAAGCATATTACTTTTAGTAGCGATAAAATAGCGAATCGAAATTCGATTCCGTTCCTTTCCGGTAGTTTTAAAATTTATCGACAAAAAAAATGCTTAGATACTTCAAAAAACTTCTGATTGATGAATTTGCTTTGAACTTGTTAAGAACTTAAAACTTTTTTGAGCGGTTGGGTTCTGAAGAGGCTATTGGAAATACTAAATACTACTTGGGAACTCTTAAAAACTTCCGAACGACAAATTTTTATAAATAAACGTAACTTCCGAATGTTTACGATATCTTGACTAAAGCTTTAATTTTTTTTTTGATGTGCTTTAAATATTTAAAGCTATATAATACAACAGTTAGACTATATCTACTACTTGTAGATTGTCTGTGTACACCAGTTAAACATGAATTCGGCACCCCCCGAATCCTTATGCCAACCGCCGTGTTGAGGGGGGTAGTTACATTTGTAGATGTATTATCCATGTTTCTTTCATAGTTGTATTTCATAGATTCCTCGCAATGGTTACGGGCACAAAGCGAGAGCTAAGTGGGATCTATCCACCTTTTTGTGACTAAGCGCGATGGTGTATCTCGTGGAGATCTACGGGCGCCACCGTTGACCTTCTAAGTTAGGTTCATCCGCTGCCATCCCTATTGCACAATCCCATCCTCACCTCGTAAATTCCCTGCTTAGCCCATGAACGAGAATATGCCTAGGAGGCCTCAACAGTTACCCTTCACCAAGTTTAGACCACGAGTCGACGCGACGTGGCAGCCCAGGTGTGGCACGATGAGCCAAAGGCGAAGAGTTAGGTTTCGGGAAGAACCAGGCTCCTTTAGCGTCCATGTGCAATACTTAGCCCGACTGCCTCCGAAGTAAATACTATCTCTCCCCTAAGCCCTACAGCCATTGATATTAACTGAAACGAGGCTACCTAGCCTCGCCACTGTAATGTTTAAACTTATATATATTTTGTAATAGATTCTAGTATTAAGTCAAAATATTATGCCTTTAGTATTAATTGTTAAAAGATTAAACATCGATAAGTAGGAGATCGCTAAATCATCGCCACGTCGGACTCCCAACGCAGGCAATAAGGATAGACGGATATCGGCAGACTGTGGTATGATCCGGCGTGGGCGAGAATTAAATGGGACACGAGGAGAATAGATTTGGACGGCAACCGACACAGACGTAGACGCGGTAAATACGATGAGGCACAAGGCGAGGTAACACGTGAATGGAATATAAGGTTAGGAAAAAAGAAACGAGGTTTGATAAAAGGAATTAGTAAAGTTCGAGACTAGGATAATAAGAGATAATTAAGTGAAGTAATTATAACGTTTATGAAAAGTATCGCGAGAGTTATTAAATGTCATATTCCCCACTTTCCTGCCCCTACGCAGCCCAGTGTCTCAGCGAATTTACAAATTAGTTGTAAGTCAGCCGTGGTGTATACTGAGTTATACCCCAGCACCAGAACTTCCTTACATAACATTTTCATTTCGGACACATTCTGCGAAAACCCACAAATGATATCGCAAATATGGCTCTGCAATAAAATCCCTTAGGCAATAGACGCAGAGGCCGCCCTAAAATGAGCTGGAGACGTTCCACATTAAATGAAATCAATTCAACTGGAGGTTATGCAAGAAGAAATTACAGCCACATCAATGTGCTGAGATACGTCGCGATGGAGGGAAGTCCATGGAAACTACTTGTTGATAGCTTATGCCCAGTATAAAGGCAGTACGGAATCTTCGGACGCCGTGCAAGGCTAAATAAATAATAATATAATATAGCCTAGATATTGGAAAATTAAAAACTTGTTTCCCGTGCCATGGTATGCGAAATAGGGGACCTCATTCGAAAGACTGATTGCTCTAGCTTTTGTTATCTTCAAGATCTATGCGTTCATACTGGTGGAAAGAAGGTCGTGCATGTCCAGATCAATTTCTTTTATCCTCCTTACCAAATTGGAAATAACTTTCGAAGGGGTCTACGAGCTCTACTTCTCTATGTTACATGCATTTGCATACATTTTTAAAAAAAAAGCATTTTATATGAGCTGTTTCATCGTCTGGAGGCAAGAAAATTTTTTGGGAGCCCGGCAGTAATTTTTTTGACCTGCTAGAATTTTTCTATAATGAAACGCACTCCGCAGTTTTCCTAGGAATCCGTTCGAGTCTACTGTTATATTTTATTATTTTCATCTTTGGTCACATTTATACGTTTGTGACGTACTAGGACGTGAAAAGAGAATTAAAAAAACTCTATTGTGTTTTTGAAACATTTTTATATAGCACTAGTAGTTAAGATATAAACATATTTTACCTACTCTCTCGCATTTGAAACACTCTACCCTTTCGAAACAGCGCATACATGTCAGCTACTTTCAACACTTAATGCATAATGCTATTGATAATATACAAAATTAATAAAATAGTATTGGAACCTGTGGCAAATTACACAACAATCAATAACTAAGCACTATCTAATTAATTAAAAGTTCACCAAAATTATATGATGCAGTATTATCGACAAACTTTGATAGTATGTCGTACTACTTGGAAGCATATTTAAGCCGTCTTTTCGTATTGGCCAAGATATTTGGTCTCAACGCGTTTATCTATGAAACAAAGCGTCAAGCGCTACTGCAGTCCAATTTCCATAATTACTATTCCAAATTCATCCAAAGTTGCTTCATCTGGCCAAAAAATTAATTACAATGAAACTCTGGTCACACTATTAAATGAGAAAACTTGCAAAAATTTAAAAATTTATGCTTAATTATTGTTTCACAATTTTTTTTATTTTGTTAAAAAAATAGTTATTTTTGAATTTTAATAAAATTCCTCTTAATATAGAACAATCATTACAAGACTCCCTAAATGATCTCGAAAAATTTTATCATAAATGGAAAATAAAATTAACCACAACTAAAACAAACGCTATTTATTTCTCTAGAAAAAGAAAACCCTGTCATTTGCCTATAAGCCCTCTAATGTTCAATAATTTCCCAATACAGTGGGTTGACAATGTTAGATACCTAGGAATAAACTTTGACAGAAAATTGACTTTTAGCCATCATATCTCAGTAACCATTAATAAAGTTAATAAAACTATTTGCATGCTCTACCCACTTATTAGCCGGAAATCAAAATTGTCAGCTAAAAAAAAATCATTTTGATTAAAACTATCTTTCTACCCATTATGCTGTACGGATCATCAATATGGAAAAACTGCGCGGAAACCTATATAAAAAAATATTTTTTTTTTCTTTTTTCATTAATTTAACTATTCTTAAGTAGTTTTGGTATTAAGGTTTTTTTACTCCCATTTTCCTTATTATACCCTTTTTATATATTACAACACTAAAACGTATCATGTAAAACAACATATAAAAATTTCTCAGATAAAAAGCGACAGCTCAACACTGTAAATAATATTGTTCATATACTAGCTTAAGAATATTGTATATTAAGGGAATTAAGCAATAAATAAATAAAATAATAAAATAAAATTCCTCTTGCATATAATACAATTTCTAACAAATGGTTTCAGTTTGTTTAGTAAAGATTAAGGCATATCAAATTTTGATATAGTTTCAAAACACTCTTTTTTTAATTATAAAATAAATATCATCAAAGACCTTGCTTACTTTTTTAATAATTAATTAATTAATAATATAATAATTTTTCGCATATTGCTTATATTACAGCTCATTGAAATGAATTAATTGATCGAAAATCGAATAGCGATTTTTAATATGAAAATCAGCAGAATCTTATATTTTAAAAAAATTACAAACTAAAATTTTAAATGTTTATATTTTACATTTAAATTTAGATTCAAATTATTTCTATTAAAAAAATATTCTCAAAACGGTGTCGCCAGTGGTCTTTGAGTTTAGGCAACTAGGAACGACAGGGGTTTCGTTTCTGACAAAAAAATCTCAAAATATCAGTGCAGTGTATTTCCATGTTTTTCAAAAAATTCAGTATTTTCAGTACCAATCGGGATTTGATGCGTTTAAGTCCCAAAACGTCTTTTAAAATTAAATTTACGGATTCTTTTGAAATTCAAATATTATCACCAAGGTCTCTTATTGAAATCCGGCGGCTCGCAAGCCCCAAATTCCAAATTTTTTGACCTGTTTATACCACTCATAAACATTTCTTTCCAAAAAGAGGTAAACAAGGGTTTGGGAGAAGAAAAAAATTTTTAAATCTATAAATTGGAGAATTTTAAATTGAAAATTGGTCTTAATTTTTCTGAGTTGACATTTGACCAATTTTCAAATAAACGTCATGACAGACAGTGGTTTTCGATAATACACCGACTCGAGAACAAGTGTTTTTCTGTTCAGTATAATTTTTCTTAAAAAGCTACCTTGAAATTATTATTTTTGGTTTTTCTCTATACTTAAAAATTGCAAGCCGCCAGAATGACGATACTCCGTTTCGAAAACGTCGATGGGGTGAATCCGTAAGCTCGATTTAAGGTGTATCCGGATGTGTCGAGAAGGGCCAAATAATAATTTTGAATATAATATCAGCACGGATTTCAACTGTTTTTGTGTCAAAATGCTGAGAACTTCTAAAAAAAGCGAAACAAATCCCCGTAAACCGGTTCCAAGTTCTTATGATTTGTTGGAAATGCTGAATCGACAAAAGGAGTGCTATTTCAGACGATTTCCCTCTTTTTTTTTAAAAAAACACTTTTTCATGCCATTACACAACGCAACAATTATTTTTATTCAACCTTTTTTTTTTTACCAAAAATAAAGAAATAAAATGTTTACGATGAAATTTTATGGCGGTTTTTATCATTTATGGATACTTCCGGATTCACCCCAAAAAAAATCGAAAATCACGAATTTTACATTTTTTGCTCGGAGATCAATCTACCTGACACAAAATTTTCGTATCGATCTGAAATTTTGACAAAATGTAGCTTACTCAATGCCCTGAACGACACAACTTTCAATTTTGAAAAAAAAGGTTTTTTGTCGCTCCAAAAAATCTACGAAAAAATTCTTACAAGTTCACCCCACTTGCGCCTAGTATATTATAGTATTTTTTAAAAACTATTATCTTTAAAACCCATCACTGTTGATATTTTGTAGGGCATTAACAATTCTACCTTAGCTTATAAAAAAAGTTTCCCAAAACTTCGAGAATAAATGCTTACATATATTTATATAAATGGAAGCACATCGATGACATTTGCTGGCTACTGCATACGCGAATTTCTGACTTCTGTTACCAGCTCCTTTAGTTTTATTTCACTCCTAATTTTTTTTTTTTTTTTTTATCAAATTTGCGGCATAAATTCTTAAGTATACACAAACACACAGTCAGACCTCAGCATAACTTTAGTATGCCCGCAGGCCTTGGATATATGTTTTTTTTTTTTATTTTGCAAAGCATTTTGTCTTTGGCGCGATGATTTTTTTTTCTTTATTTTTTTTTTATTTTTGCTCACATGCAGCCGTCTACCATAGTAAATCCTTTAGACATTGCATGTTTGCTTTTTTTTTTTTGTTTTTTTTTTGGCACTTTTTATACATTTCGTTAAGACAACTGACTTTTTGTGTGATTTCATTTCACTTTTTTTTTTTTGTGCACATTTAGCCCATTTGCGGCGTTTTGATATGCGACCCTCGGCTGGTGCAGCCCTTTGTGTTGGTATTGGAGAATGGCTTTGGACTCCGGTGCTGCGCCAACCCCAAAAATGAGCCACTTAAAGAGATGAGATTTTTGGTTTGTCTGCCTTTGGCGGCGTTTATCAAATAAAATATCTTTGAAATATATAACAAATAATGAAATGCTTTCGCAGTTTAGGCAATCATTTAGAATTGGTGTTATTAATTGTTGGCCAATTGATTTGGTAAGAAGTATTATAGAGTTATTGGATTTGTAAAAAGTAGCATAATATGCATGTTAAGCATCATTAGCTGGCACGTAATCAAATTGCTTAAGCCAAAAAAATAAAACAAAAGAAATCAAAACTCCCACTGCTAAAATGTGCCACCTTGTCAGCTGCGACCATTTTGGCATTAATGAATCAGTTAGTATGAACAAAAAAAAAGGAAGTAGTCAGTCAAGCCGATGCTGTGATACGCTGCACATACGCTTAGGCTCACAAGAATCTTCATAACAAATGAGTTGGCTCCAGCTGTTTTTTGAAGTGCAATTGCGGACTATTGTTCCAATTGCTAGATTTTTGAGAAAATTTCCAGCGGAAATAAGAAGCAAAATATCGATAAACCTTTATACGCATATTACTCAACTTTTGGTACAATTTAGTATCTGTATATCTTACATACTCGGAATTCTAGTTGTTCAGACGTACGTTTAGACAGACGCTACCCGATTTTATGACCCCACATGCTTTCTTCTGCTTACAAGAGTCTTCATAACAAATGCGCTGGCTCCAGCTGTTTTTTGAAGTGCAATTGCGGACTATTGTTCCAATTGCTAGAGTTTTGTGAAAATTTCCAGCGGAAATAAGAAGCGAAATATCGATAAACCTTTAAACGCTTATTACTCAACTTTTGGTACAATTTAGTATCTCTATATCTTATATACTCGGAATTCTAGTTGTTCAGACGTACGTTTAGACAGACGCCACCCGCTTTCTTTTGCCTGTTAAATATATTGCGAAAATCCAGCATAACCTCAACACATTGCCTACAGTGTATAACAACTAAAGATAGCTCAGTAGAACTGAGAGCACAAATAAATTAATTGAAACATTACCTAAGCAAACCTTGGTCAGTGGATCGACCATGGTACAACAACGACAACAACTTCCACCCAACCCAATCACCGGCTTGGCTAATTGAATTTCCTCTGCAAAAGGTCGGCCATTGACAGCGGTCCACGCGTCCGTATCCATGTCCTTGTTCACTTGTGGAAAAATAAATGTCTCGCATTTTAAGTGTGCCGCTGCCTTTTCTGGTTTTTTTTTCCCCTGCAACAATTTTTTTATAGACGCTTTTCCTTGGGCTTTGTTTGGCCTTGTGTTTTCACGCATAAAAATTAAAGTCCCATAGCTTTTGTTATATTTGTTTTGGAGTGTGCTGGGTAGCGAAAACTCACTTGTTGTTGTTTTGTATCTTTTCGGTTTGTTCGGCACAATTGGCTTTTGTTGTAAATGTTAGTATCATTAGTTAGCTGGCTACTTAACACGACATTGATGTGGCTTAATTATGCCTTAGAATATCAAGCGGCACAGAGGCGGACTGTACAGGGTGCTTGAAGTAGGTGGTATACTTTTTTTTTTTTTTTTTTTGTATAAGAGCTAGAGACACGAAACTTTACCAGCAGGTGCGCATATTTCCTGGAAAAATGAAGTTTGTTGAATCATGTCAATATCTTCCCCGGTCCCCCGCAGTAGATTTTCGCGTTTTTTAGGCACACCGTTTAATATTTTCATCTGAAATTTAATAAAGCGATGCGTTGTGATTACATGCATCTGTGTGCAAAAAATTAACAAAATCGGACTAATACAGCAAAAGTTTTAGTCAAAAATGTTCAAATTTCACCACCCTTGCCTATAAACTGCGTTAATATTTGACTCTTCGTAATTATGGTTACAGGTGACCTAGCATCACAATTTTTGGTAAGCTGATTCATGTGGCTGTAATGAACAAATCCACATCAAAATTTTATCGATGCGATCCCCCCACCCTCCGCAATCGATTTATCCCATAGACTTTAAATAACTTCTTTGACGTAACATTCGAGTTTCATCAAAATCGGTAAAAATTTAGGGAACTTATAGGTATAAATATTTAATTTCACCAAAAAAAAATAAATTCCAATTGGAAAGTTCTTAGAAGGAATATGCAGTAAACATTTTTTCGAGACAAAAGGTACAGGGTATTCCACTGTCGGTCACCGCCTCGACTGTACCACATTTTTTTTACATTTACATTTATTTATCGGAACTTCTCAGCGATTGGATTTGATAGATCTTAAATTTTTGCTTAGATGACCAAAGAATTTAATGGAATTTCTCAAGTTTTCTGATGTGGTAATCTTGTGCGAATAGAGATCTGGTTGAGTGAAGCTTGCTAAGGGATTGGAATGCATGAATATTTTTGCGTAAAATTTTACTTTCTATTCGACTATTTGGTTTTTAAAATTTTTGATGTTGAGTTCCTTCAGAAGGTTAAGATTTTGTAGCACCTAGCTGACCCCGTTAATTGGGCACGTTCCGTCATTGCCTCCGTAACTCTTCGTTAGTTTTTGAATTGGGAAGTTAGGTGATGTCGATGTTACTTTTGCAAACGTTACTCTAAAGAGCGGAGCTTTAGACAGGAAGATTGGGAACCCGGGAACGGCGTTTTCTCAAAGGCCTTTGATTTGAAAAAAATATAAAACATTAAAGTTCTTCGGGAAAACGGAGTGCTCTTAGGGCCCGGCGATACTTACCACCGGGCACAGTTCCGCGACATTCCTCGAGTCAAGTTTCATAAAGGTCGGTACAATAAGTCGCTCTTAACGACATTAAGGCAGTTCGTTGTTCTGAGCCCCACCGTGGAACTAGCTCTAAACCTTCAACTTAACCTTACATTTAATTTTTTATGGCTTTTACAAACACTGACCCCTTTTGCAAACGCCACTGGGCTCTTTTCACTTACTTTGGATATTACCCTGCATCCACCTACTGGGTAACTTTAATTACATTTAAGCTAAACGTTGTTGCCACACACACGCACAGATACACACACACACACACACACTCACACGACTTGCACAATTCATTAAAGTCTTGGACACGGACAACAACTTCATAACAATTTGCCTCGAAATGTTAATGTCAGTTGCTTGCCAAGCGCATCACAATCAGCAACTGTCCAGGTTTGGGTCCAGCCACACCTCCTGCTACTCCTTCCGCCCAAAGACAAACCGTTAATGATGTGCACTATGGTAGATGATTGCTAATGCCCTGAATGCTTAGATAGATGGATAGATGTATGGATGGATGGATAACTGCCTGCTAAGTTTGTCGTCTGCCTGGTTGACACAAAGTTCAAGTAGCGGTAAGGCCAGCTACTGGCACTGGCTGGCTGCATCTTAAGATTGACTAATGGCAGTGCAGGGCTGTAAGGAACATCGCGACAACGCGTTGATTGATTGTTTTTCCATGTAAATCGTGCGACAAATTAATCAATGCTAATGACAGTTTCACTGCCAGCCACTCAGACAGTGCCAGCCAGTTGTATTCGCCAAGCCAAAACACGTTGGCAGTTTTGCAGACATTTTGTAGTTGCGTCAAACGGAAGCGGAAATGTCTAGCCAAAAAAAAAAAAAAGTTGCAAATAGGAAAAGAAAATTTAGTAATGGATATGTACAAATTGCATTTCAAGCGATTCATTCACTTGTAAGCCAAAGGCGGCCTAAGTATGCATGCCATATTTCAAAAAAGCTTACCAACTCCCAGTTTTAATTGGTCTTCTGCAGATAACCTTGATTTACGTCAAATATTTGTTAATGTGCTCAAAAGACGGCGTTACCCGGCCAACACGCACTTAACTCCTTTGTCTTTTGCCGCATTCAGCATAAATCCTTTGTATCCTGGCACAAATGCCATACCAAAAATTCTGTTATCTTAATAAAGATTTTATGCTAATGTGTCGCAGCATCTTGTAGCTGCAAGATTACAAGATAACATAGATTCGCAAAAGCTCCAAACTTTTGCTGCTGGAACATTTTAATTTGTACTTAGTAGTTGTTTGCTGTTGTATGTACATGCAAGTGACCGAAACTTGTGCGACTGTTGACGCCCACTTGGCAACCCTTTTATTGACTACTACATGCACCTTGACTACCCTGCTCTAACCCAAGACAAACCACTCAATGGTAGTCGCAGTTGCTTTGTTATCCTTGCGCCATTTAGACAGTTTCGAGTTCAGTTCAGTTCGCGTTTACGCAAAGTTAGGTGTGAAAGTCCGACCCCAAAACTAAGGGTTGCACTGCCTCAGGCTTTATTGTTATGTTATTGTTGTTGTCGCTCCGCATATTTTTGCGTACATTGCACTTTGGTGGGCTTGTCGTTGCGGCAAGGCATTAAGTGAGCGAGCAAGTACATCTATAATTACGTCACCTTGGCATGGTACACACACACACACAGACGCACATATCGTGCCTTTCTCTTCATAAAGTTTGCGCTCTAGGTCTTGTTCTTTCCAATTTGCTGTCTTACAAATTATGTGAAGGACTGTCTTTAGTAGTACTTATGTGCAAAATGAGCAACTTAAGCGATTAGAAGTTACCTTCAATGAATCCAAGTAAGGTGTGCTAGCTAAAGGTAATAAGTAGAACCCGAAAAAATTTTTTGTTTATTTGAAATCTGTCAACACATCTTATATGATTTTATTTGATAACACAAGGAAGATAACACTAAGTCCTACTAATTTCTAACCCCCCTCGGGGATTTTCCACTTTGACGTGGTGAGGGGGCTCAGTAAGTATAGTGATACCAAGAGCAATGCCGGCGGTAGCGTAGCTACTGGTAGCTCCTCCCCACCCGGTAAGGTCGAAGGTGATTACCGAAGCCAAGAGCAATCCACAACTTTAGCGTCCGTTTCACCAGGTGAGCTGCGGCTAAAAGCGGGCGACTGATCTTGTAGCAAGCGGCTCGCTTTACAAATGTATCATTAAAGCAGGACTAGATGCTGTACACCAGAGCGTCCCACAAACTTTTCCGATAAAAACACCAAAGAAATGCTCTGAATAAGATCGACAACGCTATGTTATTTAATTTAATTTATAAATGGGTATATCTCTGTATAATCAAGAAAATAATAATAATAATAATTTCTAACTAAGGAAGATCTTTACGATAGTTTATTATTTTTGCCAATTCAATAGCTTATACATAGGGTGGGTCATCTGTTGGTTTGTTTGTTAAATAAATTTTATTCGTATGTTTTCCAACAAAACTGGGCAAATTTACTTACCAAATGCAAGTTTGAAACTACTTATTTATGTTTGAAAAATAATATCGCCCAAATGCCACCACGGCTGGTTGGTTCTACAGGCCCGTACGCGAACATCGTAATTTTCGATAGCTTTTTCTTGACGAAAACTCATCTGGCTGCTCTCTCATCCATTGAACGAATAAGCGACTGATAATGGTCCGTGGGATTGAATTGTTGCGTCATTCCCCGGCAACTCGTCGACACTGACCTCAACTATGTTCTTTTCACAGAAGGACCATTTTCATAGTACGCCTATACCACTTTTACGCGTTGTTTGGTTGTTAAACGATCCATAACTAAAATTGAGTAGTTTTGAACTTGACGTATGTCGAAGAGCATCCATTTTAGACGGGTTTGTTCCTAATTATGTGTGTTTAACAACAAAACTAACAGATGTCCCACCCTATGCTATACAGTTGCTCTATAGATTTTTTTACTTGTATAAAATATGTTGAAAATTAACATTTCTGACGTACCTGCACATTTTGAGAATTTGCATATTTTATATATGTATGTATTCGATATTTTTTTTTGAACGTATTTGACTTACTATACCCGAAAGTAGCGAAGCATAAGTCCATGTTGACCTTGAATTTTTTTTTGTACAGGATAATTTTATTTTCTAAGTTGAGGACTTTTTCGGAAAGTCAGCTGTAAAAATTGTCTACAGCACGGGTTTAAGTACGCTGCTTTGTGGTACTGTAGCAGTTATTAGACTTGAAAAATACATAGGTTTTTGCAACCAACTAATTGACACAATGGGTAATTTTGTTAGAAAATAATTCCTTAATAGTAAGCTACAAACTTACTTTTCTATGAGCTAAAAAAATTGTATACATATCGGAGCATAAGTTCTGCTTTCAACGCAACCAGATCCCGTGCATCGGCTGGAACAGAGTTTGATATTCTAAGTCCTATGAAAATTTTGGAACTATACTAAAAAGAAGATTAGGACGCCTTATAATAAAGGTGTCCAAATCCACACCAAGGGGGCTCACCGGCTGTCAGCTTAATTACTGTCTAACCATTAACCAAAATAATAAGAATTGCGATCCCTGCTTTAAATTCTGTATATATCAGACTTTAAAACAGGGATCGTAACTCTTATTATTGAGCTAAAAACAAAAACTATTAAATATTAGTTAAATATCGATTTTTATTTAAAAATCGCGAAATAACGCATATTGATCAATTTTCATTTTGAAATCTGAAAAAAATTATATATTGAAAATAAATGTTATAACGCAATTTTTTTTGGTTTTCAATAGAAAATTAAATTTAAAGGTCTAGCTAGCTAAGGTACTGGAAAACTGCCCCCAAAGATTTTTGAAAAGTAATGATGCAGTTCAATTCATAGGGCAACAAATAATTTTTGACATCTTTAGGCAAAAAAAATAAAAAAATCTTTATACACTTTTTAAAAAAAACATTAAAAATAAAATATTGTTGTATTTTTTTAACATTGTTCCACCAAATTGATTTGATTCATATTCACATTAAATAAAAATGTGGTACAGTCGAGGCGGTGCCCGACAGTGGAATACCCTGTACCTTTTGTGTCAAACAAATTTTTCCTGCATATTCCATCTAAGAACTTTCCAATTGGAATTTTATTTTTTTTTGGTGCAAAACGATATTTATACCTATAAGTTCCGTAAATTTGTACCGATTTTGATGAAAATCGAAAGTTACAACAAAGAAGCTATTTTAATTATATTGGGTAAGTTTCAAGTTGATATGTTAAGGCGTGTGGGAGAAAACACGGTAAATCGATTGCGGGGGGTGGGGGGACCGCATCGATAAAATTTGGAAGTGGATTTGTTCATTAGAGCCACATAAATGAGCTTACCAAAAATTGTGATTCTAGGCCACTTGTAGCCATAATTGCGTAGAGTCAAATATTGACGCAGTTTATTGGCAAGGGGTGGTGAAATTTGCACATTTTTGACTATAACTTCTGTTGTATTTGTCCGATTTTGTTCATTTTTTACACATAGATGCATGTATCCACAACGCATCGCTCTGTTAAATTTCAGATGAAAATACTAAACGGTGTGGCTAAAAACCGCGAAAATCTACAGCGGGGGAACGGGGAAAGATATTGACATGATTCAACAAACTTCATCTGCTTAGGAAATATGCGCACCAGCTGGTTAAGTTTCGTGTCTCTAGCTCTTATAGTCTCTGAGATCTAGGCGTTCATACGGACGGACAGACGGACGGACGGACGGACGGACGGACGGACGGACATGGCTCAATCGCTACCCGAGGTTATGATAAGCATTTTGGTATAAAGGACTTGGGGTCTGCCACGCCTCCTTCTGTCCGTTACATACATTGCACAAATCTAGTATACCCTTTGTACCTATAGGTACAGGGTATAAAAATTGGTGATTGACATATTTAAGGAACATACTTAAAAGAAAACAAGAAAATTTCATATTTTTTTTTACGAAAATGTGTTGTTTAAAAAAATCAAATATTTTTTTTTCAGGAACCCTCTTGCCAGCTTAGTTTTTAAAAAAATGTATCAAAAACTATTCAGTGGTTCAGTCACAATTAACTAAAAATGAAAAAATAACGTTTTTCAAATTAAGCCGTAACGCGTTAAGTTCCAAAACTAAAATTTTTTTTTCGCTGGGGGCATTTTGCAGTAGCTTATCCCTTTAAATTAATTTTCACCCTATAATGGTTGGCACAATGCTTTACTTGTCCAGGAAAGATCCATATTACGGATCTCTCCAAATAAAAATTAAAATGTCTTGTGAACCAAGAGTCGTATAAAAAAGATTGGCGCATTTGAATTATGTGCACTGCAATACTTTTTCATCGATGCCTAACATGTCCTTAAAAGATCAATACTAAGCAAATTTTTGAAAGTGAATTGATTTATTTTTATCTTTTCAATTGAGTTAAAAAATTTTGCGTAAATTAAAACAATTTTTGGTAAAAGTAGATACAAGGTGTTTCACTATCGGGAACCGTATCGACTCATTCACATTTTTATACTCTGTGCCTTAAATCACATGAAAAGTATTTCGATATATTCGGTCTTGCTCCGAAAACCATGTGTTTGGTGCTCCCATTTTTACCAAAACGATTTGTTTATGTGTTTTGAATCCGAATACTTTGTTTTAAGAGAAATTAAATTAATTAATTGACAAAATAGGTTCAAAAGTGTACGCTCTTTAAACTGAAATAATTTTTTAAAAATTCTTTGAAATTCTTAGATTATAGTTATACCAATTTCAAGTTGGATATTTATTGTTAATTAATTTAAATTATTTTTTTTCTGATTCGACCCAAAAAATAGCACATACACATGTCTTGCATAACAAAAATTTCCCTTGTAATAAGAATAACATAGTCGTGATTAATTTCAATCGAAAGGTGGAGAGCTCACAAAGAGTAAGGGAAATATGAGATAGAGATGATAGTAAAAAATGCGAATTTGGGTGAACACGAAAACGAACAAAATTTATTCGTTTCAAATTTTTTTTTAACTAAAGCTTTAGTTTTTTTAGGAAAAATCCGTGAAATAAAAAAATCGTTCGATTTCAAACGTCAGGGAGCGTCTCGATTATAATTTTTGATGATCACTACTATTCATTGATTTTTTGAATTAAAGAAAATAACTCTTTTTTTTGATCTTAAAGAATATAATAATAATATAATAAAAAATGATTCTACATTACCTTTTACTAAATGAGACGATTGAAAAAAAACTGATATAACTTTTCTTAAAGGCCCATACGCAGCATGCAAAAATTTCGCACGGAATGACAAAACATCATATAAAAAAAATCATCCTACTATAAAGGCTTTAAGGACCTTAAAATTTACACAAACAATTTTGCAACCACAATGCATAGTTAAGTTTATACGAAAAACCTCAAACAGCTTGAAGTTTATATCAAAATTTTCAATTAAAGTCCACGTATAAACGTTTGAGTTCAGAAAATACTTATATGCAGGCAGGTTTTAAATATCTTCTTACAGATTTTGGTTTTTGGTCTTGGTCATGTCAATAAGCCGCTTTCGTTATGGAAAATGTCTCAAAAATTTATAAGCGGCTTCGCACAAAGCAATACCAAATTCAGGAGCAGAGTGGGGCCAAGGGAAGTAAAAAAAAAAAAGAAAAGAAAAATACATATTTAAGTAAAGTTTTGGGGCTGTCAAGAACAGGCAAGTTTTTCAGCATGATTTATATGATAGCGCCTGGAGTGTCAGTTGTAACCCAGGCCTGGTTGATGGGGCGTATAAGCAACAGTATGTAGTATGTACTGTGGCAACCACAAGTTGACACGTTTTGTGGTCAAGAGATAATAACAACAACAAGAACAACAACCACTTGCAACATTTGGCCAACAACACATGTGTGCAACGTGTTCTCCCTAGAATAAACAATTCCAGCTTATATTCAAAATTGACCAGCAGCAGCAAGGACACAACTTACAGGCCACTTATCACAGTTTTTCATAACTTGAACTCTCGTTTTTGCTGATTTTTCACACTTGTCCAGCTGCTGTCCATGTCCGGCATTATTTTGTTGTCAGCCAACTGGCACTTGCTAACATGGCCAACTGCTCAGCCTCTAGCTTCAATTTTTTTCTCCACTTTTTTTTTTTTTTTTATTAACCTTTTTTCCAATTTCAGTCACGTTTGATAAGCTCCAACTAATAATTCATGAGCGCACATGGCCGGCCACACACAGTGGATATGGCAAGCTGTTGCTACCAATTTCGACGAGTTCTGATGATTTTAAATATGAATTGAATGAGTTTATAAGTTTGTTTATTTATATTAAGACAACGTGAGAATGGCAACCCTTGGCATGCACGACTCATTGTCACTTCCAATGGGGGTTGATTGTTCTGGCTTCCTTTCATCCGTACGCTTGATTGATGTCTTTTCTAGTACTGTAAGACAGACAGTCATTAGCTGAAAATTTTCGACAGACGCGTTGTCTGCCCTGCCACGCCCACAAGAGGGCTGTGAGTGCTGTTGACAGTTTGCCAAATTGTCTGCTGAAAGTTATCCTTGGTTTCAAATAGTCTTAATGCATCATTAGCATTTCTACTAAGGTTAAAATCGGTATATCCTGGGAATAAATTAGCTGGAATGAGCTTTCTTTTGCAAAATCTAAGCTCTGTTAAATTTAAAGTAAAGGATTTGTTTATTGTTTCAATTTTTATTAGTACTTGGTTCGAAGTTAAAGTCAAGAAAAGTCAATCTCGAACGCACTTTCGAAAAGCTGAAAAAAAAATAACAAAAGTTTTATATAAATTAAATTAGTCAATAAGAAACAATAAGTTGGGGAAAGACACACTAAACCCATTTCTCGGAAAAAAAAATGTATTATCTATTCTCCCCAAAAAATTTTTTTTTCATTTTAGAAGTTCTATAACTGTGCAAAATTTCGATAGGATGACTCATACTATGTGAACATTCACAGCAAATATCTTAAAAAAGCGCATAGGAAAAGATATGGACATAAGGCAAAGAGCTTACTACGGATAAAGTATCGGATATCTAGGTGTTCATACGTGCGAAGAACAGAAGCAAAAGTAACATTGGCTTAAAAAAATTTTCGTCCAGTCAATCGTTCTCGAAACGAAAATCATTTTAAGCATCCGTATATGAAATATAATGAAATATAAGACTTTTTGACTTGACTAAATGACTTACTGACTAATTACACTAGTTTACAAATTTAAAAAAATGTTGGTATCCTCAACATGTTTTAGTCATTTCCGTAGTAAAATGGCACGCTAAATCCAAAAATGAAGTCCAAAAATCTTTTCATGGAACAGAATTTCAAGATATTTTGAAAAATCCATTTTTCGAAATTAAAAAAAAAGTCTTTACTTAAAAACAAATATCTCTGGTTCTACAAAACTTATTTTGACAACTTTTTTACTAAATTGTAGATAATTGAATTACCTATCGATTATACTTGGAATATATTTTGTTAAATTTACGGCTTGGACGCTATTTATGCATTCATATGAAATTTTTCGTAGGTTATGAAAAAAATGCTATTTCGAACGTAAATTTAAAAATTTAAAAAAATTGTTTCATACAGTTTTTTCATGGCTCGTAAAGTTTGATCGATTACGAAGAAAATTAGTGGTTGTTAATCAAAATCGGAGAAAAATTATGGAATTAACGGGAATTTTTGTAAGGTAGAAAAATAATCAAAATCTGTTAATTACGACCAAAGATATTTGCTTTTGAAGGCACATACGCAGTTCGACAAAGCTTCATAAAAAAAACAAACCCAATAGGGATTTTTGGAACTGCGTATGAGCCTTAAAAAGACACACTTTTTTTTTAATTTCGAAAAATGGTTTTTTCGAAATATCTCGAAACCCCTTACATGAAAAAATTCTTTTACATCATTTTCGAAAACGAGTAAAACATGTTGTGGATTCATTTTTCTATAAACTAGTGTTATTGTTAAACGCACTGCCCAAATAATAAGATCTACAGATCTGAACTGAGACGGGAACTTGGAAAATTCTGCCAACAAGTGAAGGAAATGGCTGGTCAAAGTTTGTAGGGGAAAACATTTTTTTTTTCGTCTAATCGACTTTTCATCGTTTTGTGTAATTCGGCTCCAAAGAGTGGTAATTGGAGGCATATATTTCGGAAACCCAGTTGAATTGTCAATTTTTGTATATGCGAATTTTGGGAAAAAGTGAGTCAAAGTTTATATTTAGCTAGGTAGCGCTAATGGCGGCTCAAAGTTTGAATTTGCGGATTTTGGGAAATTTCCCCCCAAGTGGGCAAAAGATTGTATTTGCGGATTTTGGATAGATTGATACCCAAGTGGTGGCAATGGTGAATCAAAGTTGGTGTATGCGGTTTTTTGGCAAATTTGGACCCCAAGAGGTTAAAGACAGTACTTGTGGATTTGGAGGAAAATCTCCAAAAAATGTATGTGTTCGAGGGACATAGTCTCTTTTTTTTTGTATTTCATAATAATGTATGCTAAAGACCACTCAAAATGGTAAGTTCCGAGCTGCCTCGTTTAATGGGGTTTTTTGAGATTATGTCCGAGCCCTGACTTTGCATTCGGATTCAGCGACTCGAAAAACATATAGTAAAAACTGTCTCCGAACCCGAAAGTCGATATTATAATGTCAAAAAACTCCACATTTTTTTTCGCGATAGTTGTCCGACGATATTTTTATATGTTTTTCAAGCAGGTCAGGTTTCTGAGATTGGTTTTTTTTGAGGTTATTTCAAAACCCATGGGTGCTGGGGTTTTTCGAATCTCGGTTTCGGATTTAGCGGCACCAAATCCATGTGGTTAACCCTGTAACATGTAGAGTTCAGACCACTTTTTTTGCGAGCGCGTGAAAAAGAACCAATAATAATCGATAACAAAATAGTTTAAACTATGTACAATACAGAATATAAAAAAGGCTCTAAATCTTAATGATTCAAATATAATTCAAAAACTTTTTTTTGCACTTTAGAGTTTGTTAGTATTAAAAGTTTCTGTCATGGGCGGAAACCAGGAATTTTCTTAATTATTTGATTCATATGCTATATGTTCCACAGCAAAATCCTCATGAAACTAGTTTCTGACTACGTTCTTGCTATATATTAAATTATAGAGTAATGGATCTATAGAAGTACTCACTTTCCACATTAAACTTTTCTTATTTTTTTTTCTTAAAATACCAAAGCTGTTTATAAATAAATAAAAATATTGATGGGTTTTTTGTAATTTTTCCCCCGCCTCTTATGACTCTAAATCTAGTATATATATTCATTATAATTTAATATCACAGTAGAAAAGGTAACTAATTTAGCCTGAACTCTGTATTTAAAAATTAAACTCCATATGTATTCATAATGTCTAAGATTTAGTGAATAAAATTGAAATTGATAAACAATTAACGTGTAAATAGTAAATTTTGTAAAAAGTCGAATAAATCGTTAGTTTTAGACTATTACGAAACCTTCAAATTTTACGATTGGCTAGCACTGGATGTTATAGGATTTTAAGATTATAGGTATTTCCCAATGATCTTAGATCTCTGGATAGATTTTATTTACTACTTACATTCACAATCCGTAATGCTATAGCATTCTGAAATAATCCAAAATTGAGTTATGCCATTATAAAAAAAAAAATTTAATATTAGTGTAACGTACTTAAAGGCGGATTTTCGATTAACAAATCACCTAAAATAAATTAACTAATGATCTTAGGTATAAATTTCTCATAACTTATAAATGACTTACAGTTTGGGGAGATTTGAGACGCTATAGAGTTAAGTCTACAAATTAGAGCAATCATTATACTGAGCCAACGATAGTTCATTTTTGTTGTTAATATGAATAATATGTTCTAAAATATTATATATAAGCCACTGTTGTGCCAATTTTGCATGCCAATATTTCTTATATAAGTGTAACTAATGAATTTAACAAGACTTTTAAACTTCTAGTATATAAAAGTCATGCTAGTAAAGCGGGCATGTATACATATTCCAAGTTAACTACAGTTTACATATAGAATGTTCAGAAAAAGTTGGCAAAGTTTTATTCTATTATTTCTAGGAATATTAAGTATACTCTATAAGCCAGCGTATGGCTACGGCATAGCTATTACGTCTGCAAATATTGACACAGTCTTGGAAAGCAACGAGTTGGTGATACTCAATTTCTATGTAAGATGGTGTGCGTATAGCTATCATGTATGGCCGATATTTCTTGAAGCAGCTGATCTGATTAAAGAACACTATCCAACACCTGGAAAAGTGCAGCTAGGCGCTGTAGAATGCGATGAGGAACCGGATGTAGCTGATAGATTTGGCATACTCAAATATCCTACGATTAAGTTTGTACAAAATGGTATAGCCAAAAGATCGGAGTACAGAGGAAAACGTTCATCCAAAGCATTACTGGAGTTTGTGCATAAGCAACTCCAAAATGGCATAGTATCGCTCCAATCCTTTGCAGAACTTGCGCAGCTGGAAAACCAACAGCCCTGCATAGTTGCATATTTTCAAAGCCAGGAAGAAAAAGGATACGATACCTTACGTAAAGTGGCCATGAATGAACGTGAAAGTTGTCATTTTTATGCGGCTTTCGATAATGCTACCCAGGATACGCAGCTAGCTGGTACCAACAAAATTATGTTCAAATCGGAGCAGAGCACAAGTCTAGACGACGCTGAGATTTACACTGGAGACATGCAATCTTTTCATGCACTTCACGACTGGGTAAAAAAACTGTGTACACAGCTGGTAAGCGAAATAACTTTCGCAAACGCTGAGGAAATTACCGAGAGAGGATTACCTTTGCTGATACTATTTTACCATCCCCAAGATAAAAAGGCAGTGCAGGACTTTAAGTTTGCCGTAAAGGAGCAGCTATCGGAAGAGGCGGAAAACTTTAGCTTCGTTACCGCCAATGGATTGCACTTCAAACATCCTATAAGTCATCTGGGGAAAACGGAAGCAGACTTACCCTTAATTATCATAGACTCACTGCAGCATATGTTTCTTTTCAAGAACTATGAAGATATACACAAGCCCGGCAAGTTAAAACAATTTTTAGAAGATTTGAAAAGTGGGCTGCTGCATTTGGAGTTTCACTTTGGTCCGGATATCTCATTAAATGATACTGATGGTGATGTTGCTGAAACCAGCACTATCGCCTCGCCACCTGAATCTAAGTTTAAGATATTAATGCCCTCGAAACAACGTTACTCTTTTAAGAAGGAAGAGTTGTGAGTTTTAAATGAGTTTTAACAACATGGAAGAAGGCAACGAAGATGGCATCGAGAAAAATAATTCGAAATACCTATTGACTCTTTATTTTTAACTCTAATCCAATATACTTTTTATTAAAAACTTGGAACTCAAAATCGTAATATAAAGCTATCAGTAATAGTTAGTTAACTCAAAAATAACTAAAGTAAAAAAAATGCAAATTTTTTATTAGATTAAAATGAGCTAGGGGCGTCACCCCCTGCGCAACTAAGAGATAAAAAATTTTTTAAATGTTTGCATTTTATCGTTGATTTATTCTCATAAAAATACAACAAAACGTTTCTTATTCTGTTTTTCAATACTTTATTTATGCAAATTTAACATTTTATCATCTGGGACCACAACGCTTTCAAAAACTTTGATGAATGATTAGTCAAAATATTTATTGGTCTTTTTTTATATTGCTAGCTATGAAATTTTACAATTTTATTTTATTTTATTTTGCAAGATACATTGATTATGTTATATATGGGGTATTCACGCTTGCTGTTGAGCTGAGAAGTTAAAAAGTATGAATTGAATTGTTGAGTCTGACTTCTTCTCCCAAATTATTTAAAATTTAAAATTTGGCTCGACCGCATCCTACTTACAAGTAATAATATTTACATCACTTAATTTAGTACATAAAATGTACATTTAATTAAAATTATTTATTTTTATTTTGCCTCTCTTTATCAACAAGTAAAAGGTTACTCGTTGGTTTTTTTACTTTACAAAATGGCATAAAAAATTCATCAGTTTCTCAACAGATAAAAAGTAGAATAGGGTCTGGATTAAGGAAGAGTTTAGTTAGGAGTTGAAACTCATCTGTGTCTTTGGCTGTTGCAAAAGTCCTCAACTTAATAACAACCGTGAATACCTTAAATTAAGCATAAATAATCAAATAAAAAACTTTAAAAATTAGAAAAATATATTATTTTTTTTTGCTTTTACATCAAAAAAATTGTTGAAAATTTAAATACCGAAAAAATTTTGTTGAAGCCCCTTACGCCTGGGAAACTAACGATCGATCAGGACTTCTGCCAGAGCAACTAGTTTTATCGATCATTGTTTTAATTAACAAGCAGAATGAGAAAAAGAAACATGATTATAAGTACCTATAGTAAAGTTGCAGCTAGGCTTGGATATAGACCTGGATTCCAGACACATCGAAAATATTCATCTCTATTAACATAACACTGTGCATTTTAAACAATCCCAGAAATTTCGTTTCTTTAATTGTAATTTAATAGTTTTCCTTAGATCGCTCTGAAATTTAAATATGTTCATAACAATGCATAATAAGTTACACTTAATCCAAATTACCCAGAGTGGGCTTTGGAAAAAACAATACAAGTGTAAATATTAAGATATATCGCATCGTTAAAGCGACAAATCGGTATAAATAGAAGGCCAGAAAATGTATACAAACAATATATTTCGAATAAAATTCATTGAAAATTAAAAAATGCCATGCTAAGTACGCAAAAAGGGAAATTTTTATAACAAATACAAGTTTTCTATATAACGAAGCAAATTTCAGCTCCCGTGAAAACTCGGTATAAGCAAGAGTGTATATATAATAGAAAATAAGTCATGGATAAGAATAGTCTTTTGCGGAATCAACAAACTAAAAATAACCTAAAAAACATAACCTTTCGACAAAATTGACATATACCAATTAGGGAGTACATTTTGTCAGCCAAAAGTTAAAAGTGCATGAAAAACTACGCGAGTACCCCTAATAGGGTTACCAGATGGTCTGAGTAAAAAAAGCGGACATTCCACAACCGACACCCCATATCGGGAAAATTAGTAAATTGACATATAAGAGAGGACAAAGTACAAAAAACATTCAGAAAAATCGCTCACAAAGGAATTTTTTATGATTTTAGGGGGTTCTCTTGGGACAGAAAATATGATTTTAAACCTTCAAAAAATTTAAAAATGCGCTCAACTGCGGGTTTGTTTTCGTATTTTAATACACTTTTGTGGAAAATATACCCAGTATTTGGGTAAAAGATATGAAAATATATATGACAAAAGTTGATCGGTCTAATCGAGAGAAAAAAGCGAACATTTCCGCAAAAAAGCGAACAACCGAACAAGCGACAGAAAAAGCGAACATGTTGGCTTAAAAGCGGACAAATGGTAACTCTAGGCATAAAGGCACAAGTGCCAGACTACAACAAACAGCTTTTTATTAGTGCTTTATTTTTGTAAAGAAACGTTTTTCTGAGAAAAATGGGACAATAACACAATATATAATAGTTGGTCCACTACAAAGAAATTAATCAATTTATTTTATTTTTTTATTCATAAATATCTTTTTTATTTTGGTTGTAACTTGTAAAAGCCTTAGGGATGGCTTTGGGCTTAATTTTTGTCTCTTTTAAATGTCACCAAAGCTTAGTAAAAGCCGTGCCCTCGTTTGTAAAATATTTTATTAATGATTCAGTCTTTGGGGAAAGTTGATTAAAGCATCTCCTCTTCAGTCTACTTATTACGACCTAAAAGTCACCTTGCTTAGCTGGGCAATCAGCTTATCACTGGAAAAAATGGAGATCTGGTCCTGTACAGTACTCTGGTCGAAGACATGATGCAACTCAAATTATTCGCCTAAAAACTAGTCTTACATAGCTACATTTGGAGGTTATTTACAAACAGCTCCTTTGTTTTATAAAATAAGGGGCTCCAGCGCCTGCGTGCTTCACATGCGAAGTCCCAATAGGGCTACTTATATACATTTCGAGACATCCCGACCATAATAGCTGTGCACTTTTCTAAATTTCTTAGAATTTGAGTATATTACGGTCGTGCTTGCCGACTCTGAAATGCCCTGTACCAAGGACATTCTATTTGGAAATTTTTTCTAAAACTGGCATCTATTGGATTATTTGTGGTGAGTCTTGAATAAATAGCAAAAAAGGGCTTCGTAAGACTGGGGAGTTTCATAGTTTAGTTTTGATATCAATTTTGGTGGCTGTAGGTTCTTCGCAAAAAGTTTTACAAATAACTTAATGCTTAAGTGCAGTTCAAAGGAATACTGGTCTAAGAAGATCAAGTTTTCATACGATTTTATTTTTTGCGGCTTACTAGGTATGGGTATCGCGTACTCGAATATCGATATTCTGCATTGATGTGTATCGGATGAAACCGGTGTGGAATATCGATATATCGACCAAACAATATCGATATCTCGATATATCGCCCAAAAAATTAGTATGAATAATATCAGTTTTAAAATAATAAGTCATACATAAATTCAGACACATAAAAATAATCAGTTTATCTGGATTTCTTACAATTATTCCAAAAGGCTGGTTTTTAGTTTAAATTATTCTCCCTGCAAGGGAAAATGGTCGATCCGAGGGAACAGACGTCGCAACAGCCGGAACAAATATTTTTGTTTGTTTAGTTTGTAAAGACTCGGGAATTGTGTCGACGGGGACTCCCATATGGTTTTCATCTCTGTTCTCGCAATACTTTTTGGATCTTCCGTATCTAAAAACAATGCCGCATTGCTCACGGCAACAATGTGCTTCCTCCAAAATGATTTTCGGATGAAATGCTAGTGTGCAGCGACTTAGCCAGAATGTTCTCTCCAATTTTTTCCTCGATGCAGTCAAATCTTTTTTGATTACATACACACACAAGTGCCCAAGGTGGCCATTCCACGTTGCCCGCTTAGTTTTGGCGCCGAATTCATAAATATCGTCAGTATCGGAGAAAAATATCTATATCAGATATATCGTCGAACATGGATATCGATACAAAATAGTCGACTTCCAAAGAAAGAAAATCGATATTCCGATATATCGATACACTATCGCCCATCCATACGGTTTACTATTCTTAGCCGAAAGAACTGCATAACTATATTATGGTTGAAAACAGTAAAATACTCCTGACTCCGATAATCGGCATCTTTTAGGCTCTCTAAAAAAGTTTAAGGTTTCTAAGACGGACAGTTGCAATTTGAGTTTCCTTTCACGGCTTAAAGCATAAAAAGGATAAAGTTTTAAGTCAGTAGACGAGTACTGAAAGATTTAGATTTTTTTTAATAAAGGCGTAACTACGTAAGCATGTTCAACTAAAGAGTTATTAGGCCTGGCACGTGTTTCAACTAGCCTTGCGTAATTCCAGGAACACAAACTCCTTTTTAGTATTAGACATATAACCATAAAAGTCCTCAGCTATTTGAATATGATAGACACAAGCAAATGCACAAATACTAATAAACTCATTAGTCAAGCATTCCCAAGTACAGTCTCTGCGGAGAGAACATCTTTCAAATTATGCATGCTAGGAAAACTAATTCCCAGGGGCGTAGACAATGCCAAAGAGGGGCTGCGACTACCATTTAAGGCAGCGCCAACAAAGCAACACTTTTACTCATAAATTGTCATAATTAATAATCTTTATGGTGGCCATAAGTTGTAGTTCGACATGTCGCCAAGTCTGCTGTGCAGACCTTAAAGAGTATGACAAATGCCAAAATAGAATGGCCAAGTTGAGGCAGCAGTTTGCAGCCAGACGACGCTGGCCAAGATTCTTTAATGAGCGTCAAGAGCGCGTGCCAGGCACATGTGCCAAGTGTGGCACCTCCTGCCAAGGCAGCCAGCCAGCTGCCTGTAGTTGTAGAATTTTCCATAGTTGGACCCGCCCCAAAAGGCAGCTGGACTTGACTCTAAAAGGTGTTAGCTAGGTTGGTAGCTTGTTGGCCCATTATAAATAACTGCCAATAAATGTCAACGTTTTTGGGCGCATTAACATAAGTAGAGGCTAAGCCGATTTCGCTGACAGCTGAATGTGACAGACGTGCCCAGTAGCAGATCCAGCCTCAGAGTAGCAGGTATACAGGCCTTGGTAATGGCCAACATCAGTTAACGTCGCGACGTCTCAACGTGGTTCTGCTGTCATTGCTGTCACTGCAAACTGTGCTTAATTTCCGCCGCCATTGCTTTGACTGCTGTTGATTTTCCAGATTTTCCAGCTTTTCTTTAGACAATTGATATAATCGCTTTTTAATCGCCTACGCTTCACTTGAGACATTCTAGTTACTTTTATTTCCTAACAAACAAGCTTGAAGCTTCAGTAGTTGCGCCCAATTATGCTCCAGAGCAGCAGATTCCAATGGCAATTGTTAGTATGCTTAGTTACCATCGTTAAAATCGTTACTTGGCTGTCTATGGATAAATTGGAGCTGCTCATTAGCTGACACGGAAGTTGGTCAAGTGCTCAAGTTTTTGGTAGCTCGATTTCCGCATGCGATTTACTTACTGAACCCATTTTCTTTGAAAAATTTCCGTTGAATTAACCCAGTTTTTAGTAGAGTTTTAATATAAGCAACAGTAGAAAGTACTTTGGCTTGGTATAAATTACAATTTAAAGATTTTTCTTAGTGCTTCTTCTTCTTTTTATGTTTGCCATTCAATCTGCGCCTTGGTTCGGCCGTAGCCATCTCTAGGCAGAGCAGCACAATTAGCAACAAGTAAAGCGGAAACTTCATCTCTTTATAGGTGAGCTGGCAAAAAATCAATGCTATTTATACGAAAAAATCAAAATTTTAACACTTTAATGAAATGTTCCGCATTTAGTGAAGCTTCCAGTATTGAAAGATTTCACATTTATCATATTTAACGCATATCAGTAAAGGTTTGTTTTGTAAGCTATGAAACACATTATATTTAAATATACGAAGTCTACTAACAAAAATGTATATACCCTATTGCCATGGAGTCAATGTACATCGGCGCGTCTTCATCAAATTAGCCAACCTTATATACTAGTATTGGGAAATGTTCGTACAAGAATTATCGTCTTTTGAAAGCTTATGTTAAAAAATTGATTATATTATGTTGAGAAATGGAGTTGAGGGTAGAGGTGGGATACTATCGATAGTGCCACCACTCAATAGTTTAGACTTCGATATTTGAAACTATCGATAGCACTATCGAACAAAGTGATATATGGCACACAAAAAAGGGGCACATTCTTTCAATAAGTATTATAGAGCAAGTAGGGAAAATTCTAATACTTACAAAAAGAGTATTTCGTTTTATTCCTGATATTGCAAAAAGAAATCCTTTTCAAATTATATCTTAAAAAACCAAAAACATTCAACAATTAAGAATCAAAAAAAAAAATTATCTTTCAAGTAGCTTGTTTTTGTTGTAGAAGACCAACATGTCCACATTTCTAAGTTTCACTTGGGTCCCTCTGTCCAAAACTATAAGGCCACTTCTACTGAACATCCATCCTCTCACTTTCAGTATTGTCAGGATTGCATAAATCTTTGTTGACCAAGTTTTGTAGTCCTACACAGTCGGATGCCTTAAAGTAGAATAATATTAAGTTAAATTTTTTAATAGCTTCCAAAAGCTCAATAGATTTGTATCTTGGCTTAAATTTTGACTGGCCAAATAATATGGAATGTCAAATATTGCTGCTATCTTATTTTTAGAGATATTTTTTTCTGTATTTTGCAACACGAATTTTATGAAATTGGAAATTTCGGAAGCTAAGTCGTCTACAGTCCGGAAAGCCTGGACGTCTGTGGCTATCATGAAGTCATCGATTTTTGGTTTTTTATGCGAAGAATTTTCATAAAAATATGACTTACTTAAATAATTTTTTATGGTCCCCATCGGATTTGAGGACTCTAAAAGCGTCGCATAGTCAAAAAGGTTCGACGTGTTACCACTATTTTTTTTTATCCTTTTTGACATGTTCGGCACTTTGCCAGTTTTTTACATACAAAGTATACTATCGATATATTGAACAAAACCATCGATAGTTTTCGAAAAATTAAATTATCGATACTATCGATAATGCCATCGATAGTATTCAACCTCTAGTTGAGGGTACTCCTCTGCCCCGTAGCAATCCGTTTGATTCAAAATTTTGTGTATGCATATATGCTTTATATTATTAAGATAGAAAGCTTAAATGTTTTGCCTTATCTGCTAAAACTAAGATCGATGATTAAAACTACGGTATTAAGTCTTTCGCAATCTTGCCAAAAAACTTACCTTTAGGTTGTACTTGATTTCAAGCTTATGTGAAAAGCAAAAGAAAGATGATATGTACCAGGGTCCTCATCCAGCAATTTCGATGATTAAATACACAATTCCTGTGTATTATCCTCCGTTGGTTTGTTTATTAAACACTCATAATTCGGAACATACCCGTCCAAAGTAGATGCTCTTCGACACATGGCCTGTAGAGCCAGCCGCGGCGACCATTTGAGCGATATTTTTATTTACACATAAATGAGTAGTTTCAAACTTGCAGTTACATAATTTTGTTAGGAAATATACGAATTAATAAATTAATAAACAAATCAACAGATGGCCCACCCTATATATCGTAGGCGTTACCGGTTTTTTATTTTTTTGTTTTTCGCAGTGAATTCACACGCATAAAATGTAATTGATCCCATTTTGGAGAGATCCCACTCTTATAATTTTAAAATAAAAAAAAAAATTGTTTAAAAATGATTTAAAAGAATTTTTTCAAAATTAAAATTTTTTAAAAAACAAAATGTTTATTTTCTTAGTTTAAATATCATCTTTCTTTAAAAACCCAATTTATTCAAATATCTTCATTCGCTTAGGAGATATGGCTTGCCACAGAAACGTCTAAAAACAAAATTCTAAATATTCAGTTATCGATAACTCACTAAATAATTGGAATATTGCAATAAAAATAGACGTGGTGAATATTGGCTATTAGCTCTATTACATATGCAAAAATCATCGGAATGGTCGACCTCAAAAGTGCTGCACTTATTTTCGGAGTATAATATAATGATACATATAGGAGATGGGTATACTAGTGGGCTACTTTGTGCTTGAAGGCAACCACAAATACCAGAAAACGTAAAGCACTTGCTTAATTTTAGTTATAAAAGCTTACCATATAGATGACGGAAATCCTCTCCATATTAAATCTATTATTCGGCAGTGCTCCGGAAAACGAAAAAACGAACAATTTTATTCGGATTCGTTTCCGCGTGCTCCCAAATCCGAATTTTTTGCTGTCGCCATACAGTCATTTTTCCCTTGCTCATTGTTAGCACAGCTTGACACCTTTCGAGGGAAATTATTCACGACTATGCTATTCTTATTACAAGGGAAATTTTTGGCATGAACTATTTAAGCAAGATATGAACATTTTTTTATGCAAGATATGAGCCATATAAAAATTCTGTTTGAGTTGTGAAAAAATAGAAAATTATTTAAGCACATAATTAAAAACATTTGTCAATAACTATTTAACTTGAAAAATTATTTAATTTTGAAATGCGTACACTTTTCAACCTATTTTGCCAATTCGTTTTAATTCCACTTGCTACGAAACGTTCGGTTTCAATCCACAAATTTGAATTTGGTTTTGGTGAAATTGGGACGACCAAACATTCGGTTACAAATAACCGAATAAAATGTTCGGATTCGTTCTTCAAAGCAAGAGCGATTATTAAATAAAATACCTGTTAAAAGCTTCTCTGGATTGCCCAAAAGACGGTAATATAAGGCAAAGGCGACACTGTTTGGCTATCCTTATTAAGTTGCAAAGATTTGGCTGTAAACTTTTATTTTAAACCGAACTTTTTTTTACTGTAAATTCTAATTTTTGTAACTTTAAGCGAAGTGTAATGTACGCGTCATGATAAGGACACCATAGCAACTCCTATGGCATTAATAAATGCCTCATCATTCTTTACAGTGTTCTCAAAGTTGTGCCGGGAATTCGCAGCTTCTACGGGTAACACTTCCCAAGTTTCACCAACATTGTGAGTTTTGAGGTTACGGGTTTGAGTTCAGCGGCAAAGAGCGGATTTAGCCAAAACGACTGTAGCTATAGACTCTACTCTCTACTCTCTTACTTTTTCACTCGCATGTGTTTCTCTGATTTTACATTTACTTCGCTTCTTTTAAATAGAGCTTTTGCACTTAAACATTTTTATATATATATATATATGATTTCCTTTATCTCCTATTGGAGCATAGGGCGTCTTCAATTGACATCTTCCACCGAACTCGATTTTGGGCTATCTTTCTTGATTCGTTCCAGCTTAACCCCAGAGATTTCATTTCAGCTTCAGTAGATCTTCTCCAGGTGGTACGTGGTCTTCCAACTCTGCGCCCTGTTTGCTGAAAGGGATTCCAGCGCATTGCTTGCTTTGCTATGCTGCTGTCGTTTTTGCGGAGCGTATGCCCGATCCACTTCCATTTTCTTCTTCTTATTTCGGACGCAATATCGAGATGGTGTTTGGCCAAAAAATGCATAAAATACGCCTTAGGCAGCAATTAACAAACGTATTGCAACCGTAAAGGAGAACCGATTTCACGTTGAATGTCGTCGTTTGTCGTTGTTGTTGTATCGGAGGCATTGTTGACGATTCGTTAGCAAAAAAAGTTTCGAGATTGTAGGGCGCTAGCCTTCATTCTCTAGTTTGGTGATAGGGCTGCTATCTTCGCATCCAAACCTACGTGGGTTGAGCAGGCCGTCTCTAACCTGAGATCAGACGCCTACCTGGGGGCTAACTGGCTTCCAGAAAGGCTCCAGGATTTTGGTGTTGTGCCATACTGTAAGTCCTCTTTCGTCATTTTGGCCTACAGACACGATCACTTTGGCTTGTGACCGTGCACCGCTCTCGATTAGCTACAAACTGTGGTTACTACACACCGCTGCCCCGCTTTCACGGAATACAGTATCGTTCGCCGTAGAATGCATGGCCCATGATGTGCCCGCACAAAGTGCTACTAGGAGGCTGAAAGCCGGGTTTACCATTTTTTTCTATTTAAAATTTAAATTATTTTGTTATTTTTGTGTATACCATACTCAGTACCCCGCAACAGATTTTCACTGTCTGCTCGCAAAATTTGTACAATAAGAAGTCATAACCTTTTCAACTTATTTTTGAAAGCAAATGAAAATCGGAATTAACGAGCAGTAGGGCGTACAGTTTATAGAATATTCGGGATATTCCTCCTGTAACTGGCCCGCTCTTTTGTAATCAGCTCGATTATTAATATTTCTATGATTCATATGCGGAAACGTAAGTATCCAAAAAACTTAAATCAAAAATAAACAAGTGCTTCAGTTTTAAAGTTATACAACAGTGTTGCAAAAGCTGAACGGATTTGAAAATTTGATATTCCAAAAAATAAAATTTTTGTAAATTTGAATAGGCACAATTTTCTTTTCAAGCAAAACAGTTACCAAGGACATTATGCTTTCTCATTGGTAAGTAAAAATCTTGGATAAGGTATTTTCAACCAATTAAAGATGCTCGGGGTTACCTTAACAATCACTCAAAAAAAAAGTTTGTGTAAAATGCAATTGCAATTTCCAACTGTGTGATATTTCAATTAAATTTTAACAGCTCCAGTCATTAAATGTCAAATACAACATGTACAACATAAGAGAGAGGGACAGCAAAAAGTCAGTGCTTAAGCTGAAGACAAGTATCGACGGCAAAAACACAAAATTGACTAACAAAGTCAGCAAAAACAAAAAAAAAAATGGCAAAAACAAAAGCATAAAAACAATTACAATAACAATTTCAACGTTGACGTTAACTGAGCAGCAGCAGAGCTGCGGCAGCGGCAGCAGCACGCAAAGTGCGCAACATATTCAAAGTTGTCTACGCTCACGTCAAATTGAGAGTCAGAGGCGTAGCTACGTTTTTGAAATGGGAAGGTACATTGCCAAGCATAAATTTGAATGCATCGAAAGTTCCATTTGTCATAATAGAAATAAAATTTTATATTTTATGAAAACCAGCAGCAAATTGGTTAAAGTGATACTAAATTACGAAACATTTTCAGATAAATATCTAGTTTTTACCCGAATACGATGAAGCAAAAAACAGAGTTATATGTTTGATCTGTAACTATGTACATCTGTTCCCTTCTACCTTCTAAGCCGCTTATTATAATTTGACAAATGAGGTATCGTTGGAAGCTTCTTGACTGTTCCGTGGTCATAGACTTTATAACGTTACATCAAATTAAGTATGGCATCCTCTAGAGAACATAGAGCACTGAATTAAAAATCAAACATTCTAATGATGCTGTGTTGCATATCAAATAAAGAAAATAATCAAACAAACAAAGGTTTTTTAAAAATCCATTGGATTATTAAGAAAATCGACCAATTAGGATCCCACAAAGTAGAAATTGATTTAAAATATATATTTGAACTAAGTCATATATAGGAAAGGTTGTCGCTTTTATGTGATCTACACATCCATACCATTCAATTGATTACAAAATGTCCTTGAAGGCAATGAGGCAAGATATCGGATTCAACCGACAAACTTAATCGGCTAAAATATCGATTCTCTAACATAGCTCTACAGTCTCTAAGCTCCTTTTTTTCATACGAAGCAGCTGACAGACGTTCGACTATAATAGTCAATATAGCGATTCGGCAGTTCATGCTCTTCAAGAATATATTGTATATAGGTATGCCTAATTCTGTTTTTACACGGTAGATACGTTCTAAAAAGAACAGTGTTAAAAAAAATCCTTAAACTGCTATGAAAATAAATTAGTAGGGGAATCAATAAATAAATTTCTAAAAGATTAGATTAAAAAAAACCATTTGATTGAAATTCAAAAAAAAAATATATTTTTAGGCCATACGCAGCATGCAAAAATTCCACACGAAATGTCAAAAATTCATATAAAAAAAATATCCCAAAAAAGGTTTTTTTTAATCGTGCTAAATAGAATGAAATTGTGTAAAAAATATTTTTTCAAGACCGTGTTATTTCAAAACCGTGTAAAAACAGAATTGGGTGACCCTATAAATTGGTCACGCCTCATTCTCCCCATTAAATACAATTGCACCAAATTAGTATACGAGAAGATCAAACAAAAAACATATAAAACAAGAAAGCATAAATATCTTCCGTTTTAAGGCTAAGTTTAAATAATAAGATGCGAGAAAAGCTGCAGAGAGATGGTCTTATAAAATTTTAAAAATAAATTTAATTGTGAGCTCTTTGTTTGGATTAAATCCCTAAAAACCTTAATCCCCTCTCCACACCCCTGGTTTTTATATTGGCAATCAAAAGCGCTGATTCCAATTTCATTTCCACCAAAATAAAGGCCAGAAAAACCGTTAGCAAACCGTGAACAAGAGAAAAAAAAAACACAAACAAAGCGTTTTTGTTTAATTAAATTAACAAAATGCTAGCTCAAAAAAAAAAGAGTAAAACAAAAAATGTGCAGACAACGACATTTTGCACGCAGCCTGTGCGACACGTGTTAGCGCTACAAGCTAAGAGCGTAAAGAGCGCAACTTTGGCGCTCTTAAGACGACGCCAGCAGACAAAAGCAGCCTTGCGCTTTTTCACTCACACACACACACAGCTAAGCGCTTTTATATTTTTTTTTTGTCGTACTTAGCCATTGTCTTGCTTTGTCGCTCACACAGCAGTTACTGCGCTTGCTCTCTCTTTTTACTTGCAACCCGTTTGTTCTATATGCGCAACGACCAATGAGCAAAAAGCTTCAAGTCTGCACAGTTAACTTTAACGCATGGCGCATAAAAAAAGGCGGAGCCCCTTGTTGCCACTCACCATTTCCCCTACAATGTTTTTCTTTTTTGTTTGTTTTTTGTTGTTGTCATGTAGGTACCGCCCTGGCCCTATGGCAGAGCTACGCCACCTTCGCACCCCCAGTCACGCAGTGCCGATGCTGCTGACTGTCTGTCAACCATTTGGCGTCCATGACCAACCATGACGTTTTCTGCATTATCAAGCACAAATTTTGCGGCTTGCGGCTCATTTTGACATTTTGTTTGTCCGTTCGTTCATCCGTTCTTTGGTTTGCTGCTTTGGTTCTTTGCATTTATCCGTCCGTTGCATTTTGCAGTTATCGTCGGCATTTTAGCAATGGCTGCAAATGGCGTGTTGCGGCTGCTACTTTGTTGTTGCACTGCGGTTTTCGCAAATAATTTTTGTATATGTATATATATATTTTTTTCGTTGAATTTTTGGCTTATTTACATGCAAAACATGCCGAATAATATGATAATGACTTTTCAATGTGGTTTCAACTGTTAATTGCTCGTTTTGCCAACAGCATTTGGCAATTTTCGTATTTTCGTGTCAAGTGGCGTTCTTGTTTTTTTTTCGATAAGGTTTTCGTAAATTTTTTTAATTTTAAACTCCAAGTGGCTTGCAGTGCAGACTAGTTTATTTATTTATTTTTACCACAAGAAATTTAAAAGTTAACAAAAATTATGTTTGTGCAGGAACTTGGGTTTGTTTTTGTAAAAGTATCCTGCATATTCTTTTTTACAAACAAGTGTTTTAAACTTTTAAAACAAGCAAAGAAAAATGGAAAATAAAATTTATTATAGCCTCTTAGGATTGCTTTCAAAATTTTTCCCCTATACCTACTCTTTTGCTAATTAGTGTTTAATACTTTTAAACCAAATGGAACTTAAAGAATTTTTTTTTAAAGTTTGATAAGCTAAGTTTGTTTTGAGGACTTAGAAGTTCTTCTACAATTTCGAGCAGAGATTCTTTTTTTTTTAAGTATAAAGCAGTATTTTAATGCAAGTTCTCAAACGAGTATGAAACCTGGTCTAATTTATTATATATAATCGAATTACACATATTGTAAAAACAAGTAATAAAAATATATTGTAACTAATAAAGCGAATTACTCACAAAAATCATGACTATATGTAAAATGTTTCTGAGTTTGCCAATGCGTGACGTAGCCTAAACAAATTATTTAGTGCTTCATAAATTGGCTCTGAATACTAGCAATAAAATTTATTTTCATTTAAGGCCTATACGCAGTACAAAATATTTCGCACGGAATGACAAAACTTCATATAAAAAAAATTTATGAAGTTTTGCGATTCCGTGCAAAATATTTCGTGCTGCGTAGACCCCTTTATTCTCAAAAATTTGAGATCTGTAATAATAATATTTAATTACTAATAACAATACTTTATAAATATTTTATATTTAAAGCTGGAATAAATATGTATATCTATCTGTTTGTGAAACTATAAAACAAAACTAGCTATTAGTTTACTCTGAAGTGTAGTGCAAAATTTAATCGTTGTTATCAAAGACTTAAAATCATTTTTATGCAACTGTTTTGACTTAAAGTTTATATACATAAACAGGCGTGCTCCGGAATCAGAAAAATTCAATCCGAACAATTTTATCCGGATTCGGTTTTGCGTGCTCCGGAATCAGAAATTTTGTCGATAATTTTCTTTTGTATTTTCGATACATTTGTGTATTTCCCTCGTTTTTATCGATAAATTCACATATGTGTGGTGTAATTTCTTAAGGGGTCTACGCGGATTGCAAAAAAATTTCGCACGGAATGACAAAACCATATACAAAAAAAAATCCCGTTTGGGATATTTTTTTTTATATGAAGTTTTGCGATAATAATAATAAACCTGAATAAACCTTAATAGGCATTTTGGACTCTGCTCCGAGAGCTGAGATAATTTATCGAGGAAATATGTCTTAGGAAAACGGAGCCTTGTTCTGCACAGTCTAGGACAGTGGCAGAAAAGGTGCTCTACTGTCTCCAGCTCCTCCTCATCGCCACAGCTTCTAAAGGAGTTATGGTGAGGAGCGTTCAGCCTGGATGCATGAATTCCCACCAGCCAATGCCAGGTAATAGCACGGATGACGGTCGAGCAAAGTTCCTTAGTACTTTTCCTGCAGTATGTCGGCCATGTTTGCCGAGAGATTCTACACGTGTTCCACGTTTGGTTTGCAAAGAGAGCGAAGTAGTTTCGTATTCTCAGTTTGCAGCTGGCTAAGTGTTGGTAAATGTTCGAAAAAAAAAATTTTTATTTATGCAATATCGTATTTTGTAAACTTAACTTTAAAGTTTGATGGTATTTCAGTTTGCATTTGGCCACTTTTACTGGAGAACGCTCTTAGTGAAATTGGTCATCGTTATTTAATGAAATATCTTACTTAGTCCAACCAATATTAAGCTCCAGCTGGATTCTTCTCTAGGGGACACTGATCCTGCTATATCGCATGTTTGAAAATTAGAAAGATTGAAATTTTGTGATGAAAAAGGGCGATATTTCATAAAAATAATACTAAGTTTTTGCATCGATTTATAACAATGGATGAAATATGGGTCCATCATCTCACATCTTAGACGAAGAAATAGTCAAAATTGATTATTTTGTCTTTCCAAACTTAAAAAAAAGTTAAAACATGGGGCAACAATGAAGCTTTACGATTTTTTTGCGGAGCTTCACGGCGCTTATTATAAAATCTAATAATAATAATAGTAATAAAAAAAATAAAAATTATTCTTTAAGGTGTTAGGTCGGGACCAACCTCGAATTTCATAAAAAAAATAAAAATTACAGGCTGTAATGTCGAGGGTTAACGCCTTTGAGAAAACCTGTGTAGCATCGCAACAAACAAATAAATTTACTTTTATTTAAGTTAACAGAACCAACTTAACTATTAGTAGGAAGCACTGGCAGCCAAAGGCCTTCGGTTCAAACAAATAAATAAACTACAAAATTTCTGAACAACAAATTTGGTTACGATATCCTAAAAAAAAAAAATAAAAATTAATGATGTCGCTAAGGCTTTTGGTTTTTTTCGTGTTGCTGCGTAATATGTACTCCTCTAGGAGCTAACTCCTTTATAAAAAATATACCATAAACGTGTCTCCCGGCATGTATTTTATGTATTCGACACATTTGTGCAAAATTTGGTTTTCTCGAAATAAAAATCATGAAATTTTGTTCAATTTTTTGTTATTTATATTTATTATAGTATGTACTATATAATATATACGAGTATATACATCTAAAGGGTACCGAAATCGAAGTCTAAAGGGTATTCGATAAGTTATGCGAATGTATTTGTTTACGAATCTTGCCAGGCATTAATATACATACAAAAAGTTAAAAATCATTACTATTTAAGTCTAAATTACAATTGAAGTAAATTACTAGTTATTAAAATAAAAATAAACAAAGTATTTCACCCAAGTCATATAAAATCTATTTTAATTCGTCGGACGCCTCTTCATATACTACGAAACCTACTATGCTAAAACTATTGGACTCTAATCGGTCAAGAGACGCCGACTTATATATACCCTGCAGTTAAATTTCCAACGTTTTCATCCAATTTGGATGCGTTGTGAATTATGGGATTAGAAATATTATTTAAGGCAGGGATCGCAAATCAGAGTTATGGGATTGAAAAAAATGAAAGCGAAAAAAGTGCTTTGAATGAAGGTGCAATCCACAGCGTATCATATTTTTGAAGGGACTATCCGGCTTAAGAATAAACTTTAATTTTTATTTTTTATCAAAAAATTATGTACGTGACTCTTTATTTTTGACTTTAAAAATAAAAAATCGGAAATAATATGTTAATGTGTATTTTTTATTATTAAAATTGCTTTATAACTGTTATTTTAAAATTTTTATAAAAAAAATTGGCGTTTAAATATTATTTCATAATTTTGTATTTTATTTATTTATGAAGTGAAAAAAAAGAAGATTCTGCAATTTTGATGAAAAAATCAAAAAATAATAATTATTTGATGATTTTTATTCCAAAAATTTTTTGTTCATAATTTACAAAAAAAAAATCAATAAAAATTCATTATACCCTGTACCTATAGGTACAAAGGGTATACTAGATTTGTGCAATGTATGTAACGGACAGAAGGAGGCGTGGCAGACCCCAAGTCCTTTATATCAAAATGCTTATCATAGCCTCGGGTAGCGATTGAGCCATGTCCGTCCGTCCGTCCGTCCGTCCGTCCGTCCGTCCGTCCGTATGAACGCCTAGATCTCGGTGACTATAAGAGCTAGAGACACGAAACTTTACCAACTGATGCGCATATTTCCTTAGAAGATGAAGTTTGTTGAATCATGTCAATATCTTCCCCCGTTCCCCCGTAGTAGACTTTCGTTTTTAGCCACACCGTTTAATATTTTCATCTGAAATTTAACAGAGCGAGTTACAAGCATTCGTTGTAGTTACAAGCATCCGTGTGTAAAAAATTAACAAAATCGGGCAAATTCAGCAAAAGTTATAGTCAAAAATGTAAAAATTTCACCACCCCTTGCCAATAAACTGCGTCAATATTTGACTCTACGTAATTATGGTTACAAGTGACATAGAATCACAATTTTTGGTAAGCTGATTCATGTGGCTCTAATGAACAAATCCACATCCAAATTTTATCAATGCGGTCTCTCCACCCCCGCAATCGATTTATCGTGCTTTCTCCCACACCCCTCAACATACTAACTTGAAACTTACCTCATAATCTTAAAATACCTTCTTTGACCTAACATTCGAGTTTCATCAAAATCGGTAAAAATTTACGGAACTAATAGGTATAAATATCGAATTTCACCAAAAAAAAAAGTTCCCATTCGAAAGTTCTTAGAAGGAATATGCAGGAAAAATTTTTTCGAGACAAAAGGTACAGGGTATTCCACTGTCGGGCACCGCCTCGACTGTACCACATTGTTTTCATTATCTATTGTTTTTGTTTTTTTGTTGGATTAAAATTTAAACAACTCTTTTTTTTATCTAAAAATAAAAGATATAAATATAAATAAATTATATTTATCATTCAAGGATGGCAATACATGTACATTACATAACTACATAATGCGTCCCTGGTGCAAAAGCTATTTAAACTCATATTTTTTAAATAAAAATTAACCAGTTTAAAAATTCAAAATAATAATTGTGAAATAATTTTACTTTCAATTTATAAAGTATAAAAGTTTAAAAACTGAAAATTTATTATATATGTAAATATAAATACATTTTATTTTTATAAATACATTTTGCTCAAAGCCCCTTGACAACTTAGATAAAAAAAATTGGATCAAAAATAATATTTTAAAAAATATTTTTTTAAATTTATTTTTTTTTATTTGCAATCTGTCAGCTAAGACAAAAATGGCAAAAATATAAATAAGGGTAGTTCAGCTGGTAAAATAAAAAATGAAAATCATTTTTTGAACAGTAAATCGATCTTCCTCTATTTTTTTTAAAAATCGCTGGGTGGTAGTTTTTGGTACATTATCTTATCTTAATCTTAGACCCATTAGGCTCAAGTTGCAAAAATATATAAGAGAGCAAAATTTTTGACTATGCCAAGAACCTCATGTAACAAATTTTCAGCATATTCTCAACGCATGTCCTGCATTAAGTCGCTCCTTAACTCAATATTATTTTACTGTGCGGGTTTCTGGTTTTTTCCTAGCTCTAGCTACATATACTCTTCCTGCTTAAAGTATAGTGTATATATAGATACTAACATGCAAATTTTGAAATAAGAACTGATGACAGAGCAAACAAGTGCAATGACAGACATAGCCAGACAGTAAAATATTTACACTAAAATAAATGAAAATTAGCACGAACTGACCATAACAAAAGGTAGGTATATAAATAATATATGAATATATGAAAAAAAAAAAAAAAAACACCGAACAAATTGTTGACAAACAAATGACAGACCATAAAAAATTACCTAATTGTTAGAGTATTCTATTATTAGTGCATTATGGAAAAAAACAAAGTGATTAAATGAAATAATCAAATTAGTCGATAAGGTTTCAGCCTTTAGCCAAGTTACCCAAAACATTAGTTTTAATGTGTGGCAGTGCTGGGTTTGTTTTTGTACTTCTTTTTTTATTACTTTACTAAATGAAGCAATTTTCTAGACTTGTAATGCAAAAATGGCAAACATTACAACATTTTTGAAATTTTCAAGCGACTGCCTTAGGGGCCTAATCCCCCTAGACGGCAGAAACTGCAGCAGCTTTGATTAACTCTTTGCATGGTTGCTGCTACCATTTTGCTTTAAATACATATACATATGTATGTATATATGTACTAACTGCTATATAGAGAAATTGCATAATTTTATTTGCTCTGGCTTTATTAATTTTATGCAGTTTAAGCGAGTTCCCCATGGAATTGTGGCAGTTGTCACAGAAATGGCTGCCACCAACCGAAATTCAGCTGCAGCCGCTGTACCTATGCCCCTCTACATGCCGCCATGGTCGACAAGGCTATGTCTGGCTGGACACCAAATAAGCCATAAGAAATGCGTACAAAAACAACAAAACAAATAAAAAACCGATTTGACATCCAACGAGCATAGTGAGCGAGAGAGAGCGCAAAAAATGCCAATCCAAATGCGAGCAGCATAAAAAGAAATAAACCAAAGTGCTCCAATAAAAATTCCACCGCCTTCTCTCATGTTTTTTTCTCTCTCTCTCTGTCTGTCTCTCACACACATACACACTGTATCTATGCAGCCATCCTGCTCCTGCTTTGGCTCTTTGCGTTTTTTAAGAGCGCATTGGTTTTTTGTCTGCTTTTTTGTCATGCTTTGTGCTCTTGAGCTTGCTTTACATTGCGTATGAGTGATTTTTTTTGTGCTGGCGTTTTGTCTGCCTTGAAATGAATACTATGTGTTTTTTATTAGCTGTAACGGCAAAATAACAAAAACTTTTTTTTTTTTTATGTCTGTAACTTCTTTTTTTTTTTGCAAGTTGAATTTTTAATTTGAATATTACATGTATTAAAAACTCATTATATACGCGTGGTATGCCGTAAATTGGCTAACTTGGTCAATGGGCTAATGTCAGTTGGCTTTTTGTGTATATAGGAGTAATTTTTTTTTAGGCTGTTTGAAGGTTCAGCCTAAAGATTTTGGCTCATTGTTTTAAATTGCAGCATGACTATGAAATGTTGTAAGATGGATGTTGATAAAGAGCTTTAAATTAAGGAAACTCATTTAATTATGTAATTGCCAACTTATTATTGTTAGCTGATTATATTTGCATTAATCAATTGGAAAATTAAAATTCATTGATTTACTCGAAGTATGCTATATAACACAAAATATTTTGCAATTAAATTCTGCAAAATTAAATCTAAAAATAAAATTAAGGCAACAAAATTCTTTGTTAACGTATACTGGAATTCCATAAAAACAAAATCAGTCAGAAAAGCTGATATCGAAACAATATAACAAACTTGATCTTTAGAGTGATTATATGCTTCTGCTGATAAGGTTTTGTGTATCAAACTCTTGTGGTCTCCAAAATGTAGGTGTACGGACGGACAGAATTACAGTAGGACAGATGAACGAACAGATGGACGCTTTATATAGGGTGGGCCATCTGTTGGTTTGTTGGCTAATTGCATTTTATTCGTATAGTTTTCAACAAAATTGGGCAAATGTATATACCAAATGCAAGTTTGAAACTGCTCATTTATACATATATTAAAAATAATAGCAATAATATTTTTTTCACAGAACGACAATTCTCATAGTACGCCTGTACCACTTTAATGCGTTGTTTGGTTGTTAAACGATCCATGACTAAAATAGAGTAGTTTTGAACTTCCACTTTGGACGGGTATGTTCCGAATTATGAGTGTTTAACAACCAAACCAACAGATGGCCCACCCTCTACTTTAAAAAAGAAATCTGATACATGCTGACAGTAGCAGGGACACTTATTATTTATGAAGTACAAGTGTCTGAAAAAATAATTTTAACTACCAAATTAATAAAATCTATAATTTCGAGAAAACAAAAACGAAAATCCAACAGCTTCATGTAGAGAGTCTCTCCAGGCTGCTCCTTAATCTGTTCCATCCAATAAAGGCATTCAGTCCACCTAAACAGGTTCCTATTTCAGCAGCATCGAACGCCTCTCTCTCTGGAGCTTCTTCATCAAAACGTATAAAATGAAAAATTAAGATCTCCTGAAGTTTACTGTATCAATGTGGGCGTAGAGCTCATGGCGTCAACTAAAGTAAACGTCACCATCGATGAAAAAAATTAGCCAGAGTCAATGCGAGGATGGCCCGTAGCTAGACGAAATCCTTGACAGCAATGTTTATTGAGCTTGTGACTTAAGCTTGGTCTGAAGTGCACATTATCGGGACGAAAGCTTCAAAGCTATAGCCAAAAATATATCAATTTTAGACATCTTTTTATATAAGCTGCAATATAAAAGCTTAAAATCTTCTTATTACGTGTAATCAAATATGTATGTGCGTTTGTATCCTTGACATTGCCTTTTTTTTATATAATAATTATTATATGCTTAACTGCTTAAAGCCTTTCATTTTTTTTAGTTAGCTTAGACGTTCCATCACATCCTTGAATCCCAAGGTCGCGCCAGTGCCAAAAAGAAAGAGCACTACCGAACAGCCAAATCGAAAGGCATAACGAACTTTTTCCCAACCATCATCGCCAGCATCATTATTAGCCTTGGGTTGAGCCTTTTTCTTGAATCCATTCTTAGTTGCCTCTGGATTGTCGCCAACTTGTTCCTTAGACACATTGGGCCAAAGAGTTCGTATTTTATTTGCATCACCTCCAGCTTTAGTGTCGAGCATTTTTATTTTATAGCTCGCTAAAATTTAAGCCAATAAAGTGAAAAAAAATTTGAATTTTGAAATTAAAAATTTTTGAATAAAAAATATTAAAATATTGAATTTTATAATTTTTATATTTTATTTTCAATGACTTTAAAAATAATGAAAACATGTTCAAAAATATTTTTGTCGTGCAAGTTAATAGAAAAAGATTTTTTTACATATCCAGCAGGCATTTGACAGAGTCTGGCATCGGGGATTACTGGCAAAGATAAAGACAACGCTACCTGCCAACATTAACAGGCCTCTGCGCTCATTTCTAGAGAACAGAAAATTCTATATCCACATATGGGAATATCAGTCGCCAACCAAACTAAGCTAAGATAGCTGGAGTATCCCCCAGAAATGTAGGACTATCTCCACGAATTTAAAAATTGAACTTGGCTACAGAAAAAGGTACTCCGATTTATTTCTCAATGCGAACCGTGACTTCAATCAGAGTACCGTAGAGAGTTCTCCTTTTTCTTCTGAGTGCGTATCTGATAAATCCCGAATCAAAAACTTAACGTTTTAATTTCAATTGCAAAAGTTTTCGCTTTATTAAAAGTCAAGACTTCGCTGACAATGGCACCTGCTCGAAAATTTGCTGGAATATGTTGGATTTAAACCAAGACCCATTTGGTCAACTGTGATATATGTTATAACTTAACTATTATCTAAAAGATAAAATTCCAAAAATATTTCATATTTTATTTTTAACAGGCAATCATGATGCCTTATGATAGTAAGGTAATTATAAAAATTGATCATTTTTTTTAACTTTTTAAAATCCTTGTGATTTAAATTTTTACCGATAACACTAGAGTACAAATTTCAGGGTCATCGAGTGAAACTTGAAAATGATGAGTTTTTTGGGGCAATTTGGGGTCGAGAAACACGAAAATTACATTCATTTTTTTTTTCTTAAGAACCGTTTTCGAGTTTATTTTTTCGAAAAACATGTTTTTGAGTACTGTTTTCAAATGATCGTGAATATCTCTTGAACAAAATGTTTTACCGACCATTAGATCAAAAGGTATTACGGTGATATACGATATGTGAAGATTGAGTCAAAATTATTGAAGTTACAAGCAACCAAAGTCGAAAAAATGTGTCATTTTCGACCATTTTTTTAAAATTACAAATTTTCGGTTAGCTTTTTAGTAACGAAAAAAAAATTGTAAAAATTATGTTAAGCTTTAAGCTGAAACAGAACTCTTTTACGAACATTTCGAGCCTAACATCTTCAAAATCGGATAGGAACTTAAAAATCTTAAAAATCGGGTGAGAACTTTAGATGATAGGGAAGCATGAATTTGATCTAATGTCGGTAAAACATTTTGTTCGCAAGATATTCACGATTAACTGAAAACAGCACCCAAACCTTTACCGATTAAAATACAGATATAGATAAATATACATGCATATATTTTCACTAAAAATTATTCATTAATAGCTCCTTTTTAAGACTATTCAGCTCATGAAAAACTTAAATTTTGTATTTATTGAATATCTTGCATTTGTTGAAAAAATTATGACATAATGTTAAAAAAATAATAAAAAGCAGATGATCTTAGAAATGAAAAAATCGGACCAATATATGAACTTTTAGCTATCTAGCCAGATTGCATTGAATTCTTTAATTTAATAACTTTTGAATATTTTGCTTTCATAATTCTGACCTTTCTGTGGAAATCCGCGTTTTCAAAATATCGAGCCGGTATCTTCCAAACATCTTTAAATAATATGTATAAGACTACAGCATGATGAACTTTCATTTTTAATATCACTCCTTAAAATACACACCTACAAACAGTTTTAGCAAAAAAACAAAAAAAAAATAAACAAAAACGCCCATGCAACATGCTCATTCATGCCAATATTGAGCCAAAAAAAAAGACACTGCAACAACAACGTGAGCTTGAGCTGAGTATGCGCTCAAGCAAAAAGCCAAATCAAATCAAAGCTGCAGCCGTTGCGCTCAAGAGCCAGCGAAAAACAAAAACAAAAGCAAAAACAAAAAACTTACCAACGCCAATGAATGCCGACAAAATACAACAACAGCAACAACGAACACGACGAAAAACCACAAACAATTTTTTTTCTGCTGCTGACCAAAGAGCATAAGCCCAACAGAGTGAGGCGTGAGTGAGCGAGCGAGCGAGTGAGAACAAGGCACAACGGCATTTTTGCTTTTGTTTTTTGCTCGCGCCAAAAAGGAGTAAAAAGCTGCGCATGCGCCGCTGCCGTCGCTACTGTTTGAGCCCCAACAGCCGCAGCAGCCACAGCAGCAGCAGCAGCAAGAGCGAGAGAGCACAAGTGCCATAAGAGAGCCGAGCCACACAGTGTGGGGGACGCTCGGTTAAGCCGCCTCAGCTTCGGTCGTCGTCGCCGTCGCAGCGATTTCGTTGCTGCAAGCGTGCGAGGCATTTGAATGTTTTTTTCGTGTCCACACTCAGCATTCGAGTTCGGAATTCTTGCGAGTTGGCAGCAACTTTTTGCTTGCAGCGCTGCTCCACTCTATAAACGCCAAATTATCCAGGCGGCCAGTTGGCCCTAAGTGCAAGCCACACTATCCACTAGCCGCCACTAACCAATATCGACTTGCGCGCGTTTTAGCCCGGAAAGTGGACTAGTGTGCCCAACTTTTTTATGAGTACTATCGAACCTGCTTGAAGATCGCGCGCGAGTTCCACGCAAGAATTTTGTCGAAGTCGCTGTTTAAAAGTGCAACGCATTCCGCAAGTGCAGCTGTTTGACCACAATTAAGTGTTGTAGTGTGTAAAAAAAGAGAGAAGCAGCAAAACAAAAAAAAATTTTATAAGTATACAGAATTTGTAATCTTAACGCGTTGCCAACGAAGGGAGCAAAAAAAAATGTATGAAAAGGTGTGGGCTTAATGAAAAATGCCCAAAAATTAGCAGTGTCTTGGTGTAAAGTACAGCCACAAATGTGCAAAACATAAAAAACAGGCAAAGTGCATCGGTTTTTGAAAACGTGACATAATCTCTGAAAGCGAGTATTTTATGGAATTTGAAGTGCGCGCCTCTTTGTGAAACGACGCCATTTTGTTTATTTAATACTGCGAATTTTGTCTTATGTGCTATAACGAATGCTGATCAATTATAATAAGCGTACAAGTAAATTACGAATACGAGTCTTAGCTACCGTTTAGTAGCTAACAAGTGAAAGTCAAGTTTTTGTTCAATTATGTCACTTAATATTCCTAGAGACGTATCATAGTATAAGGCAGAATTTGTTTTAGTTATATCTTTTGCCCAGATTTAAAATAAATACCATTCTTTCTTGTAAAACTTATTTATTATAGTTGTGAAATCCCCTTCAATCAAGTTATCGATAAATTCAAACCCAAAAGCCCACATATTCGTCCATATGCCAAAGATATAAACAGCGTTGAAAATCCATATCATGGCAGCTTTTGACCAAATGATAAAACGTCACCTTTAGTTGTGTGCATGAAATCTCTTTCAATCAAATTTGAACTTTTTCTTTCAAAAGCCGGGAATTTATTTTTGCCTAATTTCAAATCAACCGTCGATGTATCAGAAGATTTCGGTTGGAAGTCCATCAAACACCACATCTCATATGGCTGAAATCTCTTTCAATCAAATTTTAAGTTCTTCTTTCGTAAGCCGGCCAATTATTTCTGCCAAATTTCACCCCAAAACCAAATCCGTCGATGTAGCGCCAGATTTCTCTTGGATATTTATCTTAACAGCCATATGGACCATACGATCTCATTTGGCGGAAATCTCTTTCAATTAAATTTTAACCTTTGCTTTCGTAAGCCTTATATCTAATACTGCCAAATTTTAACCCAAAATCAAATCTGTTGATCTGTTAGAAATACAGACAGCCTTGGAAATCTATTGTGATAGCTCTTAACCAAAGGATTTTTCAACAGACCTCTACAAATTTAAATTGGCACTTTGAGAAGATATTCGCCTCATTTAGTGATGAGACAAAAAAACCTTTAAACCAAATTTAAAACAAACATAATTTCTCTTTCGGTCTATACCGAGCTCAATCAACAAATGTGTGCCGAAAATCTGTTTCAATCAAATATCAAGCAATCAAAGTATAATTTATAGTTTAAAGGCCCATACGCAGTTCGAAAATTTTCGCACGGAATGACAAAACTTCATATAAAAAAAAACCCCAAATGGGATATCTCAAAAATCAGATAAGTCAGAATTTTGAGACGTTTTATAATTAGTAAAAAAGCAATCTCACGCGAAATCAGAAACCCTTAGCACACATAGAACATTATTAAGTAATCTTTCTTTTAAAACCCAATAGTCTCATTTAGAGGTATGACTGAAATCACCCCTAATCACATTTCAACAAGGTGGTTGGATGATATTTGGTTAAAAGCGATTTAGCTCATGTGGTAGATTTGACTTTATGCTGCAAAAATGTTATAACAGCTTTTGAGAGAAGAATTTTTAAAAGATTTCATCAAAAACTAAGGCCAAACCTTTTAGGGATTTTTGGTAATCAGCATATTCTAGCCGATGTGGATTTTAATGTAGCATAGCCCAAAGAAACACAACTATCTGGGTTTTTTTTTGATTAAGTACACTGAAATGAGGATGGAAAATGTTTTGAGAACTATAAATCCAATTGATCAGAGATTTTTGTAAAGTGTTTCGCTTCAAAAGCGATTAGCTTTATTGGAGCATTGTACTTTTGAACAATATCCGATGAATTTCGTTTTTGGAGGCACCCGGTCAGGGGCTTCAGCTTTCATAGACACTGGCTGGGAGAAACTGATTTAACTAAAAATAGTGATATGTTAGAAAAATTGCCGTCTTGTTCCTTGTTTATCTTTCTTATATTGTTTAACGAAAATCTTCGTTTAAGGCCTTAGATGGTATGAAAAAAATTTGGATGATTTCTTAACAAAGACAAAAATATAGGTTAAAAGCCGCCACGGAGACTTGTACAAATTGTTGGTTGAAAAAAGAAAAAGTTTAAAAAAATACATAAATAAAATGAATAAATTATTTTCGTAATAATATCTTTATCTATTTAAAATTCATCTTAAATTAGACCACATTTTCACTTCCTGTTGTATTATATAAAGCGAACTCCAAAAGAAACATTTTTCTAGCTTTATAAGAAGATAAAGGAAAGGAAGGAAATTGTAAAATTGAAAAGAAAACAATGCTATGGGCAACATTAAGTATTTTATGAAAGATTACCAAAGTATCTAAATCATAATGTTGCTTTATACGGTAACGATTTTTTAAAATAATTTCCACTTTTTAAACGCCAATTTGAATAAGTTCGTAACGTCAAAAAATGTAAAAGCCATTATAGTTCAAACCATTTAGTTCAGCCCTCAATGGGTTGGGGGATTGGAAAGTTGCGCAAAAACTCAGATGATACCTATTGGCCATAATGCACACTAAACAGTCACATTTTGGGAGTGCGTTGGCTTCACTTGAAGGTTCTCATTGGCCTAGATGCCTTAATTTTGTGTCTTGACCATTCCATTGTGGTAAATGTCAGACTTTCAACTAACAAAAACTAAAGATGATTGGTTTCAAAAATGCTATAGGGTGGGCCATCTGTTGGTTTGATTGTTAAACACTCATAATTCGGAAAATACCCGTCCAAAGTAGATGCACTTCGACAAATGTCAAGTGTAAAACTACTCAATTTTAGCCATGGATCGTTTAAGAACGGAACAACGCGTAAAAGTGGTACAGGTGTACTATAAAAATGGTCGTTCTGTGAAAAAAAAATAGTTTGGACAGAGTCGACGAGTCGCCGGGGATTCGAATGTCGCATCAGCGTCCCTTATTAGTGGGATGGGAGAGCAGCCAGATGAGTTTTCGTCGAAAAAAAGTCAGCGAAAATTACGATATTCAAGTACGGGCCTGTAGAACCAGCCGTGGTGGCATTTGGGCGATATTAATTTTCAAACATAAATGAGTAGTTTCAAACTTGCATTTGGTATGTAAATTTGCGCAGTTTTGTTGGAAAATATACGAATAAAATGTAATTAACAAACAAACCAACAGATGGCCCACCCTATATATAAGCTACTTAATTGACAAAAATACTAGACTATCGTAAAGTTATATATATACATATATACATATACGATGTTCGTATACGGTCCTGTAGAGCGGCTGCGATATTATCTTTTATACATAAATGAGTAGTTTCAAACTTGCATTTGGTATATACATTTGCGCGATTTTGTTGAAAAATATACGAATAAAATGCAATTAACAAACAAATGGCCCATCCTATATTAACTTTCGGCTCTTGTATTGGACCACCCTATAGTACTAACAAATTCTTCAAAATTATAATTTTATTTTGTGATTTGTATACTGTTTGTTTAATAAAAATTAGCTTCTTTTGCTACTCGTCTTTTTCTCGACTTCTTGGCAAAAAATTCATTTAACATTTCAAAGTCAAATTCTATAAAATAATTTACAAGCCTTATTTCGACGCAATAAACCATTAAAATAGTTATTTCTGCTCCGGAGAAACCCATTGAGAATTTATATATCCCAAAAGTTATTTTGAGCACCGTTTATTTATTTTATTTTATTTATTTTATTTTAGAGGGGGTATACCAAAGTACAGTTGGCCTTAAATTATAAGAAAAATTTAAATGAAATATTGAAAAATAGAACGAGGAAAAAAGATAGATTTGAACTAATCCGCGTCACTAGCCCGGTGGGTGAACTTTTTAGCGATATGCACCGACTCACATCAAAATCTGGCCAGAGATTTGGATTTACAATAGTCAAGTGGAAAAAGGAAGTTCAAAGAAAAATTAAACATTACATATATAAAAAAAGCCAAAAGAACATCTTTGACCAAACAGGTGCCTCATAATGCACGATTGGTCATGGAGGCTCGAAGAGGCAAGTCAAGATGACTTAGAATAGAAGACGTCATAGAAGAAATAGACCGTTCAAAAGAAAGGAAATTAAAAAGGCTATTATAATTAGAGCATAAGACACGGAAAGTATCATGCAGAGCAAAATTAGATCTACAAAGTTGCAAGGTTATAGGGTGATAATTACGAGTAACTCTGGTAGGTACAACAAAAGTAACTTTATTAAGAAGTTCAGTAGAATCAATAAGGCCGAGTAATAGCTTATGCAAGAAAAGTACACCGTGGCATGTTCTACGGTTATTCAAGGAGGGCAGCTTTATAAGGCGAAGTCTGTCAGAATATGGAGGCAGTCGGATAAGTGGATCCCAATTTAAGCCGCGAAGTGCAAAGAGGAGGAATTGCTTTTGAACAGACTCAATCGTGTCCTGACAAAGGCGATATTGAGGGCTCCAAACGCAGGAACAATATTCCAAAATTGGGCGGACAAAAAGTCATCATCATATTAATATATAATTATTACTGATAAAACACAAATTCATAATTTGAGAATTTTTGGAATAATTTAAAGAAGAGGCGATCTCCAAGATCATTTCGTACTTATAGTAAGAGTATTTAATCTGAGATTCAGAGAATTTAATTTTAATTGAACATGATCCATCAATTAGAAAATGGCGCAATGTCTCTCTGAGAAAGAACAATTTGAATTAGTGGACCAATTTTGTTCAAGCTTCACACAAATGTGAAGACTGATTTGTAACATATATGATGTATGATGTATGATGTGAATAGGGTTTAGGGTATTAATTTCCTTCTGCACTGCGACCAACATATAGGTCTTTTGTGCACCCTTATATGACTAATCGTCGTTTAATGTTTTGGCGAAGGCAGTTATACCCTTTAGTGGTAGGGTTTTGTAGTCCTCTCCATCCAGTATATAGCTGTTAAAGAATTTTGCTCTGCGTTTGGTTAGCGCTGGGCAGTTGGCTAAAAGGTGCTCCATGGTTTCCTCCTCTTCATTGCAGTATCTGCAAGTTTTGTAACATATAAAAATACAATATAATAAATATTGGTTAGAAAAATTTTTGAATTTTTTTCAAATAACGTGACCAAATTTATGTCAGTTGTATTTTGTTTAAAATTTAACAGTTGTGTAAAGTTTGATCAAAATTGGTCCACAATTTCATTTGGCTACCATACAAAATTTGAACAAGCACTTTGTGAAATTCATTGTATCAGTCTAATTTGAGGCAAACAAATTCCAAAACGAAGCCATTGTTTTTATCAAATACGAACTTAGGTTAAGATCAGCTCTTTTTGCTAAACGTTTAGATAAGCTTCTGATTTAAGTTTCTAAAAACTGAACAATAAGTTGACTTTGCAGCAGTTTTATGCATATAAAATAATTTACGTGTATTAATGATCAAATCTTTTGTAACGCAAGCATAAAAAAAAACATCGTTGCAATAAAAAGAAAAAACTTAAAATGTGTGTTGCAAACTAAAAAATTAAAACCAATAAGCATTAAATAAAAACAAAAATATTACATTAAAAAAAACAGAAGAAAACGATCAACTCAAGAACTACGTTAAACGTGTTTAAATGATTATGCATGGTACCTGGTACAAAGGACCACAGCTGGCGCATCACCCACACACCGACTATCATCAGTTTCGTTCGTATCCCTCGTTTGTTGTGACACCGTATCATGATGGCCATGCGGCCACGCCCACAGCAGCAACGCCTCTGACAAGTGAAGCAGCTCCAATAATTGTAGAGGGTAACTTTGCTGCAGCCGCCGCCGCCGCTGCAGCTGTAGGCAACAACCCACATGCCACACACTTGACATCTCTACTTAGTCCTACGATCAAGATCGAGCAGGCCTTTGCCGAGAGCTCAACGCTCAGCGGTGTTGTTGAGGACTATGCGCTGAGTTTGGATTGTGGCGTAGAGCACACTTATCGGGTAAGTTGCACTAAGTACTTTTAAAGATGGTTTCGAAATGTGCTTCATATGCACATTAACCTAGATAGTAAGGAACTATTCGCTGCCTGTTACTAAAAAGTGGGCGTGCTTCGAAATCAATTTTCATAAAATCACCAATAACACTTAAAAGCCACACTAAAGCGAAGCAGAGACAAAAAAAATTGTCAAAAAAAAGTACCAAAAAGTATGAGGCATAAAAACGAGAGCAAATATGTACAAAAAAAAAAAAATATGAAAACAAACACGCCCCCAAACACACACTCACAGCAAACAAAAAACTCTCTTTGCTAGTTTTTAAGAGCACTAGCTAAGAGTTTTAAAAACTTTTGAGTGCTTTTACAGTTGTGCATTTGAGTGTTTTTTGGCGTCTCGTTTGCTCGAGCTTTTTTATGGCAAACTAAAGGATATTTTTTGCACTTGGGTTTGTGTACAGGATATGCTATAATTATTCAGTGAGAGTGCTTCAACTGTGTTTTTTGTTTTTTTTTTGAGAGCCAAAAAAGCTTTAAGCACTTTTGTTCCAAAGCAATTGTTAAATGTTTTGTTCAATTGAGGATAAAGCATTTTCGGGGGGCTGGAACTCAGCGTTCTGCAACAGGTAGTGCTTGGGAAGTTTTTGGCTATTACGTTTGAGTTTTTATGGCACAACATAAACAGCTTTGAGAGTGTGGCAAGCAGAGTGCGCTGACCTACCCTAATGCGGAAATTCTATTAATTCTACTTAGATGTGGCGCACGTTGCAACTTGTTAGCATTTTTTTTATTGCGAAAACCTTTCTCACATTTCTAGAATCTGCAAATCCTACAACATTCGTTTCAATTACGCGCAAAACAGTCTTTCGTCTTGGACAGTACCTAAGGTAAAGCCACCTACGTCTACGAAGAAAATCTCAATGCCATTGTTGCAACCGCTGTTATCAGCTCGCTGCAGCAGCAGATTACAAGGCGCACGTATGCGAGGGCAGCCTGAAAAGTATTTGGCTACGCACTGTAACGAGGCTTCCTGGCCGTGTCACAATAATATAGGAGCTGTTGGTATATTTGAAGTGTAAGGCCTATAAATTCTAGCATTAATTTAATTATATTGTAGTTAGAATTAATTGGTAAAAGGCTTAACATCGATAAGTAGAGGATCGCTATCGACAGACTGAGTATGAGCTGGCATGGGCGATAATAAAAGTTAACACGAGGAGAAGGGTTTTAGACAGCAAAGAAACAACATATAAACGGACTATGAACGAAACGAAAGGTGCACATGTGAATAGAGGAATAGGTTAGGGAGAAGCGATAAAGATTATAGAAAAGGAAACACGGTTGTAGGAATAATTAGATCCGGAAAGTAAAAGTGAAGTAATAAAAACTATAACGTTTAAAAGAAAATACAAGATTCGAGTGTTGCATTTATTTGGAATTATTTACAGTGTCTAGGTATCGCGAGAGTGGCAGAGTGCCATTGGGCGAGTGTGAGTCAGTGCGTCTTTTTTCCACCTTTCCTGCCGCGTACGTATAAGAAACCGAGTAGACCACCTACGCTACCCAGTCTCAGCGAATTTACATATTATTAGTAAGTCGGCCCTGGTTTAGACAGAGTTATACTCCAGCACCAGAGCTTCCTTACAGCACCATTTTTTTTTTATTAAATTTATATCAACTTAATTTACATTGATAGTTTTATGAGTTAATTCTAGTTTCTGAACTGAATGTTAGTAATTTAAGCCAAAATATTATAAAAAGTTAACAACCAGGATTTGGTCATAGGACGCGTTTTTCACTTCGAAGAGTACACCTATGTATATATCAGAGCAACAATAACAACAATATTAGTTAAACAGGTAATGGAAAATTCCTAAAATCTTACAAGGATCTTAAACCAATGATTAAAACTAAAGAGTATGGTTCAAATTCAAAAGTTCAAAACATTTTTGAAGTCATTAAGCATTATCTTCGTTGTTACAAAAAATAAAATAACATACAAAATGATTAATGATTGTAATTTGGAATGCAACATTTTTTTTTTTTAATTATTCTCTTTATCAACATTAGGATAACAATGTACCGTAAATGGATTCATGAGCTTTTCGTTTTATTTAAGAGTTTTAAAAACGTCTGAAAGTTTGCTTAAGGCCTATACGCAGTTTGCAAAATTCCGCATGAAATAACAAAACTTCATATAAAAAAAAAAATTCCAAATAGTGTCAAAGAAAGTTATTATAGTGAATTTAGCACGATTTGGTATACCATGGGACCGAGAATATATCTACGACAATCATATAAAATCTAAGCATAATTTTTCTATGGAAGTTTAATATGCCTTCCAAGAAGTCTGTTTTATAAACGCCATCTAAACAGGCTTTAGTTTCATAGATGACAATATCATTTGAACAAAATATCATTTCCTTAAGCTTAAATAATGCTTGTTCCGAAGTAATTCTAAGGGGCACTTTCTAAAATTTTGTTTGCTATTAGTCAGCACTGAATCTGCCTCATAGCTCCGAAGCTAATCGATAAGAGTTTTGCCACGTAAATTCTCCAAACCCGACGCGATCACCTTGATTTCTGACAAATCGATCAGCAGGCTCCAGTATCGATATCTAAGAAAACAAACATTGCTTGAACTGTTTCTTTGACTCAGTTGTACTGTAAGTCCAAATCTTTTCTATCATACGAAGTGGCTCAAAAAAGTCTCCTTATTGCGGCCATACATTCACACTTCCTTGGAAGGTATTCGATCACTCGTCTAGCTTCCAACATCTATTCTCAACTATGTATTTAGATTGTGATGACTTCTCTAGGCCGGCTTGGACGGTAGTCACCAAAACTGTTAAGTGCTATGTTTGAAATAAAAACAAACAAATTCTTCTAAAAGTGGTATTTTTTATATTATATATATTTTTATATACACGATAAACATATCCATTTTTAATGATTATAAAATTTGTACAGACTAAATTACACCATTTCTGTAAATCTCATCATTTGCATTATATTTTAAAACCAGAAATTGATAGTTGTTACTTATGAAGTCTCTCCAGGGTTACTCAGCTGGCTGTAACTTTGAGAGTAGCCCTTTAATAGAGTGCTTACCAAAAAAAAATGTAACCAGTTGGTTTCCAACTTTTCAGCCTGCCCTCGTATGTATGTATATATGTATATAAATTGCTAAAAAAAAACAACTTGCTATATATACATAAAAAAGCACATGCTCCATGAACAAGATTTGTATTTTTTTTTTCTCAAATGGCTGCTGTTGCAGTCGCTGCGCTGCTGCAGCGTCGCGTGCCGTCGCCTGCGCTGCATGCAGCACTGTTAGAAGGTCTGCGTACTTGGTTACTTATTTCAAGTGAAGCAGCTGTAGATGGAACAATTTCTTCGTATTTATACCCTATATCCCTAGGGTACTTAGGGTGTTGAAGTCGTTTTGCTCAAGCAGTTCACAATATTTGTAGTTTAAGCAGATATTCCAAAAAAACCTTCTTGACTTAAGAAAATTTTTTTGAATATAAAAGGTGATTTTTTAGCAACTTTCTTTTTGGCAACACTGTTTTTGTGTCTTGTGTTACTGTCAAATATGTTCAGTTTGGTCTATAATTTAACCATGAATCGACTTACAAACGAACAACGCTTGCAGATTATTGAATTTTATTATCAAAATTCATGCTCGGTTAAGAAAGTGCATCATGCACTCCTTCCATTTTATGATCAGTTTTGGCGACCTTCTGAGGCGGCTATTCGGCATGTTGTGACTAAATTTCGCTCCAAATTTATATCATTGGACATTAAACCACCAACACGCATACGTACAGTGCGTGGAAAATTTTGCGTAAGGATTTGGGTGTAAAACCTTTTAAAATACAGCTGGTGCAAGCATTGAAGCCACACGACCTACCACAACGGCTAACTTTTGATGAAAGTTGCATGAAGATCCACTTTTTTATCGGAAAATTGTGTTCAGCGACGAAGCTCATTTCTGGTTGAATGTATACGTGAACAAGCTAAATAGACTATATTTGTGGGGCTATGTTAAGGCTATAGCAACAAGCCCGCAACGGTTGAAGCACTGGGATATGTTGGAGAGAGTATGCCAAAATTGGCGCAGCCGCGGTCAACATTTATATCAAATCATCTTCAAACATTAAATTATATAGATTGTTCTATCGACTCAAATAAAGATTTCATACATTTTTCTGAATTTTATGTGTTATTTTAAAAATTATCATTTTCTTACATTTAAAAAAAAAAATTTTAAATGTGTTTTTTCTAAAATAAAAAAAAATTACGTCTCATTGAAAATTAATCAAATTACTCGAATATCTTTTTGTCTTGTCAGTAATCACAGATTTACATTTATTTTCGCCATATCTTGAAATATCTATCCTGTTTAACAAATTTCATCGCAAAAGGGATTATGCACATCTCTAGCTCTTATGATCTCCGAAATCTAATCTACTAGCCCTTCAGCTGCTCGTTAACGAGTATGTTGTTGGGTCCTGGGATCTTTTTTAAGGAAATTTAATTTCCATGCCCTAGATGTTTAAATATTTAAATAAAGATTATTTCCTTGATATAATGCAACCTCAGAATTCTCTAAAAGAGAACAAAAAATTAAAAGTCTCTCTATAAAAATTGCAATGAAAATATACAACAATAGCTATAAGAAAGAGCAACAAAAAAAAAGCATATAAAAAAATAAACAATATATATATACATACATACATACTTACATATATAAAAAAAATGAAGGAAAAGAAATTGGCGCTCGTGAAATGTTAACGGCCAGCGTTGACGTTGGCAGCGCTGCTGCAGACGCGATAAGGTCGGCAAGAAGGACGAATGTTTTTATCCTTTCTTCGATGTGTCGTCGTTGGTTTTGTATCTGCGAGTGTTTGTGTTTCGCTGGCGCAATGTATTTCTTTCAGTCTGAGTCTCTGGCCGTTGTGTAGTGGGGTTAGGGGGTTACTCATAGTAGGGTTTCCATTTTTTTTATGTTGCAAAAAAAAAAATACAATTTCGTTGGATTTTTTATGTTCTTGCAGGATTTGCTGCTTCAACATGTGTGTGTGAGTGTGTGTGTTTGTGTGTCAGAGAGTTCTGTTGTTGCTTGCCAGCTCCAGCTCTACTTCTTAAGTTTCCTTTTCGCAGCCAAAGCGAGCGCGCCATTTTGTTATTGTTGTTGCTGCTGCTTCCGCTGCCGTTGCTGCTACTTACAACAAACATGGCAACTAACATGCGGCAGCGACTTATGGCGGCTGCCGGGAACTGGCGCGTTTCCGATGTGAATATTTTTTTATTTTTTTTTTATTTTCATTTCTGCTGCTGCGATATTTGCAGCGCAGCTTTGCTGCCGCTGCCACAGTTCACGTTGATGCTGACGTCGATTGTTGCATGTGGCAGAGTTGGCCACGCTTGCTCTATGCCCGGGCCACAAGTACGGGCCGCTGGCGCATTGCACATCTTGTTGTCTTCAGTTCACTCGCGCTTGGTGGCCAAATATATTGGTTGCGCGCCGTTCGCGGATTTCTGTTACGTGTTCGCGGTTCACGATTCAAGATTCACGCTTTACGGTTTTCCTATTGTTTCGCATTGCGCTTCGCCAGATGGCGCTAACAGTATGCGTATTGTGAAGATGGCTACGCAGCGCGTTGATGTGTGAGATTTGGACAGTGAAAGTGGCGAGTGCGGTAGAGGAGAGAGAAAGAGGCCGTCCAGAGAGAGAGAGAGAGAAGGACCACATGCAACTTATGACGGACTGACATTACGCGTAGACCACATACATACACTAAGTTGATGAGTCATGTAGGCTAACTGATACTGTGCACACTGGTTCCAAAGACAAGGAAATTAAGCAACAGAAACTAGGCACAGACGCTATTCCACTTCGGAGCATTTTGAAATTTTTTTGCAAATTTCATCAATATCAGACTTCTTTAGATATGAGATAAAGTACTTGTGGGCAAAACTTTCTGGTTTTCAATATTCTGGACTATTTTGAAAAGCTTGATCGAAATCATTATATCATATCATTATGCCATACACACTGATCCAAAAAGGCGGCTATTGTTTTTTATTTACTAAAATTGAAGCATGACTTTTGAATACTCTTTTCAGTTGGATATTGATTGATATAGTATAATAAAATTAAAAGATTGCTTACTTGCATTTGCTGATGCCTAATATTTCGGTCACAATATCTTATTGCAAGATTGCTGCTAAATGTAATTAAATATTGATTATATATTTTGTAAAATTTTTGATTAAAAAAAAATAATTAGCCTGTTGCAAATACCAAAATTAATTTTAAAAAATATGAAATATTCGATTGGGATGATTGTGATCAACTGATTTAAAATGTAAAATATTATTTATTATAGTTTATAGAAGAGAATGTCTTAAATGTAAAAATTTATAAATTTTTAATTTTTTTTTTTGTTATGCTTTTCATTTAAAAAATTTTCAAATTGATTCGACAAACTATTCTTAGCAATTAGATATATGTGTCTGTTTTCGACCTATTAACTTTTTAGGATTCGATCTTGATAACTTAAAAACACTACTTAAAACTCCTTTTAATTGCATAGAACGGATTGTACTTCTAGTTTAGTAATTTAAATAACAATTCAACTTGAGCTATAGTTAAGTTTCTCTGTACATACTACAACAAAATTAGGGCATACAAATTTCGTTTTGATTTCTGCAAACATTCTCGTTTTAGTTGCATTTTAATGGTGTTTGCTTTTTGCCCCATTGCCCACTAACTTGGCTTACTTCCGCTGTCTCTTGCCATATGCCAGACAAACACTTTTACACGAAGTCATATAGAATCAGTTGTGCAACAGTGGCGTAGCTGCAAGGGGATAAGGGAACTAATGCGGCAGGACCCTATGCCACGCTCATGCAGATGCTTACACGTTGCGCAAGCACACATACATACTTACTTCAATTTTAGTGGCAACAAATGCAATGCGGCAACTTCTTAAGAACATGGCTGCCACATATATATACAAACACTGAGCAGACACTATACATACATACAAATAAAAATTGAAACCGTTAAATTATTTGTGACCGACTTGTGTATACCCGATACTCAAAGAGATACCCGATTTTGAGATTGAGCTCAAATGAGCGGAGAGCGATAGAGGCGCTACATATTTCAAAAAGAATATGGCTTACATGGGTCCTCACCCCCCGAGGGTTATTTTAATACATAGTCAAATTTTGTTGTTTACTGGGCTCCCATGAGCGTAAAGTCGACGTACTTTACATTTTCCCTTTATCACTGCCTTGAGTGATCTGGGAGTATACAATGAAATATTTTGCGTAAGGATTGTTTTAAGATAATGCCAATATATAGTAAAGTCGGGAAATATAATAGACTGCGTCCATTTTCCCTTTGAGGGGTTTTAGGTGCATGTAAGGAAAATTTGGGAAGGTCCTTCCTCATCAGGGTGGTTTTGAGCTTAAGTCAATTTTTGAGGTAGCTTTGCAAGCTCAAGAAACATGGTTTGCGTGGGTCCTTACCCTTAACCCTTATCAATTCTACATCTGTACTTTTTTTGTTAGACTTTCATGAACCTACACTAAATTTTGTTGCCTTAGCTTATATTATATTGTATATAAATATGTCTACAAAAATTGTAGGAGCTTAGAGAGAAGAATGTGTAAAATTAAAATACTCTTGATGATAACAGGCTGTATAAACTTGCCAAGTTGCGACCTGATGATAATATATAAACATAGACCCTAATTGGTAGCACAATTGGTCTTCCACGCCGCCTGCTATATAAGTAGTATCTATGGGTAAAGGGTATAAATATCTGCTGAAAGTCTTAAATGTTAAAAATAGTGGCAGATATAACAGCACAACGACTCCACGGGAAGTGGGTTTCGACCGCTATAGTTTTTATACCCTGTACCGACTTATTATCTTACGGGAGACAAGTTTATTTTATTCTTCCTATATCGGGGTTATGATATATAGCTATCATAGGGGTGTTTCAGAGGACCTCGAAAAAAACAAAAAGTTTTAGATGGATAATTCGTTTGTTTATGAAGATATCGTAACCAAATTTGACATTCGGAAGTTTTTTATAGTTCCCAAGCACTGTAACAAATTTGAATAAAATCGGTTGACTTTATCATATTGGCGCCATCCGTCCCATAGGACAGATCAGTCGAAAAAACGTTTTTGGTGCCAAATTCGTATGTTTTTCGCTTGTTTATGAAAATATCGTAACCGAATTGGACAAATAAATATCTTTGTGCAATGTGGTGGTACAGGGTATCCCAAAGTCGTCCGCGCCCGACTTTAACGTACGCCATACGCAGTAATTTAAATTAAAATAAGTTATGCCATTTGGTATGGAGAAGCAATGCTTTTGGTTTAAAATCCGCAGCTTTGACTAAAGTTTCCAACGCCCATGGCTTTGTCTTTGGTTGTCCGGTCTCAACTTTTTCGATAGCACAATGTTATACCGATGTAGGCCTAAATCGAAGAGCAAAAAAAGGAATGACTCTTCGGTGATTCACAATTCAGCCGATCGATGCCGAAAAACATATTCGCTGATGGAAATTTTGAATTTTTTTTTTTTTTCAAAAAATTGATATTTATGCATTGTGAAAAAAGAGCGAACAAACCGACAGGTCCATATGCTGATAAAGCGTGTTGGACCTGCTTCTCTATGACTTTGACATACATTTGGACGAACTTAATATACCCTTTAACACTATGAGCAACGGGTAAAAATAACAAAAATCACAAACATCAGCAAAGCGTATAAAAGAAAATCAATCTTCTCTATGCCCCACACACACAGACGCACACATACACACAAACACATATACATACACGGAACCTTAAAGCGCGGTTCTAGCTGCACAAGTACATGCACATGCTATATATGTGTGTATGTAAAGCAATATTACGAATACCTTGAAAATGTATATACATATAGGGTATTATACAATTGTTATAAAGGTGGATATGAAATATGAGTTCTTTATAAATATAAAAATACTTTGAATCACCAAGCTAATCATCACGGCAAATGAATTAATCATATATTGTGTATAAACAAGATAGAACCAGATTTGGTTTGCAGACTCATGTGGGCTTAATATACAATAAAACGTTGACTCTTCGTTCCCCTATCCCCTCCTGAATTGATAAAAAATAATAAATGAATAACTAACTAGAGTGGTTGCAGGGTACCCCACAGTCGACCACCGCCACAACAGATTCATATATTTTTTTTCTTGCGCTTTCTTATAAGAAAATGGTGCAGTTGTAAGTGTATGTCTTTATAACGGTGTACTGTGTATAAAAAAAGGAGCAAGCAAAAATTATAAAATAAAAAAGAAAAACATTAAGAGAGTGGGTGAGCTTGGCAGGGAGGGCAAGGCAGAATGCTGGCACTACAAAACATTCACAACATACAAAAGTCTCAGTTTGCACACATACACACACATACTGAGTGGGTGTGTGTTACTGTGTGTGTGTGTGCTTTGTATACATATTTGACTGCTTCGCGCGCGCTCGCCATTTCTTTTGCTTCATGCCTTCAACTGCTGCACTTTGGTTCTCAGTTGTTGCAAGTTATCCCACGCTCGCTGGCTGGCTGACGGATACGCCGATGTCCAGGCCCCACACACACACACACAGTTACATATATATAGACAAAGACAACAATAATGACAAAAACAAAAAACAGAACCCAAATACACACATAAGTTCAATGCATAAACTAACAAAGCGGACAGGCAGTAGGTCCCTCAGCTTCTGCTGGCTACCAAGATGCTGTCTCAAAGGCCTAATTCATCTCTTGTACGCCATGCAATACCAAATTTGGAGTATTTTGGCCAAGTTTTATGGTTCTGACTTGGTGTTTTCCATTATAGCGCAGCTGCAACATGGCGTATGCGCAATGTGCTAAAGCATCAGAATTCGAACAGCTGCAGTTGCAATGCCTTGGGCTATAAAAGTACAGCAAATACAAAACAGCCACAGTTAGTGAGAGCTGAAAATGCTTTGGTTAAAATATTAAAGCAACTCTAATTACATGCGGCGTATACGTGATATGTAAAGTGCAGTGATGTAAATAAATATCATTCTTTGGCTCAACGAAAGTTCCTATAAAAAGTGCAAAAATAATTAAATTAGAAGTAAGTTATAATATAATATAATACTATAAAATCTGACGTATGCAACAAAAAGTTCCTAAATAAAGTGCAAAGCTAAATAACATAATAAAGTAATTAATATAAAAAAAAAAAACAAATATGTTTAATTTATAACAAAACGAAAAAAGATTCGAAATTCATTTAAAAAAAAGAAAAATAATAAAATATAAACAAATAAATTTAATTGTTTATAAAAAAATGTTAAGAATAATAAAAAATTGTATTCAAGTATAAAAATTGTAAATATTTAATAAAATACACAAGTATTGAATATAACAATAGTAATAAAAAAAGAAACTAAAACAAATTTTACCAAATAAGTGTAATATTTTATAAAATACAAATATTAAAAAATTAAAATTAAATTATATAAGTATATATTAATATTATCTAATATTAAAACATGGAGAAGCTAATAAACAAAGTAGAAAAAGTGGTCATAAGTTTAACTTTATTTACAAGTATAAAAAAAAATTAATTTAATTAAAGTTTACAAATAATTACAATATGAAATAAATAAGAATTAAATAAAAGCAGAAAAAACGCTTAAAAATTTGATTTTACTGAGCAGTAAAGTAAAAGTAAGCAACAAAACATGGCTGCAAAACATAAAAATATTTAAATAAAAAAAAAATATAAAAAAGAAATTATAAAGTCTTAAATAAAAAATTTGCTAGTAAATTTAGTGCATACTTTTAATAAATAAGATAAAATAAAAAATGACAGTATAATAATATAAACAAGGCTGTTAACACAAACAAAAATAAAAAGATACATTTAAATAGAAAAAAATGCAAATAAATAAATAGCGTTGTAAAAAATTAGCAAAAAACGTTTTTTTTAAAAAGAATGAAATAAAATCTTAAATACAAAAATGTTCTAATATACTTAGTGCAAGCTTTTCAAAAATAAAAAAATATTAAAATATTTAACAAATATTATCAAAAAATAAAAATAAAATGCCTGCAAAAAGTGCAAGGCTGTTAACATAATAAAAAAATTAAAAATGAGAAATTCTAAATAAAAAAATAAGTAAATAGCATAATAAAAATAAAACAAAATTTAACATTAAAAATAAAAATAATGAGAAAAAAACTTTTAGTGTAAAAATGTATGAAATAAAGTCTTAAATAAAAAAATTAATGCAAGCTTTGAAAAAATTAAAAAAAATTTATATTTAAATATTTAAAAAAATGTATACAATAAAAAAATTAATTGGGAACAAAAAGTGCAAGGCTGTTAACGTAACAAAAAATGAATGCAATTTCAAAAATATCACAATAAAAATATACTTATAAAATCAAATTAAACATAAAAATAAAATAATGAGCAAAAAACTTGTAATATAAAAAGATTGAATAAAGTCTAATTAAAATCTTAAAAATTTTACGCAAAAAAGAAAATTGAAATAATCAAAAAATAAAATCTATATATATATTTATGTCAAAAACAAATTAAATAAGTAAATATAAAATAAAAATGAAACATTAAAAAAAGGAGAAAAAAAACTTTTAACATAAAAAAGTTTGAAGCAAAATCTTAAATATTTTATTATTTTATGCGTCAAAAAATTGCTAAAAATGCAACTCATTTAAAATGAATTAATAATAAATATAGACTTAATTGAAATAATTAAAAAAATTGCCATGTTATTTATGTAAATTCACATTAATATTAAAAAAATTTAATAAAAAAGCATAGCGCTGTATAATAAAAAAATAATTAATAAGTAATACAATAAAAAATATAAACAAATTAAAAAATTCCTGTAAACAAAATACATAAAAAAGCCAGAAAAACAACAAAGGCTATTTAAAAATATAATAAAATCGTTTAACTAAGCCTGCAACCATTAAATAATAAATACTACCAAATAAGTCTATAAAAAAATTAAGAAACATATAAAATAAAATACATAAAAAAAAATGCCATGCAAAGCAAATATTGGCATTACAAAAGCAAAACCCGACAAAGGCGCCACATAAAAGAGTTCAAGTGTTTACCTAACAAACTGCAGCAAACAAAAAAATCAAATTGCAAAAACGACTTCAAAAAAAATCTATGCAAAAAACACAAATTGACTAAGAAAATGTCAACAATAAAAAAATCATAATAAAAGCTGCAAACAAAAACTAAGCACACAGATACACTTACATACACACACACACACACACACACACATACAAATAGAAACGCTGAAAACTCTTTCAAGGTCGTTTCGTGTGTTGGTGCAAATGATTTGTTTCATTTTCCGGTGGCGCCTCGACTTTGCCAACGTTTCGTTCTTGTTGTTTGTTTTTGTTTTCAAAATAACAAAAACTGCATCTAAAAATGTTGGCTGTAAAAACTGACTGAAAATAAACAAAACCAAACAAAACTAAATGAAATAAAACGCGACGCGTCGCAAATAAAAATAAAACATTTTAAAAGCTACAAGTTGAAAAAGTTTTGATGCTCCCCGGCAACAAAAAGAAAAAAATATATTTTTATAAAAGTTAAGCTAAAGAATAATAAAAAAAAGGCGCCAAAAAGTGCGGCAAAGTTTTGTTTTTGCCACTGGCTTGTTGCATGCCACTTTAGGGTGCAACCTTGTGTGAGTGCCGCCTGTGTGTGTGTTAGTAAGCCAGTTAGGCAGATACATATACAAATACATACACATACAAACTGTTGGCTTTCATTTGCGTGTGAAAGTGAAATTAAAAAGCTGTTGCCTACTTTGGAGCGTCAAAAGTTCTGAATATGTCACCAAGTGCCATGCATGAATTAATTGCAATTAGCAACAACAACAACAACAACAGCAACAACGATGACAACCACTTACCGGATGTTTTAAAGCAACATTTAAAACGTCGTCGCAATATGCCACCGGATTTGGGCACTTATATGTGCGCTTTGGGTCCGCCCACGCCCACAGCAGCTCCGCCCTTTCTAATGCCTGCCGAGTTCTACAAAACTCTTTTCGCCAGCGCCGTTTTGCAGCAACAACAATGTGACGCCATTCGTTTCTATCCACACACACCCTCGCCCTCACCAGCTGCTGCCACAACAAGCACAACTGTTGCAGCTGGCATTGCAATGACGTCACCACCAAGCACTCCTTTATCACGCACACCAACTCCACCACGCTCTCACTTGCAACGGAATTTATTATTCTCTTCAGCAGCAGCAGCGGCAGCCGCAGCTTGTGTTGCGGCTGTGGAATCGGTAAAGCGCACCCAGAAGCAGCTAACAAAGCTGGAGGTGAAAAAGGAGGAGCCGCAGGCCTCGCACCAGCTGAAGTGTTGCACACATGATACAGTGCGTGTTAGTAAATTTTATATAGTATTGTATATATATATTTGTCCAAGAAATTCTCTATTAATTCAAGACACCGCCGTTCGGATTCGGCTATAAACTGTAGGTCCCTGTTCTCTTCGAACAGTTATTAATAGAGATCCCCAATGCTCCGCCCAGGGGCGACTGACTAAATAGTCAGTCAGGAAAATTATTATTTTTGTATCTAGTATGCTTAGAAGAGTTATGTGCATGTACATAATTCCCTATATAATTCTTCACTAGAAAAAAATTTTTCCAATTACAAAATTTAAAAAGTTTTTTTTGTCTAATTTATTTATTCGAACACTTTGAAAAATTCATGTTTGGAATAGAAAAAAAATGTAAGCTGTTAGGGTCTTCTGTGGCTTTAATAACAGCATCCCAATGGCTTCTCACTAATTTTTAATGGGGTTCAACTATATTTAGTTGACCTTACAGTATAAAAAAAATTAAGATATAGAGACTCAAATCCGGTGTATGATCTCTGAAACTATATGCACCTACTTACATCGTACAAAGTTGGACTTTCATCAGTTTATTGGTCACCTTGGGTTCTCTACTTCCGTTTGAACACACGCGTATGATTAAAAAATCTTTTCTTTTAACTTTAAAAAAAAATTAAGACTCAGAGCTTTTAACTTGAATATTAACTTATAGTAAGTGCTAGAATAATTTTAGTTTGTACTGTACGCTCGCAAAATATTTTGCTTTAATTCTCGAATATGTGCTTTTATACTTACTAGATATTCGACTGGGAAAGAATATACGAACACATCCCGCCCATTTCGATACAGACATTGACAAAAGCGTTCAGTTCCAGGGTTTTTAAACATTTTCTCCTTTTTTATGAAAAAGTTCTAGCACCATATCGATATATTGATTTATTGAATTAAAATATTGAATTTGCCAAAATAGCCTCGTTCTGTGGAGCTACCATTGCTGGTCTGTTTTAGACAGTACTATGGCCAACTTCATCCTTCAGATTGGTCAGTCTTCTTTATCTTCAATAAATGGAGTACTTGGCCGTTTCGGTTCTCTTCAGCCTTTAAACAGGATGTTCTTCCACGTGCTTTTTCGCCAGCCTGTTGCGATGTCTAGCCAGACGTTTACTATAGCGGCGAGTGTGTTATTTTATCTGGAGGTCAACAGTATCCAGTCTTATGTCCTAGTATAATGTCGAATTTTCTAAGTCCCATTCGCAACCTATAATAAGGTGAAGAGCCTTATTTTGAAACGTCTGCGTACGTAAGCGATTCGGATTCAGATTTGGATAAAGTACCTCCAGATGGGTGCCACTATTGCGTTGTAGAGCGCTCTTTTTCGGCGTAAAGAGCAGAATTTTTTAATTTTTTTACGGCAGCTTTTTAGAGTATGATTAATGTAGGCTCGGAATGCTAATCGCTTATTAAGGGTAACGCCGAAATATTTGGCTCCACTTCGAAAAGTAAGTTGTTGGCATCCCCAGCCTTACCGAGGGTGATACTTTGTGGAGTAAGGCTTGATATTTTGAATGTTTCATTTCATTCGAATACGGTAGACACCATCAACATTTACCGGTCCAAAGATACGTCGGAGGATTTTTCTCTTGAAAGCCCCTAAATTCGCCTTATCGGATGATGACAATGCCCATGCTTCAGCGCCATAGAGAAGTACGGGTATAACGAGTGATTTGTAAAGAGTTATTTTCGGGTGTCGAGAGAGTGCTCTACTACTCTTGAGTTTCTTACTCAGCGCAAACTAACACCGGTTAGCAAGATTAATCCGCTTCATAAAATAAAAAATAAAAAATAAAAAATAACTCTTTAGAGAATTCTATAAATAATATGAGCATTGCAGAAAGGGATTACAAAGCTTACAGCACTCAATACTTGTGCGAACCTTTTTTTATCTTAGCCTTATGAATATGTGAGGAGGTATTTATAGTATGATAAAAGTTATTGAAGGGACACGAGAAATTAATTAAGCAGCTTTATTGCTAAGTCGGATGGGTCAAAACTCGCACTCCGTGCACAGCACAATAGTCCTGGGTTAAATGTACCTTATTCCATTCTCAATCTAACCAAGCCCTTGTAATGTCAATATACGTTCCCACTTGGAACGCAAATTGAACTTAATTATTAAATGTCATTCATAATTAATTCGTATGTGCCGCTTTCAAATTAGATACTTCCAAACAATTCAACAAATTGTATAAAACAAATGCCAATTACAAATACCATTTTATATTATAAAACACCCTTTAAAATTACCCTTATAAGCCAAATGCTATCTGAGATTAGACTTCTTTAAATATTTCCACATACTTAAATTTTAATTATTCTTTACACATGTAAGTACTTTCAAACAGTTGCAGTCCCTTGGTCCTTAAACTTTTCTTGTTAGTCCCTTATAAACTGTCAAAATTATGTTTTAAACCATATTAAAGAACTTTATTTAAATGGGTTTTTAATGTGACCCTTAAGTAAAAGTATTTGGCAGACCTTTGCCCTGTAATTTGCAAGAAAAATATAAAATTTGGCTTGTTTGTTTTCGCTAATTATGAAAATCAGACAAAAATGTAATAAAAAAAAAAAATGAGAAACGAAAATATAAATCATCAAAAAATCATTTCATTTTTCATGCTCAATGCATTAACAAACCCTTTTCAAAATATTTTCTTTTCACCATTTTACAGAAACCCAACAACAACAGCAACAACGGCTACGTCTGGGCAACAAACAACGCTCAGAGCGAAGCCCCCGGCAGCAGCAACAACAACAACAACAGCAGCCACAATCTAAATTCAACATCAACACTTTTGCCCAACTCCGGTTCAATCTCAGCGACGTCGACACCACCAACTCCGCCTCTAGATCCGGCAGCAGCAACAACTACAACATCCGCCACAACTGACCAAGCAACGGTCACGGTTGCGGCAATTAACCAGGCTACAACCCAAAACCAAAACCAGGCAACAACACGCGCCAACTTTGAGCATTCTATAAAGTCACCACCGGAGCAACTAACTCAATCGTCCACCTGCAAAAACCAGGGTCAGTCCCAGCAACAGCAACAGCAGCAGCAGGTACAGACTCCGTCTAGTACCGCGGCCGCCGTGGCTGCTGCTGCCGCAGCCGCTGCCGCTGCCAACATGCCGATCGGCGGCGTGCAGGGCCAGAATCCCACCCAGGGGCTGGTACACTGGATGAGCGCTGTAATGGCTGAGCATATGACTGGGCAGACGCATCATGATCCGACCGCAGCGGTGGGCATGCATTACATGTGGAATGGCAATGTCGATGTAAGTATATATTATATTTGGGCATTTGTTGGTGCGATGTGTTGCGGAGCAAGGTGGCATGCCACTTGTTAATTTTGTGCACTCTGCCCCCTCCCGAACTGCGCGAAAACTTCCATAGAAGTTTAAAATTTTCCTTTTCCTTTTCTTGCTTGTTTGGCAACTTTTGTAAAAGTTCGAAAGTTGACAGCGCTGCCGCTAGATGGCGCTACATATTTTTTGATACAATCAAAGCAGCAGCATACTCGAGAACTTTGTTAAAATACGGGGTCTTGATGATAGCAAGGTGTTCATTATTAATATAAGTAAGCAGCAAAGTTGCACAGCTAAGTGAATGTAATGAGTAACACCTTGAGAAAATTTATGGATGTGATTAACGAAAATTTAATGAAGACCCTAATTGCTGGAAGTTGACATTGGGAGATTGCTTCAAGCAAAAAACTTTAGATTATATAAATATATGTGTACATGGGTTGAGTTAATTTTTAATTCACAATCATAAAAATTGCTATTAAGTTGGCAGATCGAAAATGTTTAGGGATACTATATTATTTGTTTAATATCAACTTAAAATACCCATTCACAAACTCTAACCAAACGCTTGCTTAAGTTAAGGTTGACAAAATAGATTCAAAGTATGTTTTAGGACTTTAGAATTCATATTCAAGGACTGGCTTGTACGAATAGATTATATGTTTCCAAATATTATATTACATTCCGTAGCATTTTAGCAAACATTTAAGACAAAACTTTGCGGAATTTTCTTAAATAAAGTCTTGCACAAGTAAAGATATTTCAAAATTTGTATATTCTGTACCTGTAAAGGTACAAAGGGTATATTAAGTGTGTGCAATCCGTAGTATATGTATGTATATAGAAGTAGACGTTGGAGACTCTACCCACAAAAGTTACCTAAACTATAACCCGGGTGACTAATGAATTCTATATAGACACATAGTTTGTCTCTCCGTCTGTATAAACACCGGGATCTATGAGATGGTGAGAGCTAAAGCAACCAAACTTTTCAATTATTTATATATATCCGTATAGGAACATAAGGCCTCGTTAAATAAGAGCCAATTTTATGATCTTGCGCCAACGCCTTCGCTTCGTTCCAATTAGGATTTACTGACGTCAGCTCAATGTCGATTTGACGCCGAGCATGTCTTCCCCTCCCTGCGGATTTCAGTCGATAGCGGTTCGAGCAATATCTTCGTGAGCCTTGCGCAGAGTATGCAAGACCCAGTTCCACTTGCGCCTCAACATTTCTTGTCAGATAGGTTTTTAAAACTTTTGAATTAGAACTCTGGGTTGAAAATATCATATAGACCCCATTGGGGAAGTTTTCGAGTCACAGCGGCCAAAAAAAAAAAAAAAAAAAAATATTCACAATGTAATAACATCAAACTTTGAACTAAAGCTTTTAATTTTTTTTTTCGATCATTTACCAACACAAATATGAAAAGTCAGCTGATTCTGGGACTGCTCCCGTACAGTATAACTTCCCTAAAGTGAAATTTTAAATCTGCAAAACCTTCGATCCTTGTATAACATACAAAATTCGTGATGCCAAAATTCTTGAAAAGCAGATCATAAAACCAGTGTTGAAAAAAAAAAGTGGATTGGAAACATTCTTTGTAGAGGGGTTTGCTATGGGGAACTGTATGACTGTAGTTTATAATATAAAGTTGTAATAATTGTACCATTAATAACTCAAGAACGGCTGGATCGATTTTTTAGATCCTTGTTTTGTCTCTTCTAACTATTAAAAAGTCGAAAAAATGTACGAAAAAAATGTATGAAGTAAAATCATTTTCTTATATCCTTCGTATGGAATGGCTTTTTCGATCATATCTCAAGGGCAGAGAAACAGATTTTGAAGAATTTTAGAATATATATAGTTTATCGAAATTAACTTCGCCTTAGCTCGCGAATAGCAAGCAAGCCAACATACAGTAAGGAAATCATCTGACGGGTGTCGTAATTAAGGCCAATGAACAGTCACCCTTTGTCAAAACACTTGAAGATTATTCGAGATATAAAGCTTTATTTCGCAAAATGTGCAACTTCCGTCACCTTTGTTGCTAATTGATAAATTTAATTTCCTTACAAATAATGCTGTTTACAGATTACACACGACGCTTAACACTCTTTACTCTATTTAAATATTACGACCAAAGCCTCATTAACTTGTAAGAGATGTAAATACCCTTGCAACCCTTGATTGTGAGCTTGTTCCCAGCACCAGGATAAGTAGCGAAGCCACATCTTAATCTCTCGAAGTATGTCATATTTATTACATCGTACACAACATGAGCCAAGTTTAGTTTGCCAAAGCAACGACCTTAACCCGAGTCGTCCAAGCAAAAACCAACTTCAGGTCAACTCATTACAGCGACCCATACTACTATCTAAAAACCCCCAAACTCACACGCACACAATTATATTCGTATATTTTAGAATCCGAGAGCTTGCTAATATCAAGCGGAAAATCAACCCCACTGCACTTTCACTCGGTAAACTTCTGCTGACAACTGACCAAACTCAAACCGGCGTTGTCTGAGCGTCATCTATGTAGCCACACGACCGTAACGACAGCCAAACCCAAGTCCAAGCCTAACCCACGCCGACCCAAGTCAACTCAGTCAAGAAGAAGTGGGGCGCCCATGCACGACGTTTGCGGAACAGACGCGACGCTAAAAAAATAAAAAAATGTAGGAATCCTTTGAGCAACGTCGTCAAATTTTATTTGCGCCTTTTTTCCCCGCTCTCAAGTTTTTGCATTTTTTACGTTAACATCCTTGCTCTTGGAGCGACTTTATGCTCGACTGCGCTGCGTTGCTCTCTGGCCAACGTCGCTGCCGGCGTTGACGCCGTCGCTGACGTCGACGCTGGCGCTGCTCGCGTGCCATTTTATGGAGTAAAAAATCTTACCGATTTTTTTTGCTTTTATTTTTTTTGTTGCATTTTGCAGCGTTCTTTAGTTTTTCATTCCTTTTTCTTTCTGCTTTCTGCGCCCTTTTCAAGATGTAAACAAGTTTTTCTTTGCGCGGCGTGTTAAAGTTTGTTTTTGTAGATACTTTTATTTTCATTTTTTCCTCTTGGCCTTTACTTCTGGCGTTCATTGAGCTCTGCTCTCTTTCACTTTTAGCGTTGTGTGTGCCAGCGAAATTATTGTTTTGAATGGAGATTGATTGTCTCCAAGGACAACGGCGCGCAGACGTGCGGACGTGCTTGACAAGAAAGGTTCCTTTTTTTTTTAGGTTATTTTTTTTTTTTGCGCTTCGCCTTCTGCCTCAGACCCGCCTTTTAACACAATTCATCAGCGTCCGTTCAAATCACTCGTTAGCAACGAACAGAGACCCGGCAAAACAATTTAAACTTTCTGCGCCCGCGTGATTTTTAAAGGATATCCGTAGTTAATTAATTTTTAAAGTTGAACAATGCCAACACTGTGTTCGGTCAACAATCGCATCAGCATTAAGCGTATGCCCCTTGGCTAGGACACTCTACTCACACCGGACTTGCCTGCGGCTAGATGTTACTTGCATTAGCGGAATTAGTTGATACTGAGTTCAAAAAGCAGAAGAAGAAGAAGAAGAACAATTCGTAGTAAAAGAAAAGCGCACTAATTAATTTTGAAAGCAATTGCACTTAATTTTCCAGCTGGAAATTGTCGAGAAATGAAGTTGAAATTGTTTTGACTTGATTTGTGTATAGCTTTGCGGAAAAGGAGGGAGTGAAGGTGATGTCATGTTATAGATGAATGGGTTGAATATATTTTAAGCTAAAAAAAGTGTTTTTTAATTTTTTAATATTACTTAAAATGTATAAGTAAATACAACCTAATTTAATTTCCTATTTACTCAACAGAAGTTTTTTTTTTGCTAAAGACTTTAAGAATTTTTCGTTCTCATTTTTCCTTAATTTTAGGATTAAATACTGAGTATAGGTATATAGTCTATAATCTTCTGGAAATCATGCTTAAATACAAAATTGTTGTGCTCCCAAGAATCCTAATCTAAATTTGACACCGAAAACTTCTAATTAAAACTCTTTTAACTCTTGCTCGCAGTACCTATTCAATTTTAATAGGTGACGTCGAATCGTGTATTTGTGACGTACTTGAACATATTACTAGAAATATTTTGAAAAACTAAGTTATCCTATGTTGTAAATTTTGGTTGCAAGTTCTTGTTTTTTTGAAAACTATACAAATATTTAAATTATATGGTTCATTGAAGAATGCCTGTAAAAAGGAATTCAAACATTTTCTTATTAGATATCATATCTGAAAGTAAACCGTATGTTGAGTCTTACACCACAAGCTTCTTAATTACTAAATAAATATAGTTACAATAAATAAGTCAAAATTAAGCTATAAGAAGAAAAATAAAATAATGAAAATAAAGTAATAAATTAGTTTTTTTTTTTTCTTAAACTAGGGAATACCCTTTATGCTGTTAAAAAGTAAAACTCTGGACAAATTTAGAAAATAGGGAAACAAGCCAATTTTGCGAATCTTTTTGTAAAATGAAAACATTTGTAAATATTCTTAAGTCCAAAATTAGCGTCTACAAATATGTTTATATTACAGTCTTACCTATTCTTGCTCCTCAGGGGTCAGTCAGGGGAAGTTCACAAGTAATGATAGTTTAGAGTCCTTGAAGCGAAACTCATATACTATGATATCTTAAGTTTTTTTTATTTAGCAGCTTTAAATAATGCTCTAAACAAAATATATTAGAACGTTGCAGTTAAAAGATTTAGTTCTATTTACTCGATCCTAGAAAGTTTACCTACCTTTGAAAGACGTAAACTTAGTTTCTTACTTCCTTCATGATGGAGGATCGTTACTGCATGAACTTCGCGCTCTCAGTTTGCTCAGTCGGTAACACCAGCTTTTCGATGGCCGTTGTTCTGCAGTTCATTTAAACAAATTGTACGTCGCAGCGACGTATCATTATGTTTTGTGTAAGTTTTTCGATTTGTAGGTAAATGACAACATTTTAATTTAAAATAATAGCTAAAAAGCCAAGGTCTGAGGACACAAAAACTGTTCAAAGCAAACATACCTAGAGTAATTAGAGTGAAAGAGAAAATTAATCACTTGTAGAAGATATGCTTAGTACTAAAGAAGATGAACTTGTGGATATTTATTTACGAGATAAAGACATACCTTCGTCATACGAGCGACAAAGGTTGGGGGTGGACACATATGATCAAATGTGCTCCTTGATTCATCGTTTGAGAGCAACAAGCAGGTGTGCCCCTTGAAATATTTTAAGGTATGCCACGTTATGATATTCTTAAGCCATTTATTGCCATAAGATAAGTTCTTATCTTATTTAATGAAATGAGTGTCAATCGCAACTAATTAATCTAGAAGATTCATCTGATATAACCAGACATTTTTCAAAGTTTAGTCAATCGAAATATAATTTTGGGAGATAGTACTAGCATTAGTAATGTTGTCATTCGTTTTAGTTGTAAGACGTATTGAGCTCAGAGCATTTTATTGGAAGAATTTCTTCTTGATTGGCTGAAAAGGAATTCAACGCAGTTTATCTTTCATCAGAACTTGTTAAGCACGAAGTTGATTTGATGCGCATAAACCTACTTATTCCTATACAAAACTATATATCGTTGGCCTAAGAGAAAAACGGGGTACTTCAAATGTGGTCTCACTAACCATGGAAAGGAGCAATGGAAGTCCGAAGAAGGCATATATTTTCTTAAGCAGGTTCGAATTAATTTGGCTGAACCTGTCTGTCCATCAGCCGTGTACCCCAGTGCTGCAAAAACATCGATATTTTCGCTTATTCTAACTGGAAAACATCGATGTATCGATATATATTAAGATAATTAAGACTTCAGGATAATATAACGAATGAATATTCTGTGACGGCTAGAATTTTCGTCTTTTTAAGACGGATCGATATTTTCGATGCTTTTAGCCGAAAAATATCGATGTAACGATTTATGGAAGTTTATATAAATATAATATGAATGAATATTCTGTTACGGCTAGAATTTTCGTCTTTTTAAGCCGGAACAGAATAAACTTCGACATTTCGTTACATCGATATTTTTTAGTTAAAATCTTCGAAAACATCGATGTTTTTGCAGGACTGTTGTGCTTGTCTGTATATGGAAAAAGATTTAACCATAAGTAACGATCCGCCTTTTACTCCATATCTTGTAAATAGTACATAATACTAAAAAAAAAACTGTGTTGAGGTTGGAAGAACCTATGCAGTAATGAAGTTTCTTACGCTTATTTTTTACTTTTATTAAAGGCACAATTTTCCATAATGTGCCAGAAGGTTAAAGTTGAAAGCTGGCAAAACTTATTTGGAATTTCCCATCGTTTTCCAAGCATTCTTAGCATAATTTTCTCATCGGCTTAATTGACCAACAATAACTGGAAAGTGGAGAGCCAGATTTTGCCTACAAAGCTGAAGTTCTAAGATCGTTACCCGGAAAGAAAATGTAAAACGAATTCAAATCACTTAAAAATTTGAATAAGTTCGCAAGAGCTTAAAAACGCGCATGACAGAAAATTGAAAGTATTTGAAAAACACTTAATTTCGTTACGTGACGAGTTTTGTATCATTATATCATCTCATTATATATCATTATAACTAATAAAAGCTTAGACATGAATTTTGATATTCTCATTACACAGCTAAATGATTTTATTGAAACTTAGCTGCTGTACTAGTTCTAGTTAAGCAATCCTATATCAGTTCAAGGTATTGAGACAGATGATGCTACTCCGATTCGAAATGGGTGGCAGAAAGAAGCCTTAGCTTAGTCCTACCATAAGCCTGAAAAGAAGAATAAAAAAATCATACATATAAAATTGAAACAAAGCCATGGCACGCTTCGAAACAAAGCATTGCAATTAATACCTCAAGTTGTGTGTGGAAAAAACCCAACGTGACTTTGGAAAAACAAAAGAAACAAATAACGAAAAGTGAAAATTGAAATGCGAAACGAAAACGAAACATTGACTAATGGGGACAGTCGTGGGCCAATGTCCGTGTCGATGTCGAAATCCATTTGAAAGCCAAGGGTGTTGGTTGTGAGTTAGACCAAAAAACCGCTAAAACCACAGCCAACTTCAATTTTTAAAGTAATTGCAATAAAGTTGAACAAATTTGTAACTTGCTGCACAAACACACAGATACATATGCATCGCTACATACATGTGTATGTAGCATGTACTATATATAAAGAGACCCGCAACAAATTCTAACCTCAGACCACAAGAACCGCGCAAGGAATGAACAAAAAGGACTAACGCTTGGTTGGACTGCAGCTTGGACGAAGAGCTGCGAGTTCGCGACAAAAAAAATATACTGCGGATGGTCAAACATTTGAACATGGAAACAACAAAATTTTTTCTATCTGACTAAATGCGAAAAAAATCAATAGAAGCAGACAGAATAAAAAAGAAGTTAAATAAAAACGAAATGCAGAAAGGCAGCAGCACAAAAAAAAAAAAAAAAAAACAAAAAAAAGATGCAAAAACAAAAAAGGTGCAGATTGAAGCTGCAGCTGCTGGGCCGGCTGGCCAGGCCATGTGGCAGGGAAGTAGCCAAGATGATGGGTAGTGGGGGTGCTGGTAAGCTTGCTACATTGTGCAAAACGCGTTTTGCTGTGGCTCGGGGGTGTAGTGTAGCATTGGCAGGCACGGTGAAGGTTGGAGCATTGAAAAAAATTTTTCACGTTTTTGACTAATTTTTTTAAACTTTTTGCTGATGGGCTCAATGGCTGCAGGGGGGGCAGCGTAGTTGGGCTGGTCTGCAACTAGGTCTGGGTCTGGAGTTTTGGGGGCATAGAAACGCAAAGCAAACCATACACAGGACTTCATGATGATGTAGTCGCTGCTGCTCCAAAGCCAAGCAGCGCTGCTGCAGCCACAGCGAAGGGGTTAAAAAATTTGTTTTGATTTTTTTCTCACTACTCTTCTTTTTATTCTTTTTTGTTCGTCTTGCTTTGGCCAGCAAAAATGTTTTGGACGTTGCACACAGCAACAAAGATAAAGAGTATGGCAGAGCAGAGAGTAGAGCACAGAGAGAGAGATAGAGAGAGAAAGAGAGCGAGCTGAGCTGCGCTTCGTTTTTTTTTTTAAATCCTTTTTTTACTGCGTACGGCAAACCAAATGAAAGCCGGAACTTGGCGTGGGCAATACGACGCCTAGACCACCTAGTTTGTTGCCATTGTTGTTTTTGTTGCCGCCATGTTGGTTAGAGAGAACTTCCGTTCATGGCGGCTGCTGGCCATCTTCATCAGCAAAGCGACGTTGGCGGCTTTTGTAGGTGTCTGTCTGTCTGTATGTCTGTCTGTCTGTGCGTGTGTTGTTTTATGTTGTTTTTGCTTTTTTTTTCTCATCCGCCTTTGCATTTGGTCAGCTACAAATACAACTGCAACAACTACAACTACATGTATGCTAACTAGTCGCATATACGCACGCCTACACGCATTCACACACACACACACACACACTTGCTCGCAAACTCATTTGAATGCACATGTACACACACACATACATACATATGTACAGCCGCAAAAGCAACTAAAACAACTAACGCTCAGTGGACTTTACACCCATCCACACACACACACACGCACACACACTGTCACGCATCCACACTCACACATAAGCCTACTTGCATTCGTCTGCGCTTGTTTCGTGTAGTTTTTCTTTTCTACCATTTCCGGTTACTCCCCTTGCGCTATGCAACACTTTTTTTTGTTACTCAGTTTTTGCTGCTCAACACTAAAAAGCCGCCGCCGCACTTTTTCACCAAACGCCGTCGCTTTGACACCTCGATTTGGCTATAACGCGGTTTTCTATTTCAATTGACAACTTTTATATGCTATTTGCATTGGGTTTTTTAGAGAACAACTTTATTTAAGTTTTTTACAACTCTTTTGCAGTTTGAAATTCAATACGAAAATTGTTTGCAACTTGCAAAAATTTTTGTCACTTTATATGTTTGAATTTGGTTTTTTTTTTTTAACTAAACAAATATTTGTTGTTCTTTGTACAATGAGTTGTTAATTTTGTAGCTGGTATAATGTAAATGTAATTTAATAATTAACGTTTAAGAACACACAATATCAGGGAAGTATTAAAAAAAAAGTACCAAATGCCATAATAATGCTGTAATATGATGTATTTTTCAGAAACACAATACATATTTAAGAAAATAAAAAAGCATTTTATATTAACTGCAACAAAAAGTATTGTAGCAAATAATATAGAGCTGATTTTCTTTTTTTTTGCTGTTTATTTTCGATAATACGTGAGTTTGGTTTCCAGATTTTTGGTTAAAAGCTGCCATTTTTAATCAGTATTAAACTTTGTACTACTTTTTCTTTTAATTTCTTTTTTTTCTTAAATTAGAAAACTGCAATCCATAAAAATTAATGTATTTTTGAAAATTAGTACATATAAAAGCTAACGAAAAAATCCCATTATTATTATAAGATTGCAATTATATGCAATTGAATATTGCTGCAAAATGAGTAAAAATAAAGCAGAGCTATGCTTGGAATTCTTTTTTTAAAGATCTACGTCACTTGAACAGATTAGTGAAGGGTCTCATAAATGCAAATCTCATAAGAAAGTTAACTGCAGGTCCTTTAAAGACGTATGCCCTAACTAACAGACTAACAGTTTATATAAGACTAAAACCTTCAGGTTCTTAAAACTCTTCTTCACCAGACTCTAAGCGGCCTCCTTTTTATCAACCTCTGATTGAGCACAAAAATTGTGGTTTGGAGCCTACTTTATCAGATGAAGTGGAATTCTAAAAATTTCCTTAATATTTGTATAATAATATATAAATAAAATTTCAATTGAATTTTATTTCCATGACAGTCTTTTTGTTATATGAGCTTAAAGTGTAGCTTCTAAAATGTATGGTTGTTCTTAAAGATTAATTTAAAACCAGATTAAAAAAACATAATTTAATTCTTATTAGAAAAATTGGAAAAACCTTTTGAGGATTATTATATGCGTATAAAAAAAAAAAATAGACTATTCTATTGCCTTAAATAGGAGCACTTAATTTTCAATTTTTCAAAAATTGAACAACTTACATGTAACTTAAGGGGTAACGCTAGTGTGCAGCATGGATTTTTAAGGTAATTTTTCGAGCTTTTATATTTATTTTATATTCAAAATCCAAATAGGTGACGATGTTTTACACATTTAGCTTTAATTTATCCAAAGAAAAAAAAAAATGGCGCTTTTAGACAGCTACGAGTACATGACTAATTTTCGTGGGGCCTTCACGGCTGCAGCTTTTTGACGTCACCATTGATCTCAAACATAAAAAAAAGTTTTCCTCTTAATCTATTGACCATAAGCAAGTGAACCACGTAGCTGTTTTTAAAAATATAAATTTTAATAAAAATGGGATAAGTTTGAAAAAGATTTTTTTTTTCGTCAAAAAATCAAGAAAAATGAATTGTAAAATAAAAAGTATTATTTATTTTTATTAAAATCTTACGTGGTTCATTACAAAATTGTGTCCAAATTTCAAATCTATCGGATAAAAATTGACTGAGTTATTCGTGATGCCATTCGAAAAAAAGTGGTTTCGAGAAAAATGCGCTTAAAGTTTTAAAACTGAACCGACCGCGCGGCTGGGTGCAATGCGCGCGACGCTTATAAGAAGGGGACATTTTTTTTTGGGAAAAATCACGTGGGGACATTATTTCTAACATAATTGTTTACCAATTATGGCTCATACACAGCATGCAAAAAAATCCCAAAAAAGGGAATTTTTTTTTTATATGAAGTTTTGACATGTCGTGCGGAATTTTCGCATGCTGCGTATGGGCTTTTAAGCTAAAAAAAACAAAATCGATTTTCTAAAGATTGGTAAGCCTTAATAAGGCGAAACCGTCTTCAAAAAGTATTTGTTGAACATTTTATGAGTTAACCTTTTTAAATCGATTTTTTAAACATAATTTTATGTATGGAAATCTGAATTCTTATACCATATAGGTATAATATTAGAGATTTTTTAAAAGCTGCTTGTGGGCCATTTTTTTGATAAATGCAATTAATTTTACTTTTTTTTTAAATGGAATATTAAAACCCCAATTAAGGATTTAAAAAAAATTTAATGACTTGGGACTTCTTCAATTTTTATGTACTCAGTCTATTTAACAATCAATTTTTTGTGCCAATTTACCTGCAAGACTCATTTTTGAATATATATCTGGTAATTGTAAAAAAATAAAAATCTTTTGTACTACCTCATCAGCAATATGGGAAATCATGCGTAAAGCCCATCGTATTTTCGCTCTGATTTTTAAAGATTTATTCTAGTATTTATCTATATGATATCACTCTCTAGAATCAACTATCGTCTTTTTCATGTATACTTAATACGAGGTCTGATCCAAAATTAGCGGGCTTAACATACTAGTATTGGTAAATATTGGGAAAAAATTTATAAAGGGGAAGTTACGTATTTTGAATGCTTAAGTTCAAAGTTTGCTGTTATTATTAGGTGCGCAACTAAGTTTTCGCTGTTTGTCAATAGATGGCTTTAGCAGTAAGAACTGGTCGATTTTGACATACCCGTCGTTAATTTTGCAATATGAGTCATCCTTATTTAGAGAGTAAAAGCAAAGCTACGTTCTATCGTATTCGATTTTTGAAATGATTTGTTCTTATAATATTTATTATGTGATTTTTATCCCATAGAACTTACCATCACCTAGGGTGGTATTTAGTCCATATCCGTTTACATGTCTTTATAAACCTACTACTTGGAAGCTATAAAAGCTTAGGACTTCAAATTTTACACAATATACATACTCGTTATCCGATTGTATATGTTTTTCCCAAAGTTTGAAGTTTTCTTGTAAAAATCTGATAGCATATTAATATTCAAAAGAACTGTACTTCATCAGCGACTACTTTTTACCATCTTTTAAGTAAAATATTAATCTTTTGAGACGATTCACGATCCATTGTTGATCCATTGTTTTACGTCTATATTAGACTTGAATATGGTAATCCGAAGCAGAAATATTTGTAGAGTATCGAGAAAAGACATCCCATTTAAGCATATCCGTGTCAGAAGATGTGTGGTAGAGCATTGTTATGCTGGAGGACTTTGTCATGTCTTTCTTGTCAATGCTCGGATAAAACGTATCAATTGCGTTTGATACCAATTCACTTGTGATGATTTCACTCGTTTTCATAATATGCTACTCCGAACCAGTCCCTCCAAATATTCGGTCTGGCCGATGACGCGACGCTTATCCCATGATTTCATGATTTAACGTAGTGGACCCGTCGCCAGTCACAATTCGATGTAAAAACCCATTTCTATTCTGATACCACTTCCTATATTGAAGCAGCTGATCATAAGTGAAGAAATACCGTTCAACATCTCTCTGCATTTGAACTATCAGGGAATCCAAGTTCAATTTAAGACATTTCGAAATCCCTTATCGACTTACTCCCAATGATTTTGCCAATACTGTTTGCATTTGGCACGAGTCTTTTTCAAGTAATTCGTCCACGCCTTCAACGTGAACGTTGACATCTTCGATAGAGAATAAATTTAAAAATTAAGTACAAGTTCACTGATGTGATTATGTCCTTATACTGACAGATGACTAAGCGTATAAGTCACCAATTAAATATTTCGTATTTCTACTAGCCGCTGCCGCCATCTATCGATAAACGGCGGAAACAAAGTTACGCACTTATTAGTTATTGATTCATAGCGATATCGTGTTGCTTATAAAAGCATTTCCGCATTGAATTGTTAATATCGCATATATATATATAAAGTTATTAATATTAAAATTATGTTTTCCATTTTATTGCTTTTCTTTCACATAAAATGCAGCATGCCAAAGATATCAGTGATTATAATCTTTGGCCACCGACGCCCAGAAGTCATCAGCATGCCAGCGAACATCATCCTATGTCCCTGAAACAGGAATACGAGGTAAGTGCTACATAAAAATCCAAAACCTAACTGTATGACACACATTCTCCGGCTGAAAGGATAAAAAAAAAAAAAAAACAACGCTTGTTGCCGTCAATCCTGGGGTTTATTTTCATGTTCTTATTTCTCTGTCTGGTCAAAACGAGGCGCCGACAATGTTTTGTTTTTTATTTATGTTTATTTTTTTGTCGGCTTTTTCTAAACATTTAGTACAAATTGTTTAGAAAAAAAGCTCTGACATTTATTTGCAGTTTTTTTCACTTGCGTTTCCGGCTGTCTCTTATTTTATTTTATTCGTGTGTGTGTGTGTGTAGGTTACGGACCCTGTCGTAGGTCATGCCCGTGGCGATTTTTTTTTTGTTGTAGTCTCGAGCTTTTTAACCCACATTCCCCCATAGAATTCACACACAATCGAATAAACGCGAATTTTTTTCAGTTCATTGATTTGATTTTATATTTTTTTTTTTTTTTCACTCTATTTTGTAGCAGTTAGAATTTATATTTAAATTTACTCGCATTGATTTGTTGTTATTTGCAGAGAGCTGGCGGATTTTAGTGTGAATTTTGTCACGAATTTTACATTGGCTTTAGATTAAACCAACGATTTTTCACTCTAACAACCGCGAATTGTTGGCAGACAGACAGACGGACTGACAGCTGAACAGATGGACAAAGAGACAGACAGATGCCAAAGAGCGCGAAAAATGAGAGCAGTTTTGTATTTGTTTTCTAACATTTATTGACAGCTGTTGAAAACATTTGCTCCTTGGACTTGTTTTATAATATTTTTATTTTTTAACAAATTTTTCGTTGATATTTCAATTATGCAAATTTGTGTTTTTAATTCGATTTGTTTGTAATTTTGTTTGGGTTTCAAATCATTAAGTAATTTTCAAATATTTTGACAGCATAACTAATTTGTTTTCGTCTTTTTTTTGTTTTTGTTTGCTTGTCAAACATTTGAGGTTTTTGGTTTTTAGTCTGTTAAACCAATCAAATGACCATTAATTTTTTTTACCAATATCTAAAATTGTCAATCGTATTCAATGGCCATGAAAATTGGCTGCAATTATAAACTTTACAATTAAAATTTAACTAAATTTGCTTTAAAAGCTGGTTAATTAATATACGAAAAAATTTTAAACAATGAAAATTAAAATATATTTTAAATATTAACAATGGGATTGAACACTTTTGCAGCTGAAGACTAAAAGCCGACCTAAGTTAAATATCTAAGTAAATTTATTTATTTATTTTTACTATATATTTTTTTTAGTTAAAACTTTTTATAATAAAATTTTACTTTAAGCAAAAAAAAAAATAGAAATTAAATAGGAATTGCTAGACCTATCCGAGCCCTGTCACACAGATGTAGTTTGATTGGATCTAATTTATTCGCTAAATACTTGCCTCACTATTTAATCTATATATGTACTTATACAATAATGAAATAAATTTCGTTCTACGGCGTTACCTGACTAAATGGCTGGACCGATTTTGATTCTGAATAAAAAATAAATTTTGAAAAAGACATAACTTGATATCCAAGCAAAACCGATTTAAAGCTCAGTATGAATGCCTTCAATTTGCACCTTCACTTTACTGTACAGTAAACCAAAAAATAGAAACCAAAAATGGCGCTCTACAACGAGTTTAATAAATGTATGCATCGATTTTGATCAAACTTATTGGAAATTTTTGTTTTAATTTTTTAAAATATCGTGACTAAATGTATGCCAATTATATTTTGAGAATAAGTCCTAGATATAAGTTCATCATAATCATGGGTTTTTTTTTAATTTTTTCCCCGCCTCTTACGGCTCTAAATCTATTATATATATTCATTATAATTTAATTTCAAAGTAGAAAAGGTAACTAATTTAGCCTGAACTCTGTACTTAAAAATTAAACTCCACATGTATTCATAATGTCTTAGATTTAGTGAATAAAATTGAAATTGAAATTGTTATATTTTGTGTTAGTATAAACATTTGTGTTAAGTTTGATCAATATTGGTATACTATTTCATATAGCTGCCATACAAAAATTGAACCAGTTTTCTGCGCTGCCAAACTCGCGCACTTCTTTGTGACACCTTGTAAAAATCTTTGCATCAAATTTCCTGCACAGAACTTTGATACAAGCCGAAGAGAGTAGAATATTTATGGTGTACACACTTTTAGTGAATAAATGTACTTGGTCTGTTTCTAACATACCTATGTACAGCAACTTTTGAGGACGGTGAAAATTTAATGAGAGTGGTCAACTTAAAATAAGCAATTTGGCAAAGAGAGTAATTGTGCTATCTCATTTATGCTAGCAGTAATTCTTTAATTCTGTTTCATTCATTAGGCTCTCACCTTAAGCAGTTTTTTTATTAACTCTCTGGAACTTATTTTTTCAAAAGTAAACTGCTGTTCTTCTTCTCCTAAGCTTTGGCGGTCTTTAGTGGACCAAAGCTTCCGCAACAATCTCTTTCCATTTGTCCCTCTCTACAACGACATCTGTCCCGTGTCGGAATCGGATTTTTCTGAGATCGGCCTCTACATCTTGAAGGCATGTCACACTAATCAACTCATAAAAAAAACGGATCTTAATTTAAGTTGGAATTTGCTCAAAACAAAATTGTTTCACCCGCCAATTTATACGAATTTTTCGATATTTATTTGTCTTAACTAATACTAAACTAAATACTCTATGAGAGCTTCTTCTAAAAAACATTATTGCTCTTTTTTCTTTAACTTTTTCACCACACTTTAAATGCACTTTTAAATCGAGACTTGTTCAGTTGAAAATGCATTTTTGGAAACAGTAGCAGTAGCAGCTAGTCTCCATTGAGACAAGGTCCTATATGCGAACTAGTGTTTGTTATAATATTATAAGTAGTAAAAAAGTCTTAACCCTGCCAAGACAGTCATAGTACTCTTCACAAGGAGATATAAACTTGTAAGGATGAGGAGTATAACCCTATCAGGATGCAGCATAGAAGGGAGTTAAGAAGTCCAGTATCTTGGAGTCACCTTTGACTCCAAGCTTAACTTCAGGACCCATGTAGAAAACACGATAAATAAGTGCTCAAGGGCTCTCTTTACGTGTAGAAGCATTGCCGGTACATCACCACGAATAATAAAATGGCTCTACCTAATGGTTATCAGACCCATGCTAACATATGGGGCATTAGCCTGGGGCAGCAGGGCGCGCCAAAACAAAATTACAGAAACTACAAAGAATGGCCTGCATATGTATGACAGGAGCAATGCGCATCTGTCCTTGTCGTTGTCGATATGCAGCGGAAAGCCACGTTAATAACAATTGGGAGGGAAGGAGTTGACTCCAGCCTCACCAAGAAAGATGCTGCAGACTTAGCAAAGGATATACCTATGCTTCTGTAACCAAGGGATGAAATGCTAGCTGAGTACAAGTTCAATTACAACTTTGATATCAAAGTCAGCACGAAAGAGGCATGGACATCTCTTACGGCAGTTCACCCAATGAAACAACAAACAATAAAGTGGTACACAGATGGATCCCTCACTGATGAAGGAAATGGCCAGGGGGTAGTAGGACCCAGGACAAAATATTACGAATCACTAGGCAGACACTCCAGCATTTTCCAAGCTGAAGTCTGTGCTATTGGAAGGTGTGCAGAGTTCAATCTGCAAAATAACTATCACGACAAGGACATCTCCATCCTGTCTGACAGTCAAGCAGCAATAAGGGCATTAAGCAGAGCCAAGATCACATCAAGGCTGGTCAAAGAAGTGAGAACTGCACTTGACAAATTAGGTGCTAAGAATAAGCTCACGATTAGATGGGTTTCAGGACACAACGATATTCCTGGAAATGTGCTGGCAGACAGACTAGCAAGGAACGGTGCAGCAACACCGCTAATCGGACCCGAACCATACTGTGGAATTGGTACAGACACCAGGACTTAAGCAGTCAAAAACCCTCCTCTCTAACTACAACCGCAAGAGGTTCATTCTCATGATAACTCACGGGAAAAATACCGTGAGGATCCTGACGGGCCTCTTGACGGGACATTGTAGGCTCCGCAGCCACTTAAACAAAATTGGCATAGCGGATAGTGGACTATGTCGCTTCTGCAGCATGGAGGAAGAAACTTCAGTGCATTTAATATTTGAATGCATGGCACTCATCAGCAAAAGAAACAAGCTTTTGGGCATGTACGTTCTCCCACCGGAGATCGTTGTTACCCAACGTTCCAATCAAAATACTGGAATATATGCAGGCCATTGGACTTTTGGGAGAGCTCTGAGCCGTGAAGGGGGTACAATAGATCAGTTTGGGCCGCAGTACATCGTTACACCCATTAATAATAAGTAGTAAAAAAAATAAGAAAATTCTGAATTAAAATCTGCATGAGATATTAAGGATATGAAATCTTTAAAGTCTTCTATAAGTTTGACTATTATCTGTTAAATTTAAGGCTAGATTATTAATTTTTTATTTATTTATCTGCTTTCTAAATCAACTCTTTCTCTATTTCTTTGCAGGCCAAAATGAACGATCACCATCACAACAATCTGCAAAAAGGTAAATATCACCTCAAATCGAACGTTCAACAGACCGACCTACATAAAACCCACGCCCGTTCGTGCCACACCTTGCCCCTTGGCCCTTTATGCCACAATTTTTATGCTGAATGACAACAACTTCAGTTAAGCTTGTTAGTTAATTACTCACAAAAACAAGAAGCGGTACAACAAACCGATATCACGAATTTGCACAAGCCAATCTTCCACAGATTTGGATCTAGCGCGCGAGAGAGCGACCAGATACAAATCTGCACAAAATAAAAGCAGATACAAAATTGCATACACTCAGCGCAAAATTGCTAAACGCGTGCGGGCTCCCAAAAAAAAAACAAAAGAGTTTAGTGGATTACAATATGGCCAAGGCAGACAGTATAAGCCAGGCTATAAAAGTATTTAGGCTTATACTCCCACGGCACTGGGGCTTAGGGAGTCTAGAAAGCAGCCAAAAGACGCCGAAAAATTGACCTTTAACAGCAAAGTTAAGTCAATGAGTCTATGGCCATAACAACAACAACAACAACAATTGGCAACAAGATGCTTACAACATGTTTACATAAATTCCTAAAATGCAAACAACATTTTAAACCAGGTCCAGGAGCCAAGTTAGTAAGCCAAGTTAACCACAACGCTACTATATAGTCAGCCAGTTAAGAAGCAGTTCTTTTAGTCCAGAGCTCTTGCAGCATTGTTGCTTGCAACATTGACAGCAACACGAGGCTAGTTGTTGTTGTTGCAGTTGTTGTAGTTGTTACCTCTGTTAGCAGCGGGACCCCCGCCGCTGCTGCTGCTCCTTGTTGGCGTTGACGTTGGCGGCAATGATCTCAAACCGATAATGTCAACGCTAGGCAATTGGCCAATAACATTGTTGTTGCAACCAGCAGCCTGCTGTTGCAGCGATAAACATCGGCCACATTGTTGCTTGCCATGTGATGTAGATGTATCTAGCCGATTGCCTATCCATAGTTTCCACTGTGCGGCTTTTCCTACTACAAAATAAACAATAAAACAACTTTTCCAACATAAACCTACGAGCCATGAGCAGGGCCGCATTGAAGCATGCAACGACGCCAACAAACAACAACAAAATTTTGTTCTATAAAATTATTATTAAACAAATCCAAATATGTTTCGCATAGATGATTTGAAAAATATTGTTATAATTTTTGTCCAGGACCTTCAGAGTTTTGAATGCGGCCCTGAACATGAGTCATGTATAAAACTATTGCTGCGACAAAATGTGCGCCTGTGGCCTGTTGCAAGTTGGGGCACATGTATTTCATATTCCACATAGAATTCAAAACTTCACTGTGGCCACTCTTGCGAATTGTTCATTAGTTGATTTTTATACCCTCTACTGAAATCACAAAGCCATAATAAGTTTGCGAAAATAATGCGATTCGAAGGAGGCATCTTTGGCTTTATGAGATGTTATTACAGTCCGAACCAAAATGAATAAAATTTTTTTGTTGCCATGTTGGAAAAAATAATACATTAATATCTTAAAAAAATTTAATTTTGAAAACTTGATATAGAAAAATCACGCCTAGATCTAATAGATGGTAAGCGCTAGAGCAACCAAATTTTCAGATTAGATGCGTCATTATATCAGGGGATACAAGTTTATTTTATATATTCGATATCCCCCAAAAGTTCGTTTGTTTATGAAGATATCGTAGCCAAATTTTGCACTCGGAAGTTTTTTAGAATTCCCAATCCCTGTACCAAACTTGATTAAAATCGGTTGACTATGTCATACAGCCCCCATTGGACCGATCGGTAAAAAAAACCTGTTGCAAAATTCGAATGTTTTTTGTTTGTTTATGAAAATATCGTAACCAAACTTAGCAAATAAAATATCTTTTGAACTTCTTAAGCAATATATCGGATTTAATTGCAATGCGGTGGTGCAGGGTATCCCTGTCCATCTGTGCGTCCGTATAAAAAAAGATATATTTATATAATTAGGGGATAGAAGTAATTCTAAGATCTTCTTAAATTTCAAAAACAACCTGTTATCGGTTTACGGCCTAACGAAAGCTGTCCCTTCTGGCGTCTTTGCTACGCGCAAGCCATTTCCACTCCGTGATGCCAAACGCAGTTAGTGAGCTCCCCTTCGCCGGGAAACCTTTCTCGCTGAGGCTTCTTCATCCATCCGAACAACTTGATCGAGCGCAGCCGCTGGATGTTTATCCGCTTTACTTTGTCAATTTAGCCGTAGAGCTCAAGCAGTTCGTTACTCCATTGAATGCAGAAGTCGTCACCACAAAGCACTTTCCGCTCACATACTCCAGGCACATTTCCATCAGACAAGGTCATCACCGAGGCTGGTTCTTTCGTTGGAATCTATTTTTACAAGTGGAGGCTTCCAAACTCTATTTAAAGTCCAGTAGACTTCACTACGCATATTAGCTAACTGACATAACTTCCATTGGCATTAAAGCAACTAACCCGGAGACACCACGTGGAGGTGTGAGGTATCGCAAAGGTGACGCACCACTCTACTATAACCCAGGCCATCCTATTAATTCTAATTTACAAAAGAATATATAGCACAACGAGCTGATGCAGCTCGGCTGTTACAGGATCTAGAGATGCCGAATTTTATCAAAATATTCGGCTTATAAGCTTTTAGGAGTAGTTTGTTGATTCCTGTCAATATCGCGCCAGAATTTCGTCGTGGACTACATCCACTATATAAAACCCACAAGAAAGTTTAATGCAGTTATACAACTTCACGAGTCCAATAATTTACTAAAAATTACGATCGGATGTAAGCTTCAGAGGTTAAAGGGTGAAAGGCATCATATTTAGACAACTGCAATTATTTTTAAATTTTTTTTAAAACTTTACAATAATATCAATTATCATTATTCAGAAATGCTTTAAAATAATACTAAGAGTACAGGGTATATTATATTCGGTATGTTTCGTCAGTAACCGACCCACTAGTTTGCTGTTGTTTAGTTATGGCGCCGCCGCTCACTGGGCACCGTAATTAACACTGAAAAATGTTGTATTTGTTGTTACCCACAACAACAGCAACAATGTTGGCTAAAACAACGCGGTCAACGCATGCCACCAACCCAATTTGGCGGGGAAACAATTATCAGGAGCAATGTTTTATTTGAAATGTTTGACATGCCATTTGGCGCCACATGTGCAACAACAAAAGCAACAAATGCAGCAAAACTTTAAGCCACATGTATCTAAACGAACTGTCATTGCTAATGCAGCTGAATCTAAGGCTGAGAGACTTAGGAAGGCGAGATCTGGGGCTTCTAAAAGGGGTTGTCCAGCATTAATTTCATCAATTTTAGTCCCGGCGAGTTTATTTTACCGGTCCTGGTTCATTCCTCTTAGACTAGAACAGATTTCGAACTATCAATAAAAATTCCGTGTGTAGTTTCATTAACAAATCCATATACTACACGGGCCTGGGCATAGGAAACCAATTCATTAACCCTCCCAAAATCTACACACCAAGGAAAAGATTTACTCAAAAGTCCATCCAGAGGTAACTGAAGTCTTTCCGAGTTGTAACTAAAGTCTACGCAATGCTGTCCACCGTTTCGTGTGTCCCATGATTCACTCTAGACAAAGCCAGTCGAGGCAGTCTGCCTTCTTAAACTGGATGGAGTTTCCTCCCACTAGCCTGCTCATCGATGCTAATTTTCTCCTTTTTTATTAATTCTTTCAATACTTGATAGTCCATATACTTGGTGACATGACAAGACGTTGTAACTGCAACAACAATGACAAGAGAGCATTATATAGTAGAGAGGAATTATTTTGGTAGGTTTAGCTAGTTACTTAGTTTAGTTAGCTAGTACTTCCTTCCCCGATTGGAGATCACTGCGATACCATTGAATAACTCTAGAGATAAACGGGCAATGTATTTTCAGTAAGAGAGATAATGTGGTACAAACGTTGGTGTACCAGGTATCTTTTTAAACAAGTTTCAAACTAAGGGCTACTCCTTGATGCATGAGAAATTCTCTTGCAATAGTTTAAGTATTTGTTGTAAGACTTTTGTACGGCGCATTTTTTAAAAGCTTCCGAAAAAACCAATTTCGGTTGTCAAAGGCGGTCGCGAACGACTTTGAGATACCCTGTACCATCAAAACAAACAAATAAATAAATTAACTGATTTCGGTCCAATTAGGAGTAGTGCTTAGATACTCCAAAAAAGTTTTGCTAGCCGATTTTGCTAACGATATCTTTATTTATTTTCGACCAAACGTTTCTTTGGAATCTATATGATATAGTAAATGGATTTTGGTAAAATTTGACATAGTGCTTAGAAACTCAAAAATACTTCTTAAGTTCAAATTGATTACGATATCTCCATAAACAAAAGAAAAATGAATTATCGGTCCTTTGAGGTGCTAGGTGCCCGATTTGAGGTGTCTCCGACCTTAAAGGTACAGGGTATACAAGTTCGTACCAGTTTTTCAAATAAGTGGCTTAAAACCAGTTTATAGTCTACTAATTAAAAAATAATCGTTGGATAAACGATATTTTTATAATTTAGATACACAATAACTTAGTGTAAAATATATTAATGTATAACCCAGAAGGAAACGACTAAAATCCGACGAACCTTTACTAAAATGAGTAGGACATCAAAAGCAAGCCATTTTGCCATGTCCGTGCGTCCGTCTGTTTATCTGTGCTGCCTATTTCCCGAAGAGCAACAGAGTGTCTTATCGTCTCTAATTGCATTTCATCATCATCATCTGTTAGCACATCAACCTGAGGTGGCTTTTGGTTTCCTCTACTCTACTATCCTGCTCCGTTCGCCTCTGTCTCTGGCCAGCAAATGCAGTAGCTCGTCATTGCTTTTGACCGTATAGTTCCCATATTCATCACAATGAGCCGACCTCCTTTCACACAATAGAATTTCTTAAAATGGTTTGGAAACTTCAGGGGTTACAGCCATAAACTTCAAAAAATTATGGAAGCACTCTGCCTCGCTTCTAACCGGCCTACCGGTATATAATTTGATCCTGGTTTTACCTCATTTTAGGAGAAATTCAATTTTAAAGAAGTACCTACTTCAAGCTTAACTAACTTCATAAATGATAAAAGTAAAGTTTAATCTGTTGGTTGTCGGTTCTATATAGTTCTGAAAATGTTTCATTGACACATTTCTAGATTTTCCCCCATGTTTTCTAGCTAGTTAAGCTTATTAACAAATGCATACAATTTCCACACGTCGAAACGGAGCAACTCCAAGCTATGGGCAACTCCACCCATCAATAAAAAAAAATAGTGAAAAATTCTGAAATTATTTTCACATAACCGTAACTCGGTTGAGCGTTTTCCCAGCGGCAATCAAGGCGGCCAACTAATATCTCAGTTTAATTAAGAGAGTTGAGTGTAGCTAAGTCATGGTAGTGCTTGGATTAGGGGTAAAGCTTGTTAGGTGGTGTGTAGTGCGCGAATCGGGCAACGTGAGTGCACGCGGCTTCTGGCGGCAACATCAACGGTTGCATGCCACGCCAGCTGACAGCTGAACAAACGACAAACGATGGACAAGCGTAGCTGCAACTGGGGCAGCATTAGTTGGCGCCAGGTTGCACTGAAGCCAACAACTCAATTGCAATTACAATTACAGGTCACTTTCTGGATGACAATCGTCTGGAAGCCCATACGGTAGTCGGACAAGGTAAGCAAGCGTAACTCCTTTTAAGGTATTCCAACACATGTCAACTGTCTGCTTGCTCTGTTTTCTATTTTGGCCCTGCCACAGGTGGCCTAGGTCTGGGCTCTGGCAACACTGCCGCTGGCTCTGGCAACGCTGGCACAGGCGCCGGCAGCGGTGGACATGGCGCCAGCGCCGCAACGCATCATGGCAATCATGTCGCTCATCATCATAGCTCAGCGGTGGCAGCCGCCTCGGCGGCGCTGCTTGTCGTGCCACAGCCCATCAATGCTAGCAAGATGAGTGCAACGGGGCATGGTCCAGCTGGTGGCACTGCGGGCATTGGTGGTGTGGGCGGTCATATTGCAGGACATGCCACGGCCGGCACTGGCCGCAAGTATCAATGCAAAATGTGTCCACAGGTAAGTGAGAGACCAAATTGAATGCAATTTATTGCACATATAGTATATAATATATAGGGAGTTGTTGCTGTTGCATTTTATCCTTTTGTTGGTCGGAGTAACTTAAGGCTAAAGGTTTTACAGGTAAATTATGCAGAGCAAGCCGCAAGCGCAAACAAATTGTGCGCCACTTAACCCATGACCAAAAGGACAGAGATGTGTTGGCCAAAAGCGGCCACAGCTTTTGTTTACAATTTTCCACTTGATTTGTGCCTGCTAAAGTTTCAGATTTCAACAAGCCAGACCGACATCATGCGACAGTTTTTGTTTTTTTTTTTTGGCTACCCTGTACATATGCGGTCAAGAGTATTAAAGATTTGTGCAACGAATATAACAGTCGGAAACAGGGGTGGTATACCACATTTTTTTTTTGGGCTAATTTGTTATCATCATCACACCTAGCGGTTGAGTCCTAGATCTCAGAGGCCCTAAGAATTAATAGTAATAACAATATTTGTGGGAGAGCTGAACTGCGACTATAGTGCTTTCTCCCATCCCTAGAGTTGCTCAGCCCTAGAGTTGCTAGTCGGATGATATCGAGCATCAAGATTTTATATCCGCCAAATAGGGTTGTTCTCTTTCTAGCTAGAGCGTCACACTCCTGCTCAATCTCACAGAACCCACAGGTTTAAGATACCTGCACCGATGTTTCCTAAGTCTGCAATTTTTAACCGATTAGAAGATTTTCTTGACCTGTTTTAATTTGAGAAAACGATTAGCTTAAACGTAAGAACAAGAAACACCAAATTTCACTAAAAGATGCGCATTCTTCGTTTGCAGTTGAAGTTTCTTAGTTCATCTTCGTTACCCGGAACTTATTTGTATTGTAATAATGTAATTTTTTGGAAACTAGGGAACCTACTGCCCAATTTACTTCCCAACCCACTCTTGGCGTTTTCTGTTCATATCGCCTGTGTTTTCCTGTCACGGTTCATCCACCATCAAAATCTGCTGGGAAAAGGGACAATATGGAAGAATAAAATAGGAACTACGGCAAGTTTCGAAATGACCCTCTAAGGGAGCTAGCAAAAAAATTGGAACCCTGCTTACTTCCCAAATTGTCTGCGAAAAAAAGGTTACGCCAAATATCTAAACTTGTGCCAAAAAGGAGTGTTCCAGAAGACTATATAGAGAAATGTTTGCAGTGTATTCCACAGTCGTGCAGCGCCACAACTGAATTACATTTTTTTTTCTTTTTTGCTTGCCCCTCTTAATGGTTGCATGTAAAAGTTGCAGGTGTAGGCTACGCACTTGGCGGCATCTCCAGCGTCAGTTGTGGCGCTCCAACTATATGTTGTTTTTTTTTTACTTTCAGCTGACAATTCTGTTCAGATTTTCACTGTCATATTAATGACACTCCGGCTGAAGCGTTGGGCAGCAGATGGCAGCTGTCATTGGGCTCATCAAATTTTAATTAATCCGAACCGAAGGGCTTGATGCAATAAAAATAAGTGTGTGTGTGTGTTTGTGTGTAAGATTACTTGTTAATTGATCTCATTGTTAACGCTTAACTGGGTGTCGTGCGTTGCATGTGCCACTATTTAGGGTTAAGAGCTTAAGTTCAGTGATATGCGTGGGACACGTCTTTGGTGGCTGACCATGTGATGAAGCCCTGGAGCTGAGATTCGACAGAGCGTTTAATCGTTATAGTGCTTGAAGCTATATGGGGATGAAAAAGTATTTTGAATTGGGAATTATATTTTTATTTTAAGCTTTGTCGTTAAAATTGTAATACCTATATTTAATATCTTACAAATATCCACCACGCAAATGGATAGACTTGCTGTCAATGAAAACTTACAGGTAAAAAACTTGGTAAATAATTGAATGGACATTAGACGTCTAAATAGATTTCTTAAAAGTGTGCAAAATTCGAGGTTTGCTTTTTAAAATCATTCCATTAAAAGCAATCCATTATGTTTTGTTAAGCTTTCTATTTCAATTTCAAGCTTTCAATTTCAGTAAAATTCGACTAGTCAAAAAAGCAACAATTTTTTATTATAATATAGGGTGGGCCATCTGTTGGTTTGGTTGTTAAATACTCATTATTCGGATGCTCTTCGACATATGTCAAGTTCAAAACTACTCAGTTTTAGTCATGAATCTTTAAGCAACTAAACAACTAGTAACAGTGTCGTACTATTAAAATGGTCGTTCTGTCAAAAAACATAGTTGTGGCCAGTGCCGACGAGTCGCCGGGAAAACAACGACCACTTTTTAAATGCGAATCTGCATTTATACGCTTACAAGACTCAAATGTCGTAACAATTGAAGCCCAGAGACCATTATTAGCGTCGCTTATACGTTCAATGTATGGGAGAACAGTCAGATGAGTTTTCGTAAAACAAAAAGTCATTGAAAATTACGATGTTCGCGTACGGCCCAGTAGAACCAGCCGCAGCGGCGATATTATCTTTCATACATAAATGAGTAGTTTCAAACTTGCATTTTGTATATATATTTGCGCAATTTTGTTGGGAAATATACGAATAAAATGCAACTAATAAATAAACAAACAGATGGCCCACCCTATATAATAATTTTTTTTTTTTTTTTAAAAATGACAATGAAAAAAATATCTTATAAACTAAAGAAATTACTTGCTAGCACTTTTTTTTTTTGATCTCTCATGTCTAAGCAATGAAGCTGATGTATATAAAGAAGCTGCGAACATGTTCCAAAGATGCTCATTCCCCTTATTCGTGATATTTTGCACATATTCATACTTTTGTATTTTAAATAATCATTGCTGCTCGATTTCTGAACAGGCTAAAATTTTACATTGAATTAAAATTTTGTAAATTGGAAAGTTAAGTTAAGTTTTTTCAAGTAACACAGTTCCATTTGCTGATTAATGTTAGACTTTGTATAAAAGTCTCCATCTCATTTTTAGTTTAGCTTTCAATGAGACATTTCGCTATGTGATCCATCCGGTCTTCCCAACACTATTGTGTATACCCGAATCAATCCTACTGTATCCGTAATTAATGTTGACATTATGTCGGATAGTTGAATACTACATTATTTTCCCTTTTAATCGCAATGGGATTATTTCAGAAACCATGAAGTATACCATTGACAGAGCCTCCGATAAATGAAATGGGAAATGCATCGGTTTGGAACTTTTGTTTTCTAATCAAATTTAAACACACATTCAAATATTTTTACTTCTTCTAGACTTCTTTTGATTCTCCATGAAAGTAAGTCATTTAAGCGCGGCCTGGTTGATCATTGGAGTTTATACAACTTTGCAACAACATCATTAAATTACTAATTATGAATTATATTGAAAAATACTGTTGCAAATTCAATATGTAGGCTTGTTAGTTGACACACCATAGCTTTTTAAGCTATATCTCGACATTGAATACACATTGGCATCAATGTAAATATTACGTAGGAAAGAGAAAAGAAAGCGCTATAATCCACAATAAGCAAATCATTTGAAATTTATAAAAATAAGCATTTTACAGACAATTTTCAAAAGAGCTTGAAAACGACCACCAAAAAAAGAAGGCTTGTAAGTTGTCATACCTGAAAAAATCGCTGAAAATTTGAGAAAACTGAAGTAAAAAAGCATGATTGCTAAAATTTATGAAAATTTATTGATTTTAAATTTAACTGAGCATTAAATTGAATTTACAAAAGTAAGAAAAATTTAACTTTTCCGGGAAGCCAAAATTGTGTTTTTTGTGATCTGTTTTTCTTGCTCGACATACTAAAAATTAATTGTTACCGAAAATATTAAAAAAATATATCCGAAAATGCTTTTTTATTGAATTCTCATAAGGGATTTCGCCTGCCTATTACTGTGCCTTTTGAGTCTATCATTTTTGCGACTAGTATGTTTATTTATATGGAGTTCAACGGTTTCCAGGTTGAGGCGCAATATTTGATTATATTTTTAAATATTATAGAAAAAAACATAGTTTTAAGCAGTTCAAAGCTTAAAATTCATTTTTGAGCAATAGTTTCTCCATTGCAGGTTTTTTCGGCCTTCTACAATTTGACCCAGCCTATTTATATGGAGGTATACAATTTAAAATCCCAATTAACATAGCGCATTAGGTAAAAGTTTAATTATTCTAGATTATCTACAGATACAAACAGTTGGACCCTAATATTACATATCGGAAGCTTTCAGTACTACTACTTGTCTACTACTATTGTCTTTATATTAATTAATGTACAATTTTGTAAATATTAAAACAAACAACTATTACTGCTGTGGCTGCGGCTGCATCTACCTAAATTTGAGGTAGAAGCGTTTCGGTTTCTGGCAAAATTGAAAAAGTGTTCCGATTAGAGTAACTAATCGTAAATATACATAAAAATTCTAAAAAAAATATGAAATAATTTTTTCCGCTGTTATGTTTCAATTTAATATAGTCATTCATAGAAATTAAGAAAGTAGGAATTGGTTCCATAGTTTTCTTATAAAACATTCTGAAAGATATAGTTTGATTCCTAAAGCTTAAAATTTTTTTAAAGCGGAAAACATGCTTAGCTCTGAACAGCTGTAGCAACTAATTTGATTAAATATCGAATTAAATAAAAAAATAAATTATTTTATGATCTCTAGGAAATTCTGAATCAGAGATGCGGTTTCCCCGCGGCCGACTTTAACGCTTGGCATATTTTTGTAAGAAATTCTTTGAGGCACTGATTCTTGGAATCATTGACTTGCTTTGATTTGTTTTATATTGCTTGAGCTTTTTGCGATAAGTTGCCTCTCTTCCAAAACTCATCTTATATTTATTTTTGTTTTTGCTCAGTTCCACTTTGATTTCCGTACAGTTTTTATTAAAACGATATGAAAATTCGTTATCATCAGACGTCATCAGACGAACTAAAGGTAGTTCGTGCGCCCGCAACCCATTTCTTTACACCGAACCACTATCTACCATTTTTCAGGTTCCTACAATATCCGCATTGAAAACCTTTCTTTCTTGCTTTTTCGCATATCTATGTCATAGAGCGAAAGCTATAAAGATCTTATGGAAAACTTTCCTCAAAAACACTTAAAAAATATTTGCATCAGACTGTATTATCTAAACGGGTAGTACAGAGCAGTTTCAGTTTTATGTTTAGTCAAAAAAAAAAAACACGATCCTAATTTCTTTCAATCCGTAACTCACTCGAGTCTTAAACCATTATCTTAGCTGCAAAACAAAGATCAAAGTATATGAGAATAATGTGTATCGACTAGTTAGTATTTTTTTTTTTTTAAATGTAACTGCAAAATTGTATTAAAGTAGTTGTTGCCGCTGCTATTGTTGTTGCAATTTGCTTTATAGAAGAGCTGATAACGATTTGCTCATAGTTCATAGTGTGGTCCATTGGACGAATGATATACAGGCCAGTTATAGATGCGTAGATATGCCACACCCACATAGCCCACAATTTGCGGTTGACTAACAACATTTTCAGTGTTGATGAGCGAGTCCAACCAATACACGCACACATAAAAATATACGCACTAACCAACACTAAAAAAAAAAATGCCAACTGATGATGTTGATGACGCTGCTGAAAAGGCAACAACAACAATAGTGATGTGCATATGGGTTAGTGTCTATGGGTGTGTGTTTGGGTTGTGTGTATGTATATGTGTGTGAGCTGACCGCTCTTTGCTGCCAGCTGCCAGTGTTGTTGTTGTAAGCAAGGAAATGTTCATTTGTATGAGGCAAAGTGAAATAGCATGCCTAAAAGTATGCTACTACTTTTTGCTACTTTCCCAATTCTTTTTTAGTTACTTTTAGTGGCATGTGTGTGTGTGCCTAGGTGTAAGTGTATGTATGTGTAACTATGTGGGTGTATGGCAAAATTTGTAATTCTTTTTGGCACACTCACACACACACACACACACATACACCTACACATACAACGCTACAGAAAAATTAGTGCGTTTCTACGCTTCAGAGTTGCTGCTTCATGCATTCTACTCTTTTAATTACCCACACTTTTTTTTAGTGTTGGCTACAGCCGACCATCAGCGAAGCTGCTGGGCTTTTCCTTTAGTTGTTGTACAATACTGGTCCGTTCTTGTAGCCGTCGTTGTTGTTGTTGTTAGTGCGGGACTGTGTTGCCAATGCAGCTTCAATAGGAATTACTACACTTGGCGCTCACATCTTGTTGCAGACCAACAGCAGCAGCAACAACAACAACAACTACACTGAGTGCTATATGTGCCTGCACATGTGAGCGTGCATATATATATATGTGTACATGACTGTACATTCAGCCAGCCTATCATGTTAGTGTGTTGCAGTTTCTGTTTCCTTTTTTTTACAGCTGGGTCGCAACTACTCGTACTTTTTTTTTTGGGTAAAAACTTTTTGCAACACTGTTTTTTATTTTTTTTAGGTGTTGCCCGAAAAAATTATATGCTCTTTTTGGGCGCATGTCAGTCGCTTGTTTCAATTGGTGCTCGTCTTTTACTTATTTTTTTTTTTGTCCGCACTGTACAACATTAAAAAAATAAATTATTTTAAAATAATTTGCTACACAAAATAAGAATAAAACGCATTTATTGCAATAATTCTGTGAATTTTCTTTATTACTAAAATAAAGGTAGAGGGCAGTCTGAAAAGTAACTGGGGAAGAAGTGAAAATTTTTTGTAGATAAACAAACCATTTCATTTCTCAAAATAATATTCTATTAGGTTATAATTTATTCCAAAACAAGAATTAGGCATATTTTTTGATTTATTTATTTTTGTGTTATATACCACATGAAATACATTTTTATATATAATTTTATAACTACAAGTAGTTACTACTAACTATCTTGACAGTTTAATACAGTTTTTTATAAGAGCAGAAAAAACAAAGGTTTCTATATACACATTATTTACAAAAAAAAAAATCGTAAATTTAGGACATCTTAAGTCTCTTTCAAAGGAGCTACATATGGGAACCTTATAGGAGAGGGATAGACTTTGGGAAAGAGCAGCTATTCCATTTCCTAACATTTGTCAAACTGATCGTAAGACCAGAAGATTTCTGTCCAATATTTAAACCAGGTATTTTTGAGCAGGCTCATGCTTCAGAATGCAGCCCAGCATCACAACACCTTAGCATGGCCGACCACATGACATATAAAACTAGTAGGAACATTTTGCAGTTTATAGGGTTGCATTTTTTTTTTTTAAATTTGTGCATCAAGGATGCAAAGCAGTGGCAAATCGAGATTCAAGGTGATTTCAAGTAAAATATAAAAACTACCAATTATTCTCTGTTCACCACCCCAAAAACAAAAGATGCTGTCTATGCAAACTTTGACCGTTTGAACATGGACTTGGGGCGAATTTTCCAGAACTCTTCCATAGTAGAAATTCAATTTGTTTCAATTGCAGGAGCACACAAATCTCGGAATCAGAAATTCCTCAGTTTCGAGCTTTTCTTGGCGGATCGTCGCTTGAAACACATTGCCCCAGAGTTTTCTCATAAGTTTTTTATTTATTACACTTGAAATGAGCGTCAAATGGTTCCCAGAACTTGGAATAATATTTTAAGGTTCTTGTACTGCCTTTTTTTAAGGTAATCAATATTATTTCGGTATTCACAAAATCAGTTAACATCACTTTCTTGGCAAAGATACTCTTGTTGTTTTTTTTTCATATCGACTGCTTCAACTATTTTTTGGTCTTTGATGTGCTCTGATAACCCTATGATCCTCATAGGAGTGATAGTATTTAATATATATGTGCTCTGATGGATCGAAGATTTAAGTTACAATACGGCGCAACAAATTTTCCTTATAACGACTATATATCAGCAAAAACTTTTACAAAATTACGTTTTCTCTGAGAAATCTGTGTAATCTGGCAGACAGCTTCCTTATATCCAAGTGTCGGCAATATATGGCATAAGCAATCTCCCACATCTTTATTTAGCTTTCATCTAAAACCATTTCTTAGATTTTGTCAACTATTTCTGTGGTAGTGACTTTTCTTGGCCGGCCTGGGCGGTCAACACCAAAAACTATCTGTAGAGAGGTTATTTAAAAGGTTCAAAGCGTTCATGAACAAGGTCTAATTCGTTTTTAAACTTATCCAAACCATAGACGATGCGACTGGTTGTACAACTTGGCTGCTTATTGAGTTATTTTGATTTGTCGTACCACCCTACAAAACCTGCTCGCTCAGCTTGGATATTGTTTTTGTTCCTTCTTAAAACCAAAAATCGTTAGACTGTTATAACATAACATTCATTCATCATTCACATGATTCTCTATTTTTACATCGCTAATCCTCTTTCGTTGGTATATATTGCTAACGAAAATATAAACGTAATGTTTCTTCACTTGGTTTCTTAGCTAGGGCGATAACTTTTCGGCCCGCCCTCGTAATATACCTTTCGGATAAGGTATATCATAAATATAATTAATTTTTCACTTGTTCTCTGCACTATTTTATTAAATTAAATTGCTAAATGGAAAAAATTGTAACTATCTTTTTGACATAAATACAGAAGTATATTTTTTAGCGAATATTTTTTAGCCAGTTAATTTATTTGCAACTCAAAGGGCAAATATTATTAAAAATAAGTTTTATTTACATATTCATACATATTCAAATTGGGAATTAATAATATGAGCTTTAAAAAACAAAATATGAATAAATTTTTGAAAGTGGTTTATAAAAAATATTCAATTTTCAAATATTCAGTTTTGATTATTATTTTTTTTAGAATATATCAATGAAAATTCCAAAATATTTAAAAGTTGCGACAAACTTAATAAACTCCAAACTTTTATTATATATTTATTATTTTTCTTTATAAAGTAGTATGATTTAATATTTTGTATATAATTTTTATTTAGCTTGTGCAAAATTTTTAATGAATTTGCCTTAAAAAAAAATAAGCGAAAAGAGCTTTGTTCCTGACTTCCCATGGCTGCAGCGTTTTTTTTTTTTTCTTTTCTACACCAACTAAACCGAATATGAATTTATAGTTTTAAATCTTTTCATAAGATATGATAGAATCTCCCGTAGTTGTGCATTTCTTTTTTTATTTATTTGTTATTAATTTGTACAAGCCTCAGGGGTGGCTGTTAAATTAATTTTTGTCTTTATTAAAATCAGGGACCGCAAATAAGAGTTAGGGCGATGAAAAAAATCAAAGCGAAAAAATTTGTTTATATGAAAGCGCAAACAGCAGTATATAATTTTTTTTGAAAATTCCTTAGCTTTTTATTACTTTATTTATTGCAAATATTTGTCGCATAAGTTACTTTAAATGGTTTTTAGCACATATAGATAAGCTGAATTGGGCTTTCTAGTAAAACCCTGGGTGTAGATATAATGAAGTGTTGGAAAGAAAAGAATTCATTTATACTCGGCTATAAATATCCGTATTCGGTTTCCGGAGCACGGCTGATTAAAAGGGCCACGGTCCTTGGTTAAAATAAACAAGTTTAAGTTTAAAGTAATTGTACTGCTATCTTTTGCTGAAAGTATTCTTACTTAGTCAGTCTTCGAGGGGAAGTTGGCATTTGATGTTTGATGCATCTGTTATTAAGGGACTGGGGACTGCTCCCATAAATTTCTTTGCCAGGCTATTAGCCCATCATCAGTTTCACCAAACGCGATGCAAGGTCAAATTACTGACCTAGTATTCACTTTCAGAAATAAGAAGTCTACCAGGTAGACGCTAAGATCTACTAATTTACAGCGAAGTAAGAGGGTGTTTTATAGACTTCTAACGGCCGGTTTGAATGACAAAATAGGTTCTTACTACTACTACAACTTATATTCTTGACGCGCTCCGGGTATAGTTGCCCTTTCGCATTTCTTCTTCAATTGTACGCCTGAATGTCCTAGCACCCTGGGACGTCTAGACACTTGTGGGTTCCAGCGGAGAGCCTGTCGGGCGATGTTATTATTTAGTCGTCTGTGTGTTGTTCCATCTTGTGGTTGCTCAATGCGTGTCAATAAATCATTGTTCAAAATTCGTTGGGGCCGCAGAATTCTTCTTAGACACCAAATTACAAACACCTGAATCCGAGATTTTATGCTGAACGTTTCTTTCTAGGATTCGCACCCATAAAAAAAGGACAGACTTTACGTTTAAGTTGAATATGCAAAGTTTCGTTTTGGTGTTAAGTTGACTAGAACTCCATATGGGACACAATGCACAATGGGCCCGCGTGACCAGATTTTGGCCAAAAGCCCTCCAGACGAAATTCAAAATTTGGACACAATGACAATTTAATATGATTTTACACATATTAATGTATCCTGTGAAAAAAAGAGATATTAAATTTTAATTACTGGTTCTTAATTAATTAGCCATCAAAGTTGGCATTTTGTATTTTTTTAACACTCGCGATAACTTACAGAAAAAAAAAATTGCATTTACCAAGATACATGCAGCTACGAAATCTTCATTCACTTTGTTCTTCATAAATGTTTCTTCAGAGAAAAAATAAAATTGAGCTTAAAAACTTTTTGGTTTTAAATATATTCGAGTTGTTATAAAGATTTTGTAGGTTTTTTATCATTTGGCTACTTTGCTTTAAGGGTGCCTCCGACTACCACTCGATATTTGATCGAAAAAAATCTTATAAATTTCTTCACATGTTTTACAACAAAATGTAATTCCTCCCGATTTTCGGAAATTGAATTTTGTATCTAAAAGTTGAATATTAAAAATGTACAATTTGAAAATTTTATAGCATACTTACAAAGGCGCAAATCAAAAATTGTAAAATTGATCAATTTTGAAGAAAAAACCTAAAATTCGCTTGGAAAGCTGAAACTATTTGGGGCTATAACTTCAAAAACATTCAATATTTTTCGATGTATGAGGAGATCATATCTACCTCTGTGTGAAATATGGTCAATTTACAATAAACCGTTTTTTTTTTAAATTAAGTTAAACATTTTTTTTTAAATTTTTTCCAATTTTGGTTTAGATTATCTATATCTTAAAAAAATCTGAGGAGGCTCAAACTTAAATAGTAAAAAATAGCTCAATCCTTTACGAACACATGTGTAAAATTTTATCGCTCTAAAAAAATTATTATGGAAATGCCAGGGTTTTGGCCAAAATATGAGAATCTGAGCCCATAGTGCAATGGTGCGAACGCATAACTCACTTTCCAAATACGTGATTGGACATCCTCGTCCGCACCGCTTCTGTTAGTTACCACACTGCCCAGATACGCAAAGGATTGAACGCTTTCAATCCTTTCATTCTTTAATGTGATGTCGGTATCCATAGTAGCACCGTATCCGCTGCACATAATTTTCGTTTTTGATTTATTAATTTCTAGTCCAAGTTTACGCGAGCAGTTGTTAATTCTATAGAGATTGAATATCGGAGCACTTATAAATATAGATGATCTGCGTATTTAAGGTCTTCCAACTGATTAAACGGGCTCCATTGTATGCCTTTGCGCCCCGTGAGTGAAGATCTGAGTACATCGTCTAAAGTCAACACGAATAGTAAAGGCGATAGCACGCATCCTTGCCTAGCTCCAGTTTTAATTGAAAATGGATCAGAAAGTAGACCAGAATGGCTGACCCTACAGATGAAATTAATGTACGTGGCTTTGATATGGTTGATAATGAGTAAAATGGTTCACAGAAAAGGACGCTTCAGGCTATCAAAGGCTAGATTTAGCATTCAAACTCGTTGCATTACTCAAAGATGATGCAAACTGTGTTTATCACTTCTGTACAGAAGCGGTTTTGTCGAAAGCCGAATTGGTTTCCCCGAAGCGTACCATCCTTAGCAAGAGAGATGCGGTTCATAATCAGCGACGTTAAAATGTAACTCGGAACCGAGAGAAGTGCTACTCCTCTATAATTGTTGAAGTCTGAGTCGTCAGCTTTTTTTGGGAATCTTAACAAGGATCCCTTCGTTCCAGCTTCTCGGAGGTGTTTCAGTTCTCCATATCTCTTGTAAGATGGGTAACCAGATATTCGCTGTTGATTCAGGATCACACTTTTAAAACTCAGCATGGATATTATCACTGCCAGGGGCTTCGTTGTTCTTAAGTGTCCTAATAATAGATAGAATTTCGTTTTTCGTCGGCGGACCAATGTTAATACCATGGAAGATAGGTGGCAGTTCGAACTCTTCTAAGCACAATGGATTGTAAGGAACTTAGCAAAAATGCTCAGCCCAACGTCGTAGTTGCTCGTCTTTAATTGTGAGAAGGCGTCCATCTTTCGACCGAATTGGTTTTTCGTTACAACACCTTGATCCCGATAGTTCTCTCGTGATGGAATACAGATTTCTAATGTCGTGCATGCGGTCAGCCCATTTTCACTTATCTCGCCTAGCTGATATTTTAATTTGATTTGAGAGAAACTTGTATTGATCGGTACGTAGCTTCTTAAGTCCACGTAATTTAAACTGAAATTTTTAAATATTCTCAGATTCTATTATCGGGTTTGGCCGTAAAACTAAAATAAATAAATTAATATAATTCAAAATATTCCTTTTGTCAGAATATTACGGGGCCTTAGTATCCACTCGCTGCATCAGCTTGTGTGCTTGTTTATCTGGAGGTCAACGGTCTCCATTCTGAGGAGCGATTGGAGCAAGCCGCCATTTTCTAGATTTGGATGGCTCACCTCCGGGTAGGTACCACCACCATATTGTATAAGACAGTCTTGCAGAGTAGTGTGAGGCGTCTGCGGTGGTTCAAGTGCCAGTACATTTTAGACATTTTCAGTCGGAAACTTCATTCAGTTTTTTTTAGATATGGTCTAAACATTATACGGCTGTCTTGCCTTATTGCCGGTGACTTCTTTTTCTTCAACGTGTACTGCATAGCGCATAGATGGGTTCAGGGCAAAGTTGAGCCTCGCTCTTAAGCTGGTGGATGTATTCCTGAATCACAGCTGCTACTTCAGACTCACATGAGCCAGTTTTCCGTCCTCCACAACCTGTGTTAACTAGTGGTAGGGATATCCGCCGTACATAAGTCATACAGAAACGGGGATAGAACGCTCTTCTGTGGGACTCCACCTCTCATTATTCTAGACAAAGATAGGACATCTTTCGTTTTTACGTGGAATTTTCAGCCACTTAGTTTTATACTGAGCTAGTTGTACTGAGAATGTAGCTGAAGTAGAATCTTGATTTTTGCTAGAAGACCATCTAAATAGACTTTGTCAAATGCCTGTATGACATCAACGAAAGCTCCATAGGAGCTTAGAAACTCGATGCACCTGCTCAATTTTGCCGCAGTGTTTGGTCAGGCTATCACAATCAATCTGTCCTAACGCTTGCTTCAGGTGGGCAGAAGAGTAGTTGACGTTCCGACTCATTGTCGCTCTTCTCTTTGACATTTGGGCGATTACCCAGATATTCCTCCACCTTTTTTTTAATTTCAAACTTGCATACGCATAATATTCGGTTCATAATCATAAAAAGCTTTAAAACATAACAATAGAGAAAACAAATATATTTAACATGGCAATTGAGTCCATACATTATTTTTATTTGTTTTTTTTTTGCAGAAACTTCATTTTTTTTTTCTATTCTACTTCTAAACATTTTCAATAGAAGTAGTGCAGCTCAACATTAGCTACTATACTTATAAATCTATTAAAAATAAACAATCAAATTTTTCAAATAGCTGAAATACGAATCGAGACATATTTTATATGCAATTCAAATTCAATTTAATGGAAAAAATCGATTAAAACCTAGAAAAAGGGTTATTTAACAAGTAGCTTGTATGTTTGCATACGAATTTTTAACGAAATATTTGCAATAAATTATAAAAAAAGAGATATGTGTGGGCGTTTCAGCAAATGAAAAATGTTATTCAGGCTCAAGCACACAAACACACATTTACATAGAATTACAAAATACACCTAGAAAAAAAAGCACATATACAGGGTGATTTTTTTAACGTTTGGTTTTTAAATTTAAGAAAAAAACAACGAAAATGTGCAAAAATTTATGACAATTTTATTTGAGGTTGCAAATCAATCTTTGCCATTTTCTTTTTAAAGATTACTTCATGTAAATGTTGACCCGACTACGCTTCAAATGGTCCATCCGGAAAGTCCAATTTTGGCATACTTTTTCCTACATATCGGCTGGATCTCACGAATAACAGCAGTTATGTTGCTGGCTTGTCTGTATAGACAAGTGACTGAACATATCCCCACAAAAAATAATCGAGCGGTGTCAAATCGCACGATCTAGGATCACAGGCCCAAAACGTGAGATGAAATGCTCTCCAAATTCATCTCGCAATATGCCCATTGTTTCGCCTGTGTGTCGCCAAATGTCGACCAGGTGTAGCTCTGCCAAAAAAAATAGTTGAAAATCATCGAACGGTAGCGAGCTCCATTGACCGTAATTATCTTTGAAAAAGTACGGTCCAATAATTCCACCGGTCCATAAAACACACCAAACAGTACATTTTTGTGGATGCTTTGGCAGCTCTTGCAATGCTTTTGGTTGCTCTTCACTCCAAATACAGCAATTTTGGTTAATGACGTAGCCATTCAACCAGAAATGCACTTCATCGCTGAAGACAGTTCTTCGATAAAAAAACGGATCTTCATCGAGCATTGCCAAAGCGCATTCAGCGAACACGCGACGTTGTGGAAGATCGCCACAGTTCTTGCATCAGTTGTATTTGGTATGGTTTTAAACCAAGATCCTTGAGTAAAATGTTCCATGTAGTCGAATAACACATACCCAACTGCTGCGAACAACGCCAAATAGTCATTTCAAGGTCTTCATTAACACTGGCTGCTACAGCAGCAATATTCTCTTCATTACGCACTCTTCGTAGACGATTTGGTGGTTGAAGGTCAAATAAAGCAAAATTGGTGCGAAATTTGGTCACAAGAGATTCAGTAGAGATTGTTCAGAAGGTCGATTATGACGCAGTGCTCTAAACAGATTTTTTACTGAGCACGATTTTTGGTAATAAAATTCAATATTTTGTAAACATTGTTTGGGCGTAAGTCTTTCCATGATGAAATGGCAATGCTAACTGAGTATTTTTGACTTTGACATCACGCGTGAGCTGTCAGAACAATCAGGCTGAAAAACAAAATAGCGAAAAAATCACCCTTTATATGAATGTACAAAAATAAGCATAAAAGCATGCTAAATTTTTTGCACCATTTTATTATTAGCACACGCATAGTGGCTGCGTGCTTGTGTGTGTGTGTGTGCGTAGCATTAAATATGGCAGCCTTTTAGGCGCGCTGCAACGCCCCTCATACGCTTTATAGTTTTGTTATTTTATTTTTAAAAGCAATTTTTTAGTTTTATTTGAGCGCGCTTTTTATCATATAAGTTTTATTTGCTTTTATGCTGCACTTTGCAACACTTTTTTTGTATTATTATTTTGTTGTATAGAGACTAACACTATTACACGCTGCACGCTTCGCCACGCAGCACACAGACACATGCGCGCACATTCACCCACACATAAAAAGCAAAATGGCCGGCGAAGGGGCAAGCTCATACTATCAATTAGTGAAATTACATGCGAAAAACGAGCGAAAAATGTTTGCCTGCAAAAAAAGGCAAAAAAGAAAAAAAAACAATAAAAATAGAAAAATTACAAAAATTTTCTGCACACACACACACACACACATGTGGCTGCATGTGGTTTTTATATATGCATGCCACATATAGCTTTATATGTGCGTGTGCTCTATGTTATTCCCCTCATTTAATTAACAATAAAAATAGGCTAAAAAGTCTAAAAAAAGTAAAACTGCATGCGATTATGCATACATACAAATGCATGCTCATGCGTCGCACACACTGACACACATACACACACACTTGCATATATTTCAAACGTGCCATTTGTTAAACATTTTTAACACTCTTCACACTGCGCCTCCAAGTAGGCAACGCTTTCGGTCAAATTGTGCATTTTACGCTCAACCCATGCAATTCTCACGCACACACAGAAATGCAGTCGCGCTCAAACACACACGCACACATTGACAACATGACGCCGGCTCTCACAGTCGAGCATTAAAATTTGATCCGATATAATGCATGAATTATGTAAACTATTTTTATTTTTGTTTTGCTTTGCATTTTTTGATTTTTTTTTTGTTTGTGATTTTTTTTTTTTCTTTGCACCCTGCTTGATTTATTTTTATTTTGTTTTGTACCTTTTTTTGTCGCTACAGTGGCGTTGCTTGCAGGGTACTTAAGGGATAATTTTGTCAGGAGTTTATTTCAAAGGAGGTTTGCACTTTTGAAGCCTCAAATATAACAGAGTATCATTGGAATTTTGCTGGTACGGTGCGCTTCATTGTCTGAATATTTTATTCGGATTCGTTTTGAAACCGAATGTTTGGTGCTTCCTATTTCACGTGGTTTGAAACCGAATCTCATACATATCATATACGAACACATGACGATAAATGTGACAGGGTTCCCGCTCGTGTTTAATTTCAATAAATATTGTTGGTTTTTTCGTTTTCCGGTGCACGGCTGAATAACTCCTTGGAATTTTTTTGATTTTGATATTTTATAACATATTTTGAAAGTCACATTAAATAATCACGTCTCAAAATTATCTTCTACAACTCACCCTTCACGAGACTTAGTATTCTGAGTGCAATGCCGATGATAGCAGAATAATAGTCCATGAAGTGGCTGAGTCCATTGTTATCTCAACTGAGCGGGTGCATCATGTTGACATGACATGATTGTTGACATCTGGCCATCCCATCTTCAGATCTAATATCTAGCGACGATTCTCTGTCTCCAAACCAAAAGAAGAAGAGAAGAAGACAGGTTGAAGATTTAGGTCGATTGAAAAGATGATCAGGTGACCTTTCGATCAATAGCAACGTTGAAGCTGCAATATACGTCGATGACACTAGAAGTATATCCAAATGCGGGAATCTGGCTGACACAGCCAGCTATTTGTAGAATTTTTTGTAAGCAATCAAAAACCAGGCCAAGTAACATTTACATTGAGATGTGCTGAAGAAGAAAAACTAAATAAAACCTAAAGAATAAAATCTAAAAAAGTCCAACTCAAACCCTACATTAGGAAAATGTACTGGTACTGGTCTCAATTCTGCTTCGAAAATTGAATTCGCCTATAAAAAGCCATTTTAAAGCAAAAAGGGTAGGGAATTACATAAAACATCGAAGTCCTCCAAAGATATAAATCATGCACGCTTAGAAATTGGCATCCTGGAACGTCAACAGCATTTAGAAACAACATTCATTAAGAAACGATCTTTAAGATATTTGAAACAAAAGAATTTCTATGAAAGCTGAATAGCGATAAATTTATTATATAATAGCACAGATTGGTTACCGGGTCTGGTGACAACCGCCGGTGTAAAAGGAAAGTCCATAACTAACGAATATCCATACGCAAGTGCCAAAAACATCACCTTTTAACATCACCAACGAATGGGTCTCAGCGACGACATGATCCAGGATCGGAATGCCTGCAGACAAACGCTGAGATCGCATACCCACACCTCAGGAGGAGCATAAGTGAATCCGAAAAGAGGTAAACAAGGGTTTGGGAGAAGAAGAAGCACAGATACGAAATAAAAATATTGCTTATGCTAGATCTTCCTTAAAGATTCTACTTTAGAGATAATTAGAACTAAATGCTTACTGGAGCACACCCTATACTGCTAGTATTGTTAAGATTTTACAAAATCTATTGAGTATCCTCTCGACAGATTGATTTATCGAGCTAAAAGAAAGCAAGCTAAAGGGAAATTTTTATTTTTAAGTGTCTTTTATCAAACTGCCCTCGTACCATATGAAAAATAATTTTCATTACGTTCCTATCGCAAAAACCTGACTACGTCACTGCGTCCCTATATTGGTATTCGTATTGCCCCTACGTACGCGCATTGTCGGTGCGTTTGTATCTGTGTGTGTATGTGGGTGTGTATCTGTGTGTGTGAGTGGCCTTTGGCATTAGCATTTGGTTAACGTGTCGCCCTTTTGGCCACATCTCATTTTATTGCAACTTTTTAGCGGTTAGCAACGAGCCGCCCATTGAATTTTATTTGGTTACTTCTTCGCACTCATTGCTGTCTATAACGCGCTCTATTTCTCTCTCACTCTTTCTCTCTCTGTTACTTTTTTAATGTTTATTTTTAATTTTATTAAATTTCACCAACACACACACTCACACATACACATAAGCCTATATATGCACTTTACAAGTGCATTCAAGTGTTTTGTTTTGTTTTGCGTGTTTTTTGCATTTTATGGAAATTTTTTTTTTTTTGTTATATTGGCTAAATTGTTTTTAATGCGCATATCTAGTTTTTATTTTTAGACTGAACGCGCAACATCTTATTTATTTATTTACTATTGTAGTAGTTGCGTATTAATATTTTACTTTTAACTTGCGCTTGATATTAACATAAATAAACATGAACAATTTTTGTAATGTTTTCATTAATAGATACGAATTAATTAAGAGTAAATAATAAAACAATATTTTTTAGTAAAAAAAACATGAATTAAGTCAATTCCCCCAATCCTGAGTGATAAACGTATTTAATTTCAAATTTACCTGAATATATTACGTTACATATATGTGCATGAACAAAGGGTCTCTGTTACCCCTCGTCAATAGCCAATTATACTATTGAAAGAAGGGAATAAACAATTTGGGAAAACAGATTTGGAAAAATAATCATAATCATAATCAATGTGAGTACTTAGTCCAAAAATTTCAGCATCGTATTTCGAATGAGTCGCAAACAGCATTCATATTATTGCATTTTTGTTTTAGTATCTTCGTTTCGCTTATAAATCAAGTTTTTTGAATTTCAAAGTTTGAACAACAAATTTGAAAAATAAAACTAGGCCAACAAAAATAAATGTTGAGCGGAAAAAGATTTTTATATGTATTATGGAGTGATAACAAATGAATAAAAGTGTAGCTTCGTAATCCGATTTCGTTTAAATAAGTGCGAAAATCAAAACAGTTGGGAAAGATTTGCTTAATATAATACATATAAGCTTATATTTACCAATCTGCTTTATTTGCAATAAATATAGGGGAAGGCTTGTAAGTTCACACAGCTTGTTAGTTGGCACACCTGGTCGATTTTGATGTTCAAGCAATGAAAATACCAAAATTCCACCTGTCTTCGATGGCAAATACGCCGTAAACAATTTTAATGTGTTTTTGATGCGAACAGACTCAAAAACGCAGTGTGTGTGTGACAAAATATAAAAATTGTTTTTAAAGAAATCGGAAAATAAAAAACATTATTTTTGATTGCGCTCAAAAAGTGATCAAATCAAAATAAAAAAAAATGTGGTACAGTCGAGGCGGTGCCCGACAGTGGAATACCCTGTACCTTTTGTGTCAAAAAAATTTTTCCTGCATATTCCATCTAAGAACTTTCCAATTGGAATTTATTTTTTTTTGGTGAAAATCGATATTTATACCTATAAGTTCCCTAAATTTTTACCCATTTTGATGAAACTCGAATGTTACAACAAAGAACTTATTTCAAGTATACGGGGTAAGTTTCACGTTGGTATGTTGAGGGGTGTGGGAGAAAACACGGTAAATGGATTGCGGGGGGTGGGGGGACCGCATCGATAAAATTTGGATGTGGATTTGTTCATTAGAGCCACATGAATGAGCTTACCAAAAATTGTGATTCTAGGTCACTTGTAGCCATAATTGCGTAGAGTCAAATATTGACGCAGTTTATTGGCAAGGGGAGGTGAAATTTGCACATTTTTGACTATAACTTCTGTTGTATTTGTCCGATTTTGTTCATTTTTTACACATAGATGCATGTAGCTACAACGCATCGCTCTGTTAAATTTCAGGTGAAAATACTTAACGGTGTGGCTAAAAACCGCGAAACTCTACTGCGGGGGAACGGGGGAAGATATTGACATGATTCAACAAACTTCATCTGCTTAGGAAATATGCGCACCAGCTGGTAAAGTTTCGTGTCTCTAGCTCTTATAGTCTCTGTGATCTAGGCGTTCATACGGACGGACGGACGGACGGACGGACGGACGGACGGACGGACGGACGGACATGGCTCAATCGCTACCCGAGGTTATGATAAGCATTTTGGTATAAAGGACTTGGGGTCTGCCACGCCTCCTTCTGTCCGTTACATACATTGCACAAACCTAGTATACCCTTTGTACCTATAGGTACAGGGTATAATCAAGGAAAATATATGTGCTGCAAGTGAAATTCAATGAACTTTCATAATCAAAAAAGGTTTTCGGACATACAGTGAATAGACAAATTTTTTTCAATGCATTCCACAGGTTAGGTTAGGTTGAACCGGTTGACCCCTGGGGGTAGTCACATATAGACTGGGTAGTGCTTAGTGGTGCCGGAAGGTGCGGCTGGTGTACAAAGCACGCTAGTCGTCAAGTATGTGCGTGTGCTTGGCAAACGCCAGAAGCCTTTGAGGTGCCCTATCGGCTGCCTCTTCCAGTGAGGTAAGCCATGGTTTTCCTAGATATTTGAGCCTCGATGTACAGAGGGCAGGGCAGCTGCATATGAGGTGCTCCAGAGTCTCTTTGACGTCTGTCTCCCTACATTTTCGCATTCATCGTTGTTGGTAATGCCAAGCTTCTTAGCGTGGGTTGCTGTCAGGCAATGACCAGTGAGTATGCCCGCTATAAGCCTACAATCTCTTCTTGGGAGTTGGAGAGTATACTGGGCTAATTTGCTGTTTATTCTCTTGCACATTGTGCGAGCCGTTCTGCAGTTCGTTGCATTTCAATTTGGCTTCACAAATGTAAGTTGTCACACCTTTTGGCTTATAAGTTGTCACACATCTATTTTCGTTTTTTTACATTGCTATGTTATTTATATGACAGTTTTATTGTGTGGAATTGTCATTTACTAATTTGAATTGTTTTTAGTGCATTTTTCTCCCATTTTCGGATATATTTTTTTAATATTTTCGGTAACAATTAATTTTTAGTATGTCGAGCAAGAAAAACCGATCACAAAAAAACACAATTTTGACTTCTCGGAAAAGTTAAATTTTTCTTACTTTTGTAAATTCAATTTAATGCTCAGTTAAATTTAAAATCAATAAATTTTCATAAATTTTAGCAATCATGCGTTTTTATTTCAGTTTTCTCCAATTTTCAGCGATTTTTGCAGGTATGACAACTTACAAGCCTTTTTTTTTTTGGTGGTCATTTTCAAGCTCTTTTGAAAATTGTCTGTAAAATGCTTATTTTTATAAATTTCAAATGATTTGCTTATTGTGGATTATAGCTCATTCTTTTCTCTTTCCAACGGTATATTTACCTTGATGCCAATGTGTATTCAATGTCGAGATATAGCCAAAAATTTTATAGTTTCCCAACTTCCAAGCCTTTCCCCTACTTAGGTCACGCAAAGCATAAAAGGTAGAAAGGTGGGCCTAGTATAAATACTGATTTGCAGCCGTGCTTATAAGTCTATTGACCCTCGCCGATTTATTCAAATCGTTAGCAATTAAATATATTATAAATTATTATTAAAGCTACCTTTAAAATTAGATACTGCTTACCGATTCTACCAAAAAAAAAAGCTTAAGGCAGTAAAACATAAAATAAAAATGTATTGCAATGTATCCTAGTATTAAAAGACACCTCTTGCATATGTTAAGTATGTTAGGTGGTCACACTGGGGATATACCAACTATGGTATACCTTGTACACTGCTACTGCTAGTTTTCATGTTTTTTTAAAATAATTTAAAACTTTTTTACAAACTTGTAAAACATATGGAACAAATTTTTGTGACCAAAATCTAATGAAGAATTTATATGTTTATATTCATATAAGACTAAATACTGATTTTTTTATCTGCTGTTTATTGACAAACGGATTGAAAAATTTGTGTTTTTTTTTAATATTTTAACAAATTAAATCTAGTATTTAGTACTAAACTTAATGTAAATTTAACGAGCACTAGCTACTGGGTACTTTGACTCGAAGATTTAAAAAAATAGTTAGTTTAAAGTTAAGCTTATTGGCGAAAGAGAATTTCTATATAACTTTTAAGACTGTAGTTTAAAAATATAAAAATATTAAAAATAAAAAAATTAAATTGCCTTGATTGGGAATCGAAGCTTGGTCACCCAGTCGTCGCCATGTTGAGGTTTGAGCCCGACACTCGAGCAACTGAGCTACCCTTACGTACAGTTTTGTCACCGATGCGATCGATTTGAACTCCCACCTCTAGAATAATTTATTGGGATTATCTCTGGTATTTATGATGCTATTATAACAAGGTTTGGTTCTTAATTAAACAATTGTAGAAAATATAGCGCTTTTAAATTATTTTGGGCGGAAGAAAAAAAAAATAAACGACATGTCTGGTTATATAAGGAGTTCAAATCCCAAGCTGGATTATACTAGATCTTATAGTCTCTAAGAACCAGGCGTTTAGAAAAACGGAGAAGCGGACGTTTATGTGTGCATGAACTTTTTTTTCCTCCTGACCATATTAGAGGCAATTTTCGGTGATATCCGGCGTCTCTTTCTCTAAGTTTCATATATTTACATACTCCTTCGTGAGTAAGCTTAAAAATTATTTTGAGCAATGGTTAACTCGACATAATTTATTTCGAAAACTATACAAAGGTATAGTAAGTAGCTAATTGATCGAACTTTACGAGCCTTGAATAAAACTGTATAAACATTTTTTTTTTTAAATTTTTACATTTACTTATGAAATAGAATTTTTTTCAAAACTCTGTTAAAAACTACGAAAAATGTCAAATAAATGCATAAATAGCGACCAAAACATAAATTTGACAAAAATATGTTTTAAATATAATTAATGGGTAAATCAATTACACTAGTTTAAAAATTTAAGGTTCATCTAGTGAACCTTCCTAAAAAAGTGTTTTTTAGGGTAATTTAGGGTCGAGAAACACGAAAATGGCAACTTTTTTTTTCTTAAGAACCGTGTTCGAGATATTTTCGAAAAACATGTTTTTGGGCACTTTTTTCAGTTATTCTTCAATATCTCGTGAACAAAATCACTGGAATGAGCACATCAATCTAATCGTCTTTCATGTCGATACAAAATTTTGTTCACGTGATATTGAGGAATAACTGAAAAAAGTGCCCAAAAACATGTTTTTCGAAAATATCTCGAAAACGGTGCTTAAGAAAAAATAATGGTTGCCATTTTCGTGTTTCTCAACAACTCGAATGGATTTTTCAAAATATTTTTAAATCCGTTTCATGAAAAAATTTTTTGACTTCATTTTCAGTTTTTGGCGTCCAATTTTACTACGAAAATGCCTAAAACATGTTGAGGATACCAACATTTTTTTAAATTTCTAAAGTGTTATCAAAAAGCCCCTTTGCCAAGAAGCTTCATTAAAACCAAATTTTGACCACATTTTTTGTTATGGATCGTAGACACATATAGACTAGAAAACAAAACTTATTTTTAGTTATTAGTAATATCCAACCGACTCTTAAGAGTATAAGGCATACTTATCGTACTACTTATTTTTTAAAAACTTCTTGATTTACGAATCCAGAATTTTTTAAGCAATGGCTAGTATAACGCTATATTCTTATAGATAGTATCCCAAAGATATATGTACATCTTGTGGGATTAGTTAAGTGCTGAACATTGCAGTGTTTCCCAAATTGATTTCCCTTTCATTGATCCCATTACTATAAGAGAACTCGTTTTATATGCTGTTCGTTTTACATAGAAAAATACAAATATTTACTTTAATTTCATAGCACACATATGCTTTGGTTGGGTATTACTTACTACTCTATAAATGGGGCAGTTCCAACAGCTTCACAGCTGGCAAGCAAGTTTATTTCAGATATTGCATCTGCTCGTATTTCACTTGGCTTTGGCTTTGAAACGTTTTAGGCAGAAAGATTAACCTGAAACGATAAAAGTTAGGAATCCAAATATTTTAACAAATGTATTTCCAACTAAGCATTACCATGGATCTAAAGTATGTTTTGACTGAGCCCCAGCGCAATCTTTGCTCCCGCTCATCGTAGTCCTCGTCCAAGGAAGGCGCTGGTTCCACTTCCAAAAACTGTGTCCAAAACGTTTGTGGCATATGCAAAAGCTTGCGCAGCACCTGCTGCCAGATCATGACATTACTTAGACTCAGATCCACATCATCGAATATGGTGGGTGCAAAAATCACAGCAATATTTGTGGTGGACATTTTGACAGCCGGACTATTGGCTACACGCTGCCAGTGTTGCATAAGAAAGGCCAAGGTATCACGATGTGCCAGCTGCAGCGCATTGACAGCCTGATATACCTGCTGCTCCACGAGATGTGCATCTCGCTGCTGTGTGGCAGCTACAAAATGGCGCCTATTATAGATGGGTATGAGCGGGTTGATGAGCGAGCGCAGAAAGTCCTTGATGCAGCAGCAGAGCGTGTGCACATCCTTATCACCCAAATGTGGCGTTGTCTTGCCGCGCAAAAACTTTTGCTTCAGCCGCTTGCACTTTTCCTTGGTGGAGGACAGACGATAGAGTCCCTCCTGCTGCAGTCCACGTGCCTCAATCTCGGTAACACAATGCACAATGAGTGCGGGCACGCGTGGCGCCACAGTGGGCGCAAAGTCACTGAGATAGCCCCGTTTGGTGTTCATCACCGGCTGTGGTATGCAGTTGACCTTGAGCAGAAAATAGCAGCTAACATGACAGCGTGTTGGACAGACGCGACACTGTAAACTGTCCATGCCAAAGCCCAGCCTAGACAAAGGCACACATAAAGCAACATGCCGAAGTTGGCCTAAACTGCATGAAATGACTCACCGTTTCTTGCAGTGCACACAATTGGCCACATGAAAGTTGGCCTTCAGTTTGAATCTATGCTCACGTAGCAAATTGGTGTGCCTCTCCAGCACATAGTAACCGCTAGACTCTGTGGGTAATATATCCGTGCCATTGGGATTCATATCTATGTGATCCTGTATTGAATCCAACGATTCGGTACTATAGTGCCGAAAGTGATCTAGGTTTAGATCACCATAGGATTTACATTTGTGAAACATTATGATCCGCTTAATTGCACTGTTGGCTAACAAATGAAAGCCACTCACATTGTGCATGGCTCGCTCTGAGCACAAAACTTTACTTAAGCTCTGTTTTTAGACTTTTTCCAGCTGTTTTTGTAAAGAGTCTACCAGAGGTACTTACTAAGCATATTGATTCATCGCCAATTGTAGTCGCATTTGTTCCATAGAAATTTCTTAATTTCGGGAATTCGACTTAGCAGCTGCGCCAGTTGTTAGTCTTAGCATAAACAAGGCGCTACATAGGAATTTTATTATAAAGTCTAGATTATTATATTTTTTATTTTTTTGAAGCTTTGTATACAGACAACGTCGTAGCAATGTGCAGAATTCTTTTCTATTTTGTATTGCGAAATTTTTTAGTTCTATGCAGAAAACAGTTGCTTCAAGTGACGTCATACAGTGTTGAAATCTGTATTTTTTCATTAGAAAACTTCTAAAATAACTTCTAGTAACTTTACTCCAGATTTATGTAAATTTATGAATAAAACAAATTTTAATAAAATATGTTTTACAGTCGAGGAACGGTACCCGATTCATGGTTGCATACTTTTTCATTGAAACTTTAGTATGTAAAGGCCAGTACGCAGCAACGAAAAAAATCCGAATATAAAAAAAGCCTATAAAAATTCGTAGAACAAAGAATTTTCTCTCTGCTGCCCATTTTTTCAGCAATCGACATATTGATGGCGCCAGCAGTAACAAAAGCTACTTTGCGCCAAAAATCGCAACCGTAATGAAAAAATTTCATACAAAAAAATAGTCGCTTATAGCAAGTAGATAACAAGCAAAAAAAGTGTTGTCCTATAATTTAACCGATACTTTGCGCACGATGGCGCCGCCAAAGCTCACTAGATGGCGCCAGCAGTGGCAAGAGTGCAACACCTTACGGTAGTAATTAATTAGCCGTTCTTGTACGGTTGTAAATTTTGAAACTGTATGCCGGCGCTAAAAACAAAAAAAAAGCTAGTTATTTTGAAGGCTACAAGAATGTCGGCTAGGCAAAGAATATGCACAAACTTTACAAAAAAGCAAATAACTAAGTTAATTTAAAATGATTTTTAAACACTTTTAGTGTTACTTTTTACTAGGAATTGCGTCTAGCCGTGTAAGTCTTTAAGGGAAAAGTGGGGCTCTAACAAACCAAACAATGTTTTAAAATCATCCGAGGACATATGGAAATTTGCAGAAGAGACTGTTGGCTTCTATACCATTGCTTCGAACTGATAATTTATCGTGTAATGTAAATAATTCAATTTCAATATAAGTTAAATTCAAAATTATTACATTAATTCAGCTCTGAGTATTACGTATGAGTTCACCTATATACTTCGCATTCTCCAGCGCCTGTTGCCAGATCTTGGCATCTTTTTTTGTCAGTTGTATGAAAAGTCAAAAAAATAATTTTTTTTCACAAATGATTAAACTAAGAGAATAATTTTAATTTAAGTCTTTTGACACACCACGGTAGAAATAGTGTTTTATTTATTATTATTTTTTGCACTTATATAGGGTGCGCCATCTGTTGATTCGAACAGCTGTTTTTTATATTTAAATTGCGCCATCTAAATATCAATTTTTCAGAAATAGGCTGCACTGCTTGCTCACTACGCATTCAATTCTTTTTGGCCTTTTCAAGTGGCTGCGTACTGACCTTAAGTCAATACAAGCAGTTTCCCAATAGATATTATTTTCAAAATCGTCTGCTATTATACTATTAAATTACTTAGGCCGCCATAGCTGACACACAATTTAAAGCGCATAACCACTTAATTATATCAGTACATACAATCAAATATAAAAATTATTTAAACCATTAACCCTGCATCACAACAAAAAACTAATCAATTTTCACAATCACTCAGTCAATTCTAAATCATACGCAAACGTTTTAAAAATAATATTCATATAAATAAAAGCTGAATAAAAAATCATTTAAACGGCGCTTAAATTTCAATGTCAAGCTCGAAAAAAAAAACAAACCAGAAATAAAACAAAGCCGATTCAAAGCATCAATGAATTCTAAACGCGCTGAAAATGGCTCAACAGTAGCGCTAAATGGATGAAAAATTCATGCAAAAACGTTTTGCGGCCAAATCACAAAAAAAAAAAAATCAAACAAAGAACGTTGCGTCTATTGACTGTACATCAAAAACCGAATAATGTTAGACCCACGAAAAAAAAATATTCGAAAATAAAAAAAATGAATGGATTTTTCCATGTACCCAAATACAGACTGCTAAAAATACGTTGCATACTTGGCGGCGCAGCATTTTGTCGTTGTTCTTTGCTTTTTGTGCTAGCGAAATAACGGCTAAAGCGCAAAAGTGAAAAATTTTGAACACTGCTGGAGAAGAGGTATGTGAGTGCGAATGAATGACAGAGCAATAAGTAAGACAACAAAAACAACAACAACAACAACAGCGAAATTAACGAAACTGGCGAGTAAAATGAAGGCAGAAACGAATTTGATTTTTACATTTTTTGTTGTTGTCGTTTTTTAGGCGTCAGCTGCAGCAGTACGCCCACACATGCATGCATGTTTGTGTGTGTGTGTGTGTGTGACAACACCTTCATTGACTCACACACTCTTAACGATTTGGGAGTTATTAATGCGTATTGAAATGCACATATACAGAGCACATAGTATGAGTTGTGTGAGTGTGTGTGTGTTTGTGTGTTAATGATTGCATTTGTATGAGTGCGGTTTGGGGTTTGAGTCTGTTTGGGTGCTCGTCACGCATCACAATAAACCCAGCCAGCAAATGGTATAGGCTTTGCAATACCAACACCAAGTATCCCAACGTTCATACACACACAGATACTCACACATACATATGCGCATATAAAGCACAATGTACATACTCCGAACGATGTTCAACACTTTTTTATTCTTTTTAGCAATCGCATGTGGATACTATTGTTGTTGGTGTTGTTGCTTGCCGACTGTCCATTGCGTTGCAAATTCAAAAACAAAAATGTAACAAAACAAAACAAAAGCCAAAAATGCGTGACATGCAAAAAACAAAAAAAAAATAGAATAAATAAAAGCGAAAAAAAAAAAACACACAAAACAAGGCAAAGTAAAATGCAAACAAGCATAAATGAAAAAAAAAAAAAAAACATGGCAACTTTGTACAGCTGAAACTCAAAACACACTGACAGTGTTGCCACGTGGTGATAATTAGTTTTGCTAGCCCAACATTTTGTGCAGATTTTTTTAATGTCAATTAAAAGTGCATATATGGAAAGTTTTTACCGAAAGGCGCTTCTGGAGCACCAATTCACTATTTCTTCGTTTCTCACACAATAAAAAAGTTTTAAATGTAATTAAGATGACCTAAATAATTTTATTTTTTTTAATTTTTAGTGCCGATAGGCCTGTACGCAGCGGCTAAAAATCAAAAATAAATGCAGCACTACGTTTGGACGCAAAGTAGTACAAAGCAGTGTTGCCCCATTTTTTTTGCGAAAAATATGAATAACTCAATTCGGTCACTTTTTACACTGTTTTGAAAAAGGACGGTCTAGAAAAAAAATGTTGTACACAATTTCACTTGATTAAAATTTCACACGATTAAAAACAGCTATTTAATTGAAAATTTTAAAGAAATATATTTTTACTAATCTAATCTTTTAGAAATTTAGTTAGCGATTCCTCTTTCTAGTTTATTTTCAAAGCAGCTTAAGGATTTACTGCAAGTTTTTTTAAAACGATTTTCTCTGGAACGTATCTACCGTGTAAAAACAGAATTCGGTAAAATATTTTGCTGTCATTACAAAACAGTGCTGCCCCATTTTCTTTTTGTGGGAAAATATCAATACATGTTTTGGCACCAAAAGCAAAACTAATATGCAGTAGCTTATTTTGGATGCGATATATATTGCCGACAAATCGTAGTGAATTATTAAATTAATTTTATATTTGTTTCTAATGAAAAATTATTTCATTCAAAAATATCATTATTGTTTTGCTTACACAAACTAATCTTAATATTAATAGACAACAAAGACAAATCGCAATTAGCGATTAGCGAAAAAAACACTTGTTTCAATAACAAACGTTACCATTTCAACAGAAAAATCTCAAAAAAAAAAATTGAATACCACAAACGCACTAAAAAATACTAGAAAAAGCACAAAAATTACTAAAAAGACCAGTTTTTGTTTGCATGCGTTTTTGGCTGCTGCGTACATGCTTTAATAAGCCATATAGAATATAATTCAGTATTCATGCACACTGCAATAGAAGTATACATACCTAACAGAAAAAAGATTTTAGAGAGCTTTTATTGAAACGAGTTTTCTGCGTTTAATTGCTTTTATACAGATTAAAACAGCATCAAACAGATCTAAAAATATGTTTGAGCTCAAAATTATTTTTCGTCAATTTTGTTTTGTTTGTTAAAAAAACAATAAATAGATAAATAATTACATTTTTTTATAGCATATTTTTCGTTTTTTTTATTTTAAATAATAAATAAATAAATTAGAAATTTAAATTTTTTTAATAGTCTTCAAAAACATAATATAATACACCCAAACAGAGTTCTTTAAAATTATTTTTACCTTTGGGTAACAATTAGGTAAGGCCATACTTTTAATTTTTAGAATAAACTTGAAATGTTGCTTAAGGCTAGCTTTACACGGACAAGCAGAGGTTAGATATTGTAAATATTTTTATTAATATGTTTACAAAACTATATTGAAGTTAAACTTGAATATTTAATGAAGCTGCTAAGGTTCATTCTTTTTGGCCTCAACTGGACCAATATATATATTAAGGAATTTATATAAATACAATATATTTTTATCTACAAATAATAAGAATACAGTCAAACCTGTTTTTGTGCAATTTTTTTTTGTGCGGTCTTACTGCATTAGATAGATATTGGGTCAGCCCATGGTCAAATGATAAGGTGATGCCGCCTGTATGCTCACTCTCTTATTCAGTCCCTTATCGCCAGTGGAAACCAGGTTGTTTGTGGAAAAACATTTTTTGGAATTTTTTATTTATATTTTTTTTTTGCAATTCAGTTATTTTGCGAATGATAATGTTTTACAAGTTTGGTGTGTGGAATAAGTAGAAATGTAAATAAAATATTTAAAAATGTTCGCATGTGCATTTTCTAAATCAGAATAATCAGGTTTTGAGTTACTTTTTACATGAGACTTTTATATGCAATCCCTAACCACCGCAAAAAAAAAAAAATTTTTTTTGATTGTTTTGCGAAAAATATTTTTTTTAAAGCTACACGTGAAGTTTTGGACAATTTTTGTTAATGCGTTTTTTTTCCGGTACTTATCTTCCGTACAAGAAAAGGTTTGACTGTACTTTGAAACATATAAAACGTACATAAAAAATAATTAAGTGTAGGTTTTTTTTTGTCTTACCAAGCACTATTCTACTGAATTAAAACAATGCTGCACTGAAATTTATTTCAATATAATTGTATTATAAACATTTAATTTTTCTTAATTATACAAATCAACTAAATTAAGTGAAATAAACTATATTCTCAGTTCGCTGCATACCATACAAAAAAAAAAATACAAACTTTATCGCTTAATGTCTAACCCAATTCTAAAAGCTTGGTTAACAACTTAACACGGTAGCTAAGCAAAAAAATGCTGCACAACAATTTAATAAATTACAATTTTCAATGGCAACTCTGCAATTTTTTATTTGCAACGAATTGTAACGCAAAATGCAACCAAAAAACAGACACACAAAATCTAAAAGCAAATGCAACAACATTTGAAAACAGCAACAACAACAGACATTCCAATGAGGCAGCAATAAAAAAAAATGCAATTGTTGTGTGGTGAGGGGGGCAGTCAAATTGGAAAGCAACAAAAAAAAAGAGTCAGAAATTCTGTTTTTGAACGGGTCAAAATGCACAAAGCAACGCATGCGAGTGTATGTGTGCAAGCGAAAGAGATAGCGCTGGGAATAAAAAATTTTGTGAAACGAAAAAAAAGGGGAGGCTGCGTTGACTGCGTGGAAAAAAAATGCACAGAGAACGGAAATGAAAAAAAAAAATTGCGAACAAAATATAGGCAGAAAGTAAGGCAAGGGCAGAGGGGGCGAAGCGTTGCGGCGCAGTTGTCATCGTTGGAGTAGAAGTAAAAGGCAGCGTCCAAAACGGGCGTCAGGGGCTAGAGAGCGAGAGAGTGCGAGGCTTTTCCCACAGCGAAAAAAAATGCAAAAAACTTAGAAATAGCAGCGACGATGATGATGACGTCGACTGCGACGTTAGCAGCGAAACTTTAACGCCAGCGCAGCGGAAGGAGTGCGCTTTTTGTGGCCAACTGAGAGAGTGTGAGTGAGCTGTGTGTGTGTGTGTGTGTGTGTGTATTGCGGGCGTATGTTTTGGGTTTTGGTTGGCGGCATTTTAAGACCCACTCGGTGGCTTAGGTCAGGGCGGAGACGGCAGCATGCTCGCTGCAGGCTGAGGTGTGTTCTCAGCTGTCTCTTGTGTTCGTATGTTTGTGGGTGTATCTGTGTGCCAACATGTGAGACATTTTTTTTTTTTTTGTAGCTTTAGCAGTGCCAGACTGATACAGTGCTCAAGAAGCACGTTTCTTTAGTTAGTCGGAAAAATGCAGCTCTTCGACTCTATGAATGCATTCATGTACTAGCTGTGTGTGAGCCTTACGCACTTAGACTTGGTTGTGTTGGACTTGTGTCCAGATAAAAATTTTAATTAGAGTACACTTTTGCATTGCATACTTTAAGGGGCACTTTTAATAAAAGCAACTATACTTCGCTGTGACCGATATTTTGTGAAAGTAATCTCTAAACAAATGCAATTCGTTGATATGGCCTTAAAGTTTTTCTTTAAAACAGTGGAAATCGTACATAAAAGCTTTGATAGACGTTTTTAGAAAATATTTTTTTTTATGAATATTACGCCAAGCCAAATTTCAATTTTTAAAGCCTTATGGAGCCAATGTTTTTTCATATACTTATAAAGTACTAAGTACTAAGTACTTACATCAAAATTGGTTTTAAAAATCTAGTAAGTGAATTGGAATCAAAGCTCGTAAAACTAGAATTTTTATATTTAAATAAAAATATCACAGTCTTAAATTAGTAAATCCCATTAACAGGCATTTTCACTTTGACGTGACGTTATATTTACAAAAAATGGAATAAACTAAATAACAATTTTGTTTTTTATACTTACGTAGCACTCTTTTTTTTGATTTATCTTAATTTAATCTTAATTTTAATTTTATTCATCATCATATTTATACATTAGTTTAATTTAATAATTTATAGAGATTAGCTTAAAGAAAAGCTTTACAACTAAGGTGTGAAAAAATTGTGTTGAATAAAAACCTTAAAAATAAAAAAAAAAAAAATAAAAAAATAAAAAAAAAATAGGTATCGTCGAATCAGCTTGTTTGTTTAATTAATTGGAAAGTCAACTATCTCCATTTTAAGGTCTCGGTGTAAGAGATTATGTTGTCAATAAATTTAAATTGATTACAAATATTCAGTAATTAAATAAAAGCAAAAAATCAAAAAAAAAAAAATAAGGCGAAACTCAAATTCTTTTTTATAAAAAAACTATAAAATTTGTTGATTAGATATAAAAAAAATATAATTTAAAAAAAAAAGTAAAAATATAATTTAAAAAAAAACAAATTTATTTTAAATATATTTGATTTGCTTCAAATTAACTCCATATAAAGAACAGATAAAAAGGAAAATAATAATAAGTAACTAATCTTAATAAAAAAAAAAATACTTTGGTCAAAGTTGAATAAAAAGTAAGAAACAAAAAAAGACTTAAGCCGCAACACACTAAGCTTTAAAACTAACATTTTTGGAGCATTGTATGATCTGCCATATTATTTTTTATAAATCCTTGCTTATTTTGAAAGTTATTAAATGATAAAATCGTTTTTGTTTTCTGGCGTGACGTTACTTTTACTTTTGGAAAAAACAAAATTTCTGTTTGGGGTGCTAAGCGACATGGTTCTTAAAATCAATGTAGACAGTGACTTGAAAGAAAAAATTAATAAATGAAAAAGCGCTTTAAACACGAACAATTTAACTAAAGGATACGCTTTAACAGCAGGCAGTTGAAAGTTTACGAAATCTCACCCTATTTTTATGAAGAAAATTTTCGAGTTCAGCTCATACACTATCAAAGATACAGGATATTCTAAGATACATTTTATTACCAAATACAGTCAAACTTTTCTAAAACGATTTTTTCAAATAATCTCATTATAATGAGTTTTCTTTACCTACACCTATACCTATAACAAACCCATAAACTGCACGCGTGCGAGTTCGCAAAGGATAAGCAAAATATACAAATTGAAGACATCCTACCCTATAAACTGCAACAATAAGAGCCACCAAAATTAGCAGAAATAATAAAAAAAAATGCTTGGAGTGGTATCAAAAAAATAAAAAATTTAGTTATGTTCGAAAATCCAATCAGTTTGATTTCTGACCGAATAGTTAAAACTATGCCTATATATCTGAATATTTATAGAATGCACACCTAGATTATTAAGGATTAACTCACCTGATGTCAAATGTATTTTCAAGTCAACAATTATTTTTTTAATCGATTAAAAAGCTTAACAACTCTAGACAAATGCTTTATAAAAAAAATACATGTATCGAATGTAATTTCAATTAAAAACTGCTTGCATAAAAAAAAAAATAAAAAAATATTTTTACTTTTATTAATATTTGTTGCATTAATTGTGCACAGAACGACGAGCATTAGCCAATCATTTGAAACATGATGTTGTAATGTTGTAATAGACACTCAATCAATTCAGCCGCCGAATTTATTTGAAAAATGCAGCAAACACAAAATGCAAAAGCAAAACAAGCATAAAACAAAAGCAAAATAAAACACACACACACACACACACAAAGTGAAAATGAAAATCAAAAAAAAAAGAGCGCGCACGCTGTCAAAGTCGAACAAAACAAAATGCAAAAAAGCAAAGCAACGAGTAATAACAAAAAAAAAAAGGATGCGCGATGTTGGTTGGAGGGAGGCAAAGGCTAACACGAAGTTGGCAGCGTAAAAAATGCGAAAAAATATACATGTATGCGTGTATGTGTGCTCGGCCTGCGTCTGTGTGTTTATGTGTGCGTGCGTGTGTTTGTCGCGCGCAGCGAGCGCATTTTTTGCTCGCACAGAATTCCCCTTTATTTTTTTCGTTTTTTTTTTTCTTTTTTTTTGTGCCTTTTTTGCTTTGTTTTGTTTGTTTTTCTTTTAGAGCTATGCCCAACAACAAGCCGCCCCCTACACCCTCACACCACAGGCTGAGTTTGGGTCAATGTTGGCGTCACTTTGTGTTGTTGTTTTGGCGCAGCTTTGGCAGGTGACGCGACGGCAGCAGCAGCATTTGAATAGCGCCAGCAGCGCTGCTGGCAATGATGATAATGACGCTGCCGTCGCTGTTGACGTCGTGCTGCTGCTGCCGCCGCCTATGCAACCAAAACTTTTTTTTTTTCTTTTTTTATGCTACATTCGAATTTTTTTGCTCGTTTAGTTTGTTGTCGATTTTTTTCGAAGTCGCCAGCAATTTGACTGTATGTGTGTGTGTGTGTGTGTTGCCCCTGCTGCTGCTGCGTTGATGTTGTTGTTGTCTGTGAGGCCAGCGGCGGCCTTTAGTAAGCCAGCCCGCTGCCGCACCCACACACACACACACATACAGAGCGGAAGCTGCTGCTGCGTTTTGAAGTTGGCGCTGGTGTTAGTGCGCGTTTTGTCTGTCTGCTTTCTGCAACAGCTAGCCAGCCAGCCTGTCGATGCCGCGACGCTCTCTAGCTGTCTGTGTGTGTGTGTGTGCGGCTTTGGCCCCCCCAAAAATATATTGTTTCAGATTTTTTCATCATCGCTTTAGTTGAGTTTTTACATTGGTGACGGATCGTGCTCGGCACGCTACACGCTCGGCAAAACGGCAAACGACAAACGGCACACGCTCGACGGTCCGTTGAAGAACGCGGCTGGACTACGACTTTAGTCTGCCAATTTATACATATTTTAACGGTGTATGTGCTCTTCTTTACTAGCACACAAAAACGCGCACATATACATATATATATATATATTTTACATATGTGTGCGTGTGTTTCTTTAGCGTTTGTTTGTGTTTGTGCAAGTAGTGCGCAACATGTTTCTTGAGATGCCGCAGCGTCTTCTGCATCTGTCGACGTCGTCGCGGCGCCGCCGCTAAGAAATAGCAAGAGACACAACAAAAAAATAAATAAAAACCAAGACACATACCGCACACACACACACACAAACACATACTGCCTATTATAACGCATTTCCGCTGCCGGCTGAAGTCTGGCAACTTCAAAGTGCGCGGCTTCCGTTTCCGCTGTCAGACGCTGTATCGAAAGAACGTGTGCGCGCTTAAAATCTTTTGCTTGCTTTCCCTTTCCTTTTGATTTTTAGTTTCTTATTTTTGTCTTTTCTTGTTTATTTATTGTGAAAACGGCGACATAACAAACAACAAAAAATAAACGAAACATATACATGCAATCTTAAGTGTACCTGTGACTGCTACAATACTTGTATATCTTAAAGATACAACGTGTTCTAAAACGCGTCCTCACGTGCTGACAAGAATAAAAGTATACAAAAGAAGCTTTGTTTTGCTTCTGAGCATGTGACTATGTCGGTGTGAGTGTGTTTGTGTGTGTGTGTGTGTTTTTATGCATATAAATAATAAATTACTCAATGTGTGTGTGACTTTGTTTGTTTTATGTGCAGCAGATCAGCTGTTTTCTTTTGTGTGTGTTTTGTTTTCAAGGTCAGTTGTTCTTAGCTTAGAACTCGATGTGATTTTGAATCGTGTAAGTAACAGATAGTTATGGGCATGTTAGAATTTTATGAGCAAGACAAACGGCGTATAAAATGTAGTTAGAATCGAAAAGTTTAGCTCTTAGGAAATTGAAATATAAAAGCTTAAGCTTCCTAATCGGCAATTTGCAAATACAATGAGCTATGGAATTAATCGTCTTCTCTTAAAATAAAAATGAAAAAAAAAAAACAAAGCAAAAATTTTGAAGACACACCTAATCACGTTTAGATTCTACACAGATTCGGAAAATAATCCCTTATTCTAAAAATTAAACTACGATGTCTTCAAAAGATTTTAAAAAGTCGCTCTCCTTGAATAATTGTTTTGTTTTGTTTTGTTCCCCAAGCTAAGCAAAGAAATTACTTAAAAAATTAGTTCTTATATTTTTTGAGTTAACTGAAACTCTATCCATTCAGTTATGAACTTATCTAACTCAAAGCATTTGCTTGTAAATTTTACTAACCTTCAAAAAAATAATATTTTATATAATTATATAAGAGAGTGAGTTATTTATTTTATAAACGAATCAGTAATTTTTTCTGAAATATGCAATTGCTATCCGAAAAACTTGCAGAAACTTGCAAACGACATTTTTAAATTAAAGTCATGCATTGATGATTAACCAAAAAGGTTTAATCTAGAGATTTCTGAAATTTGCAATGTCAATTAAATTAATTTTCTCCTATTACATGCTACTGCACAAGAATTAACTTATTTATAATTGAAGTTAACTTCATAGACACAAAAATAAATAAAACGATTGCGTAAAATACGTCTTACGTACGTATACTTATTATACGGATAAGATTTTATTGAAAAATATTTTTTAAGTTCACCTTATAGGTATGTTATACTTTCAAAATCTCAAGAAATTTCACAACAAAATAAGTTTTTTGTAGAATAAAACAATTGCCGTCGTTATTTTCAATTACCAAGCTTGAGAGTGTATAAATTTTGACGACTTCCAACGATGCTTCTAATAGAAAAATAACACAAAATATTTTCAAAAATTTTCCGTCAAAACATTTTTGGTTCAATAAAACTGTTTTACTGACAAGTTCTAATGAGAAGACAATTCAAAACTTGAAAAAAAAACCGAAAATAATTTAAATGTTTCTTTTATGTCTAATTGGTAAATTAGACTTCGAGTTATAAAAATGTATAATTCTAAGCAATAAAAAAGTAGCGAAATCTTTAAATTTTAAGATTTTTATGACTTTAGTTAGTTTAAAATCTTAAATATAAAAATTTCAACAAAATAAGAGCCACACAATGAAGCTTTATTGAAGAAGATTTGAAGGAATTAACTTTTCAATGTCAAATTTTTTCAACTAATTGTCATCAGATAGGCTGATCCGAAAATCTAGCCGTGTTAAAATACATTTTTGTAAAAAAGATAATATATAAAAATAGCTTTTTAAAAAAAAAAAAAAAAAAAATGTCTTTATGACTTTTTTTGTCTTGACTTTTGTGATAAGGACAACTAAAAATAATGGTAAAAAAATATACTAAAAAATATAGTCAGAGTTTCTTGTCGATGGTTTTCTAAAATTAAACTAGTTTACAAATTTAAGGGTCATCGAGTGAACCTTCGTAAAAAAGTGTTTTTTAGGGTCATTTTGGGTCGAGCACCGTTTTCGAGATTTTTTCGAAAAATACGTTTTTGGGTACTTTTTTCAGTTATTTGTATTGATAAAAATTATATTTTAATTCAATTTTCATTTATCCGTCAAGCAGTTCGAAGTGAACATCGCATATATTCAAAAGATATATTATAAACAGTGGCTGATTTTCGGGAATTATTTTGGCAATTTTTCTTAACACAATTTTTTTTAAAGATACTAATACTATCTAAGCCGATCTCACAATTTACGTTTTCTAATTTGTTGAGAGTATTTAAAATTAAAATAAAACAATAAAAAAATGCAATTCACAAAATACAAATAAATTTGAAATATTGAAAATATTAGTAACTGTTATCTATTTATCTGTTACATCACAATTTGTATTTCAATATCAAAAAAGAGTTATTTTCCAAATTCCAATAAAAACAAAAACAATAAATAATAGTTATTTTATAATTTTTATTTTCCAAATTATAAGAGTTATGCTAAATAAATTATGCTCAGCAGAAATATAATTTTTGTTCAGAAAATAGTTAATTTTCTTTCGTCAAGCAGTTTTTGAAATACATTTGGTTTGCTTTGAAAACAATCAAAAAAATTTCAATTTGAAGTATTAAGCTAACTTTTGGAACAATTTCAAATTAATAAGATTATAAGTCTTTACAGCAAGTTATATGATACACCATCTTCTACTTAAAAACTTTTCACGGGGTCATAATTTTATGAAAACATTCCTCTAACCCAGATCCTTATAAAATAGTTGGTGTATCGTGAAATAAAAATGAAAACTATTTTTTTTAAATTTATTTATAAATATTGTCATATATAAAAATGCATCTAAAAAAAATTACAAATTACATATTAGTGCTCCATGAAATACATTGTAAAAATGTGAGTAACACCTAAAGTCATCTTTCAGATAGCTTAGAATGGAAAGTTTTTTTGGGGTTTTTGAAATAGTTACAATTTTTAAGCCAAGAAGAAAAGGTTGATAATGTCTGCTTCTAAAATATTCAAATGAATTCGATATTCAATAACTCACTAGATTAAATTAAGTAAGAGCTGCCTATCATTTTATTTGCTGCTCTAATTAATTTTTTTGCGAATATTCTGCTAGAATACGATGGTCAAAGCTGTAAAAAGATACAAACTTTAGTTAGACTTTTTTTTTATAAATGAAGTTAGTTTCCTCCAATGGTTTTGATAACCGCGCAAATCTAAAATTTTTTAGACAGAGAAAGTTTTCACGGCAAACATTTTAGTATTGAAAATGACATATGTCAGAGATGTCAAGATGTCAAAATTGCTAAAAATTCTTTTTTTTCGACATTGTACATTTTGTAAATAGTATCCTAAATCATTGGCATTTTTCTTTCTGTCTCAGAACTGACATTCTATAATGCTTCATATTGTTGTAAGACTGACCCACCACCATCTTACCTCTGCCATGTTTTCTGAAAATTGAAGAGAAAAGTTAAGAATCATTCGATTGCACAGTGAGATAGCATTACGATTTTATGGCACAAATTCAGAATTTTTTTTGTTTAATATTTTGCGGATTAAACAATTTTTTTTTGGAGACATTATTTGGTCTGGGAAAAGTCGATTTAGTTTTTGCTTTTTGTTGACTGAAAATTTGCTTATTTGGTTCTATACCTTTCAATTTCTTAATAATTTATATACTTATATTTCTATGATTAACAAATATGCCAAGGTTTGAGATTTTAGCTCCATTTTTCGAGTTAATGAAAAAAGAAATAAGAATTTGGTTTGATGTGCTCCATGTATTTTTTTGACTTGGAAAGTTGAGTAATTTATTGTGATAAATTTGTTGCATTACGTAGACTACTGGATGGTTGTGTCCGGGATCATAGCCCCGTCGGCTCATACCTTAATTAGGAGCTAATACCTTAAGCTAATTTCATAGCCAACCAAATAGATTGAAATTTTGAAACGAAGCTTATAAAGTTTACAAAAAAAGTTACTAACAATCTTTATATAGATTTTCCGTGTCTAATTAGTCGTCCAAAAAATTGATCAAGAACTTTGAAAGTTATATTAGAAAATTGTAAAAATGTTACGCTTTCTTTAAGAAAGCCCTGTAGCGTCACCAAAATCGGGATGTATAGTGCACCCACGTAGGCTCGAAATAAAAATTTCTACTTTGGATATCCTCGAATCTTTTGTCGCAGAACTCAATGCGAACTTTACCATATTCTATAGGGTAATATATGCCTAGACCGCAACCAAGTTGACGCATATACTTTACGTCGTGCCTTTGTTGTATAGGGTTGGTCATCTGTTAGTTTGGTTGTTAAACACTCATACAAGATTCAAATGACGCAACAATTGAAATCCACGGACTATTATCAGCGTCGCTAATTCATTCAATGGACGGGGGAACAGCCAGATGAGTTTCCGTCGAAAAAAAAAGTTCGATGTTCGCATACGGGCCTATAGTGCCAACCGCGGCGGCCATTTCGACGATATTATTTTTAATACATAAATGTGTAGTGTCAAACTTGCATTTGGCCAATTTTGTTGGAAAATATGCGAATAAAATGCAATTAACAAAAAAACCAACAGATGGCCCACCCTATATATATCATCCAGCATCAGAATAGTGTGCTAAGTTGCATAGCAAAATCTACACCACACCAAAGAGTTTATCAATAACAGTTGCAGTCTCAGATATGGATTCCTAAAGTTTAAAGCCGACCCAAAGGTATCGGAAATATAAGATGCTTGGAGTCCTGAAGGTTTTCTCCAGCTAGAGTGTTTTAACGTTTTAAGACAACATATTCGGATTCGTTTTGAAATACCATGTTTGCTGCTCGTAATTTCACCAATACGAATTTTTTATCTGGTTTCAATTCGACTACTTTGTTGCAAGTGAAACCAAATCGATTTGGCAAAATCGGTGCACGTAATTTAAACTGAAATAATTTTTAATTTTTTTTTTGATACATTCTGTAAGATATTTATTTATCAAGTAAGATATATACTAAGAATTGCTTTTAATTATATTTTTCCTGAATCAACTTAAAAAATAGTATTCACTATTGAAAACGATTTTTGGCATGGTTTCACATGGTTCATGTCTTGCATAAATGGTTCATGTCTTGCTTAAGAAAAAATTTTCTTCCAATAAGAATAGCTTAGTCGTGGTTAATTTCAATCGAAAGCTGTAGAGCAGTGTTAAAAAAGTGTAAGGGAAATATCGAAAGCAAAAAATGTGGAGTTTGGAAGGGACGTTAAAACGAAAACGAACAAAATTAATTCGTTTTCCGATTAATGCGAATCATTAGTTCAATTTATCTAAAATTGTGTATTTCAGTATTATCGAAAATAATTATGCGGGAAAAATAAGAATGATATAAACACTTAAATTTTACAAGTATCTTTCATCCCGAAATATAAAAAATATGGCTGCTTGCTGGAATTATATAAAACAATTATTTTTAATAAGTATCCAAAATGAAAAAATAATAATCTTTGAAAGCAATTGACCACTGCCAAATTTTCAAAAAACTAGCACATAATGCTTTCTAAAAAACTGGTTTAAGGGGAGGCCGAAAAGAAGGCGAAGTTTGGAAATTATTTGTGGCATGATGAAAAGGCATACAAACTTCCTGTTTTCATTGTTAAATGCGATTTTTATTGTACAATAATTGGACATTTTTATCTCGACGAAATTCACAATGGCGGCTAAAAAATGGCGGCTCCTGTCTGCCTCTGCACGCAGAACATCATCCCCGAATTTCAGTTCTCCAGCCTCTTGTGGTGAACTGAAATGAAAAATGTTTTTTGTTTATTGAAATAAATGAAATTCTCTATGGCTTATACTAAATCAGATTGAGTTTTGACGAAAAATTAACTGAAATGTGAACGATCGAAAAAAATATAGTTTTTTTTCACTTTTTTTCTGATTTGACTATGTTTAAAAATAACAATTTAACAATTTTTCATGTATATTGTAAGTATAAGCCAAACAAAAAATTATATCCTTTCAAAGATGCTTTAAATTAAGAGAATCGGAATAATAGATCAAGGCCTGTGCTTGAAATTCTGATGAAATGTGCGTTCAAGACGCTCTATTTCTGTAAATATCGATCGCATCGAAAAATCTTTTCGTACACATATTCTGCGAATAAACAGCTTTCTTTTTTGTAAAAAAAAAAATCCGTTTTTCTTGACCAAATTTCCCCTTAATTAGACAAAACCTTGGCCTAGGCATCAACTCCCAACGGCATCTGGTTTGATATAACTAACTTTAAATGAACTTCGAAAATATTTGGTGTCAAAGACATGGCTTTGACTTTGATTTCTTGCTGGAACTAGCCAAAACCAGCACCTTCATGGGTTCGATTTCAGCACAGGCATTTATCCAAGAATTCCTCTTGTCATACTAAATACCATCCAGCTATAAACTGCGCGTTCCAATCTCGAGCTCAATTACCCAACAAACCATGCATGGGCATATTTTTCAACTTGACTTGATCAAATCTTGAACTGATCCTGCTCGCTGAAGTCACTGCAACTGTGAGTTTTGAAAACCATTCAGCTTGAAAATAATTGAACACGAATTGACCAGCTGAGACTGGGAATAAGCCTAACACAAAAATGAAGCTTTGCCAGCCGCTCGAAATTCGATATGCTGTGAAGAACCGGGTTAAAAAAAAAAACAATAAAAAATCCAACAAGAGTTGAGGCTGAGAGAGAGACTTGGTGAGATTTTAAGTAATGATGTTGGTAGGGATGATTAATATGAAGGGCAGCCGAACAACGGCAAACCGTTAATGAAACCGTTGCTGACCGAACAGCTGTGCACCACAAGAACAAACACACACACACACACATACGCACAGATACAGCATAATACTCATACGCAGTGCCGCCCACGCACACAAAGGCAGAGGATGCGTGTGGTTAGTGACCTAAGCACCGCAAATTAATTTTCCCATCGATCAGTAAATCAAAGACAAGCGCCATATACACATCGCAGCCCGCGGGCTGGCGCTTCTAATAAATGCGTTATTATTTTTAATTAAAGGACAACGAAAGTAAAAAAATATTAATTGCATATTTTAAGTGCTGTGAAATTAATTAATGATTAGTGAAAATAACAATAGTAACAAAACAAAAAAACTAATATAAAGCGCCACAAAATGTGAAATTAAATATCATTAAAATGCAAAAGACACAATGATTAAAAAAATTAAAAAAAAAAAATATGAATACATGACACCATGCAATATTAACCTTTTCATATATAAATAAAAACACAAAAAAAAGCATAAATATTTTATTGTTAGCCAAGAGTTAGAGGAAAAAAAAAATCATATAATATGAACTAAATAATACATTAATCTGAATAAAAAAATTATGAATAATAAAGAAGCGGTGAAATTTTTTACACATTTTTCAATTAATAACAACAAACAACAGTGCGAATAAAAAATAATAATAACGAAAATATTTCCAAACCGCTAAATGTTAATTAGTTAAAGACTCAAACTGCAAATTAACCAAAACTCCCACAAAACTCCATCCAAATGCGCACATGCCTAGTATATAAAGCTATGTACTATGCATATAGCGTTGCGTTGCATTGATTTCCCCAAGTTTTTTTGTTTTTTTTGTATTAGGTTTGGGTTACATTATGTGCTCTGTATATAGCCGCTTCTGTATAAAGTAAATGCATGACAAAACATATTGTCTTTGTAAGTGCATTCGTTTATTTGTGCACAAATAAATATTTAGTTGAAGCCCACAAAAAGGTACAACAACAAGAAACATAAATCCATTTAAATTGATATGGTTTAAATATTATAGTTTAAAACAAGTTAAGCGCAGTGGATTCCGAAAGGTAACAAGTTTTTGGTTACAGCTGCCATTATAATGACGAAAAGTGTTATTAATCGTAAACCTCTGCTGCCATTAAATTAAACGGTATTAAGTTTTAATTCGCTCATTTGAGTTTTACGGTGGAACTAGTTCAACTCCCTTCTACAAATATTAAAAAAATTGTTGACGTCAGATGTAAATATGAATGAACTTCTCGGCGGTCTCATCATGGAAAAGATAGATTTTATTCAGAATAAAAAAATTGTGCAGTTTCTAAATTTCTCCGCATCGAGCGAAATTCGTAGAGTAGATATCCCGTATCTAAGTTCAGTGAAGGAGACGTCGTAGGCCCCAAAGTAACCTGCCATAGGGTGAGGAGTGAAAAAATTTATGTAGACATTTCCGTTCGTTCGTTTTATTTATTTAATAATTGTTATTCAGCCGTGCTCGGAAAAAGAAACCGAATATTTTATTCTCCTTTTATGCTCCTAATTTCACCAAAAGAATATTTTATGTGGTTTAAAACCGACTACACTATTTGCAAGAGGAACTTAAACGAATTGGAAAAATAGGCTCAAAGTATACGCTTTTTAAACTGAATTATTTTTTAAAATATTCTTTGATTCTATTTATGAAAATTTTAAGTTATATATTTATTAATAATTATTTTTAATTATATTTTTTCTGTTTCAACGAACTGAATTGATTTTTTTTCTCAAAACCGTCCTCGCCATAGTAAAACGTTTTTTTTTTAATTAATATTTTATCGCTTAAATTAAGTTATTTGAAATTTTGTTGTTCAAGAAGGCGGCCTCGATAGCCTAGCGGCAGTTCACTAGACTATCATCCCAGAGGTTATGGGTTCGAATCCCACGTAAAGCATGATCCTGCACTTTCCACATTTCCTATTCCACTAATTTTTTCCTGTCTTTTTTCCTTCTATATCCTTATAACTTACTCCCATTATCGGTATCACAACGGGCCTATTCTTGGCCTAAATGAGGTGGTACACTAAGTACCAATTGCCGCCCTAACCTACCTACCTACCTTGTTCAAGAAACCGCAAAATTCAGCCAAAAAATGAAGAGTATAGCATCACCTTGATCAGAATAGTTCTTGAGAAATATTCTAATTCTATCTAAATATTCTATAATATTCTTGCAAATATTTCCCAATTCAAGAGACCTTTTATAAAGTCTTGTGTTACTATAAAATTTTCCAAAATTTGAATGAAAGAAAGTCATCAATAACATTTTCCAACTTTGTCTATTTGCTCTTAACTGAAAAATTCAGACAAAAATTGAAGTAGTTCAGAGTATTGAATTAAATTTCTTGCGAAGATCTTCGAATACGAATTCTAGCATTAAAAATTTTTTTTAATAGGTATCAAAAAATTTTTAAATAAATAATGTTCTTGTATCCAGTTCTAATTAATTTTCATTGCAATTTATTAAATTAAACATGTTATCATACTTTTTTTAAGCGCTTTGACAAATAGTTTAAAAACTACCTTTTTATGGTTTTTAAAAAGTTTCAAGTTTTTTCGTTACAAAGTTTCGGTGTTACCAGTAAAATAAACTCATGCGAAACTGGCGTATGTTTTTCCCAAAAGTAAAAGGTACTCCCAAAAATAAAGCATAAGATACTCTTGCAGATAAAATTTTCAAATCACCTTAATCGATTTTATTGTCAACCAAATTTTTTTTGTGGCGTTACCTTCTGTACCTACTGACCACATTCTTAATATTCTGCTTAACCCTTTAACAAAGGGCATATGTTTTGAATTTGGGCATTTATGGACACCCCAAAATAACTATAGCATGATTAGGGTTATTAGAGAAAGCTACCAAGGTGCAGATATCTATATAATAAGGCATTTTATTAACAAGTTTTTTTTCAATATCATAAATATTTTTAAAAATCGAGTAAAAATCTTGTGTCTTTTTCAAAGTAAGTGACCATTTTGTATATTCTAGAAAAAATTTAAGGACTTGATTTTTGTCGCAGAGAAAAGAACAGCTAGAGTGGTTAGCACATTGTTTGGATTCAACACGTTAGTGTTTTCAAGGCAGACTATTCTTTTTGATGCTTAAATTTTGCAAACGGTTCAATTGGGCCTTTTTTGTGTCAATAAAACTTCACTTTTTATAGCTTGTAATTCACAACTGGTTTAAACAGGGTGTGACGTAAATTCCACAGCTTGTTCGATTTGGTCACTTTTAATTTTGTGCTACTTTTTTTCCATACTGCTTTTTGACTTTTTTTGTAGTTCACAATTGGTTTAAACAGAATATGTAATAATTTCCCCGGCTTGTTCGATTCGTTCACTTTTACTTTTGTGCAATGCATTTTCACTTCTTACTGCTTGTAATTCATAACTGATTAATATAAAGCGCTACTTTTTTTCCATACTGCTTTTTGATTTTTTTTCATTTGCGAAAAGAGCAGAACTTGTTTAGAGATCCAACAAATCGATGGGAACTTGCAAGTTCATTGTGAGCCACAGGGCCATGGTATAACTATAAAGGTAGTATATTCGGGCCACTGGATTCTTATTTTTTAAGAGCCTCGTTGCTGTTGTTGTGCATAAGCAAAACATACATATATAAAATGTTTCTTTTTTGCTGATGCTTGCAACTACTGCGTATTTTTTTTACGAAACTAACATTAAGAATTTTCGTGAGAGTGAACTTAGGGAATATGCTACCATGCATAATTATACCATGCACAGGACCCATTGTATCAATCCAAAAAAAAAAAGAAAGAGCGTGACGTATTTTGGAGTTGATCGAAGGAGCTACAGTACGTTATTTGTTTGTTGTGTTGGTACAGAGTATCGCAAATTATACACCCTCGATTTTAACATTCGCCCTTTTTTTTCCCTTTTTTTTTTTAAAGAATCCCTACCTTGGGATTCAGAGTATCTTTTAATACTTTAACTCCTTGAGGAGCATAGGGTATCTGGTTTTGTGCCAATTGTATCACTTAGCTCCAGGAGCGTCCTGATTCTTCAGCTGCTTTCAAAACAGTTCGGCGCCATGTTGTTCTGGGACTCCCTCTGCTGCGTTTGCCCAGCGGGTTGCAATCAAGGGCCTGACGACAAACTTTTCATGTGGTGGTTTTCGCAAAGTGTGCCCAATCTATACCCATTTGCGACTAGTTTTTAAAATTGCAGCGTTGCTGATCATGTTTGGCCACCAGAGTTTCAGAATGCGTCGAAGATCTCTCTGCCAACGAAAGCTTGTAGTTTGCTAAGAATTCAGAGTATACTAGGTTTATTGTGGTTAAATTTGATGCAAAGTTTACTTGTCAGCTCTTTTTGTTTTGAACATAATTCTTAAGTTGCAACAGATTTGGCCTTTTCATATAGTTACAAAATTATTATTAAGATCTTAACACAGCCGTTGCGTTTCCTATGCTGTTGAAGGACCTATACGTGTTAAATAGTTTGTCCATGTCGCACAAATTCTCTGTGGATCACACCAAAAACCAAATGAGCATGGTTTTCTTCTTCAACTTGCTTATGAGCGCCTTTTCTGGCATGGAGACATTTGAATATGCCACTGGCTGTGCTTTGACATCCGATCTTAAGGCCATACTCAAACTTCTACGTATCGTCCCCTGTGACCCTCATTGACCAAAGAGTCTTGATTTTCATCGAGAAGATTTTGGAAATTTTCAAAAGACTACTCATGGCGCAGCGCCAAGAGGGTACTTCCAAATGTTGCGAAGACGAACGTTTTACACTTTGCAACGTCTTAGAGCAAACTGTCGTTTTCTTCGCGTTTTTCCTTAGACCCCAAACTATCAATATACAGTGAAAAACCCGTGGGCCATTTGTCTAACCACTCAGGAATAATAAGTGCGAATAGTTTCCAGACGACGCTGTATATATACAGACATTAGCCTAACCGATAAGGAAGTGAATTTTTCTGTCTTACCGGTTAGTCTTCTATCTATAATGAAGCCCAAGTTCTTTATTAAGATACGTTCAGGAACTCAAAACCTTTAAAAATGCTTTAGGTTTAGAAACATTATAGGTTCTCGCAATGCCCATACTAGCCCTCCCATTATGTATACGACATGTAATAATATTATTATTAATGTGATCAAAATAATTTCCACAAGCTATTACCATGTGGCGACAAATAAATTGTCCACAATAAACCACAACTATTAAACGAAACTATCTAAACAATCTGCCAATAAAATTGTGTGTTAAATGGTTGACAAAATTTCATATTTTAAGTGATTTATATTCATGTATACAAATATATGCAAAATCCAGCACGCCAAACTGTCAGTCAAGGTCGTTGGTTTTTTTTTTTTTCTAAACATGATAACAAAACCAACAATCACAAAACATTTGATATAAAAAGTATGACAAAAAATATTAAAAAAAAAAATACACACAACCTTTGAAATATGCAACAAATGAATGAATAATTCAGAGCGTTTAGAAGTATACTATGTAGATACGGAGAGAGCACGGGATATGGAACAGAGCGTGTAAAATAGAAAATAAAAAAAAGGAAATACATTGAGTACTTTCACCTGACAAATGCGAGCACTGTCTGGGCCATGTCTGCTCCAAGAAAAAAAAAATATACTCACCCACTCACACAGATACAGCTACTACATGAAACAAACACACAGACAGATAAACATAGAGCATTGGTATATGCAAACATTTATACAAATAGCGTATTTTTTTATATAGCGAAAATTCTAATCGAAGCGTTTTTCTTCTCTTTTTTATTTCACCCGGTGAAATCAATGCGCGATTTTGCTTTTATTTCTAGTCAAAACGAGCAAAAGAAAAACGCATAGAAAATGGTCGAATGGAAAAAAACCCCGTTCTGTCGTTAGCAAAAACGGAATAAAATCTGAAAAATCAAATGCGTGGTGAAAAAATATTTCCGCATAGAAGAATAAGAAGAAAAAAAATACAACCTTGTGTAGCAGATAGTGGGGCAAAGCAATTGAAAATGCAAAATAAAAACTGTGCTTGGCGCTAAAAGAACAAAAAAAAAATGACGCCAGATTTAGGACAACAACAAAAACAAGTTTTGTTGTCGAGTCAAGTTGAGTTGAAGGTGCAACGAGTCGAGACCAAAACGTTTTTGTGGTCCAGTCTCGCAGGTTTTTCTTTTTCCTTTATTTCTTTTATTTGCGCATTGACTTTGCAATTGTGCAAAAAAAAAACGTCAACAAGCCGCTAAATATGCAACATTTTTTTTTATACTCAATTTTCCAGGGTCGTCTTTAAGGCGGCAGGCAAAGTTTAAACTACAACGCTAATCTATTATAATATTTAAGAATTTAAAATGCGATTGAAGAGCATTGGCAACTTATTAGTTGTGACTTACAAAAAATATATTGTCGATATCATGTTTCTGGGTAGCTATGAGCTTAACTCAAATATTCGATTAATGGCCTTCACATAACTATGGTTAGGAACAGTTAATTGTTGTGGCGTTAATTACTTCGGTGAATCAAGAGGCTTTAAGCATAATTTTCAAGCAACAAAACCAAATCCTACACTCTTTAAACCGTTTTTCTTCATATATGCCACCTTAAAATTTTATACCCATTGTGTCAAGGATCTATCTAATGTATGTTAGAAGGAGCCGTTGCCAACCTTATCATTCCCTTGAGTTATTGTTAAGTCTATTCATTTTTTACCTGAAATTAGAATTTCCAAAAGAATAGCCGCAAATTTCGAAAATACAGAACATTCATTCAGAAGTACGTTTTCACAAAAGTTAGCTTTCTAAAAGTAAATAAAATTAAGAAATAACATAATCTATTTAAGACCTAAAAATAAAAAGTTTTCTACAGCAACGCTTGAAAATAAAGGAAATCTTTAGTATTTTTTGTTAATATTATATTCGGGTAGGATTATAACTTATATTGACCTTGGCTTATTCCATGGTACTTTCAGAAATTATTAGTATATGAATAACAGTAGTATTTTTCGCCCTTGCAGGCGGGTTTGTTAATAAAAAATTCTTCCGAAATTTCCAATATTTTTATTTATTATAGAATAATTTGTGCCAATGGTTATGTTTTTAGAGATATTCATTTTTTTTTTTTTATGTATCAGAGAGACGTTTTATTATAAGAGTTGCCAGATCACTGCAAAAAGTAACTAGCAAAGGTTGGGTAACAAAATAAATCGATACTATTATAATATATTATAATATTTTAAATTTTTGCTACAGAAAGGAAAACAATGTAAAATTGTTTATATATTCCATTACGAATTTTCGGAACTACGTCTTCAAGGCATGAAAAACGGGTAATCAAGGCCTATTCTGTAGTAATCTTTCTAACCAAAAATTAAAAACTAAATTATTTGAAGCATTCCTGATAATGATATTTTTCGCAAAAATAAAACAGTTTTGGCCAAAGTTGGTTGGAGGGATGCTTGTAGACTAAATCTCTTTTGTTTTGTAATGAACCTCTGTTTTGTTCAGAACAATGCACAATGGGCCCGCGTGGCCAGATTTTGGACAAAAGCCCTTCAGACGAAATTCAAAATTTGGACACAATGACAATTTAATATGATTTTACACATATTAATGTATCCTGTGCAAAAAAGAAATACTAAATTTTAATTAGTGGTTTTTAAGTCCTTAGCCATCAAAGTTGACATTTTGTATTTTTTGTACTTTCGCGATAATTTACTGAAAACAAAAAAATTCATTTACCTTGATACATGTAGCTAAGAAATCCTTATTCACTTTATCATTTATAAGTATTACTTCAGAACAAAAATAAAACTGAACTTAAAAACTTTTCGGTTTTAAATATATTCGAGTAGTTATAAAGATTTTGTAGGTTTTTCATCATTTGGCTACTTTGCTTTAACGGTACCTCCGACTACCACTCGATATTTGATCGAAAAAATTTTTATAAATTTCTTCACATGTTTTACAACATAATGTAATTGAATTTTGTATCTAAAAATTGAATATTAAAAATTGACCTCCAGGAAATTGTACAATTTTTCGAATTTCTTAGCTCTTTTAGTGATTTGCTTGGAAAGCTGAAACTATTTGGGGCTATAACTTCAAAACCATTCAATATTTTGGGTATAGGTTATTTTTTCAATGTATGGAGCTCATATCTACCTCTGTGTGAAATATCGTCCAATTCCAATAAACCGTTTTTTTTTTTTAAATTAAATTAAACATTTTTTTAAAATTTTTTCCAGTTTTGGTTTAGATTATCTATATCTTAAAAAAATGTGAGGAGCCTCAAACTTAAATAATAAAAAATAGCTCAATCCTTTACGAACACGTGTGTAAAATTTCATCACTCTAAAAAAATTATTATGGAAATGCCAGGATTTTGGAGGAAAAGCTCAACACCGTCCAAGGAAAATATCACAACGAATTATTATTCGCCGGATAGTATCCTAAGTCTCTTCAAATCCGTCAAATACTAGCACGCGGTTCGCCTTACCTAATATAGGGTGGGCCATATGTTGGTTTGTCTGTTGATTGAAAAATAATTTCGCCCTAATGGCCACCACAGCTGGCTCTACAGGCCCGTCGGCGAACATCGTAACTTTTGATGACTTTTTTTTTTGACGAAAACTTATCTAGCTGTTCTCCCATACATTGCACGAATGAGTGACGCAGATAATGGTTCGTGGGCTTTAATTGTTGCGTCATTAGAATCTAGTAAGCGTGCAAATGCAGATCCTGTGGTCCTAGCAAGCTGTAATTATTGTCGGCACTGTCCTCAACTATCCTCAACGATCCTTTTCATAGTACGACTTTACCATTTTTACGCGTTGTTCGGTTGTTGAACGATCCATGACTAAAATTGAGTAGTTTTGAACTTGACATGTGTCGAAGAGCATCCACTTTAGACGGGTATGTTCCGAATTATGAGTGCTTAACAACCAAACCCTATAGTAACAGTGCAAGCAGTATTTGTGAGAGTACCCCATGCTTACAGTGCTACTTTCGCCAAGCAGTGCAAGCAGTATTACGTGTATCGTATTATTCCAGTGTGCTGTTTTTTCAAGGTCCAAGTACATTTCGACTGTACTCGTATGGGAATTTCTGAAAAAGTGCATATTGCATTATGGATAAGATTCACATGAGGTTAAACTCAAATTATAAGAGCTCCAAACAAATATTGTATCATATCCCGAGTTAAAAGATGTTTGCCTATATTTTTTGTAGAAATTTTCTGTCATGAATTCTTAGCAACAAGTTGTATATTTTGTGGTTATGAAAAGCGGCATTCTACAAGGTGAAAATGGAGTCAGATAGTCATAGAATAAAGTTGTATCTTTATCTATCTCTGAGATCTAAGCACTAAGTCTGACAGTTTCAGATTGAATGCAAAACTCATATTTTGACTCTATATATATATATATAAGTTCTCGTTGATAAAGATATGGCTTAAGGCTCTTCAAATCCTGTTTTATTTGAATATTCCTTATTTTGTATTCGTACCGGAAAATATGATAATTTATTTATTAGTTCTTAATTCGTCCACCTAAACGTTATCGATAAGCTTGATTAAATGAACAAAAATAAGAAAATCAATCAAAATCTACAAACAATACAAAAAACAATCGCAAACATAACGTATACGTCACGTGTTCAAAGTCAGAGTGAAGTTTATAAGAAAAGTATTTTTTGCAGATTAATTCATAAAAGACATTTTCGAACTTACATAACTCAGAGAAAATATTAAAGAAATTCCAAGAATATACATAAAGTGACATAATGGAAGGGCGACTTATTGAGTATCGTCCTATTGGTGGTGGTCTAGACTACCATCACAATTCTCCACTGATTGGTGAAATACCGCCAGCCGGTGGCGACTATTCCCATGCCGTGCATCGTTCCATTGATCAATTGCGCAATAGTTTGAACGAGCGTGTAGCCCTGGGTCCGCTCAGTGTATTCTCCAACACAGCAGATCTGCGCAATTCGGTGTTGAGCTACAGCCAACAGCCACAGCAGCCCCATCAGCAACCAACACCACAACAACAACATCAACAACAACAGCAACTGCAGCAACAACAACATCAGTATCATCTAAGTGGCGGCGGTGAGCCACAAACTGTGTCACATGAGCTTGCCAAGCCCACGAGCAGCACAGTGCCAAGTGTAACCAATTTAGAGAGCGCCAATTCGAGCAATGTCAATGTGGTGGCTACAGGCAGCAGCAAGCATGTAAACGATGCTGTTGTTAGCAGCTCCTCATCGGCTGGCACAGCGCCAACGGGCTCCACACGCGGACGCAAGTCGCGCATCTATGCCAATCCCAATCAGCACATTATAGTGACCAGCAACAGCGTGGATAATGGTGGAGTACGCATGCAAAATGCAGCTATCAATGAGCGTAATACCCAAACTGGAGCTGTCAGCGTAGCTGCAGGCAGCGGTGGCAGTGCCTCTAATGGCATACCATCTTCGACCAGCTCACCGCATCACATGATTGATGTAAAGGACACCAAGGTAGAGGTTTGTTTTTTCGATGGGCAACAGCAACAATAAATTTCCCTCTTTTAGAGTAGTCTTACTAGCCAATGCCATTATTAGCTCAATTAATATCTATGCTTTCTTCACAGATCTTCAGCTCCAAGGCGGATCTGCAGCTGCACACACAGATACATATGCGCGAGGCGAAACCCTACAAATGCACGCAATGCTCGAAGGCCTTTGCCAACTCCTCCTATCTGTCGCAGCATACACGCATACATCTGGGCATTAAGCCCTATCGCTGCGAGATCTGCCAGCGCAAGTTCACCCAGCTTTCACACCTGCAGCAGCACATACGCACGCACACGGGCGACAAACCCTACAAGTGTCGACATCCGGGCTGCCAGAAGGCCTTCTCACAGCTGTCCAATCTGCAGTCGCATTCGCGCTGCCATCAGACGGACAAACCCTTCAAGTGCAACTCCTGCTATAAATGCTTCTCGGATGAGCCCTCGCTGCTGGAGCACATACCCAAGCACAAGGAGTCTAAGCACTTGAAAACGCACATCTGTCAGTATTGCGGCAAATCCTATACGCAGGAGACCTATCTGACCAAGCACATGCAAAAGCATGCCGAGCGCACGGACAAAAGGCCGCCTATAGTAACAGGTGCGCCGGGCACTGGCAATGGCAGCGGCAATGCCGGAGCAGCCAATGCTGTGGCTGCTGCTAGCAATGGTGCAGTTGGCAGCGTCTCCAGCACGCAGTTGCAGCGTAATAATCTGGTGCTGCCGCCGGTCTCCATAGCGCCCAGCGATAATAGCTACTGGCCCAAGGTAAGTCCAGATTCGGCGGCGGCTGCCAATGCCATGGAGGTAATGCATCAGCAGCAGCAGCAGCAGCAACAACAGCAGCAACAACAACAGCAGCAGCAACAATTGCCACATCATCATCATGCGCAGCATGGCGTGGCGCCGCAGCAGCACGGTGCAACTCCTCAGCAGCAGCAACAGCAGCAACAGCAAGCGCAACATCATCACCCACAGCAGCAACAGCAGCAGCCACCACCTCAACATGGCATGGAGGCGCACTATGCGCAACCAACGGCGCCCAATAGCGCACAGAGCAATGGACATGCGGCCGAGCTGCAGGCGCATCATCGCATGCCGGATCCGGGACGCGATGACATAGGTAAGACAGCATGGATATATACCGGCAATGCTTACATTCCTGCCTTGCAGTTTCCACACCATCCACCGTGGGGCCGTATGATGCCGCGTCCATAACGAAAGCCACCAGCAATTCGGCCTTTACGCCGATCAACTCAATGCCGCCGCACTTGAACTCACTCAGCCATCATCCCATGGCGCAGCGTCCATATCTCTATGATGCCATCAGCTTTCCCAACAAGAATGTCAACCAGAACAATGCGAATGCTTTTCCCAATCAGCTGATCTCCTTGCATCAAATACGTAACTATGCGCATCAACCGGCAGGTCTCATGCCCGGCGAACACCTGCTGGGCGTTAGTGTGGGTCCGGGCAAGGACAAAGGATAGCTAGCGTCGTATTTCTAAGTTGGTTTTACTTTTTGATATGATTTTTTGTGTTAGCTTCCCAGCTTAGACTAGACAGCATTAATAATCCGCCGATTTTTTATATACATACATACATACTATATGCAATATTGAGGTGCATTCTCTGTTAAACTACATATATAGTAAGTATCTGAGTTTTATTTTCTATATGCATATACATATATACATAAACGATTTAAGAAGCGAGTTTATCCTGTACAGTATTAATTTGTAGCTAGTTTTACAGATTTATTATGTACAACTAAGTACATAAAAACATTGCCTATGTATTGTAATTTCAATAGTTGTTATTTTAGTCTTACAGCAGTTATAAAACGTTTATTTACATACACGCACATACAGACACACATATATACACACATAAATGGCCAACTATATACATACGTAAATATTAAATATATAAGTATATAATTTACTTTTTAACACCGTCCAATTTAGTTTATGCTCGTACAAAATTTTCTATTTACTGACATCACATTTGCTTGATTTCGGAAATGTTTTGAAATACTGGTAATAGATGATCTGCTTGTGAATTCTACCTGTTAGCTTTATAGTTCCCGAACTTTCTTCAAATTAATTCTTGGAATGCTACAGTTTGCTTATGCTTTAGATATTTTGATAATGCCAAAATTACAAAAATAAGTAAATTTATTTTTTTGGTGTCTCTAGAGGGATCTACCGTGTTATCTCCAGGGCGATCTCCTGTACTCCCCGTTCCATGAAAATGTAATTATTTGTGACAAATGATGCAGTGATACAGGATTGCAGACGTATATAGTACATGGAAAAGGTTAAACGAGTTAGTGGGCATAGGGTGATTTTTTATAAAAATACGAACGTTTCATTGCTTGTTAGGCTCACGTACGAGGAGGCTTCTAAATAGAATACATTTTCTCTATTTATAATGTGGCTGCTAAAAGCGAAATTCTTCTACGGCGTCCTGGGCAAGAGGTCAATATGATACGTCAACTTTACTGTTTTTTTTTTGGTGAAAATTGGTGTACCAAGATCTTCTAGTCTATAGATCTAGCATTCATACGGACTAACGGAGAGACGGAAATGAATCAATCACCATAAATAAATAGAGCTAATGGTGCTAAATGCTATATAAATAAATCAGAATTATAGACCAATAATATATACACAGGTGCAATTGGGTTCTCGGATTCGAATACAGAGTTTGGGTGCTGCGGCTTCTGCTGACTCAAGCTTTCTTCGTCCAATCTTTCGGCTTTCTAGCAATAGGTACGAGGATCACAATTTATATATTGCGCCTTACAATAATAACATATAAACTAAAGTCAAAAAGGCTTCGTTGATTTTCGACGTGTATTCCAGGAAGATTAACACGCTTTATCATGCGCCTAAGCCAATTTTTGAAATACTTTTTCACTTCAAGTTATCTCCGACAAATAAATTTTAAAGCTATCGACAGCGGTAGAACAACGCTGGCCACGTAGCTTATTTTTGATGTGCGGAAACAAAAAGAGATTAATTTCTTCTTTGCGTCGATATGAGAGAGCTCTCGTTATCGCGATTATGAATGATTCATCTTCGGGTGTTCGTTTTTCTTATACCTATTCCAGTGATGAAGAACGATTCGTATTCAGCGGTTCATTTTCCTCATTTCACTGAACACTGAATTTACCATCCTAGTTTGCTCAAGTGGTACAGTGAACAATATGGCCGATTAATCTGAAGAAGCAGTCGATCATTTGCTTCGAATTGCATCCCTTGCAAACAACTTTTGTTGGATGTAGAGCGTCTTGGAAGGCCTATGCTGTCGTTTGATATTCGGTTTTAGGCTCATCGTCGCCTGTCATGATCTTATAAACGTCTTCCGAAGCACAGTGGTTGTACTTCTATAAATTTTCTTTACTACAAACGAGTGTGAGCTTGAGCTATCATCAAGTTATATCATATCCAGCAAGAACAAATCTTGGCGCCTAAATGTTCATGCAACATGTATGGAAAATAAAATGGTGCAACTAATTTATGCCCAGGGATACTTCAGTTCGCAAAATATGCCATATGATCATCTTACTTAACCATTTGGGGAACGGCATCGATGTTTTTTGCGAATATGTCCGATTTCGAACGACCTTCACGAAATTCATCGGTGAGTGATAATCACCCGCAACTAGATTCTGCATATCAGCGTTTTACGATGGCGTAGTCTGGGTCTTGATCCCAAAAAATCGAACAAAGTTAATCGTTGCACTCTTGTGGAATGAGTTAACCCCGAGAGTCATAATAAAAATTGATAAGAAAGTGTTCACGGTGCATTTTAATTTTTTGGCTGAGACATTATTTTCAACCCATGGTCAAAGTTTTGTAAAAGCAAACTTTTCAAAAAAAATGTCAGATTGCTTTTGGCGCCACTAGTATTGAAAAGGTACCAAAAATAATTAGTAGCGCCGCATATTTAGTAGTTGCCATCCATTATGAAACAAATGACCACAATATAACACAAATAAACACACATAAAAACGTGTTAAAAAATTTTTTATTTTCTAAAATAACGTTAGCAATTTTTTGTCAGTAGTATTTTGTGTTAAGCTTAACATTTGTGTAAAGTTTGATCAAAATTGATTCATTATTTCATGTAGCTACCATACAAAAATTGAACCAGTTTTCTACGCAGCCAAAGAAACGCGCCCACTTCTATGCGGCACCGAAAAAACGTTCCGATTCAATATGGGCCATATTTTTCCCAAACTTCCTCTAACTTTCACCCTAATACCATCTGGGTAGGGACATCATGTAGTTTTTCGCAACTCTATATATAATTGTTCAAATTAAACTGCTCTGTTGTCTTTTCAGGTATATCCCATAGAGATAAGGGTACAGGGGTATTTTAAGTTTATGACAAATAATTTTGCAATTACCAACTTGAAATCTTAAAGTACACAAACATAAACAAGGATTAAGCAATACTTATCAGTCTTTCTGACTTTATGTAGGTCCGTCTGCCCGTATATATGTATGTACATTATTTTTCAAGTTCTGAGCAGCAAAAGGACAGTTCTCGTAGTTCATGATACTTAAATTAGCTTCATAAAGTATATAATTTTTGGCAAGTTGAAAAGAAACTGAATAGCCAGGCAGAAAGACTGGTGGCTTAATTCTGCTCTTCACTTTGTCGCACAGTCTTCACGGCTTCTAATGCTCGCTTTTGAAAAAGAAAGTGATTTTTTGAATAGATCACTTTTAGGGATAAAAGCTTTCTAACTTTACAATGACACGCAAAGCAGAGCGACATGGCGGAAAAACATCCAACCATAGAGCAGAGGTTCAATTTTTATATGGTAGCTACATGATATAGTGACCAATTTTGATCAAACTTTAAACAAAACTGTAGACTAATATAGTTAGTTTCCTAAATAGGCTCTTAGTTGCAGCAAACGGCCTCTATATGAAACAAATAAAAACACATAAAAACGTATAAGAAAATTTTTTATTTTCTAAAATATCGTGACCAATTTTTCGTCAGTAGTATTATGTGTTAAGCTTAACATTTGTGTAAAGTTTGATCAAAATTGATCCATTATTTTATGTAGCTACCATACGAAAGTTGAACCAGTTTTCTGCGCAGCCAAACAAAACCGCGCACTTCTATGAGGCACCTTGTGAAATTATTGAATCATGGCGAAACAACTTTCCGATTCAATTACGGTTTGAATGTTGAGTAAAAAGTTTGTTTAGCACGATTTTTTTAAAAAACGAATGTTTAAAACTATATTCTTATTTGAAAATATTTATCTCAACGCACAAAGTCAAAATTTTTTGTCAAACGATATTATAAAGTTTGCCACAAAAATTTCGAATTCGATACAGCTTAAGAACTGGAATGCAATTTTTTAACATACATTGCAGGAATTTTGAACCAATTAAATTCAGATCTTCAGGGAAAAAACAGAAAAGAAAATTTGAATAAACTGTTGGCAAAAGCCGATGATATTATCAAATTTTATGGGTGGTATATAAAAAGATTTCACTTATTTGTTCCATAGTACCCCGTTCTTTGCGAAAGATTTTTTCCCACCGCTGTTCAGATAGGCAACTTTAGCTGGAGCTAAACTAGATGAGCCAAATTAAAATTGATTAGTCCAAAAATGACTACCAAATTTATTTCCCTCTTATGAGGCAGAAAGTTGGCAGCTTTCAGTTTGCTTCGAAAAAAACATTTTTCGAAGTTAAAAAAGTGTCCCTACTTAGAAACAAATATCTCTAATTGTACTAAACTGATTTGATTAGTTTTTTACCAAACTGTAGATAATTGAACTACCTACCCATCGATTACATCTGGAGCATATTTTGGCCAAATTGACGGTTTGGTTGTTTTTCGTAATTTTTAGCAAATTTTTGAGAAAAATTCTATTTCAAACGAAAATTAAAAAAAAAAATTTTATACAACTTTATTTATGGCTCGTAAAGTTCGAAGAAAATGCGTGGCTGTTTATTGAAATCGGAGAAAAGTTATGGAAATAACGGCAATTTTTGCAAAAAGTGCAAAAGTTAATTTTATCAAAATCCAAATTTTTAGATGGATAATTCGTTTTTTTATGAAGATATCGTAACCAAATTTGGTATTTGATAGATTTTTAAAGTTCCAAAGCACTGTACTAAATTTGATCAATATCGGTTGACTATATCATATAGCTCCCATAGTACAGATTTGATCAAATATAGTACAGTGCTTTGGAACTCAAACAAAAAAAAAATTTCAAATACCAAATTTGGTAACGATATCTTTATAAACAAACGAATTATTTTCTAAAACGTTTGGTTTTTAAAACAAATTTTCATTTTGCACTTTTTTCAAAAATTCCTCTTATTTCAACATGCAAAAAAATTTCACACGGAATGACAAAACCATATAAAAAAAAAAATATGATGGAATCTCCCAAACGGGAGTCATTTTTTTGCGTTCTGCGTATAGGCCTTTTTCTTAAATTTTGATAAACAGTAATTCATTTTTTTCGCAATCAAACGAGATTTACGAGCAATTTCGAAATTGAATGTATAAATAGCGTCCAAGCCGTAAATAATATGTTCCAAACATAATGGATGGGTAATTCAATTGTCCACAGTTTATCTAAATTATCAAAATCAGTTTAGTAGAAGCAAAGATATTTGCTTCTAAGAAGAGACACTTTTTTTTTTCAATTTCAAAAAATTTTTTTCTTGAAATATCTCAAATTCGTTCCAAAAAAAATATTTGGACTGCATGGTCGGTTTTAGTATGCCATTTTACTACGGATATGACTAAAACATGTTGACTAAAAATTTTTTAAGATTTGTAAACTAGTGTAATTTGTTCCCATGTATCTTCCATATTGGGAGTAAGCGATTCTAATAGAATACCATATACACTACCTTATACATGTATCTCTATTGTGTGGAACATTGTGTTATATGCTACTCCGGTTGTACTGCTTTGGCTATGTATCAAATGTACGAAATAAATTCTACAGGTATCGAAAGGAGGGTCAAGGGGATCAACCTTCCCATGGCTTATGTTTTCGCATAAATAGTGAAATTTTTCAATAAAATTTATGGAAAAATTATTTCGTTTCTCCCATCAAAAAAAAAACTATCTACGTCACTGTACAGCATTAAAATATTTTTAAACTTTTGCGTAGCCTTTGAAATAAAAGTATCGTTATTTATAGGTAAAGTTTTCTTCCGCAACCCCCGCATTTCCGCAAATGTGAGCTGTCAGTTGATTTTAATTTCTCTAAGACCTCGTCTTATGTATATAAGTATAAATAAATACGATATCTTTTCATTTTAAATGTAAACGGATCTCGCGGTACACTCTATGATCAAACTAACAAATATTTAATATAACTATTAGCAATATGTAAAATATTTAAAATTAATGTAATGTTACCAGAAAGAAAATAAAAAATTCCAATATATATATATATGAAGTAAAGCAATTGCATAAATATCTAAAATAAGGTTTAACGTATTGAATACAAAAATTTCTTAAAGAAGTTTTTCAAAAACCAAAACTAAATTGTGGGGATTGACTACAAATAATTATAAAATAAGTTTCCAACTTTATATTGCAATACATTGAACTATTTTAGGCCAAAACTAAAAATGAAAAGTTTTAAGTGTTTTACACATTTCTAAAACAAAAAAAAATAAAAAATAAAATCAAATCGAAAAGTTACAAAAACAAGCAAATGTTGAGGTAAATATTTTTGGTAAGACTGACGATCAAAATTTATATAAAAAATAAATACAATTTTAATGTTTTTACAAGAAGCGCAAAAAAAAATAAAAACCAAAACTAAAACTTGCAACTAAGCAAACTCAATGTGTCCTAAATTTCATACTAAGTACACTAATGACAGTAACTAACTATGAGTATGAGAGTATGTTTAACAGCATGAAATGTAATGTATTACTAAATTTAATATTATAATAGCTAGTGTTTAATTAAAAGCAAAAAATATAAAAAAAATACAAAAAATAAAGTTAGTTTTTAAAACACACATCTCAATGTAAAAAAATAAAATTGTGAAAATATTACTATGAATGAGATAGCTAAAAATGCAGCAAACCTTGGCTAAGATATCTGTATCTGATCAGTAGTGTATCTATATAATATGGTATAGGTACAAAGATTGCAGTAACTGATATGCTGTCAATAGTAGATTTGTGTGTATGTGTGTTTAAGTTATATACATTTATTATAACTGTAAAGTCATTCCATAATAAAGTGAAGTAAATGTTCAATATCAAAGTATCTGCCACTTGAGCATGTTCTGAATGGTTCCTTTAAAGCCAAAAACATTTAGGCTGGTATTCCGATCGACGACAATAAGTTCTAGATAATATAAATTCTCGATTTTTTTGTCCAAAGCGTAACCTTGCTGGATATTTGCATAATCCAATGCTAGTTGCAGTCTTGGATCCACAACTATATTAAAGTCTATGCAGATGGGTTTCACTGTAGCAGAAAATTTAAATGGATTGATCATTCGAAGTGCGGCTAATGGTGAGGCTTCAGTAGTTGGTACATCCGTACTGAAAATAATCAATGAAAAATATTTTTTATTCTCAGTGTTTCGATTTTAAAGTAAACAATTGTTGCAAAATATTATTTATATTTTATTCGTTGATACATTTGAGATAACAAAACAAAACAAAATGCAAAACATTGATACACGGTAAGCTTAATTTGTTTGTTACTATATTTATTTTTTTTTTCAGCCTAGTACTCGACTTTTTTTACAGCGTTTAAACGATTTTGATGGAAAATGCAAGTTTCTGGAATGATTCTGCGATTTTTGCTTATAACTTCCAAAGTTCAGCAATAATTTTTTCACACAAATAAATTATAAGAAATGAGAGAATATGTCAGAAGTTAAAATATACCACAAAAAAAGATTTTTTGACCGATCGGTCCTATATCTTCACAAACAAACGAAACACAACGATTTTTTTGCAAAAAATGTTTTTTTGACCGATCTGTCCTATATATGATATAGTCAACTGGTTTTATCAAATTTGGTACAGTGCACAATGGGCCCGCCTTCATTTTGGCCAAAAGCCCTCCAGACGAAATTCAAAATTTTGACAAAATGACAATTTAATATGATTTTACACATATTAAGGTATCCTTTGCAAAAAAAAATATTAAATTTTAATTAGTGGTTTTTAAGTCATTAGCCATCAAAGTTGGCATTTTGTATTTTTTGAACTTTCGCGATAATTTACAGAAAACAAAAAAATGCATGTACCTTGATACATGTAGCTAAGAAATCCTTATTCACTTTATTATTTATAAGTATTACTTCAGAACAAAAATGAAACTGAACTTAAAAACTTTTCGGTTTTAAATATATTCGAGTTATAAAGATTTTGTTAGTTTTTTTATCATTTGGCTACTTTGGTTTAAGGGTACCTCCGACTACCACTCGATATTTGATCGAAAAAAATTTTGAATTTTTTGAATATTTTTTTTTAGGAAATTTTACTATTTTTTGAATTTCTCAGCTGCCTAAAAGTATGCTTTAATACCCATTTTCGAAAATTTTACTAAAATGTAAAAAAATGTACAATTTGTAAATTTTATAGCATGCTTACAAAGAAAAGCAAATCAAAAAATGTAAAAATTATCAATTTTGACGAAAAAACGTAAAAATTTAAATACGGATTTTTAAAATTTTTTTCGGAAATTAAAAGAGCATGCAAAAAAAAATTATAACCGTTAAAAACCACATGGATTGGTGATGTCGTCTTTTCGTAATTTGCTTGGAAAGCTGAAATTGTTTGGGGCTATAACTCCAAAAGCCATTCAATATTTTGGGTATAGGTTATTTTTTCAATGTTTTGGGAGCTCATATCTACCTCTGTGTGAAATATGGTCCAATTCCAATTAAAAGTTTTTTTTTTAATTAAGTTACAAATTTTTTATTTTTTTTTTTAATTTTTTCTTAATTTTGTCTTGATTATGTACATCTCAAAAAAATCTGAGGAGACTTTCCAGAAAAACAGTTCAATTCTTTAGGAACACGTGTGTAAAATTTCATCCCTCTAAAAAATTATTATGGAAATGACAGGGTTTTGGCAAAAATATGAAAATCTGGGCCCACTGTGCATCGCTGAGATCTAGGCGTTCATACAGGCAGACAGACGGACATGGGCATATCGACTTCTTTAAACACACTGATCATACTTTAGATAACTTTGGGGGGTCTCCGACGTTTCCATCTGTATGTTACATATATTTTCGCCCTTTGTACCATACGGTACAGGGAATAAAAACTGAAAACTTTCCAATTGATACGCACAACATTTTTCTCCACTAACTGATTATAAAATCAGAATTAATAAAAACAGGGAAATTTAAAGTGAAAAAGTCGATCAGTTGAACTATTATGAAATTGTTATCATTTTATTACCCAGTCTTTTCAAATCCCGATCGTAACATGTATATGCTGCATTGATACAATTCCAAAAAGTTCGATTTTCAAAATATCGGATCGGTATCGCACAACCCCTAGTTTAAATTTGATAATTTTTGCCTGTAACTACCCAAGTTCCTAACTGATAACTTTCATAGAATTTCATCTGCAGAAAGGTGTTATTTAAACGAATACAACTTATTACAACTACGTGGTGAAAGCTTGAGTTAAAGAAACTTTTAACAGACTTTCTAAAACCTCTAACTTTTATAAGATCCGAGATTCCAGACGGTGGACACTATCGACTATCAAGAGTTTACAATATAAGATCTGTCAAGCCTTTTTCTACCTATTACACGAACTTATTTTACCTTCGTTGTACAATGTACGTACAGCGAAGTAACAATCTAGAAAGGATTAGTAGGAACACATTAAATGGATTGGCTACGGTAGTGTTTCCAAGCATTCAAATGTTTTTGCGTCAACTTTGCAACTGTTTCAATTGGTCTATTCATTTGTGTCAATATTCAACTTTTTTAGCTTGTAATTCACATCTGGTTAAAACAGAAAATGACCTAGAATGGACTATATTTCACGTCGAGAGTTATAATTTTTTACTTTAATTCTGTCGTCTTTTAGTTTATGATGTTGCAATTCGTATATTAGAACATGAAATTAAGATGTCGTTTGATTTTGTATAAAGTTGTTTCATTTAATATATATATTATATTACATCAGCTTACAGATTCGCTCTCTGATGCAGCTACTATTGATTTGGTCAATCACTACAATATTAATTTTAACGAGCCTTTCAATGATCAATTAATAACAACCTCAGATGTGAGAAATGTAGTTCGTAGTCTTCAAAGCAACAAGTCGCCAGGACCTGATTGTATACCTAATATCTGTTTAAAACACCTGCCAAAACGTGCACTAGTTATGCTGACCCAAATTTGTAACAATTGCATTCAAGCCGGCTGCTTTCCACGCAAATGGAAACTGGCCAAAATTGTGGCAATTCCTAAGCCAGGTAAACCACTAGACTCTCCAGAAAGCTATCGTCCTATTAGCCTTTTGTGTGGGTTTTCTAAAATTTTCGAGCGTATTTTAAAATCAAGACTAAACGCCTATATTGAAGAGAGCCATGTTCTTCCGTCTGCACAATATGGCTTTAGGACTAGTCGTAGCTGTATTCACCCGCTCAAAAACTTAAGGAAGACATTAAGAATCAACTACAAAGTAAAAATTCAGTAGGTATGATTACTTTAGATATACAATCCGCTTTTGACACCGTTTGGCATAAAGGACTTGTGTATAAGCTACAAAATATAGGCACGCCCTCGTATCTTTTGCGTACTATAAACGGCTTCTTGTCGGAAAGATATTTTTGGGTAGATATGAATGGTGTCAAGTCAAATAAAAAACTAATAACCGCAGGCGTCCCACAGGGTTCTGTTTTAGGACCCATACTTTACAATATTTATACTCATGACATTCCAATGCACTCACAATGTAAAACACTAATCTTTGCCGACGACACGGCTTTATACTGCTCCGGTAATAGCTACAGTATTATAGAAAGAAACCTAACTGAAGCTCTGTACTGCCTTGTTAGATATTTTCACAAGTGGAAATTCAAATTAAACATAAATAAAACAAGCGCAATTTATTTTACCCGTAATCGAAAACCTTACCATTTTCCAAACAGTAATATTCAGGTAAACAATGAAGCCATTCAATGGGAGACTAACATTAAATATCTTGGTATAAATTTTGACAGCAAAATGCTATTTAGTTTGCATATTAGCAGGACAATAGATAAAGTCAATAAAAGTATAAGAATATTGTATACTTTTATAAACAGAAAATCAAAATTGTCTATAAAAAACAAATTAATAATATTTAAAACATTATTTATCCCATGTATATTGTATGGTTCGGAGGTTTGGGGTGATTGTGCTGCGTGCCATCGGCTGAAGTTACAAAGAGCACAAAATAAATTACTCAAAATGATATTTGATTTACCATTTTATTTTTCCACTTCTTGTCTCCACGAAAAAGCAGATATATGCATGATTAATGAAAAAATCAGTCAGGCTAAAACCAAATTCGATATAAAAAATAGGGACATCTCACCATCTTAGGTTCATAACTAGTTTTAGTTTTAGTTTTTAGTTTTAGTTTCTTAATATCTTTTTTATTTTTAAGGTTTTTATTCAAATTTTTCCTTCAAAATTCAATTTTGAATTCAAAAATCAAATTTACACAACACAATTTTTCACACCTTAGTTGTAAAGCTTTTCTTTAAGCTAATCTCTATAAATTATATAAATAAACTAATGTATAAATATGATGATGAATATATTATTTTCAACAATAACCAATTTGGGGAATACTTCTCAACTGTCTGCGATTCGCCTAATGGTACAAAGGGTATGATCAAAGTTACTATACAAGTCGATATACCCAAGTCTGTCTGTATGAACGCATAGATCTCACAGATGGTAAGAGCCTGAGCAACTAAACTTTCAGATTAGATAACTTATTGTCTTACGGGAGACAAGTTTATTTTAGTTTTTTGATACCGGGCTTACATCATAAAGCACCCATAGATAGGGGAAAAAAACAAAAGTCGGCCTATTGCAAATGAAGCCTCAATCAATTTGGTGCCTTCCCATCTGTTCACCCTCTAGTACAAATTATTTAGAAGTAATCCTTCTTACCTGTGTATGGTGATTTTTGAGATATTGTGCAGCTGATAGCCATGCAGTTCATTTTGGTTGAAATCCTCATCATGCTGACCCTCCGCCACGGCATAGATCGTATGTTCCATTGGATCGTAGCCAGCTGTATTTTCCGAGAAACATTTTGGAGATGTTACCACTATGAGCGGTGAAATAATAGTACCACTGCACTTAAACGTATAATATGGCACAGAAGTACGCTCGAATATGCTAACAGTCCAGGGTTTGGCTGGCATATCCACTTGAGTACGTGAGATTTGGCCACATAAAGCCTCACACTCCAATCGTCCGGGCTTTTCGTCTTGCCAGAAGCCATTTTCATTGCAAGTTTGTAGACCGCTTGCCTGAACTTTGCTAGGCATATAGCCGGAGGCACATGATATGTGCATTTGGGTGCCCGCAAAGTTTGTGGATTTCTTGCAGTCCACCAGGCGATCCTCATAGATACAATGGGACGTATAGGATATGTTGCGTGCCGCTGCACTTTGCTTACAAGTGCGCAGACACTGCGGCCATTTGTGTGTCCACTGCCCATTAAAGCAACTATTGATTGCATCACCCTGTAGCATATAGTCCTGGTCACAGCTCAAATGTACTACAGATTTTGTTGGCACTAAGCTGTCCAACTTATAGCTGTGCTCTACGAAATAGTCCTCTGCTCTCATATTAGCTGGCATATCCTCTAGAGTACAATGTTTGACTGACCATAAGTTGAGAGATGCTTCACTATTATCAGTTTGGTTGCCAAGACATATTTCAGGAAGTTCATCACTGCCGTCAGCACAGTCCACAATATGATTGCAAAGAGCTACTTGCTCTATGCAAGCACCGTAGGCACAACGAAAGGAGTTTGAGGGACAGCTGATTCCAGCGCATAGCGTGGAAACTTCATCGCTAGCATCGAGGCAGTCACTACCGCCATCACAGATCAGGCTAAGAGCAATACATTTGTGGTCTTTGGACTTGCATTGAAATTCCGGAGCGCTGCAAAAGTAATTGGAGATTATTCATATATAATTTATAAAATTTGTACATCTTAGTATTTGATTCGTAGGTACCTCGAGACAAGTCGAAATCAAAAACCAAAACAGGCATGATAATCAAATTTATGTACTTGAAGCTTTCTGAACATATCTTGTTGATCACTTTTAGATAAATAAGACCAAATATAAATACAAAAGCGACATGAAAAAGTCTAGAAGACAATTTTAGAATTACGACTAGACAGGTGTGGATCTAGGATTTGGTCTTGGGGGATTCTTCACTTCGAAGTGTATATATATCGGAGCTCGCAAAAGACTTTGGTGACTTTCGGTGCATCCGCCACTTGGATTAGAAGACTTTTCCCAAAATAATCTTTAAGATGTATTCTGTTCTCCTGATGCAATTGGAGTCATCTTGGGAGATCTCCTGACCTGGTCTACTGGTGCTCTTCCCGATTTCAAATTAAACGCTTGGTCAGCTTAAACTTACCAAACTCCCATCAAATCTTTGGTAATTTGCTCCAATTTGCTTGAATTGCTGCAATCAAAGACATTCTCATCACTTCCATCCCAACAATCGTTTTGGCCATCGCATATTTTTTCTGGTGTTACGCAGCCTCCATAGGCACACTGAAAGTTTTCATTACACTCAAAGTTGTAACAAGTTTGAAAGATTTCGTCGCTGCCATCTTTACAATTTCTTTTTCCATCACATTTCTGGTTGAGATCTATACAGCTGCGATCTTCACATCGGAAATGTTGCTCATCACAATGAATTTCGGCTCCAAACGTATTGGAAACTGTAAGTAATCATAGTGTCTTGGTATTACAATCATAATATTAGGTGTCTTGCGAATGATTTTTGCAAACTGATAACTTTTTGAACCCAAGCTGCCGCCTCTTTTTAATTTTAGCTTTTTAAAGCGACTCATAGGTTTCTTAAAATTGTATAAAACAACGACTTAAATGTACCCTATACAATTTCCCAAGATTTAACTTTTTAAGTAGAAAGGTTTTAATTCAAACAGCAACATTTTTTGGGTATTCACACTTGTGAAGTTGCAAAAGTTGAGGACTTTTGCAACAGCAAAATATACAGTGTTGAGTTTCAACTCTCAACGCAACTTTTCCTTAATCCGGCTCCTGTACTAGATTTTTACCGTTGAATTAAAGTGAAAGTGTTGCAAAATACGACGTCTGCGGCATTTACAACACTAGAATGTTTTGGGATTTTTTTCACATGATTTGTTTTCCTTCGTCCCCTAATAAGAACGAAAAAAATTACAAAAAAGTGTATATTTGATATTTATGGAAAAATACAAAATTTGTATGCAACATATATAAAATAGAAGCGTCACGATCATATGTAAAATCTTCAAAAATATTCCGTCACTGTTTCACAAGGAGGTGGGGTCGGTTTATTTTTGACGAAAATCAGCGTCACGTAGTTTATGGATGATCCCTTATAGACAGGTAATGCAATTTTAATATACCAGGCTGTAAACATTTTCTTCTGATTTCTTAGTATAGACGCTTTATTTGATCGAAAATGCGAATATTGCAAACTCTCCTTGTATTATAGTTTAGTTATATAATTTACCACTTCTCACTTATTAAACAAATTGCTAACGATGCAACAGCAAATATTAAAACCATTCTCGGCAATAATTAAGTAAATGTTTGGTTATTCACAAAAATTTGTGTATATAATTCGAGGACTGTTTATATACGAATGAGCAGGTTTATCTCATAATAATTTCAAGTTTCATTATTTTTCATTAAATTGAGTACAAATGGCTAATCTGTAGTCAGAGCATAGACAAGAGATCAAAATTACTTGGAAGCCATGTTTATATATATTCATTTCTATGTATAATATATACGACTTTTTGACCTGACTGATTCATGTAGTCATTGGTGATCAACGCACAGTCCTAGTACCCTGAACCTACACTTTCGCAATGCCAAACATTTCAAACATTTGAAATCGTAAAAATTTTATAGAAATCTCAAATAAAAAAAAATATTTATTTATTTTTATTTATTGTTTATTTATTGATTAATGAATTTTTTTCCAACTGCACCTTACAATATCCAATCTAAGCCGTTTTGAGTATAAAATAATTTTTTTAGGGCTCTCTTTTTCTTGAATCCCATCCAACAGCATTTGTGTTGTTTGCATCTGATTAAGGATGAAAATTATTATTTTATTTAAAGCTGTTTAATTATTTAAGCTTACATGGAGAATACAATCGTAGGTCAATCTTGGCTAACTGCTCGTTCCCTTTATTGGGGAATGTTAATCCTTTCTGGTGATCTGTCCCGCGTTCTCTCAAAAGCTGAAGAATCATGGCTTTCTGCTCGGCCAGAGCCTTGTTAATTTGCTCAAATTGACGATTGAAGACAACGCCTTGTTGTTTGAGTCTATTCTCAATGTTTACAATAAACTTTTTGCAATCACATCCGCATTTTTCTTTTTTCTTTTTATCTGAAAACAAAATTTTAATCAACTTAATATGCAAAATAAAAGCAACGAAAATACTTACAATAATGTATTTTATCTTTATCTTAAATTACTCTTTAAAAACTTGTCAACAACAAAAATTATTATTTTGAAACTGTCACAGCCATTAATTTTATTTTGATGAAAATCTTGACACTTGTAAACATTATATATGATAAAACATTACAATCGGCCATGCTCTGGAAAACGAGTCCGAGCATTTTATTCGGATTAGTTTTGAAACCGAATGTTTGGTGCTCCTAATTTCACCAAAACGAATTTTTTATGTGGCTTGAAACCGAATGTTTTGTTGCAATTTCCCTTGTAATAGGAATAGCATAGTCGCGAATAATTTCCCTCGAAAGGTGTAAAGCTGCACTAACAATGAGCAAGGAAATATGAGTAGATGGCGACAGAAAAAAATTTGGATATGGGAGCACACAAAAACGAATCCGAATAAAATTGTTCGTTTTGTGTTTTTCGTTTTCCGGGGCACGGCCGAATATAACTAACGGCCTAACTAAAACAATTAGGTTCAGTCCGAGATGTGCCCGACATTCGTATAGCCTTTATTATAAAAATTCTGCATTTAAATTCCGATTACAACTTGTCGATTCAACATCTGGGAAAAGAAGCTCCAATAACTTGTTGTATTAAAAATATTTAACATTTTTTGTTTATTAGGGTCGCATAGGTCTAAAAGACTCTAAATACAAAATTTTGGTTGATGATATGTTGATATGGATCAAGTAGGCCGTTGTCCAAAAGTTGGATGCCCGTTTCATCAAAACAAAAAACTGTGAATCAATCGGTGATACCCCACAGCATCCTTGATTGCGAAAATTTTTACATTGATACGTTGAGAAATGTATAGTGGGATGTAATAAAAGCGTTTACCTAAACCTGAGACTGAATTAATTGAAATTTTCTGTATTGAACTAATTGGTTCAAAATCCTTAGCAGTCCTCGAAATAAAAGCCTTGTTCTTCGACACAACGCGTATAACGAGTAAACCTTCTGGAACTCGCGTGCCGGGATCCTCTTAAGAGATGCCGTCGCGACCCCTTGGAGGTTTTTTACGGACTTGTATCGGTTTTCCCTGAGGTCTCGCTTGAGCCGAGAAACGAGGAAGAGGTCCGTCCACTGGTGCCAGATCGGTACTGTAACGTGACAGCTCTGTGCTTGGATAAAACCTCGTTCGTCAGTAGCGCACAAACTTGGCGCATACCTTTCGAATGGCTAAATCTTCGGTAATAATTTTTTTGGACACTACCGTATGAAATTCCTCATCAACAATCAGAAGCGCCTTCACTTTTGCCACGTTTCATCTATTCTTGATGTTGACCGGTTTGTTGATCGTCTTCGACGAGCTCTCGTCTTATGCCACACTGTTGAGCGGCTTATGGGAGCATTCACGTAGGCGTCCCTAATCCGAGGGTTTTCATTACGGTTTTCCGGATGTAGCGCTGCTCAAGATTTTTCTCCATCTTGAACCTCTTCTTAGCAGAGGTTTTCGGAAGTATTTGAGCTGCCAGCCAGCAGGCAACTGGAAAATATATCGGTCTCCTCCTCCTCCTCCTCCGAACGTCCTCCAGCTCCAACAAACATTAAAGCAACCCGCCTATATCTTCAAAAACCCTTTTTTTGAACAATCGGTAACATTTTCATGCTTAATTTGGCGTAAATAATAAATTTTGTTTGAGACAGTGTGTGAAAACTAACTGCTTCACATTTTGTGATACAGTTATAAACTTTGATGGCCCATAATATTTTCCGACTTCCTTTTACACTCCAAATATAATTGTGCTGATCTTATTAAGCTGAACTTTAAAGAGTTTTAGGATATACCTATTTTCCGAAAATATGCAAAATAAAAATTTGCTTACAATTATTATCCCACGCCGTACATATTTCATTAATCTCATCGCTGCCATCTGCACAATCTTCATGAAGATTGCAAACACTTGTTAGATCTATGCAAGCTCCGTATTTACAACGAAATGAGTTCTCTTCACAGAAGGCTCCTCCGCATAATGTAAGAGACTCATCGCTAGCATCCTCGCAGTCTCTAACACCATCACAGATTTGGCTGCGTTCAAGGCAACGTTTGTTCGACTTGCATTGGAAAGCCGAATTGCTAAAAAAAAAAAAAAAAAAAAAATATTATAAATAAAAAGTAACAGTTCGATGTAAAAAATGATAGTTAAATGAGAAAGGACATAGATAAATGTGTGATTATTATCACACGGTCTATTGACCGTCATCGATTGATTTCGGAATGCTCTCCATTTTAAATTTGTACAACGACGATGTCATGGGTAGCGACTGTTTTTTTCCGGGTTGACTAATCATGGCAACCCGGTTTTGGGGTACGGCTTGATTTTTTAGAGCGTGCCTCTGAGGACCTCTGCATCGCGCACGTCTGCTTTACTCCGTCACACCAAAGTAAGCTAGTTCGCTTGCTATCCGCTGCTTTCAACGAGCCCAGTTTACTCCCAATCACGTTGGTCACCTTTTTCGCTTGAGCTTCTTCATCCACAGTTGGATGTTTATGCGCTTAACTTTATCAATGTTGTCGTGGAGATCGCACAGTTCGTTTTCCTGCGGTAGATGTCACCAAATCGTATAGATGTTACGAACTACTTTTGTCTGAAATACTCGGATTTGATTTCAATATGGTGGTCGTGCGCGCCCGACTTTAACGTACGCCATCTTTTGAAATTGGATTCGGATTCATGGAAAAAAAGACATATAGTAAACATGGTCTGACCTACGAAACCTTAAATCAATTTTTTTTTTGTGTAGCGGCGACGATCTTTATTATGACCTGTGTTGCTACAACATAACCTCAAAAATTCCCTTAAACATTTTTTTTAGAGTACTGTTATCCGACCATTTTAATGATATATTTTTGTGGTTGCTGAATCCGAATCCACGATCCAAGATAATATCTCGTTTCTTACGTCAGAACCCTGACGTGCTGCGGCTTGTTCTACTTTGGATTCGGATTCTCTTTATTTCGTTACCAAAAGGCAAGTTTATCATTTTGAAGACCACTAAAATGCTCGACTTAGGAACGTGGGAGTAATAAGCAAGTATCTACTTTTTTTTCATTTTATCAAGTTTTTCGTTTTTACAAACAAGTCGGATTGGATAAAAATAATTTTAGTTTTAGTTTTATTTCACTTACCATTCGCCCTGCAACATCTTTTCGTATTGCTCCAAAAATGTTGAATTTCCACATTCCATCAGATTCTCATCGGTTCCATCCAAACAATCTCTTCTGCCATCGCATTGCTTTTCCTGAGATATGCATCCACCATAGGAACACTGAAATTTTCCGGCGGCGCACTTAAAATTATGGCAAGTTAGAAAGTTTTCATCGCTTCCGTCTTTACAGTTCAAATTTCCGTCACATTTTTGGGATTGGTTGATGCAGTTGCCATTTCTACATTGAAACTGTCCAAACTTGCACGGATTTTTAACTCCAGAAGAGCTAGGAACTGAACGAAACATTACCTTCTCTATATCACAATCATAATACATATTTAGCAACAATATATATTTAATATGTATAAATAAAACATTTATTTATTATTTTTGGGAACTGATAACCTCGGGATTTCCAGATTTTAAGAACTTTTAAAGCTTTATCTGCTAAATATTTATTCATAATTTTTTTTTTGGCTGCAAGCAAAAGTTGAATGGGAAACCCCAGATTTGAGAATCTTTCCAAATTTAGCATTTCTTTTTTTTTTTGTGGTTTAAAATGGATTTAAATATTTAAACGAATTTCAATGAACAAAATTGATCAAATCACATATATAGATAATAATAATAAAAAAACTATCAAGCCCGAATAAATTTTTTAAAAAAGTATGCCGCTTGACGTTTTTTCGACCATATGTTTTGCTTTCACAGAAACTTTTTTTTTCTTTTTTTTATAAATTAAATCGCATCCTAATAAATTTCTTACTGATCAAACATATCGTTAAAGATACAACCGCTAACTTAAACTTCATGACATATAATAAGTTTTTAGGAAAGAGCTTAGCACTACACAATTATTTTTGCACTTGCCCCGAAGACATACATACGTATACTAGTGAGTATATTTTGGATGAAAAAATATTTAAATCTCTAGAAATTCTATTCTGTCTGCTATTTAATTGTATATGTATAAAAGTAGCTTATCTCTTAGCCGATAGTACAACATTCTTTCCAAACTTTTTTGAACTTATAGTATGTTGCGATTTCGAGGCACAAAATTAAAATAAAAATTTGTAAATTGTATTTTTGCAAGCAATTAAAAAAGGACAAGCTTTTACATCATTTTCAATTTTTTGTGGCAGTTCCTAATAAAAGCTCTTCAAATCTTTTAAAGATACTTTTTTTTGCTAAGCACAGCAGATGCGAGTTACGAGCTGTCAGCAAAAATTGCAAAAATAAATAAATAAATAAAATCAAAGTCTAAAAATTTCATAAGCGACTAATCCTTAAGTACCTTTTTCAGATTTTCTCAACTTACAGGTAAACGAGCAATCCTAATTTTTAAGGTTATTTTTTAAATTATGAGCCGAAAAGTACCTCAGAAAAACTTATTCGACCAATCTTAAACAAATATCAACATGGGCATTAGAGGGTTAATGCTTTAGTTGTTCTGATTTTAAAAAAGAAGAGGAATGGTAGTTTTAAAAAAAATTTAGATTTTACTTAGATTTTTTTTTATATTGCTCATTGGCACAAATTTCATTTTCTGCAAAAAAAAAAAAAAAAAAAAATCTAAATCCTAAAACCCTAGTGTTAAGTTAAAACAAAAACATGTATCTCTGATTACGAAAAAAAAGTAATTTATAGTATGTACATTTTCGATGAAACTTTTTTAAATCGTAAAGGTATACATTTTGAATCATGTATGGAATATGCTGGAGATAATCTGAAGAGGCTTCAAGATTTTATGCGGAGGAGGAGTCTGTAAATGATGAGCATACTTTTCAACTCGTAGTCCGACTAAAAATTATTCCTGCAAAAAAAAAAAAATAGAAAATGTCAATGAAATTATTTTAAATTTTTTTTAGCTTAGCGGATAAATAGAAATGACCACATTATTTTTTTTTAATCTAAGTTGCCACATCGATTGCAATTATTTGGAAGCTTATACCGACAAATGATCAACATCGTTTTGCTTAATACGCTCACATATAAGTTGAACAAACTTCTTTTACCCCAAGACTATACTCATATTTTGGTGTAAGTCTTATCGAAAGTGATAGGCTTATTAATAATGCTTTGTTATAAAATTATATTGTTAATACAATTTTTACCATCTTCATTTCGATTTGTGATTACTAATTATTGTCATTGGCTTTTATAGAACACCAACTTTTTGCTAAAACTCAAAAAAAAAAATAACAAAACTTATTATTTTTGTTATCTAAACTTAAAGAATTGAAAAAGTGAAATTCATATAATATTGCTGGACCAAGGTTTTGTGTTCACTTTCCTTTGGCTACATAACCTTAATACACTTAAAATAATTTTTCATATAATACTATACCTTACTACATTCCAGTTGAAAAGATTAATTATCTAACTCTGTATATTTAAATGGCTAGCTTTAAGCAAAACTTAAAAATTATATTATAAAAATAAAGCAAACTAACTAACTAATAATATTGCAAATTCATTCATTCATTCCGATTCGTGATTACCAACTTTTGACTAAAACAAAAAAAAAAAAAAAATTACAAAATTTATAATTATTATTTTAAACTTAAAGAATTATATTTTTTTTATAATTGAAAAAATTAAATTTTTATGATATTGCAAAAATTTTATGGTATTAATATAATATTTTATTTGATTTTATGTATTAAACATTTTTTCTTAGACTAAAAAAGTTTAAAAAAAACTTCTTTTTTTTTTTTGTTTTGTGATTTATTTTTACACCGAATAAAAATAATGGGGATTGACATATTCAAAAAACATACTTAAAAAAAAATTTCTTTCATTCATTCATTGCTTTAAAAGGAAATCTTTTGTATGAGCCTTATTGCCAAATCAATTGGATTTATTTTTACATCGAATAAAAATAATGGTGATTGAAATATTTAAAAAAAATACTTAAAAAAAATTAACTTCTTTCATTTAATTTTTAAGAAAATTTATTGGTGAAAAAAACCATTTTTTTATGAGCCTTATTGTCAACTTAGATACAAAAAAATTTATTAAATAGTATTCATTAGTTTAGTCACTATTAAATAAAAAGCGAAACACAGATTTTTTTAAATTTACCCGTAACGCGTTAAGTTTTAATATGAAATTTAGCAAAAAAAAATTTTAATTTTACCTTTGAATCGAACTGTATCATTAGTTTTCAAAAATCGTTGAAGGCAGTTTTCGTTACCTTATCCAGCTAGATCGTTTAAAAAAAATATTTACTTTAATTTTTTATTACAATTTTTCGGTCAGCCAAATTTTGCAAATGAACCTTTTGGAAGCACGAGCTTTATAGGCTTATCTCCTACTCCCCTCACCCTTTCTCACGATAACCAAGAACTTCCTTGTAAACTGCCATAAAATTCCATTTTCTGCTTAAATAAACCACCATATATTGTGAGTAAACTCATGTGAGCCTAATAAGCAATAAGGCATTCACGAACATCGCTCGAAAAATTAGCACAGGTCATATGAATAATGATGAACTAGAGCAGTGGTGGGCAGTCTCTCAATAGCACAAGGGAGCATACTCCTGTTGAAGCCCCTTAACGAAAGTTACCAATTTTTAGTTTCGTTGCGACTGCACATGAGGTAGCTTGCCTTCACGCATATTATTTTAATATGCATGCGTTCTGTCTCTCTCGCTTTTTCTTGCTCTCACTAAAATTGGTGACGACGCCGGCAGCATTACTCTACCTTAAATAAGTATACCTTGCGCGTGAATAGGGTTCAGGGTGCCGCAGCACAGTCGACACATGCACAGTGTAAGTATGACAATTTTCTCTCTCGTTGCTGCTTGATTGTCATTCTTGCGCTCTACTGCAGTCTTGTAAACTGCGCTGCTTACTCATACAAAGAAATGATTGTTTGTATGGGTTTTGCCCACAACTGAACTAGACCTTCCAGCTATTTTTGGGTTTATATGGTCATTTTGGAACATATTTTGTAGGGTCTTAGTCGTTTAGAAAATCTCTATTAATTCAAGACACCGCCATTCGGATTCGGCTATAAACTGTAGGTCCCTGTTCTCTTTGAACAGTTATTAATAGAGATCCCCATGCCCCGCCCAGGGGCGACTAACAAAAATTGTCAGTCAGGGAATTATTTTTAGTCGTTTAGCTATGTTCCGCTTCGGCTGTGTTCAAGATCCCAAAAAAAAGTGCACCGTCTCAGCATCTTCTACAAAACTTATTATGACCTATTAATTAAAAATAATTTCCTTTTTATGCTTATTAAGAAATAATATTTATTATGTATTTCTTTAATATATTTTTAAGGCTTGTTTGTAGCCTAGTCTTTAGCTCATATAACTTAAAAAACATTTTAAATTACAATTAGTTTTAAAAATTCGTTTGTAGATGAAAACAATAGGTGTCAATTGTATTTTTTAACACTAAGATTCTTATTACTGATCGATAGCTTTTTTGATAACGTTGAGAAAGGGATAAATTTGCATATATGTAACCTGATGGCTTGTTGTATTCATCGTGATTATAATATCTGCAAGATATGCGCTGTCAGCAATGGAAAAAGTCTTGGCTTCGCCAAGTAAGCCTACACTCTCCTCCTGATAAACTGAATCCAAGCCAGCCGCTATGGAATGTTGCAAACAGACAGGCTGTACCATGGCCGAAAGCTGCAGCGGATTCACCAGTCTTAGTATGGCCAATGTAGCTTTGTTGCTGTAAAAGTAAGTCTATAAGGTTTAAGGTCACATTTTGTGGCATAGTTGGCATACTTACTGCGTGTGTTGTATCTGTGAAATATTGTGCAGCCTATAGCCATGTGCCTCGTCTTTGGCAAATGGAAAAACATGTTTACCCTCGGCTATGGTATAGGCTGTATGATCCGAACTGCCCGTTACACAATAGCCAGTAGTCACTATGACGTACTCGGAAATAATTGTGCCCAAACAGCGAAACTCAAATGTGGATGCATTCTCACGCTCATATATGCTAACCACCCAGGGTTTCTCTTGACGCGAGGCCAGATCTAGCGAGATTCGTCCACACTGCGCCACACACTTGGGCATAACAAGTTGGTCAGCATCGCTCTGCTCATTGCTCCACTTGCCCGAGGCATTGCAAACCAGCTTATGTTCTAGCTCACGCTGCATCCTAGCCTGAAAACCTCTGTCACATTTAAAGCTCACTTGTGTGCCCATAAAAAGTGCTGCAGTCTGGCAATCAATCTGTACGCCCTGGTATGTGCAGAGTGGCACACGTGAGGTTTCCCGCGTCAGCACGCCACGACCACAAACACGCACGCACTGCGGCCAGGCTGTCTTCCACTTGCCATTGTTGCAAGCATTTTGGGAGCTACCCTGTATATGGTAGCCCTTGGCACAGCTCAGTCGCACCAAAGTGCCATGCTCCACGCTATCATCTTGCACACAGCTGCTGTTGGTAAAGAGTTCCCGCACCAGCATATGACCATCAGCAGCAGCTACGGCGCATCTTTCAGTGGAATGTTCCACCCACCAGTCTAGTGAGTCATTTTGGCATATTTGGCTTAGTTCATCGCTGCCATCTAAACAATCTCGCTTGTGGTTGCATAGACTAGCTGAACCTATGCAGCCACCATAGCCACAGCGAAAGGCATAAGCAGGACATATGGAGCCGGCACAGAGACGATGCGTTTCATCACTCTTATCAGCGCAGTCTGGCTTGCCATCACAAATCTCACTCATGGGTATGCACTGGTTGCCGCATTGAAAGGTATTGGGTGTACTGCAGCAAGATAATGCAACAAGTTGTTAAGAATTGTGTCTTCTGTGTTTAAATTAGTGTTGATAGACATACCTACAATTGCCTTGCAAACCATCAATAAATTGGAATAGTACTTCATCTGTGGCGCATTCATAGATATTCTCATCCGTCTCATCCCAACAATCCATGCGACCATTGCACTTTTGGGCATTTGGTATGCAACCTCCATAGGAACAGCGAAATGTTTTATTGTTGCACGTGGAGTTGTGACAGGCCACAAATGTCTCATCGCTGCCATCTCTACAATCTTTGATGCCATCGCACGATCTTTGGCTGGGTATACAGTTTCCATCATCGCATCTAAATTGATCGGCAGCACAGCGGGCTTGATGAACATCAGCCGTAACTAAACATGAATAAGCAAAAAAAACGTATTATTTATTATATTGTATGGTATATAATGTAAATATATAGCAACATTCTTTTAAATTTGAAAAACCAAACCAGAGTTCATTGACGTCACCAGACTTATTGTCCAGTCCACAATATTTCCAGAATATATTACTACTTGTTAGATATTTCCAACTGAAGCAAAATAAAGGTCATATCGTATTCTCTATAAAGCAAGTGACCCAGCCAGAGCTGACTTTCGTGCTTATGATTAATCTCACGACAGTAAACAAAAAAAAAAATGTCAAATGTAGCTAAAGTATAGATACCATATGGAATAACGTTTTCAATGTTTATTTTGAATAATATGTTGCTAGTTAAAAACAATATTTTTTTGCTTTTGTTATTAAAAAAAAAAATTAAGAGTATCCCTTTCCCTTGAAATCTCCCGTCAGCAGAATAAATCAGGTATCAGATGATGTGGAGGACATTTTAAACGTAGACCTGCATAAGACGATGAGGTTTAAAAAAGATGATGTCAGATGATATGGAAGATATTTTGAGCCTATCGAAAATCGTATGTCAAACTGATATCAGATGATGTGGAAAGTATTTTTGAAAAATGTGTACATAAGAAGGGAAGATCTTGAAAAGATTATATAAGATATCAAATAATTTGAAAGACATTTTCAACAAATGTGTGCGCAAGACAATGCGATCTCGAAAGGATGATGAAGGATATCTTGTGATATGGAAGACATTTTCAGCTAATATGTGCATAAGACGATGAGATGATGATATCAGATGTCAAACTATGTGGAAGATATTTTTAACAAATATTATTTATCAGGATGGAATTTTGAACAAATTTAAACATAAGTCGATGAGATCTTGTAAAAATGGTATAAGATGATGATAAAGACATTTTGAACTAATGTTCAAATAGATATCAAGATATCAGATTAAGTGAAAGACATTGTGCACAGCGTATACGCAAGTCGATGATATATTGAAAAGATGGCATCTGCAGCCGAGCAGATTTAAATAAATAAATAACATAAATAAAAATAGATTATAAATTATTTTATTTTTTCATTATTGTTTTTCTAACAAAATTTATTAAATATGATTTTCATGGAGCGTACTGGAACCGGTCAGATTACACTGGTTTAGCAAAATGTATCCTAAACATGTTTTACTACTCGTCACCGTGTCAAAGTGGCGTGCTCAAACCGAAAATGAAGTCAAAAAAATTTTTTATGGAACGTATTTCGAGATATTTTGAAAAAACATTTTTCGAAATTAAAAAAAAATTCACTACTTAAAAGTTAATATCTCTGGTTGTACTAAACTCATATTGATTATTTTTTTACCAAACTGAATTACCCATCAATTATGTTAGGAACATATTTTTGTGAAATTTACGGTTTGGTCGTTATTTGAATGGCTCAACTGCCAAATCGATTGACTCCACTTTTTGGTTTTTTCGAAATTTTAAAGTCAAAGTACTTGATAGATGAAAAATTGCTAATATTCATAAGAAAAATCTATAAAAATAAATAATACAGTCTACATCATAAATTTGATTGTAGAACTTAACTGGAATTTGAATTACAAAATATACTATTTTCTAATTTTTCTCAAATATTTGTTTTATGAAGTTAATCGATTTGGCTTGTGAACCATTCATTTATCCATTCATATGAAAGTTTTTAATTTAATTTACAGGAAATAACGGGCATATTTGTAAAAAGTACAAAATGTAATTTTTTTTCAAAACCTCAAGTTTTAGATGCATAGTTCGTTTGTTTATAAAGATATTGAAGCCGAATTTGGTGTTTGATAGTTTTTTTGAGTTCCAAAGCACTTTTTAAATTTACGCTTGAAATAGAATTTTTTCAAAACTTTGCTAAAAATTACGAAAAATTTCACATGAATGCATAAACAGCGTCTAAGCCGTAAGTTTGACAAAAATATGTTGCAAGTATAATCGATGTGTAATTCAATTATCTACAGTATGCTATTATTAAATTATTAAAATCAGTTTAGTACAACCAGAGATATTAGCTTTTAAGTAAAGAAAAACTTTTTTTTTGGTTTCGAAAAATGTTTTTTTCGAAATATCTCGAAATCCGTTCCATGCAAAAATTTTTGGACTGCATTTTTGGTTTTAGCATGATATACTAAAACATGTTTAGGATACCAACATCTTTTAAATTTGTAAACTAGTTTTATTAGCTTTTTTAATTGGGTATCTTTTGTGATCAATTGGTTATTTTAGTGTTTTAAAAAAATCAATTAAAGTTGGGTTGTATAACTGATTGACTTTATTAGAACCGTCTTATTATATTTTCTTGCTACAATGAAAAAAAAAGAGAGAAGAAAATGTGAAACAGCCCAGGTTTTCAAAAATAAGCCTTTCAATGTACTAGGCGCGTTTCTTAAGAAACTTTCTATATTCAAGATAAAAATATACACAGTTAATACCTAGCCCGACGAGAGGGGTGGTGGAAGGGGGAGGATTCCCCCCGGGCCCGGTGTAATTACTGTCGTACTTACAGAACACAATGATTCAAGCTAAAGGTGTAATAGAGCGATCGGTACTTGTACCCCCCGGGCCCCGATTTTCTCTCAACGGCCCTGGGTAATACAAATGTACCATTTTTGTAGCAATTTTTGCCTCTGCTTTGCACTGCTTGCTGTATTATTGCAGACTGCACTGCTTGTTCTTCTATATTTGTGAAAGATAAAAAGAAAACAACTCGCATACATCTAGAAGGCAAGTTAAAGTATACAAGTTCTTAGAACAAAACGGATGCTGGGTATTCCCTTGTTATAATTTGAGCCAATGAGCGAAGCTAACTTTATTAGTAAGTACCTAAGGCGAATCGAGGGGCTCTTGCTGCGTGCCTAACGACGCGTCAATGTAATCCGGTACTGACGACATTAACTTAGATGTTTAATGTAACTGGGTAAGTTTGTAGCTAGTAGCGGTCATATATTTTTGGATTTATTTTAAATGTTTTTTAATTCACTTTTCTTTTCGATTGAAAGAAGTTTTTTTTTTTTTTTGTTTGCACAAAAGTTACTCATCTTAATCTTACCAAAGCATAGACACTGCAATATTAAATAAAAACCCAACACGCGATACGCTAATAATGATTTCATTGTGAATTATTGAACGTCACTGATATTTTATTATGATAATTACTCAAACTAATTATTTATACCGTCGCAACGTAAACCGTCACAAGCTGCGTCACTTTGCATACTGTTGGAACTAGCTCAGCTAACGCGCTTTTATAAGAAGCCAGTTTTTTAAGCTTCTTAAGAGAGCGAGAGAGCCAGCAAAGCGGCAGAGTGAGCGCTGAGCAGCAAAGAGAGCGAGTTACAGCGTTGAAGAGCGTAGCGTAGTGAATAGAACTATAAGAGCCTCAAATGCTGTGAGTAACTAAAGCCCAACGATTTTTGGGTTATTTCATGGAGAGATATCCGATAGATGCTTCTTGAAGTATTTAAAAAGTATCTTGTAGTTGCATAAACATAAAGAATTGTATTTTTTTTTTTCGTATAATATGTGTTTATTATTGAAATTAACCATGTCGCTTAACTTATATACTTAATACATCTTTTAATTTCATTTTTTTTTTTTTGCATCATTCTTTAAACATGTATTGAATATGTATTTTGGGTTTTTACTTTAGTTCCATTATGCACGTTTATATGTATAGTATATAAATTTCACGTTTGAATTATTGTATGCCTTTAGACGAATTGAAGTTTGATTGTGGACACAAATTGAAATTGTTTTGGTTACGTTTATATGGTAGTTGGTATATAGTTACTATGTCTAACGTTTTAACATCTGCTCTATAGGGTCTTAGCTCGGCTTAGTTTTTTTTTTTTTTTATGAATGAATATAATTTGTGCTTGCTTGCCTTTTTTTTCTAACATTTTACAAAATATACTATGTGGTTAGCCATTTTTTTTGTATACACATACGATAGAAATAATTTACGTTTTGGTATTTTTTTTCAGTACATTGATTATATAGACAAACATATATTTTTGCACGCTTCATATGGTTTTGTTAAAAACTTTGCTTTTATTTGGTTTATTTTGAAGTTATTGCAATTTAGTATTTTTTGCATGTTATGAACTTACATAAGTTTAAGTGTATATGGTATATAGCATTTAATGATTTTATATTTAATTGTTAGCATATTGCATTTGAGCTGTGTCTACATATGTATAGTTAGTAAATGTATTTAGTACAAACAAAACAAAATTAGATAAAATAATGTGTACATTTTATTCGATTTTTATATACTCGTATATCTACACATAGGTAAATGTATTTAGTACATTATTAAGTTACTTATAATGGTTCTACATATGCATTGCTCTAAGTATATGCATTGTTATATAATTGTTTGGTGTGGGGTTTGTGACTTGTTCGATCTTTGGTGTGTGGTTTTGTAGCTTTTTGGTGCCTAAGCAATTTGCTGTGTGTTTTTTTTTTAGTTTCGATTCAATTTGATTTTTTTTAATTACATAGTATATAAAGTGTAAAAAATAAAGCATTAAGCATTTTCAGCAGTCTGAAAAAAAAAAATAATAAAGGGTTTTGCTAAGCAGTATTTTCATATGTTTTATTTGGTGTTTTGAATTTTGTTTGCTGTCTAAGCTGCGTTTATAGTATATTTTTTTTAAAATTTATATTTTATATATTACAATTAAACATTTAGGCTTGCGAGTGCGATAAAAAAAATATAAATAATAAGTCACAAATCTAAGCTTAAGTCATAGTTGAGTTTTTATTTTAGTTATAAGTTAGTATTTTATAAAAAAGCAAAAATACTATACGTTATGTCTTAAACAAGGTGGGCACACTTTTTTGGAAATAAAGCAACTTTAAATGGAATTCAAAAGGATTTTTTTAGTTTTTAGACCAATTATGCAGTGAAAGTTAATTAATAAATAATATACAAGTGCTTTAATTTTTTTTTTTATTTGAAGCACATTTTTTTATATTTTTACTGTACACAATTTTGCAGCCCATTGTAAGCAACTAAAAAGATGTTTTATTTATTTTTTATACGTTTTTCTTACCTGCGTCAAAGTTTTTTTTTTTGTTTTGTGTGTTATATTATGCATTTAAATTTAAACTTAGATTTACATGTCCTTTTCTTTACTTACTAAACATTTTCTAATACATTTTATTTACTTAGTTGTTTATATTTTTTTGCCTTTAATTGGTTTATTTTTTTGTATTTTTTGGCTCACATATAACTTTTAGCGTTGCTTTAAATTAAAAGCAACACAGAAACTACACGGAAAAAAAACCATTACATTACCCTTAAATGCACTATATTTCAAGTGTTGTAAAATACGCATAAAATACCAAAACATACCAAAAAACAAAAACTCTACAAAATTGTGTCTCCAAAAAAAAATATGTTCACCAACAAAATCATAAACTTTACTGCTGCTTTGCCAGTGTGGCCAGCGCCGGCGCCAGCTCCTTTGGATGAGCCTGTTGCGTCTTCAGCGAGTTGCGTTTACTCGTTCAGCTTGTGCCATTCGGCTATTTGGCGTCGCGGCGAACTGCAGACCTCATTCCAATGATTCAAGGCTGTGCTGCTTGAGTTGGGGCCACCCAGCTCCAAGCGTCCAATAACCTACGCGTTGGGTTTTACCCCATGAGTAATTAAAGTTGTTTGGCTAAAGTCAACCAGCTTACCTCATTCTTGGTCACGCGATCCCAATCAAGCAGCATTAACTCCAGTGAGACTCCCTCCAAGCTGGCGCCTGTGCCCTGCAAAATGGAAAAAAAAAGAAACACTTGTAGCGCTTTCAAAACTCCACTCACAGTCTTACTCACCTCTGCAGCGGGTATGTCAAAGGCGAAGCTCTCATTGAAGACGGGACTCAGCGTGCGCTTCTTAACATGTGTCTTCTTCTTGGCTATGCGCTGTCCATTATACAATAAATAGATCTTAACATAGGGATCAGCCAGCCCGGTGACATCCATACGCGGTAAATTACGCGCCTTTAGCAATACCACGGTCAAGCGTCCAGCTGCTGGTTGCCAGCACAAAGAAATCAAGAGCTCACCACGTCCCTGTGCGCGTATCTTCAAGCTACGCGGCTGTATCTCCTTGCTTATGGATAGCGCCTCCTTGGAGATATCGCCTATCTCAATCGATGACAATGGGCAGACCACCTCGCCAATAACATCATCACGTGAATAACGATCAAAGCTGAGTATGACAAAGTGCAAGGACATATTCTGCAAATCACTCATGTTCAAGCCATAGAAGGTAAAGTCCTCATCGTAAACGGGATTCCGGGTATTACGCACCACACGAGTCTTCACCTTGTGCTGCTTATCGGGCAGCAGCTGCAGCTTGACATAAGGATCAGTAGCAGCCTGTGTGCGTCCATTCATGCCGGTGGGTACATCACCAGTGCCTCCGGCGCCACCCTTGCAGGGCAATCCACGGCAGCGTATAATGGATACCATCAACGCATTGCGCTCGGCCAGATAGCGTAGCTTGAAATATATAGTGCCCAGTTTGCCATATTGATCAGTTACAGTCAGCTCCTTGCCATTGAGATGCGCATCATCTAGAGTTATGGTCACATTACCATTGGCTATGGTTTCCACCGGCGAGTGATGCTGCAGCTTGTTATTGCTGCTGTCCACAACGGTTAGATTCTTCTTGGCAACTTGTTGCTGGCCAGCTTCGTCCTCTTCAACGTATTTCTGAATTTGCTGTCCAATTGGTGATGTCGATTGATCCTGCATGGGTGAAAGTAAACCGATCTGTTTGCCACCTGTGGGAGAGGGCGATTTTTTCAAATAATGCGGTGGTTGACCGCTTGGCGAACGAACTGCAGTCGGACGTCTTGTCGGTTGGAATGGGAATGAGGCATCAAGATGATTCTGCTTCTTGTTCCGTATGCGCATCTGCTTGGCACAGATGCAAGCCACCATCGAGAGCACTGCGGCCGCGGATAGACCCAATACTGCGGGAACAACTGTAGAAAGGGAATGATTTGTAACTTAGTTGCAACTTCAGCAGAGAGCATAAAATAAAAGCAGTTTCAATCAAAAGTCCTATTCTATCTGAGAGTTGATAAAAATTTTACTTTCGAATCATATATAATTTCCTTTATCAACATATTCAGGGCTTTCGATTAGATTCAAGTCCCTTGTAGTCTTGAATTAAACCGCAAATCCTCTTTGTCAAATTGGCATCTCTAATCAGCTTAATTAATTAATTTGGGAGAAAATCGAAATGAAATGGATATATCCGAATTTGCTCCAATAGGTCAAGATTCTAACCTAACCTCAAAAAATACCACGACATTTTTTTTCGATATTTTTATCTGTTTTTGGTGTTTGCTGAATCCGAATCAAAGAAAAAAAGACTCCAGCACGTCGTGTTACTCAGATAACCTGCAAAATACCTCTTTTTGTGAAGTATTTTGAGGTTATGTCAGTATGCTGGGGTGCTTTTTCGCCTCATTTTCAGTTTCAGCGATCCCAAAAATACTTAGAAGACAAGGTGTGGCCTTGGAATCCGAAAATCAAATTTTTTTTGTGTAACTGTATGATAACATAACCTCAAAATACCCCTTAAAAAATCTTTTTCGAGTTCTAATGTCCGACGATATTTTGTATATGATTTTGGGGTTGTTCCCCCCAAAATACCTCGTTTTGATCTGTTTTTTTTGATTCCAACAATCCAAGACCCGTCAGCGCGTCGAAATACATAAGAAAACATATGCCTCGACATCAGATCACTTTTTTTGGAGTAACTGTCCAGCCAATACTAGGCCAGATCGCGGTCAATTCGGCCTACATTTCGTACATCGGATTGTAACAAAACTTAGTGTTTCGCGATTTTCAAGATTTCTAAGCGCGAAAATTTATTTTGAAAATTTAATAGGCAGAATTCAATAGGACTGGTAAGCAAGAATTTAGGGATACCGAATAAATTCTAAATAGTAGTCAAAAAATATTTTGACCTCCGCTCTGCTCTGTTTTCTTCTGAAAATGATTCACCTTAAAATCTCCTAAGCAAACTCAAAAAAGAGAGTGAAATAGTATATTTCACGAACATATAAAGTATATAAAACTTATGATGTTCGGGATTTCCAACAGCTGACCCCAATCATTAACAGAACTTACTCAAATATTTTCAAACTAAGCAATAAGAAAAACTTGATTAAATGTAGTACTTTAAAAATTAGTTGAAGAAGAATATTATCTAACATTAATTCAATATCAAGTCTGCATACCGGCTTTAAAAAATAACTCAAGATAATTTTGAAATGAATAAAAAAAAAAGAATTTACTCTGATCAAACAGTCTCGGTGTTTGGTTATGTCTAAATAATTACAAAAAAAATTGGACTGCTATAAGCTCAGTAGCGACCCCTAGATTACCAGGGTCACAGTGCACCGTAGACCCCAAACAATAAGTATTATTATTTTACTGCCAAACAATAAACAAAATCAAATAATAAAAATTCGAATTGAAAGTATAGTTTTTACTAGAATTAGATTATTTACACAAATTTGATAAATTTATATTTACAAGGCACGAAGAAGAATGTAACCATACCAAATTGCATTTCGGCTTGGCTTTTTTAAGCTCAGTAGGGAATGCAATAGATCCCAAGAGACAGAGTGCACAGTACTCTTCTCTTGGTTAAAAAAATGGTTCGCAAGTCTTAGCAATTCTTTGAGAATACATGATTATTAATACAATTGGGCTCTCCAAATATTTAAGTGATTTTTACCAGAGCTCGTAAAAAACTGTCAACACTTTCATTTCCGAACACTTTGAGAAAAGCAATTGACAAAACACACTCAATTGTGTTTTTGTTCAAAAGTGTTCAGCTCAGAGCAAGACCAATTTTTTCGGTTCTATTTCGGTTGTGTTTTTCACCGACACTTTTTTGATTTTCAGCAAAAGTGTCTTTTGCGTATGTGTGCGTGCTATGTGAGTCGCCTGTGTTTTACTTCGTGCATGTACACAGAAACGAGGCCGAAGCAAGCCGAAATAAATGCACGAAGTAAAGCGCAGGCGACTTACACAAACACGCATACACACGCAAAAGACACTTTTTCCGGACACTTTTTACGAAACGGTCTGAGGCAGACAGTGCTGAAAGTGTCTCGACATAAGTGTTATTCAGAGAGAGACACGTTTGTTTTGCTCAGCCGAAAACACGGAACAAAAACGAAAAGCGAAACGAAAAAAGTGTTCGGCTCAATTTGTGACAGTTTGTGTTTTATTTGTTCGGTTTTGGTTTAAGTTCAATGGGTGGTGAAATGAATTACAAAAGCCGTAACTATAGTTTTAATTTTAATAATTTTGTTTTCTTATAAAGAATTTGTATGTTGGATTGGTAGAAAATCAAAAATATATTCTAACTTTATAGAACTGGTTGTTAGTGTTGCAAAATTGCAAAATTATTTTTGTAAGTTATGAGTCAAATCTTAGAACTGTATCTTAGTTCTACTTTGCATTTAAGCCGGCTTGAGCAAGCGAACAGATAAAATATACTGAAATTGTTTAGAACTCCCTTTTAGAAATAAACATTGATCTAAAAACTTTTAGAAGAAAACCAAGCTATATTTAGCGTAAAAAATACTTTTTCTAAAAGTTTGAAACCTAAATCTCATATTCATAAAATAAGTAATCTGTAAGTATCTGCAAAAACCTTTTAAGCACTTGCAATCAATCCAACGTAATGGAAAACTTCTGAAGCTTAACCAAAAACAAACAGCTAATCAACTCGTTTATTAGATTAAGCTGCTTCCTGCGGTATCTTTTGTATCTATGTATCTATCTATCCATCTATCTATCTAGTATATGCAGCACTCAGCTGTTATGCATACAAAATAAAATCCATACAATATGTTACTTACTTGTGTCCATGACGCTGACATCTGGTATATATTCGTCAGCCATTTTTAATGCCTTTGGCTTCAGCCTCTCTCTTTAGCCTACGACGTCCCTTGCCCTGTCTACAAAGTCGCTTCTACTTTGGAAGTTATTGTAGCTGTGCGGAATAATAATTAATCACAATAAGTTTTGGGGTGTTTGGGAAAAACAACTTTTTTCAGTAATTTCGGCGAAAAACAGTCTTTCACTTTTCTTTTCACACATCGATTTTACAAAAGGTTTTTTCTTTTATTTTTTTTTATAATTTTCTAGCAGCTGCTGCAGTTGCTGCAGCGCTTTTTCCAGCAGCTTTTGTTTTTGTTGTTATTTGCTAGAAAAGTTTTTGCAGCCACTCACACGCACACACACACACACACACACACACTCACTGGCTACTGCCAGGCATGAATCACACTTTGTGCCACAAGCAACCCTCACTCCCAGTCTTCGCAACTTGCAACATATTTTGCTTGGGCTTCCTGCTTTTTGTGCCCTGTTTTTTTTTTCAAGTTCAATGAGAAATTTTTCTTATACATCTATTTTACACCTACGCAAAAGTTAAGCTACTTTGCTGCGTCGTAGTAACACAAATATCTAGATTTTTTTTATTTTAATAACTTGCACACTATTTTTTTTAAGTCTTAAATTTAAAAACATTTACACCACATTATCAATTGTCCGCAGTTTACATTTTTCATTTTTACTTTAGCGCAATATTTTTACTTGTTTATAATTTAGAAATATTTTACTTTCTTTCTTACTTTCAGGCGTAGTTTGTTTTTCAAAATAATTTGTTTATTATATTCCGATTTTTTTGGCTTTAAATTTACAAATTTCCCAAATATTTGGGACTGACAAATATAAGAACGTAGTTCCGCAGCAGTTGCACTTTATTTTGCCTTTGAAGTATCTTGACTTACTCGTTACTTGGGCTCACAAATCGTTAAACCCGCGACTGCGCACTGAGCTCTACTCGTCACTTTTTGTGTGGGCTGACGAGCTACACTAGTGGGCTTTAATTTTTTTCGTTCTATGCCTTCGAGCAGGGGTTGAAGTAACCTGTGACGTCTTATGGCTGCTTTGTATAGGTGGCGTTGTCTGTGCGGCTTCTGGCATGTTCTACAACACTGGAGCTGCAAGTTGTACGGGCTTTGGCAGCACTGTTTCAATGAGTCACTTTGTTTTTTTTTTTTTTTTTGGGTGATTTTAGGATATTTTTATGATTCATAATTTGACAGCTGCATTTATGGTATTTTTTTTTAAATAATTGTGTATAATTTTTTTTCATATTGAAGACTATTATGAATCTATATGTTTTATTATTTATTTATTAACAGCTCCTGGGATCCTCCTCAATGGGTTAGGTAGTTATTTGGATTTGACCTTAAGAAAGTGAATGTAATGTAATGTTGCAGAAGTTATATATTGAAGCTGAGATTGTTTTAAATATGTGTTTGGTAGTGTCATAATTAGAGGCAAAGCAGTTTCTTCATGTAGTCCGGGAGCCTGATGAAGACTTCCAGATTCGCGAAAGATCGAGAAGACTGCTTTGAAGTTTATTTGCCAACTTTTAGTGGCATATGGTTTAATTGTAACCTTAAGTTTTGAGAGGCCCTATGCTCCACTAGAAGAGAAGGACGACAGTAGCAGTAGTAGTAGTTAAGTTTTGAAAAGATTGGTTTAATATTTATTTTTAAGTACCAGAAATTGTGTTTTATAGACAAAAATGTCTATAATTTAGTGTTTTTATATTGACTATACACTATAAAGTACGTATATAAATTTTTTAAAATTTTATTTTGAACAATTTCAATTACATTTAAGGTGTAAAACAAAACTGCGAAAAATTTAGACTTGATGGCTGTAAGTTGTGTTTGTGTCAAAATATTGATATGAGACGACAAAGTTCACCTGCGTACGAGTTTAAAAAATATTTGATCTGAAAACATAGAAAACAGATTTTGGCAAAGGTTTGAAAACAATCTTAAGATTTCACTTTTCGCACAATTAATTCCGAATGTTTACGCTTTTGCTAGAATGGCAGCAAAGGGTTGCCACTTTCCTAAAATTATTTTAGAACATTTAGATACTTATTTAAATAAATGTTTTTTAACAGTGATTCAAGAAAGTTAATTCTTTATTACCATAAGGGATAATTATCAGCATATTTTGCAACATTTTACTTTCAATTTGAACAAAATAAATATGAATGAAATTCGAATAATAGTCCCGTCCAATAAATGAGTTTGTATGACAACGCTACGTGTCATTTGGATTGATTCAGAAAAAAAAATAATTGAAAATTAATAAAAAATAATTATTTATAAATATCTAACTTGAAATTGGCATAAATAAAATCTAAGAATATCAAAGTATATTTAAAAATAATTTCAGTTTAAGTTACGTGCACTTTTGAACCTTGTTTCACTTGCAACAAAACGGACTCAAACCACATAGAAAATTAGTTTTGGTGAAGTAGGGAGCACTAAACATGCGGTTTCAAAACGAATTCGAATAAAATATAAAATAAAATATTCGAAATCGTTTTCCGGAGCATGGCCGAATGATTTTTTTTTGTAATTATCGTTTGGCACACATTTTTGTTTCTTAATAAAATATTTGAGTGACGGTTAAAAAGTGATTTAAAATATTTAAATTTAAGAGAGTGAGAGAGATTCTGTCACTATTTGAAATTGGGACTTATTTTACTATTTATGTACAATCAATTTTAATTAGAAAGAGCTTTTGGAAATAGTCTGCGACTATATTATTATTATTAGTTCCTTTTTGTAAATACAATACATATGTGGAATACATAAAGTAAAGACGCCGCTCTTAGTAAGAGCATAGGTCGGACTATACGGTTTGTAAAAAAGTCTACAGCAATTCCGAATCAAATTTCCCTTAATTTACCCTTTCCTAAAAAAAATATCCTTTCTCTTACAATTTAAATTTGCTTCAAACTAATAATTATTACATGTTATAGAATAAAAGTTACTATTATTCTAAAGTTCTATCATTAGGCAAATTTAACAGGGAATTTTGAGCAATAATAATTATAATCAGTCAAAAAACTTCACCCCGATTATTTTTTTTTTTTTTAGTAATAAGTTATACTATTTTACCATTGCAAAGCTTAGGACTTTCCCACAACATGAGTATTGAGTGTAAGTTAATTAAATTAGAATTATGTTTTTTTTTTGAAAAATTGGGAACTTTTTGCAAATTGCCACAACCATTATATGTAATTCACTTTTCTTGCAAAAGATTAGCAAAAGCAAAAAATACGAACGTCAGCTTTGATGTACTTTCGCAGCGATATGACATGATTTAATTTAATCTTAAAAAAAAAAAAAATTTCTAAAAAAATTCTTCTAAAAATATGTGTTATTATTGATTTAATAAACAAAATCAATACAAATAAAAAATAAAACACAAAGATTTAAGTAAATGCCGAGGTGACGTCATGATTGTAACTTATTCTTTTGGCGCAGTTTTAAACTTTTTTCGCATTCCATTTTGTACAAGTAATTTGGAATTGTCAATAAAAAATAAAAAAAATTGCATATTTTGTTTTTAATAATATTTAATTTTTCAAAGAAAAAAAAATTTTTTTCCTCATAAAGTGGTCTTAAATAAAATCCTCTTTATTTTCATTAAAATATTAAAAAGAGTCGATTAAAACTTTTTAAAGCTATACAATTTTTATTCTTAGAGTTTCTAGAGTTATCACCGATCAGTGATCCAAATTGGGGTGAAAGCATGCACAATATTTTTTACGCAAACACAAATCGAAATAAATATTACGCATACGCAATATGGACGGTAAAGGTAGCGTGACCAGATCCTTCGATCATTATCAAATCCACCAAGTCGTGTCTTTATAGTAGCACTTCTTGACTCCCAAATACAATATATTAAAAACTACCCAAAATAAATTAATATCTGCTTGAGCATTATTTTGAATATATACAATTATTATTTTAATTTTTTATAGTTAGCTGCGCGCATTCGCAGCTATTATTAATAATTTTGGGAATACCATCCAAGTAAAAAGATTTTAATTCCTTAATGAACCATTTTATTGATAAAGCGCTGAGTCATGATAATCTTTTAACAGAAAACAGAAACTTTACAGCGTGCGCTCTGAGCAATGTCTCTCATTTGTAATCACTATGAACGTTTCCCACTGATAAGAGCAACCGGCTTTTACCAAAACAAAAATCCCCTTAAGAAGAACAATTGATTGAAGCTTTAAGAGCGCAACAGCTGAAGAGCGCGTGCTGTTAAGCTTAAAGCTTGCGCTTACGCTCTGGCGTGAGAGAAAACAAAGCCAAGCTCACGCTTAAAACAGTGTTCGCCAAACGTGCGCGTGAGTGCAGCTTCTGGCAAAAGTGCTTTGGGGCACAAACATCGTTTTGCAGCGTGACGCGGCAAAGTCAACGTTGGCAGCGACAGCGGCAGCAGCAGCAACTGCAGCTTTAAAAGCTGCTGCGCGCAGCGGCAAGACGTTCAGTCTGTGACGGTCTGAGTTTGCGCGCAGTTCGATTAAGTTTCTAAGCATTTTTTAAGCCATTTTTTGCGTGCTGGCCAAGTGCAGTGGGCCAAAAAGGAAACATTTGCAGTGCGGTGTATTAACGCTGGTCTTTAGTGCGTGTTTTTTGTGTACATCAAAGAAATAAAACTTAAAAGCCATAAGCAATACAATTAATTGTTAACAATTTTCGCGCATATTTGTTGTTGGTTTGCGTTGACGTTGCTGTCTTCTTCGGTATTGTGTAATTTGGCTAAAGAGGCCTTTTCAATAAGCCATTGCAGTTGACAGCCAAGATACGCTTCAGATTATTAATTGTTATTCGCACCGAAAAGGAAACCAACCGAACGCCAACAACAATTGGCAATAGTAAAAAATGTAAGTAGTTGCAATTGTATTTCTTCTTTTATTTTATTGTATTTGCGGTTGGCCAAAATACGTTTGCCAGTCGGTCCATTTAGGGCATTGAGGAAGCGCGATTTGTAACTGCAGCTAGTTAGGCAGATTTTGTTAGATTTGGGCAATGGCATCTCTCTGGGCTTGTCAACATTTTGATTGCCTCATTTATCATAGACCACAGCAGCCCGTAATAGTGTTAACATTTTCAAAGTACTGGCCACAATTGAAGCGGCCCAAACGGAACTTGAGCTGTCTGGCTTTTATACCTGTTACTCATAGAGTAAAAGGGTATATTGAGTGCGTTCAAGTGTATGTCACATGTAGATGGAAATATTGCCGATTGTATTTATGAAAGGCTTGCGAAGTTATGTGGATATTGAACATTGAAAGCTAGAGATAACAAATTTTACGAAAAAGATGATCCCAACACTATTTATTTGGCTTGCTTAAGTACCGAAAATGGCAACCTTTTTCTTTCCTTAAATTTGGGTTTTGATATATATAAAAAAAAATTGCAAATAATTTGGCAAATAATTTTTCAAAAATATTTATTTTAAATGAATATTCTAAAAAAAATTTGAAAGTAAATTTTTTTAAACAAAATTAAGCAAAATAGAAAAACGTTAAATTGAATTTTGCAAATTTTACTTTTTACTTTGACAAAGGTTTTTTTTTTTGTTTTTGCTAATATAAATAAAACATACACTCATTAAAATTTTACGAGTACTATATGATAAAAATAGTCAAAACTGTAATCATAACGAATCACTTAGATATTAAAAACTTTTGTATTCGTTGTTACAGATCAAAAACATGAACATTTCACTACTTCAAAATTATAGTCAAAAATATGAAAATTTGAGAAATTGCTTTTTTACGAGTTTTGGGTACGGACTTATTCTGACAGCTGTGCGACTTTCTAATAACTGTCAGTACTTACGATTAATTTATGAATAAACTTATACTCTATCAGTTCTTACCAAAAAGATTGCATTTATTATCAAGTTCAGAGCTCTGTACAAAATCGTTCAAAGTAGCCCATTTTACCCTGGCAGATGTTTTTATAAAAACACTGATCCGAATTTCCAAGCCATCCATAAAGCAGTCGTTTACGAAAAAAAATTAACTATTTGGCGTGATTTATGGGTGCGTACTTTATAAAAACTGATACAATAATATGTTGCTAAAATGTGGCCTACATAATGCTACAAATGCAATAATTGTTAGAAGTCTCGAAATCATTTCATATCTTTAATGGTGAACCTCATATATCTGTATCGATTAAAAAAATGTTTTGCTTCAAAAAGATGCATCTTTGAATTAAAAAACACCCTGTATTTGTGATATTGGCTCAAATGTTAAAGCTGGAATCACGAAATTTTGCATGCGTATTCCCATGTGAACCTATTAAGCAAAGATAGTTTGACTTACCTCTTTACGACAAAAAACTTGGTACATGTGTACATACATAGGGTGGGCCATCTGTTGCTTTGTTTTTTAATTGTATTTTATTCGTATATTTTCCAACAAAATTGAGCAAATGTAAGTGAAGTTTGAAACTTCATTTATGTATGAAAAATAATATCGCCTAAATTACGAACATCGTAATTTTCGATGATTTTTTTTTTTTTTGACGAAAACTTATCTTGCGTACTCCCATCCATTGAACGAATAAGCGACGCTGATAATGGTCCGTGGGCTTCAATGTTGCGTCATTTGAATCTTGTTAGCGTGTAAATGCATAGGTGTAATTCTTGCGAACGATGGCGACACTGGCTTCAACTATATTTTTTCACTACTACGCGTTGTAGTAGTCCATGACTAAAATTGGGTAGTTTTGAACTTGACATATGTCGAAGAGCAATGTTCCACAACCAAACCAGCAAATGGATTACCCTATATAATGTGATGAGAGGATGTTAATTTCTAGAGCACTATTTTCAAAATATTAATAATAAAATCAGAGTTACGGGTTGTTTTAGAGTTATTTTATATCTTCAATCAAATATCAATGGGATCTTTTGGATACTACAGAAGAGTTTGCTGTACTTTGCAACGATTCTTGATTAAAATTGAGTAGTTTTGAACTTGACATATGTCGAAGAGCATCCACTTCGGACGGGTATGTTCCGAATTATGAATGTTTAACAACCAAACCAGCAGATGGCCCACCCTATATAATGTGATGAAACGATGTTAATCTAGAGAGCACCATTCTCAAAATATTAATAAAAATATCAGTGATTGAGATGCGGGTTGTTTTAGAGTTATTTTATATCTTCCATCAAATATCAATGGGATCTTTCGGATACTACAGAAGAGCTTCCTGATAAATCCACTATTCCTCAACATGATTTGATGATTGTTTGCGTTCATACCTTTTACTTATATTGAAAGTGCTTGAGTTAGCTTTATGTTTTATGTCACTTTCAAAAATTTTTATTTTCAAAAATGCGCATTCTTTTCAAGACCGACCAGGTTTTATATTTTATTATTTATATAAGCCCTGAGATTACTAATTGCCTTTAATAGCCTTGAGTTTATCATTTAATAAAGACGGTTTTTTTTATTAAAGAGCTCAAGTTGACACATAATTTTTTTCCAAATTATTTTTTTTTGGAAAATCGTCTACAGGCACCTCGCTTAATTACAGGGTATATGAAAGTCCGACCTTAAGTACGTAATTTTTTTTTTTTGCATACAGTTTACTGCGATACTTAATGGTGATAACTTTGGCCACAGTTTGTTGCATTTACTTTTTAAACGCTTTAAAAGTTGCCCGGGTCTTAACGTCTTAGGTATACCTACTACTATTGACACATTTATGTGTCTCACGATTTTTGCTCTAGACATGTTTCTTCTGGTAGTTTGTTACTTATGTACAGGTTTTTTTTTTTAGTCACTAATTTGTTTGATTTTATGCTCCATTATTGTGCTTTAGTCATTGTGTCTGTTGGTTGTTCCGAAGGTGTCTGCCTTGTCAGCAAGCTGGAAAAGCAAAAAAAAAAAAAGATATATTATAATCTCTCATATTTCGTTATGGCAGTTCATTAAAACTATATTACAGTAATAGGAAATTAAGCCGGTTTGCGCCTTTTTTTCTTAATGTGCGCTTATTGCAGTAGCAAAAAATTGTCATTATGTGGAAATTATTGAATTTTAATGGTTTTCATTGATCGATTGGGAATAGCGTAATATTTATTAGATGAGCAGAGTTTGGGTTAATATTTTGTGTATGAGTTGTTGCAATGCAATGTCGTTGTAGGGTTTGAATAAGTGCTACTTTAAATAAGTAGAAAAACATTTACATCAAGAAATTATTGAAATAATATTCTATTCTCACATAAAGTTTGCTGTACTTACTTTATGAGTAAGTGTTCATGACATCTTCGTACACCCACCCTATATCGAAGTTAAGAAAGTATGATAAGACATCTCCTTTTAAATCGATCACTTTGATTACTAATATTAAAACGTACATTTTTTTTTTAATTCTATTTATTTAATTATCGATAACTCAATAAGTGGATACATTTGTCTTTGACCAGAACTAACTCGAAAAAGAACAAAGATATTTGAATAAATTTTTTTCTCGATGTGGCATAAATCCATGACTTAGATTACTAGCCAATATTAAAAAGGTAAATTTTTTTTTAATATGTAGATAGAATTATCTTTGACAAGACAGATCTCGTACACGAACAAAGATATTTGAATATTTTTTTTTCTCGATGTGGCATAAATCCATGACTTAGATTACTAGCCAATATTAAAAAGGTAAATTTTTTTTTAATATGTTGATAGAATTATCTTTGACAAGACAGATCTCGTACACGAACAAAGATATTTGAATAAATTTTTTTCTCGATGTGGCATAAATCCATGACTTAGATTACTAGCCAATATTAAAAAGGTAAATTTTTTTTTAATATGTAGATAGAATTATCTTTGACAAGACAGATCTCGTACACGAACAAAGATATTTGAATATTTTTTTTTTTAATGAAGCATAATACTTTGCACTAAAAAAAATTTGTATTTTTTTCCAACATTTTAAAATTTTTTTTTTTTTAATGTGATCTGACGTTTTTTACATAAATTGAATTTCATAAGCCCTGGTTTAAAACACTTCAAAGGTCATTACAAAAACGATAAATAAGAAAAAAATAATAAATAATAAAAAAATCGTACAGCCAAACAGCCTTGAGCTGGGCACCTTAAGATCAAGAATTTTGAAAAATTTAATGCTAATTTTTTATTTAAAAATAAATTTCACTAACCAACTTAGCTAAAAGCCTAACTACTAGCTGCAAATAAAAGTAAATAGAAGACGAAAATTCTTGGTGAAAATTTTACATCCAATAAATAGTATTCAACATATTACAGATTCTAGAACATTAAAAAAAAATGGTATAGTTTTGGAGAGTCTTAAACACAGCTGATTGGGACTCAACGAGTTACAAGGCAAGCTATATACGATGAGATGTGTGTACGTAATATATTGGCGTAATATTATCGATAGTTGTAGATGTGCGCATCTAATCTGCTACGAAACAATTAATACACAAAAATTATAGAATAGAAGAAACCGTGTAGCTCCTCAAAATAAACATTAATCCGCCACTTCACCACTTCACTGCGATTTTCATCTTGGCAGCTCTGCCACTAAATATTTTGGTGATTTTAAAAGTAGAAACTAGCACGTTACTGATTGGACCAAGATCTTTCAAATGAAAATATTTTAGAGCGTTATCTAGTAACAGCGGCCAAAATCTTTGAGCTAACGCTTTTAAGATATAGTATTTACCGTTTTCAGCTTTTTTTTTTAACATTTGCCAACACTAATATAATAGTTTTGTTGATTCTGGGACATCCCTCGTAAGCTTAAATTAACTTATATTCAATACAAAAAGAAATTTTGAGATGTCTTGGTTTAATATCCCAGGAATCTCTACTAAGGTCAGGTTTAAAATTCGTTTGATTGCAGTAAGCTTCAACTGTGTCTGAAACGCTACTGATTGACTTTTTAGGAAATCAAAACCCGTATTAGGTTAGCATAATTCTTTTTTGAACCAGGTAATGCAAACTTGCATATATCGTTGTTCTAAATTCATATTTATGAGACCGTCTAGTTGGCTGATTATCATAAATATAATAAGCAAATTTATAAATAGAGATGTATAAAAAAAAAAAAAAACTTGTCCAAAAATTCAATTGAGACGTTTTGTTATACTTTAACCAGAATTTAAGCTTAACTTCCGAAAATATTCATCATACGTTTTCTTAGTTATGTTTATTGTCATATCATTAGTTTACTGGAAGTCTGATACAATTTTTTTTTTTTTTTCTTTGTATAAGATTTATTAAATTTTTAAAAATTTTATAGTATAATGTTTATGTTATATAATACGAAAATCAGAAATGAAAAAATTTAAATAAGATAAATATTTATTGAGGCATAACCTATATAAAAAAAAAAAAAAAAGTTTTTGTATAATCCAAAAAGCCAATATACCTGGGAGCATTTGGCATATATTCTATGCAATATTTCAATGTTCTATATATTTTTATACCCTGTACCTTATGTTACAAAGGGTATATTAAGTTTGTGCAAGCCGAAAATGTATGTAACATAGTGGAGGAGACATCGGAGACCCCCCAAAGTTACCTAAAGTATGATCATGGTGACTTGAGAAGTCGATAAAACCATGTCCATCTGTCTGACGCTATATACTTTATATCGGTGATATTTTATATAGCTCCCATAGGGGTGTTTCAGAGGACCTCGAAAAATACCTCGATTCAGATAATGTAATTATATAAATGAAAATTAAGGCTTTAAAAGAATTTTATGTTTCAAATTGATTCCAGACGGATGGACACTATCGACTGTCAAGAGTTTACAATATAAGATCTGTCAAGCCTTTTTCTACCTATTACACGAACTTATTTTACCTTCGTTGTACAATGTACGTACAGCGAAGTAACAATCTAGAAAGGATTAGTAGGAACACATTAAATGGATTGGCTACGGTAGTGTTTCCAAGCATTCAAATGTTTTTGCGTCAACTTTGCAACTGTTTCAATTGGTCTATTCATTTGTGTCAATATTCAACTTTTTTAGCTTGTAACTCACATCTGGTTAAAACAGAAAATTACCTAAAATGGACTATATTTCACGTCGAGAGTTATAATTTTTTACTTTAATTCTGTCGTCCTTTAGTTTTTGATGTTGCAATTCGTATATTAGAACATGAAATTAATATGTCGTTTGATTTTGTATAAAGTTGTTTCATTTAATATATATATTATATTACATCAGCTTACAGATTCGCTCTCTGATGCAGCTACTATTGATTTGGTCAATCACTACAATATTAATTTTAACGAGCCTTTCAATGATCAATTAATAACAACCTCAGATGTGAGAAATGTAGTTCGTAGTCTTCAAAGCAACAAGTCGCCAGGACCTAATATCTGTTTAAAACACCTGCCAAAACGTGCACTAGTTATGCTGACCCAAATTTGTAACAATTGCATTCAAGCCGGCTGCTTTCCACGCAAATGGAAACTGGCCAAAATTGTGGCAATTCCTAAGCCAGGTAAACCACTAGACTCTCCAGAAAGCTATCGTCCTATTAGCCTTTTGTGTGGGTTTTCTAAAATTTTCGAGCGTATTTTAAAATCAAGACTAAACGCCTATATTGAAGAGATCCATGTTCTTCCGTCTGCACAATATGGCTTTAGGACTAGTCGTAGCTGTATTCACCCGCTCAAAAAACTTAAGGAAGACATTAAGAATCAACTACAAAGTAAAAATTCAGTAGGTATGATTACTTTAGATATACAATCCGCTTTTGACACCGTTTGGCATAAAGGACTTGTGTATAAGCTACAACATATAGGCACGCCCTCGTATCTTTTGCGTACTATAAACGGCTTCTTGTCGGAAAGATATTTTTGGGTAGATATGAATGATGTCAAGTCAAATAAAAAACTAATAACTGCAGGCGTCCCACAGGGTTCTGTTTTAGGACCCATACTTTACAATATTTATACTCATGACATTCCAATGCACTCACAATGTAAAACACTAATCTTTGCCGACGACACGGCTTTATACTGCTCCGGTAATAGCTACAGTATTATAGAAAGAAACCTAACTGAAGCTCTGCACTGCCTTGTTAGATATTTTCACAAGTGGAAAATCAAATTAAACATAAATAAAACAAGCGCAATTTATTTTACCCGTAAGCGAAAACCTTACCATTTTCCAAACAGTAATATTCAGGTAAACAATGAAGCCATTCAATGGGAGACTAACATTAAATATCTTGGTATAAATTTTGACAGCAAAATGCTATTTAGTTTGCATATTAGCAGGACAATAGATAAAGTCAATAAAAGTATAAGAATATTATATACTTTTATAAACAGAAAATCAAAATTGTCTATAAAAAACAAATTAATAATATTTAAAACAATATTTATCCCATGTATATTGTATGGTTCGGAGGTTTGGGGTGATTGTGCTGCGTGCCATCGGCTGAAGTTACAAAGAGCACAAAATAAATTACTCAAAATGATATTTGATTTACCATTTTATTTTTCCACTTCTTGTCTCCACGAAAGAGCAGATATATGCATGATTAATAAAAAAAAATCAGTCAGGCTAAAACCAAATTCGATATAAAAAATATGGACATCTCACCATCTTAGGTTCATAACTAGTTTTAGTTTTTAGTTTTAGTTTCTTATTCTCTTTTTTTTTATTTTTAAGGTTTTTATTCAAATTTTTCCTTCAAAATTCAATTTTAAATAAATACAAATTTACACAACACAATTTTTCACACCTTAGTTGTAAAGCTTTTCTTTAAGCTAATCTCTATAAATTATATAAAAAAAAAAAAACTAATGTATAAATATAAAAGAATTTTATATTTCAAATTGAAAGCCTAGAAAATTCTTTACATTAAAGTCTAAGAAAAATTCTAAATGTTTACCTAACCTTAAAAGAAAGCAAACAAAATGCATTTTCATTGTACTAGAAAGTAAAGCTCTTTTGTTCAGAGTTTGCAAAATTATGTAGCTAGTTATCATTACAATGCCTTAACACAATAATAACATATTTGTTTAAACTTTCATTTCAATAAAGTGTTGTTTTTTTTTTTCAAAAATTTGCACAATTTCAATTAAACTCGAAATGACTAAACAAAATGTTATAAACAGCATGCATGTGTTTTAATTTCAATTTTTTACAAATTCCCGATCACAAATATTCCAAAAGAAATAATCTCATTAGCAATTTTTATGCATGAACTCGTAAAAAATTAAAAAAAATAAAATAATAAAAATAATAATCAACAACAGTTCGAAAGCCTTTTTTTCAATTTTTGGACATGCGTATCATCTGATGACTCTGTTATTTGCATTTTAATTTTATGTATAAAAAAAAGATAAAAAAAAAACTTGGGCTTGAGAGCAGCTAAAGTGATCCATGTAGATGATTGATCACATTTTATTGAGGGCAAACAGTGGCCAAAACCAAACATAGAGTACACGAGCCATAGAAATTATAATAAAAAGTGGGGCTATAACTTTTTTTTGGCAACTGGGTGTGTGGATAAGGAAATAAAATTAACATTGATTCCATATGGGAAGAGCCAAAGAGCTTTGACCGCATGACATCGTCGAACACCCACGGCAAATGATATAGGTAAGCTTTCTTTTCTGTTGCTTCTTTTTTTTCTCGTATGTGCTATTTGGTTGTTGTTGTTGTTGGTGTTACCTGTGTGTAGTTACCTGAAAACTTCATATATTATTTGGTATGTGCCAACCAACAAAAAAAAAGTAAAATTGGCGCACAGTTAAAGCTGTTGGAAGTCATGTCGAAATGTCAGAGACAGATAAAATTTGTACTGAGCTCATGTTTAGGGAGCGTGCTGGATAAAATTGTTTTTTGTATACCCTGATTAAGGAGTACATTGGGTTAGTAAATAGAGTTTGTAACGCCTAGAAGATCACAAATAATAAATATTTATGGTTGGGACTCCCCATTTTTCTGTTAATCTATACACTACAACACTGAATCTTATAATGTGCCATAAGACAACACTACGTCAAGTATCTCAGTTGAAAAACTGTCGCTCAACACTGTAAATATATATTGTTCATATACTAGCTTAAGAAAATTTTTATATTAAGTGAATAAGCAATAAATAACTAACTAACTATAAATATTTTGAGTTTTAGTTAAATCTTTGATATCTATAGATCACGCAATTACATCTAATTTTTGAGAAATAACAAGAAAATGGAACAAACAAGAACGACCTTCAAAAGAAGGCGATCTAGCCATGTGCGTCATTATTTCCCGGTGCAACTATTTCTCGTCGACCGTAAAAGTTAGAAGAATACAATTTTAAAAGAAGTGGCTTTTTATTATAACTGGAACTACACATCTATTCAATTCTTTTATATGAAACCAAAAATTCATACCTTTTACTCAAAGACCAATGAGCTAGTGAAAAAAAATTTGTTTTCGTAATATCTAAAGCAACTCTGTTATTATGATCAGGACGACAAAAGTAATTAAATAAGCCGTGTCCGACTGTCTGTCTGTTTTTCTATCCATCTGTCTGTTCTACGCCTCTTTTTCTCGAAGACCTAACTAACTAAGAGCTCACAAAATTCGTCTTATGGAGAAGTATTCACATATACACCGTCTCCAAAACGGGTATGGTAAACGGAACAAAACAGTGTTGTCATATGATTAAACGATGCTTTACTTAAGATGGCGCCAGCAAGTCCACCAGATGGCGCCAGCAGTAGCAACAGCTGTTCTGTTTTGCCGCCATAGCAAAATCTAGTAGGCAAACACTGGAGTACAATTCTACTACAATTCTTCAGATATTTCGAAGAAGGACCCGAAACCCTTTCACAGGATCCGCTCTTGATGTAAACTAGTATGAACTTAAAAATCAAAATTTTGCTGCATTTGTATGGCATCCCAGATAGAAACTTAAAGATTAGTTATATACACTTCCATGATCGTTTTCAAGCTCAGATATAATTTAGATATTTCCAGGAAAACGCCCGACACCCTCGCAACAGATCCTCTCCTGATGTAAACTTGTGTGAACTTTTAAATTATAATTTTGGTACATTTCTGAGGCATCCCAGAAGGAAACATAAATATTATTTATAAACACTTCCATGATCGTTTTCATGCTCAGATATACTTCAGATATTCGAGGAAGGCGCCCGGCACCCACGCATTGGATCCTCTCCTGATGTATGCTACAGCGAATTACAGAGTATATTATAGTTGGGTTTACCTGCCGGCTAACCGGCAAACATTGTAAGTGTTGGGGCTGCATCCAATCCAGCAATTCGTGGCTTGGCATCGATTGACTTTTGTTGTTTGTTATTTCGGTTTATTGTAGCTCCTTCGTTTTTGGTTTTTATACCTCATTCTCTGGTAGATTGCAGGCGGCCTTTTACTTGCTTCCCTTTTGTCCGATTGTTTGTTAACTGTTATTTGTTTGGCTTTTTTTATCTTTGCCATTTTGCCATTTAAATCGTTTTCAGTTTATTTTTTTGTTACAATTCGTTATGGCATATTTGCAGAAAGAGTTTGGTTTTATTTTTATCTCCGCAAGTTGCCAAGAAAGAAAAAGAAGTGACATACATTTATTTTTGTTTAGCATTAGTGACGAGGCATTATGACTGACAAACAGACAGATACAGATAGATGCTCGTTTTTCATATATTTATACCTAGTATTAGCATAATACCTTGAACTGATTTGGCTTTAAAAATGAAGTTATTACTAAAATATGTATGCTAAACAAATGATACAAGACTCACAAAGTACTAAGCTTACCAAATGCAGAAATGTTTGCTAAATTAACAACAAAAGGTGATTAAAATTGACAACCAATAACAAAAATTTATAGATTTTCTTAGAACAAACCATAAAAAGATATAATATTTAAAATGATTAAGACTCTTAAACTTTTAAAGCTTCAATTATTGCAGCTATAAATATTGATCTCATAAGGTATGTACAGACATGATCAGTGCAAAGGTCTACCCCTTATGCCCTTTGCCTTCTAACTCAGGATTTTTTCAGAAGACTCTCTTAAGAATTGCTTCAATTTTTTAGCAATCTCTACAAAACTTTATCTATCAAAATTAATCATTTGAACCTTTCTATAATCCATGAATGCTTCACTATTAGACAAAAATTCGCTTTAAAAAAATTGTGCATGTGTTAAAATTAATAGATCAGACAACTTTTTAAATATTTAATACGATTTTACTGACTCCGTTTAAATATCAATTTATCGATAACTAACTCTGTGACAAAATCTCTTAAACTATTAAAGATATTTAAATAATTTTTTTTTTCAAAAGATTAATATTGGCAAGTACTGGCAGCCACATATGTAAAAATCATAAAAAAATACGAGATAATTGTTTTTTTATCAACTTTTTTTTTAACAAACATTTATGGTAATGACTTATATGAAAAATGTAGCTGTATAAAAAAATATTAATCACTGTCTGTAGATACATAAGTGCTTCGGACTAAAATTCTAATATATATTGATTTCACATGTTTGCTGCTCCAAATTTCATCAAAACGAATTTTTTATGTGATTTAAAACCGAATGATTTGTTGCAAGAGTAATCAAAATGAATTGCCGAAATTGGTTCAAAAGTCTAATAATTTTTTGTGAAAAATGTTTTTTATTATCGTTTGATATTTTTACATAGATTCTATTTATGCCAATTTTAAGTTTGATAATTATTTTTCACTATTTTTTTTCTAATTTAACCAATGCAAGGAAAATATGAGAGCTTATCGAAAATACTAAGGAAAATATGATAATCAATCGAAAAGATTAAGGGAAATATGAGATACAATACACATATTCAAAAAATATTCTTTTCCTTGATTTTCTTTTTTAAATTAAAAATACAAAATTTATATTAGGAAAGTCTTATATATTGTCTAAAACCCTTTTTTGCTCACATTTTTTTGCAGACCCATAACTCTTTGATTACTCATAAAGTCAAATATGAGTTGATCTTTAAATTAAGATTATTATAAGCAGGGCCGTAGAGAGAAAATCCGGGCCCGGGGGGAAAATGTACCGGCCCCTCTATTACTACTTTAGCTTGAATCACGATAGTATGACAGTAATTACACCGGGCCCCTGAGAAAACTGCGGGCCCGTGGGGAATCTGCCCTTCCCCTCTCGTCGGGCCTGATCAGAACATTTGTCTTTTCCGAAGAATTTATTTTTAAATCTACGGGACCCTATACGGGCACAGTAGAAGTAACTATTCTGATTTATATATCTGACTCAAATATATTTTTGAACAAATTTTTTTTCACTTCTTCATCTTTCACAAGATTCTTCTAAACTTCAAAAAATCTTCTCATACACTGATTTAAGAACAAATTTTAATCTCTCTATAAACATTCTTTCATCATAATTAAAGGTTTTATAATAGGAAACAGATGCAGATACATTCCCTGATTTCCTGATTTCGTCTGCATATTTAAACCTAACAGGCAATTGTCTCCCATAAGAGACGTACCTGGAATTTGTGTTGTCTTTCAACTTGTCGATTTAACAATGGAGTTTATCGTTTCCCAAAAGCCTATTGTAGACATGTTCCAATTATAACTGCAACAACAAGCTGCATTGTTAAATTCACATGTAGTATCGGAACTGGAATCCAGAACAAATAATAATAAGTAAATAAATAATAAATCACTTAAAAGGATGCTATTGTTAGAACTAGTAACCAAAATTGGCTTACATTGAGAGAGTCAAGTTTTGTTGATGTGAGAGTTCCGACTATCACAATCACTTTCACTCTAGCTTAAACACTTAAATTTTATAAGAAAATTTTTATAATTCACAATAAAAAATCTTTTAGGTTATAAACAAACACATTATTGTAATAAACTTTAAATGGTCTATAAAATGTTATACCACTTTAAAAGCTTTTTTGCTGGACATTACACTATTTATATTCTCAGCACATATCGATAACATATCGGACTCAGTCTATATCTGTATCGATATTTTTTTTCCAGCATTAGAGAATGTATATAGATAACGTCTTTTGTTGAAATCTCACAACCGCAATCAAAATCTACTTAATAAATTTTATCAAAAATTCAAAGACTAGCATTGAAAATGTCAACATATAATATAACACTAACTGGTTCTAGTAATCCATTCAAGCGACTATTTTATGGCCTTTTGGGCATTTATTAGTTGCGGCTCTTAAGTGTAAGACATTGACACCAAGCTTATGCAATAAACCCAATTAACTGAGTAGATGCTAATGCAGCACATCTTTATATAACTTAAACATGAAATAGGGGTCTAGTTGGTCTCATTAACAAAATTTAGCCTCTAGGTGTCACTCATCATTCAAACCGATGAATACTAAAAAAAAAAAAAAAAAAATAAACTGCATGCAAAATGTTATCCTAGCGACAAGCGTGAGAAATTTTGCAAAAACATCAATTACAAAGATACAAACGACAATGACGACAACAACAACAACAACGACAACAACCACCACAGTGAAACACCCAAGGCAGACTCTGTTAACAAATTCACTCATTTAGCAATGAAACTAAATGTGTTGTTACTGTCTGGCCAAAACCAAGATGAAACCAAGACATGCTTCAGTTGACAGGCAGCTCCTGAAACACGTCTACGTCATAGTCTTTTGCATGCATACGCCTGCGGGCATTGAGAGATGCCACAACAACAGCAAATGTTGCTTGTTGCCGCCGCCGTAGTTGTTGTTGTTGTGGCAGCTTTAGAGGCATTTTCAACACGTAACCGACTATCAATCAAAGCTTAAGCTTTGCTTAAGCAGCGCAGACTGGGACTGGATTGAGCTAGAGAGAGAGAGAGAGGGAGAGAGAGAGGGGCAGAGAGAGATCAGATTTGGGCACGTAGCTTGGAAGATGCGCCGCCTGAAATTGCAGAATTTCACTTGAAACTTAATTGTGGCACTAGTAGCTGGTAGTAGCAATTGGCAACACCAGCGTAATTGGCAACACCAAAAAAACGAGGGTAGGCTGAAAAGTAGCCACAGCTATTTACTTTTTTAAGATTAGCATAGACTACTAGTTTCATTATTTTTCCCTTACACGGAAGACAATAGCTAGGGGACAGAGTATAGTCTGCCCAGAACAGATAAAGGCACATCAAAATAAGTTTCCATCTTTTGGCAAAAGAGGGCGCCACAAGAAGATAGTCAAATTTAAAACATAACGTCGTAAGTTTGGCAATCTAGAAACAAAATTATCTAGAAGTATTAGTGACTCCATATCAGGTTTTGTGCTGAAAGGCTGAAAATTTTGATTAACTTGTTTTAATTTTAAAGTAGAATTGCTTGTAGAAACGTACGGTGAGACAGTTTTAAGTCCAAAAAATTGTCGTAAGTGGTTTCAAAAGTTTAAAAACGGTGAAAAATTAAAAAAACAGTAAGAGTCAAGTAAAACTAAAAGACATGGAATCATAAATATTATTGAAGATAGATACGAAGAACTGGCACTGACATTAGAACTGACTCAACAAGCAATTTTCCATCGTTTAAAATCTTTGGAAATGTTTTTATAACAAGGAAATTCGAACACTTTTTAACTAAAGCCGTGAGAACTTAAACGCCTGTTTTGCAGTAGATACCTAAGTCAGCGTACTATGTCTGATCAATTTTTTGAACTGCTGTTCTGATGACGTAGTAGATGTTAATTATAACGACTGTATGCCGATTAATTTATGATGCAATTATCTTCAGCTTCGAAACGTGATAAATGGTGTCGTTGCTCACGTACCATTCAGTGCTAGTAATACATCGCATGGCCGCATTTTATCGGAACTATATACATAGGTAATCGATTAGTGCTATTCACTTAAACCAGCGGTTCTTCGATTATTTTATGCCAAAAGTATTCAAAATAAGCATTTCTTGCCTAGAGAAACATTGTGACCAAAATTTATAAATCAATTTTTAAAAATGATCTGGTTTTCTTTAGCTATCTTCAAGCCAGGAATATCGCGTATTTGATGTATTTATCAAGAATATGCATCTCTACGAAGTACAGTAAAAAATTTAAAACTAAATAAAATATTTTTTATGGTGCCTACCACATTAACCTTACATATCTACGTTTTAATGATATCGCTTTAAATATTTTGTCAGTTCATGGTTTATCGACATTAGGACAACTTTGCATCAGAAAACCGATAAATATAATACAAAAATATTTTCGTTAACTATTTCACATACAAGTACATATCTATCAAGCATTTGTTGAATTTGAAAGAAATCATTTTCCAATACTCAAATTCGAATTCTTCGTATTTCGAAATATATGAAAGACCCAAAGAGGCCAAATCTTGAGAATGTTATTTGGAAAAGCAATTCATGGTATTCAATTTTTCCTACGTGCCTGATATCTTATGTGCGAGTTTGGTAAAAAAATAAAATATTTTTATTGCCGTCTTTCTTATTTTATAACATTTTCCGGTTGCCATTATTTTTCTTCAATACGTTTTTAATGGAATTTGGATATAAAACAAAAATTTTTTTTTAAATTTCTTTATGTCCCTTAATTGAAAGCTCATGTAAACATTTTAGTATATAGGAAAACGGAAAACGAAAACGTGCACCAAATTTCACATTTTTTTTCTGTCGATATCTTCTCATATTTTCCTGACGCTTTGTTAGCACAGCTTAAAATTAACCACAATTAACATATTTTTATTAACAGGTAAACCTTTTTTGTTTTGCAAACATTTTTCAGCCTGCCCTCGTAACAACAACAATACCAAGGGTACTTACATGCAACAAAATGTTGCAAAAAGTGTTGAACTTTTTGTCTTTGCTTTTGCCTTAAAAAGGCAGCGCCAATTGTTGTTGTTGCTGCAAATATTCAATCACGTAGTTCGTGCAACAAAAAAATTGGCAACATAGCAAAATTTAAATAAATTATGTAAAATACTTTTTGCAACAACCAAAAAAATACAAAATAAACAAACAAAAATATCCTCAAACTTTTGAAATGTTCGTAATGCAAATTTAACAACTTGATGAAAACTTTTGACGGCACTTCCGTTTGCATTGTAAAAACAAATTCGTAGTGCAAATAAAAATCGTGCAGGGATTTCAAGCTTCAAAACTAAGTAGTCGAGGCATAAGATATCACAAAATAAAAAAAAATAAAAATTATCTGAATTCTCTGGAAACAACGAATGCTATATACTAGTACTAGCCATAATAAGTGAGTTCCGTTTGTTTTGCAATAACTTTGATTGTTTTCCCATTTCATTTTAACTTGCAACAAGCCAATAACGAATTGCAATTTTGCTATTAATTATTTATTTTTAAGAATTTATTATAGCCCAAGCATTTGCTTATCAAGCCGGGATATCTAGATATCTGTAGTGAGTTATATGGAAAAGCAGGCTTTGGAAAAAAACCCAACCGCAAGCTCAACCTTTAATGTCAATGACAACCTTTTATGTAAATGTTTTAAGGCACATGACATTAAGTTTCATGGCATTCTAATATCATTTCCAAAACAGCGCATGACTAGACATTTTTAAAGATAATTATTATCTAACTGCATTTTATTAATTATAGTTTATGCACATAAGCAAAAAATAAGACAAAAACAATAAAAATTTAAACGGTTTACCTTGTTTAAATTAATTGAATGATTCTTCCGCTTGATCGGATACTTAAACAAAAAAAATAATGGTTTAATTAAAAAAAAAATAAAAAAAAAAAAAAAGGTCTCAAACATACTTACAAAATAAAATTTATAATTGGGGTGTTCACTTTGTCGTACAAGCGTACGAGATGAGAGTGACCATATATTTTAAGCTGTTTTTGGTATTATTTAGTCTTTCACGCATGCAAAAGAGCTTTGAAACGTACGAGATGAAAGCTTTATATCGTAAAAGCTCAACACGTACGTATGAGAGAGGAGGACGTCGAGGGATATACTTTGTAACTTTGAATAGCCATAACTTTGCGAAAAAAAATCATAAATGATTGCTTGAATTTTTAAATTAAAGAGTAAGAGTCGTGATGTAACTGGAGTGACAGACCACAAAAAGTGTTTGCACCCTGTACATAACCTCAAAAGTAGGAAAAAGCCCCGTTTAACGGGTACATAACCTCAAATATCTCAAAATCCTGACGTGATGGTCCAATTGTGACCACGGATTCGGATACTACGCAGCAAATTACTTCGAATATGACCCTTAGCTTTTCAAAAACTGATCTGACCCCGGTATTTGTGTAATCTCCCTCGCTTTATTCGGATTCGTTTTGAAACCGAATGTTTCACCAAAACGATTTTTTTATTCGGTTTGAAACAGAATGATTTATTGCAAGAGGAATTAAAACGAATCGGCAAAATAGGTCTAAAAAAGTACGTATTTTATACTAAAATAATTTTTGAAATATTCTTTGATTTCTTACATTATATTTATGCCAACTTTTCATATTATTATTATTATCTTTAATTATTTTTAAAAATAAGCATGCGTTGTGCAAAACAAATTTTTTTTCGTTTGGCCGATAAGTGCGACAGAGTTCCCACTTTACACATAGAAAATTTCCCTTGTAACAAAAATCGCTAAGCCGTGTTTAATTTTTATAAATATTGTTGCTAAAGAAATTTTTTTGTGTAATTTTATTTAAAAGATAGAATGTTTTAATGAAAATAAAATGTAAACAACATATAAGTAGGTACTAATAAAATGGCGCAGAGCTGCGCCAACCATGTCAGCTGTTTTGCATCAAACAAAAATAATTTCGCGCCAACACAAGAGGAGAATTTTTCGGAAAAATAAGTGAAATTTGCGAATTTATTGAAAATAAAAAGGGAAATATCGAGAAAAAAATTCGTTTTCCGAAGCACTCAAAAACGAATCCGAATAAAATTGCTCGTTTTGGTTTTTTTGTTTTCCGGAGCACGGCTGATTCATTCCGAAAAGTATACAATAAAATATAAAATTTTCCAGCTTTTTTCAATGTTCTGATTCTAAATTAAATCGAAAAGATTTCAGCTATGCCAAAAAAAAAATACAATTTTTTGCATTGTACCTCGATCTTTACATAAGTAGTTTTACCAACCGCTGGTTTAAAAATATATTTTTATTTAATATAATTATTTTGGCAATTTCTTTGCAGTTTAAATTCAAAAAGTTTATATGGTATTGTGTTGAGAAAAATTCAAAATTTGATCTATTAAATGACTTTTTTCTCACAAAAACTTTTCCTAACAAAACCAAACGAAACAATAGGACACTTGTAACTGATTGTTGTTGCTCACGTTGTTAGTCGGGCATATTTACCTTTTTGCCCCGCTGTCAGGGTTGCTAACGTCTTTACTCGGGCATTCTAGCCTTTATGCCTCAAATATATTTTTATTCAAACAATAGGCTTTAAAATTAAGTCTCCAATTGTCTACAGAACTTTTATTATTATTTAAAAAAAAGTAAAATAACCATGTTTTGATTTTTTTTTCCTTTTTTTTATTTAGATCATCATCAGATGATGATATTCACAATGCTAATTTAAAAATATAGTAAAAGAAACTCAATAAACCGTCAGATAATAAAAAAGTTTGATTCAGTCAGAAGGGTGCGGAACTTCGGAATATCCTACACCGATTCTTCCTAACAGCTTTATGTTTAAGAATTTAAGGATTGTACGCATTGGCGGATCCACGGGGGGTTTTTCGTGTCCGGACGCTACCAAAAGTTGAAAAAAATGGTTGACAGTATATATATAGATACACTCTTCGATGTGAAAAACTGCCCCAATCCTTGATCCGCACCTGATTATAGGCGTACCCAAAGAAAAAGATTTGAGTTAGGACTGTGAACCAAATTCTTGTACGAAATACGGCATCAGATATTGAAAAATTGAATCTGCGATAAAACGCATATCAAATTTTTGGTCTCTTGTTTCCATAGTTTATGCCGATCATTTTGGCAGAAATATCTTATCCTCCTTTTCCCTATCTATTATGACAGAGTGCCGTTAACGTGGGTATTCCCACAAAGCCCAAAGATCTCTAAAATAATGTAAATTAAAGTCTTCGAAAAATAGGCGTGCTCTAAGCACACGTCGTTAGTCACCACAGCGGTGCACCGGCGACGCTGTTATTGATTACACTAGCTTACACGAAAAATTAACCTTTTTCACTTAAGAAGCGATTTCGAGCATCTCGAGAAAAAAATTTTTTTTTGACGTGCCCTTTACGATGTTATACGATATGGTATGAGTATTGAAGAATCTCTGCTTCGGACAACTGATAAAAATCTCCTGCGCTTTTACATTAATCATATCTATTCGGCCGTGCTCCGGAAACTGAATCCACATGTTTCATTCGGATTCGTTTTGAAACCGAATGTTTGGTGCTCCCATTTCCACCAAACCGAATGTTTCATGTGCTTTGAAACCGAATGGTTTGTTGCATGTGGAATGAAACCGAATCGTCAAAATAGTATTAAAAAGCCACAAATTTTATATTGAAGTCATTTTTTATATATGCCTTGATATTCTTAGATTCTATTTATGCTAACTTTAATTTGCATATTATCTGCTAACTATTTTTAATAATTTTTTTCCTGACACAACCCAAAAATAGCATATACAAGCCAAACCGAATTTTCGTTTTGTTGGTGCATGTTTGTGTATCAAACATGCAAAAATTTCCCTTGTAACAAAAATAGTTAAATCGTGTTTAAATTTAATAAACATTGTTGCTAAATTAATATTTTTGTGTAATTTTATTTAAAAAAAATGAAATAATAAAGAACTAGCAATATATTAATGAAAACTAAATCTAAACAACATGTACTAATAAAAAGGTGCAAGACTGCGGCAGCCTTGTCAGCTGTTTTGTATCAAACAAAAAACATTTCGCGCCAAGAAACACAATGTAGGTGCATATTTAACCAAAAGAATTTAATGCTAAAAAATATACAAATAAACATTACAATATATAGGACATGATTCTTTCATTTTTTTACGCCTTCTTTTAGCTTTAAAACAAGCCATTGAGGAAATAAATTACATTTTTGCAATGTTTACAAATTCTTAACAAAAGGCAGTCAGCTGGTTACACCACAACATATGTGAATTTATCGATAAAAACGAGGGAAATTTACAAATGTATCGAAAATAAAAAAAGGAAATTATCGACAAAACATTCGGATTCCAGAGCATGCAAAACCGAATCCGAACAAAATTGTTCGGTTTGGATTTTTCGGTTTCCGGAGCATGGCTGATTATATCCTAAATCTATTAAGAACCGCTGCAAATAAAATAAGTAGATTTATTTCAACTGAAGTATCTTAATCATTAATGAATTCAAGAATATATATATTTTTTGATACATTTTGAGATAAAATATTAAGCTCGAATGTACTTATCTTTCTCATATCGTTAATTCATATTCTTTATAAACGCCTGATTTTTTTTGATCAGCTTCTTCTCTTACGATTTTGTTTTTATGGATCCCAGTCATGGCTTCTCTGGCTTTATAATAAACGCAGTTCCATTTCTGCTTATTTACTTCCCTCCGTATTAAAAGTGAATCATTTTCAATATGCTTGGTCCTGAAGAATTCTTTTTCACGTCTACAAAGAAGTATCGTTTTTGAGAAACTGTGATTTTATCGATTTCTTCATAGAAGTTACCTTTAACTCTAGAAGTCCATGCATTGATTGAATTTTGCATTTTATTTTATTTCTAAGATAGATTCACAATTCTTACGAAACTAGATTAGTTGGTTTACGAAACATCTTCTGTCGGACGTCTTGCTGAGCTGTAGAGCCATTGTCATCTTTGGTAGATTCGAGTGATTCCATTTTTAAACACTTATTGTAAACCAGAGCAAGACATGGCTAGGAAAATAAGCTTCCGACGGCGTCTACCGTCCTCACATTTCTAGTAATTGATGATCGTTCCATGTTAGATTTTAAATAAAACATAGATATAATTGTCAACTACCAAAAGGCAATGTAGCGCTATCCGTGAATATTAGTTGAACTCCAAAAAGATATCATGTAACAACATGGTGGAGCCAGTTCCGGATGTCGATTCCGATTTTGACGAATTTTAAATTCAACTATTTTTTAAAGTCCTGAGTTGATTCAGTAATCTTCATAGAAATAAGCTGCATTAAAAAAAATTAAAAAAATCTTGTGAGCTTAAAAAGGAACTGTCACTATTTTGTATAGTCTTCAAATAATTTCACGCTGGGAGCCGAATATCTCGTTACATTGACCAAGAAAATTGCTTCAAGATTCGTTACAAATTTGTTGGAGTTGATTGCTCAAAGCCAATTCAAATTTAAAAATAAATTTAAAGCGTTAAGCAGCGAAAGTCATTTTATAGAAATGTCTAATTTAAAATATACAAAAGACAAAAAATAAAAAATTTCATTATGTAGTTTTCAAATGGCTACAAGAGACAACAAAAAAATCTTATACAAATAAAAAAAAAGAACCGTGTTGCCGTATTCGGCAACCAAAAATAAAATAAAATACTCGCGTACCATAATACATAGTAACATAGGGTGGGCCATCTGTTGATTTGGTTTTCAATTGCATTTTTTTCGTATATTTTACAACAAAATTGCTCAAATGAGGTTCATATTTTCAGTAGAAAAGTCTATACTAGCCTTAAACTTATGTATAGAGAATACATTTTTTTTTTATTTGCTTCCTGAAACAAATCATATTTTTTTTAAGCCACTTTTTTTAGCTACCCAAAAAAAGTTGCCGCTGTTAACTGCTTTTAAGCTTATGAAAGATTTCCGAAACCTAGCAAAAAATTCAAATTAGACTGTAATAAAGGTTTCCTTGTAAAAAAATCCAAAAAATTAAAAACAAAAAAGAATGACAAAAAAACGCGGCTAATTTAAAATAAAAAAAACAATCAACATATAGCTAATGAATAAAAAACAATTGCATGATGGGCATGACAAAAACTCAACAAATGGCAAATTCTCACACCAAAAAATAAAATTTTTGCACATTGTTGGAATGTTGACAGCTTACAAAGCAAAATACTACGCAAGATGAAAAATAAAAATAAAGTACAAGAAAAAAAAAAAATAGTTACAGTGGGTTGCAGATTTGGCTGATTTTTTTTTGTAGCTACTTTTCTTGTTGTTGTTGTTACATTTCCAGCACAACGCGCATGACGAATGAAAGTGAAAATAGGAAGTTGTATTGGCCATAGAGCCATAAGACCGTCAACGGCCCAGAGCCACACAGATACACTCACACAGACAAATGCACTCAGTGCATCTCCGTCCTGCGTCTTCCGTCCTCATCTTTTTCGCCGTCTTTGAGCATTGGCCAAGTTGGCCAGACATTGCGCCGCTTCCTCTTAACTGGGCTGCAATTGCATTGCAATTGTTGTTGTTGCTATTGTTGCCACTGCGGCCGTTTCAGCCATGTTAGCCGTCAGTTGTTGGCTTTTGCTACACTTTTCGATTTCTTGGCCAATTTCTAATGGCCGGCAGCGCCACTGCATGCTGCGTAATACCAATAAACTATTGCCTCCAATGTTTGTTATTGCCTGTTTGTTGCTCTTCACATTTGTTGCAGTTGTTTTGTTGTTGTTGTTGTTGTGTCAGTTGCCGGCGCGTTTAAATTTATAGCCCACTTCAGGCGGCTAACATTTGTTGCAGTCTCTTGACAACATCTTGCCGGCTTTTATATTTACACTGCTTACTTATAGTGTATAAAAGGTACATGGACTTCATTCGAGTGTTTGTAACTGAGAGCCGTAGAGAGAAAATCCGGGCCCAGGGGGAATAATGTACCGGTCCCTCTATTACACCTTTAGCTTGAATTACGACAATACGACAGTAAAAACACCGGGCCCCAGAGAAAACTCCTTTTAAAATATTAATAAGAAACATTTAAAATTATTCATTTTTTATTACTAAAGGCCCATATACGCAGTTCGAAAATTTTCGCACGTATTGACAAGACTTCATATAAAAAAAAAAAATCCCATTTGGGATTTCCCATAAGACATAAAGTTTTCACCAAAATTGATGGGAATAAGTATAATATTTAAATTAATTGGAAACTTTTTGTTAAACTTAGGACAGAATTTCATAAAATTTTCTTTGGAGTCAATTAGAATTTTTTATACCCCCTCATAGATCCTCTTAGTAAAGTCATAACGTAATTATTGTTTGATGGAATTAAAAAAAAAGTTTACAGGGCATCCCACTGTCATATATCTGAAAGCCTCTCACGCACTACATTAACGTGAGCAATTTTAAAATGTCAATTGCTCGAATTAGTTGATGTACTCATTATTTATTGAATTCAACTATTTTTTTTTTTTCTATTATTTTGACGACTTCACGCCGTTTGTCAATTTGACGCAGTGTTGACTTTTTTTTTGCAGATCTTTTTAATGTGAATTAATTATAATCTTGTATTCGTAAACTTGTTAATCGAATTAACTGATTAGTTAAGTGAGTTGAATTTTAATTTTAGCCATGGTAGCGTTTCAATATGCTTGTTTGTTTATGCTCTCTTGAGTGATTAATTGGCTATCTATAAGAGGAGCTAGTTGCAAAAGCTTCCTGTAATAAACCATAAACTTAATCAGAATTTGTTAATGTGACTAGTTGTCAGATTTCCATTCGTTTCATTAAAATGAAGTAGAGTTAATTGCTTATGCAGCCGTTTTCTCAATATTGGGCCTAAGTCTTAAGTAACTTGGCTAGGTTAGACACTTTGACACACATAGGCCATTATTATGACCCCTTGTAAAACAGAGTTGCTTTGGTGCTTCTTGTAAGTAAAACTACACAGAGAGATATCTTTGAAGCTAGCTTTATTTTGGTAGATTGAACCTTTGCGGCCAAAACAGTTGAAAATATAAATAAACTTAATTTAACAAAGCAATTTCACCGGAACGAATTTTTTATGTGGTTTGAAAGCGAACTTTTTGTTGCAAGTGAAATCAAATCCATTTGGCAAAATAGGTTTAAAAAACAGAAATAAATTTTTAAATATTCGTAGATTTTTTGTATGTTAATTTCAAGTTAGATATTTATCAATCAATTTATTTATATCAATTTATCTACTTACGGTTTGGTCGCTATTTATGCATTCATATGAACATTTAGGGGGTGGCGTTATTGATATCGACGGTTTAAAAATCCTCCATACCAGCGGCGGCCACGCTAATACACACACATGGTTCATGTACTACAATAAAAATTTTCCTTATAATAAAAATAGCCAAATCGTGGTTATTTTTAATAAATATTATTATGTAAATTTATTTAAAAGACAAAATAATACCAATAGTACCAACTCGCAATATTTTAATCAAACAAAACTATTAGTAGATATCGACAAATAAAATGTGAAATTGGGAGCACTCTAAAACGAAAACGAATAGAATTTGTTCGTTTTCATTTTTCGCTTTCCGGAGCACGGCGGAACATCGTCGCATTTTATCCAAATTTCTCGTAATCGGAAAAATATGGAATTCGCGAAATATATATTTATTTTACAGTTTACCGAAGGTACAAAGATACAATAAAAAGTAAAAGGCGAAAGCAGGCGTGGCAGATCCCACAAAGTATATATATATGTGTGTTGCAATCACAATTTATATTTATTAAACGGGATATTATAAGCGCAGCATAATTATATATCAAATCAAAACATATAAATTATTATTCAGTCCGCTCTTAAATTTCACTCTACTTCAAACACGTCTTCATTGTGCTGCTCTCTGCGATCGACTGCCTGCTTGCCCTTGTGTGCTCATCAGCGATGCTCACTTATTCTAGAAATGAAATACATTTGATTGCCAAATTAGATTACGACACCTTCATAAACAACCAAAAACAGACGAATTTTGAACCAAAAATATTTTTTTGACCGATTGGTCCTATGGGAGCTATATGATATAGTCAACCGATTTTGATCAAATTTGGTACAGTGCTTGGGAACTCTAAAAAACTTCTTAATGTCAAATTTGGTTGCAATATCTTCACAAACAAACGAAGCACAACGAATTTTGTACAAAAAGCGTTTTTTTGACCGATTGGCCCTATTGGAGCTATATAATATAGTCAACCGATTTTGATCAAATTTGGTACAGTGTTGAAAATCTCTAAAAAACTTCTGAATGCCAAATTTGGTTACAATATCTTCACAAACAAACGAAGCACAAGAAAGTTTGTACAAAAAACGTTTTTTTTGACCGATCGGCCCTATGGGAGCTATATGATAGATATATTCAACCAATTTCGATCAAATTTGGTACAGTGCTTGGGAACTATAAAAAGCTCGCAAATGCCAAATTTTTTGGTTAAAATATCTTCATAAACAAACAAAATACATTGAATGTTATTTTAAAAAAACATTTTTGGACGATTGGTCCCATGGGAGCTATATGATATAGTCAACCGATTTTGATCAAATTCGGCACAGTGTTGAAGATCTCTAAAAGCTTCCGAATGCAAAATTTGGGTACGATATCTTTTTAAACAAACGAATTATCCATCTAAAACTTTTGTTTTTTTTCGAGGTCCTCTGAAACACCCCTATGGGAGTTATATAATGTAAATCCGATATCGAAAAAATAAAATAAACTTGTCACCAATGGAATAATAAGGGATCTAATGGACAGACAGACAGACGGACATGGGTATATCGCCTTCTCTAGTCAAACTGATCATACTTTAGGTAACTTTGGGGGGTCTCCGATGTTTCCTTCTGTATGTTACATACATTTTTGTCTTGCACAAACTTAATATACCCTTTGTACCATACGGTACAGGGTATAATAATATCCTCATGTGCAGTCTCAACGAAACTAAAAATTGGTAACTTTCCTTAAGCGGCTTCGACCTTGATCCCTTATTGCATGTAGCTTGTGAGTGCGAGTGAAAGGTCAAAAGATTTTCTGTGGGCCCTCTTAGCTCTCTTAGCATTGCTTCGTTAAACGCCATCACCTTATTATTCCACAATGAATAGGGCACAAAATTCTGCAGCAGCGCAGTCGGCTCACGCACGGTCCAAGTGTGTGAAATCACTCTCTGATTTGTTCTTAATTGCGGTTCTGCTCTCTCGGGCGGTTTTACTGACTGCACTGCTTGCTCACACAAAGAAATGTTTGTTTGTATGAGTTTTGACCACCACTGTTCTATTCGACTTGCTCTCTCAGTGTCTATCTTCTCGATGTGCATTACAGTCGCCTCATTCCCCTTTCCAACTACATCCAACATATATTCTTGATCTTGATGAACCGCCGAATCGATATAGCCTGTCTGTCCGTCCGTATAAACAAAATCTCACCAAATATCTAAACGTTTCGCGACTTACACAAAATGCTAGAGTACTAAGAATAGTCGGCCTTCAAAAGTTATGGGTTAAAGTGTGATTATTTCAGACCCTCTCTCCTTTAAACTGCACTTAATCGAGCTAATTGAAAATTTGTTCGCGAATTAGTCACAAAAAATATTTGAAAATTTGTTCGCGAAGTGGTTATAAAAACTTATATGTAGACTCATGTAGACTAAAATACGAAAGTTCTTTTTAATTTGATGGTATACCAGCCACTTCGAAACCTTATCTAAGTATCAAGTTAAAACTCACAACATAGCTTCATTACCCATCCGAGAATGTAAGTTTTATTAAAGTCGGTTGGGCGTTCCGGGAGTTATAGGCAAAAATTACCAAATTTAAATCGCTTTAAAAACTACATGAACTCCGTTGGTACAGGGTATTTTAGAGTCGGGCAGTCCCGACTATAGCATTCTAAAATTCATAGAAATTAAGAAAAGTGCAGGGCATACTATAGTCGTTGATGTCTCGAAAGCAATACAAAAGGCTTTACGGCGGTTGAAATGCGAAGCAAGCGGTGAGCAAAGCTCCCTAGTTTTTGTTTTTATTTAACATCTTTATTTATTTGTTATTAATTTGTACAGGCCTTTAATGCGGCTTTTAGCACATACGCTTTTGATACTTTAAAAAAGGTAGCTCTAAAATGTTTACATCCACATCCAGACTTAATGGTGTGTAAGCCATCAACTTAATTTTTGGTGTGCTCAAAAACTCGTATGTTAGCTGATGTGGAAAAGCTTCCATAAAAGAAGATCTGTCTAGGAAAATTTTGCTTAACTCATCGAACACTTTTGGCAAGCACATGGATGAACACATACAAATATGTAGACCTAGTAGCCGCATCCACGAAGAAACTCCCAACTATTAGCTTGAGTTGTTTCGTTAGAGTTGTCTTTAAAGTTTTCATAAAGGCGAGGAACTTATGAACTAGGTGAACATCGGTCACGCTATAGTTCCAAAAATCATCTGTCACATTTTTTATAAAAACTATAAAAATAAACAAATAAATTGCCAAAAGTTAAGCAAAATTACACAGATGTCGCAATTTATAGACACAAAAAATTTCAATCGTAACAATTAAGTTTAAGGCTAAGTTAATATTTCGCACGGAATGACAAAACTTCATATAAAAAAAAATATCCCAAATGGGATATCCCAAATGTGATTATATGAAGTTTTGCGATTCCGCGCGAAATATTTCGTGCTGCGTATAGGCCTTTAAGCAAAAAAAAAACGCGTTAAAAACCTAAAATATTTTTATAGTACATTTGTTTTATTGATTAAAATTTCCCAAATTATGTTTTTAGCCCAAAAACTTCAAACTTTAAAATGCAGATGTCAGATTTAGCTTGAAAGCACGTCTAATTTAATTGCGGCATAAAAATTCCGAATAAGTACTTAACTTTGAAAAAAAACAAACATTTTTTAAGTCGCCAAGCCTATCTCGTTACAATGTAAATTTCTCAAACTACGATTATACTTCATCCATTTAAAGGCACAAATTAAATGCATACCTGAAATATCTCAATTGGTAAGCTGCACATTTTTGTTCACACAATTGCCAGGTAAAATGGAAAATGACCGCCCATAAAGTACGTACTACCAAACAACAACAAACATTTTTGTTGTTTCTTTTTGGAGATGTCTACAACGTTTTTGACCTCAATTAAATTAAACAGCTCTGCCAACGACATGGCAATCAAATTGCAATTTGTTAGCTCTAAGCCAAAAACAGAAAGTCAAACAGAACCAAAAAAAAAAAAAAAACAACACAAAAAAAATCATCTTAAATGAAAAACTGAAAAAGAAACGAAACCAGCTCAAAAGATTTAAAATCGTATTGGCAATTGCTATGTTTCCAAAGCTCACTCGCAGCTGACATTTGAAACACGATTCCATTCGATTTGAATTGTTTTATAGATCTACTGCTTTACTGGTTTGCATTTTAAAGTTGAAGGATGCATCGAAAGTAAGAAATAATGTGAAATAAAACGCACGCATGCGCAAAATCGAGCATGAAAAAACGAAAAGAGAGGCAGTTGACCTCGCAACAAGTTTTTCCAACGATACCCAAAATACATAAAACAAAGGTAACGACAGACAATCTACCACAAAAACAAAAACAGAAACCAACAACAGACGAACTTCAAAGCCAAAAAACAAAAAAAAAAATATAAAATAAATTGAGAAAATAAAAATAAAAAGTGTGCAGAAAATCGTGCTTTACTTTGCGCACATGCTTGTAAAGTATATCTATCCACTCTATAAGGTAATACCATTAAAGCCATTGAGCTCTGTCCGGTTTTATTGGCAACGCGTTGGTCACGCGAGTCGCATAACTGTTTATTTATGGTCTTTAGAAAAAAATTTTGAAATTTTCTGATCTATTACCAAGAACTAAAGATTAATGTTTTTTTTTTTTTGGTTTAAAATGTGTGTAAAATATCAGTTGTTGGATGTTGGCTGCAATCATTTTGAAGAAAAGTTTGAGTTCTATATGTATTAGGGTGGCCACAGCTAGTATTGCAAATATTTATTCAAACTTACAGTCTAAAATGTAAAGCAAAAAACTCTGAATACTTCGTTTTCGAACGCATTCTTCAAAATTTTGAAAACTCATTTCGTATCCATCTAATTGGGCTTAAAATAGTTTCCACCCTATATGAATATAATAACTGTACAATGTAGTGCCGTTCAGAGAAAATTCGGGCAACCCTAAATATGATCAGATGAAAAAACTGCTAAATTTAGACCTAATACATTTTGTTAGAAACATCATATTGACATATGTATAAATTTGAAGTGGTTTTGTGAAAAGAATCCCCAAAATGTTATTGGATGGCCTTCGGTTAAAAGTTCGTGAGTCCTGCAATCGTTTCAAAGTTCTCGTGTCCACCTCAGTGTCCACTATTGGGCACGCCCCATCATGTAATATCATGTTGGATGTGGTTTAATACCCAAATTCTGGTGAATTTTCGGTTTGGTGTAACCAGGGTCGTAGACAGAAATTCCGGGCCCGGGGGGAAAATATACCAGCCCATCTATTAAAACTTTAGCTTGAATCATTTCTTATGTTCTCTAAGTAAGACTGCTATTAGGCCGGGCCCCTGAGAAAACTGCGGGCCCGGGGGGAATCCCTCCCCCCTTCCCCACACCCACTCGTCGGGCCTAGGCGTAGCCCATGTATCATATATATCGACAGAAGTTTTAAATAGACCAAACAGTATAATGTCTTCAATTGGAAGTTGCGGGAACAATTTTCGGAAAAAAGGCCGAAATTCAAATTAATATGCCTGGGCAACGCGGTGTTAATCCTACCTAAGAAACAAACCAAATGAAGGGGGTAACACAAGTGTGGAGCATGTTTTTTAAGGTAATTTTTCAATTTTTGCTCAATGAAACTTTATTTTATATTGAAAATCCAAATATATATATTTTAAGCTACAAAAATTAATTTTTCCAAAGTAATAATAATCAAAATGGCGTCTGTAGAGAGCTACCAGTACATGACTAATTTTGGGAGAGGCCTCCACGGGTGCAGCTTTTTGACGTTGCCGTTGATATGAAACATAAAGAAATGTTTTTCCTCTTAATCTATGGCTCAAGAGCAAGAGAACCACGTAGGGGTTTTTCAAAAATATAAATTTTAATAAAAATGGGAAAAGTATGAAAAAAAAATTTTTTTGTAATGAAATGAGCCCATGATTATGAAAGTGGTATAAGTCATATTTTTCTTGTTTCCAGATATTTAGAGTTTTGCATTTTAGAAGATTAAAAAATATTTTTGTATTATGGAATATGATTTTTCGACAGTAAAGTTGTGCCAACAAACAAGTATTTATTATGATTGTGAAAATTATAACCATATCTAAAAGGAAATGTGGTTTTGAAAGGTTAAAATGACTTATACCACTTTCAAAATTAACTGCATGACTTTATAAATGACTTACACTATCAAGGAAACATTTTTATTAGTAATTAACATTCTATTCAAACTCATTTCATTGTAACTAAGTACAATAAATAAAGTGTTTGTGAAAAATTGGTGGGATATAGGGTAGTAAATCCATCATATCTTTACGTTTTTTGTGTTTTTGGTGTAATGGTTGTGTATAATGGAAGCAAATCAATATTTTCGTATATTCTAGGTCTTCCTCTTTTAGGTGAGAGGTGTAATACTTTGAATTCAGAATTGTCATCCAAGGAAGTTTTATAAAACATCTTATATGGAGCATTTTTTAGAAATCTGATCCATTGTATTTTTAGTCAAGACACATTACGATTTGATATGAAAAAGCTGATAAACTCAATTTTCAAAATTTTTGACTTGAAAGTGGTATTTCAAAATCATGGGCTCAAATATGAGTTGTAAAATAAAAAGTTTTTGTTTATTTATTAAATAGTTACAAATAAGCTTAAAAAAAAAGTTTTTATTATTTTGACAAAATCCTACGTGGTTCACTAGAAAATGATGTTATAAAAATTTCAAATCGATTGGATAAAAATTGACTGAGTTATTCATGAAGCTATTTGAAAAAAAGTGGTTTCGAGAAAAACGCGTTTAAAGTTTTAAAACTGAACCGACCGCGCGGCGGGGTGCCGTGCGCCCGACCCTCATAAGTGGGGGAAAATTTTTTTTTTTTAAATTACTTCGGGACATCATTTCTAGCATAATTGTCAACCAATTTAGCTAAAAAAAAAAAAAAACGATTTTGTGAAGATTCTACACAGGTGTTACCCCTTAAATAAACACCTGATATATCTGTTTTATCTTTCCAAATACATTAACAAAATTCTTTGACTTTTTTGCCTTTTCAGTAGCACAGATATAGTTAGATTTAGTTTAGTTTTGAGATCTCTTGCGTTTAATAATAATTGAAAAAAATTCGTTGTTAGGGGAAGTTCCTTGTAGTAGAGCTCGTAATAGAGAAATCCGACCCCAATCCATATACAGAATAAAAAAAAGTTTTTTGCTGTGTCTGTACTGGCCATAAAAGCTAGCTTTAAGTCATTGTAGGATTCAAATACAATAAAAAATTTATTTGGAAAACAGCTTAGCAGTAGAAACCGCGAGTGAATCTTAGAATACGATCTTTTCATAATTATTAATTTTTAAATGCAAGATTATAAATAATATGCAATAGCAATCGCTGGAAATGTATAAGAATAGTCCGTATTTCAAATTCTTCCCGAACCATGATTTTCTTCTTTACTATAGTGGGAACAGTAGAACAGGGTTGTTCTGTTTTTACGTCTTCAATTTTGTCGTCTTTTTAGGAATCTAACACATTTAAAAAAAATGCTTCCTTTTTATAATATATTTTTTTAAAATAAGTTACATTACTTATGATCTTGTTCCATATCGCGCAAAATACGGAACGTGGCCAGGTTTCTATCAATTTTTCTTGCTCTTTTTCGCAGGCAACTTTGGAACGTAGATGGTTGCTATTTATTTTGGTTGCTCCCTCTCATGGACAATTTAGCAACTTGATCAGTTTCTTATTTGTTTTTCTTGCTTTCTTTAGCGGAAATTTTTGGAACTTAGTGTGGGAACAGAATATTGCCAAGCAAAAGAAAACGTATATGAAAGAAAGAGAGCTCAAAAATGCAAATCATAGAAAAAAGAAAACGAACGAGAATAGAAAATAAATAAAATTAAAAGAGAAACGTAAAACAATAGTTTTAGCTCAAAAAATTTATCATCAGATAAATTTGGAAATGAAAATTAAGTGAAAAAGAATAGAAAAATTGCCATTAGGTCAAATCAAAAAAACTAAAATGCTAGTCTTAAAAAGCCTAAATATCAGAGAAACTAAAACGAATTTTAGCTTTCTATTCAACGTTACCGAAAAAAGATATATCTTAACACAGGCAATATGAATAAATAATGCACTGAGGGTGTTGGCAATCCCATATGCTTCATTTTAGGATCAGCATACGTAAGCCATCATTAAAGAATTAAATAAACAAATTAAGCTATATCTTCTTTAAGATAATATTTTATAACATTAGGCTTTCTTTTTTCCCACAGCAGTCCCTTCAAACTTCCCCCGAATTATAAGTACATCATTTTAACGTAACTATCATTGTCACTTTATCTGCTTTTATAATTACGACTTATAAACTTGATTATAATTATATCGCCTCGATAGATATGTACATGCATATAAAGCATAATGCCTTGTGCAGTGAGGCGTCCCATGTCGATTATATCAGATATTGTAAATTTTTTTTTGTTTTCATTGTGGTTTTTTTGTATCTTCATTTGTATTGTTGACTTTGTTGTATCTGGTGCTGTTTGGCATTGTCTTCATCGGTATTGTATTTGAAGGTTTCCTGCAGTTGTCAGTCAGTCAGTCAAACATTTTGCCACTCTAGCAGTCTGTCAGTGAGTCAGTCAGTCAATGAGTCGGTTTAGCGCATTGGTCTCGTGCTCATTGAATCGTCTAGTTGGTGTGAACTGAACACACAACATGCCACAAAGAGCTAAAAATAAACAACATAAAAATATGGAAAACGTTAAAGTTCGGCAAGGTCGACTTGCGTATACCCTGTATCATAAGGCAACTCAATATCTGCAGTAAAAGAAAATTGTTTCATCTGGAACTTGAGGAACTACCAACCCAGCTCAGAACTGTGTTAAGAGAACAACACTTATAATAAAAATATTAAAAATAAAATTGGAACTAGGAGCTGGAACCCGAGCCGAAATTCTACGCTCCATGAACTCACCCTAATGTATGATTTTGACACACTCTATTGTGATCATATTCTATATGTTATATATATCCAATTTTAATGATGTTTGGTATTTATCGCAAGATTTTTTGTATTCGATCATACCCATTATTCTCATTATTATACAAACTAAAGCTTTAACTTTGAAATTGTGGAAGTATAGTGACAGGCGTGGATCGCGGATTTGTTCATAGGGGAGGTTTTGCACTTCAAAGTGTATATATATCAAAGATCGCACGAAACTGTCAACTAATTTTTCCAATTCTTTGGGGGCGGGTCTGGACCCTAGACAAATTTTTGTATGTGCAGGGTGTCTGAAATAAAGAAACAAATAAACTAAGTCTGCCTACACGTACAAGAAGCTCAAATCTCAATTTTGGCTGTCCTAGGTCTTCTATTCCTCAAGATCTACCGTTCATACAGACGGAGAAAGGAATACATCTAGTATATTAATTTTTTTTGTACTATCGACTATATTGAAGATAACAAGTTATCTTCGCCGTTTTCTCTATATTACACACATCTTCACCAACTTAATATACTCCTTAACTTAAGTTACAGTGTATGCTGATAATAATACCAACAAGATATACCTTGGCTGCTACCTGTCATATATCAGCTGGCTTCAGTTGGAGCTTCCTCTTTGGATGCATTTATATGGTAGTTATGCTTTTTGGTGTTTATTAATGTGGGAATTATGCATTTATTAGAATAATACAAAACTTGTTATAATGTAAAAAAGTTTATGTTTGTTTTTTTTTTTGCGTCTACGCGCCTCTCTGACAAAAACATCAGATTAGGGCGTGTGATTTGAAAAACTTGCGCAATATTATTTTGTATCTTGGGGGTTAGCGGATGCCCAAAATGAAATGAAGTTTTGATTATGTTATGTTGGGTTTGTGCTCTTGATAAGATAATTTAAAAATGTCAGAGTGTTTGCATGAAATCGATGTGGTATGCTTAAGCAATTAATCAAAATATTTTCTTAAAAAATTATAAACATATATGAGCATAGATGCTGCCTTATATGAAACACCTATTAATTAATAATGCTCGGAACTGCATCATTAATCATACTTTAAAGCAAACTAAGGTCAAGCCGAATTGCATATTTTAGCATTAAAGAAAATGGCTTACTTTGTTGGAAGTTTATTTTGTTTTATTTATTTTTTTTTAATTAATTAAATTCTTGAATAATTTTTGAGTTGCTTGTTTTGAACAGTAAAACTTTTTAAAAATCAAAGAAATACCATAAAAGTCGTTACATTTCGTAGTTTTAAATAAATTTTGGAGTAAAAAAAAACCAAAAACCCCAAAAAAAAAAATACACATATACAATATATACCGAGGCCCTATAAATTAGGACTATTTTGTAAAACTTTCTAAACTAACTAAGTTTCTCCGCAGCAATAATTTATAACTTTTTAATGCTGTGTATTCAAAACACTTAATTATAAAGTAAAAATCAATTCTAAGTTAAAAAAGAATTTATAGCCAGTGTAACTTGGGCCTTCTGGCTGCAAAACATAAGCAGACTTTGCAAATTTAGTGTCATTCATTAAAAATTTTTTGTTTTTTATGAATTTTAAAATAAGGCTTACAAATTTAATTTAACTTTTATCCACGGCTGCACAGGTCAACATGGTTTAGTTGTTGGAAAGCTAAGGGTCATTTCCGAAGTAATTTGCTGCCTAAAATCCGAATCCGGGGTTGGAATTGACCCATCACGTCAGGATTTTGAAATATTTGAGGTTATGTACCCGAAAAATGGCGTAACTTCGAATAGCCATTACTTTGCGAAAAAAAATTGAATTCTTGAACTCTTAAATTAAAGGGTACGAGTGGTACTAAGTTATGTAACTGGAGTGACAGACCATAAAACCACCATGTACATAACCTCAAAAGTAAGAAAAAATCAATCTTGACGTCATGGTCCAATTCTGACCCCGGTTTCGGATTCTACGCAGCAAATTACTTCGGAAATGACCCTTAGCATTCCAGAAACTAACATGATCCCGGTATTTGTAGACCTGTGTAGTTAATGAAATTTTTTATTCTATATTTATCGTTAAAAATTCCTATGTAAGCCAATAAAGTAGGAAAATTGAGAATATATGGAGGAATCTTTAGTACGATCTTGAACTTTTCTGAATGGTGTTCAGTACATTGACTTAATCTGAACTTCCACAAGTGCTATATGTTGAGTTATTCTGAAAGAGTTCAGCAATTCTTCGTTGGTAAGGGCTAACTTCTAAAGGACCTGAGAATCGTATCATCTACAAATTTTTGAAAGAGTTATCTCGACCCAGATTTCAAAAGGGTATTTATTTTATTTCTGACTCAAATTCTCAATATGTCTCTGACAAGATTAAATCGATGTATAAATAATTTTTTTTTTTTGCATTGAGGAGTACAAATTGGATGGTTCGGTTCAATCTACCATCATACGAGATTAGATTAAACTGAACGATTCACCTGCACCCAAGAAACGGCAAATTTCTTTAGGTGCTATTGAGGCTGAGGGAGTCTCGTATATTTTTTTTAGCAGATTCCGAATCCAGACTTGGATCATTTCTTCTATTGCGATGTACCCGAAATCCCTACTGCCTAGATTTGAATTCTACTGCTTATAGCTCTGTTTTTTTAAGATTTGGCTGCATTTTTCTCTATTTTTTTTAATATAATATATTATGCATATGTCGATTTTCTTAATACCTTAAGTGAATTCTGATATTTTTTTTTAAATTATAAGTTTGTCAATAAAACTGCCCCCAAAGATTTTTAAAACAAATGATGCAGATCGATTCATACGCAAAAAATTTAAATTTTTGAAGATAGCGCGCTACTGCTTACATAAAAAAGTCTTTTTTCATTTAATTGTGACTAGACTACAGAATATTTTTGAACAAGTATTTTTGTAGTCGCAGTTTTTAATAATATGTTAAGTTTTTCAACTTTTTGTCTTTTTTTGTTTTAGGGTATTCAAACCAATTTTTATTGAAACAACAGCAGTTAATGCAAAAAATTAAAAATTCGTTTGCTAAGAAATATTAATTTTTTAAAATTTACCTACACAGTAAATCATTTTTTCATCACATAAACAATTTTTATTAAATATTAGAAAAATTTATTATAAATACAAAAATTAATATGTATTTTATTTAATTACAAAAATTTATTGTAAATTTTGATGTGCTTTGACAAAAACTAATTTTTTTAAATTTAAATTAAATTTTAAATTTTTTTTTTTAAGTATGCAATTCATATTGTGAAATAAATAAATAAAGAAGGGCATAAAAATAGGTGTTAAAAATAATGGTGATTAACATATTTAAGAAACATTAAAAAAAAAAAGAAAGAAAATTTCATATTCACTTTTTTAACTCCCTTGCTTATACGGTGTAAATATGATTAAAATTGGAAAATAAGAAAATTAACCGTTTTTTTTGAGGAAATGTATAAGTTAAAAAATTATATTTTTTTTTTAAAGAGCCCTACATAAAAACCACTTTACTTAAAAAAATACATAAATTTCATATTTTTTTTATGCAAATGTGTGTTCATTTTTTTTAAGAACTCCATGGAAAACTGAGTTTAAAAAAATTTATTCTATTGTGAAATATTCAGTAGTTAGGTCGTTATTACAAACAAAAATGTGAAAAATTTTTTTTTTAAATTAAAGCAAAATGCCTTTAGTATAAAATTAGATATTTTATTTAAATTTTTTTCAACAGAATTTTTGGCACAGTTGTTAATTCCTTATCCAGCTGGAAGCTTTAAAAAACAAAAATAAATTTATATAATCGAAGCGGTTAGCGACAGGGAACTTCGCATTTATTTTCCAAAATTTGTATGAAAAGTTGAGACATGGGCTTGATTGTTGGTGTAACGTTGTAAAATATCAAAATCCTTTTGTTTATTATGCTCACATAAATCTGTATATTACATTTGGTGCCCCTTGCTTATATATTTTTTAAAATATCTCAAAAAATGCATTTTTTTTAAGATTATAGCAAATAGATACCGATGGTTTTTAAATCTCACTCAGGTTGTGCAACTTTGCCAATTTTTAACTGGATAGACTTTATAGAAGAGTGTGAGATATTAACACCCTGCAACAAACTGTCTCGTTATTTATAATTGGATGCTCCCAGATCTTACAATCTTCAAAATCGACGGAAAGTATATACAAAACACTTGACCCCATGAGCACAGTATCTTTGGGCACTTAGATGAACTTGGAAACTGCAAACTTACAGATAATTATTTAGCTGCTTATAAACTATCTAACTGAAAATCATATTGCATAATGAAAAAGTGAAACTTTTTCTAGTAAATTGTCAGTTTAAAACATTTCTTGTTTAGATGAATGCGTAAAAAATTTTTAATACGTTAGCTTAATTTTCTTTTTGGTAACTGAATTGCTTATTGAATAAAAGTTGTTGACTGAAAGTTCAAACACAAACATTCACTTTGGCAACATGTTTCATTGCTTTTTAAAGCGTGTTAAACACAGAAAATAAAAAATCCAAAAAATTGTACATTTTGCATTTGTTACCATCACTTTCGGTCCATATTAATTATCTTTATATAACATCCACTAATTTGTTTACATTTTAAGCAACGCCCTGGAGTTCATCCAAGTCTAGCAATTACCCAAAACCCAAATGAATCAGCAAAACGAACTGAATATTGCTCAATCAACGCAACGCTAAATAATTTCTTGTAATTTAGGCACACGCTGAAGTCCCCCCTTGCTGCACTCCCCGAAAAAAAGAAGCTCTTGATCAACGTGCAATTTCGAAAAAAAATTTCAAAAACTACAAAAAGGTAGTAGATACAAAATAATAATAAAAGAAAAAAAAGGCAGCACTTTAGCTTCATTGGGCTAAGGTCATGTGAAACTATGGAAAAATGGTAGCGTTGTTGGTGGCAATAAGTAACCGAACAAAACCAGCCAAAGAGTACAAAAACCAACATGGGTTCAACCCGCCGCTGCTGCTGATGATGAGCTATGACTTCTGTATGTCTCTAGTCGTATTTGGAGAGTCTTCGTCTTGGCCTTTTGTAATTACAAAAAAAAAAAAAAACAAAATGCTGCCGGCAGTTGTCGTTTTTGGTGGTTTTTTTTATTTGCTTGGGCTCCGCTTGCCAAATATCTCTAGATACGAAGAGTTTTTTTTTTGATTTTATGGGCTTTTGTGCATTGCAGATGCCGCCTCTTTAGCAGCGCCACCATGGATGGCATTGTCTGACTGCCGATGTGGTTGCTGTTGTTGTTGTTGTTACCTTAATTAATTATACCACTGGCAAACATTACTTAGATTTTTGCAAACATTTCGTTTGTTTCATTTTATGATCTTGCAAGGTTAAATTGAGGTTTTAGCCAGCTTTGCCCTGTGGCAACTCCCAATTCGATGTGCTCATTCAATTGTAACCAAATGAAAATTGGTGGTTAGTAAATAACTATATTTTTTATATGGATAGCAATTCTTTATGAACTTTAAAAACATCGGCATGACTTGCGCAAAATATTTTGCAGGTATAGTATTTCACAAATCAAGTTCGTTGCCTAAGTCTTTTGTTTATTTTCGTAAATATGAGAGCAGCTGTTTATATAGTTCTAGCCAGGTGCGTATTCAGGATTTGGTCTTAGTGCGGTTTTTTACTGTAATGTGTATATATATCAGAGCTCGCAATATAAACTGTCAGCTCATTTTTCCAGCTTTTGGTGGGGTCCGGACCCGAAAACTCCAACTCCGCCACTGGTTCTAGCTTAGTAGTGAAAATTGTCTTTTTCGGCCGACCTCTGGAAAACGAATTCGAATATTCTATTCGATTTCACTTTGAAAGCATGTGTTTGGTACTCCCAATTTCACCAAACGAACTCTACTACTTTGTTGCTATTGCAACCAAACGAATTGGCAAAATAGGTTCATAGATGCACGTAATTTAAACTCAAATAATTTGTATATATTCTTAGATTTTATTTATACCAATTTCAATGTAGATATATATTAATAATTATTTTAAATTATTTTTTTACTGAATCATCCCAAAAATGTTCATGTTTTGTATAAATGGTTCATGTCTTGCAATAAAAAAAATTTCCTTTGTATTAAGAGTAGCATAATCGTGGTTAATTTTAATTGAAAGATGTAGAGTTGTGCTTACAAAGAGTAAGAGAAATATGAGTAGATAGTGACAGTAAAAAATGTGGAATCGGGTGCACGTAAAAACGAAAACGAACAAAATTTATTGGTTTTTGATTTTAGTTTTCCGGAGCACGGCCGATATTTTTTCAAAATATACCAAAAAAGTTGCCCGCTTTAATTATTTTCGCCCATATATATTCATAACACAGAAGTGTTTCCAAATCAAGTTCGTTGCCTTAGTCTTTCATTTATTTTCTTATATAAATTCTTGAATTTAACAGATATGTTACTACCTCGGGCTCCTCATGCATCTCCCCGAGAACCCATCAAAATTTTAGCATTACCAAGGTGCCGCACTTTGCTTAGTTTTTGTACACCTCATCCATAATACCCAGAGATTTATAAACATCATTTAAAATTATTTTACCTAGTTCAAGTTTGTTACTTAATTCATTTAATTTCTTTTCCTTATATATCTTACCAAATGCTTTGAATGATGAGTGTTTTCGTTTTCCACCTGCGCTTGCTGCTGGTGTCTTTAATACAAAGCATTCAAAATTTAAGTTCGTTTTAGAATTGTCAAAATTTAGGAATTAAGTTTTTATGTGCTAGATATTCCAGTTTTTCCCAAAGACAAGATGAATTCGGTGTGTCCATTTTAACTATGTACAGTGGGTAACATCTTAAATGATGCCATTTACTTTTTCAACTTTAGAGCGAGACATTACGCTACATGTGACATTAATTTAGTTTAAACGGCGATTGATAGGTAATTTGATAACAATGTTTAATAATTGATAAGGGGAAAGAAAACGGTAATAAAAATTCGAAATAAGAGAATTGCATGTTACAGCTACACAGTACTTAAAACTTAAATAAATGGAAATTAAAAGGAATTTAATGTTTTATGTGATACCGCTTCTACTTAGTAACTGCTTTTAGGCGCTTTGGCAACGAGTCCACCCATTTTTGGGTCATTTCGGATGATATTTGAGTCCATTCCTCCTTAAGCGCTTTCCTTTTTTATTGGATATTGCTCGATTTCTTATCTGACCGTCCAAATTTGCGCACAAACTTCCAATAATATTTAAGACTAGTAACTGTGCAGGTATGATCAACTAGTGCGGACAATTCCAAATACACGAACTCTGCACAATACCCGTCTTATGTTTAGGTTCATTGTCCTGATAGTAGGCAAATGTGTCCCTAGTGTTCGATTCCCCGGCACTTTGCAGTAAATATTGCTTTAGGATACTAAGATATTGAACTTAATCCAATTTTCTATCAATAAATTCAATGTGGCCAAGAGCCACCTACGCGCTTCATTGTTCGCTTTAAATTATGTTTATCTAGCTCTTTATTTGCCTTTTGCCACAAATTAGACCTTTCAACCGATCCAAACAGGTTATATTTGGACTCATCTGAAAAAATAACCTTAATCCACAATTCTGAACCTTTAGATTCATGCTCCCGGGCGAATGCCTAATGGGGTTGTTGGTGTCTCCTATTGATAAAAGGCTTGTTGCGGGCTACTCAGCCCTGAAAGTCATGATCAGTCAGATTCAGAACTTGCTCAAATATTTTTGTACTTCCACGGACAGTTTTGGAGCTGATAACGTAGAATTATTTTAAATTTTCCGCGGATTAAACATTTCTCCTCAGCAGTAAAAATGCTATTTGGTGCAGTTCGTCTTTTATTTTCCTGAATAAATCTATTTACTATATGCAAAAGTGTTGAAAATGGAATATTTGAAATTTTGAAAATTTTTCTGATATTTTTTTCTTTTTTTCTCTTTCTGCTGAAATGTAGTGTCCTTTCCTATTTTTGAATATGCCTCCATTTACAAATAACTCTCGTTTTCAAATAAAATAAAATTTTTGCAAAACTGAATGTTGGCCAACATCGATGTTATCGATATTTTTAACTTAGATACATCGATGTTTCGATACATTGAAGTACATTTGGCGGCCATTTTTTGAATGCTTAAATTAATTCAGAAAGGGCCATCTGCTGGTTTGGTTATATAAGTATTTTCAATTAATAAATAGGAATTTACAAACAAACCAAGAGTTAACTACATATATTTTCATAATCGTTGATAAATTTATTTCCCTAACTCCAACATTGTTTTAACGGCCTGATTTGGCCTTAAGGCAGTTCATGCCCAATGATGGCTCCAGCTGCATCCTGGATTGGCGACAATAAAACATATGATAAATGCAATATATAAAAATATATGAATTTTTGAGTTTTTGCAATAAATAAATAAATAAATAAATAAAAAATAATATACATTCGAAAATTAAACAATTTACAAAATTACATTTCATAGAAAAATAAGCAAAGAAATACTAATTAACAATCCAAAAGGTTATACAACGAAAACAAAACATAATACAGGCCCCAAAAAAAAGTGGTGTAAACTTAACAAATGACAGAGGCATAAGGATTTTGAGCAGCTGAGTCCGAAGTCCAAAAAACTCCTTCACACATGGGTTATGAGACCAAAAAATCCCATAAAACGAGATAATTTGGAGATAACCCTTGGATCGGGGTTTTTTGAACTTCTTGAATCAAAGTTTTCGACATTAAAATATTGTTGAAGTCAACCCGATTGAGTCAACCCTACTATTTCGGATATTTTGAGATTTGTGTTTTTCTAAAAAAAGCGAAAAGTGTCTGCGACGTAGATGTCGTTGATTGCCCATATTTTGTCCGTAATAGGATTTAGTCGATAATCGAAATAAAAATATCGATGATCGGAAAAAAAAAAAAAAAAATTATTGCCAAATTTTTTTTGTCTTGTAATGTTTATAATTTCTCAAACTATGGAAGCGGAGATATAGCGATAAGTCGAAAAAGTAAACCCTATCATTTAAGCTGTTACCCACTGTAGTATATAGGCTATAAACTTTCAGTTCCTTACTACTGCTGCTTTATAACTAAGTACCATAAACTTTAGCATGCCTATAAAAAAAAAAAGAATTATAATCCAAATCAAGTTTGTTGCCTAAGTCTTTTGTTTTTTTCTCTTTCAGAATTTAAACATCATGTATGCCAGCAGCACGTCAAATTGTGATTGTTTGGTGGGCGTGCCCACGGGACCCACACTAGCTGCCACTTGCGGTGGCAGCGCCTTTATGCTCTTCATGGGCCTTTTAGAAGTATTCATACGCTCCCAATGCGATCTGGAGGATCCCTGCGGACGTGCCAGCTCGCGGGTAAGTGCAATTAGCAAATAGCTCTATAAAAAAACACTTTGCCAAATTCCCCAATTTAAATATTACAGTTTCGCTCTGAACCTGATTATGAATATGATTTCATTATCATTGGCGGCGGCTCAGCGGGCTCTGTGGTTGCCTCGCGTCTCTCGGAGGTGCCACAATGGAAAGTGTTGCTTATAGAAGCAGGTAAGTGCTTAACTATGTGCCAATAAACTGGCACAGCATGTGCCACAATTATCGCTAGTCTCAAGCTGCTTGGCAATATGTTGCTAGCATTCTTTGGCCACATGTTGCAGCAACATGCGGTTGTCTTTGTGTTTTGGGGCTAATTAGGCGCATGTTATGTGGCATTTGTTTAGAAGTAATTGAAGCTTAACCGCAACAACAACAATAACACTAATGAAACTTGGGCAATATCTAACAACAACAGCAACAACAACCACAACAAAAGAGTTGATAACTGGAAAAGATGCATCACACCTTGGTTGTTATTATGTAAAATAAATAGGTTTCTCCACTGCCCCATGTTCGGGTTTGCTGACTATGCAAATTTCTGGTACTTGATATACTTATATATGTACCTATATACGTATGAAGTACATAACATTCACACTCTTAACTTGATAATCGATAATAGCGTGGTTTACGCTACGCTTGACTTGATTTTGTGCTTTAATTTATTTTATGCATATAATTATATCATTTATAATTATTTTTATGAATGAATTAAAAACTGAAGATTTTAGGATTTTTTTTTTTTTTAATGTGTATGACTCTTTTTTTTCAATGCAGTTTATTCACACTCATTAAATGTTTATTGTATGATATATATGTATGATTAACAAGATGGTTGCTATTAAACTTGTAAATAGCTCGCGTGACTTCACATATCATACATCTAAAAAAAATTTTTTTTTAATTACACTCGTTTACAAATTTAAGGGTCATCGAGTGAACCTTCGTAAAAAGGGTTTTTTAGGGTAATTTTGAGTCGAGAAACACGAAATAACATGTTTTTGGGCACTTTTTTCAGTTGTTCATCAATATCTCGTGACGACATAACATCTACAGTTCCTATCCGATTTCGAAGATCTTAGACTCGAAATGTTCGTAAAAGAAGTCTCTTTCAGCTTAAAGCTTAACATAATTTTAAAAAAAAAAATTTCCGATAATAAGAAGCATACCGAAAATGTGTAATTTTGAAAAATGGTCAATGGTCTTTTTTTCGACTTTGGTTGCCTGTAATTTCGATAATTTTTACTTCAATTTGTTATGTCGATACAAAGTTTTGTTCTCGAGATATGGTGGAATAACTGAAAAATGTGACCAAAAACATGTTTTTCGTAAATATCTCGTAAACGGTGCTTAAGAAAAAAAAAATGTTGCTATTTTCGTGTTTCTCGACTCCAAATTACCCTAAAAAAACACTTTTTTAGGAAGGTTAACTCGATGACCATTAAATTTGTAAACTAATGTAGGTAATGTAATTCAGTTTTCAAATTAAAAAAAGCTGAATATTTAAAAATATATATTTAAGTCAAATAATCAAAAGCAAAGCAAAGTCACTCAAAAATATCGGAGCGCGAAGGAGAAACTTAGAAACTTTGCCTGAAATTTTACCTACGACAAAAATTCACACAAGGAACACAAAGAAAAATATCTCTATTCAAATCGGACGCTCCTTTCAAGATTTATGGAATTACAAACAAACAGTGCTTTTCAAAACTATAGGACACCTTGAAGTTTTATGTTAAATTGTAAATATCTGTTTTTGTGGGGGTGATCTACCAAAGCTTTATTTGCAACAATAACTCTCTATTACTAGACCTTTCGATTTACCGTGCATTATTGCTCCAACACTGAGCAAGAAATAGAAGAATATGATTAATTTTTTAAGATAATTCATTTTTAGCGCTCCGAAATATTGTGAATTATCTTCTACATATTTTTTTTTTTTTTTCTATGTTTTTAAAGATATATGTTTTTTTATAAATTTTGACCTGTCTAAGCCCAATGTCGTTATTGGCTGTAACTCGGTCTCTCTCCTCTAGACTAAAACCTTACGGCGTTTTATCATGAAATAAACAGAATATGATTTAAAATTAAAAAAAAATACATATTTATGCTATCATTACACTTAATTTCATTTTAAAAGACTACTGTCCTATTGTTATAAAACGCTCAAAATTGCAGAAAAATCGTGTGAAGCAATAATGCAAAGGTCTAACGGTAAATCGAAAGGTCCAATAATAGACTTTTTCTTAGATAGATAATCAGATTAATGAAGCATTCGTTGTAAGGGATCATCCATAAACTACGTGACGCTGATTTTCGTTAAAAAATACCACGCCCTGTCGTGGAGCCTATCTCCATGTACCCCTGCTTAGCAAACGCCCTCCCACCACCAAAGGTAACGACTACTCCACTTCCGTTCCCGTTTTTTCAACGGGTGCACTGTCTACTGTTCTTTACCCAAGGGACTTCATTGCGCACACTAGCTCACTGCAACTTGGTTATGGCAGAGTGAGTTTTCGCACTAACCAAGGACCACTTTACCAGAGGATACTCCTCGTTTGCCAATTCTATGTACCATATATAAAAACCAAAGCTAAACGCATCCACACAAAAATAAAGAAGTGTGTTGATTTGGGAACGAGCCATATGTTTTCTTATATATTTCGACACGCTGTGTACGAATCCGCTAACCAAATCGGTCCAACAGGTCTAGATTCTACCCTTATCTCACAAAACACCTCAAAATATTTATACAAGACCGGTTGTCCGAAGTTTGAGATATCAGTTCTTTTTGTGGGATTTTTCGAGAATCCTTGAATCCGCCACTGCTAAACACAGTATTTACTTGATTTTTTACCGCATTATAAAAATATTTTCAATGATGACTTAAATAAATATATAACTACATATTATTCAGTTTTCTACATAAAGGCCCATACGCAGCTCGAAAATTTTAGCACGGAATGACAAAATTTCATATAAAAAAAAAAACCCAAATGGGATATGGCCCTTAAACGTAAAAATAGATTTTTTTTTCATGTTCATAGAGCTGAATACACTGCAAAACCTTCCCACAGAGTTTTCTCCTTCACTTATTTGTAAATATTACACATTTAAATGACAATAGATATCCTTATCAGCTTTTAAGTTCAATGTCTTGTTTTCCGGCTCTTAATGGGCACTTATTTGATTGCACTTTAAAACATTTTCAATTTTAGCAAATAGTTGTTTTTGGCGACACATTTTACACCAAACTACTAATTATACTAATGACTTGAGGAAATAAGAAGTAAAATATAGTAATTATCAAAGTTTTAGAAGCTTTTTAACTGATCGTTGTCTAAATTAAAGTGCATTAGTGCACATACTACTTGAATATAGTGTTGGCCTTATAATGAAACATTTATAATTAAAAATGCGTCGTCAGACAATGGTTGTTCTACTTTTAGCTAACATAATAATATTATTGGAAAAATTGTTCATGGTTTAATGCGTCATATAAAAAAATAAGTATCTTTCAATAATTACTTGATTTATTGAATGGGAACTCAATTTGCTGTAAACCTTCTAGCTTGCTATTTGTTCAATATATTAAACCCAATTAAATTTTTACTTTGTATAATTTTGTGGGTTACTTTTATTGTTGGTTTATATTTAAAAGACATTTGCTTTTAGTACAGTAAACGAAGAGTTTCATCTGGAAAAAAATACTTAATAGAAGAAAGTTTCAGGGATCATTAGGGACCTTGTTCTTTTCGTATTTGTGGGTAGGGGGCGTGGCACCGCCTTCTGACAATATATGTTTGTACGGTTTTTGCGTGACATCCTTTTTTCTATCAAACTTAGAGCCATAATTTTAAGGTTGAAATTGTTTGCCAATAAAATTATCTATCAAACAAGACTTAAATCAAGGTTATAGGTTAATTGGTTCAAGCACAATGCCTGTTTAAAATTAAAAGTTGGAAAGCGTGTTTTGTGTTTTTCGAATAATTTGCAAATATCTCAGAGCAGGTAGGTTTTTTCGGAAATTTTACCCGTATATTTTGTTAAAGTAATTGAAATTATCTACAAAATGAGTTCTACATCGCTTTTCTACGATAAACAGTTTCCGAGCAATCGACCAAAAAATGTGCTGATAAGCGCCACTTTTGCATTACGCTGCCTACGTGCTACGTGCGCGACATCAAAGCAAGCAGTCCTCTTTGTCCCCTGCTTTACGCTTAGCTACATTTTGTTTGCGAGCGACTTATTTGTTCGATTGCTGGAGTGCGACGCCCCGTACCCACAAATATGAAAACTCGGTTTTAGACTTAGAACAAGGTCAATAGCGATCCCTGAAAGTTTCATCCAATAAGTATTTTTTTCCAGCCTTTTTTTCGAGCCTTCCTTTACTGTACCTACTATTTATTTTAAAGATCATATCAATATAATTTGCTAGTTACCCTGAAGACTGAGACTTTTTTTAATATCAGATTTATTAAATTTAATTAAAAATTATTAGTCCACATGTGTTCTATTTATGCTGAAGTCTGGTCAGGCCCCCAGTTTTTAAGTAGAGTATCCCTATCCCTCCACTTGGATTAAAAATTGTGTTGGAATAAGCTCGTGTAATAACTTTGAGATGCTAATAGAAGTCAGTACCAAACAATGCCGAAACTTTAACCTTCCTTGACCCTTCACGAGATGCAGAGCTAAGATGTTAAGAGTGCAACGCCAAATGATTTAAACCTATGATATTTCCGCTTCATCTCAAGATCGATAATCTGCAAAATATTATGTTTTACACCGATCTTCTGTGTTTTAAAATTAAAAAAAAAAAAAATGTTCAATGCAAAAAATAAATTCGGTTTCAAAAAAAAAATTATTTTAAATATTATAAAAATAAATTTAAAGTATGCTGCTTCACTTATTTCGACCATATATATTACCATATTCATTTAATGAACTTGTCGTTCTCGGTGCAGTTGTAATATGCAAATAAAAAAAATTAATTTAATTTATAGACTTTATTAATGCTTTCCATAATGATTCTTCAATTCTAGCTTAAGCTGCAAAACTAATTAAAATTTCTGATTATTCAATAAGGTTTTTCCTATCTCGATTATTTTTTTTTTTTTTTAATTTTTTTAAATTTTATATATTTACATATTTATTTATTTGCAATCAACCGATAAGTAAGAAAAAAGAGAACACTTCAAAGCTCTTGTTGTTTTTTTTTTTTTGCATACTAATGGTACATACTAAGAAAATTTATCATAAGATATTGTAGTTTGATCAGACAAGTATTGAAAAAATCTTTACGAATAAGCTACCGTCTTGGGTCATTCCATCCTTTTTAACTCGTATTTTTTTAATTTGCTGGTTTTGGATTTTTGTATTACTGTTAGGGATTTCAAGATATTTTGTCTAAAGGTAGTAAATAACTTTATTGAAATTTTGGCAGGTAAATCAATAATCAGCATTTAATTATCAAATTTTGTAAGAAGAAGTCTAATTATCTTTTTATATTAGCTGTTCTTCAATCACTTTAACAATTTTTAAAAGGTAAATATTGGACGTTAATAATAAAAAAAGTGAAACCATTCTTGTATACTGACCACTACATTTTCTTCATCTTCTGTGTGATAAGATTTTTTGGGTGGAAAGTTCAAAAGAATTGAAAGCGGAATTGAACATTCTTTTAAATTTCTTTTAAAAATAATTATATTTAATTTCTATATTGTTTTTTAATTTGATTACATTTCTTAAAATAAAGACTCAAATTTTGAATTTTTCAACTTAAAAATAATTTTAAAATATTTAAAAATTGTAAAAAAAGTTGTAACCAAATAGATTAAATATATACATTTTGAATAAAATTGTTTAAATAATAGTTTTAAAAAATCTAAAAATTCTAGATGCGAGGCTTAATTTATAAGATAAATACTGACAAGGAGTCAACATCTAAAGATAGCGAATTTAAAAGCCTAACTTTCTTCTGCATTCTATAGGATATATGCAATTCAAGCAAATTATTTTATTTTTTTTCAAATATTAATTATAATACAATAACAATAATATAACTAATAAAGCAGTAGGGCAACGAGTAACCAGACCTTAGACCTCAAGCAAATTATAATGTCAAATATTTGATGAAATTGATTTATAGTTTTTTCATCTGAATACTTTCAAGACAATATACCGGCAAACAAAACCAGAAAAAAGATTTTAAAATGTCTCAGGTTTTTTCAAACACGGACTTTTCTTACAGTGATCTCATAAATTCTTTTCAAGAGATGCCTGTGAAATGGGTTTAAATTTGAAAGGTAAACCGAAAAGCAAACTAATTACATAAGTCCAAGTCTATGCGTCATGATAAACTCTTGGAATGTATCATGACTCAAACTTATACTTCGTGAACAAATGGTCCGAAAACATACAATTTTAAGGTAGCTTTTATTTAAATTTAAGCTTTGTTCCATTCCGTAAATATAAATTCAGTGTTAAAAGTATTCAAGCTTATTATAGAATTTAAGTTCATGAATTCATAAATTACTTATTATTTATATGTCAAAGTAGCAACTTGCTTTAAAGATAGAATGAAAGCCTTTAAAAATAAATCCCAGCATTATAAAAATCAAGCCAGTCACAATTTATACGCTTTATTGAATTTATTATAACAAATTTTTAAATATCCAAATTTTGACACTAAAAGCAATTTAAATTCAATTATTAAACCAGTGCGACGTTAATAGTCCGCACCATCCGAATATAATATACTCTATACTCCTACTAACTGCAGCATATTATTATAATACGTGGGTGTTGCGGTGACTGGGATGGTATTCCTAAAAGATATAAGATAGTGTAACCGATTTCAATAACCTTAACTTTGTCTTAGCTTTTTTAAAAACGTACATGGTTTTTGCTGGAACTTCTAGCCGAAAGATTGGAGTGTAAACTATTTAAAAGTGTGGCCAGGGAACTTTAAGTTCATAAGTCCATATACGTTCTCAACTTTCTATATGAAAAGATTTGGGTGTTAACAGTGATACAGTTAACAGTTGGTATCTTCCGGAAATAATATTTTTTTAATTAACTTCAAAATAAAGTTAGCGATTTTAATGACTGTATATTTTTTCGCACAGACGACTTTTGTTGCAGCTTCTTGGCTTTTGACTTATTTTTACGCTTGCGTAATTATTAGACCGATCTGAATAAAATATTATTGATCATATAATAAATACTTGTTTAATTTATATATTTACTTTTTTATGAGGGGCTGCTGATCCGCCTTATTTTGTCCTCGATCGCCGCCAAATCCGGAAATTCCCGCCCAAACCTATACTACTAACTCCTCTGCTTATATATCTATCTATCTACCTAACTTTATCCCTATTACTTAACACCTACGCGCTAACACAATCAACCTAGGCACTGCTACTAAACAATACCCTGCAGTACTGATGGTGGCGATTGCAAGATCCGAACTACCTACTCATATGGTCCGCGTATGGGTTCTCAACGAACTAGCCCTTCGAAGATCGAAAGTCGAACTAGCAAAACAGAAAACAAAGAACTTAGTCCCGCCTAGCGAATTAAACAGATGGGTAACCTTTGCTCTATGCACCACATGGGTCCCCATTTGCACTACCCACCATATGGATACACATTTGGACTACATATGAAATAAAAGATGTGGTGACGCCGGTCCCCATGTCCTAGGACATTCTGTGCAAAAAACGAAATGAAGCATTACATTGGTGGTGGGTTGTAAGGTGGGTAGTGGTGGTCTGCTGGTTGATGCCCATTTCAGCACTTCCGAACTAGTGCGCAGTACTGCAGGGTAATTAGCGCGCAAAGCTTCAGGCCGCAGTACTTGAACTAGTATTGGTGAGAGTAGGCGCTATTTCACCGCTACTCTCAACAAGCAGTTCAAGCAGTTTTCCTATTGCCCTATTGGCAAAATACGAAAACTGCTGTGATGCTGCAACTTGCCTTGCCAAAAACAAATGTGGAATTGGGAAATTAACAAAAAAAAAACAAAAATCTTAACTTTAGAAAGTTTTTTTTAATTTTGATAGGTTTAAGGTTGTTTCAAGTTTTTTTTTCTTAAATCATGACTTTTAATCTTATTTTAAAAATTTTAATCTTACTTTAAAAGCAAAAAATTTAAGAATTTTGAAGAATTTTTATTCGTATAGACTTTTTTTATTAATTTGAGAATTATTATCTTATTTTCTTTGTCTGCTTAAACTTTAAATTGTATTATGCTTGAGATTTTAAATTAACAATTGTTAAAATAAATTCAAGACTTTTATCTTATTTTAAAAATTTTTGGCTTTCTTTAAACTTTCAATTTAATGTAATGTAATTTCCTTGCCCATTCCCATCTCAAGAACCCATAGACATCTTACAGTGTATAAAAACAACTGTGAAGTGCTAATAATTGTTTCTAAAAAGACTGCATACTAAATGACTTTAGAAGTATTTGTTTTAAGCGAAATTCTTGTTTCTGTTTTTTTTTGCTGTCTTGTCTTTTATTATTATTATTATTGTAGAACAAGTTGGGAACATACACGTATAATATATAACATTTCGAGGTGATCGATTCTAAATGAATCAACCGCATTTGTCGTGTGTATTATATGTGCGGTTAAAAGTTCTTTGCAATCATTATTGGAATCTTTTATTTGTATTGTTGAAATACCAAACTAAATTATTACTTTGGACATTTGCGGTAATTTTTTGGCTCCCACGGTACGGCCAACAGCAATCACCGTTTAAAAATTTGAATTGATTGAATTAATCGAAACTCATTTAAATGCAAAAGGGGTAAAAAACAAAAAAAAAAATAAAATAAACTTTGTCGTGGCTATTAGAAAACGGAAATTTTAGAACGCTGATTGGGCTGTAAGACTGACTATGTAAACAAATGGCAACAATTTAGCCTGGCTAAAAGCGTGCCTCAATTGTCAAACTGGGCTAATGGCATGCCACCCAGTTTTAAGTCTTTATAAATTAGACACAACTTGAATTGTTTGCTAACTCAAGCGATTTGTTTTTTGCAGGCGGCGATGAACCAGTGGGTGCTCAGATACCCTCCATGTTCTTGAACTTTATTGCCAGCGACATTGATTGGCGCTACAATACGGAACCCGAACCCATGGCTTGTTTGTCTTCTATGGAGCAGCGTTGTTATTGGCCACGTGGTAAGGTGCTGGGCGGCACCTCTGTTATGAATGGCATGATGTATATACGTGGTAATCGTGAGGACTACGATGATTGGGCCGCTTTGGGCAATCCTGGCTGGAACTACAATGATGTGCTGCCGTTCTTTAAGAAATCCGAGGACAATCTGGAATTGGATGTTGTGGGCACGGAATATCATGCCAAGGGCGGCATGCTGCCTGTGGGCAAGTTCCCGTATAATCCACCACTCTCCTATGCCATACTCAAGGGCGGTGAAGAACTGGGCTATACGGTGCAGGATCTTAATGGTCACAATTCCACGGGCTTTATGATTGCTCAAATGACCGCACGCAATGGCATACGTTATAGCTCTGCACGCGCCTTTTTGCGTCCTGCGCGCTTGCGCAACAATCTGCACATACTGTTAAACTCCACGGTCACCAAGGTGCTCATACATCCGCATACCAAGAATGTTCAGGGCGTGGAGGTAAGCGATCAGTTTGGCAGCATGCGCAAAATCTTGGTCAAAAAGGAGGTGGTGCTCAGTGCAGGCGCTGTAAACTCACCACAGATACTGCTGCTCAGCGGCGTGGGACCCAAAGAGGATTTGTTAAAGGTTAATGTGCGTCCGGTGCATAATCTGCCTGGCGTAGGCAAGAATCTGCACAACCATGTGGCCTATTTCACCAACTTCTTTATTGATGATGCAGACACGGCGCCGCTTAACTGGGCCACTGCCATGGAGTATCTGCTGTTTCGCGATGGTCTTATGTCCGGCACAGGCATATCCGATGTTACCGCCAAGGTGGCCTCACGCTGGGCCGAGCGTCCCGACTTGCCGGACTTGCAGCTCTATTTCGGTGGCTATCTGGCCAGCTGTGCGCGCACTGGCCAAGTGGGCGAGCTGCTCTCCAATAGCTCACGTTCAATACAAATGTTTCCCGCCGTGCTGTCGCCCAAGTCACGTGGCTATATTACACTGCGCTCAGCTGATCCGCTAGAGCCACCGCGAATTTTTGCCAACTATTTGACCGATGAGCGTGATGTCAAGACCTTGGTGGAGGGCATTAAGTTTGCCATAAAGCTGTCACAAACCTCACCTTTAAAGCAATACGGCATGCGCCTGGATAAGACCGTCGTCAAGGGCTGCGAGTCGCACACCTTTGGCAGCGATGCGTACTGGGAGTGCGCTGTGCGCCAGAATACCGGACCGGAGAATCATCAAGCTGGTTCCTGCAAAATGGGTCCACAGCATGATCCCATGGCTGTGGTCAACCATGAGCTGCGCGTGCACGGACTGCGTGGTCTGCGCATCATGGACACCAGCATTATGCCCAAGGTCACAGCTGGTAATACGCATGCGCCAGCGGTAATGATTGCCGAGAAGGGCGCGTATCTGCTGAAGCGCGCCTGGGGCGCCAAGGTTTGACGCGTGGATGCAACGTGGACGCTGCATAGAGTAATTTAAAAAAAATAAATTCCAAATACAATATTAATATTGTATGTGCAAAAAAAAAAAAAAAAAATTAAAAATTAAACAAATTTAAGCAAAATTAATTTAAGGCCTGACTTTTTCGACTATTCGTATGTAACTTATCTTTTGGTTTTACTTCCTGCTCAACTTTTGTAACGATTTCCAGCCCAACTCTAAGCACACCGCGTTGCGCAATACTCTTTTTTTTATTAAGCTATCATCTCTAATATTACTTTTATTAAGTTAATTTTATGTTATTTTCATAAACTTTTTCATAAACTTTTTTAACAAAAGCCAAACCTTTTGAACACAATTGAAATTCTAATTTCGTATTTTGTATTATATAAATGACAAATTTATTATGTATTTATTGTTCGATTAAAGTGCAACTATTTAGTTTAAAAACGCTTTTGATTCGATAATTGGAAAACATTTAACAGCGTTTAATCGACTTTTGTGGGGGCCTTATAAATAGGCTAGCTTCGAACATGATTATCATAGAGTTTTACTGCAAAATGTTGCACGGAATCTGGCTAGCTGCTGGTCTTATGATCATGTGCAATGTGGCGATATTTGTATCCAGTCTGGAATTACCACCAGATGATCCCGAGCTACAACGTCAAAGACATGCTCACTTTTTTGAGTCCAGAAAAGCTTGTGCGGATGAATTTTTGGTACCGTATGGTAAGTACAAAATAGTTCTTAAGTTATAAAAATTAAGAGCTGCCTTGCTCTTCGGGACTAGGGGACTCCGCCCCTTGCTTGCTTCGCATTATAATATATCATAATTAGGGCACTACCTGAAGTAAGAATTTTTAAAGTAGTTTCACATTATTTCCTTTAAACACCGAAAAGGGTACATTTGCCCAGTTGTAATTTGACTAGTTGAAACTTTGACCCAACATTTTCCCAGCATTACCACCACTTAACGGTGACCTAGAGGAAGAATTTTTTCGTGGAGTGACAAATTTTTTTTTTAATTGAAAATGGCGTCGTTCAGATCTGTACAATGATTTTTTGCCAGGTAGATTGATTTTTTTTGGGGTGAATCCGGAAGTGTCTAAAAATGATAAAAACCGCCATAAATTTCACCGCAAACATTTTATTTCTTTATTTTTGGTAAAAAAAATGGTTGAATAATACATCGAAATTAATGAATGTGGAAAAAACAAAAATTTGTTTCGCTTTTTTTAAAAGTTCTGGGCATTTTTGAGTTGGCAGTTGAAATCCGTGCTGAACATAATTATTTGGCTCATTTCGACACTTTTGGATTCATTCCGAATCGAGCTTCCGGATTCACCCCAAATCGACTTTTTCGAAACGGAGCAGCGTCATTCTGGTGGTTTGCAAAAATCGAAACGAATCCTTTAGCATTTTTGAAGAGAGACTAAATAATATTATAGACTGACTTACATTTAATTTTACTCGAGAAAATGTTGAAATCTTAGCGACACAAAAACTTCAAATAAAACTTTCAAGGTAGCAATTTTTTTAAACTAAAATTATACTGTACAGAAAACAAGTGTACTCGAGTCGGAGTATTATCAAAAGCTAGCGTCGGTCATGACTGTTTGTGGGGGGGGGCTTCCTCCTACCAATAATTTGGTCAAGTATTCCTTTGTGTTATTTGACACTTGGTTTCATACTCAAATGTCAACTCAGAAATTCGTTGGGGTGCGTTTCCGGATTCACCCCACTTCCGAATTCACCCTACTTGTCTTTACTATTACCGCTGATTTGGGGCAAAATTTTCCAAAATTCACAATTACAAAATCTTATCCGCCATTACCACTTCGGGCCGTAATTTTTCAAAAAAAAAAAAAAACAATCGGCAGTACTCCGGAAAACGAAAACTAATAAATTTTTTTCGCTTTCGTTTTTGCGTGCTCTAATTTCACATTTATTTTCTGCAACATCTTCTTATATTTGCCTCACTCTATGTTCGCACAGCTCTACATCTTTCGATTGAAATCAACCACGACTAAGCTATTCTTATTATGCAAGACATGAATCATTTATGCAAAATATCAAACATTTTTTATGCAAGACATAAACCATGTGAACATATGCCAAAAATTCGTTTTGAGTCACGCTATTTTGGGTTGATTCAGAAAAAATACTAAATTAATTAATTCATTTGAGATTGGCATAAATAAAATCTAAGAATATTGAACAAATTTTTTCAGTTTAAATTGGGAGCAGCAAAATTAATTCGAATAAAATTTGCGAATTCGTTTCCGGAGCACGGCCAAATATATCTGTGGAAAGTGTGGAGCACATTCCATTTAAATTCTATGCCAATCCTTAAGGCCAAAAAAAAACCTTAAACTGTATAGAGATTGAAGCAAGACCACATATATAAAATATTTTAGATCTATCCCAGCTCCAGGCAAATAATTTAACCTATAAAAAAAAAAACTATTCAAGCTATGCTTCTATAGGAGTGACAGGACTTAATATATGTATAAAAAAAAAAATTATGACATTTAAGCTGAATTACCAGAATAGGGTAATTATTAAACGCAACTTTCCGGAGCTGAATTTTTGTTTTTAAAATTTTGTATTTTACCATATTTTGAATAATGTTACATGCCGATTTTGCTTATAGGTTGTTTTTAGTGGAGATCCTATACAAAATAGATTTTAATTTCCCCATTTTGGCCTACAACTCCCGAAGTTCCTAACAGAAACGTTATTAAAAAGAAAGTTCCTTGTAAAAAAAGTGGGCGTAAAAAAATTTCTATTGCAGCAAAGGGCGGACAATGTCAAAAAACTGAATCTAAGTGAAGAACAAGACCGTAAAACTTGGATAAAATTTCATGCTCCTAGCTCACTTTCAAGAAACGGGCAATACGGAAAGACGGACAGATAGAGATGGTTGACTAAATCGATACTTTTGTCGTCCTGTTAAATTTAGTATAAAGGTTGTGGGGTCTTACAGCTTTAATTTTATACGTTACAAACAAATATTTTTTTTTGTACCAACTTAATATAGTACCCTTGTACGCAAGGTGCAGGGTTTAAAAAAATAGTACTTGAAAGGTTTACTTTTTTAAATTTTTTTTTTCGTGCTTATATACTGCTCAAGTTTTTCGTTACCCATGAAACTCAGATAGGAAAAAATTTTAAGCAACAATTCGCTAACTATTGGGATTGATATTTGCCTCCACACGTCTCTCCAATTGGTAATTCCAAGTGATGTTAGGGCTTCAGTCACTTGGTCTCGCCAACGTATCCGAGGCCTTCCTCTCCTTCGTTGTCCGCCAACTACCGCATCGAATACCTTAAGAGCTGGTGTTACCTCCTCCATACGTGCGACGTGACCCAGCCAGCTAAGTCGCATGCCACTCATTATCACGTCAATGTTGCCGTAGAGCTCATATAGCTCATCATTCCATCGAATGCGGAAGGTACAGTCAACGCAAACAGGTCCGAAGATTTGCGAAGAATTTTTCTCTCAAACACCCCAAGAGCAGCTGCATCTGTTTGTGTTGTTGTCCAGGCTTCAGCACCATATAGAAGCACTGGAAGGATGAGCATCTTGTAAAGTGTTCTGTCGAGAGAGAGCTCTGCTATTCATTTGCCTACTTAGCCCAAAGTAGCACCTGTTTGAAAGCGTTATCCGTAGCTTAATCTCCAGGCTGACATTATTGTTGTTGGCAAGTGCAGAGCCAAGGTATATAAACTCCTCGGCCGTTTCAAAGCTATAGCTTCCTGCTGTCAGCTGGGAATCAAGACGTCGGGATTCCCTGCTAGAGCACACCATAAACTTTGTCTTGCCCATATTTACCGCGAGACCTACTACAGGAATTTACCACGGGCATTTTGGATTCCCTATTTTAATATCCTACAATGGTAGAATCACGGAAAAACATCTTTAACTTTCCGATACATAATAGCAATCCCACCCCTCACCACCCTCCATATATCCAACACGTTTGGGCATATACTATACATAAGCCCCATATTACTTTATACATATCAGTGGTCGCATAAAAATACACTTACATTTTTTTTGCGTATGTATTGAAATTTTCTTTGCCGCAGCGACGCGTCCCCATGTTGTCGTTGCTAAGCAACAGATACGAAGTTGATGGCTGCGGCAGAGAAAATTTCAGTACAAAACACACACACTAATGCATGTGTTTTGTGTAACATACTGTATGTGTATCGACGTCGCTGCCGCGACTGGTCACCTATATACGCGAGATAGGGCCGTGCCGACCACTGCTTTATATCCATATTACGCACTCAATATCAAAAAGTATAAACTAATTTTTTTATTAGGATCACATGATTCTAAAAAAACGAATATATTCAAAAATTAATTTTTGTGATAGTTTTAGAGCATTAGGTCTGATATTGATATAGTTTTCCCCATGTCTTTTAAAATTCTTAACCACTATCTCAGCATAGTATGTATGCTCAAAAACATTAAGGTGATGGATAACGCGTTTAGGGCTTAATAAAAATATAACTAATTCAATTTGTCAGTAGGTTTTGTTTTTATTATTTATTTGGTTTGTAATATTATTCGTTACTTTTTTTTAAATTTTCAATTCCGGAACATATTTTATTAAAAAAGTTAAATGTTTATGTACTGTGTGTTGAATATTGTTGTGGATCTTTCATGCTGATACTCTATGGAACATCCTGCGTCTAAAAAAATATATTAGCATAAGAGGCTGTCACAATTACTTCTTAATTCAGGCATACAGAGTAATTAAAAATTAACAGTCAAAACAAATAACTAAAAGTCATCTCTGACTTAGTTGTCCTTCTGCTCCTTATAGAATTCATCCAGATATTTTTTGTATTTCGCCTTATCGTTCCACAACTTGGCGGCCTCCAAATTTAATGGACTTTTGTTATTGGGCTCGCCCAAAAGCGATTGTATGGAAAGTAGTAAGGTGCGTACGTCGTATAAAACGGTCCACTGATCCTGGAGTATGTCCAAACAAATTATGCCTGTTTGACTCACATTTGGATGAAAAATTGGCGTAACAAACTTGACCACTGGAGCTATGTACGGATATGTATTGAGAAAACCCAGCGACAAGCGATATGTCTGCGCTTCATAGACAGTGCCCCGTGGTCCCACTATGGTGCCCACCCATTTGAAAATATTGTCGCCCTCCGGAAAAGCTGAAATTCCGGTCTCATTTGCCATCATCAAATCCTTTAATTCTTTTTGCAATCTTTTGGTCACCGCACGAGTACCTCTGGTGGGTGTTGCGTTACTAACGTCAGCGCCTGTGCCTTCGCTATGTTTATTGCTTGGATCAATGTTCTCCTCCATTGCTTTATGTACAAGGTTTTTACTATTGGAAATTAGTTGTTTGTTGTAAAATTTTAATATATATTTTTTACAATGTAAATGCGTTGGTTGTATATATATTTATATATTATTTTAGTTTCAACTTATGACACTTAAAGCAACGTACATATATGAAACTGGAAAAAAATATAATGCAATAATGCGACCTTAGAATCGAATCATTTCCAGGTGGTTCTAGTGGAAACACAATAATAAGCTCCTTTTTTTTTGCGCAGTTTTGGGTACGTCTTACAAACATCCCTCGGAACGAAACCTGTAACAACTCTTCAATGGCAGACAATAGGGATTAGGGAACTTTTAAGAGACACTGATAGACTAATAGTAAACTAGATCTCCTTGAGCAACTCCTCGTCTCGTATTGCTAAAGTAGCTTCAGCAAATATCCTTAAAATAGCCAAAAACCCTAGGCTACTAACTGATTAGGTTTAGTACACTGGGATACTTAAATTAGATGGTTTCGAAAAATAGAAGACCTCGAATCGGATACTTTTGGAAAGTGGCATCGTAGCGCAAAAAAGTACATCTCTCTTTGCACATAAAGAATCTCGGTGTTCGAAGTGGCCCAGTTTGAACCATCCCAAATAATTAGGTAAACATCAGAAATTAGACTGTCTGCAGAGCTTTAAGTGTAGAAGGGGGAACAATAGATCAGTGCGGTGTTCCCCAACAGGATAATAATAGCTACTTGTGCAAACCAGTTTGTCCGAAGGGATACAAAAAGGTCTACGTTTAGTTTTAAACCTATTACGCAACGGCTTTGATAAAGATCAAGCACATCTAAAGTTTCCACAAATTTAAGTAATAAGTTGCTTGCGAAAAAACGTGCGATGACTATATGAAAAGAAAATGGAATTTTGAATCTAAGACATCCTTGAGATTTCCTTTAGCGGTTGCCACAGACATATGTGTGGACAGAGCCGTAGAGAGAAAATCCGGGCCCGGGGGAAAAGGTACTGGCCCCTCTATTACACCTTTAGCTTAAATCACGACAGTACGACAGTAATTACACCGGACCCATGAGAAAACTCCGGGCCCGGGGAGAATCCCCCCTTTGCCACCCCCCTCTCGTCAGACCTGTGTGTGGACATCAACCTAGCTAGAGAATATAAAGTCAGCAAATTTGCAACACTTTCAGTAACGACGCAATTAATGCTGTAGCTGCTTTTTCGATCCAAACACTTAATATTGGTTCCGGAAACCAGTGCCAAATTAAGCCATCTAGGACAAGGGAATATAATTATGCTTAGGTGGATCCCAGGGCATAACATCATTCTTGGGTACAAAGTATCAGAAAACCGGGGAAGCACGGCGCCGCTAAGCCACGCATAGGGTCTGAGCACTTTTGTGGTATTGGCAGACACATCTCAGGCTCAAGAGAATCACCCAACTAGTCAAGAATTTTATAAGGATTCTAGCTGGGCCACTTACGAGACACTGCAAGCTAAGGAAACGCCAACGCCAGATAGACATGTTTGATTCTAACACCTGTAGAGGCATATCCTTTTTAGGTGATTATTGGATCTCGATGCACGATGTCTCCAAATTTATCCTAAAGAACGCAGTGCAGTTTTCCCAAAACCATTATTGTTGTTATTAGCTTTTGCCAAATCATTTTTAATTTTTAACTTAACGATAATAATTGTAAGGGGAAAACTGCACTGCGACCCTTAGGATCTATTGTGCTCCCTACTAGCTGTAGAGGTCCTTGGCCAGTCCAATTATGGAGATAATTTTATTTATCTGGAATGGTTCTAGTCCAGTTGCGTCGTGCATCAATCGCCGAAGAGGGAACCCTTCTTCTGGCCAGAGCGTCACACTCCGTAAGCATGTGTTGGAAGGATTCCTCTCAGGTGTTTCCTGAGGCTGCAGTGACCCGTTAGTAACCCAGTAACTATCCCAAGGGAATTCTTGCCCAGGTGGGAGATTTTCTTGTATCTATTCAGATCATAGGAGCCGAGGAGATGCTTGCACTGTCGTTACCCAGTCGTGCCAATCCAGTTTGAGTGTCGTCTGGATCTTTCCTCTTCACGTAGCAGCTGTTTAATGGTGTGTCTGCCAGTACAACAAAAGGGTTCAGGCCCTATTAATTGTCTCCCAGCACCGTTTCTTGCCAGCTAGTCAGCAATTTCGTTCCCAGGAATGTTGTTATTATCTGGGATCCATCTAAGGGAAACGCTATTCCAGTGTCCTAGATGGCTTAGTTTGGGTCTCTCCTGAACCAATTTTGAATTTATTTTTGAGCCAGTCATCGCGTTCATAGCGGCCTGACTGTCTGATTAATAGCGATTTCTCTGCCTTTATACCTCCTAGATAGGTTTGTGTCCACACACCTACCTATGGCACATACTTCTGCCTAAAATTTGCTGGTGTACTTTCCCAGTGATTCTGACAGTCGCGTTCTTGGTACCGCGACTTCCAAGCTGGTGCCTTCATTTGTTAAAGACCCGTGGTGTGTCTTTTCATAGGATGTATCTCCTCTAGGGTGGTCCATTTGCTTTTGCTGCTCATACTACTTGAACTTACGATGCATCAGAATCCTTTCCCGAAATGATTTACTACTGGCTTGCTTTAGCTTTTGCCTAACCTAAGAGGTATCAGAATCCTTTGTCAAAATGCCTTGACTTCAACTTTCCTTTAGCTTTTGCCATATGCTTTTCGTTTTTCGAACCTACGCAGAATCCGCAAATGTACTCTAGAAACAATCATTTAAAACAAAAACTAGAACCTTAGAACTTGTTAAAAACAAATTCCGTTTAAAAACAAAAACTTATTCTTGCAGTCGAAAAACTATATAGTATAGTACTAGTACTTCCCGATTCAATGATCAAAACTCTCGAATATATCTTTTAATATCTATCATCATAGTTGTAATAGCAATTTAGTCATTTAATGTTTATTGCTTTGTTATATAAAAGTTTTTACCCAATTAAGTGCTACCTTATTTATTTAGAGTATATAACGCTATTGTGTCAATGCATTTGTTTAACTAAACTGCTCCAATTAGGGGCCTAATATTTCCGCATATCCGTAAATAATATTTGTATAACTATTGTAACTGTGCATTGCGTGCATAACGGGCCAATTTTGGGGAATTCTAATCGTTTTAATTAAATTTAAATATTTGGAAATTAAATGAAGCACCATATCATATAAAAAGACAGATTTGAAAGAGCTAACGAAACAGTTCCAAACAGTTGCCGTAATGCTGAAGTACATTTCGAAAAGTTTTCTCGTAGCACTGCTACTCTTTGTGGTAGTTAGAGGTTTTCAGGATCGTGCCAAGGACAATGGTGATATATATATTATAAATTATAATACCAGAATTTTCGATGGGGACATAGATGATATACCAACCACCACTTTAGCACCTAGAGATGTGGATTTCATAGATTTCGATGAGATTATGAGTACATGTAATGATAGTTTTATAACGCCCGAGTGTAAGTTGATAGCCCCATAAGCCCGAAGTATTTTTGAAGATTTTTCTACTTATAAATTTCAGCTCATGTTTTGCAATTTAATACGACAGCATCCTTGCCGGATGAGAAAGATAAAACAAGTTTGGTAAATGACTGTATATATAAACAATTAAGAACTAATAACTTTTAAAGTTTGTCTGCGCAGTGCTACTTTCGTTGCTTTTTTGAGAAATCTGGCATTTTGGAAAATTTTAAGTTGAATCCGGAAATTGTGCGCAAATATGTATGGCCGGCTACAGGTGACTCCATTGAATACTGTGAGGCACAGGGCAGTGAGTATTACTAGTTATAATTTGGAAAATGTTCTTAACTTTTAAGGCATTTATTTACAGTGGAAGAAGAGAATGCCTGTGTGCGTGCCTATGCCATTATGAAGTGTATAATGTTACGTGCTCTGACCGATGCGCGTAACAAGCCCATGGTTTAAGAGCGTTCTTTCAAAGTATTATAATCCTTCGTTATTGTGGTTTACAAAATTACAAATTGTATTTACTAGTTATGACTACATGTGTGTGCACACTATTTAGCGAAATATAAATCACAAGCATAAACTAATTGGTATATATTTAATGAGCACAAATCCGCGTCACGTCTCTTGCTGCAATGCAGACGTTTTACTTAAATCAATGTCCGCACCGCAAACAGTATTGCTATAATTAAGCAAGCGACTCAGTCTTTTGCCTATGGGTTTGGGATATTGATTGTTTTTCATAAGAAACTCCTTGGATTGATGTTCGACAGCACCATTATCCAGCTGATATCTGCAGAGCGTGTGCAGTGGACGTACCAGCGTCTGACGCAGCTCCGGTTGTGACTCCAATACGGCTAAACATTGAGCGGCTGTCTCTAATGTGCTGAGACAACCCTCGGTCGGCTGCGTGCGTATAATATAATCACTGATGCCCACTGCTATAAGCTTTACCTGACGCAGTCGATGCAGTGCCGGACTGCTGGCATAAATGGCTTTGGCCTGTGGCCAGGTGCCATCAATAAGCACCAGCGTATAAGGACCAGAGTTACGATCTATTTGCTCCAAAGGCACAGAATCTTTGCTGGGATATAAAAGCAACGTCTGAGGCGATTCAAAAATGCTCTGTAGCTCTGCATAGTTTTTGTGATTGGGAAAGCGTTTGCCCTTGTAGACCACACATTTACCAGGCGCCAGGCCCAGCTGCAGCATAAGAGCAGTGCGCAGCGAGCGCTTTTCTTCAGCAGGATGTTGTAGTATAACGATTTGTGAGGCCACGCATAAGGGCGGCTGCGGCAGGGCGGGACACCAACAAACCACTGCAGGTCTTCTGTATAATTAATGTAAATCAATAGCTTAGCATAGCAACTGCATAAATTTAAACGTAACCACTTACTTGCATTGCTCACACTTATCACGTCTAAGTGGCGGATCGGCGCTGATGCCTACCAAATCCTGCCAAGCCTCATCTGCGCTTGTTGTCATTTAAAAAATAATAAAAAACCTATAAATAAATGAAAAACCTGCTCAACTATGCACGCCACAGTATTGTTTGCTGTTTTGCACAATATGGCAACGCCGTGCGTGCATGTGTTAAAATGGCGTGCATAACAGCCCTGTCTTTGTAAACAGCTGGCCAACGCGATATTAGTTTAGTTTTTGGTGTTTTTATTTAGATTTTATACAAATTTTTTATTTAACTAAATTAAACTAGTTTTTAGGCTTAACGTTTTATTGCGTGTACAAACGTGAAATAGTGTACATTGAAGATGCATAGCATTGGCTGGGCGCTTATTATGAAACGCGGCTGTTTTTGCAGCAAAGAAACGCTACACATAAATGGCACGAAATATACAGTGCGAGACAGGCTGGCACAAGGGTAATTAAAACGTACTATAACTAAGAAAACTTTCGTTATCTAATCAGCACACTATCTATGTTTCAGGGGTTTTAGTCTGATTGACCTTGCGGAGAATAAGGTGACGCGTCGCAGCTATGCGATAAAGCGCATCACTTGCCACAGCATCGATGATCAAAATATTGGCTTGCGTGAAATTGAAAATTGTCGCAAGATTGATTCGGAACATGTGATTAGAGTGGTCGATTATGAGCTCAAGGGCCAAGCAGATATAGTTATTAATACAACGAGCACATTATACATTGTCCTGCCTTACTATAAGCACGGCTCGTTATCGGATCATTTGCTGCTGCGTGCACGCAGACAGGATTGCATGCCCGAAGCTCAAATACTGCAAATCTTTTTGGGCATATGTGAGGGTGTTAAGGCTATACATGAGGCTAAGCCTGTGCCTTTGGCGCATAGAGATCTTAAAACTGCAAATATATGTTTATCGGACACTTTTGAGCCAATTATTGTGGATTTGGGTTCGATGACGGAAGCGCGTCTACAAATTTGTGGTCAAAGTGATGCACAGCGCTTACAGGATGAGGCAGAGGAGCGCAGTTCAATTGTGTATAGAGCGCCCGAACTGTTTTCAGTAAAAACCTATTGCACAATTGATGAACGCACCGATATTTGGGTACATGCTCACCAAAGTGAAGCAAATTGAACACATTTTCTTAATATGTCGCTTTTGCTTGCAGAGTTTGGGCTGTGTGCTCTATGCCATGTGTTATTTCAACTGCCCATATGATCCGATTTATGAGCGTGGCGATAGCGTCGCCTTGGCCGTGCTGAGCGGCAACATTAACATTCCAGAGGATTCTATCTACACTAATGTAAGCACTTGCAAGCTATTTAAAGTTTACTTTCCTTATACAACTACTTTAACATTTTTGCTTTCGCAGGATATGCACGAGCTCATTAAGTACATGTTGCGCATCGATCCTATGGAACGGCCCTTCATCTACAGCGTTCTTGAGCAAACGATCGATCTTATTCATAAGCTGGAAGGACGTGTTTAGCAGCTGCAGTTTTAATAGCTTCTTGTCGTCTATAGGAATTTACTTGTAATCATTCTTCAACCAGTAACAATTCTAGTACACCGCTATATATGCATACATATATGTAACTGTTTTGACTATGTATTATTGTAAAATATATGTATAGATATTTTGTGAATTAAAACTAAGTGCTACTTAATGTTCGTCGCGTGTTAATCCTGGACAGTTTCCCTCCAAGTCTTCTATGTTTTCATAGTGTGTGCCACACCAATAACAAAAGCAGTAGGCTGTGCGCATATAACTAGTCAATAATTCTAATTGTTCTGCAGCACTGTACAGCTCCTCTTGTTCCTCAGCTGGCTCTTCCTCCGCAGCTTCGTCTTCACTCTCATCCTCTTTGATTTCTGCGGGCTTTGGCTGCCAAAAAAATTCTAGCTCTGGTTCTGATATGCCGGCCTTTAAGTCTAATGATTCGCATGTTTGCTGACAACGTTTTATATCGTATTGTAGCTTGCGTTCCTCGGCCTTTTGTGTTGCACGTCGTCGAAACTCTTCAGTGCTGACTTCTGCGTTACCATCGATGCCTGCCTTGCGCAACAAATGAGCACGTCGTAGCTCCTGGCGCTTAGCAGCTATTTCGGCAATGGCTGCTTCGCGACCCAGACCTCCACGGTCATTTTTCATGGTTATACCTATAGGTTCGATGCGTGCATCCGCTTGTTTGCCCAGAGCATTGCCTGCTTTGTAGCCCATTTTGGCCAGCAATTGAAAACCCTTGTTATCGGCGGCCAAGGGCTGACCGAGATTTTGTTGTAGACGCTCATTGTTTACAAAGCCAGCGCTGGCACTGGCGGCTTCACGTTGTCGCTTTTTGTGCTCTGCCTGTTTGGTCTGTACGGCGATTTGACGCTTTTTTGCGCGGTCATGCACAAGACTAGGACGAACTTCTTGCAGTCTGCAAGTTTAAACATTTAAAAAATGCCTTTAAGTTTTGTATCCTTGCTTACCCTGCTAAAAATTTGTCTGACATATAATCTTCCTCGTCGTCGGACATTTTAGCGTAAATATAAACAATTTAATGTTGCAGAAAGTAAACAAACATAAACAGCTGTTCTTGGTGAAATGGCAGCGCGCCTTAAATAAAGTGGCAACGCTCAAAAACATAAGTTGGCAGCTCCACAACAGCTGTTGCTTCTTAATAAAAGTAGTGGCCACATTGCATGCCATGTGCTCGCGGAATAGTTCAATATTTAGGATTTTCTCAAAAATATAAATAAAAATGGTTACGGTAAGTGTCTATATTAATAGATTTGTAATTAAATTTAATGTAAATCGTTTGTTTATTTCAGAAAAAGGTTAAGATCAGTGCGGTTAAGCGTGCCGCTCATCTAAAATCCAAAAAAACGCCGCTGACCAAGCAACAACAACAAAAAATCAAACAAAAGCAAGCAAACTTAGTTGCAAAACGTGAAAAAGGTCAAAATATATTCTCCCAAAAGGCACACAAGAAGGATAATTTGGCGCAACGTAAAAAACATAACAAACAAGCCTCCTTAGGACAGCTAAATATAGACGATGACGACGAGGACTTTGATGAAAGCGCCGGTGCTAACTTGCTGGACAACGTGGCCGATATGCTGGATGGTGATGACTTAGCGCTGCTGCAGGCCAACAAACGTAAACGCAAAGCTAAGCCTGAGGAGCAGCAACAGCATGCCGTGGGCTTAGAAAAGGCGTATGCTACTGCCAGCAAACAGGAGCAAGCCGCTCAGAAAATCAAAATTAACTTGCTGCCCATTAAATCGCGCGATGGTGAGATTATAACACGCACAACAGAAGTGGATTATGTGCCCAAGCCAAAGCAGCGGAAGCAGGAAACCGAGGAGAACGAAGAGAATGATGATGATGAAAGCGCTTATGAAGACAGCGACGATGATGTGGTTAACGATGAAGAAGCAGCGGTGCCAACGCCAAAGAAAAAGCTAATATCCACCACAGATTTGTTAATTGCACGCCAGCAGGAAATTGAGCGTCAAAAGTATCGAATTGGCATTATATGTTCGGGCATATTAGAGAAACCTGAAGACAAAATGCGAAACTTTAATGCACTCTTTGAACTGATGGAAGATATCAATATAGCCAGTGGCGCACCCAATCTAATGACAGTGCGCAAGCTGGCCATGATATCTGTAACTGAAATCTTCAAGGATATTTTGCCCGAATATCGTGTAGGCCAAATAGATACTAAAATGCAAACAGTGCGTAAGGCCACATTGGAACGTGTCACCTACGAAAACGTTTTGCTGCAACAATTTAAAAAGTTTTTACAAAAACTAGAGAAATTTACAGCTGTGGTTACGAAACGCGGCGGGCAGCGCACACCGCAATCTATAAAGCTGGCTGGTGTGGCCGTACAGTGCATGAGCGAGTTGCTCTTGGCCCATCCTTACTTTAACTATGTACAGAATATAGCGCAGCTTCTGGTCTATATGCTGAACTGCAATTATGGCACTATGCGCACTGCAGTCAATGAATGCTTTCGGACGCTTTTCTCTAATGACAAACGTCTGGACATGACGTTGTTTGTGGTGCGTCGCATCAATCACCTAATCAAGACTAAGCAAAATAATGTGCAAGTGGAGTGCATAACCTGCATGATGGGACTTAAGATTAAGCATGTAAATCTGGATGCCGAGAAGGAGAATGAGCTGAAACAAAAAAAACTGGAATCCCATAGGCAACGTTTGTTAAGTCTGTCCAAAAAAGAGCGGAAGCGTCGCAAAAAACTGACCGAGCTTAACAAGGAATTGGATGAAACACGCGCTGAGGAAAACAAGCAAACAAAAAATCATAAGTTGACAGAAATTATTAAAATGGTCTTTACAATTTACTTTCGTGTGCTGAAGAATGATCCTACATCGCGTGTGCTCAGCGCCATACTTGAAGGATTGGCAGAGTAAGTTACTAAGCACTAAACTTTTGAAAACACAACTAAGCTACTACTTTATCTTACAGATATGCTCATGTCATTAACTTGGATTTCTTTGCCGATCTTATTGACGTGCTTAATCGCATATTGGAGGAACAGGAAGAGCTCGGCTATCGAGAGCAGCTACACTGCATTCAAACCATCTTTGTTATACTCTCCGGCCAAGGCGAAGTGCTTAACATAGATCCCATACGTTTCTATCGGCATTTTTATCGTAACATGCTGGTCGTGCATGCGGGCAAAAACCACAAAGACTTCAGCATTATACTAAAAACTCTGGATGAGGTGTTGGTCAAGCGACGTCGCAACATGAGTCAGCAACGTTTGATGGCATTTGTAAAGCGGCTGCTGACTGGCAGCTTGCAGCTACTGCCACATGGCACGCTTGCCACTTTGGGCACTATTAAGCAGACATTCCAGCTGACTTCGGTGTTGGATAACCTGCTAGATACAGATACTAGCATAGGTTCTGGTCGCTATGAACCAGATTTAGATGATCCAGAGTACTGTAATGCGGCAAGCACGGCTTTATATGAGCTGGCATTGCTGGCGCGTCACTATCATCCCATAGTGCGCCGCATGGCTGCACATATAGCCAATGGTGTGCCAGCTTCAGGCGAGGGTGCGCTGCCCACAGACCTAGGCAAGCTGTAAGTGTAATTAAGTACTTTTCTCATAAGTGGTTTTTTCCAAATCGAACTTTTATAAATTGCAGATCCGCACATGAGCTTTTTGCTCAATATGATAGCACACAAATGGTTTTTAATCCGGCCATACCCTTGCCGAAGGTAACCGAACCCAAGCTGAAGAAAGGGAAACGAGCGTTCTTGCGGGATGACTTTAAGGAACATTACACACAGCTGTTAAGGCAAACAAAAACAGAAATAGCCAAAGCAGACAAGAAAAAGATGCAATTTGATTTTCTAAGTGCGTTAAAAAATCCTCATTAAATGGGCTCAAGATACTGCCGAAAGGAAAATATGAATTTAATCATTCTTTATTTCGTCTCTAGCTGTAAATGTTTGAAATAGTTGTCAAAGAGTAAGTATCTTTTGATGCAACTGTAAACATGTTAAGTAGGATATTCTATAATACTTTTGATATTAAATTAATGACAAACTAATTTCTTTTATACTGCTAAACAAACACAGTCTTTTCAAAATTGAGGATATATCGGCTACAAAAGCAAGGAATCTGGAGTAGCTTCCGACTACAGCACTAATTATTCCATTTCGATTCATTGTTTCTGAATATCTATTAATCCAAGAAAACTCATCAATCATTTTGCTTTAAGAAACATTTTTAATTTTAATCCAAATTGATGCAACTAAGTTTAAAATTGGCTTAACTACGGCAAATGGGAATGCATTGATTAGGAGCTCCTAAGTTAATGTGAATTTAAATGCAAATAAAACTAAGATACTTACAAGTGAACTATTTTAAGAAAAGTAAGTGTTTTGCCATTTAACCAGGTACAAGTGCTAAGGATCTCATCTAGAATTTACATGTATTTCCACAGCCCAAAGAACTAAGCAGGAGTGGCTCGTTGCCGTCGCCCAACTGTAGCAGGCGGTAAATACTCTCGATTCCCGGTAGCTACGGGCTGTGCAAAGCTACCAACAGCATTATCCGGCAGCGTAGCTGCTGCATTTAGCAGGCTAGGAGCGCTAGTTGCAACAGAGCGACCAGTGCCAGGACCGCCTAAATTAGCAGAGATCTGGCCTGGTCGTAATACCGCACCATACTGAGCCTGCGGCTGTGCAGCTGTTGGACTGGGCGTGGAATAAGCACGCGCCGCATTGGAACCGACATAACCAGAGACTTGCTGCACCACATTGGGACGCAATGCGGCAGCTGAAGCTGAGCCTGTTGTTGCTCCATAAGCTGTAGTTGGAGCAGTGCGTGTGCCCAGCTGGTAAGCATTGGCATTGAGATTGTTATTGGGACTGGCATTGTTGCTGCTACTGCCGCTGTAGTCGTAGATATAGGCATTGTTTGCATAAAGATTAGGCGCTGAGATGCAGTCGTATTGGTTCCACCATACGCAAACAAGCGTCTCCTGACTAAATACAGTGCCATTGGGACACAAAAACGAGTAGGTGCGATTTAGCGCGCATATATGAAACACTTGGCATTGTGCCTCAATGTCCGCATAGTAACCAGGCAGTGGCTGTTGAATGCAGTCGAAATTAGTTCGTGGCACTTGAGCATAGACGGGGTAGTCAACGCCAGGCACGCCAGGTATGGCGGAGTAGTCACCATCATTATAGTCATTATCATTGCCACTGCCGCTAAGACCAGCTGAGCTAGCTCTGCCGCTCGGAGCTGGTGCTGTATTAAACTGTGGCTGAGCGTAGGGGCTGCCACGTCCAGTAATAGTTGTCGCTGTGGCACCAGGTCGTCTGGGCTGTTGCAGGGCGCCAATATTGCTGGCAGGTGCGCCAAAGGCGGTGGTCGCCTGACCGCTGGGGGTATAACCCACAGCCGGTGAGGGCAATAAGCCTGCTCCATAGGCAGTTGTGGCCGGTGCGGGCGTCAAGGCTATATTAGCAGTAGGGTAGGCACCTGGCAGTAAAGCAGCACCAGCGGCAAGTCGTGCGCCTGCTGCTCCACTTACTGTGGCCGTCGCCAGCTCAGGCCGCACATAGTTGTAGCCACTTTGTGCCTGTTAAAATAATGTAGTCAGTGAGCAGCTACTGGACAGTGTGAGAAAACTTACCTGCACTTGTGCCCTGCTTGCTCCGCTCCAGAATAGCAGCAACACTGTCAATGGAAAAGGCAACATGGATTAAAACTTTCTAATTGAATATTGGAACTCTGAGCTGCAGCGTGCGCTTTTTCTTGATGATGCGTCTTCTTGCAGCTGCCACAGCAAATTGAAATGAAGTGCGTTGTGTCTTCATAGCTGGTGAATTGGCAGCTTTGGATGGTAGTTATACAATTTAAGGCCAAGTACGTTGTCTGTGATTCTTGGCGCTGATAGCGCATGGTTCTACATAGCATTTTTATTTATCAGTTTCCTACTAGGGGCGCACAGTGGTTTGAATTTAATTTACTAGGGTTTGAATTTACACCGGTAGTGGTGGGCCTAGTCCGCTTTGGCGTAATAGTGATCTGTATATCATAGAATAGTGCGTTTTGGAAAATTGAAAATATTACTTTTTATATCCTGTACCCTATAATACAGAGAGTATTTGATCAAAATCGGTTGACTATATCATATAGCTCCCATAGGACCAATCGGCCCAAAAAATATTTTTTTTTTGTATAAAATTCGTTATATTTCGTTTGTTTATGAAGGTATCATAACCAAAGTTGGCATTCAGCAGTTTTTTAGAGTACCCAAACCAAATTTGATCAAAATCGGATGACTATATCATATAGCCCCCATAGGACGAATCGGTCGAAAAACGTTTTTGGTGCAAAATTCGTCGGTTTTTCGCTTGTTTATGAAAGTATCGTAACCAAATTTGCCCATAAGTGGATGAGTTATTCCATACAATTAAAATTCAAAGCTTTTATTTTAAGTTAGTGATCATAAAGAGGATATTGGGGCTGTGGTTATAGAAACTTGGCATATATACACTTTCAAATGAAGTCTATTAATTTTTAATCTTATTTTAAAAATAATAAGTTATATTCACCATTTTAAATTAGGTTGCACCAAGGGTTGGTATTGGGGGCTAAGCATATTTTTTATCCAACCAAGCTGATAGTTGGCATGTGCTCCGTATAGTGTTTAAAAAACAGTCAATATTTTTTTTTTTTATATAAAATTAAAAATGGTCTAAATGTGGAAGGTAATGTCACATTTCCGAAACTCTAAATCTTAAATTTCAAAGCACTCAAACGGTACATCATTACTAATAAGAAGAACTCTGCTATTATTTTCAAAAAAACCAAATCTCAAAATCTTCATCATCTGTTTTAACCACTGTGCCCACTAAAAGAGACGTACTCAGCCTCAACTAGCAATGGTACTCCACCAATTGGTTGCCATCAATTGTTGTTAGCCAAAAACAAGACGCATGGATCGTAAATATGCGAGGTAGCAAAAACTTAGACAGACAGACGCCCACAATCTAACAGGCAAACCCCCAAAGGAAGTGCTAATAATCATTAGACGGTCCGACGGTTAGTAACTTGTTGGTGCTGCTCTCAGTCGTTCGTCACTCTTGAGTTACGCGCTGGAAGGCATTACTGGTCAGGCTGACCCTGAGTATAGCCACAGCTTGACTTAGGCCATATATTGAGCTGTTGGTAAACAACTTACCCGCCAAGATGTTTAAAAAGCGTTGAACTTGCATGATACTGGCGCCAACTGACTGTAGATGTGCGCTTCTTTCAAAGAATCCTTTTATCCTTAAGACACTTGTGCGCTCGGCCGTGAAAACTGCACGCTTTGCAAACAAAATTCGAACTGCACTCCGTATGTGTCCATACATAGAAATTTATATATAAGCCAGCTCATGGAATGGCAGCCTCTGCTGCGCTTTGGTTACGTTCTAACCATTTCAGAGGCTGCATCTTTACGAGATTTATGTTTATGTGCCAACTGTTTGTGCTGACAGTTCGTCAAATCGTTTCAAATTGCTTTGGGTTTGTTTTGTTTGTTTTGAGCTTAAGCATTACAACAAAATTTATGACACTGGATTAGCTATTGTTGTTGTAGTTGTTGGCGATCTGGCTGCACTTTGTTGTAGAATTATCAGAAACTATACATCAATTGTCTGTGCTCCAAAGCGTATGCACATATCGCATATATAAACAATAAAATACATTACGTATACGTAATATTAGTACGTATACGTAATTAAATTAAATATAATTTCAAGTGCAGCGGCGCCCGTTTGGTTGTTCAATCAGATTTTGTTCTGATCGGGTTTACCCTTGAGTATTATGTTTGAATTCGTTGCGAATGTTTGCTGAAATATTGGAAAAATATTTAAATTCATTGATTATATGAACATTTCAGGCATTATATGTGTATGAGTGTGGAAGGAGGCCTTGGCAAGAATGGTCTTCAATTTATGTTACAACAATTTAAGATGGCAGCTGAATTTGTGTCAAGGATTGAAAAATGTTAAATCTGCTGAGCTTGAACTATCTAAAACTTGTGACAACCTCAATTTTGGAAGCAGAATAATAAATTCGTTAGTTTTGTCTCTAATAAACAATACGTGAGTTATGCGAATAAGTTTCGAGATATTTCGAAAAAACATTTTTCGAAAATAAAAATTTTATTTTTTTTATTTTAGCCAAACTTACGGTTTGGTTGCTATTTATGCATTCATTTGAAATTATTCGTAATTCTTAGAAAATTTTTGAGAAAAATTTTAATTCGAATGAATTAAAGAAAAATTTTCTGTACAGTTTTATTAATAGCTCGTAAAGTTCGATCGATTATAAAAAAAATTAGTGGTTGTTCATCAAAATCGGAGAAAAAATATAGAAATAACGGGAATTTTCGTAAAAAGAACAAAAAGTCAATTTTTCTCAGCTTAATGCGAAGGTTGATTTTTATACTCTGACCTTATAGAACAAAGGGTATATCAAATTTGTGCAAGCGGAAAATATATGTTACATTAAAAAAGAATGAGACGTCGGAGACTCCCTAAAGTTACATAATGTATGATCAGGGTGACTAGAGAAGTCGATAGACCCCTGTCCGTCTATCTGTCTATATGAACGCCTAGATCTCAGAGATGGTAAGAGCTAGTGCAACTAAACTTTCATATCAGATTATTTTATTTTTTTGATATCGGGGTTATATCATATAGCTCCTATTGGGGTGTTTCAGAGGATCTAGAAAAAAAAAAAATTTCATACTTCATCGTTGGGCAATTCAATTACCTACAGTTTTGTAAAAAAATGATCAAAATCAGTTTAGTACAACCAGAGAAATTTGCTGTTAAGTAGGGACACTTTTTTTTAATTTCGAAAATGGGTTTTTTCGAAATATCTCGAAATCCGTTCCGTAAACAAATTTTTCACTTCATTTTCGGTTTTTGCATGCCATTTTACTACGGTAACGACTAAAACATGTTGAGGATACCTTTTGCTATAAACTAGTGTAATCGGAAGGTGTAGTGCCTGGAAATAGAGCGGGTTGGGTAGGACTTCTCAATTAAGTGTAACCAAATAGGTTTTTTCATAAACATGACAAAACAACAATGTTTATCAAAAATAATAATTCAGCCTTCATGTTACTGAAATTGAAGTAAAAAGAATCTATATTGTGTATTGTAAAAGGTCATCAATCTTCAGGTTTTTTTTTTAAATAAAAAAAAAAAACACAAAAATTTGAAATGAATCGAAAAATCTTTATTATCAATAGAAAGAACTGTTCTTGCCATTCACTTTCTAAAAATAGTCCCTTTCATATGTTGGCCGCAACTGCGCTGTAGCTTGTCCAAGCGGAGGTTCCAATTTTCGATGACGCTTTCGAGCATAATCGGCGGTATATCGCGAATAACACGGCTAATGTTGGCCTCTAATGCTTCAATCGTAGCTGCATTATCCACACACACTTTAGACTTCACATCTAAGCCCCAAAGGAAAAAGTCTAACGGTGTGATATCACACGATCTTGGTGGCAAATTCTCAAGTCCGGAGCGTGAAATTAATTGTTCACCGAATTGGTTCCTCAATATGTCCATTGTTTCACGGGCTGTGTGGCAAGTAGCGCCGTCTTGTTGAAACCAAATGTCGTTCAATTTAGTGTAGCAAATAATTCGTTACCATGATTCGATAACGGTCGCCATTGACGGTTACGGTCTGACCAGCGTCATTTTTGAAGAAATATGGACCATTAACTACGCGCTGGACGAGGTCTATTCGGTCGAGTGTCATCCAATAATGAATATTGGATCTCAAATTTGTTGATGGTATGGCGCATAGTGGTCTGAGTAGATCAATTATGGCGACCATAAAATGGCCTAAGCGCGCGAAAAACATTCTTTACAGAGCGCGAATTTTCGTAATATAATTGTACGATTTGTAAACGTTGTTCGGGTGTAAGTTTTTCCATGATGAAATGGCAATGAAAACTGAATAAAAAACATGGCAACTTGACAGTACTCACGCGTGGTTTATTAAAAAATCCTTGTTGAAAAAAAAAACTCAAAATTGATGACCCTTTATGTGATATATGTCTTAGGTATGATCTTATAACATTAGGATATGTTTATTTTAGATCAAGGGTCTTACTTAATGATGCAAGTCAAGATGACTTAAAGAAGCTAAAGTAATTGTAGTCAAATACCTTTCGAAAGATAGGTCCCTTGCAATATTGGGGATCAAAATTATAAATGAGAAAATCCCCCTCGTTTTCCTACCCAAGCAAAACATTTACTGTAATATAAATATACAGTATAAAAAAAATATATTTCCGATCTTGGCTGGTGTGTGTATATTTTCAGGATTGTTTTTGGTTTTGATTTGTGGTCGGCATATCCAACTTTGTCCCTCGTTCCTCCTTATAACGCTTTCAAAAGATGTCAAGCAGTCCAAAGTAGATTCATCATCGAACCCTAAGTGTTTTCTAATGAAATTTTTTTCGTCAATTATTCTCTTGACCTCTCCCCAAAAGTTGGATAAATGGCTTGACAGTTTTTAGCGAGCTCTGATATTATACACTTCGAAGTGAAAAAAAACCCCTCCCCAAGATCAAATCCTGGATCCGCACCTGCTGCAGTGCGTTCAAACATGTCATTTAGTTAATCTCTAATACGGGTTCTAAAGTGTGTCCAAAAGTATTAGAGTTACACACTTTTCTGAGCTATCTCTTTTTTTTCGGTGCCTTCAAGTGAATGTGAATTTTATAGGATAACTTTATTTATTTAAGTACGACTTCTATCTAATTTTGATTTACTTGGGGCAAAATATTAATTTATTTTAAGAGTTTTTGATTTCTTTGATCCATTGGGTTTGCTTAACAATTAGAATTTTAAAACAATAATCATGAAATAATAATTATTTATTCATTTTTTTTTTTCATTAGACATAGGGTGGGCCATCTGTTAATTTGTTTGTTAATTGAATTTTATTCGTATATTTTCCAACAAAATTGGGCAAATGTATATACCAAATGTATGTTTGAAATTATTCATTTATGTATTAAAAATAATATCGCCCAAATGGCCGCCGCGGCTGGGTCTACAGGCTCGTATGCGAAGATCGGAATTTTCGTTGACTTTTTTGACGAAAACTTATTTGGCTGTTCCCCCATCCATTAAACGAATAAGCGACGCTGATATGGTGGTCCGTGGGCTTCCTTTGTTGCGCCATGTGAAACTTGTAATCGTATAAATGCAGATCCGCATGCAAAATTAGATGCAAAGTGGTCCTAGCAAGATTCTTGCGAACGATTGCGCGTCGATGTTTCCGGTGGCTCGTCGATACTGGCCTCAACTATGTACTATATAAACGAGCTATGACTAAAATTTAGTAGTTTTGAAATTGACATATGTCGAAGAGCATCCAAAACCAAAAGATGGCCCACCCTATATAAATTTTTATTAAAAAGTCATGAAATATCATTTGAACCAACGTGTTTATTGAGTCAATCTTTTTATTTTGGAATAAATATGTACCGTATGGTACAAAGGGTATATTAAGTTTGTGCAAGCCGAAAATGTATGTAACATACAGAAGGAGACGTCGGAGACCCCTCAAAGATACCTAAAGTATGATCAGGGTGGCTAGAGAAGTCGATATACCCATGTCCGTCTGTCCGTCTGTCCGTCTGTCTGTATGAACGCCTAGATCTCAGAGATGGTAAGACCTAGAGCAACCAAATTTTCAGATTAGATGCGCTATTATGTCAGGGGAGACAAGTTTACTTTATTTTTTTGATATCGGGGTTATATTATATAGCTCCCATGGGGGTGTTTCAGAGGACCTCGAAAAAAACCAAAAGTTTTAGATGGATAATTTGTTTGTTTATGAAGATATCGTAACCAAATTTGGCACTCAATCGTTTTTTAGAGTTTCCAAGCACTTTACCAAATTTTTTTAAAATCGGTTGACTATATCATATAGCTCCCATAGGACCAATCGGTCAAAAAAACCTTTTTTCTACAAAATTCGTTGTGTTTCGTTTGTTTGTGAAGATATTGTAACCAAATTTGGTATTCGGAAGTTTTTTAGGGATCTTCAACACTGTACCAAATTTTATCAAAATCGGTTGACTATATCATATAGCTCCCATAGGACCAATCGGTCAAAAAAACGTTTTTTCTACAAAATTCGCTGTGTTTCGTTCGTTTGTGAAGATATTGTAACCAAATTTGGCATTCGGAAGTTTTTTAGAGATCTTCAACACTGTACCAAATTTGATCAAAATCGGTTGATTGTATCATATAGCTCCCATAGGACCACTCGGTCAAAAAAACGTTTTTTCTACAAAATTCGCTGTGTTTCGTTCGTTTGTGAAGATATTGTAACCAAATTTGGCATTCAGAAGTTTTTTAGGGATCTTCAACACTGTACCAAATTTGATCAAAATCGGTTGACTATATCATATAGCTCCCATAGGACCACTCGGTCAAAAAAACGTATTTTCTACAAAATTCGCTGTGTTTCGTTCGTTTGTGAAGATATTCTAACCAAATTTGGCATTCATAAGTTTTTAAGAGTACCCAAGCACTGCTGCAAATTTGATCAAAATCGGTTGACTATATCATATAGCTCCCATAGGGCCGATCGGTCGAAAAAAAGTTGTTGATTTAAAATTCGTCTGTTTTTGGTTGTTTATGAAGGTATCATAATCTAATTTGGCAATCGAATGTCTTTTGGTGTTCGTAAGCAATTTACTGGATTTTATTGCAAGCAGTGGCACAGGGTATCCCAAAGTCGTCCGCGCCCGACTTTAACGTACGCCATCTTTTTATTTAATTTTAAATAAATTTCAAATAAAAACTTATTCTTCTTTTGGATAGCCTAAACTGTTTTCCAGTCTCTTTACTTAAATTTGATACACATCTTTGGAAATGACAGTGAAGCCGTTTTTTTTTCTTAAACTAAATTTTTAACTTAAAAAACTTTGGAAAAAGAAGCATGTTAGCTTAGCTGTGCGCATTTCAATCTAAGTTTTTAAAAAATAAAACAAATATTTTAAAAGTTATTTATTCATATATTTTATTAACTTTAAATAAATATTTACAAAAAAGAGCAAGACATTTGGGCATACAGTTTGTTCAAATAGAGCACTCAAGAGATATACATAACTACTATAAGAAACTAATTTAATACATTTTGTTTACATAGTATATTGTTATTTAGTATATAGTGTCTGCCCCAAGCAACATAATTTGAAATTTCCAGTTACCTATGGGCCGCAATTCAATAAGAGCAGGGAGCATTACAGGTCTTCGAGTGTTTCAATGTAGGTGTGTATCTGTCTTTGTATGTGTGTGTGTGGGTGTGCTTTTCTTGTTTCGTTTATATATCTTTTACATATTTACAAACTAAAAATTGCAAACTGCTTTACATCTACTTTATATATTGGCTAAACAAAATTATATAATAAACAAAAAATCAAATCATAAAATAAACAAAAAATTTAAATAAAAATTAATAGGTTCGTTTTTAAACTAAAGTGTTACTTCAGCGCCTCTCAATGCAAGGTTCGACAAGTGGAAACGGACGGAGACGTCGAGATGAAGACGGAAACGAATACAAGTTGACGACTTTGACTAAAAGTTAGGCGTTTTCTTTACAATTTTGCTTTGTTTTTTTTTTTTGTTTTACTTTCGAACAGTTGGCAACTCTAGAAAACTGGCAACCCTATCGCCTGCTGCTAAACTTCGATGCTAGCGAATATAATGACTTGAGTAGCTCCAAAGCGCGTCGATCTGAGGGACCAGCGGCCGCCACCTGCAAAGGCGTTACCGTCGTTGTGCTGCCGCCGAATTCTACATCATCCACATCCTCGACACGTATCTCGAACTTTGTGGTTTCTTCGTAGCTACCCGGCGCTGTCGTTGTGGTGGACAAGGGTAGCTCCGTGGTCGTTTGAAGACCCGGCGTAGTGCTGGTAAAGGCATCATCGCCAGTGCGTCGGAATGTGGTAACAGGCACGCGGTTTGTGGTTGTGGCCAGCTTCTGACGTGCCGCGGATTTGCTGGGCAGCTTGCTGTCAATGTCGATAAGCGCATTCAGCAAATGCTTGCGTGAGCGCTCCAATGCCTTGCCATTGTGATCATCGCAGGTTTGTATGAGCAGCAGCAGCAGGCTGAGTACCTGACGATCGTGCTCTGCCTTGGCCATTACGTTCTTCAGATGCAAAGCCTCCTGTTCGTTGAGGCCACCGAAGAGCTTATTGGCTATGCGCTGCAGTCCGCTGCTGGAGGGCAGCGCATCTCTGGGTAAATCGTAGCTGCGGAAAATGTCATCCCAATCGTAGTTGGAGGCAGTGCTCTGACTGCGTCCTTCATTGCGCTGTACAGCGTCGGACAGCGACTGCAGCTGTCCATTGTAGCGTGTGGGTGCAGGCGTTGTGGTTGCCTTGGGCAGATAGGTGAATGGAGAGGGTGTAGTAGAGCGTTGTTCTTTCATAAGGCCGTCATTAATGGTCAGCGGATCTAGAAAATCGGTTTGGGATTTCAATGCCCAAGGGTTCTCTGTGGGTTTGTGCGTGTTAATCAGTTTCTGTGGCTTGGAGTCCTTTAGCAAATCATTGCGTGACTTCACGAATGATTGTGTCTGCTGACGCTGCAAGAACTCGTCGTGCTCACCAGAGTCAGCATTAGGCGGTGACAGCTCAGCAGAAAATTCCAACTCATGCGAGCCACCGTAAGTAGTGGATTCATAGGACTCGGTGGTGGAGGTATAATCTGGTGCAGGTGTTGAGTCAAACTTGTGATTAATCTCTGCAGCAATGCTGTGTGGCATGGCTGTAGTCACCTCGGGCAGACGCTTGGTGGGCAGATAATACTTGGCTGTGCCTTCACTGAAGAGCGTGGAATCCGTGGTGGTCACTAGCTTAAAGTTGGCCGTAGGCGGTTCTGTGGGACGTGCGCGTGCTGCCAGCTCAGCGCGGAAACTGTTGGGATTATCCAAATAACTGGTCAAGGCATTCGAGAAGATTGAAGCAATCTTGCGCGAATCAGGTTTCTCAGCCAGTGCGCCTATGGTGGAACCGGTGTCTCCAATTTGTGGAAACTGTTGATAGTTGTCAGAGGCTGGTGTCGACTTGGTAGCATTTACCGGTGAAAGCAAGCCTGCGCTAATATCTTTATCAGAGGCACCACGTCCCTTGGGCTCTTTAAGACCAAAAAGATTGGTATACTTTTGTTTTGTATTGTCGCTTAGTAGGCTGTGCTTGATGTCGTCAGCGTGTTCGCTAATGCCCAGTGCGCTGGACGGTGTGGTCAACGAGGCGGTGGTATCGGAGGGCTTGGAGGCAGGCGCTGCTGCTACTGGAGGCTTTACGGAGAGCTTTGTGTGCACCACTGGCTTGTCTCCTTTAGTATTAGCTGCTGAGCTGCTCGGACCGCTAAGTGAGTTGGCTGTGTCATTGTGTTCCTGCGCAAAATACTTGGCAAGGGAGACCAAAGCATCGGGTCCCGAGGAGGGTGGAATTTCCAAGCCAGCACGTGCAGGCGCTTGCACATTGTCTTCCACATCTTCTAGCTGATCCTTTATTAAATTCATGGTCTTAAGCATATCCTGCACATTGCGGTAGACAGACTCTTCTTTTACGGGATTGGGTGCAAATAGTAGCGCATCACCACCCGCTGCAATTGCAGCTTTGGGCGCCTGAGCGCTCTTTGGCAAATAGGTGGGACCTCCGCTAGTAGGTGCAGGCGTCGTATGCAAGTAGTCACGACTCTCGCTCGGCTTGGCGGACAATTTTTTTGTGGGCAGCTCCACATTCAAAGGCACATTAGCATTTACCGTGATGCGCTTGTTGTATTCACCCGAGGAGGCCACATCGTAGTGATGACGCATACCCAGCACAATAGGTTTATAGGTGCCGCTTAGCTCAACTGAGGCACTTGCAGTGGGCTTGGGCGCCACCGAGGATTCCAAAAACAAACTGGATGCTGGACCGCTAAAGCGATTAGGAATGGGTGTGGTAATGGCCAAGCCAGCACCGCCCTGTCCGCCCTTGATATAGTTAAGCTTGCCCTCTGTGGTCTTTGATTTAGGAACAGTTGGCACAGTCGGTGTATAGAAAGGCGTGGATTTGGTGGGCTCCAGACGACGTGCTGTGGAGTAAGTGCCGGCATTGTAGTGTGGCGTAGTTTGTTGTACAGCTCTTGTCGAGGAGTGCGCCTCAAAATAGTCTGGTTTGCTGGCTTCAGCAGTCTTTATTTGTGCCAACTTTTCAGCTGGTCGCTGCTTCTCTTTGCTCTGCTCCTCGCTTGAGGGACGCTCAAGGGAATCACTCAATGGCTTGCCATTTTCCTTGTAACGCTGTTGTCCACGCTGACCATTACGTGCGCGTTCCATAGACTGATTGTTGCCACGCTCCTGCGAGCCACGACTGCGCGCAGGCTTCAGCTGCTGCTGCTCGCTGAGCTTCAGTGCGCTGCCATCATCATTGCTATTGTAGTTGTTTCGCCGCTTGGCTGATGGACCAGCACCGCCTACAAAAGAGGAGCTCTCGGCCGTGATTTGTGACTCGTGATCATTGCTATTGTTGTCTATGCTGGGTAAAACCTTGCGCTGTTTCTCGCCTGAGACATCATCAAAGTCCACGCTCTCCACCGAGTGCACCACTTCAGTGGAGTCAATGCGTCTGTCAGATTTGTTGCCGCTGCGCGTGCGCGCTTGTCCCGCTACTGGCGTTACCTTGGGCTTGATGTTAAGACCACCACCAACAATATTGAAACCCTGCACGGGTACTGAGGGTCGCACACGTTGCACACGCTGTTTGTTCAAAATCTCTGCACTTTCCGCATAGAAGCCTGAAGAGCCCAGGCAGTTAACCTTGAACCACCAGTCGCAGGTAAGTTCGCTCTGTTGAAATATGGTGCCGTTTGGACAGAGGAACGAGATCTTGCGGCCTTCCTCGCAAATGTGAAAGACCTATGATAAAAAAAAAAGAGACTGTTAATTAATGGGAAAAATCCTGGACTTTATAGCTCTTGTATTAACCTGACAGTCCGTTTCCATATCAGCAAAATAGCCGTTGCCATAGGAGCGACAACTAAAGGTAGTTTTGGGTATGCGTGGATAGATGGGAAAATCAATGCCTGGTCGACCTACAACACCTTGGTAGACCTCATAGTCGACATCCTCATCGGATGCACGCTTCTTTACATGGTGCTTGTGTTCATTGCAGTTTGTATGCGCCTCATAGCGTTCCTCCTCGAATTGTGTGGCGCCAGTTTGTTTGGCCAATATGCGCGCCGGTGTACGATACTAGAGATACAAGATGACTATTAGATTAAGTTTTTGATTTTTAAGGATTCTGGCTTACCTTAGATTCTGCGCTTGTGTAGCCAAGGAATGCTAGTGCAAGTAGTGCTGTATGGAGAAAGAAAAAAATTAGTTTTCTGTTTTTTAGAGTTTATTGTAATTCTCAACTAGTTAAATCTATTCTTAAAATTTGTATCCGTAAGTTGGTGGAAACTAAATTTTTTTTGCGCATGAAATTGCTGATAAGCTGGAGGAACCAGACTGTCAACCTTTTATACGTCCTCAGGCATTTTGTGGCATTTGCAGACACAGCAGCAAACAGCTACTAAGAGGAGAGATTCAGACGAAATTCAGACTAGACCAGCACGGCTGGCCTACGGCAAGCCGGCTAACTCTTTCCAGTGCAAGTATTCCCTAAGTGCACTGAAAGGGTCACAGGGTAAGTTAGTAATGATTCTTTTTGTTGACCTGCTTCCGCTGGCTTTTGGGGCAAAACCAAAAAAGCAGGCAGCCTGCCAAAACAAAAAAAAATGCTTAGACCAAATGGGAGTTGACGCATGCGTAAACTGCTTAGGTTTACCCTCTTGTTTTGGCTAGATGGACTTGTTCGCACATTGGCTTGACGGGGACTTGTGAGTTGATTTCCAAGGCCGGAAGTTTTTTGTATGAAAAAATATAGCCAAAGTCGAGCTGATACTGCAGAGGGACTATAAATGTACAAGTTAAGTCGTCGATTCCAGCCAGTTGAAGCACTAGTTTGGTGACACCCCCCTGGCCAAAAACTCACCAAAGTTTGATTTTAATGCCACAAGCAGTAAAAAAGTTAACATGAAGTAATGTCTCTTAGACAAAAAGAAAAGAAAAAAAGGGTTATCTGAGAGGTAGCTGTTAGGTTAACTTAAATAGGTCGCTTGACTCAGGCCGAGATTGCCAAGATTATGCCTAATAAAGAAAGTTAGTAAATGAAAAAATTAGACGGGAGTGGGAGGGGTGGAGGATATGTGATGTGATTTGGTTTGATAGCCGGCTCAATCGCTCTATTTGCTCAACCATTCTGAGGGTTCCATACAGTGGTGGATCCACGGGGGGTTTTCGGGTCCGGACGCCTCCCCCCCCCCACAAAGATCAAAAAATGGATTGACACACCCAATTCCAAATCTTGGATCCGCACCTGGTTACATAATGCACATTCCGTGATGGGTTGATTTACCAGTTAGTCAAGCTGATAGAAGAAAGGATCACCCACATTAAGAACTGTATAAGGCTGACTTCTTCAATCGTTGTTTGAACCACCAAAAAAACCGGTTCCAAATTTGGTTAACCTGTTGGTCCCAAAATAATAAACTGGCGAATAAGTAACTTCTTGTTAGACTCTACACAAACAGATTTTCCGAATAGAGAAAATATGAACAGCGTATCAAACTGTCGGCAACTGCCTCGATTGTACCACATAGTTAAACTGCTGTTTGACCTCTATTCCGGCTTCTTTGTTCTTGTGCTTTATTTTGAACTAATGTCTTAATTTAATAGCCAACAAAAAAAAGATTATTTAAAATATCATAAGTTCCTGAACATTACGCCTACAACTATAATGTTTTACATACGTATTCCTTCATTGTCCAAGCCCCGAACTTAGCATAATTACCAGTGTCTGCTTTATTGCCGTAATAATCTCGACAATTACGCTTTAACTGAGCTATCCATAGCTCAGCCCCTAGTTATGACCTATTAAATAGCAACCTGACCTTGACTTTCTAGTCATTCGTAGTCTTGAAGCAAAACGTTGGCGAATTTTGCAAATGAGCAAACAGTTTTGTTTGGGATTGTGGCTTCCTCAACGAATTAACCGATAACAGTTGAGACTAGTTACTAACCCCAGGCAAAAGCCACAAATTTAAAACCGTAAAATCAATTAAATGTAAGAAAAAGAAGATAAACATAAAAAAAAAATTAAACATTGATGAACTACAACTTAACTAGCAGACAAATATTTAAGATAGACAATGCCAGTGGAAATCAAGACGACAACTTAAGGAGGTTATTCAATAACCATATAACCGCAAGATATACGAGCTGTTCAAGGTTCCATGGGTCAATAATTGATGTGATTAAATGAATCATTCAAATGAGCGGCAAAGAATGGGCCAACAGAAGAAGCGTTAAAAACTTTTAATAGCGGGCGTTACTGCCATATAAAACCCAACAATTGCCCATAATTTATGTCCGATGATTGGCAAACATTGCAATAGAGCGATACGCCATTAGCTCTGGCTATATTACTAATGCGCAGTGGCGTAACTAGGGGGAGATCCTTGGGCAAGGGATACCCCTAATTTTCAGATTCCTTGAATGCAGGGACTTGTATATATACGGGCGAAAATAAGTGAAGCGGGCCACTTTTTTGGTCGACCTCTTTGATTTTGATGATTTTTTTTTGATTTTTGTAAAAATTTAAATTTTAATTTTTGTTTATAATTTTTTTTTTTTAATTTCTAAGCTATTTTTTTTCAATTTTGAGTTCAAACTTGATATGAATGTTAGTTTTGAAATTTTATGATAAATTTGAAAAGTATCAATGAATATGACCCCATATCGAAAAATTTTATAATAAGGGTATTTTGAGATATTGCGAAAAAAATAATTTTTTTATTGTTTTATCTATTGCAATTAAATTATTTATTTTCCGATAGTGTAAAACTTTTTCGTCAGATTCACGGGCATATAAAATATTATTTTTTTTTTTAAATTATTTATTCATCAATATTAGAATTTGATCAATTATCAAAGAAATTATTGATCGTTTATCAGAATCGCAATGAAATAATAGTTTTTCCAAAAATCTAAATTTCTCGAAAAAAAATTTTCCGACCTCATATTCGGTTTTAGCCTATCATTTTACTACGATAAAGATTTTAAGGATATATATAGTTTGTATAATTTTTTTGGAAAAAGTGTGTGCAGGTTTTCCGATTTCTGGGCAACACCCCCACTTTTTAACTCTTTGGAGTTAATAAAGGGTCATCAATTTTTCAATATGTCCATTGTTTCACGGGCTGTGTGGCAAGTAGGTCGTCCAGATCTCGGGCTTCAATTTCAGGTAGCAAATAATTCGATATCATGGTGCGATAACGGTCGCCATTGACGGTTACGGCCTGACCAGCATCATTTTTGAAGAAATATGAACCGATGATTCCACCGGCCCATAAACTACGCGTTGGACGAGGTCTATTCGGTCGAGTGTCATCCAATAATGAATATTGGGTCTCAAATTTGTTGATGGTATGGCGAATAGTGGTCTCGGTAGGTCAATTATGGCGACCATAAAAATGGCCTAAGCGCGCGAAAAACATTCTTTACAAAACGTGAATTTTCGTAATATAATTGTACGATTTGTAAACGTTGTTCGGGTGTAAGTTTTTCCATGACGAAATGGCAATGGAAACGGAATAAAAAACACATGGCAACTTCACAGTACTCCCGCATGGTTTATCAAAAAACCTTATTGAAAAAAAACCTCAAGATTGATGACCCTTTACAATTTCGTTAGTAATCGATATGTGAATAAAATTCAAGCACCCCAAAATTTTGTCCAAGTTACGCCCATGCTCATGCGTCATCTTGTACCGTATACCGACTAAACTCTGCAGCATTTGCATTTCGTGTTATTTGGCGTGCTCAGCACTCAGTAGGGGTGTACACGGCTAGCCATCTTAATTGAGACACTACACAGCTGTCACTCTCAACTTGAAAGTCGCCGTCGCTGCCTATGTCTCTGTAATTATCAAGCCTCCAAAGAAGATTTGTTATTTGCATTGTATTTGCATTTATAGTATGTTGTAGTATTTGAAATATTTTTCGCTCATTTTGCTGTCGGCCCACTCACGGGATTTGGGTCTGGGTCGTCGTGGCCCATCATGTCAACGCTAATGAGTCTTTAAATATTGGTTCAGTACCAAGACAACTCTGCCATGACGCATTTCCCAGGCATTCAGCTTTGCTGCAACAGTTCAAAATGCTTTAAGCCCTTTTTCATTAATTAAAATCAAATTTGAACAAAAGTGACATTTAATCTGGTTAAATCGCCCACGCAAAAACGCCAAAAAATCGTGTACAGCGATAGGGGGCCCCCTGCCGGCTCAGACAAGGCACAGACAAACCGAGATCTTATAAAGCGTTTTTATCTGAAATTTTTTTGTCACACGCCTCCAAAGCTACGCACGCAACAAACAAAGGCACATTAACGCAATCTTCGGCGCGTTTGGAGTGCGTTTTTTTTTTTACCGATTTCTTTCGGGGTTCACTTTGCAGAGGGGACTCTCGACTCTTTGGCAGTCAAAATGTTGCAAGTTGGAATTTTTTTTGTTTATGTTTTTTTTTAATTTTTTTTTTGCCAAGTTCAGTTTATGTTATATTCAAATAATATTGTATAGTGGGAAAATGGTGAATTGACAAGGTCAAGGATGCAACAACATGGGCAGAGAGCAAGCAAAAGTTGTTTTTATTTAAAAAAAACAAATTGCTATTTATTGATGAATTTATGTGGGAATTAACTGTAGGCTTTTACATGTTATAAAAATAATCGTATCCACAATCTTTATTAATTTTTAAAAATATGTTAAATTTATATATGTAAAATTTATTTGTTTATTAGAAATAGTTTACAGTAAAGAGTAGTGTACGGCATGAAAGAGAAGGGTAAGCCTTATCTATACATTTAATGCATTAATTTTTTACAAATTTTTTAAAGTGTTCTGAGACTTTTTCCAGTTGTTATAATTCTATTATAATCCTCTTCATTTGGTCTTATCTCCGCCAATCTACAAAGTATCGATTTAATATTTATTTATGTATTTTTTAATTAATTCATCATTTCAAGTATACAGCAATGCTCAGTTTATTGACTTTATTAATTTTTTGAAAAATTTCTTTCTATAACTGAATATTTAGGTAGACTTTTATTTTACAAGATATATTTTTCGTAAATAAACAGATTTTAATACTTTTTTCAAATTCATGTTTAAAGATTCGAACTGCTTCAATTCTAGGTATTATTAAATTAAGCTCTATATAACTTTACCTTTCTAACAAAAAACAAGACATAATTTTATTAAATTTATAAATAAAAAAATTATTTATAAATAATTCAAACTTTTACATCAAATTTAAAGATTTTGTCTGAGTTACATGTGTTACAAAACGGAAGGGATTGTTGATTACATGCTTCTCTATTGTGACATATCTATAGGTACATATATATTTTTTTTGATTAAAGATTTTTTTTAATAAGATTTATTTTAAGAAGACATCAATAAATCGCCTATATCTGCTCTTAGTACATCAACATATCATCCAATTTAAATATTTATTGAGTTTAATTTTTCAGGATGTGGCTTACATTTAAGATCTACTTTTTCAATTTAAATTCAATTCCATTCAGAAAAGGACATCCCTCTTTGGCGGATATGAAATCTCGCTGCAAGATGTCATCAGACTTGAACTATTCCAAATTAATCAATTTTTTCCTCGAATTTGGCCAGCTGAGGAGCTCTGTGACTTGTAGGGAACACAATAGATTTTTTGCTTTACCCATATTCTTCTATATATATATATAGCCTGTTTCTCCTAGAATTCCAAGATATAATATTAACTCTCGACACAGACCTACCTTTTTTCTTTACCCACCCGTGGGTATATACACCTTATGGAATAGAAACTTTTGGTATTATAGATTAAATTAAAACTCCGATTTGCTAGAAAATCACCTCAAACAACCGAAATCGTAAGGGCGGCACAGGGTACGATGTTGTTAGTTCCTTTATCTCCTTGAGGAGCATAGGGCCTCAGTAACGTACAGGGGACGTAAGTCAGTTATGATTCTTTTTGTAGACCTGCTTCCGATTGCTTTTGGGGTAAAACCAAAAGAGCAGGTAGCCTGCCAATCCCGCACTGTATTATGTCAGTAGGATCATGAAAAAAGTTCTTAGGCCAAATGGAATTTTTTAAAACCCCACGAGGTGACGCATGAGTAAACTGCTTAGGCTTACGCTCTTGTTTTGGCTAGATGGTCTTGTCAGCAATTTGGCTTGGCGGAGACCTAGAAGTTGATTTCAGAGCCCGGAAGTTTTTTGTGTGATTCAATAATTCAATTAATAATCAATTAATATTTAATAGGTAATAATAATTTTTATACACCGAATAAAACAAAAATAAGATGTCGCGAAATAAATTTGTTGCCAAAGTCGCGTCTAGGAGTTAATATAAAAAATGCTTTGTCGTAAAAGAGTTCAACTGTCTTGATTGTAAACAAATTTTTCGCAAAATATTTGTATATATGCATGAAACTTAAAGATTTTCGTATTTTCGGCAAAATGTAATAGCTTACTATCATTACTTTACGATTAGCCCCGTCGATGTTGTGCATCTTGTAAAAAATATATATTAATAAGGTAAAGCTTAAATTTCCAAATAATTTTTTTGAAAAATCGAAATTTGATTAATCCAATTATAGCTCAAATTGCCCAAAGGCGTGTGCCGTCACATAACCATATAATTACATTCAAAAATAAATGCGGTTCATTAGCATAGAAGATACAATATTGACAGAATAATAATATTTTGAGCATTCGTGACCACTTATCGAAGCGCACTCTAGAACATCTGAGTCCACTCAATATAATATCATTCATTTCAGGGTCTTTTTGACTTATAAGCAGCTTCTTGAAAAAAGATACGAAGCGCTCATTAACACGCTTTGTAACAAAAATCTCAAATAACCTAAGTGTATAAGTAATTAACTTCAAACTAAGATACTTCATTTGAATACAGCATTAATGGTTAAGATATTTTTATTTTTATTTCCGGAGCGATTTGGTGTTAAGCATTTATTTTGAAATCTTTAAATTTTATACACCGTAATTTTAGGGTGAAACTTATGCCATGTATGTAGCAGTCAGAGGTAGGGGTGATGGTCTATAAGTTTCTTTTGTAATTTAAACCTCAACTTGACTTGGGATTGAGCCACGTTTGTCTGACCTACTTTCTGTATAAGGCGTGATTTTCATTAGATTTTACAAATACTCATAGATCAATATATCTTCAAAGGCAGGTGACTGTTTTTATATCTGACTGGTGGAGCCCTAAGAGCATTTCGGGAGTTACATGCACACTATAAAAGCCTTCTGCTAGAATTTGCACAGTTATAGATCTTGTTTCAATAATTTCAAGGTCTATTGGGATCTTTCAAAGATATACACAATAATCTATCAATTTTACCACAACAATTTTTCCCTTTCTTTCAATAATATACAGGCTAGAATATGAATATGTGAATATGTTTGTCTTCTACAACTGTGCACCATTTTCTTTAAATATTCGCAGAAAATTGGTAGGGTACCTAAACTCGGCTATCGCTGCGATTACTTGGCACCAAAAATTGGAATTGCAACAAAATTTTATTGAAATTGTTTTCTGTATAAGCATTTTTATTTCACTTCTCAGATAACATTGGAGCTAGAGACATCAAATTATAACATAAAATTCCCATCATTAACCATCAAATCAGGTATGTAGACTCATGTGAGCCTAATCTACAACCAAATGTGCAGATTTTTACAAAACATATTGTCTATACCCCTAAACACTTGCTTTCAAACATATTCTCAATCTTCAACGTATTAATACTAAAGGCCTCGAAACTAAATATTTTTGTTTTGTATTTGTAATTGAGCCATGTTTGTTCGTCTGGCCTAGATGTTAAAAATCATAAGAGCTAGGGACACCAAATTTTACCATAAAATTGCAAAAATAAAACACAAATTTTGGTATTTAGACTTATGTGAGCCTAAACTACAATCAAGTGCTCATATTTTTACTAAACATTCTCTCATCTCCTAAAAACCCTTTCTCTCTTCAACTTCTACGTATTAATTTTTAAGGCGTTCAAATTAAAAAAGGGTATTCCACTGTCGACGCCCCAACAATTTACCTTTTTATATTAAAATTTAAATTGAATTTTTTTATTTACTAATACATAATACACTTACCACAGCACAATAAACTTAAATGTGTTCGCTGCATTTTATTCATGGGCAACCCTAAAAATAGACAAAAAAAATGAAGAAAGTTATAAATAAACGAAATCCACCATAAATATTGTTGTTTTTTTGCCAAATAATTGTTTACTATTATTTGGTACAAAGCAATAAACATATTAGGCAATGTTTACAACTGGCCAAGATATGTGTACATAAGAAAATCGTAAAAATAAATATAGTCGCAATAGTAGACAAATCATTTTAAGAAACAATACAACGACAATGCTGAAAATAGTCAGTGACAATAATTACATAATTTTTACGCCCACAACTTGGCAAAAGTTACTCCGAAATTTTCAAGACGTCAATACATAGGCCATATAAGGCATTGTGGCAGTTGACAGTTGCACGAACTCTTTGCAGATGGCGGCAAGCCTCAAGCGAGGTATTTCAATTTTATGTGCCACACAGGGCGTATGCGCAATAAATTTTACGATCTTTTGGCTGCAAGGCTAGCCACAGGCTTGTCGCACAGAAATAGAGAGAGAGAGAGAGAGTGCGCCAGAGAGCCAGCTGTTGTGCTAAAGTTAGTCAGTCACTACGTCACTAAGTTAGTCAGTTAGTCATTTGAACATTCACTTTGCTTCCGTCAGCTCCGTAATGCCAGCTGTTTTTTTTCTTTGCGCCTTGTGGCATTTACTTTGCTGCGTATTTTGCATAATTTCATATAATTGTTTAAATTTGCACAACTGCAAACAATAAACAATATCAAACCCCAACAATAACAACAACATCAACTAGTAACCAACTTACCCAGTGACACTCTTTGCTCTCAATTAACTATATCATTTTCAATGGTTGGAGTAATTTTATTTTTCATTTTTTTTCTTTAAGCAAATTATTTACTTTTTACGAAATTTTTGTATACACTGTACCCGAAGGGTATATTTTGTTCCAAGCGTTTATAAGTTATTGCAATGGCAATATAAAAGAAAAAAATTGCGAAACAAATGGCAAGCAAGATCTGGTGTAACGATGAAAATCAGCAGCCAATGCATGCCGGAAAAGGTTCTGCTTAGTGATTAGTAAATAATCTGACGAAATTATTGGTCAATGCTTTTTTTACGATGACACTGATAATTAATATTTTCTAATTTTTTCGCGCAAAATATTTAAGCGGATGAGATGAAAACATTTTAAATTTTCGAGCAACCATACAAGACTTCATACAACGAACCCACGCACGATCCAATCGATTGTACAAACTGCTCGCATGGTGTATGGCTTGGGTAACAATGATCCCTATAATAATTGCAAGAAATTCAGAGAACTTTGGAAACCAGGCTCTACGCGAGCATCTGCCTATGCGAACCATTTAAATGAATGGATTAATAGCAAAATGATTTCTGTTCGAAAATGAATCTTGCGTTTTAGATTGAGGAATTGGATTATGCTGGATTTCTTTGGGACTAGTCGTTTTTGCGCATAATTCAGCGACGATTTCGTCCTTCAAAGACTAAAACGGCCAACAAGTTTTCAAGCTTTGATCTTCTTTTTTTTTTTTGTGTGTGGTAGAGGGGTTTATCAATATTGTTTTGAGAAGACACTATTTTGCGCCACCTTTGGCCAAATTATAAAAAATATTTGATTTAAATAATACAGTCGGCCTAATTAATAGTATAAACATGCTTATTTATTGTTATGTTATGTATTAGTTATTGGAATGGTATGTTCTGCTCCCGACAAATATTATATATTTTTATTTTATTTTATTTTAATTCCGGTTATTCGTCGAGTTTTTTTTTTTTTTTTTTCCCCTATGGGTTCCTCACAAAGAGGTGGGGCACTGCGACCAGGAGATCTTTTGTACCATACCCATAAATTACAGCAAAAGACTTTCCGCTTTCCGCATGAATAGCAGTAGGTCTTTTGTTGGTATTGATCTAAGATGGAAGGGACTAATCCGTTCCTTTCCCAAGTGACAGGCTCTGTCCCATACCAGCGCTGGGCAGTCACAGAGAATATGTCTGGTGGTTTCATCGTCCTCGAGACAGAGTCTGCACTCTGAAGAGTCCGATTGGCCAATTTTCTGTAGATGGTATCTAACAGTGTGGTGGCCAGATAGATAAGCTACCAGGAGTTTTAAGTCCGCTCTGCCAAGACCTTTTGTCTTGATCATATCCGGGGGTTTGATAAGCGCTTTTGCTTGACGCAGCCCCGGTAAGGAGAACCAGTATCTCCTATGTTCTCCTGCAGCCCATTTGTTTACCATAGTTTTGATTGTGGACCAACCAATACCACAGAAGGGCGCAGGAGCAGTGGTCAGGGTGGAGGCACCCTGTCGTGCTAGATCGTCAGCGATCGTGTTACCATCCACACCTGAGTGTCCAGGTACCCAACATAGCACGACTTTGTTCCGGGAGGACAGGATTTGGAGGTAATTATGGCATTCTTTAACCATCCTGGAGGAGATGCTCCATGATGATAGTGCCCTAATAGCAGCTTGGCTATCTGAGTAGATTCGTCGAGTTACCCATATCTAATATTTATATAGACTTTTCTTTGACAAAACATATCTTCTACGCAATTTTTTTTTTTCATAGAAATATAAAACATTAAAATTAAAAAAAAAATTTTTTTAAATGTTTCAGGAAACATGTTATTTTTTTTTTAATTTTAAAATATGTAAGTGATCTGCCGTTTTCTCAAAGATACAAATGATTATATTTATTTTTTTTGAAATGTTTTAAAGATATTTTTTTTTTTAAATTTTAAAATATGACGTTTTCTCAGTAATAAGAATGATTATATTTATTTTTTATTTATTGATACGAGTTTTACAAAAAAAACCTCTGTTATCGTTAAAGTAATGTAATTTTTTAATCCTTTTGAATGAATCAATTATTTTGAGAATACAATAAATTTTAATATCGCTCCAATAAAATATTAGCTAATTTATTTATTTATTAATTTAAGTATATTATAAAATATACTTATGGGACTAGACTAATAGCAACAATGGCCTACGACTCAATTAGCTAATTATAATTATAAAAATCTTTTTAATAAAAAAATTATATAAATAATTTCAGTTTCCAGTTTCATAAAAATAAAAATTAATGTAATAATCTATAGTCTTCTCGTCGTCTACAATTTTTTTTTGTTTGTAATATAAAATTTTATTAAAATTTTTCTTGAAATAATTCATTCCAGCTTTCAATAAAACGACTAATGACTACCTTCTGTTTGTTTCATACAATATTTAAATTTATAATTAAAAAAACTACATATTAAAAATAAAAAGCAAAAAATAAGTAATTTAAAATAAAACGAATGAGATCCAAAAAGGTAATTATGAAAAAAATGCTAAACAAAAAGTAAAAAAGATGGCGTCTGTTTAAGTCAGGTTCGGACGATTTTGATCACATAGCAATCAAATCCTTATACTGATATATATATAATATAATCCGATATGGAAAATATAAAATAAAATTCTAGCCCATAACATCATAAGGAATCTAATCTGAAAGTTTGGTTGCCAATTCTGACACGTCATAAGAGTTCGGTTTTAAAATTAAGAGTTCTCAGTTCTTCATTTCATTTTTTTGATCTGCGCACTTTTACCTTAACATAATGTTTTATTTTATGCCAACATATTTCAAGTTATGTGGTTATAAAAATGTGCATTAGTTGGGAATGTGACCAAAAGTGAGATACCAACAAAAAAAATGATTTTATTATTAAAAAAGTGAAAGATTATTTGTTAAAAAAAAAAACAAAAGAGTGTAGACTTGTTCAAGCGATAGGGTGAACAGGAATAGAAGCTAGTATTTTGTGAAAAAGTCAAGGTTTCGTTGTTGATTAAGCTCACATAAATCTAGTGGTCTATTATAATAGGTTTTTCCCTTAATTTATTTATTCAAAGGAGTACAACAACGCTCAGTTGATCTTAGATTATAAAATGGAATTTTTGGAAAAATAAAACAGTGAAAAAATAGGTATTAACTAATCTGCGGTTCTAGCACGAACTTTATGCACCTACTCACATCATCAATTGGCCAGAGACAAGGATTTACAATAACAAAGATGGTAAAAGGAAGTGCAAATAAAAATTAAACATCTCGGGAAAAAAACAATAGAGCACCGTTGACCAATTGGGTGACTAACTAATCAGAATTGGTCAAAGATGATCGAAAAGGCAAGTCAAGAGGATAAAGAAAGTTCGTAAGAGATGAAATTATTATGACTATTATAATTAGAGCATAAGACACGGAAAGAATCATGCAGCGCAAAATTGGATCAACAAAGGTATGGAACGAAAATTACGATTTACTCTATAAAAGTTACTTTATTAAGAAGTTCGATGGAATCTACAAGAACAAGAATAGCACGCCTTGTTTAAAGAAAAATCTTTTGGAAATTTTAATTTCAAAATTAAAAACTAAATTTGATTTTTTATAGTTTGCACAAATAAAAAAAAATAGTATTTAAAAAATAATATTGTAAGCAGCATGTATTGCGAAAATTTTATAGTGTTGGACCAAACCGCGAAATGCTCCTACTATGGGTATAGGGTATTAAGATATGAATTCTTGAACAAAATTTAAAACGAAAAAAATCGTTTCCAGCCCACTATGCTTCACAGCACGTCAATATGGCATGGGAACTTAAGATTCAACAAGGTGCCGTGAGAGTTGTCCAGGGTATAGAGTATATTAAATTCGGGAAACCATATCGTTTTTTCAACTAATTTTAGCTGTTACTTTCAATAACAATGCAAATTGAACGAAATCTTTAAATAAGTTTTATGTGCACATAAATTGAAATGAACATTAGCTAAATTGCATATACTAGAGAGAAGAACAAAAGTTGCAGCCACTTGAGTTAGAGTTATTGGATGGGTGGGATACGGAGGCGTCTCTATTTGTAGCTGCTTGTGTTCTTCTGCCGCAACTCAAGCCGCCTTTGTGTCTTCTATATGCATTGTCTTTGGGTTCTTCTTGTTGAAATTGCTTTTTGTATTTAAATTAGTTGATTGCCTTGGCGGATTTTTTTTTTTTGTCTTTTGCATAAAATAAAAAAATAAAATTCTCACACCTAAATTTTATTTCATCAAAATCCACACAATAAGAAACAAAAAAAAAATATTAAAACTTTTAAAGCTGCAGCGCATCTTGACATTAAACTTTTTATTAAATTCTTAATTAAAAAATATGTGTTGAACGTTTACTTAGATTCAAATTGGCAAAAGTTCAAAAGTTGGCTAAATTTTTGCACTTCCAGCGTATCTGTCTGACGGACTGCAGCTTTGACTTTTGTATTTTTTTTTATTTTCTAGTATTTAATTTGATTTTTGGCTCTTCGGACTTATCACGTTTTTCAATTTGCAATTACATGGAATAGTTTGTCATTGCCAAGGTTTCCGACTAATGCCATGACGAAGATACAAAGATACGGCTAAATTAGACATCAATATTATTTGCATGCAATTTGTAATCATTCGCAGCTGTAGATAGATTTGTATTAAAGTGTATCTGATGTTTTTTTGACATGTGTACGTGAGTTATTTTTTGGTATTTCCAATTAGAATTGCAAATTGTGGGATATTCGAAATTATATGCAAAAATTTAATAATTATGTAGGTAATAATTAATCATATTATATGTATATCGAAATTCGAAGGGGTCGAGATGCAAATTATTTTTGTGCTCTATCGAGTATACATGAGAAGCAGTTTGAGCGAAATATCGCTGATACTTCTAAAAATTCTGCGGGTTCCCACATCTGCTTGGACTTTTTCTATGCGTTATCATACAAGAATCAATAGCTAGAACCAGAACATAAAAAAAAATTAATAATATACAGAGTTAAGCAGAAATCCTCGATAGCAGCCAACTCTTAGCCAGACGAATCTAAGGTATGTAGTTACTTTATAATACTTTGACAATAGGTAAATCAGGTGGAGCTTTTACGAACATTGGGAACTTCAAAAATAATACAACTTTAATATTTGTAAAAATAAATTTCGAAAAGCTAGTCTAAAATGTTAAAAGTCTATTTATTTTTTTTAGACTACTAAGAACCAGATCCAGCAAAGTCTCTTTTAGACAAATATTACATCACTTGAAGACTCTACAGACATTGCCTTACTGCATTTGCAGAGCCATGAAGTAAGCTGCATCGAAATATTTAGCCGTGATCCAAAAACGAACAAATTTTGTTAAAAAAAAAATCGATATCTTGGATGTTTTGCTTAGTCTTTGGTAGCACAGCTCTGAACGTATCGATTACTTATTTTCGTTTACATTTTGGTTTGATTAAAATATTGCTATTACTTTTTTTTACAAATTTTTGTATATTTTTTTTTTTTTTTGAAGCGAATCCGAACAGAATATTCGGAGCACGGCCGTTTATTATTATTAGAATCGAAAGTTCTTTTTTTCAGGCATTAAAAAAAAACAGCGACTATCGGATCCAGATACTTCAATAATGTTTTTGAGGTCGCATGTCTGGGCTCTAACATAACCTCAAATACTCCATAAAACAAGCTATTTTGATGGTTTTTTGACATCGAAATTGGATGCAGCGACACCAAAAAAAATATAATAAACATTATCGGACAGCAGTATTCGAAAAAGATTTTTCACGATATATTTTGAGGTTATGATATAACACAAAAAGCGATTTTCAAGTTCAGTTTGAGCACGTCAGGGTTTTGATATAACATCAAAAAATCCTTTTAAACGATACATTTTGGAGGGTAGCTCAAATACCTGGCGTATTGATTTTTATACGCTGTACCGTATGGTACAGATGGTACGAGCTATAGCAACCAAACTTTCAGATTAGGTCCCTTATTATTCCATAGGAGACAAGCTTATTTTATTTTTTTGATATCGGGGTTACATTTTATAGCTCCCACAGGGGTGTTTCAGACGACCTCGAAAAAAAGTTGTCGATGGATAATTCGTTTGTTTACGAAGATAGTTTTTTAGAGTTCCTCAGCACTGCACCAAATTTTATCAAAATAGGTTGAATATCATATAGATCCCTTAGGAACGATCTATCAAAAAAAGTTTTTAGGGCATAGCTCGGTTGTTTATAAGGATATCGAGATCAAATATGGCATTCGAAAGTCTTTCAGAGTTTCCCATTACTATCGGTCAAAAAAACAAGTTTGGAGCCAATTTCGACTTTTTTTTGTTTGTTTATAAAAATATCGTAAGCAAATGTGGCAAAGAAATATTTTTTGGAGTTCGTAAGCAATATATCGGATATATATCTAAAAAAATTATAAAAAATATCGTCGGACAGCAGGATACGAAAAAGATATTTCATGATACATTTTTTTTTATATTACAAGTTCAGTGTCCTTCGATGAATCCGAGTCCCCAGCACGTCATGACATAACTTAAAAAAATCCTTTAAAACAAATACCTAGTGTACTGATTTTTTGTTTTTTTTTTCAATACGTCAAAAAGGTCTACAAAAAAATAAAATTTGTGTTTTCTCAGATTAGCATAGAACTTAGAACTTAGGCCTGTTAGCTGATTTGTACTTAGTGTCTCGAAATACCTAAATAAACATTTGCCGCATTTCCAGATCACGAAAGTTTTTTTTGTGGGGCAGTATTATTCAACGGAAGTGGGTTTTTAAAGGAAACATTTAAAATATATTTCTTTTGTTTTAAGCATCTTGACGACCATACAGAGCAGTCCGTGAACGCGTTTTATGTTCTAAAGACATTTTCAAATTCTTTGTTGAATTCAAGCTGAGAAGAAAATACCGATTGAGCCATGAGCACTTAGATCTCGTAGAGCACATTACCTAGAGACAACAAAAGATCGTACTTACAACAAGTTGTTCGGATCATGCTTTTTATCAGGAGGGGATCCACTTTTTGTTTGGAATTTATATCTCGCTTCTTTTCAGATATGGTTTTCTCTCTTGCTTTTCTCTTTCACCAAACAATAAAATTTTTGTAAAAAACCATGTGAAGTTTCAAAAATTTTCCGTGAGAGGGCGCAAGTAAAAAAATAAATGAAGGACGGAGTAATACATATTTGTTTATTTTAAAAATGTAAAGAGAGTGTTGTAGTGCTTTTACAATGAATGTAAGGCCAGTAACCTTATGTTGTGGAATTAAGATTATTGGATGCATTTTCGATTCAGTTTATCACCTAAAGCTGAAGACTACAAATTAACAGGCAAACTAGTCGTTACAATGAACGTGTTCTACGTCAACTTAACAGACTGGCGAGGGTCTGGCAACATCAAACATATAAGTATGTTAAAAAATCCTAAGGGTATCTTTTCCCTCCCGCCCTCAGAAAAAGTGTCCGGCTAGAGCTTCAATATGCTGGGACCTTACTACAACTGCTACTTATTCTCTTCTAGGAACAAACAACAAACAAACTACTTATCCGTCTATTCTTATTTTTTCAGATAAATTGAACTCACTTAAATGTTTATACATTTTTGGATACCTTTGGTCACTTGTCATCGCAGATTCAAAATATGTCTTAGCATCCACAATCTTTTCAGCATAATTTTCATACTTTTACCTCGTCAATTAATAGCTCATTAACAAGCCGCTCTCAAACTCAGCTCAAACAATATCCAAGCAATTGGCAATTTATTACTCATTTCATGCAGCTCAGACTCATCCAACATAATCTCTTGGCCAAAACAATGCAAATTACAGGTAAATCTTCAGCAACAAAAAACTTGGCAGTCACTCAATGATATTAATCAACTTGCTTTTGCCGTAAAATTGTTTACACAAAAACAAAGTTATGGAAAGCAAAGATGATGCATAATGCCATATACTTAGTTAGGTGCCAGATAAAAACGAAGAAGAAGCTACCCGTTTCAAAAACAAAACAAAAACAACTTGCAACAAAATGGTGAAAAAATCAAGATACAACAATGACAAATAAGGAAGTTTCGCTGCTGCTTGCCGAATCATTATCAGCCAGGTAAAATGGCCAAGAAAACAAAAAACCAACTAAAAATTGTCAACAAAGTGAGAGCCAGACAGTCAGTGGCCAGGGTTCGTGACAACAGGTGTTATACCAACAACAGCAACAACAACAATTATAACCAAGCTGTAGGCTGAGGTTTCTTACACCAGACAACCTACAAACTGAAAAACCCCGTCGAGGGTCTTAGCAATCAAAAATTTTGTTCCGCCTTCAACACACACATACACCTGTCTGCAGCTTAGCCATGTACTAAAAAACTTGGTCAGGACGCGACATGCGGGTTTTCAGTCTTCGATGCATCAAGCGCCCCCTAGACAGCCAGTCTACAAGACGGGGGTCTTGACGGTCGTTTGGTGTAACTGTCGTTTTACTTGGGTTCATTCGTTGCAACAAAATGTCTGGTAAATCGTTTTAACCTTTTTGTCAAGTTGCCGCTTAACCTTTACGGCTGGCGCTGACATGAAGGAAGCATTCGTGTTTTTTCTTTCTAGCATTGTTTTGGCCAAGTTTTCTCGCTCTTCAGCAAAGTGTCGAAATGCACAGAAAAAGGAAAAGAAAAAAACTTACAAAAACTAAGGCACTACTGCAACTAAAGCAGCTTATACAAATTTGAAATATTTGCAATTGTGCCTCGTGTCGTATACGTATTTTTGTATTTGTTTTTCGATTTTATTATTTGTTTTTGCCGGCTTAAAAACGTGTATCTTCCAACTGTTTGTGTGCTTTGTGTGGCCTTATGATTTCTAGCTAAACAGCAAAGATAGATTGTCTTGCATTTTTATTATATTACTTAGCCAAGACGATGCCATAAAAGCCAAAATTTCACCTTTTACATACATCTATGCTGTGCTTAAGTGTGCATGCATACACTGAGAGTTATTTTTGGGCAATAACAGAAAATTTCGAGTGTCAACTTATCAATATGGTATTTGAAGCTTGAGAAGGTCGTTTGAAAACCGTGTGGAGCTCTAACTCAAATTTCGTTTTTTTCGTCTATTTCTGTAATGAATAAATATTTATTTTGAAACCTACTGAATTTTTGAAAAATATATTTCATATATTTTAAGCTACTTTAAAATTCGGTTTTTTAATTAGGTGTTGGATTTTTTAAAGAATTACTCATTGCAAAATGTTAAAAAAAAAATCTGAATCTATAACACCAGTAATTCGAATAAAGTTGTCTAGTCGTTAAAAATAATCTAAATTTTCTTTTCTTTAATTTCGGATACTTTTGCAGCGGATATTTTTTAACCAAAGTATCCGAAATTTGTATTCCATTAAAATAATGATGTTAATTTCTAAGGAATTTATTTCGACGAATCCGAACCCTATTTCGAAATTTTCACGTTTTTGTGTGTTTACCAAAAATTCGGACTAATAATTTTGAAATTCACAGCTGTGGGAAACCATATTTTTTGATAAGGGACTACATATTTTTTATTTCAGCAGTTAATTTTCAAAGAACTGGTTTCAATGAATCCGATAATGATTTTATTTTATTTAGGAATTCGTTTCGATGAATACAAACACTAGGTCGAAAAATTTAGTTTTTTTTCGGATAGACAATTTGAATATGCTATGATAAAATGTATTTTTTGTTATGTTTGCCACAAAAAGAGGTTAAAAATCAATCAAAAAAATTTCTTAATACTTGGTTTGCCATAATGGAACCACTATTTGAATTTTGAAAATTTGATAACTGACTCAAAGAAAAAGTTTAAAACTTGACTTTGAAATTTATAAATCAAATAACATTTACGAAAACTTATGATGCTATGTAGATTAGTGTAATTGAGAAAATGCAGGCTAAAAGGATACAAAAACATTTTAGAGCTAATTACAAGATAAAATAGAAAAAAAGCCCAGGCAGAGCCGTATGCAGTACACATCAAAACCTATTGAGAGTTTTCATATATTTTTTTCCAACATCTTGCTCTGGCCCCACAACTTCGTTTCGAAGCCCCCTTTTGTTGCAGTGTATTTCGGTGTCAAAGCAGTGTCATGTGAAATCCTAAGTAAACTCTCCTGTTGGCTGCTGTATAACCTGCAGATAAATTTTTATGCTCTACCTGTTTTGTATGGAATACTGCCAAAAGCCAAGCGCATCTTCATTTTTTATATAAACAAAACCTGATTTGATTTTATTTATTTTATTTCCCAGTTTGTTTGGGGAGCGCCTTGCAGGTGTGTATAATATCTTTTGTTTAATAGTGGGAGTGAAATTTTATTCATTTGCCTATAAAGTACTGCTTGGAAAGCAAAGAGGTTGGCTTAAAAGCCAAAGGCCGATAGAGAATAAATGATAGCTATAAGATATTACTGCAAGGGGGACAATTAACTGGTAATGCAATCAGTCAAACCTTTATTACTTTTTGAGCTCTGTGAAAAAATAAATAAAACGATAGCAGATGGAAAATTCGAACTAATATGTAGTCTGTAATGTTTTGGAGGATGAGCGTTAAATTTTAGACAGTAAATTGTGAGAAAAGATTGTTTGAAACACTGTGATAGTTACGAGTTTTATAAATAGTCAGTGATTGCGAAAAACTTTTGTTGTTGTATATAAAATTTGGCAGAATTAATTGGTTGGATTAAAGTTTATACACACAAAATCTATAAGCAGAGTTGGTCACCTTCTATTGGTCGTTGCGAAACACAAACAAAGTCTGTAAATATTTTATTTTGAGAAAAAAGGAAAAAATCTGTCTATCTCTTCAGGTTTACTAAACATACAGCATCTGGTCCACCAAGGGATCTCACCCAATGATCTTTTCGCAGACTGTCTAGAATAGAACATTTCTGGTTTACTAAAAGCACTCCAAAAGACATTTCTTCACATATACTGCTAGAAGCTGAAAAAACTATATAAAAGAGGCTGTTCTTTCTAGCAGTCTGCATTTTTTCTGAACTTTGTTTTGAAAAAGATTTCAAACTAAGCAACTTTAAAGATGTTTTAGGCACTTTACATAGATTTTCACACTAAGACGAAAATATCCGTCCAATTTTCAGTACAAGTTTGTCAGATGCGCAGCAGAAAATTATCGAAGCTTATCGAAATCGTCAATGAAGCGATCGGATTCTAGCGAGGGCAACATATTTTCGCAAACATAATCCTGCAAAACAGGAACAGGAATCCAACGCTTGTTGAATGATGATGGAGCTGAACTTGGAGCAAAAAAACAGTATTATTTTCACACATTGTCCAAAGTGACTGTTATTGAAATAAAATTGAATTGATATGAATTAATCGTATCGGTATCGAGATGTATCAATTTAAAATTAAATGCATCGCCCAAAAATTTTGAATTTTTAGCTTCTTTGCTCCACGTTAAAAATTTTGGTATTTCCGAAATTTGTGTTTCACGATTTTTACACTTTTTCGAAAGAATTTTTTATTTTCGACATCCGAAGAACAGTAAGACCGAAACAAACACATCTAAAAACATACCCAAACAAATCAGAAGCTCCGCTCTGGAACAAAAGTCGTGCAAATGTGAATTGGCCTGTCAGAATTTTTAAAAATCAAATTGTACGTCGTTAAGTCAGCCAATATTCATATATATATTTTTTTTTTTTTTTATTGGCAATCAACCGATGCGTATAAGATTATGATTCAATATTGAGTAAATAAAATTGATCGCTACACATTAAACATAATTTAGTGTGTGATAGGGAGCCAATATTCAAGAAAATATTATTGCCGAAATAAATGCCATAGCAATATTCCTATTGAAAGAAGTTATCAAAAATGTTGAACTCTTTGGAACCAGTCAAGGTGACTATTTGAGCGATATTATATTTTATATATAAATGACTTGGATGACTCTTCAAAATAAAGTACTCCACTTGATCCAAAGATAAACACTTTAATTTATAATTTGCATTTACTTTCCTACATCTTTTTTGATAAACCCTATGTTATGTTAAAAAAACGCATTTCCGACCAGTGCGCATTGTGTGCCTTATCTTAACATCCTTACTAAATTTTTCGAACTTATGCCAGCTAAAAGCGATTTTCGACCACTGTGCAGTGCACAATGCTCATATGGTAAACCTTTCTGTACCAGATATGTCTGCCATATACCTCAAATCATTTTCGATCTAAAGCATGCAACCTGAAGTTAAAAAAGATAACTCTTAAAAAAAAACACCCTATACAACGAATAAACTGTACTGACCTTAAAATTAGATTAGCTACAGCTATTTTTTTAGTTAGTAGTCTCTTCTGCTGCTCGACAAGTTCTAGACTAAATTATGTACTCATATGGTCAATCCTATAAATTATTTGTTGAACTTTATGCTCAGAAAATTACATTTCTGACCAGTTTGCATTGTGCACCAAATCTTAAACTCCGAGCTACATTTAGCTATCAAATTTATGCCAGCAAATTGATTTATTTGACCATTGTGCAATGCTCATACGATAAACCTTTCGCTAATATATATGGTTGCCCTATGCCTCATATCATTTGCGATCTAAAGAATTCTGCGTAAAAGAAAAAAAAAAAACTCCTAAAAAACACCCTATCTAAAGCATAAACTGTACTTTGCTTGAAATTCGAATAGATTGGTTGATCCATGGAATTCTACCTCAAATCAAACTTTTTTTAGAACTAAACGAACCTGCCACAAAAAAAACTAAAAAAACACCCTATTTCATGAATAAACTGTATAGATTAGCTACAAATTTTTATAGGTACAAGTCTTTTGACTGCCGACAAGTTCTAGACATATTTATGCACTATCTTTCAACCTTGGCCATAGATTTATGTTTAACCCAAGTTTCTAAGAGTATCTATTGCCAAAGTGTGTTTTTTTTTTTTTTATCAAAAAGCACTCTTATGTTAATTAACTGCATTAATTATACGCTAAATAATAGAAATGCCAACATTTCTTATATTTATTATGCTATGCATTAACAAATTTAAATTAAAATGTCAAACACTTTTAAAAGCAACGCATCTCTCACATTTTGCCCATATTAAGATCTAAATTAACTGTGTGAAAAAATCCATTATAAATGCATAATGCTAAACCACTCCAAAGACGAGTCTGATTTTCTCATCGCCTAAGATTTTGAAAGTCCAAGCCATTGTAATTTGTTTATTTTTTTTTTTTTCTTGTAGTTTCGATTCCGAACATTGCGAAATTCCGTAAAGCTCTTCTAAAAACCTTGTCCATTAGGCAATTAAAAGCGTATTTTATATTGGCACATCCATTGGATAAACATCTGAGCCATTAGATGGCGGCAGCTGTGGAATGGGACAAGCTAAGCGCACCATTTAAACGCTTCCCGAATAATTGTGAGTCACTATTTGAAATTTATAGGCGGTAATCTTAAATAAATTTCTTTGGAGTATTCAATTTTGTGGTTTCTTGTTTTTTTTGCATGTCTCGTAAATCATTCGACTCGTGTGCGTTTTTGCATAACTTTTTTTTTTTGGCCAAATAGTTATTATTAAATGCTTAACCACAAAATAGAGATTTGAACAAAAAACGAAAACATTTATTTATATTTATTTTTTTTTCGAATGTCGCATACGTGTTATTTGTACTTTATTCAAGAAAATATGTTGAAAAGCTTGTGAATTAGGTCGCGTTTATTGTTTTTTGGGAATATTTAAAAAATTTGGTGCAAGGCCTGAAGGTCTGCGTTGACAATTAAGTTTCATTTTGGCACATTTTTTTAAATTAATATTTTTTGTTTTTTATGTAAACAATAATATAATTTATGAAGTGGCATAACGTTTTAAAACGCCGACATGTATAAAGTTTATTCATGTCATTGACAAAAAAGTTTTTGCACAACTACAGGGAAATTAAATGCTATGTAAAAATGTTTTAGAGCTAAAAATATATAAAATTATATTTTTTTAATATTAAATCAACTAACCCATGCCCACCTACAGTCCACCTCCAACTTTCTTAAGATCTGTAAAATAGTCAAGGAAATCTAACAGCTAAGTACCTAGTGATTTATTAGTTATAGTATTGTTTTTGTATTATAATTAATATTTAAATAATTAAAAAAATATTTAAGTCCATTTTTCTATTCACTTTTTTTTTGCATAATACAAATTCAATACACTCATTGCCTTAGGGTTTCAGGGTATAAAAAATGGAACACTTTTGCAACTGTTATCTTAAGATTTAGGGCATAAAAATAAAACTATTTTGTCCAACGTTAATTGATAAGAATAAATGTTCTAAAATGGGCCACCTTAATTTTCATGCATTTTTGGATAAGAATTTGTAATGCCAGATAAAAATTGAATACATCCATTAGATTTAGCTTCAGGGAATAAAAATAAAACTCTTTTGCAAATAATACCTTAAGATTCTCGTTATAACAATAAAACTCTTTTGTTCAACTTTCATTCATAAACAGAAATGTTCTAAAATGGGCCACCCTAATTTTCAAGCACAAGTATGTTTGAGTACGGATTTATATTGCCAGATATCTCGAGATTTAAAAAAAACTTCATCAAAATTTATGGATAATATGATGGCTTATATTAATAAATAAAGCAACCAAATAAGTGTAACTCAAACAGCTGAGCAGCAACCATACAAAAGCTGAATGCTATACAACTGCATCAAACTCTGTGAACATTGTTGCAATGCAAAAATTAAGCAAAATATTTGGGAGTCAGCTTAACGTTCAAACCTCACAGCCCATTAACCCTGCTTTTCAAGTGTGTCAAGCGATACAGATTTGAGGGTGTTCCTTAAGGGAAAAAGTTTAAACTACCAGTTCTGATTGGAAATAGTTTTAAAATTTTGCTTGTGTTCCTAGATTAGGTGAAATATGTTGGGATTACACTGCATATGGTTAGGTAGCGGGTGAAAAAAAAGTGTATGTGAGGTCCATTATTGCATTAAGGTGTATGCTGTGCAGGTTTGGGGCACTGCTGTGGTCACACTCTGTAAACGTATTCTGTTGCTACAAAGCCGAGCCCTTGGGCAGATTCCTAAGTCTTCCTCGCCTGTGTTCCACCGACATCTGCATACTGTACAGCCAGTCCCACAAAAGTTGGAAAAAGAGGTTGACAGTTTTTTGCAACCTCTGATATAATATACTAAAACCCCACTAAGAACAAATCCTGAATCCGCACCTGTGTACAGCCGATGTTGTGATAAATTTAGGGATCAGGTTACTGCAGCTACTAAAAACACCAAGTTTTAGGGAGAAAGAATTATTGAACCTCTCATTTACTCTCTGATTTAATAATACTAAAAATTAGTATATCTTTGGGATGCTTACGAAAATTAAATCACAATCACTGCTGCCAAACTCACTAACCTTTTTTCAGATTCCAAATTCAACTAAAGTCCAAATTTCTAGAAATTTCTTCCACAACAAAGAATGACAGATGACTTCCACGCAAACTAACTGGAACAACCTATGTTTCTAGTAAAATATTCGTAATCTTTCAACAACTCCAACAAACACAGTTCCAATGTAATGTAAATGTTACAAATATACTTGAATTCTTTGAAAAATAGTTCTTATATTGTATGTATTTTCATTTTTGAGATTCGTTAACCGGCAAATTCTACAATCTAAGATGAAACACCATACGCTGACAGATGCTTGGCCGAGGGGGTGCTCGGCCGCTAGTATGCGTACTCTGGATACCTGTCAACCTGCAGTTCTAAACTTTGACTTCCCACGGCATCTCGGGCCATCCCGTGGGCGACATCCCCGCCCCGAGTATTAATACTGGTTGTGCCGCAGCCAACAACCCCCCTTAGTAGTGCTGTTGGGCATATTGAAGGGACTCGTGCTCAGCCATCGGAATCTGTTCCACATGAACAGCCGGTACACCACCAACCGAAAGGACAGTTGCTTTTCATCGGCAGCTCGACGACGTCCAGCTCCGAGGAAGAACTCCTGGTCTCTGACGGAGATGACACTGTGAGTTTAGCCTCGCAGAAGTCCTTTGGCACCATTATCGGAGCCACACTTCAGACCCTCAATCTGGAGTCAAAGCCTCCCTTTGCGAAACTCACTTCCCGGGAGAAGAGACTTCTTAAAGCCGCCCTTGGCAAAAGACTCTCCAGTGCAGACGCTATAACTTTCGTTAGATCGGCACCCCCTGCGACATTGATCAAGAGAAACCGAACTGACGATAAGTCGCCACATATGGCGACAAAGAAATCTAAGCGGACTCACGAAGAGCCCATCAAGATGCCCTACAGCAGCGTAGTTAAAGGCATCAAGCTTGGTTTCATTTCCAACGCTACAGCTCTTACTTCCGAGCAAATGGCTCGGATCAAAGAGGCCATACTCGTTGTCACCACATTTCGAAGGAATGAACCCACAGCTGCGTGGGTTAAAACCAACTTTTGCCATCTTAAGATCATACGGTACAAAAGATCTTCTGGTCACAGTGCCCCACCCCTTTGTGAGGAACCCATGCAGGAAAAAAAAAAAACAAAAACCGGCTACTGAAAAAATTTGTAAATTCCTAAGCACGTATGGACTTATTTTGACTTGTTGACGTCATGCGTTTATAGAATAAAAATAAGAATAATAACCAAAACATTTTATCGCACCACGTTAATGATAATTATTATTGGAGTGCCTTTAATTGAATTTCGGCCAGCTTTTAAAAATATATATTATAAAAACGACTATAAATGAATATTGCTGATCATTTAAGTGGTATGTTTATAATAATTGTGGCTTTTAGAAATTGGCAAAAACAACAAAAAATGCCAAGGCCAAGATCAGGTATCTGCGGCAAAAATGACTTTAATCATATACGCAAAGCTTTTTAGCTTAGAAAAACAATTCTTGTAAAATAGACAGTTAAAGAACTTTCTACACCAAATATTAAAAATCTTTTGGTAACTTTGTTGGTAACAGTGGCGGATCCACATGGGGGGCTTTTCGTATCCGGACCCCCCTAAAAAGTTGGAAAAATGGGTTAAAAGTCTTTTGTGAGCTCTGATATAACTATATACACTTCGAAGTGAAGAGCCCCGCCCAACACCAAATACTAGATCCGCACCTGGGTGGTATCTACCATTTTGCTAAGGGATTAATTTACTCTGTATGCAGGGCTGTTGCGTGGTTGGGGGGTTCAGACGGGTTTTTTTTTCACGATTACTGCTTTTGGAACAAAACCGGCCTCCGGTTTTTAGAATAAAAAAATCAACATGCTTCTTATCCTGTGTGAACAGGGCATATAAACTAAAAGTAAATGCAAATCATGGACAGCTCAATTACTATTTTTCAATTACCAACAACAAAAAAAAAAATATTGCAATAATAAATCACATCAAAATATTTATTATTTTTATTTGTTTGTACAACAGGCCGTAATAATAATAGTATAAGCACGTTCAAGTTAAGATTTCGGATAACTCACAGCACTCAATAAATTTTGGCAGATTCCCATAACGAAGAGAAGAAGATGATGAAGAAAAAACCCCGCAGTTTTAAGTGTGAATATGCGTCAGGTAAGTCATGTAAATTTTGCAATAACAAAAGTGTTTTTTTTTTTGGTCGTTTTTTTTTTTCTGATGAAGTCACAAAAGGCCGCCAGATAGTCAAGCGGTTAGACCGAAAGACCAAGGGACCGACAGATAGACGGACAGAAATCTTGACAGACTGATGCGTTGACCTACGTGCCGTAGATGCAAGTATCGTACTACCATGGACCCAAAGACCCAGACATAAGCACAGACAGCCAGTGTTGTCTTTTTGTTTTTGTTTTTTTTTTTCATTCTCATTCGTTGTGTTGATGCTTTGAGGCAACTTCACAGTTTTCTGACATTAATTTTTCCAACAACAAACAAAAACAAACAAAAAAAAACGAAATTCAGCATATTGCTCTATGAGGCCCCGAAAACATTTACACACGAATAAATTGACCAAAAAATGCAACACAGCCCCGTTGGGGGCGAGGCAATGATTGCATTTCCAATGCACATACTCGTAGCTATGCAAGCCATATAGCCGCCAGAGTTCGACGTGCTAATAGATTTTGAGGTCAAATGCAATCGGGTTTTTTTTGGTGGTACAAGTAGCCCCAGGTCTGTGTTTTTTTTTTATATTTTTTGGCTCTCTGATGATACGGTTTAGCTTGTTTTTGCAAGAATTCTTGTGCATTTCCGCAGTCTAGAGCGGTTTTTTTTCTTGTTTTTTTTTAGCTCGTTTGCAATTTGCATGAGCTCTAAAAATTTCCAGAAGTCAACATGCCAGTTGCAGTTGTTGTCAGTTCAACGCTTCGTGGCGGCTCTTCACGCTTATTAATACCACTCGTACTAACGGGCATGTTCCGGAATTCGTTTTCGAAACAAACAGGTGAAATGGATTGACATTATGTCGATTTCAAAAAATTGTTAACTTTTCTCAAAAGTTTCGCCTTTTGTATTCGAAATAAAGAATAATTGTCACCTTAAAATATTACGAATGTTCTAGATTTGTTTAGTGGAACAAACATATTCGATCCCAAAAGTTCTGCCTAAAGGCCCATACGCAGTTCGAAAAAATTCGCACGGAATGACAAAACTGTATATAAAAAAAAAAAATCCCATTTGGGATATCCTATTTATTTATCCCATACAAAATTTTGTTCACAAGATATTGACGAACAGCTGAAAGAAGTACCCAAAAACAAGTTTTTCGAAAAAACCTTGAAAACGGTGCTTAAGAAAAAAAAAAAGGTTGTAATATTCGTGTTTCTCGACCCAAAATTACCATAAAAAACACTTTTTTACGAAGGTTCACTCGATGACTCTTGAATTTGTAAACTAGTGTAATTGGCGCCTTAACAATTCAGGCATATCCTCGAATTCGATTCCGAGTAAAACATGCAAAATCGAAAAGGGAGTTGGTGTTCTGCATATCGATTGCGAGCAAATTTAATCGATTTCAAAAGTCGTGAGTTTTTGTAATCTGAATAAAAAACCATTGTGACCTTAACATATCAGGCTTTTTCGGGATTTGTATTTTTAGTGAAACGTTTTGGAACGAAATGCGTCAAACTTGGTTAATCTGTAAATTCTGGTCTTTTTACTAAACTTAATTTGCCAAGTTTTATGTATGGATTCCAGGCACTAAAAATGGAAATGAAATGGATTGGTGGTGTTCTGGATCTCGATAGCGAGCAAACTTATTTTTTTGTTTGTTTAAATTTAAGATCTTGAGTTCCTTAAACAAGAAAAACGATCGACAAAATAAAAAAAATAAAATAAAATAAAAAAAATAAAATAATATAAAATAAAATTATGTAGCATTCTAGAGGCATAATTTTCCACCAAATTAAAAGTGGAAAAACAATTCAAAACCTATGAACAGGCGCGGATCCAAGATTTGTTAATAGTGGGTTCTTCACTTCGAAGTGTATAAAATAAAAAACTTTCAACTTCACTTTTTCGGGCGAGGGGGTCCGGACACGAAAACACCCATAGGATCCGCCACTGCCCATAAGAAGGGATGTCTTCAAAAAGGAACTACGAAACAATGGCACATAGCCCGCAAAGAACCCTTTTTAAGGTGAATCGGTAATTCATGAAAGGATAGTGGGTAGTCATCACACCAGATGCTGTATTTTTGGTTATTCTCAATATCAGTACAGGGAAATGAGCTTTTTCACTGAAATGAGGTGATCCAATTAACTAATTATTACAAAGAACGGACGTTGATATAAAATTTGTAGCATTCAAGAGTGTTTTCGGTTGTAATTGTATTCGTTATTAAATGATAAACTAAACTGAAAAGGGTGCTTTTCAAAAAAACCCTATATATTACAAAAAAGTCGTAGCAAAAAATAATATTTTTATTCTCGTAAGTAACAGGAAAAGACAAAAAATTTTATTTGAAAATTACTATGAGAAAGAAACCGTGAACAGGCAAATCAACTGTTGGGATGCAACCCTAAAAAAATCACCCAATATATGAAATATATAGGTTTTATTAAACAAGAAAATTTTTTTTTGAGTATGAGAATATAGACAAAAAATATTACTTTCATATTTTATTTTGCAATAATAGTAGCGCTTATATCTATAAATTAAAAACAACAATTTGCATGGAAACGAAATTATTTTCATTTGAAAGCGATATGTAAGCTATACTTGAGAGCAAAGAAAGTGAACGATATTCAATTTGAATGCGTTCCTATTACAAAAAAAGCACCCGATATATAATATGTGCAATAATTATTTAACATTTTTTTTTACTGTAAAACGAATAATTGGTCAGTGAGTATGTGGAAACAGACATAAAAGAAACAAATGAAATGATATTCCCAATCAAATAATCATTATTGGATCAAAACGAATTAATTTTGATGTGAAAGCGATATGTAAGCTATACCTTTGAAACAAGACAATCAGCTGTCAAATTAAAAAATAAAATCCAAAGTATGTTATATATATGCGTTTGTAATCGTCAAAGAAGAAATTATTTTTAGGTTTCTTTGTGGTTATAATAGCAGCGTTTATAACGATAAATTTCGAAAAATGACTTTTGCCAGCTTCAAATAATTACTAATGGATTAAAAAAGAATTAACTTCAATTTGATAGCGATTTTTAACAGCATTACTATTTAAATAAAAAACACCCTATGCATAAAATGTAAAAAACAAAATTTGGTTCCGTAAGCATGAGCGCAAAATTAAAAATTATTTTTTTTTACATTTAGTGTGGGAATGTCACAATAAGTACTAAATATTACTGATGCCAGCTAATTTAAAAAGAAATATTTTTCATTTAAAAACGATTTAAAATCACGCGAAATTCAGAACAACAAAACACGCTATGGAATCGTTATTACTTTTTGAGCTGATACGGAATTCGAGACATTTAAGCAACTATTTCAAGCGAATTCATAAATGAAAGGTAATTTGTTTTGGCATTCAAATAATCTTAACAAATTGCTAGCCATTTGTAGAGTAGTGAAAACATTTAGCGCCAAAAGTGCAGATGATTTAGATTTTTTTTTTATTTTAGACTGTTTATTTTTGTTGTTGTTGCTGTTGCTGATTTTGCGCCTCAGCAAGTTTTCATGCAAGAGATGATGTTGTTAACAACTAGTGGTTGGCCATATTTGTTGTTGTTAATAGTGCCTGCCAAGAGCACTTGACCGCCTCCCGTAGGGCTGTTGGCCTACCACCTGCTGTTAGCTCATTTTGGTAACTACTTGATGTGCTCGTAAGCAAATATGCTTGTACATACCTGTATTATGTATCTTTAGGCAACTCTATGGGTTTATGGGTTTTTGGGCTTTTTAATTTTGGCTTGTGGGAATGTCTATTTTAAACAATTGTTTAATAATTGTTAATTATATGCCATAAAAGTTAGACATATAGAGACTATTGCAGTTGTGGTGTTGTAATAATATACCAGCAGCTAACTAATGGGAACTAAACTTTAATGATATATGCCTTTTATGATTTTATATAATATAACTTTTGCATATAAGCAATTATGCAGTTTTATAGGGTGTTAATTTGAAAGATGCGGCCGCAAAGTGCAAACTTTATAAAGTTTTATGTCTAAAAAAAATTAAAATGTTTATCTGAAGCTATAATAATACAGAGTTATATATAATAATGCCATATAAATACTTTAAACCCATATAAAATTGATGAAATCTTAAGTTGCCGAGGTGATATCGTAAAAGGTATTTATGAGTATTTCAAATCTTTTCAAACCAATCAAAAACATAATTTTCGGAATTATTCGGAAACCTTTACTACAGGTGTTTTGTTAGAAGTTCTTGGATGATTGAGAAAAAATAGCTGCTGACATCGGATTGACCTTCAGCAATATAGTAAGGCATGTTTTGACATCATGAATTGGAATTATTAGATTATCCATCTTACAAAATTTCTTTTGTTTCACGTTTAACAAAAATAAATTAGTAAATATGTATGTTTTTTAGGACTTAGGCGCTTTCGAGTGAACAAAAAAGCTTCGAAAAGTTTGATGAAAAATTTTTGAACTTTTACTCAGTCTGAAAGACTCAGTTGCTATATATAGTCTTTATAAGTAAAAGTTCATTTTTATCATTTAGATATGAAAATCAATAAATTATTAGGCCAAATATACAGCTAAAAGTTAGCCCTCATAACGCTACAAGTTTATATCAATTGTTGCGAATTCGAAACCCATTGGTTTTATATAAAACCTAGGCAATGTATAGAATCTTAAGGCACTGAGGAGCCTTAAATCTATGATATCACAACCAAAGACGATTTCATATGAGCCCAAAATCCAAAACAAATAATTTTTTTTCCGAAAACCCGATGATCTGTCAACTATTCTGCACGGGCAATTTAGGACTTTCAGTTCTGTATGGGCCACAACCATAATTTGACAGAACTAATTGCCGAAGCCGGAATATGTAGTCCTCAACCAGGTGCGGATCCAGGATTTGGTTTTAGGGAGGGTTCTTCACTTCGAAGTGTTTATATATTAGAGCTCGCAAAAGACTTTACACCCATTTTTTCAAACTTTTGGGGGATGGGAAGTCCGCAGGCGAAAACCCCCCGTGGATCCGCCACTGTTCTTAACCATGACAATGCTAGCTCTCATACTGCGGCTCACACAAAATAGTTTTTGAGCAATCAAAGCTTATTCGTTCTTAAAACATCTTTGTCTGTCAGACTATCAAGAATAAATTGGAAAAACCAGAAGAGGCCTTCAAAAATCTCATTTTAGTAAAACACATTGGAGTAAAAAAAGTGCTTACAAAATTTTAATAAATCATTCTGCGAAAAACAATAAGTAAATTATTATTATTATACTATAACGCCGAAAATATATAATAAAAAACTTCTCATAATTTTCTAATTTCCCATTATTTTTATAAAATACTTTAATAATAAATAAAATTTTAAAACTTTTAAGCTTTTAACCTCCTTAATGATATAATAAACAATAAATGGAAGCAGCTTCTTTTAAATATTTTATGAGTTTTTTTTAAGTACTATACTCATAAAAATTTTAACCAAAATGCGTTCATTGACCAATTCATAATTTAAAAAATATTCCATTTTAATAAGATTAGTTAAGCATGTAAAATATTGTATGTAAAGTGTATCTCATAATATGTGCTGACGTTCTGGTTAATAAGAATTTTGACAAGTTGAAAAAAATTTCAAAAACCCGCTGAACGAGTAATGATATAAAACAAAAGACTTAAGCAACGAACTTGATTTTTTTAAAGCAAGCCGACTCGGTTGTTATTTTACATATAAATAAAAAAATTTATGTATTACTACTCTATTAAAATGTCAAATAAGCTGATTCCGGAAAGATGTCGCATTGCTAAGGTTATAAATATAAATCTTTCGCCATCGTGATATTACTCATACGCATGGTGTACGCCAAAAGTTAGGTGTGTTTTATAAAAGACAAACATTTAATTGGGTCAGTGTTGCTTCAAGTTTAACAAAAGCGTGTCAGAACTAATAGGCATATAATCACAAAAAGATAAGTTTTATTTATGTATACATGCTTATAAGTATGTACTTTATTTACATAAGCGTGTTTTCGCGCGAAACTAGTCATTTAGCCAACTTAGAAAGATTTAATGACAGTCAAAATGTTTTGGTACCAAATACTTGTTATAAAATAATGCTCTTTGTAATCAAGAGTGCTTGCTCACTGTACATAGTAAATATTTTGCGACTCGTCATCATCATTTTCAAAAATGTCCAAGAAATTTTTATATGCATTCTAAAACACAACAAATGTTATACATATTATATAAATAACAAAAAAAAACAATTTAAACATGATTCAATGCAACTTTCTTTTAATAAAGATTTATCGTTTAGAGGCATGTTTTTTTTCTGTTTTAGTAAAAACCTAAAATTATAAATAACAATTGAAAGAGCTTGAAAATCACAGACAAGAGCCGCCGTGGCAACTTTAGTTTCAATTGACATGAGGCAATTTTGGCAGCAACAGTAGCTGCCACAACAACAACAACAACAACAGCAACAACAACACTTAATGCGAACGCAGCAGCAATTTATGACAGACCAAACGGCAGCAACAGCCAAAGGCAAGCCGGCAGAAGTTGCAACAACTGTTTGCAGCGCAGCTGCAGCGCTGCAGCAGCATCATCTGTAGTTGCAACCAAAGTGCTTTGAGGCTAGTCGGCAGCGGAGCGGCAATTAATAACTAATTGCTGTTGACGCTTGTTGCTGCTGCTGCTGCCACTTTGTCTGCCTTCAAGTTGCCACAACAAGCAACAGCAACAACAACAACAAGCAATTGTTGCATTTGATTCTTTCTTTTATGCAACACGGTATCTTTATCTGACACATTTTTGGTGCACACATCGCTCAGCTATTTCACTTTATAGAGCTCACAACATGTGGGTCATCTATATTATAATTGGTAGTATGCCAGAAATCTCTTCCAATCCAATTTGTAGTGCAGAAGCTATTTTTCGGCGTAATTTATATTTTTTCTTACTAGGCTACAAATAACTTTGAGAGCTTTTAAAGACTGTCCTCAATTCTTCTGCTCTATGAATGGCATCTAACCATGTGTGAAACCAGAAAAAGAGATCGTTCTATTTTGAACAAATAATGAAACAATTATTTTTTTTTGCAATTTTTAAATTTACATTTTTTGAGTTTTTTTTGTATATTTTTCTGATTGTTGAATAAAATGTGTTTGCCTAAGATTTTTATAAGTTCGTTCAAAAATATACGCAAAAGAGCTTATTTATAACATATCTCCTGTATTCTAATCCATTTGATACCAATTTTTTTTATGTACTATATTTGTAACAAAATACTAATATGTAATTAATGCCAGTATATAGAAAATCCCCCAAAGGAAAAACGGAAACTTATTTTGTCCGCAAAAAGAATTGTATGCGTAGCATACTGTAAGCGAATAGTGTTGCCCATTTTTTGTCAATTGACAGCTAGATGGCGCCAGCAGCAACAAGATATATTTTGTTTGTAACATATTTCCTGTATTCTAAAACATTTGATACCAATTTTTTTATTTTTGCAACAAAATACTAATAATTATGGCCAGTACGTAGAAAATCCCCCAAAGGAAAAACGGAAACTTATTTTGTCCGCAAAAAGAATTCTAGTATACTGTGAGCAAATAGTGCTGCCCATTTTTGGTCAATTGACAGCTAGATGGCGCCAGCAGTAACAACACATATTTTGTTTTAGCGCTAAAAACAAAAAGTAAATGTGAAAATCAACTGTTAGTTTACATAGTTTATGTGTCGCTAATGTAAAAACAATTACAAGTGAAATAAACGAATCATCACAACCGTTTTATTTTCACTTGCGTGATAATGATAATTGTGGGTAGGGTCCAAAATTCTAGTGTGTCCCTACACTTTCTTTATTAAACATATTTTTGGCTGTTTTGTAAGGTTTGTGCACCTACTTTGCCTACCCGTCAAATACTATTTTGCTATCAAAATAACTTGCTGTACATTCATTTTTTTTTTAGCGCTAAAACAGGAAAGGTGATGCTACTGCTGGCGCCATCTATACGTCAAGTGCTCAACAAAATGGGCAGCACTGGTGGTCAACAAGGCTGCGTACCAGAGAGCAAAAATCTTTGCCCTAAGAATTTTGATAGTGTTTGTTTTTATTCTATTTAAAGTTTTGTTTTCTTTCTTATTGCGTTGCTGCGTACTGGCCTTTAAGATAGTAAAAAAAAAGCAATACCAACTCATTCTGGTGAGTCCATGACTGCTACATAGGAATATCATGGTGAACACGTATGAATTCACTCTCACGTTTTTACAATCAGAAGAACCCGCCAGTGTGCCTATATGCCATTTTTTTTATTTACTCCTTACATATCACAATTTAGTAAAAAAAAAAAATTGAATACATAATGGATGTCACTCCTGGTCGGAGCATAGGGCGGAAATCCGAGGCTTGTTCCCGTTTCTGGAGGAATTTTTCCGGTCGGGTTACTAGCCCAACGCAACCCACTTTAAGTTCTGTGGGGTGACCGTTGTAGTTTTTATATCGCAGTGGGCCTTCTCCGGCTTGTATGGTCCGCGGAAGGTATGCTATTTTTATCCTACCATAATAAAATAAAAGGTTTTAATCACAGATACAAGACTTATCAGATCTTCCCACATCAGCGTCAAAGCGGCCTACGTAGAAATGACAGTGCTTTGACGGCGCTGACTTATTGGATCTTGGTGTAAGCTAAAATGCATACGTCACTCAGCTATGGGACACCGCATGTAACTCAAACATCAAGATCATGGTAAGTCTTCTAAGGAGAATTGGCGCCACTGCCTACTAGGTTCACTACGACACAATAAATGGTCAACCAAAGAGTAAAGGAGACATCGGAGACCATCCAAAGTTATCTTAAGTAGAATAAAGGCTGACTAGAAAAGTGAAAATACTTATGTCGGTCGAGAAGTTCTATGTCGATCTCAATTTCATTTTTGAGGCCTTAAGAACAGAAAAATAAGTTTTAATATCATCCAGTTTGATGCTATACGCTACATGTTCACTGAATAGAGTTGGTAAAAGTAATTATCTTAATCAGCGACGATCGTAAATCGATATATGATCACAAAGTACACAATGATCACATGAAAGATTCTTTTTTCGATGTTGTTAAGACCCTTTGCCAATGCAACACCGTATGATTCTTAACTCTTGACTCTTGGATAGAAATCGAAAGATTTTCATCAAATTTTAGATTTAATCCAAAAATTTTCATCAAATTTTAGATTTGATCGAAAGATTTTCATCAAATTTTAAATTTCTTTAAAAACGTTTTGCTAGCTAAATGGAAAGCAAGATTCGAGATGGAAGGCAGCTGAATGAATAAAAAATTAAATTAATACCAGGGTTGCTTGATGGTGCCCTCAAAATTTGGCGCCCAAATCGCCTGTATGGTAAAGCTGGCCCTGCGTGGACTTTCTAATTAGGTTAACCCAATAAATATCTTTAAAGATACCAATTAAAATAAATTGTACACCCAATAGCTAGGGTGTACTATGTACTATTATTGATCAGGGTTGTCGACAGAAAATTAGGGCTCCGTTGTGACTATCGAGGGGCTTTAAGGGCATGAATTACAATTTTCAACTATTTAGGTTAAACAACATGCTCGTAAGTTAAGAATTTCGGGATAAAAAAATACGATTATCAACAATTAGAAAATTATATGAGATTTTTTTTTATTTTTTGAACTTTCAGGAAACTTTAAGATCAAGTTTCAAGTACGCGGGCCCAGTAAAGAAATTCCAGCCATGGTCGAATCTCGCCGTGTTTACGCACTTATCGATAGACCTGTTAATGATTAAACTCTTTTAAGGGAGAATTTATAAGTAAACAAACCCGAAAACAACATTTTTGGCTCCCCAGCCGGCGTCTGCTTTGAATAAAAATCGTCGCGAGATTTCTGGCACACACCCGAACATACTCGTACACACTCGGTTATGTTATATTTTTCTTATCTGGCTTCCGTTGCAGTTCTCCCTCTCTCGCTTTTCTACATCTTCTTGTATTTCTTTTTATGTCATTCGGTTAAATAATCAACGGCTGATTAATTAAACCATGCAGTGCACAACAAAAGCAACAGTAACAACAATAACAACAACAACAAACAATAGTTTGCTCCTGCTGTTGCTACCTCTTTCTTGATGGCTTTCTTTGCACAACTTTTCCTCATCATTGTGGCCTTTTTATGATTACTTGGTCACACTCAGCTCGACGCACACACACACTAGCACAGGGGCACATACATTTTCGATCTACTTTTCATTACTCATACGCCACCAACACATGGCGCTGCGAATTAGTCGCTTATTGTTTGAAATAATTGTTTTCTTGTTGTTGTTTCTATTGTTGTGGTTGTTACATTTTTTTTTTTTGGTTTCTTTTTCGTTATCTCTGCTCTTTGTAAATGAAAGTCACTCTTGATTTTTATTTTGTTATGATTTTCTTACTTCTCATTGTTTACCATTTGCATTTTCATTTTGCCTTTGCTGCTTTATCGGTATGTCTGTTGTTACTAGCGGGAAATTATTGCCACAATTGGCACAAAATCAAACCGGAAATTACAAACATAATTAATATTCATATTTAATGCAATTTGCAGTTTCGATTTGTTGTATTAAAGTTGCCAAAATGCTGTTGAACTTGATGCAATTCGTCAGAAAAGTAAGCGAAATGGTAAATAATGAATATTAGTTTTTATGTCACTTTAAAAATTTTTTTAATATTTTTTGTTATACTGAAAAAAAATTTTAAATCAAATTAAAGTGTATTTTTATTTAAAAAATTTATATATTTTAATTTGTGGTAGACACAAAACTGAAAAACGTAGCGGAAAGGCAGGTAAGTTAACACAGCTTGTAAGTTGGCACACCTGGTCGATTTTATTGTTCCAGCAATGAAAATACCAAAATTTCACCTGTCGCGCTCAGAAAGTGATCAAATCAAATTAAAAAATCAAGGAAAATATTTGTGCTGGAACTGAAATTCAATGAACTTTAGACAATTTTTTTTTCAATGCATTCCAAAATGGCTACAAAAATGTAAGTTGGCACACTTTTTAGCTTGTGGTTTGCCACATATCTATTTTCACTTTTTTCCATTGCTATGTTATTTATACTTATTTGAATTGTTTTAAGTGCATTTTCCTTCCATTTTCGGATATATTTTTAAATATTTTCCATAACAATTCATTTTTAGTATGGCGACCAAGAAAAACCGATCACAAAAAACCACAATTTTGACTTCTCTAGAAAGTTCAGTTTTTCTTGTTTTTTAAATTAAATTTAATGCTCAGTTAAATTTAAAATCAATAAATTTTCATAAATTTTAGCAATCATGCGTTTTTTTTTCAGTTTTCTCCCATTTTCAGCGATTTTTGCAGGTATGACAACTTACAGTCCTTTTTTTTGGTGGTCATTTTCAAGCTCTTTGGAAAAGTGTTTGTAAAATGCTTATTTTTATAAATTTCAAATGATTTGCTTATTTTGGATTATAGCTCTTTCTTTTCTCTTATCCATATTTACATTGATGCCTATGCCTATTCAATGTCGAGATATAGCTAAAAAAAACTATGATGTGTCAACTTACAAGCCTTTCGCCTACCATGCAAGCCATCAACCTGGTTCTTACTAAAATTTTAAGCAGCAAAAGTTATCGATAATTTTTTATTTTATTCTAAAAACCTTTGCAAAATTTGCACATTTGCTTAACAAATCTATAAAAATTTTGAATTTATGCAAAAATCATAAAACTTGCTAACCAAACTAACTGCTCAAAAGTTTTCTCACATACATCAAGCAGTTTACCAACTTAATGTCCGCTTTTAAAATATTACAGTGCTATAATATATCATAATTAAGCTTGCCCTTACCAACACTTATTGTGGCTCATTGCACAGCTACCCACATTGATCAGATTACATATATATTTGATGATCTGCTGCAATGCATTTAATGCGTAAGCATCTTAAATTACCTCACGATTTGAAATATGATCATTATTTGTATTTGCAGCTAAATGCCAAGACATATCCATTATATATGTATGTATATAAAAACTCGTATTACATACAAGTTCTCAAATTATAGTGTTGGAAAAAACAACGATAAAATGCATTAAAATGCGCATTCATCAAGACACGTGCGTTGCGAATTGCGTAGCTTCAGTAAGTCTTAATTTTAGAGTCTGTTCATCTGGTCCCCCCTTTTGTGGTGTTGGGGGGGGGGGGGGGGGGGGGGTCTATAAAAAACTAAATGTCAGGCTAAAAAAGTGACCTCCAATGGCAAATGGCCTGCATGACATGACATGCTTAGCTTACGCCATTTTAGGGCCGACTGGCATTTGGTTTTGGCCATGTTGTCTGGCCAAGCGTTTTGACCAACTCTTGTCGACATCATGAACTTCAGTTGTTAGCCGCACTGGATCAAGTCTTTATTGAGTATACAACTTTTTGTTACAGTTTGTTTAGATATTGCAGTTTATCGGTCCTGTTCCGAAAAACTATGTCAGACCAAGATTTGTTACTTTGAATTCTGAGTGAATTGCAATTGATTTTTAACTCTTAAAAATTTTTAAAAATAAATGTCAATATAAAATAAAAATGTTTTTTTTTTTGTAGTATCCATCATTTATACTTGAGTAGTTGGAATGAATAGAAGTAAAAGTTAATAGAACTTCAAAGAAGTTAGCATTGTATGAATTGAAAAAAAATTGCCTTATAACTAAAATATGCCAATGCAAAACGCATTTGAAAAAAAAAAATTTGTACAATGGAATCTACAAAATGCCAAAACAGGTCGTCGAGGAAAATAAAATTTTTTGAATTTTAAAGATAAAGAACTATCAAAAAATAAAAGATTAAAAATTTTTGCAGAAAAAGGGTATTAAGATGGATAGCGAGCGCGTGAAAAAATACAATCTACAAAACCAATTTTAAAAAAAAATTAATTTTTAGACATCGGCTTAAACAAACGTATCGTCAATTCATCAATGCTTTGAAACTTCCTCAAGAAGACTTCTTGATTCGTTGGTCGGCGAGCGAAGCAAGCAGGGGGCAGAGCTCCTTATATATGACAAAATCCGGTTTAAATTAAAAAATTAGAATTATAATCGTAAAAACTTAGCGCATCGAAGTAAAGGACTAGTAAATGATATATTTTTCATATACCAATTATTTTTGTCAAAAAAGTAAGTTTCCATTGTGGAAGTTCCAAAAAAAAAAGCTAATTATGGCGTCATTTTTATATTTATCGACTTTAAAAACAAAAAAAAAAAAAAAACAATCATTTATATGGCATCTCCAATAAATAGGATAAGTTTTATTTCATTTAATTTTAATTGTTGGAATTTTTTCGATACTCTCACTCTTACACACTCATTTCAGTATAAGCGCCGTAAAAGAACTTTGTCCTAAAAAGTTAGTAACTTGAATTAGAGTTAATTGGAAGGACTCTAAATTTTTCTGGCTTTTCTGGGAAATCAATCTCCCATAAAAAATTTGCGTGTTTCATAGCATTTCCCATAGAAGTTAAGCTTTTTTTTAGAGAACAAAATTTGTTGTTCAGCATAATCTAAAATTTTAAGTTACATTCACAATTTGTAGAATTTCAAAACTCATTGCTTTTAAGAATTAAAAAAAAAAGTGTTTTAATTTTTTGCACTAATTTTGTTAACCTCCAAAAATCAGTAGAGGCAAGTGGAGTGAATTCGAAAGTGGGGTGAATCCGAAAACGCACACTAACGGATTTCTAAGTTGACATTTTAGTATGAAACCAAGTGTCAAATAAACGTCGTGACCGACGCGTTAGTTTTTGATAATACTCCAACTCGAGTACACGTGTTTTTCTGTTTAGTATAATTTTTTTACAAAAATTCGTTTCGATTTTTGCAAGCCGCCAGAATGACGCTACTCCGCTTTGAAAAAGTCGATTTGGGGTGAATCCGGAAATATCAAAATGAGCCAAATAATTATTTTGAATATAGTTTCAGCACGGGTTTCAAGTGTAAACCGGTTCCAAGTTCTGATGATTTGTTGGAAATGCTGAAGGCAGTGAAAATCGACAAAAGGAGTGCTCTTTCAGACGATTTCTCCCTTTTTTTAAAAAAACTTTTTTTCAGGTCATTTCACTAGGCAACATTTACTTTTATTCCACATTTATTCATTTCAATGTATTATTCAACCTTTTTTTTACCAAAAATAAAGAAATAAAATGTTTGCGATGAAATTTTATAGCGGTTTTTATCTTTATTGGACACTTCCGGATTCCCCCCCCCCCCCAAAAAAAAAAAAAATCGAAAATCACGAATTTGGCATTTTTGCTCGGAGTTCAATCTACCTGACAAAAAATCAAAAATTTGACACAATGGAGCTAATTCAATGCCCTGAACGACACAACTTTCAATTAAAGGCCTATAACCCATTTGGGATATTTTTTTTTTAATGAAGTTTTGTCATTCCGTGCGAAATATTTCGTGCTGCGTAGACCCCTTAAAAAATAAAAAAAAATAAAAAATAAGTAAATAAAAAGCAGGGATTAAATAAAATGAATTCAAAAATATTTAAAATATTATATAATGGGTATTCGAGAAAGTTCGGTTACAAATGGTCGCTAGATGGCTTTTAAATGTAAAATCCGCGGTAATATTAATTGCATCCGGCAATGCTATAGCTTGTTTGAAAGGTGACATTTCATGCTTCATTTCGTTAGAATACATTATTAAAATAGCATTGTTCTGTGAAAAGTTATCTACGTTTAAAAATGAGTGAAAATTCATTCATTATATCATTAACTAAAAAAAAATATTATCATATAAAATCATCATTAAAACTAAAAAAATATATTGTATATGTGAATTTTATTGAAGCCTTAACGTTACATTGAAACTTGCGATAATTAATAATTGATTCAAAATCGATAACAGCTCGGTTTCATTTCGATTACAATCGTTTTGCGAACTACTTTTTATACCAGTATTAAAACCGAAATTCGTTGCAGCGCTTGTTTTGCTCAAAATCGAAATCCGGAACATGCCCGCATAATATCTACTGGCAGTTTATTTTTATTTGCTAGACAATGTTATTGAACGATTTATGACCGCTAGTAACTGAGATACACTCGTTTAAGTTTCAGGTCATTGTATTCGCTACAATGTTTAGATCTTAGTTTAATGTTTTTTTTTTCATTGTTTATTTGGTTTTGTTATGATAGTTACAATTTATGTTGTTTTTTTTTTTTGGTTTTTCTTTTTTTGATAGCTAATCATTTGAGTTGTTGTGCCGAAACATAATTTTTCATTGTCAGTGAAGTAATAATCTGGGTTCTTCTGAAGTAGCAGTGATGAGTTTTCATTTGCAAGTTGTTGAACCGTCTAATTATAGAGTGCTGGCTTTACTTCGGCTACCTTACTTTGAGTTGCCATAATATCTTGGAATATTTTTAATTAGAGTTATTAGCTCATAGCCCATATGCATTTGTGTGTGAGCTCACTTGGCATTTGGTTTATTCTTAGACATTTGTTTTTGAGAATATATTTCATAACTAGCCCGAGACTTTTATTAATGTTAATACTTTATAAGCCCGCATGTTAAAAATCCATAAACTTCAACTAAACAAATGTTATTATTTGTAGCCAAAAATATTGCGCAATAACATATAACTAAAGAAATTAAAAAGTTTACTTATTCTTTTAATAACATTAATAATCTATAAACATTTAGCAACAAAGCCGTCAGCTCTATGCAGAACCAGTTTCTAGAGACGTGCGCCTATATCTAAAGTTTTATATCTTATTTGTTTTGAAGATATTCAAATTTGTTATTTTACAGTTAGTGTTAACAACAAACGGGCGGAACTTGTTTGTATCTTATAGATTGGTTATACCAAAACATTTTGTCATACCTTTTGTGTTTCGCCCGCAGGATCTATTTTAGTTCGATGATATCATTATTATCACGGTCATTGTGCTGTCTGTCATATCATGGAATTTGCCAAAAGGATGAAATTAGCTAGTTTATGCTAGTTTTCAACATGATTTCGTATTTAGCAATGCATTTCATTTGTCTATGAATCATGTTTAGTGGAAGATTTATAATCACATTAATTAAGATCATAATAAAAGGTGTTGCGCATAGCGTGAGCTGTTTTAACACTAGTTGATATCATATTTAAATCCACTTAAAAACTAACATTCAAATGTTAAGCAGTTTGTCTGCGTCTCAGTTTTTCAGACAGAGGTGTAGTAAGCAATTTGCAATTGGGGTTTGCCAGAACTTTTATTAAATCTTAAAACATTTTTCTGAGGCAATTTGTATGTCTAATCTCTACCATTATCTTTTTTCTGGTATGCAAAACAAGCAGAAGAATCGGTTTTAGTTTCTTCATCTATAAAATTAGCTACATTTTTATTTTTTTCAATTCATAATTTTCATCATCTCAACTAATTTTTTTGTAATACATATAGCAAATAGGCTAAAAAATTGGTTTAAATTTTTCTATGTCTAATCTCCACCACTATCTTTTTTCTGGTATGGAAAACAAGCAGAAGAATCGGTTTTAGTTTCTTCATCTATAAAATTAGCTACATTTTTATTTTTTTCAACTCATATTTTTCATCATCTCAACTCATTTTTTTGTAATACATATAGCAAATAGGCTAAAAAATTGGTTTAAATTTTACTTAAGTGCGCATATTCTTCTTCTACACAATATCATATATTTTTTTCGTTCTAACAAAAATTGGTTTAAATTTTACTATGTCTAATCTCTACCATTATCTTTTTTCTGGTATGGAAAACAAGCAGAAGAATCGGTTTTAGCTTCTTCATCTATAAAATTAGCTACATTTTTATTTTTTTCAATTCATAATTTTCATCATCTCAACTAATTTTTTTGTAATACATATAGCAAATAGGCTAAAAAATTGGTTTAAATTTTACTTAAGTGCGCATATTCTTCTTCTACACAATATCATATATTTTTTTCATTCTAACAAAAATTTCTTCTGGTACATAAAACATGCCGAAGAATCGGCTATAGTTATTCTTCCATAAAATTTCAATAATATATTTTTTTTGAATTTATCATTTTTCATCGTAACAAGTATTTTTTTTTGTGGCACTGTGGTACAGAAAGACGGTTTTAGTTTTTCTAAAGTATGCATATTCTTCTCCTATAAAATTCCATGCATCTTTTTTGCATTTCTATTTTTCATCATCTTAACTATATTTCTTGTGACACAGCAAATAGGCAGAAAAATTGTTTTAACTTTTTCCAAAGAGTGCATATTCTTCAATTATAAAAATCAATTTTAATTCTTTTGCATTACTATTTTTTATCCCAACAACTATTTATACCCTGTACCGTATGGTACAAAGGGTATATTGTGTTTGTGCAAGCCGAAAATGTATGTAACGTACAGAAGGAGAAGTCGGAGACCCCCCAAAGTTACCTAAAGTATGATCAGAGTGACTAGAGAAGTCGATATACCCATGTCCGTCTGTCCGTATGAACGCCTAGATCTCAGAGATGGTAAGAGCTAGAGCAACCAAACTTTCAGATAAGATCCCTTATTAATCCATAGGAGACAAGTTTATTTTATTTTTTTGATATCGGGACTACATTATATAGCTCCCATAGGGGTGTTTCAGAGGACCTCGAAAAAAAGCACAAATTTTAGATGGATAATTCGTTTGCTTATGAAGATATCATAACCAAATTTGGCAATCGGAAGTTTTTTAGAAACCCCCAGCACTGTACCAAATTTTATCAAAATCGGTTGACTATATCATATAGGTCCCATAGGATCGATCGGTCGAAAATTTGTTTTTTGTACAAAATTCGTTGTGTTTCGTTTGTTTGTGAAGATATTGTAACCAAATTTGGCATTAAGAAGTTTTTTAGAGTTCCCAAGCACTATATCAAATTTGATCAAAATCGGTTGACTATATCATATAGCTCCCATAGGAAAAATCGGTCAAAAAATCGTGTTTTTTACAAAATTCGTTGTGTTTCGTTTATTTGTGAACATACCGTACCCACATTTGGCATTAAGAAGTTTTTTAGAGTTCGTTGTGTTTCGTTTGTTTGTGCAGATATTGTAACCAGATTTGGCACTCAGAAGTTTTTTGGAGATCTTCAACACTGTACCAAATTTTACCAAAATCGGTTGACTATATCTCATAGCTCCCAAAGGGATCGCTCCGATCGGTCGAAAAAAAGTTTTTGAATAAAAATTCGTCTGTTTTTGGTTGTTTATGAAGGTATCATAATCTAATTTGGCAATCAAATGTCTTTTGGTGTTCTCAAGCAATTTACCGGATTTTATTGCAAGCAGTGGTACAGGGTATCCAAAAGTCGTCCGCGCCCGACTTTAACGTACGCCATCTTTTTTGTTGTAGTACAGTAAACAGATAGAAGAATCGGAGTTAGTTTTACTAAAGAAGGCATATTCCTGTATAAAAAATGTGGTACAGTCGAGGCGGTGCCCGACAGTGGAATACCCTGTACCTTTTGTGTCAAAAAAATTTTTCCTGCATATTCCATCTAAGAACTTTCCAATTGGAATTTATTTTTTTTTTGTGAAAATCGATATTTATACCTATAAGTTCCCTAAATTTTTACCCATTTTGATGAAACTCGAATGTTACAACAAAGAGTTTATTAAAAGTATACGGGGTAAGTTTCAAGTTGGTATGTTGAGGGGTGTGGGAGAAAACACGGTAAATGGATTGCGGGGGGTGGGGGACCGCATCGATAAAATTTGGATGTGGATTTGTTCATTAGAGCCACATGAATGAGCTTACCAAAAATTGTGATTCTAGGTCACTTGTAGCCATAATTGCGTAGAGTCAAATATTGACGCAGTTTATTGGCAAGGGGTGGTGAAATTTGCACATTTTTGACTATAACTTCTGTTGTATTTGTCCGATTTTGTTCATTTTTTACACATAGATGCATGTAGCTACAACGCATCGCTCTGTTAAATTTCAGGTGAAAATACTTAACGGTGTGGCTAAAAACCGCGAAACTCTACTGCGGGGGAACGGGGGAAGATATTGACATGATTCAACAAACTTCATCTGCTTAGGAAATATGCGCACCAGCTGGTAAAGTTTCGTGTCTCTAGCTCTTATAGTCTCTGAGATCTAGGCGTTCATACGGACGGACGGACGGACGGACGGACGGACGGACGGACGGACGGACGGACGGACGGACGGACGGACATGGCTCAATCGCTACCCGAGGTTATGATAAGCATTTTGGTATAAAGGACTTGGGGTCTGCCACGCCTCCTTCTGTCCGTTACATACATTGCACAAACCTAGTATACCCTTTGTACCTATAGGTACAGGGTATAAATACTCAACATTATATTATAGCTTTTGTGGTATAGCAAATAGACAAAAAAAAATGGTTTTTTTTATTAAAGTTTGCATATAATTCTTCTATAAAATGTTACATTTAATTAATTTCTATTTTTCATCCTAACAACAATATTTTTTTGGTATAGAAAACAGGCAGAAGAATCGGCTTTAATTTTACTAAAATGTATATATTCTTCTATAAAATACCTTATATTTACTAATTTTTTTAATTTCTATTATACATATTATCAACTATATTTTTTGCGGCAGAGCAAATAGGCAGAAGAATTGGTTTTAGTTTTGCTAAAATATTAAAAATTTATGTATATATATGGTATATTTTTTTTAATGTTTATTTTTCATCATCTCAATTATATTTTTTGTGGTATAGCAGATAGGCGGACCAATTGTTTTTATTTTTACTAAAGTTTGCGTATTCTTTGCAAATTCTTACAAGAATGAATAAAAAAATCGAGTTTTCCAAATTTATAAAAATTTTCTTTGAATTGTCTTTATTCATACTCAGTGGCGTATCATTTCTCAAAACTATATTTGATGTGACAGAAAAAGATGTAGAAGAATTTTTTTAGTTTACTACTTCAATTTTTCATCATCTCAACTATATTTTTTGTGATGGGTTTTGGTTTTGGCTTTACTAAGGTTTGTGTATTCTTCAAATGCTTGCAAAAACATAGTTTGAGTTTTTCGAATTTTTATTCCGCGTGATAGCTTTTTGCGATTGGAATGTATAGATCTTACATTTTGAGAAATTTCTAGTTTTTACTGAAAACTATCTTTTTAGAAGACATAGAAGTAGAAGAACTGTTTTTAGATTTACCAATGTGAGCCAACGATTGAAAAAATAAAGGTTAAAAACTGATTGCTTAAATAATTATTTAAATCGTCTTTATTCAGGATTCGTGTTGTAGATAGTTTTTAATGATTATAAATGCACTATTTTTGATTCTACAGTGCTCTCCATTTTAATTAGCTAATTCTAGCTCGTACTATAATTTTAATTAGGTAGGAGCTGTTTATAAATAAATAAAAAATAATTTTTTTGGATTAGAATTTTTGAGATTTTCTATGAAATTATTTACAATATTTTACTAAATTTCTGGTTTTCTTTTTTTCTCAAAACTAACTTATTTGTGGCAGAAGAAGTTGAAGAATTGTTTTAAATTTTACTACAGCGTGCACAAATTTTCAAAATCTTTTTTGGAATAATTCTTTGAGCCGTCTTTATGCGTCTTCCATGGCACAGATAGCCTTTTGCGAATGAAGGCTATGGAACCTATAATTGATATCTATTATATGTCATTTATATTTATTCCCCCCAAATCTATATGTTTTGGGACAAACAAATAATTAGAAGAATTGATAGCTGGTTATTTGTGAAAATTTTTTGCATATTTTTAAAAAAAATAATTATAAAATTGAGTTTTCCGAAATTATCAATGGTTCTTTAAATGATTTTAAAGCATCTTAAACTACAAAATTGTAAAAAATATCTTCTAGAATCAGCGTTTCAAGTGAGTCTTTGGGCTTGCGTATTACGAATTAAAGATCTCTTGTAATCTTTTTGACACTGCATACCGAATGTTCGTGAAATAATTATGAATTTTTGGGGTTTTTTGATAATTGATAAATAGTCTTTATTTGTGAATAAAGAGAAAATGTATGTTCTGCAGTAAAATTACATACGGCTAATTTTTTTTTTGCAATTAATCAGCACTACTAATGATTTTTAGGTTTGTTAGGCGTTTTTTATTATTATTAACTACACAAACTCATAGACTATTAAGTTAATATATCGATCTAAGTGTCCGAATTCTCGCAATAAGGGAAGGGATAAAAAACTAATTTTTTTTTATAATAATTTTTGAAAAGTTTTTAAGTTTGGTATTCCTTTTATTAAGATTTTTTCAAGCAGTCCAAACAATGATTCAATATGGCGACCATTCTAATTCTGATGAATTTTCGCTGCTCCAAATTGAGTTATTTAAAAACAAAAAAAAAAAAATGTATCAATTTCTGAATATCTAGAAAATCGGTGGACAAAACTCATACAAACAAACATTTCTTTGTGTGAGTAAGCAGCGCAGTAAGCAAAAGCGCATGAGAGAGCAACAACCGCAATCAAGCAAAAACGAGAGAGAGATTTCACACACTTGGACTGCGCATGAGCCGACTGCGCTGCTGCAGATTTTGGTGCCCTACCCTCGCGAGTTATGTAAATTGAGAGACTGCCCACCACTGATCTAGATACAATTTTTAAGAATTTTTAAATTTTGAAACAAATCTGTATTGTGGTAGATCATAAATTACCAGCTACTGATTCCCCTCATCTACGCCACTGCCCAAAATATACATAAATTAATAAAATAGCTGCTGCTTGAGATGTTCGAAACACTTTACTTGAACATTTTGAAAAACTATCAATGTCTTGTCATCTGTTTGCCAAATATGCAAAAAAAAGGAAGCTGATTATTTTTTAAGTAGTCACACTTTACTACCGGCAGCTCTATCAATAGATTTCAACACGCCTAATTAACAACGCCTACTATCAAAATATATCTAAATACAAAATTTATTCATATTTATCAAATAAAAGCCATAAATCAAATGCGCTAAAATTCCGTATAAAATTTTACGATGTGATCAGATCTTTGACATCTTTGATTTTCATGATATTCACAAATGACAACATTAAAAAATTGTCATAAAAATAATCATGTTTACTGCAAAAAAAACAAGTCCGTTGTGTATTTAAGAAACTTTTTGTCATTTACAAGAGCTTTATATAAATATAATATAAGTATATAAAAAATATTTAGGTTTTGACAATGTCAAGTTTGTTGCTTAAGTCTTTTGTATGCTTTAAAATTACTTGTTTGTATAGTTTGCTTGTTTTATTCTTAAAATCAGATAGTAAACAAGATAAAAATATTATTTTAAGTATTTTTGAATGAGGTTTATAGTATTTATGATTTATTTAAGTGGTGTTATTTTTTGTTATTATAAGCTACTTAAGTCAAGAAGATGGCGCTGGCATCAAATAACTTTTTTTTTAGCTTAAAATTCTAAATTTCGCCCTTAAATTTCTTATGAAAATGGTTATCAGCATTTTTGCATATCTACATACTTCTTATTTTTTAGCTCAAGTATAAATTTTTAAATTTCGATAATTTACTTTTTTTTGCAAATTGTCAAAACAAATTTTTGCAAATTTGAAGCCCAAAAAAAATGGATTTTTAAAATTGCTAATATAAAAGATGGCGTACGTTAAAGTCGGGCGCGGACGACTTTGGGATACCCTGTACCACTGCTTGCAATAAAATCCAGTAAATTGCTTACGAACACCAAAAGACATTTGATTGCCAAATTAGATTATGATACCTTCATAAACAACCAAAAACAGACGAATTTTTAATCAAAAACTTTTTTTCGACCGATCGGCCCTATGGGAGCTATATGATATAGTCAACCGATTTTGATAAAATTTGGTACAGTGCTGGGGGTTTCTAAAAAACTACCGATTGCCAAATTTGGTTATGATATCTTCATAAACAAACGAATTATCCATCTAAAACTTTTGCTTTTTTTCGAGGTCCTCTGAAACACCCCTATGGGAGCTATATAATGTAGTCCCGATATCAAAAAAATAAAATAAACTTGTCTCCTATGGATTAATAAGGGATCTTATCTGAAAGTTTGGTTGCTCTAGCTCTTACCATCTCTGAGATCTAGGCGTTCATACGGACAGACGGACAGACGGACATGGGTATATCGACTTCTCTAGTCACTCTGATCATACTTTAGGTAACTTTGGGGGGTCTCCGACTTCTCCTTCTGTACGTTACATACATTTTCGGCCTGCACAAACACAATATACCCTTTGTACCATACGGTACAGGGTATAAAAACAAATATTAAGTTATATAGATATGGGTTAAGAGCAACAAATTTGTTTATATTTAAAATTAGTTTAGATATCTACCAAAACTAATTTAATAAAAAACTTCGTATTTACCACCTATGTTATTTTTAAATGTACATGAACATGATTCATTAACCTTTTCAGATGGTCTTTGACCTTTCTCGTTGATCAAAACGTAAAATGCACATACTCAATGAATTTTGTAATTAGTTACTACAATATAACTCAAGATATTATAAAAAAAAAGATTCTTTAACTTCTTCGCTTTTTGAAAACGGATTAGCTTCACCAAATATAAAGTTACCAGTAGTTACTAAAGATAAAAGAAATAACTTATGTAGTCTAAAATAAAAATAAAGTTTTATTCCCACGAGGTAAATATTTAAAAATATTTGTTGTGTAGCTTTCGGGCTAGAAAGCTTAAAATGTCCAATGTCCAGGGGCATTTAAGCAGATATAAGATCGTAATATAAAATTTCCTATCAACACAAACTGGACCTTTTTCTATTTCAAGAGTTATATGTACATATTCGGCCGTGCATTTTGTTCGTATTCGTTTTGAAACCGAATGTTTGGTGCTCCCAATTTCACCAAAGCGAATTTTTTATGTGAAAACGAATTTAAACTGAAATAATTTTTTTAAATATTCTTTAATATTCTTAAATTCTATTTAAGGGCCATTTCAAGTTATATAGTTTATTGGTAAATATTTTTAATTATTTTTTTTCTGAATCAACCTGAAAAATAGCATGCACAGCTCAAACCGAAATTTTATATGGTCCATGTCTTGCATAAAGAAAATTTCCCTTGAAATATGAATACTATAGTCGGGGATAAGTTCCCTCGAAAGGTGTAAAGCTGTGCTAACAATGCGGCAAGGGAAATATGAGTAGCAAAAAATTCGGACTTGGGAGCACGCAAAAACGAAACCGAATAAAATTGTTCGTTTTGTTTTTTTCGTTTTCCGGAGCTCGTGTTTGATTAATTGTCTTAAGAAATATACAAAAAAGGGAATTCTCATTTTCTACAGGTATAACGATCATCAAACCAATCAGTTGAAAGATGAAACAGCTCAGGCTTTATTTTGACAATAAGCTAGACTGTAAGGAGATAATAGAGTTTAGATAAATTAATAGAGATTCGTAACGAAATATAAGATTGTTTCAAAATTTATATTTTCTTAACTTAAGATATAAGTTTATGAAAAGAAAGTTTTTGAGTAGCATCTATATGAAAATAAGCAAGACAACACAACCTTTATAACGAAACGTCAAACAGAATCGAAATAGCCACGTCCGACTGACCATTTATTCATCTCCTTGTCAGTTTCTTAAAAAGGAGATAAGATACTTTGCCACAAAGTGCGTCATATGGTCTGGTTCTTCATTTGCAATCTATATATTTTTTCTTAGTCAATCCGGGCTGCAAATTTTATTAAAATTGGTTGAGAGCTTCTAGAGTTATAGGCAAACATTATTAAACGTTCTAGCTGGTTAAGGAACAAAAGAGTGCCCCCAACTGTTTTTAAAAAACTAGTGATGCAGATCGATTTATAAGAAAATAAAATGGTCCTGAAAAGGTTGGTTTTGAAACTTAACGTGTTACGGCTTATGTAAAAAAATACTTGATTTTTACCCTATATTTAATTGCAGCTTTGCTACTGAATATACCTATACAAAAAATTTTCTTAATATTTAAGTTATTTACAAAGCTTTTTAAAAAAAAACAGCTTACAGATTTTTTTTTTTTTAACCATCCGTTGATGAAAGTTTTATCCAAGCCGTTTGGAAATCTCGGTATGTATAGCTAAAAAATAAGCACATTAGAACTCCTAACTGCCTAGAAGCTGAACTGTTGAATGGTTTGCAACGAAGCTACAATTATCAAAATCGAACCGTAGACCCATTAAGACTAAAATATATAAAATAATTTTTTCACTTGGGTATGTTCTCGCAATAGTTTTTCACTCATACTATTTCCTACCAAATCTTTTCAACATTAATTTCTATCAAATTAAAACAAAAACAATTCTTTTTTCATAATCCAAACGTGTATGTAGATTTTATTAAAATCGGTTAAAGCTGCACTAAAAATAAGTGTAGACTATTTAGACAGAGAAATTATTTTTCATTAACTATCTGTGAATGCAAAGTTGATTAAAATGGATTGGGATCTTCAAGAATGCTAAAAACAAGATCAAGCGTCTAATAAAATCGAAGAATCTAAAATATTCTTTTTACTTTTCAGGAATACCAAAAATTTGAAAAACAAAATGTTCTTCATAGAAAGTTGAATTCATCGTTCGCATGGCAGTATGCAGTAAATTAAGAAATTTACAGGGTATATAATAGTTGGACAGTTCCAACTGTAATCCCCACTGTCAATCTGCTGGACGTTTATTAAGAAATCTCAAAAAAAAAAGCTCGCAACATTTTAGCTAAAATATTGATTGCTAGTTATAATACATGACATTTGTTTACAATATATAAGGAGCCAAATCAAAGCAATATTATGCATGCGAACTGATTTGAATACCTTTAACGTAATCAATTAAAAATACAAAAGTAACACAAAAACAAAAAAATCAAACAATATTGGGTAAAATCAAACAATCAAAAAAACATCCTCCAGCAAAGTTCAAGTTCGTTGCCTAAGTCTTTCGTTTTGGTTTTCCACAATTACAACAAATGCTGCCAAAATGACAAATGATTTATTTATTTTTAAAGTGCAGCTCGGCTTCAAAAAAACAAAAAAAAAAAAACAGTGCTGACATTTGGCCAAAAATCGTTGCACGTTGATTTTTAGCAGCTGTTGTCGACAAGTTCGTTGTCAAAGTCTTTTGTTATTTTTTTAACGTTGTTTTTTTTTCATAATTGGAAAATCAAGCTTGTACTTAGCACAATAGATTGCAACTAAACTTGTTGCGCACTCTAAGAACAGCAACAATGACCAACAAAAAAAACAACAACAACAACTGCAGCTTGCAACAATGGCGTGAAACTTGAGCTTCATATGAGAGAGTAGCTAAGGTTAGCAGAGTTGCAAGCACACAAGAAAACTAAGTTGGCAGCCTGCCTAGAATATGTTGAAATCTCAACGGGCAGCATCAAACATACAAAAAAAAACAAAAAAAAAAAAAACCAACAACATTGTACATTATTTACACTTCATTAATCACTACACATAGGCCACAAAAACATTGTAGCAACAACACCACAACAAACAACAATTGTACAACATAAGGTTGATTGTTATAGCTATTTAAGCATACACACACAAACACACACAATATTTGTTTATTTGTACAAGGAACTTGGTTAATAAAAACAATAAAAAAAAAAGTTGCAAAGTTAACAAGCTCTTTTTATTAAGGCACTTTTACTTGGTCAATACGAAACTATGGCAACCCAGACAATTCATGCTTCAACTTAAATGGCTTAAACAGCGCGTGAGTGAATGAGTGTGTGAGTGAGTGTGTGAGTGAGTGAGTGAGTGAGTGAGTGAGTGAGTGAGTGAGTGAGTGTGTGTGTGCGAGATGCGGCTCATTGGCTTATCAGCGATGCGCACGCAGCGCCAGTTAACGCATCAACACTTGAATGAGTACAACAACAAGAGATGCAACAACTTGTTGCACTACTAGCTACACTTTTTTTTTCTTTAAATGCGTGTGTGGGTGAATTTAGTATACTCTATACTGAAATTATAAACATCTCATCATTTGTGCAAACGTATGTAACAGGTGGCACACTGCAGTTTGTAGGGCAAAACGATAAAATATAAGGATTTCTATGTATAAGCCCTCTGTTTACACTAGTTGCGAATTACAGGAAGCAAAAAGTAAAATACTGCTCGAACAAAAATGATGTCAATTTAAATTTAACCAGCATAAGAGAATCAATAATCTGCCTTGAAAACACAGCTACATCATTATGCAACAATTAGTTCTATCTTTCTGATAAAGAGAGCACAGATTACATTTTTGTATGATAGCTACTCGAAATTGTGAACGAAATTCGATAAAACTATGTAGTCTTATATTGAACGGCAGGGGGCATGCAGCAAACCCTTTTTTTACTGTAGTACTAGTATATCAGGACAACTGCATTTAATGACTAACCAAAAACAACCCAAATCATCAAAAATGCGCGAAAAACTAAAAATTAAAACAATAGGAATTGAGAATAAAAAAAAAATCAAAATCAATAACAAGTGTAAGTCATACAATGGAAAAATAATGAGAATAAAACACCGTAAATGAAAAATCTTCTATGAAGCAAAAAGACAAAACCATTACGTCTTATGGTACCCACTGTTTTAACTAGTGGCGAATTACAAAAAGCTAAAAATGAAATAAGATACGGACATAGCAGTAATTTCGTTAACTTGTGACCATACTTAATTTTTTTGTTCTCAATTTTATAACAAGGAAAATACAAAGTATGTTATAGTTGGGATGTACCGACTGTCACCGTTCCACTACTTTGGATTTTTTTTTCCTGTGTATGTAGTGCGCCCCCCCTTTTAGGGATTGTTGCTTGAATGACTTTTTAATTTATTTGCCATTTCTTTGCTGGCAACATTAATGAGCAACAACAATGTCGGGGCAGCGATCCCGTAAGTTGACTAGACGACTACAACAACAACAAAAGCAACCGTTGGGCACTTGGTATAAATTCGCATTTTGAACTTTTATCTGGCCATCTGCACAATGGGAGAGCAAAGAAACAACAAGAGATACCCAACAATGGCAATAACAACGCAAAATTATATTGTAGCATTTTGTTACATTTAAAGCCATCTACAAGCATTTTTCTTTTTCTTTTGTTAGTCTCTTTCGTCCAAAGTTCCAAACTCAACTTTAACCTCCTGCCACATAAAACTAAACGTGAACATATAAAAACACCTTCGCTTTTCATACTCTTTGTATGGTAATATATTTTCATCAAGAAGTTTGTAACGCATTGAAGCAGAAGATTTGAAGATTCGTCGGTATATCAAACAAATTAATGATAAACAGTCCGCAGAAAACTACCTGGCATATCTTGTTTCAAGAGCCATTATATCTGGAGTTCCAGGAGTTTCCCAGATATTTGATCTTTAAACAGTATAGACTAAAAAGCTAATATATGATGTATATGTATTTATTATAGATCTTCTAAAATACTGCTCTTGGCGCTTCAGTTCTCATCACTAATACCACTTCAAATTTTTTATATTTTTATAGTGAGACTTTTCCGAACAGAATTCTGTTCTTTCGTAGAGTTGGCAACACATTAACAAAATGCAAAATATTTTATTGCAGCCATAGTTGATGATTTGCTTTAAGAGACGTTCTTCGTTCTTCTTCAAAAAATCGTAAATATCCGAAAAAATTACCAAAAAAAAAACTTTTTGAAAAAGTCGATTGTTTCTATTCAAGATTAAGCAAGACACCCAAAATTGGTCGAACATTTTTTTTGTGCTATTATTGTATGTGGAAGAGTTCTAAGATTTGAAGGCACGCCTTTATTTGTAATGCATATCTTTTCTGAGAATATCGAGCGCAATACAAGAAAATCTTCTATGCATATTTATAATTTCTAAGAACACCGATATAATAATTACTTCAAAAAAGAGAAATGTTGACAAGTCATCGCGGGATCAAAAAGCATCCCATCATATGTAGTTGTCAAATATACGGCTTATGATAAAAGAAATAAAATTTTCTTTATTTTCAAAATTAAGGAATTATTTTTATAGCTCCATTATGAAAATCGATTAAAGTTGTTAAAAACTTCGTCGCATATAAAGGCTGCCTTTGAGGTTAATATGGTTTTTTGAGAAAATATATAACACATGTTTCTAACAACTTTTCCACAGTCATAAAATTTCATTGGGATATGTCGGATTTAAATAAATGACAGTGATCTGGCAACTCTGGTGTTGGATTAAGCGTCATATATAAAGCTAACGTGTAATAAATATCTAAAAAATAAAAACCACTAGCACAAATTAATCCACATAATCGTTCCCTCGAGCCGGTTCATAAAAAGGCTCGTAATCTAGAGTCCACAAAACTTAGATCTGGCATCTCTGAAGCGTCATATATAAAACTAGCGCGCGCTAAATATTTTAAAAATAAAAACAACGAGCAAAAATTAATCCACATAATTAGTATTTCGCGCCGGTTCATAAAAAGTCTCGTAATCTAGAGTTCACAAAATCAAGATCTGGCAACTCTGGTGCGTCAGATATAAGACTAGCGCGCTATAAAAAAGTAAAAAACATAAACCATACCATACGCAGTATAAAAGTCATTATATTATATGATGATCGAGTTTATGGTTTAAAGGTTATAAGATCTTGGAAATGCAAAAGGACTTCAGGAACTATGCCGGTTAAATCTAATAATCGAAATGAATAATAAGTTCCAGTGTTTAATCGCATATGATATTATATAAATCAATAGAATACCAAATTTCGAACTTAATATAACAGGAAGTCCAAAATTTAGCTATAACAGGCCAATTTTATTTTGAAAACCTTTGTTTTTACTTTCTTTTAACAATTGAACATAAAGAACAAGTTTTTTATGCTGAAAAAGTATTTTTAGAGTCAAAAAAAAAAATATCCAAAAATCCAACTTTTAAACTACAAAAAAAATGTTTAACAAAACTGAGTAGAAATTCTTTTGTTGAAAAAGAAATCGTCAATATGTCAGCAATGTTATTAGAAAATTTTGAAAAAAATTGTAAAAGCTTTTAAGAAATAGATCAAACCTTATAGTCTAGGTATTTTCGAAACACTGCTTTACGATTTTATTATTTGTTTGTGGTTTTAAGTCTTCTGAGTGCTCACATTTTGATTCAAGTCCACATATTAATTATAAGACAAATATCTTAAAAAAAAATGTTGATAGAGAGAAATCCCGTTTACAAATAGTTTTTTAAAATTGAACAAGTTTAAAGTGTTTCTAAAAATATTTGTATAGCTTAAAAACGTTAGGTTAAAAACTCAAGAGCGTTTTTAGTTTTTTACGACGTGCTCGTCATAAAAGTAAAGAAATTATGGTTTTAAGTTGGAATTGAAAGCTAGATGGGTCCGGCCCGCTGGGACAATTTTGTATCGGGCTCCTTCTTTACCCAAAAAATGTTAGAATTGTAATCTTGAAGAAAGTTGCAGCGCCGGGCTACCGTACATGCCCGGTCCACGGTATTGCAACTCCGGCGCCCAACCAGATGGCCCCGACAAGTCAGAAAGTCAGTCTCTACGTATATTTATACGTATTTTATTAAACTAGAACATATTATTTTTTGAAAGTATCATTATTTGAGAAATATTTTTGCTTCTTTCTCTTTTTTAGAAAACATTTTCACGCTGCTTTAATATACTCGTATATTTCATTCTAGTGGATATTAACAATTATAATTTTTTTTTTTGATAATGTGTTTTTGTTTTTGCAATCTGTCATATGAGACAATTAGCAAATTTTAAAGATAAAAAATTAATGGCAGGATTGATTTTGCTCCAGTGAGTCCAATCAATATTAAACAATACTTTTTGCTAATAGTTTATATTACACAAATCGATCTGGAAGGTCCAAAATGTGGGAACTTTTCAGACGTCTAAACTCCATACTATTGTCTAGTAGGTTAATCGCAAGTAGGTTTTCATGATTAGGCAATCTCTTTAAGTATCTTCGCGATGTTTTGCTTATTTTATCTTTGACGGATTATCATCATATGATATTTCAACTACATTTAAAAAAGTTTAATTCTGTTAGAACAAAGTTTGCTTAAGGCCCATACGCAGCATGCAAACATTCGCACGGAATGACAAAACTTCATATGAAAAAAAAATCCCACTATTTTATTTTTAAACTTTTTTAAATATAGTTGAAATATCATATGATGATAATCCGTCAAAGATAAAATAAGCAAAACATCGCGAAGATACTTAAATAAATAGTGGGATTTTTTTTTATATGAAGTTTTGTCATTCCGTGCGAAATGTTTGATAATAATTACTTGCGTAAATTTGCACTCCGAAAATGAAATATTTGAACAAACAACTTTTGTTTGCTTAAATTGTAACAATAAAAAGAATATTTATACAAACAAAAAGGTTAATTCCATAAAAAAAATAATATCTGTACAAAAAAATTGTATTTTATTTGATTGAAAAGTCTATTTTAGTAAAAAAGAATATTTGTACCAACAACTTTTGTGTGCTTTTTACACAATAAAAAAAAGATATTTGCCTAAAAAAACGCAATTTCCATAAAAAAAAAGAATATTTGTATTTAAATGTCAAGCCTTTAAGGCCTATACGCAGTTTGAAACATTTCGCACGGAATGACAAAACTTCATATAAAAAATTCCAAATAATGGGATATTTTATATATGAAGTTATAATAGTGGGATTTTTTTTAAATATGGAAAATGGTAGTTTTCTTAAAAAAAAAATTGCTTTTTTTGTCAAAAAAGGAAATATTGAGGAATAAAAAAAAGGATATTTGCTTAAAAAAAATTTTGTTTAGATGATTCGTTCGTTTTAATACAAAGTAAGATCTTTGCATGATAAACGAATATTTGCATAAATATGCTGCAGCTGCACAAAATAGTAGATAGACTTATTCTGAACGTAAATACTAACAAAAAAGCTCCCAAAAGCTACTATGTTTTGTTTTTTTGGGCTGACTAGCATAAAACTTGTATAGAGTATTCAAACTTCGTCATATTTAATATAATTTCTTTTTGCATTGTGTTGTATTGCATTGTTTGGGTGTGTTGTGTTGTGCATGGTGTTGGATTGTGATGTGAAAGATGTTAAGTCACACATTTTGGCCTAAATTTGTCTTTTCTTTTGGCCAAATAGCGTCTTCGGCAAAACGGCGACACAGTTGGCACTTTTCTTTTCATTTGCACCAGACCAGTTGAAAAAAAAAAAAAAAACTCCGGGCAACCCTTTGACATTTAAGCCACATTTCCTAATTTCTGAACTACTTTCTGCCAGTTACAAACTTGGCTCTATATTTAAGCTCAGCTTGCACTATAATTTAACTTATCTAACCAGCTGCATTTTCAGTAAGTACATTTTTTATTTGTTTTTTATTTTATTTTATTTTTATATTTTTAAAATTTATTTGCAGTCTGCCTTGGTTTGATTGAGCCCCTTAGGGTCTCATTCTGGGCTGCTGTACATCCTTGAACTGCGCGAACAATATCTTAGATGCTTTTTAATAACAATGCCAAACTTAATTCAGCTGCTGCGGTTTTTGGCAGTTTTGCAACCAACTTTTAATTTTTTTTTTGGCAAGCAGTCTCAAAAAAAAAAAGAAAAAAAAAAGCTTACAATTAAAAATTCAAAAATGCCAAAAAATTGAATTGCATGAAACCGCATGCTGCTTAATTTGAAAATTGCAAAATATGTTATTTGTGATTTTAATTAGAATTTTGTTTTTATATTAGATATATTTTGTACATATGCCAAGTAGCATTTATTTTTTAATTAATCACAAGTTAAATTTTTTCTAAGCAAATGCCATTTTTCATGCAAATTTCTTAGCTTAAGTAGCTTAGAATATAATTAACAATTTGTATTTTGTTTTAAAAACTTAATTATAATTATAAGCTGCTGTGCAGAAGCGTTTATTAATTAAACAAGCAGCCGTTTTGTTAATTGTAATGACTTTGAAATTAATTGTTTGTCTGTCATCATAATTAAGTTATTAGCATTAAAGTTATAAAAATTATGCACAAATTGTAAGTATGTATATTTACTTTATTTTTTACCCTGGAAGTCGGTTTAAAATTCTTAAACTTGAGATAGGGATCGTTTTATGAAGGTTGCAAAAACTAGGTTTGTTCGAGCTGCTACATATAATCAATTTGTTAATTTTTTTTTTGTATACAAAAGAATTTGGTTTTTTTTTGATTATAAAAATAGGCTATTCGCATATAGTAAGTTTATTTACACATATACAATAAATTTATATAAAAACAACTATTTAGATAAATGTCCTTATTAAAATCAAAACTTCTCTACTTTAACCTTTTTTTTGCTTTTATTTTGATAAACATAGCCTATTTTGCATAAAGCAAGAATATTTGCATAAGTATTTATAGAGCCAACTGTTCAGATAAATTTGCATATAATTTATAGATAAGACGATAAGCGTATATCAAATTTTTTTTTTTTTTTTTGTATTACAAAATAGGCTTTTTGCATATAGTCAGGTTATTCGCATATTTTCATCATTATAAATATTAATTAAAATATTGCAACAATTAAGATAAATGTTCATTTAATTTCTAAACCAGCTAAAATCATACATGCTCGATTATAATTTTTTTTGCTTTTATTTTGATAAAAAAGATAGGCTATTTGCATTCAGCAAGATTATTCGAATAATATACATAAATAAATTGCAATAAAAGCAACTATTTAGATAAATTTCTATATAATTTTTAGATAAATAGAATGGAAGTTGGATTAGAAGTTTTAAAAAATAGGCTATTTACAATTGGAGAGGTTATTCTCACGAGTACCTATATATATACAATAAAATTTAATTACAATAGAAGCGGTTATTTAGATAAACCATACAATTTCTAGATGAGATAATCGCTTAAAACAAATTTTCTCGACTACAACTTTATTTTTTGCTTTACAGGCTATTTGCATATAATCAGATTATTCGCACAAAATTCTTTTGCAAGAAAGCAACTATTTAAATAAATATGTATATAATTTCAAACACCGTCTAAAACCAAATTTTCTTCAATACCATTTTTTTTTTTGTTATATTGTTTACAAAAATAGGCTATTTGCATATAAATAGGTATTAAGTATTTATATCATAATAAAAAATAATTGCAAGAGAAACAACTATTTAGATATATATATTATAGATAAGTTGACGGGAAAAGTATTCTTGATTTCAAGTTACAGCTTATAAGTTATAGGTTATAGCTTGCCAAATCAAATTTCTTTTTTCAACTTATTAAATCCGATTTTGAAGCGCTTTGAAAAAGTTTAACAGATTATTTGATCGTAAAGGCCCATACGTAGATCGAAAAATACAAAATGGGATTTTTATACCCTGTACCGTATGGTACAAAGGGTATATTGTGTTTGTGCAAGCCGAAAATGTATGTAACGTACAGAAGGAGAAGTCGGAGACCCCCCAAAGTTACCTAAAGTATGATCAGAGTGACTAGAGAAGTCGATATACCCATGTTCGTCTGTCCGTCTGTCCGTCTGTCCGTCTGACCGTCTGTCCGTATGAACGCCTAGATCTCAGAGATGGTAAGAGCTAGAGCAACCAAACTTTCAGATAAGATCCCTTATTTATTCATAGGAGACAAGTTTATTTTATTTTTTTGATATCGGGACTACATTATATAGCTTTAGGGGTGTTTCAGAGGACCTCGAAACAAAGCAAAAGTATTAGATGGATAATTCGTTTGCTTATGAAGATATCATAACCAAATTTGGCAATCGGAAGTTTTTTAGAAACCCCCAGCACTGTACCAAATTTTATCAAAATCGGTTGACTATATCATATAGCTCCCATAGGGCCGATCGGTCGAAAAAAAGTTTTTGATTAAAAATTCGTCTGTTTTTGGTTGTTTATGAAGGTATCATAATCTAATTTGGCAATCAAATGTCTTTTGGTTAGAACCGGATTTTATTGCAAGCAGTGGTACAGGGTATCCCAAAGTCGTCCGCGCCCGACTTTAACGTACGTCATCTTTTTATATGAATTTTTGTCATTCCGTGCGAAAATTTTCAAAGTGTCTAAATTTTTTGGTGAAAGGCTTAGGTCTGAAACGGGGAGTAGGGTAAATAAAAAATTACTCAATCGTGTGTCCAGTTTTAAATTTCATTGTTCTTGTGGGGCATAAGAATCTTTTGGGAAGAGTAGGTTATACGCAAAAATAAAAAAAATTTTACTTTAAGATTATCACAAGTCTACAAAGGAATTTTGGTAAATAGAAATTTCCACAAAGGCAATAGTTAATTTTTATGGAGGCAATTCGAAGCAAGGGATCAAAATTTTAGCATTTTTGCATATTATTATCGAAGTTCCCAACCCATCGAAAAAATTTTTAATAAGTGCAAAATTTTTATTGAGATGATAACCCATTCTATAAATAGAACTGGAACTTAAAAATCAGCAATGAACTAGACCTTAAGAAGAAACAATTTTGGATGGTTTTCATCGTTAGACTCTTTGACCCTTATGACATGGAACAAGAAATAGAGCCATAGATCTTTTTTTAGGAAGTTTTGGGCAACATTGCATTAAACCTTGAGTACTTAAAAAGAAAATTGTTTGAGTATTTTGAGATTATACGACAAAAAGGGTGAAAGTAAGCTGAAAAATGTTGTTGGGAATGAATGCCATTAAAGAACAATTATAAAGTACGATTTTAAAAAGTTATAAAAATTAAAGTCACCCTAATAAGTTAAAAACAGGGTTTATATCAAAACTATTGCAAAAAACTTTTTCAGGAATTTTTGTTTTCTTCAAACAATGGATTTTGATTTTCAATAAACTTGCCTTATTTTTATTTTAATATTTTTTTTTAAATTTACGAATACTAATTTTAAAACCTACATGTTTATTTTATAGATTGTAACATGTTAGCACTTATATGTAGTGTTTTTTTTTTTTTTGTTAATTTTTAATATATTTTTTTTTATGTTTTCTTTTACATAGTTCAGCAGAAAACTATTAATCTTAAACAAAGTGTGCTATTTTTAAATTGCTTTTGTTTTTGGCTTATTTTTTTAAATGTTATTTAAATAGTTTTTTGTTTAAGTGCATGTTATGTATTTTTTTGTTATTGCAATATTTTGCTAATATTAATTATTTTATTTTTTAAAAATGTTCATATTTATTTAGTTTTTTAAAAACATGCTGAAAATTGTAATTTAAGCGAACAAAAATTATGTTTTTTTTTTGTCTTTCAAATGTCTTTAATTGAAATCTCGAATTCAGGTGCAAATAATTTGTATTGTTTTGAGCGCAAAGTGAAATAAATTTCCGGTCGACAAGTTGCTCAATTTTAAAGTTGATTAGTTTTTTTTTATTTTTGATGCTTCTTCGAAATTTGCCGAATGCTTTAAACCAATTAAAATGTATTTTACTTTGTAAAAAAAAAAAAATCAAACTCGAACCAACTGAAAACACATGGAATGATGATAGAGCATAACGAAAGGTTGCCCTAATAAACAAACCAAAGAGATGTATATGTTTCGATTATATAACTGTGGCAAATGTAATGAACTTGCTAGTTATAACGTAAAGGCCATCCGTAATTTGCTATTGACAAACAAGGCTAACTAATATGAAGATATTTCATCTAGGCATCTCCAATAAAAGTTAAGCATCAAACTCGGCGTTCGAGCGTTTACAAAAAGTTGTCAAAATTGCATAGTAGCTAGTTCGAGTTGTCTACCAACTGGCCTTATTGACATTTGCCAATAATAATAAAGATAAAAGATAAAATAGCCGTTAAATGAGCATAAAATAAATCTAAGCAGATACTTTGGGCCAATGTTTATTTTGTGAAAGGCAAGAAGTCGTCTCCAAGGTGCGTGCCAAATGCGTTTGGCATTTATCGCAGATCTTTTAAGCCACATATCTTTAGGCCAAACATAAATTGTAAATTACTTGGTAACTCACCTTTGAGAGGTAACATCCTGTGCTGAATTTTGACAGCTGCAACTCTGGTACTTCTTGAGTTTGTTGTGGTCCAGTTGCTTCCAAGTTGAGATACTTTCAATTTCGTGAGTGAAGTACACAGCAATGTATATGTGATTTTTTTTAAGCTATTTTTTTTTTTTTTTTTTGTTAAGAGTTTTCCGCTCGAATTGATTTTGGATTTTTTTTGTTTCAGGTTTTTTGTTTTTTTTTTTTTTCAGGGGGAGTATTGAATTTTTGCTTGTCTATGCTAATAACTCTTGGTAAGTATGTAGTATGATTTTTTGTTTGGCTAAGCGAATGGCGAAGAATTAATTTGGTTCAATATATAAATCACTTCAAATTTGTAGAAATAATGCACAACATATGACTTTAAGAGTAATCAAAATACTTTAGTAAGCTTAGATACGAAAATATGAAAACAAATTCGAACACAATGTATATAAGATTTACAAAATTTTGAAATGTTATAAAAAAATCTTGTTATCTTTTAAGAAAAGATATAACAAATTTTTGTTGCTCAAATGAAATACTTTTGAATATCACATTTAAGGTACAATACATAAAAAAAAAATGCTGTGTATCTTTAAACGAATGCACTATTTTTTCATACTGCCATTATTTTTAAACTTAAAATAAATTAAATTTTTTTTCAAAACCAGATCCATTCGAAAAGACACATCATGATTCAAAAAAATGTCATTCTCCAGTTTTAAAAGTTTACAAAAGCTTATGAAAGCTTAAAACAAAAAACATTTTGTTATATTTAAACAAATGGATAAGTTTTCAATGCTCTTAAATTTTTTAAACTTGAAAGAAGTTAAATTCTTAAAATCATATTTAGGTATAGGTATTAAAATCAAATTATTTGACAAGTTCTAAAAGACTGATAAAAATAGATTTGAATGCTTCAAAAAAACATGGGAAATTTTATTATATAATAAAGCTCTTATTATTTAAAAAACTTGCAATAAATAAAATAATTTCCAATTTCACACATTTCAAACATGATGAAATCATTACAAAAATTTAGAAATTTTTTCCAAGTCTCGTTATCTGCACAATTATTTAACCAGCTCATTATTTTAAAAACTTTAAATAATTGTAGTATTTTTCAAAAACCACAGCTTGCATAAAAGTGCATAAGATTTTAAAAACCAAACGCACAAATTTTCAAGAGCTTCTGAAAGTTTCAAGCAAGTTTTATTTTCTAAACTTCGTTATCTCGAAAAAACTTTTCAATATTCAAATTTTTTCGTTGTTTGATGTTAAAAAACTAGTGCAAAAATAAACTGCAGTTTTTACGCACTTTCGAAACATTAAGTATATATGAGAGATAAAAAAATATTTAAAAACAAGATATAAATGAGCTTAATAGCTTTTAAAAGCATACAGAAAATTACTTTAATTGATTTTTCCTCTCGTTATTAAAAATAAATACAATTGTTCAATTCTCTCACTACACTAAAAAAAAAACTTAAAAAAAATTGTATCAATGTGTTTTTTGAAAATTTAATTTAAACGAAATGTAAACACAAAGTCCAGAATATCAATCTTGTTTAAATGTAAGGAATTTATCAAAAAAATATAGCTTGATATTGTTAAGAGGAATACCTTATAAATCAAGACTTAAAAACATATGATAAGAAAATAGATTTTTAGAAAATTTTATAAAAAGATAAAAATTTTGAAAGCGTATTCTAGAATCTTTTAAAAAATGCATAAAATTTAGTTAAGATGAAAGCTTTTGAGAGTATCAGAAAATTTTTGAAATTATTTTATAAATCACATTATTAAAAAACAAAAATTTTTTAATATACATAATTTGTATATAGTTTTAAAAATTGACTTAAGCTTAATGCTCTCCAAATTTTATTGATTTAAAAAAAAAATGTTTTATATAATTTGCATGATGTTTGAAAAATTGATTTATATAACAAAATTTTTAACATTTTGTGTAAACATAATTGCTTTTAAAGAAAAACTTATTACTTGCAAGTGGCTTGAAATATTGAATTAAGAGCTTGTAAACAAAATTTTTTAAACTTTGTCTAAACTTTATTATCTTTTAAAAAAAAAAATTCGTCATTTGCATGTTTTTTGAAAAATTGACTTAAAGAGCTTGTCAGACAATCGCAAAATTGTTAAACAATTTTTGTAAATTTGTTTTAGTTATAAGATATTCAAAATTTGCATATATTGTAGTTTGAAAAATTCACTTTTAAAAAATTTTAACACAAAAGTTCAGTTCAATTTGTTACAGATTATTTCGTAGGATAACCCACTTTAAATTGGCATCTGATTAATTGTTTATTAATTTCTTTCATATTAGCATAACAAAATGCATGAAATTTTAAATTTAACGCCTGTGGGAACAAGTGCTTGTAAAATGTTCCCACACGAGCATATTTGCTTTAATATTTTATGTTAGTTTTAATTTTTTGGGTTAAAAAGCAGTGCCTTAATTAATAAAACTTTTGCCATAAAGTTGTACAAGCTTTATTATGTAACTGTCTCGAATATTATAAAAGTTTTTTATATCATTAATTATTATCCGTATAGTGTTGTAGCAGATTTTTAAAAAACTTTTAAAAAGTGATTTCTTAGCAGTCAGTCTAAATTTGAAGTGATTTATTATATAGAATTTTTTTTTTCGAAAAATTTTAGTTTTAGCACACTTTAGTTTTTGTGTTTATTTGACCTTTTTTTAGATTTTTTTTTTATGTGTTAAATCCTTATTTAAATATTTGTGCGCCCCACGTTTGGTAAACACTTTTTTAAACGCACATAACTTGAATTTTTATTTTATATATTGCGCATTTTTTAAACAATTTCACTTAAAACTTGGTCTCATTTGTTTAGCACTGTTTGGGGCACAACTTTAGCATTTTTTTTTTTTTTTTTTATTTTTAAGTTAGCTTTAAAAACACTTGGTGCGTTCAAATTATAATATGCCAGCATATATCTCTATATATTTTCATATAAATATATCTTTTAGCTACTTTAAAGAGGAGCCAGAGCCAGACAGCCAAACAGAAGACGTCTTCACCCGTACGATATTCACATTTGAATGTTTCAATTGGCAAATGCGGCGTCCAACTTTAGTAGTTGAGCTCTCGAGCCCAAAACTCTTTTATTATTTGTTTTTTTCTTTGCGAAAACTCACAAAGTCACAACACAACAACAACAACGTAAAGCTGTTGCCGTTATTATTATTGTCTTTGTTGTTTTAGCCCTCACTCTGCTGCCGAAGCAGCCGCCACCCCAACGAAGATCTCTTTGCCACAAAAGTGAGCGAGCGAGCATCTTCCTCAAGCTCAATACAAACTGGTGTAAAAAGCAAACTTGCAAACACAAAGTAAAAGCAAATGCAGCTTATCGGCTTTCAGACCGGACCAGCGATCAGCTGTTTTACTTTGCTGCTATGAGAGCGCCAAAGCTAATATGTGCGAGAGCGCGCATGGGAGCGCAATTGCTCATGTTAAGCTTAACATGACTGTTAAATGCTGGTCCATAACAGAGTTAGCTTTTTTTATCACACTTAAGAGCTCGTTAATGCCGCATGATCATTTGAACTGACTGTTACATGGGCAGAAAAAGCGCGTAAATGGCGCTTATTTGTATACATCATTTCGGGAACTTTTATGTTGTAACTTCCGAAATTTTAAACTTAATGGTCTTGGATTCAATTTTTTGTGTTTCAATGAGTCTACGTCAAGTTGCACATGTACAATATTACAAGAGAACTAAGTTTTGTGTAAACTTTTAGATAAAGTAGGTGAAAATAAGTGATGATACCGAATATTTGACATTACTCCGGAGTAGCGACTAATATACGCGAGCATTTTATTGTAATCACTGCGGTGTGATAATAAATGGAATCTACTCCACTGGCATCTGAATAAACGTGGCAAAATGGTCAATAAGCAGATCATCATAGCGTTTACTTGACGGACTGACTGCCTACGGGTTTGTTTGACTGGCATTGGCCGTAGCAGAGTGCAGATCGCAACCTTTGCAAGTTCCCTCATCACGCTGTATCATGTGTAGAGAAGTTTGAGGTTTGGTCTTAGCGTCATGCTCAAACGTCCACGTCTCGTCCCTAGTGACCATATTGTCCAAAAAGTTGTTTTTTTTTTACGCACTTTATCTAGAAGATCTAGGCAATTCCAAGAAACTGCATATGACATGAAGTTTGCGCAGACGGATGATCTATACTATTCTACAGCTTAGAGCAATTTTTTTTTCTGAATTTTACTTAGACACCAATCTATTAATAATAGGCGGTAGAAGCGTCATCATTACTTCTATCCACTTGGAAAAAAATTAGTCCGACTACTTTCCGGTCAGGCCCTATAGGTTCCAAGTCATACATAATAAGGTACTCCACCTTATTTCAGGATACGAATGGTACGCTAGTAATTTAAATTTGTATCAAGAATTTTGTCTGAATACCCTAGAGAATCAGACTTCAACAGATACAATAATAGGCTGATAGCCTTTTATAACCGCTATGCTAAAAACTTATGTACCAATATAATGAGGTGGAAAAGACTCCTGCCAACTTTCTCTCAAAGATTAACTAATTAAGAATACCCTACACACCAAATAGAACCAAGTCCAAGTAATTCTTGGGCTTAGAGAATTATAACACAGAAAAAATTTATGTTAATTGCCGCAACTGAAGCATGACAAAGAGATGTTGAATTAAAATCTTCTAAATATTTAATTATTGATAGGCCGATAAATAATCGTATTTTTGCAACAAAAAATTCCTACTAGGTGAATATTAGCTAGTATCAGTGGCGTATCCACAGGGGGTTTTTGGGGTTCGGAACCCCATAAAAGTTTGGAAAAATGGGTTGACAGTTTTTTGAGAGCTCTGATATATACACATCGAAGTGAAAAAGCCCCCTGTGACCAAATCCTGGATCCGCGCCTGGCTAGTATGTATGTAAAAGTAAATAGTGAAAAGTGAAAAGTAATCGGCTTCACTTATTTTTGCACAGTGTTATAAATTCATAGATATGAGTTTCTCTAGTTTACAAAGCGTCAGCAAAATTTTCTGAACAGGAAGTATCTGTACAAATCAAAAACACAATGGTCTTCGATTTGACTTTTACTTTTTTGACGAATAAATGTTATTAGTTGCAGATTTTTAAATATGATATTTTTTGAGAGAAATGTATGACTTTTTGACGTTAAGCAAGTTTACTGTACGGAAAGTATCTCTACAAATAAGAAAATATGGTACAGTTGAGGCGATATCCTACTGTGTGATACAGTGAACACATTTTCATGCACAAAATGTTTTCCTACGTTATCTAATATGAGAACTTTAAGACGCCTTTATCATGTTCCGACCCAGTTTTGTTTATTAGGGCCACATGAATATTCTTAACAAAATTGGTGATTCTTGGTCATTCGATTGATGCAGTTTATAGGCATGACTCAATGGCTACCCGAGATTGGGATAAGCATTTTGGTATAAAGGACTTGGGATCTGCTACGCCTACTTCTGTTTGTTACATATATTGCACACATCTAGCATAACCTTTATACCTAAAGGTGCAGGCTATTAAAATATTCGCTGAGTTCTGGAATATAGGATTTGATTCGGGGACACCGGGACAAAACATAGAATTTCGGGTACATATGCCGAGTAAATGGGACAGGTGATTACACTAGTTATAAGTCATAAGCGTAGTATGATTATTTTGATTTTTAATGACTGTGCTGTAAATAGTTTTATTTCTATTCAAAATAAATAATATTAATTATATAACAAATGGCGTACTTTCAAAAATTATTAATATATAATAACATTAAGATGGACGGAATAAATCCTAAATGAATTATATTCCCAAATGGATAGGAACAAGATAGGCCTAAGGTCGGCCATATGCCGTACCGTGATACTTGAGGCGGATAACTCTAAAACGGCTTAAACGCAGCCATGTCGAGCACAGCCTTGGATGAGGTCGGCCTACTATAAGCACTACGCACGAGAGACTAAAAGTGGCGATCTAGTTTCAGCATTACCACCAGACCATAGTTAATTCATTTGATAGTAAAGGAGTAAACCAGATTCTTGCTTCTATTATTATTGGATGAAGGACGTCCTTACGACCGTATCCAATGAGGTGACTCTTTCAGAAAATTTTTATGTAAACTGAAAAGGGATTCTTTTAGGCATATTTCCATCATTATATCATTCATTTGTGATTAATTATATCATATCGTTTTGGCCTACATATTTCTGATTAAATATTTTTGTTATTGCCTCCAAATCCAAAAACTGTAATAAATAATAGTAATAAAAATGGATATTAAACAATTATCAGTGTTTCTCTAAATTTTTTTTGGGACTCGATCAAGGAATTCCTTTCTGCTTCTTATTTTGCGTCATAAGATACATATAGGCTTTGTAACTTGCTGGTAAGCCAAGAGCTTATAAATAGTTATCTTATTCCTATCACAAGCCGGATATACAGAAAGCATCTATTCCTACTCCAATGTGCATGATATGGTAGGCATTCAGAGTTCCAAATACATTTTACAAAAATTTCTCCTAAATATTGATTGCATTTACCTGCTTCGTTTAGGCTTTGTGTTATGAATTTTGGCTTTCCCAATAAACAAAAACAAAAACTTTGAAAGTTAACAGAAAACTTAACAGCGAATGATTAAAATTTTGATAAATCGATTAAGAAATAATTTCACACTCTTATTGATTGTGCCAAATAACGTGAAATTTTGTGCAAATATTTTCAACAAATGTCTTCGTTAGCTCAAATTTGCTGAAACCAAATTGTAATCGTTGATAATTTGAACATATTACGAATGTAATTGATGTTCCACTGACCTAATGAGGGTGCCAAAATGCAAACAATTGAAAATATAAAGTATTGTAACAAAGCATACAATTCGACAAAAAAAAAAAAAAAAAAACGAAGCTAACACCCATAACATGCTCCAAATTATGTTTTACATAATGCATAATATGTGACAAAACTAACACACACAATGACAAATGACTCAAAATAAACAAATACAAATGAGTGCAGACGGGTGCACTTGAAATACTTGAGTGCTTTGAATGAGTGCGATTAAAAACGCGTTTCAATTAAAGCGTCAAAAATTACAAAGATAACAAAAACATCGACAACAAACAATATCTTACAAGATGGCCAAGACAATTTAGACAAAATGCACACTGGTCGTGTACGTCTTTTTTTGAGGTATAAAATAAAAAAATACATAATTCGAATCTTAACCTATGTGTTACTCAAAAAATTATTAATACAAAAGACTTGTTTTCCTTCGTCCTTTAGTTATTATATTCGTAGTCCCCCCCCCGCACAATTTTGGAACTTGGCTTGGCCTATAGTGTTTTTGTACTCCCCCACGCGGACCATTTTTGAACTCCCTCTAGAGGACATTTTCGGGAAAATTTAATTTAATTTATTTCACTGTTATAATATAGTGTAAGTGAATTCGAAAAAAATTTCGAAATTGAACTTTAGAAAATGTTGAGACTATCTCTAATATAGAAAGAGCAGAAAGAATTTGTAGGGCTGCTAAATAACCAAAAAAAAAATGTTACACATATCACAGGTATTATTATTGCATGTTAACATTAGTTTTAACGAAAATATACTGAAAAAGGGTATAGACTTTAAGGGCAAACTTTATATTAAGAAAAAACGAACGTAAATACCTTGAGTATATTCGGTTACGAACGCGTCCGGAAGCAGTACGGAGAGGTGCGAGCACAACAGAAACAACAAGTGTTGCGCTGGAAAAAAATAACAACTTTTTAGTTAAGTAAAAATCGTTGGGAAAGTTTTATAAGATGTAAAATTTAATAAAAATATGGGTTCACACAGAGTTGCCTTTTTTTGGCAGCCAAAATTTATTTTAACAAATGTAAATATAAAGCATTTGTAAACAAACCTTTATCAATTCAAGCCGATTTGCAAAAACAAAATTTGGCAGAATACCATAAACACCAAAAAAATACTAGAAAAATACCACACTTCCTTGACAGGAGCACAATTAAGTTAAAGTTCTTTTTCGAAAGCGTTTCGAACTGCTGCGTACAAACAAAACAATAAACAGCAAAAAAACATATTATGAGTTTCACTATTATTTTTGTTAGCCGAGAAATACTAGAAAAATACCGAAAATATGATATATTATACACACGTAGGAAATCCCAGGCTAGAAAAAAATCGGCTACAGTTACAGACGTGTTCCAACGAGTTTTGGTTTCTTCATATCCCTTTTTTATTAGCATTTCTTTAAATAAAGATTGACCAGCATTTTATCAGAAGTTATAGTATTTTAGAGTTATCAGCAGTTGAGGAACAATCTAACTATTATAATCTGACTTTTTCTCATATTTCATACCAAAAAAGTCAATAAAATTTTTTTTAGTATTATATAAATTCTTTTATATTCTCTTAATTTTACATTTTTCATAAAAAAAACATAAAATAAAAATTATGGATTGGTTTCTATACAGGTTATTATTTTATAAACAAAAAAAAATTTTTTTAAATAAGAATCGAAAATATTTGATTAATTTAAAATAAAAGTTATTCCGCAATTTTTATTTTGAAAATAAACCAAGGGGCTTGTTATATTGGACAAAATCTTTCAATTTATGCCTAAAATATTCTCAAAGAATCAATATTAAGAATTTCACAAAATAGGAATTGATTTTAAATATTATATTTAAATTAAATTTGTATTTCGTGGGATCCTTAATATTGATCTTTTAAGGATGACTAGCTGTTGAAGTATAGATTGCATATATCATTATAATTTTTTAAAAGATATTTAAAATCAATTTTTAAAATAAAAATAACATTTTCTTTTAAATTCTAAAAATAAAAATTCATCAATTTATTTATTTTTAACTTTTATAAAGTAAAGTAAAAATTAATATTAAACGATTATTTCATATTTATCATTTTTATGTAAAAAATAAGTATTTTTTAAATTTAATGAAATAAATTATTTTGATTTTTAAAATTATACGGACAAAAAGAAGTGAATTATTTAATAAGAATACAAAAATTGGCTTATTTATGGGAGCGCCAGGTAAAGGTGGCGCGAGTGATCCAATTTTTTTACATATATTTTTTATAATGTAAAACAGCAGCCAAGATTTGAGGTTCTTCAAAATTTTTTGATTTGAAGCCAAAAAAATGCATTTTCGACCAGTGTGCAATCTGGATAAAAATCCCCACACATATGAGGAAGAGGAAGCGCAGTAACTTGTCATTGGGCGTCATACATAAAGTTAGCCAGCTTTAAATAATATTGGGTGAGGGATTTTGTTTGTTTGTCCGTTTTTGTTTTTTTTTTTTGGGTGGGGGAGTAGGTCTCTGGGTCGTTCGATCGTTCAATGATTCGCTCGTGGAAGCTATAACAAAAGAAATCGCCAATTTAAGATTCGCAACGCTTGCAGTGACGACTCTTTGACTTGGGGCGTTTTTCAGTTTTTTGGGCCAAGCCACAGTCGCAGTCTTAGCCATAACCACAAGACAATGGATGGATACAACAGTTGACAATATGGACGGCCAGTGGACAGTTTTTATTATGATTCCAGCCAGCTTCTTTATGCGCTGGTCGAGTTTGACTGACGGGCGCAGCAGCAAGCTCCTGACGGGTCTCTCAATTGCATAACTTTTTTGTTTGATTTTCGTTGATTATTTTTTGGTTGGCTGCTGTTACTACTGCATCTTCATTTGGCATGGTCAGATATTTAGATATTTCTGATGTTTTTGGTTTGTTTTTTTTTTTTTTTGTGTTATTTGTTTTTCCGATGCTGCTACACGATGCAGCATTACAAGGCGCATTCATTGCGCCGCCTGCGATTATGTTTTTGGTGTAGAAAATGCTTAAATAATCGCAACAGCGAAATGTTCCCACGAATTTGTCTGGCTCTGCCTCAATCTAAAGATATCAACTTGAACATCATTGGCAATATGATTTGAAATAGCAACAATGGACAGCTACTACTTAGACCTGACTTGGTTGCTGCTCATGACTCAGAAGTCAAAAACGAAACGGAATTAAGATTCTATTAAAAGCGGCAGCAATCGGCAAAGGCGACGGCGGTAATCACCCGCCAAAAGCGCCGCCGAACACATACTTATAGATACATAAAAATAGATACATAATTCACTGCGAGTTAGTTATGCTAGGTTTACACTGCGTCGCAAAGAGACAAAAAAAAGTTACACCAATGTAGTTCAGCATCTCACCCTTAATAGAACTTAGCCACAGGTGTGCTATTATAATAGTTCAAATGAACCATTTCTTTTAGTTGCGAACAATTTTGGTATCACATTCTTTGACAGATTCTGGCATAGTTGTTGTCAAGAATTGTATTGCGGGAACAGCTGTGACATTTAGATTGTTCATATGAACCATTAGTATTGGTATCAAAAACTGTGGCAGTATCTGGTTCAGTTGTTGATAACAATTAGTATGTTGGTTAGCTTTGGCATTGTAGTAGTTCATACGAACCATTCATAGTGGTATGACACACTGCGGCAGTATCCAAAATATGATATATATATGCTGGAATATTTGCCATTTTGATGGTTCGTGTAAGTCATGCGTATTGGTATCACATTCTATGACAGATTCTGGCATAGTTGTTGTCAAGAATTGTATTGCGGTAACATATGAACCGTTGGTATCAAACACTGTGGCAGTATCTGATTCATTTGTTGAGAAGAATTAGTTTGTTGGTTAGTTGAGGCATTGGGAAAGTTCATAGGAACCATTTGTAGTGGTATTACACACTGCGTCAGTTTCCGGCACAGTTTCGAACAAGATTTATGTAGTGTGAACGATCGAGCCATTATGATAGTTCTTTTGAACCATTGCCTACACTGCGGGACTAGAAATTATTTGCCAATACACTTAGTGCCCAGGTAAGTTCAGGAATTGCAAAAAGAATTATTTAAAAAAAAAAAACTAGTTAATTCTTTTCATAAATAGAGTAAGTTAATATACGAGCCCAATTTGGAATTATGGCAGTTTATGCCCAATGACATGAAATAATTGAATTAAAATAAACAAATAAAAAACAAAAAAAATTTGTTTATTATTGTGTTTTGTTTTATTTGTTTTTTCTTCTTGTGCGATCAGTATTTGATCATATAAATCAGATAATTGTGAATTTTTAAAATACTCGAGACAAATTTAATACAATAATACCTGTCAAAATAAAAATTCAAAAACCAAAAGCTTATACATAATTTTATAGCTGTAAAGATTGAATTTTTATTTATAAATATTATAGCAAATAAAGCAAATTGTTCAAACTTAAAGTTAAACCATTTTTTAATTTTTTTTGTGTACTTGCTTTTTTTTATTTATTGACACAAAATCAAGGGAAATTAGTGTTTATAAATATAATATATTTTTCACTAGAGTTTTTTTTTTGCGAGAGTTTTGATAAAAGCATTTCGAAATAGCTATTTGGGAATTTGATTCTTATTTTTTCAAAAACTAAGCAAAAATTCTGTACAATTTTTTTAAATTTAAATATCAAGTTGTAAGTTTAAGTTCTATTATGCAAAATGAATTTACTTTCACATAACAGATCAGTTCTTGTTCACAAAACCAGTTGCAAGAATTTTATCAGGCCAAAAATACTACGAATAAATTCATGTTCACGAACTTGGTTCGCGTGACAATTGTCAGTTCTTGTTCTTTATCAACATTTGTTGTCTATTTGTTCAGGAATTAGTTCTTGTGCATGAATTTGTTCATTGTTTCCTTTTGACTCACGTCTTAACTTCTTACAACACATAACAAAGTTTAGTTAACGATGTAAACACAGTTCGCCATGCCGCAGTGTGTGTCAGTGTAAACATAGCATGAGTCGTTCAAAACAAAAGACTGCAGCAACGAACTTGTTGCGCATGCTTAACGTGATTTTAATAGCAATCGTTTGGCTAGACTTTCGGTGCTTCTTCGAATATTTTAGTCAAACATTTTTTTTATTTATGATTTTTAATAACATTTTCGTTTTTCGATATTTCTCGTTTGGTTTATGTCTTCGAGCGAATGACATTGAATAGAATTTTGTCATTATGAATGGCAAGCTGCATGCAATTATAATGAATTGCTTTATTGATAGCATAAAAAATATTTTTTTGGTTCTTGGTTCTTTGAACGAGAATAAAAAGGTAGAACGAGAATTAGCCAGCTATTAATTGGTGTTGAGGTTATAAAAAATAAAAAATCGCATTATGTTCATTGTAACTTTTGACGTTACCAAAACAAATTGTAAATAAGTTAATTAGTTAGTAGATTTATTAATGTTTATCCATCTATCATATATTTTTTAGCACATTTTATAAAAGTGACATGATATAATTGAACATGTTCTTTTAAGAATTGAATTAAGAAGAATTGTCTTAAAGCTTCTGCATATTGTTTTGAATCTTAAACGTTTAGCTGTTAAAAGGATATTTTTTTTTAATTATTGAGCTTAAAATGTTGATCAATCACCCTATACCAAAATTTATTGTATCAGTTTCTCATAAGTCCGTTCTTTATGCAATGATTATTTACCTCCCCTGCATTCTTCTCTATAAGTTTATCCACACATTTGTGTTATCGAAATCTTTTGAAATTCCTTTTTTATTTTACTAAAAAGCATCCAAGTTTTGGTCTTTTAAATAAGACGAACATGGTTAATCTTACGATTATCTTAAAGATTATCAGGGAAAATCTAAATTTCATAATTTCTCAAAGATCTTGAACTGAATATAGTATAATTATTTCAACAGTTAACATTATGATTTGCTTAGGACAATGTGGTCGAATTGTCACAAAAATATATTGCTTAAAAATAATTTTATTGGAGTAATATATATAATTTGTCCTTAAAAATAGGTCAATATAATTACTGTTTAGGTTGAATAACTACTTATAAAAGGTATTAAGTCTAATTTATATGCTTCAAATCAATTTGTAGGAAATAAGCCAATAAAAACCTATTATATTTGAAAAATGTTTTTTTTCGGTACAAATTTTTCTTTTTTTTTGTAATTTTTAAATCTTATTTTTGCTCTTGTTGGTTTTTTTCAATTCTTTTAAAATTACTCGATTTGAAAAAAAAAAAATCTTTTTAGCAAAACTAGAATATGGTTTTTGGTCTAAATGCGAAGAAATTATTTTTTTTGAGTGATCAATTGGTAGATGAGTCTGAACAAGAACAGTATTAGATCGGGTCTACAAGTTGTCCTACCGCTTTAATTCTAAAGGCCCAGACGCAGTTCGACAAATTTCGCACGGAATGATAAAACTTCATATAAAAAAAAATCCTATTTGGAACTTTTTTATTTTTTTTAAATTATGCTTTGTCATTCCGTGCGAAAATTTTTCGAACTGCGTATGGGCCTTAAAGCGCAATTTTTTGACTAAAGGCCTATACGCAGTTCGAAATATTTCGCACGGAATGACAAAACTTCATATAAAAAAAGTTGTATGAAGTTTTGTCATTCCATACGAAATATTTCGAACTGCGTATAGGCCTTAATCCAAAACAATTTATTTTATTAGAAATCGCCATTTTGAAATAAATATTACATATTTCAAATAGAAAAAAATACCTTAAAAAATAAAACATCATAAAAAGAAAATTAAGATAGTTTCGAATTTATAATAGCTTAAATCAAAATCTTGATGGAAGCCTTACAGGTAAGTACACAAAACCTTAAATAAACAATCTGAGCTAAGCAATTCTTATATTAACTTTAGTATATATATTGATTTTCGTTGTAAGAAAAATGTTTACATTCTAAATCTAATATAATTGCTTAAGTTATAATATTGTTGTAAAAATTATAATGTAATTGTAAATTAATTGACCAATTACAAATAAATTATTTATAACTAAACTATAACTAACAACTTTGTAGATACATATATATAATATTGTACATAAGTTTTATTTTAACAATTATCAAGCAATTGCAAACTGAAAACTTATTTTGGCAAACCAAACTTTATATACGCTTGCTGTACAGGCTTATAGATTTTCTAGAATCAGGATGGTTAAGGATTCCAAACTGTTCAGGAAGATGGTTGGAATCACTGTAGAAAGTTTCTTATCCATAGGGTCAAGCGTATTATTATGTTCAAGATTTGAGCTTATGTTGTTTATATCCGAAAGATCAACATTGTGGGTCTGCTCTTCCGCCCGTCCGGCCGGTTTATTTTAACGTCAGAAACCAAAAAAAATCTTTAGATGCCAAATACTATCGAACTTGCCTTTAGAGAACTTCTCTACAACGAATTCTACGCTATTTTAATTTTTTTTAAGTAAACTGATTTTTCCTACAAGATAAACAGATTTTATAGCATATATAAAATAGAAGAAGATGTTTTCTGTTATGATAAGTTTATTTAGTGTAAAACTTGAAAAAGTTAAAAAAAAAAAAATAAGAAATTCGGATAAAATAAGAAAAAATAAGCTGATGGGATAAATAAAAAAAAAATGTATAGTCACTAATAAATAAAAATAAATAATAACATAAATAAATCTAGCTGAAGGCCATTGATGGTAAACAATTCTAAGTTTCTTATAATTTTAATTATAAGTTAATTTTGTAAAAAAATAAATAAACAAATAAATACATAAATATATTAATAATTAGAAAACATGTAAAGAAATATATAAATATATTTCTAAGGAAAACCCAGATCAATTTTAAATTTTAAATTAAAAAAAGAAAATTGAGAGATTAATCCAAACTCTTGTTAATTTTTAAACATATTTTTAAATATCTTTATTCATTTAGGAGATATGTCTTGCCAAAAGAGTCTACTTAAATGTTTAGTTGTTCCATTAAGCTTGATGCGTTGCAAAAAAAAAAAAAAAAGGTTTATAATTAAACCACAAAAATCAAATTTAACCGCTACAATTATTTCCACCCATACGTATTCTTGACCGTAAACAAATCATTATCGGTTTAATTCAAAAGATATAAGTAAATATGTTAAAACTTTAGACCCTTCCTATTAAACTGTATATACTACTGGTCGCAGTGCCCCACCTCTTTGCAAGGAACCCACGCAGGATAAAAAATATAAATAAAAAAATGTACCTACATACTTTAACTTTTTGCGAAGTAGATTCATATAGACACGTATGTTCTCTTTGGGGCTACCACTTCCCAGTCTCTTGCAACATATTTTAAATATTTGCTCCTAAAACAAACGACGATCTCATCACAAAACATTTTAATTTTTTCCAGAAATGGCCAAATGGCCATTGCCTAGAAGAACCTTTAAAATCAACTTTTTTCCGAAACTGTCTGTGAAGAACTTTGTACTGTGACCAAAATCGGTAGAGACCACCAATTTTGACTTTGCATAATCGAAAGCGAGTTTATCTCAATCCGATGAGAATTATTATTATTATTATCGGGATGCCTCGAAATAAATATAGAAGCTTGTAAGTGGCTTGGTTTCAATCAATTCTTTACATAGATTATGGACATGCAATATATTAGAAATTTATTTAGGCGCCAATATTAAGTTTAATTAAGAAGACTCCATTGTTGCGTTGCAAATGTGCACACAAAGCTAATATACGCGCAGTAAGTGTATTAATTAGTCAACGGCATGCATTTAAGGCGTTTAAATTAAACTAGAATCTGCACACTCAGTCAAGATTAAGCAACAACCTTAAAAGGTCGTTTGGTGTGCCGGCTTTTAAAGTTAAAACCATTTTTGTTTTAGTGCACTTTGACAAAGACAAACCTCGGAAAGTGTCAAATCATCATCAGATTACAACAAGAAGCTTTTTTTTTTATAACCTATATTTAACCTCAAACCATCCATCAAATTATATGTAACGAGAGACTTTTGCAATAGAATACAACGAGACCCTTTTGTGCTTCAATTGAAAAACCATTTAAATCCCCTTAATGTTAACACCCATTTTCTATGCCACTTCACTGCAGATTGCCAAACCAAAGACCCCCCTCTCCCGAAAAAAAGATACCCAAAAAAAACTAACGCTGCGAAAAATTAAAAAAAAAAAAAAACAAAAGCTACAAATAACCCGAAAAGCAAGCGTTATACGTAATGCAAGCGATAATTATTGCCTACAGGCCAGACATCCAAAAAAAAAAGAAGAAAAGAAATACTAGAAGAAGCGAGAAGTTGCCGTAGATGATTGAAAAGCAAAGAAGACTTGCATTTGCATAGAAACGTGCGATATCTGGCATGGCTTGGAGGCGCTTGGCCTCAGCTTCTGAGCTACTGTATCTAGCAGATACTTTTTTTCGACTCTTCTTTTTTTTTTGTATCTCTAGCTGACATGTTGCACCCACAGCGTTTGTCGCGTTTGCTGTCAACGTGTTTAGACCTCAGCATGAGAACAATGCAGCCTCTGTCGACGTCGGCGTCACTGTTGCTGCTTTCAATTACTCATCCATTCATGCAGTTGCTGGAGATTCCGACAGCATTTCAGCTTTTTGTGGGTTTCCAGTTCAATGTGGCAGCGGCGCTGGCAGCAGCAATTTGTTGATTTTATTGTTCGCTTTTCTGTTGCATTTTCCTTAGCTTCTTCTTCTGCTACTGCAGTTTCTTTTCTTGAATCTTGTAGGAATCTAAGCAAAGGCGTAGCTAGTGGATGTGTGGGGGTCAGCTGCATAGTTACACAAAATCATTTTTGTATAAAACTTTCATAAAATATAAAAATTTTATATTTATGTAAAAAAATGCTTATCTTATAAATTAAGTACTTAATATAAATTTTTTAAGCCCGTAATTATATGCTTCCCCATATTAGTTGTGGTTTTCGCTGCTTGCGCCATCTAGTGAACTTTGGTGGCGCCATCCTACATAAAGCATCTGTAAAATCATAGGGCAACACTGTTTTGTTTATTTATCTGCATCCACTTGCCGTACGCTTTTGGACATAAAATTTCTTGATTATTTTTTTATATGAAGTTTTTCTGTTACAGTTGTGCATACAGGCCGAAAAAAAAGACGTCAAAAATAATAATACATTTTTCTTATATTGTGTTGAATGCATTTTTTGTCAATTTAAAATTTTTTTTTACTTAATAAAGATTACTGAGGACTGCGTGTAGTATCCAAGAAATTTAAAAAATTTTTCAATTGGAGTCCACATACAATAGTGGGCAAAAGAATTTTGATATAAGTAAAAAAAAATTTAATTGAAAATTTCTTATGATTTATTAATAATATAGCTTTTATAAAATTTTTTTCAGAATAATGATAAATTCAGCTCCTCAAAACGCATAAGTTTATTATTGTTAATTTTATAGTTTAGAAAATAAGAACGATTTTTCATAAATGTTAGTGGACAAAAGTATTTTGACAATACAAAATAGTTTGACAGATGAAGAGAAAAAGCTGTAACTTAAGATTAATAAATCTAAATATTATTATACTGACGGTTCCCAAAACAAACACATAACTTCCTACGCTGTTACTTCAGAAAACCAGATACTTAAACTGGGTCTCCTCCCAGAATTCTCTACAGTGTACTCATCAGAAATCATTGCAATATTTGAAGCTATACAACTACTTAAAACCCAACCTGGAAAATTTTTGATCTGCTCAGATTCACTTTCATCCTTACATTCAATCAAAAATATCGACAATACATCCTATTACCCCTCCATAATTAGAAACCTTCTCAAGAAATATCAACAAAAATTCAAACTAGTATGGATTCCAGGACATATAGGCATAATGGGCAACGAGTTTGCTGATAAGGCAGCAAAAATGGCTTGTAAGTTCCCTCTCATTGTTTCAACCAATCTAAACCTATCAGACACCCAAAAGTATATTAAACAACTTTTTATTTCCATAGAATATCAAAACTTTTTAGAAACATCAAACTGGTATCAAACCAATAACGCATCAAAATCAAATATCACGCAAATTTTATCTCAACTCCCAACGTCCTCACTAACCAGGCTAGACGAAATTAAATTAATACGTCTTCGACTAGGCCACACCAATTTCACTCACTCCCACTACATGAAACCCAACACACCCCCTCCAACATGTCCTTTCTGTAACACTCATCCACTAAATCTAAACCATATTTTAAAAGACTGCACTACTCACTTAAATAATAGAACTTTGATATTTAAAAATGTACAACCAAAAGATCTTTTAAACAATCTAACTTTAACTAATATTAACAAAATCATTGACTTCTTAAAACGTAGCAATTTGTACCACCTAATCTAATTTAATCACTTAATATATAAATGTAAATATCTTAGCCGAAGGCCTAAGATGCCAGGTCTTGAACAAAGTTACCTTTAGCTTTTAAGCTAATTTGTAACTATTAAAAATAAATAAATAAATAAACTTAAGATTAAATAAAATTAATAATAACCTAACCTAACCTAACCTAATAATAAAAAGTAAACCCTACTTTGACGTCAGAGACCTTTTGCAAAAGTTCAGGAATTGATTTTAGCAATTTTTTCTATGTTTTCTGTAAAATATCCTTCCAACGCATTTTTTCTTAACAATTGTCTCTTCTCGCGATCTTGATCAATTTGGGCATAGTTTTTTTTATTTAATGGGCTGATGTAAATTAAACTTTTCATTCAAGTTTTGAGCTGGCCAATTATATGTATTGACTTATCTCAAAAAATTTTATCATATTGGCATATTGGCATGAAACATTATCCTGTACCATAATAAAGGATTATCCAATGACTCTGCAACCGGAAGTGGAAGCCCGGTCATATAGGATGTGTAAATATTTTTCTTTATTCATTGTGCTATCAATTGGTACTAAATCGTCCAAGCAAATGAAGCTTGAACATGCTCAAAAGATAACGAGCCTCCTCCATGAGTTACACGTACAGGTGGTAGATAGAAAAAAAGATATCATGCAAAAACCATACCAACATATATTGCCAGAGAGTGGTGCCATGCCCCCTACCCAAAAATACGAAAACTAGGTTTTAGACTTAGAACAAGGTCCCTAACGATCCCTGAAAGTTTCGTCAATTAAGTATTTTTTCCAGCAGACGTCGTTTTTGAGTCTTCGTTTACTGTACTATATGTGCAAATATTTGCCAAAAGCCAATTTACGAGTTCGCATATGGCTCTGTGTTCAATTTCCAAACTGTGATTTAAAGAACGTGGAACTATGAACTGTATATAGCAGAATTCTGTCCGAACATAAAAAACAAAAATTATACAAAATATTATTCCGAACCCCCTTTATGAAAAACTGACTACGCCTCTGTAACTAAATCTCTTGTTGTGTTTGTTGTTGGCGTTTTCTCGGGCTTTATAAATTAAATTGCAATTTACTTTGTCGTTGGCAATAACTGTAATTAATGCTTCTCAGAGGCGAAAGGTGCTCGCTTCATTTTTTTCTTGTATCTTCTAGTATATGTACTTGCTATCTACCCGTTTCATTGTTATGCTGAAATTTATGTGCACTTATGCACTACTTATGTAGTACTTCTTAAGCTCCCAGTCCCAGTTGACTACACTCAACACCTCTCAAAATTTATCATGTTTAGTGTTAATTTATTATTATTATTATGATGAAATTTTTTTCTACAAAATATCTTAAGAAAATCGTATGTATTCGTACTGTACAGAGTTGTGCGTGATTTGTAATCGTAAAAAGATTTTAAAAAATCTAAGAAAAAACCGTGACTGCGGCAATCATAAACGAGCAGCCGTTCGGAACTAAAATTCTAAATGACGCCTTCACGTAAATATTTTCCTAAATTAAAAACCAAAAATTATTTATAAATTTAAATTTGCGCGTCATTTCGTATTACGATCCATGTTTTGAACAAATTTTGTTGTGAACTTCATAAGAACTTATATTGTCACGTTACCAGCACTAATGCCTACTGAGCCTGCTATTAGAATTAGGTTGTATCCATGAAAAGAAATTCCTGCGTTTATCATCATTTTTTGCAGTAAACCCACATTTGTCAAGATCAAGTTTTTAGATAGCATTGCGTACATTGATTAATGTGTCTAAGCCTTTGCATACCTGTGGATAACATAGTTCCCTTGTGCCCAGAGTTGACATCATGCTGACAAAACTTAAAACTGGATTCATTTTTAAACTTGTCAATAACTAACACAATACAAAAATTTGTAGCAAAAATTAGCAATTAATCATTTTTATTCCATAATTTATAGTTTCTTCAGTATCGTATATCATCTCTAATATTAAATATATATATATTTTATTGTATTGAGACAATTTTATTTTATATGCTAAAAAATTTGAATTTTCCTGTTGTCTTTATGAATCAACTTGATCTATAGGATTAGATTATTATTGTTTATCGAATACATTGGCTATACCATAAGTAATACGAGGCAAAATTTGTATTTTTTTTTCTTCAATTGTTTATGTTTTTATTGCATTTCCACTTTTTTCTTAAGGGACTAACAAGAATTCATCAAAAAAGGAAAAAGCTAACATTATTTTTTTACAAAATCTTTAGCACACATTGGGTTATAGTAATTATAATATATTTTTTTTATTTTATGAATATATCATAGTTCAAAAAATGACTATGTTATGGTAGAAAATTAAATAATATCTAGAAGTATCTGTCTGTGTGGCTTTCTGGATCTTAATGAAACACAACGAATTTTGTGCAAAAAACATTTTTTTGTCTGATCTGTCGTTTGGAAGCTATATGATATAGTCAACCGATTTTGTACAGTGATTGGGAACTCTAAAAACCTTCTGAGTGCCAAATTTGGTTACGATATCTTCATAAACAAACGAATTATTTGTCTAAAACTTTTGGGGTTTTTCGAGGTCCTCTGAAACACCCCTATGGGAGCTATATAATAAATCACCCGATATTAAAAATATAAAATAGACTTGTCTCCCCTGACATAATACGCATCTAATCTGAAAATTTGGTTTGCTATAGCCTATACCATCTCTGAGATATAGGCGTTCATATAGACAGACAGACGGAAAGACGTAAATTGGTATATCGACTTCTCTAGTCACACTGATCATACTTCAGGTAACTTTGGGGGTCTCCGATGTCTCCTTCTGTATGTTGCATACATTTTTGGCTTGCACAAACTTAATATACCCTTTGTACCATAAGCAAGATGTAACATCTGAATTTGTACACTCCAAAAATTTTTGTAAGCTTTGGTTCAGGATGCAGATTTCAAAACTAAGTTTTGAGTCAATTTAGGGATTACTTAAAATGAAGTTTCTCTCAAAAATTGGTCAAAAAGTTATAAAAATAGAATATAAGGAAGGTAAAAAAAAGTGATCCCAGACCCAAAACTTAAAAAAAAAACAAAAATTGTTTATGTTTAAGATGAGAAGACACTAGAAACAAATATTGGATGCCGATAAATAAACAAAACAGTGTTGTCCTATGATTATACTGATGCTTAGATGGCGCCAGCGGCAACAACAGCTGTTCTGTTTTGCAGCCACAACCAAAACTAATGTGCAAGCATTTTATTACGGACGTAACAAATGATTGGTAGAAAAAATCGTTGCGCAACAATTTCCACAAAGCCCTTGTCTACCTAATAATTAATTTGTCTTGTATGGTGGTTAAGCCCTATATACTTGTATTTCACTAAAAACAAACCGAATCTAGAATTGTTTTAGAAGAACCGGAAGAGCTGTGCATTAAATTATTTAATTAGCACACCAACTAACAAATTGCTTAAATATCATATTCAAAATCTGTAAATTAATAGAGCCTCATTTAGTTATAACGAAAAATATTTATCATTTTGCTCTATTACGAAATAACTTTTAAACTAAACACCAAAAATGACTATATGTATCTTTATAATAAAATCCAAGATGACCAGAAAACAAAGCTTATCGATCTTATCTAGCACAAATTAATTGCAATGAATCAGTAAGCAGACTATCATTAGTTTGCAGCGACAGATGACATGGAAATCGAATCTGAAACCTGAAATCAAGTCCGAAAGATACCGTTTCTGCTAAAACGCATCATCCTTTCGGAATGTCTGTATAGTAGATACAATTAAAAGATAAACGGGTGAAAATAATTCTCAATGTCATTTAAAACTAATGGCCTAAAAATTAGCACTCTATACTTGAATTCATTATGGGATGCAAGCTGACTAACCCGAGTTGCGGTTCAGCCGCTTAAATAACAACTAAAAAAAAAATACAACAATTGTGTACTAATGACCGAAGATCTATGCATGCTCGTTTATACCATATAATGACTGACAGGGGGGGAAAAACCAAACCCGATTGGCCGGCCACCAAAGTTGTGGTCCCATATAAATCTACAGGCTTGCATTAGATTTGCATAAGGCACTAAGGTGGCAGACATAATATGACTGGCTCTGGAACGATAGGCGACTATTGGCTGCCCGAGTATGAAGAAGAAGAAGAAAAATTGTATTTTTTATTAAGCATTTTACAAACTGCACAACAAACCGCAGGGCATGAACTTTGACCGTGCATAACTATGGCCACGATGATGTCTTTCAAAGGAATCACGATAGCTTCAAAAAGGCTGCAGCAGCAGAAGCGGCCAAATGAGGCACAGTGGTCAAAATGTGCACTCTATCAGTATATTCGTATAATAATTAGCAATTAAAATTATCCGAGATGAATTTAGTTTTAAGGGGACTTCGCCTTCATTTTACGCGAGAGGGCGGAGGAATTTTGTCAAAAAAAAAATATTTTTCATAAACTTATAAAAAAATGTTTGCTACTAAACTTTTTTAAAATATTTTTGTGTTTCATAGATATATTATATATTTTCTTGAGCTCCTAGTTAGGCCTTTACAAACATATTCAAATTTGGTTTATCCATTGTTAAGTTCTTTATATTGCGCCAGGTGCGACTGGCCTCTGAGCCTCTGCTCCACCATTCTACTCCAGTTGTTAGATGGTCTCCCCCTTCTAAATGTTTCATATAGGTAGAAAAAAAATAGTTTCAATGTTCTAAAATAAAATCTTACATTTTTCGTAATTTTTCAAGGTACAAGTACAATATTTCAGCAAAATTATTCTTTTTCTCATACAAGCCGAACACTTTTTAATTTTTCGAAATTTTATCGTGAACATTCTACAAACATTCTTCAGGATCTTAGATACAAAATTTATTTTTAGATGAAATTCCTCATTTATTTGGCAGCAATGACTTTAAATAACAAATATATATGGGTAATTCACTGTAAAACCAGCCACCCCTCCTCACACTTCAATTTTTAAAATTAAATTAAAATTTAAATTAAAATTTAAAAAAATTAAAATTTTCGTCTTCTCGTCTCTTAAAGCCGTTTGGTAATTTTTCATACCAAAGCAAAGCAACTCCATAATTAAATCACTATTTTTAATCTTATTCTCAGAAAAACATTATTGCAACCCCTTTCAGATTCGTGATTAGCGGAAACACATATTTGCATAGCCATCTCGAACTTTAAACACAACAATGAAAAACACATCTCAAGTAGACGAGAAGACGAAAATTTTAAGCCCAAAAAAGTTGACTTATCATAAAAATTTAAGTGTTAGGAAGGGGGTGGCTGGTTTGACAGAGAATGACCCAAATATAAATTCTTCACGAACCGAACAGATATGAAAAAAAAAATTTCACTTTTAAAAATTTTTTAATTTTTTTAAATCTTAAAAACCATTTTTAGGATTTTGGATATATATACATTAGGGCGGGTCAATTTGTATGGGGCCGAAAAAACCTTATGGGGCTCACTCGGATTTTGATTCTTTGGATAATTCTAAGCAAATTTGCTCAAGAAACTATGGGTCTAAAATGAATTTCGAGTCGCCCACTTTTTCAAAATAGGTTTTTTTCGACATATTCAAAAATCGACTTAGAAATTCATTGAAAAGGCCTAAAATCGATATTTTTTCTCTAGCCAAATGTGAATTTGGGGGTTTTTGGGGTCGAGGAATTCATTATTGACATATATTTTTAATTTTGGGTGCCGCCAGAGGGCGCTTTAGTGTTGGTTTTTGATTTTTTTCGGTTTTTTTTCTTGAAAATTTTGAAAAAGTGGGCGACTCGAAATTCATTTTAGACCCATAGTTTCTTGGGCAAATTTGCTTAGAATTACCCAAAGAATCAAAATCCGAGTGAGCCCTTATACCGAAAAAAATTGACCCACCCTAATATACATATATTTTTTTTTGAGATGAAAGTCCTTATTCCTCAAACAATATGTGGGAGATTCTTTTTTTAATTCTTTTAAATTTTTTCTTAGCATTTACGATGCATTTTGTTTTTGAGATGAAATGCGTCATAACTTAATTAATAACTGCGTTATTCTTCTGCAAACGTCATACTTTTTTATTATTTTACATTTTTTGTAAAATTTCTATGAAAAAACAATTGCTTCAGGGATCAGAAATAATCAAAATTTTATTTCCTTTGGCCATAAAAAAAAGATATTTTTTTTAAACTTACTTAACTTTATTCAATAAAGATTTAAGCAAAAAAAATTTGTAAACAGCTGTCAAATGTGTGTCCCATTTTTTTTTTAAATAAAACAAGTATACTAATAAGCTCTCTTTTCATTTAAACAAGGAATTTCATAGATTATTTTCACATTAAGCGTAACATGTTTATTCATTGAAAAATTTAATAGATTGCATAGTCAGAAAATATATTTGGGGTGTTCACTTTGTATGGCATAAATGCAAAATGGTAAAAGGGCAAAGTGTTCAACAACAAAAGACTCAGACAATTTACTACAAAAAATATGGCATTCTTGCTCAAAAGAGTGTTGTAAAAAGCTCCAATCTATACGAGGGTAAACATATTTTTTTTAAAAGTTTTTGGTATTATGTAATGCTTCTAGAAATCTTAGCAGCCTGGTTTATCAAACCACAAATTTTTCTATTCCTCCCGTCGAAACTAAGAACTTTGTAGAGATGTAGGACCAATTAAATAATACGATTTGACCATCTAAATATTTCCCATTTATTTCCTTCAATATCTTACATATTCTATCGTCTTTTTTAGTTTTTAAAATGTTTATAAATTAGTCTTAAAATTTATTTTTTGTTTTAAGCTGAGAAGTTTTCCTACAATAGAAACAATATACGATACTTCATTGAAAAAAAAATTACTACAATTTTTTGTTGCTTTACTTTTTGTGATTATACATAAAATATTAAACATTTTGGACTTTAAGGATATTGGGTTATTTACTGAGGAATTTCAGAAAATAAGTAAATTTCATAAATCTCACTTGTGTTTTTTTGGGCAAAAGATATTAGCAATGCTTAGTTCTATGTACTTCAAATTCGGATTGTATTATTTTTTAAATAAATGCCTGTTTTTCGAACTTTAAACACTTTTTTTTAAAGTATTTTTTAGTTTTCTTAAAGATGTTTAGTTGGCTTGCTAAAAAGGTGTAGAAATTAGTGAAGCAACATACATCAAAACAAATTAATAATACATTTTTGTCAATTTTTCGAAATCTTCAAAAAAAATCAGTTTTCTAAAGTTTAGATCAAGCTCGTTAAACACAAAATATTCTCTGCCATGAATTAAAAAAAAAATTATATATGGGTCATTCTCTGTCAAACCAGCCACCCCCTCCTCATACTGTAATTTTTAAGATAAATCAACGTTTTTGGGAATAAAATTTTCGAGAAAACAAAGATTAGATTAGCTCACTTAGATAGTAAAAAATAAATTTTTTTACAAAAATAGAACGATGAAAAAATAGATATAAATTAATACACGTATCTAGTTCGATGGTTGAACTTTTTAACGATATGATGAAACGGGAAACTTTTTATTTGCCCAAATCCATTCCATATGTAGAAAATTTTTCAATATAAGCATTATTTAAATGGTCGGTAGAAAAAAAAAAAATTATATTCACAGAAACAATAGTTTTAAACTTATATTTCATTCAAGTAAATTGAACATTTCGACCACTGTGCAAAGCCTTAACTGTATGCATTTTAATGTGGCGACGATTTATGTAAGCTCGTTTTACACTCTCACAGAGATTTAGATGAAGACAGAGAGTAGCCGAGCTGGTAGCCCAACAGGAACCCATCATTATAGATTGATATAGTAAGACAGCGCTAGACGGGCTTGACTGCAAGCTGCAGCAGCGGCTTATCCAGCAGAAAACAACGGCACAGGGGCTTAAGCATAGTTTTTGAGTTTTTGTTCTGCGCAGACTCAGATCTTTGAAGATCCCCCTGGATGCGCAGCTGTCTGTGCGCAATAGGAACCAAGTAACAAGAAACAGCGTAGCCAAAGATAATAACTTGCTTATAGCCAAATCAGTTATTGTGACACGATCAGAGATTAGATCGCGACTTGTGAATATCAATATGCAGGAAGCACTGCAGCTTGTTAAAATAGGTTTCAAAGATGATGAGCAGAGAAGTCTTTTTTTTTTTCAAAATGTTCATAAACTTATTATCAACTTGTTGCCAAGTTGTTGTTTATATGGCCATAACGACAGCTTTTGAAGTTTGTGTCTTGGTTTTTAATGGGTCTGTTTTTATTGTTTGATAATTTACTGGGAAGAAAAGATTTGTTATTATTTACTATTTTTGTTTGTTTTCTTTTTTTTTCAACTAACTAAATTGTGGCCAGATAAGCGGCTAGGGAGCTCATAAAAAATAGTTAAAGTTAGGCAATCAGAATGACAATTTTGGTAGCATATACCATTACTCTTCCACATAAAGCGCACTAAATGTAACAAATTTCAGCATTCTTAACTATTACAACATTGTTGCAGCTAGTTATCTGAGAAATACTTGCCATAATCTCAGCAACTACATTGTTACTTGGGTACACAATATATGCAAATCTTGACTTTGTTAAAGTTTACTCATAAGATAAATGTTGTAATGCTGAGGTTACCCATGATATATGATTTTTGCCACTTCCAAGTAAAAGTTATTTCCTCACGTTTATGGTGACTAAAGCTACTTGAAAATGTTTCGTCATAATTAGTTAATAAAACAAACACTTAATCTATTAAAGAGAATCTTTTCAAGAAATACCCTAATACGTATTTTGATTTTCAATAAAATGCAGATAACAATTCGGCACGTTCGAGTTATCAAAGCAGATTATATGCATGTTGCTATTGCAATTGGGAATTCCTTGTATAGCTTCCAAGTAAAGTAAGAATTATTTGATTAGTGCAAGTTCTAAGAATTATAATGCACAGCGCATTTTGATCAAAAAATCGCTATTGTTGTTAGTTTAAGCAAGACATTCTTGAATTAAGATCTTTTAAGATAAGCCCGAAAAATCTTGAAGTTAGAAATCAATATTAGGTTTATTTCACACAGAAAAATAAACGATTGTAAAACAATTATTAAACCAATTTTGAAATAAGATTCTTGTGGCTCATTTAAGAATCAAATTTTTTTTCATTTCTAGAACAGAAGAAAGAACTGCTATTGAGACCAAAAAATCTTTAAAATAAGAATATTCACGATAAAAATATAATCATTTATGGATTACTTTCGAATTTTGAACAATCTTGAAAAAAGATTTTTATGGCTGGTCTTAAAAACAAACTCAAAAAAATAAATGTTAAAGATTAGAATCGCACTAGAAAAGTCTTAATCTTAATGTCTGAAGTCGTAAGCAAAATCCGATGTTCGCATTTATAGCATTCGTCTCTAATAATCTAGTTGAAAAAAGTGTAAAATCGGAATCAAAAGATTATTTCAGTTTTTTAGCAAACTCAAATGAGATTATACACTGATAAAAAAACCGATCTGATTTCAAGATTTTTGGGCATAAAATCGTGACCAAATGGTCACGAAAGTATCCCAAACTTTGTTTGTTGTCAGTTTAAGGTTGCTGTTCTTGTTTCAAGACTTTTATTTCTTAATTCAAGAACTTTGATCTTATTTCAATTTTTTTTTGTCTTATTTAAAGATTTTTTTGTCTCATTTTAAGAATTAAAATCAAGAATGCAAAAATCTTGATTTAAGATTTTATTTTATTTTATCAGTGCCAAAAACATATAATGAACGTCGTCGAACACCCAGACTGAAACAAAAATGTTATGATGTTTTTGAGGTTATGTCATAATCCGGTTGTGCTGGAATTTTTCGAATTCAGGGACGCCCAAATTGTGCCCCAAACTTATGGCGACCTTCGAGCCCGAAGTAGAAGACTCAGTTAGTCAATCTACAATCGATAGTAGTGACTGTAAATTCTTCAGAAATCGTTTTGAAATTATCGTAGATTGTTTTAGGGGAACTTCTAGATAAATGAGTGCCAAATTTGATTAACTTTATCTAAAACTATCAAAGTTATCAAAAGATCTTTAAAAAGTTAGCAACCACGGATGGGTTATAAAAAGAAAATTCTGGACTTAAGCAAAATATTCTGTAGGGGAAAGGCGGCCGTTAGTAATATCGTTAATGCTAGAAGAGGACTAGACCATAAGATTCATGATGAGATTCATGGTCTTCGAGTATTTTTTTTTTGTATTATCTGAATATACTCTTCTACCCACAGCAAAGGGTAGGATCTAGATCCCATATAGGATTCTTAGGAACAAAAGAATCAGCCGTTCTTCAAATTTTCTAAAATCAAAACGAATATATTTTATTGTTTTTGCGATAAATTCGATAAATTCTCATAGTTTACCTATTCTTTTCGAAAACTTCTCATATACCCTTACATGGTTGCAACAGCTCTGCAATTTTCATTACTTCATATTTTTTACATTTTAGTTAATAATATTTGCATTTCTTTGGAAAAGAATTTTAATGTATTTTTGAAAATTTTAAAGATTTTTGATCTTATTTTTTTAATAGTAAAATGATAATTTAAATAATTTTTTATTTTAATTCAAGAGTTTTAATATTAATGTCATCAACATTTTTTGCCTGGCTTAGTAATAGTGACTTTTTCTTAATTCAATAATTTTAAGTAGAATTATTTGATCTTTTTTTAAAATTTAAAATCACAAATGCTAGAAATCGTATTTATACATTTTTTTTTTTTGTGTAGGAACTATAAATTTTTCGTGAAAATATAATTGGCATGTTCTTTAGCGGCTATCTATTTGCATTTTATACATCATTAGTATATAAGACGCCCTAGGCACTACCTTTGGTTCTCAGACTAAAAATTCCCAAAGCCCTTCAGTTGAAGTGTATCAGTAGCCAAACAATAATAATAGTGACGCTTCATAGACAGCATATAAACACTAATCTTATCTTAAGTGCTTGTTATAAACATTAATAAAAATTTACTTATAGATTACAACGTGAATCTTTGGCACAAAAACAGAGCCCACACACAAAATCTTCAGTTGGCACTTGACCGTCACAGTGTGCACAGTTCAGAACTATTTCCGAAAATTTGAACTCTAATCCGAAAGTAAAAAAGTGACATCTCAAAATGGTTAACAAATCTTATAATTTGAATAGCGAAAAGCTTTCCATATTTAGTGCGCGCTACCGATGGCAAATCTTGGCCACAATTTCGGGTAGGTCAATATAAGAAACATTTTAAGTTTATGTGAGTGATTATTGCAATAATCTGGAAATAATGATTCTCATTTGTCGATAAGTGCATAAAAAGTGAAAGTGCTAACCAGAAGAAATAAAATTCATATTTGTTTAAAAATTAATTCTAATGTAAAAAATATTCACAAATTAGTTCTTAAATCGAAGTGCACATAAAAATTTATTAAAAATTATTTATTTAAACATAAAAGATTACAAAAATATCGACCATGCTAATTCCCAAAATTGAAGTATTATTTTTTTTTTTGTTCCCGTGAAATTTTAGTACTTTGAAAAAGGCATAAATTTAATTTTAAATAATCATTCTAAATTTTTGGTTGTTTATTATCAATGGTATGCTAATACAAAGCCTTTTCTTCTTTTGCCTAAAGAGTCTAGTTGAATAAGGAAGAAAATATAATAATGCAAATCAAAAGAAAAATTTCTCGAAAAATTTAAGTTTTTTAAATAAGTCAAGCGCTATTTTTTATTATACACTTCTTTTTATCCTTTTTATTTCTTTGAAAAAGATTGCATCTTGCCAAAACATAAAAGTGTGCCAACGATTTTGTAAAAAAAATGCTTAAAATTTGATTCATAGTTCCAAAACTATACTGAAAATTTCAGTTCTCAAAACTAACAAGTTATGGCTTACCTTAAAAAATCTTTCACTTTTATGTATTGTGTCTAAACAACAGAATATTTTTGAATAATTTTTAATAAGTCGTTAATAAGGCTCTATTACTCTAAACCATTTCTTTAAAAAAACATATAATAAACTTTATTTTTAGTATGTTCCTTTAAAATATCAACCATCATTTTTTTTTTTAAAGTCCTTACATCTCTTCGTTGCACATATACCATTACACACAACATTATTAACAACATTGTACGTAAAAATCAAATCGAAAAGATTTGAACTATAAAAATGTTATTAAATGTTCATATGATGAAAAAATGTTTTTAATTTTGTAGTTAAATATTAAAAATTTAACATTGCTCAAGAAATATTTTTTTATTATGTATTTTCAATAAAAATAAATCGCTTTTCTTTTTGTACAAAAAATTAGAAGAAAATAAAAAATAAAATTTAAAAAAAAATAATAAAATTAAAAAAGAAGCTTTGAAACCCTTATGCACTACTTAAAATTACGAAGAATGGTTCAAAAATATTCAGTAGTTTTCAATTAAATAAAAAATTAAAAACACGTTTGCTTAAATTAAGCCTTAATGCGTTGCTTGAAAACTGAAATCTCCTGTATTTTACCTATAAAAAGATCTGCAGTATACATTTTATAAAAATCGTTGAAACAGTTTTTTTAGCAATCTTAACCCATTATCTATGAACTTTTCAAAATATTTCCTAAATTTCCTGGAAAATTAACAACTTTATTGGCAACACATCCTATCCTTAGGCGATGTTTTTTGTATGTTTTTGAGGTTTTTTCGGAACCCTGAACCCCTGTTTTTTTTTTTACCACGGATTAGGATTTAGAGACCCCAAAAACTTTAAGAAAGCATGGTCTGACTTCTATGGATGTGTTATGTATGGAAATTGGAACCCTTTCCCCATAACCTATACAAATATCGAACTTTTCAAAAAACTTTTTTGCAAAGAAGCTATTACTTTTTACTTAAACTTTTGCGAAAAGCAAAAGGGTTGCAGTTTTGCTCTCCAATAATATTAGCTTTTGCGAATTGAAAATTTAAATCCCATTGAAAGTGAGCAAAATAAATTAAAAAAAAAAAAATAAAAGCACATAAAGCTATTTGGAACCAGTCGTTTCAAAAACTGAAAAACTTTCGGATATAAGAGATTTGTAAAATTGCTTTTACGATACCGATCATAGCACATAATTTTAAATAGTAAAAAACTTTAAAAACTACCGACTCAATATTTTCCCAGTCCCGACAATTGCAATAATCGCTTCACCAAAAAAAATTTAAGATTTATAAAAAATTCTTTTCAAAACCTTCCGCCTCAGTGCACATATTGACCTTCACACATGGAGTTGGCGTGGGTTGGTTATCACCATCGTTACGCCTGCTGGGCTCTGACGAAAGTCCTCTTGGTAAACCTTTGACTATTGAGGAAGCGTCCTGGTTGGGCTCACTTATCGGATTAGGCTCACTGGCGGGAAATGTAATTTTCGGACTGCTACTTGATATTATTGGTCGGAAACTATGCATGTTTATGATTGCCTTTCCAAATATGGTAGAATACTATCTTTGCATAGTAAGAAATGTTTGAAATGTATCTTCCAATGTACCTATACAGATTTACTGGATACTTATCTACACGGCTCAAGATGTTAACTACCTGTATGCAGGTCGTTTTTTGGCTGGGCTATCTGGAGGAGGATGTTATGTTTGTTTGCCTATCTTTATCACCGAAATTGCAGATACAAAGTAAGTTAAAAATGCGCAATTTGCATATCTTTAGCATACATGTAAAATCTGAATGCTCAATTTATAGTTTATATAATGTGTGTTGTATTGTTTCGCGTTAAAAATAAGAACAAATTATAAGATTATCATGATTTTGAAAAACTGGGTACTGTGCGTGCATTCGTACCGAATAATGGGTTACGAAAGTAAATTATTATGATATTTGACCTTGAGTATCTTGGAAATTTTGGAATTTTTTTATAAATTCATAAATTTCTCTCATATATCTCGAATCCAAGAACTAATGCCTAATTGTGATTATTAAAAGGTACTATGTGACCGATTTTTTAGTTTTTCGCACTAAATTCGCCTTCAAAAAAAATGTGAGCAGAGCGTAAATAACTTAATTTGAAAATTTAAAAAAAAAAGGATAAAAAATGTAAATAAAAACCAATAATATTTTTTTAATCAGAACATTAAAAAATAATTTTTATTTTTTTTAATTAACATTTTTTTTTTCCTTTTTTTTTTTTTTATTTTATTGCAAAAACTCAAAAATTCATTAATTTTTATATATCCGGTGCAGCTGGAGCCATCATTGGGCATGGATTGCCATAAGACCAAATCAGGCCTCCTATTAATGTAGGAGTTAGGGAATTAAATTTTTTAACGATCGTCTTTTTAATCTTATAACTGGGTTATCATTGAATAAGTTTTTCGCTAGCCTGGCTGGCTAGACGCTCATTATATCGTTTCTTTTTACTGAGAAAAAAACAATTTCAAATATAATTAAAAAAAAAATTTCATATATAATTTTTCAACATATTCAAGGTCAAATGATTGTGCTTTAGTAACTCCAAGCAATGTACATAAACAAAAAATTGTTATAAAAAAATGAAATACAGTCAAGGCGGTGCCCGGCAGTGTAATAAGCTGTACCTTTTTTCTCGAAAAAAATTTTGTTCCTGAATATTTCTTTTAAGAACTTTTCAATTGGAAAAAAAATTTTTGGTGCAAAACGATTTGTTATAGGTAGGTATACATCTATATATATATATATATATATATATATACGTAAATGATGAAAATCGAAAGTTACGTCAAAGAAGCTATTTTAAGTACATATATGGGTTAAGTTTCAAGTTGATATGTTTAGGGGTGTGAGAGAAAACACTGTTAATAAATTGAGGGGTGTGGGGGGTCCGCATCGATAAAATTTGGATGTGGATTTTTTCATTAGAGCCACTTGAATCAGCTTACCAAAAATTGTGATTCTAGGTCACTTGCTACCATAATTACGTATAGTCAAAGATTGTGGCAGTTTATTGGCAAGGGGAGGTGAAATTTGTACATTTTTGGCTATAACTTTTGTTGCCTTTTATAAATTTTAAAAATATTAAACGGTGTGGCTAAAAACCACATTTATATTGACATGATTCAACAAAACTTCATCTTCAGAGGAAATATGAGCACCAGCTGGTAAAGTTTCGTATCTCTAGCTCTTATAGTCTCCGAAATCTAGGTGTTCATACTGACGGACGGACGGACGGACGGACGGACGGACGGACGGACGGACAGACGGACATGGCTCAATCGCCACCCGAGGTTATGATACGCATTTTGGAATAAAGGACTTGGGGTCTGCCACGCCTCCTTCTGTCCGTTACATACATTGCACAAATCTAGTTTACCCTTTGTACCTATAGGTACAGGGTATAAACACATTTTTACGAAGGTTCATCTTTCGTGTGAACTAGTGTTATCGGAATTATATGAATTTTGATTTTTTTCTACAGATGTGGCAATAAGAAAATTTACATAGAAATGCTCTATTTTCATCACGGCCATAAAGTCTTACAAACACGAAGAATAAAGCAGGGCTATTAGGAAAATTCTCATGGGCAAATGCATATAAATATAAGGGCACTTATAAAAGAAAACTCATAAAAGTGTATTATATGACTAGGATATAAAGATATATTACGATTCGTTTGACATACATATAATAATAACAAATACTAAAAGTCTATTTCCCGAGATATACTAGTTTATTTTTTTTTTATGATAGAACGTGTAAACTTCGGCGCTCCAGACCTAGTTATTTTCACAAAACAAATTTTTTTTAATTATTTACTTCATAGCATTCGCGGTGCCTTATCATCTGTGGCCATGCTCAATGTCTGTTTTGGCATGCTCTTGGGCTTCACCCTAGCCACCTATCTATCCTACTACCTTATGCCCTGTATAATTATTGCACTGCCAATTATATATTTGATAGCTATTTTTGGCTTATCAGAGACACCGCCATATCTACTAAAACGCGGACTCATTGAGCAAGCGGAAAAATCATATAGATTCTATAAAAGTCTGCCAGCTTTGGATGATAATCCCGAAACGGCACAGCAAGATGCGGCAAAGAAAGAATTCGAGCAATTCAAGCAACTGGTGCTTAAGGGGAGCATTTCCGAAAAGGTGACGTGGAAAGATTTCTGTAAGTTGTTTCTGCTTAACTTGGGAAGAATATATGCCAAATTTTTACGCTTCACAGTTAATAGACCTGCTCTAAAGATCTTTATGCTTATCTTTGTGCTCATTGTGTGCAATCAGATTTCGGGCAGTTTTGCGCTCTTTAATTATACGTCACACATTTTTGGAGCACTGGAAAGCAAGCTGGACATAAATAATTGTACTATTGTGGTGGGCGTGGCACAGCTTGTGGGCATTATCAGCGATATAGCTTTGGTGGATCGCTTTGGACGTCGCGTGCTGCTACTAACCTCCTTTTGTGGCATGGCACTGGGTGAGCTGTCCATTGGTTTGCTAATGGACTTGAGCTCCTCTGAATTTAAGGCTAGCTATAGCTGGCTGCCTTTGCTGCTTATGAGCTGGGTGGCTTTTATATCGGCGCTAGGTGTTACCTCGCTGATCTTTACTATAGTCATAGAGCTGCTGCCGGCCAAGGTAAGTGCCATACTCTCTTTGGAGCTAGTCAATTTTTATTAATATTATTTTTCACAGATACGCTCTACAGGCACTTCGTTCAGCATGGCCACCTTCAGCTTGTTCATCTTTATCTCGCTCAAGATATATCCTTTAATGATCTTTAACAAGGGTCTAGGCGCTACCATGTACATGTCGGCTAGCTTTGCTACATTTGGCTTCATCTTTCTGGGACTGCTGCTGCCGGAAACAAAAGGCAAACTTTTGGCACATTAAGTGCGTCTTGCCTCAAGCTATTGTTGCCTTAGAGACTGACTAATCAAATATTCGCAAATATTTTTTGGAAGGCGTGCGAACAGAAATCAAGCCAAAGTGTTTGTCGTTCACCTGGCTGGCTACCTTTTGTGGTTGTTCATCATCATTATACTTGAGCGCATCGAATCCGTCAAGACCTTTGACAAGATGCTTTATGCTCCATTGCCATTACAATGGTCTTAAAAATGTTATCTATTATGATTTGCGCTGGCGCATCCTGAACTCTTGAACTTTATTCAATTTTATGGCTATATTTTCTCGGTCGCTTTGTATTTGGGAATCGCTGCATTTGTATTGGGGGTATTCGTTATTATGATTTTTTAAATAGAAATTTAATTTTGTTTGGAGAAAGTTAGCTGTAGTTGAGGTTTCCCTGTGATCTTGTGATTGATACGAGTTCAAATTGTATATGCATAAATATAATAATTCGTATTGTTTGTAGTTTGTAGATTAGATTACGATTTAAGCTCAAATAAAGAAAGCGAAAACTTGAACTTATTATTGAAGTAAGCACGTTAACTGAGTCAACAAATAAAATAAAATAAAAAAAAAATGTATATCAAAACAAAGCTTTTGCACATTTAAGAAAGTTTAACTTTTATTAAAATCTTAAATAAAACTTTCAAACAATCTTATAAGCACGCTCTCTGAAACCGCATTTAATGCACCTTAACTATTGCTAACTATGTATTTATTAAGAGATACTTAAGAGAGGGGGCTGATTAGTTTAGCATAAGTTTTGCTTTTGTAAAAAGTAAACTCGCTTGTAGCAAAAAAAAAAATTGTTTTCTTCTTTTAGTGCAATAGACTTAATTCCGAATTAGCTTCACTCATGTGTTGTTACTGCTGGCGCCATCTAGCAGTCTACTGCCCAAAAACGGGCAGCACTGTTTGAATTTTTTTAGGTGTTGCGCAGATTTTATTTTTGCACTTACTTAAAGTACAGGGTAAAAACTTGCAATATGAAAAATTACAAGGAAATGTTTATAATTAAAAGCTGTATAGAGGAAAGTGTGGTCAATACGGAAGTGTGGTAAATCCGGTAACGCATCCTAACGGATTTCTGAGTTGAAATTTGAGTATGAAACCACCGACACTAGTTTTTGATAATACTCCGACTCGAGTACACGTGTTTTTTTGTTCAGTATAAAATTTCTAAAAAAATTTCTACCTTAAAAGTTTTATTTTAAGTTTTTTCTTTCGCTAAAATTTCAACGTTTTCTCGAGTAAAATCAAATGTAAGTATATCCATAATATTATTTAGACTCTATACTTAAAAAATGCTAAAGCACCAGAATGACGCTACTCCGTTTCGAAAAAGTCGATTTGGGGTGAATCCGGTAGCTCGATTTGGGGTTAATCCGGCAGTGTCGAAATGAGCCAAATAATTTTTTTTTTATTTTATTTTATAATTATTTATTTTCAGCACGGATTTCAACTGTTTTTGTGTCAAAATGCCGAGAACTTACACAAAAAGCGAAACAAGTCCCCGTAAACCGGTTCCAAGTTCTGATGATTTGTTGGAAATGTTGAAGGCAGTGAAAATCGACAAAAGGAGCTCTTTCAGACAATTTCCCTCTTTTTTAAAAAAACATTTTTTCAGGCCACTTCACTAGGCAACAATTATTTTTATTCCATATTCATTCATTTAAACCTTTTTTTACAAAAAAAAAAATAAAGAAATAAACTGTTTGCAATGAAATTTTATGGCGGGTTTTATCACTTTTGGACACTTCCGGATTCACCCCAAAAAAATCGAAAATCGCGATTTTGGCATTTTTGGCTAGGAGATCAGTTTACCTGACAAAAAATGTTCGTATCGATCTGAAATTTTGACACAATGGAGCTAATTCAATGCACTAAAAGATACAACTTTCAATTTAAAAAAAATTTGTCACTCCAAAAAATCTAAAAAAAAATTAATTCGAATTCACCCCACTTTGCTCTACCTATATTTAAATAAAATAAAATGTTTCAGACAAAACTTTGCAAAAAGAAATGAAGAAACGACCGGCACTGAATACAGGTGGTACAATAAAACTATTCCTCAAATTTTTCAACTATTTCTGTGGCGGTGAATTCGCTTAGTCCTATATTAAAACGTTGATTTCAACGGTACAGGCACATCATAAGCATTGTCCAATACGTTTTTGATCTCATGGTTGGTGTTTTGCCTAAAAAATCCTATAAAAAATACCACAAAAACAACAAAAAATACCATATTTAGTTTGTAGAAAGTTCATTGAAGCATATTTAATGGCAGCTTTTGTTTGGTAGCGCTTTTGGCTGCTGTGTACAGGTTTTTAAGTTAGAAAAAATAGAATATCTGGATGGAGATAATTTTAAAAATCTTAGTCGGCGAACTTTACATTAAACGGCTAATTGCATTAAATACAATAATAATACTAACAAAAAAAATACTCAAATTCTTCAGCATTAAATTTTGATGCCTATTAGAAGCTTTGTTGCGATGCAGTCAAAGCTATTCAAAACGACTCAAAAAAAATGCTAAGCAACAACAAAAAAAACTGCTCGTCCCTGCCGATAACTTTTTAGTCTGCCCTCGTGCATACACATCTTACATTACAATTTAACAGGCGTAAACCATAATTGCATTTGTTGATTTCTTGGTCAAAGAAACGTCCAAAGTTAAAAAAAAAAAAAAAAATATCATTGTAGGTCTTGCTCTGCTGCAAAAAATTATCTACAACCGCAAATGAAAGTTCACTTTGGCCATTATAAAACTATGTTACACAATAATGCAAAGTATTTTTTCAAATGCAGTTGATAAGACGCCAAAAGTGCAAAAATGCAAATGATCCATCCAACAGCTGAAATATTTATTTCCTACCTGTTTTGCGATTATAAGCTGAAAAATTAATGAATTCGCGTAAAACCTAAACAAATAAAACAAAGCCTCATAAATTCAAAAAATTATTAAGTTTTGTTTGGTTTATTTTTCAATTTCTCACTGCAAAAACAAGCGAAATTATTTGTTGACTTACTTTCGGTGAAAATCTAGCTAACTAGTAGAGTGCGGGGCACGGTTATGAGCTGTATGACAGGACGCTAAAAACTTGGAGATTGTCAGTTGTGATAAATTGGCAAAGACACACTTAACAATAAAAAAATAGGCCAAATAAAAAGAGAGTCACAGCAAATACCCACAAAGAGCACAATTAAGCGCAATTTTTAACTTACTTTGTATGTTTTTGATAATTATATACTCTACAAGTCATGATTTGATAAAAGTTTGGCAATATCAATTATGCTATTAAATGTTTTACCAATTGTTGGGAAAAGTTGAGAGCATAAGATAACCAAAAGTTGCAGTCATTTAATAATTTTCAAAACTCTTAAATAATAATAAAGCAGCCAACTAACTAAATTAATAGTTGGATATTAGAGATTAGGCTAAAATGAATTTTCAAAATTTTGACACCAAAGCCCTTTACGAGTAAAAACGCCTTTTGATGCGAAGTCAAAAGAATTTTAGTAATATTTTGTATTTTGTAGACTAGGGGGCTCCGTCCCTTACTTGCTTCGCTCTTGTATAAAACCATTTTACGCTCAAAACTGCCTTTTGATGCGTATTCAAAAGAATGTTAGTAATAATTTGTGTTTTTGTGTAGAATAAGGGGCTCCCCTCCTGCTTGCTTCGCTCTTATATATTGTGCTACCAATTTACCGTTTTAAAACGCCTTATGATGTACAATAAATTCCAAAAAATAATAGTCCTAATTTTTTTTTTTTTTTTTTAGACTAGGGGGCTCCATCCCCTGCTTGCTCCCCTCGTATATACAACAATTTTATACGTAAAAGTGTCTTTTAATGCAAATTCAAAAGAATATTAGTATTATAGCATAACGTTTTGTAGACTAGGGGGCTCCACCCCGCGCTTGCTTCGCTCCTTAACTTGCCGGAGCAATTGCAAAAAACAAATATAAATAAATAATTGGAGCAAACAAATGCTGAGTTGACGCCAAGTTGCAAAATAAACCGCAAGAGGGAGCAAGAGCAAATGAGATCCATGAAAAATCGCAAAATTTTAAGCTAGGTAGGAAAAACTTATTGCTGGAAGCAGGATTAAAATTTAACATATCCAACTATTTCTTCTTAATTGTTCTTCGTCATTTTCTATTTCAAAAAACTAATAATATATAGTACTTCGATTTGTAGTTCCAGAAACGTTAATTAAACTTTTGAACTAAAAACTTTACGCCTATATGTTATGGTTATGACGACTTTGAGATATCCTGTACCATCACATGCAATCAAATTAGGTATATTGCTTAGGTGCTCCAAATACTTTTGATAACCCAATTTGGTTACAATATCAATATCCAACGAGTTATATTCTGAAAACTTTTTTTAATATACAATAATTAATTGATTTTGATAAAACTAAGTACACTACTATAGAGTTCTCAAAAACGTCCGACGGCTAAATTTGGTTACGATACCTTCATAAACAAAGGAATTATGCCCTTAAAGGTTTTGGTTTTTGACTCTTTAATAGCCGAATGGGAGCTTTAAAATGTAACACCGATATCCAATCAATGAAATAAACTTGTTGCTTGTGACGTCATAGAGCGTCTAACTCGAAAGCTTGGTTGCTCTAGATTCTATCATCTCCAAGATCAAGGCGTACGTCCGTAGGAATACCTGCATTTCGAGAAAGGGACCCACAAATTGTCCAGTAGTTGTGCGTAATCCCTCTTCAAATAAAGTTTGGTGAATTCTGTCAAAATCTTGCCACGTTCCTCGTGGAAGAATTTAGAAGATTTTAGCCATGCTGTTAAATATTTTTTTTAACTAGAATTTGGTTGGGAACTTTGGAAGTTATAGTCAAAAATGAAGAAGCCCTTCTAAAATCAACCTATATTCACCGAAAAGCGCCACAAAATCGAATGAACACTCTAGAAATTAAGGAAAATACGGTTCTTGTGCGAAGCAAGCATGTAGCGGACCCCCTGGTTTATGTATATACGCAGTGATAAACCTGTAAAGATGATATTTATAGCCTTTTTTCATTCAATTTCGAAAAAGAAATATCGGTGCAAGTTGAAAAATCATTAGGGGCATTTGTTTGTTCCTTAACCAGCTTTGCGTAACTAATCAGAGTCACCATATTTGGTACGTAGGCGCATGTGAGCCTAATCAACAACGAAATGTTGACATTTTTATAAAACATTGTTTTTTTCCCGCAACTCCCTTGAAAACTTTTTGGCTGTAGATAGGGTATCGCACTGCCTGGCACCGCTTTGACTTTTCTTTTTGACAAATCCAAGTAATATGAATTTTGTATTGTTCACACGTTTTTTGTAAGCCATCTTAACTGATGATAAGTTTCAGACAACATTTTCAGTTTCTTTACGGAAATTTGTTGCAAAATTTAATTAGTAGATACTTTTTAGTGCACTTAATCAAATGCAGTAACTTATTTGATAATACAAAAATTTAATAACTTTCGAATCCAGACTTGACGGAAGTCAAGACACAGCCAGCTTTGTGTACTATATGTGGTCAAAAGGGTTGGAACTAATTTGAAACATTTGGCCTATTGTTATTCAATTTGTGGTTACAAGAGCACGATCATCAATTAAAAGACCTACAAACGAATATTTTCAAGCCTACGTTTGCATGACTTTAAATAAATAATTTGTTGCAGCAAAATGTCATCTTTTGTTGGAATTTTGGATTGGGGGATTGTACATTTTGGATTTTTTTGTAGCTACCGTAGACACCGACTGCTGCCAACATTTACAATTGGAGCATTTTTCACTTTTATTATTTATACAAATTATGTTTTGTTAGTTTTCACTTTTCAGTGATCTCTATTGATAAAGAAAGTCAAGAAACAACAAAATTGCCAAAGAAATTGAATCAATTTTTTTTTATTTTGATGGTAAAATTATTTCTCGATTTATTTATTGTGTCATTGCAAATATTATTTTCATTATTTATAAAGGTAGAGATTTTTGTGATGATGCGACGATTTCATTGTTTGTTTGTCCGGTCACTTTTTGGCTCTGATGAAATCAATTTTTTGCAATTGTTCAAAATTACTTTGCGGCTTATATTTATCTGCTCTAATTTTTGAGAGTGCTGCCATTTGTTGGGGCTTTTTTTTCTTTGGGTGGGGGGGGGGGGGTAATTTATTTTTTAACATTTGTGAATGGTAGAAGTTATGTAGTAGCCGGAGCTTACTTACTTAATTTCGCATTTCGATTGTATCCATGTTTATTCAATCAGCCTGAGGGCATCTTTCTAAATTCTTCAATGGCAAAAAATAACTAAAAATAATATTTCTAATTTTAATTTTTGCATAATAATGTAGATGTATATTTTTTTACAAAAAAAGCTGCAAAGTGCTTTAAGCCAAGCACTTTATCAGAACAGCTCGCTCTACATAAACTTTAGTCAATACATTTTATTTTAAATTAATATAAACACTAGGGTGGCCATTTTTGCAACATCACACGATTTTAATAATTTTCAGAAAAAGGAAACTTTTTAGGGGGTGGCGTTATTGATATCGACGGTTAAAAAATCCTCTATACCAGCGGCGGCCACCCTTGTGTACACATACTCTACTAATACATGCATTTAAAAAGCGCCAGTTCGCCGGTTTGGAATAATAAGCGCTAACAAAAAATATTGTTAGCCCAATAGAGGCTTTCTAGATTTAATTTATTTAAGTCGGAAAATAACCAAATCTCAAATATAACAACCCTTTTTTTTATTGTCAAAGTACCTGACATAAGTCGGTTTGCATATTCAATTCATATATCTCAATATAGAACAAACACGTATAAGCAAGTTGAGCTCAAAAATAAAAAGACAATATTCAAGATATTCCCAGAAAACATTTAAAATGGTTTGCCCAATGCGAAAGAGAGGTTTGGGATATTGTCTGCGGCATGAAAAACGCAATATGAAAGCGAACACCCCCAAGCCAGTGCCACCGCGCCCCTTGCATAATCATGGCTTTTTGTCCATGGATTATTTAAAGCAGCATTTAATGGCGGATAAGCGCTGGACACCAGAATCCTTGGCGGAACAGTACAAGACCATGACCGATGTGATTTGTATGTATCAGAAATTAAAGAGTTTGTGTGTGTCTTTAACAAAGTTTGTGTTTCTTCCAAAGCGAATCATATTGTCTACAAGCAGCATGTGAAAAAATCAACCAGCCACTTTTTAAGCGAATATACCAAGGAATTACAGAATCAGTGCCTTGATGGACGTGCCAAACTTAAGAATGTAGTCGCTGATGATAATAAGCATAAGATACACAATTTTCTAGTAAATCATAAGGATCTTCAGCGTCTGTATCAGAATATGCCCATAGACATGGTGGCAGATAATATAGATCAGCGCGTTTTTGTCATGCGTAAAGAACGCGATCGTCTGGAGTCTCGTTTAAATCAACAGAAAATTCAATTAAAAAGCATGTTGGTAAGTGTTTTACTGCTTTTACACTTGAGTAGTAGCTTCTAAAGCAGCTTCTGCAACAGGTGGAGTCAGCTAGGCTGGAGAATTACCTTAAGTTTAAATTTGAGCTTGAGGAGGAGGAGAAGGTAGCGTCACGTACATTGATGAAGAAACTCGAAAACTCCAAGACGCGCTTTAGGGCTCTCAAGACAATTAAAAGTACATATTTAAGAATTATCAGCGTTCTAATGCATGATGAGATATTTTATGAGCCCATCTTGCGTTCACTCAGCGTTGACATGAATGATCAACTCAAGTTTATAGAGTATGTGATAGACTTGATGCCAGGAGAATTCAAATTAAATGAAATGAAAAATAATTATGCTGCGATGCAGAATGAAGCACGCATAAGTATGCAATCCAAAATGCAACTATTGTCATCTCTAAAGCTTAAGAATGATTCACTCGAAACTGAGGCTAAGCAACCGGTGTCACCTGATAATATCCAGGAACGGTATGTACGCGAAACACAAAGCTTGATGATACTCAAAGTAGAGCTGGACAATATTGAGAAGACCATCAAAGAGGTTAAGTTTGTATCTCTGTGTTCACATGCCCAGGAAATCTATCCACGGTAGGAAGAATAATATTATAATTAAGCATATTCTTATATCTACATTATACTTGACAGCATAAAATCCCAAACTGAAAACAATAAAATGCTGAATATCACGAGTGAAAAGAATAAAATAACACGTGATCAACTTCAGTACAAATTGAAAAATGCAGACGAGCTTAAAGGGATCTTGGTGAACAATCTATCCCCGGAAGAAACTGAGTAAGTGTTGAAATACACTAATAAGCTTGTTTTTACACCAAGGGCAATGCAGCAAAATTTGAAATGTGAAAAAAATTTTGTAAGCAAAGCGAGCAGGGGGTAGAGCCCCCAGCTGACTTGTATATGCAAGTAGCTTTATTAAGTCGCTATCAAAACGATTTTTTCTAAACGAATTTTTTTAATCATTTAAAATCTAAACAGTCGACTAGAACGCATTAAGGATTTGACGGAAATGCTAAAGAACGAAGAAGAATTTGAGCAAAACACGCTGCAGTATCTAAAGAATCGCGCCGATCTGTATGTGCTCGTACGGTAAATATGTAAAAAATATTTTAAAAGAACTGATCCAACTTGGCCACTACATAGCATAAGTCTATGGAATTTGGTGGAAATAGTGCGACACGTGGACAGCCCGCACAAAATTGATCGTGAGCCATATCCCAATTCCTATTTAAAGTTACCCTTGCTCAAGTTTGAAATGTTGGATTTCCGCGCTGCAGCTCCAGAGGTCTTTGAGTCTAACAGTTGAGTTTGCCATAACATGGAACACAATATACTATTATAGCTTTAATTACGTACCACCCACAGTTGAGAATCTTCTGGACATGGTTAAACGCAAGCTTAAAAAATTGTTGCACGACAAGAGTTCGGTAAGGAAATCCAAAACTATTAAGGACAATGTAGAGGCGTATCATGCTGAATTCTTGACTAATCTGCAACTGAGTGATACGGAAATTGTGAACGACAAGAAAAGTAATATTCCATCAGATGACGATCTTGAGCATAATAATAAGATCTTAGCCCTTGTGCCGAATCGCAAGCAAATCAAGGCACAAAGTGCCAAAATTCTAGAAGACCGCTACAAAAGGGAAGACTAATTCTTATGATTGTTTACTTTATATTTATGAATTTATTTACAAATGTTAGGTTGCTCTACTATGAGTATTGTATATTAAAATCATTTATTTTATATACTTTTTATATGCATGTGTTTTCTTTGGATTCATTTTCATGTTGCGCCCAAAACTGATCCAAAGCATGGTGAGCACTATTGTGCAGAATGTGAGCATGACATCCTATCCCTATCTAAATTGCAAAACATTATTTTCCCCCTTTCGATTTACTCCCCCGAAATTCGTATTGACAGCAGACACAACTGACAATTTGTCCCAAATATTATATTTTTTTTCAATGGATTTTTGAAAGCTTTCTCATTTGTAGTTTCTTTCAAATCCAACATTTTGAGTTTTATTCCACCTTAAGTGTGATCGAAATACTGAACAATTAACGGAAAAGGTTTTTTATCCCCATGATTACTGCTATCAGTACCGATGCTCAAATGAGAAGCATTTTGCAAATCTTTCTTGAGAATCTCAATAGAGTGAGGAGCTAAAACGCAACTTACAATAGCTTCGGGTTTCGTGCGAGCGCAGGAAATTTATTTGTCGATTTCGGAATCAGTGAAAAATTCACGCAATAAAAATCCAGTGCAATCCATTGATTTAAAACTGTAGTGATGTTTCACTCTATGGAACGCAAGAGCTCCTTCCGCAGCCCAAATTTGCAGACAAAGCGGTGTTTTTTTTTAAGAAGAAAGATTGGATGGGTCTCGATGGAGCAGCCTTTTGAATCTTTTGGACATGCTTGACCGTGCTCAGATGGGAATACAATGAACGGTTTCCTGTTTTAAAATTAAAAAAAAAAACTTTGTACAATAATATCACTTGTTATATTATTCGGTAAAAGATACGATAATCTACCATAAATTACAACTTTTGAAGAAGCTTGTACTTAGTTGTTTGAAATCTGAGAAATATTACCAAGAAAATTGACAAAAATGACTATATCTACAGAAGAGATGGATTAGTCATTAGAAACGGAGATACTATAGAATATTACTAATTACATTCCTGAGTAAAGATATAATTCAAGAAGTAAAAAGAATAGAATTTTGAAGCTCAGTGAACAGAAACAGAAAAGAGTCAAGACGTACCACCCAACGCTTCGTGCTCATTTCTATCTTTTTGAAGCACGCGTATTGTTTGTTGTGATCGGCATTGCTTATCGTAAATTTGCAAAGCCTTCTATTCGGAACGTCCGTATCATCGCCATCTTGTTTTTCTTTTTTTTGAACCCATTTCAGGTTTCTGTAACTAAAAGATTTTTAGTTTATCAATTTGCCTCCGATTCTCCTCCCTACAATTACTTTTCTTGATGAGTAGCAACTAATTCTCAAAATAAGTGTGAAATCAACAAATAAGTCAGGATCATAGAAAAAATCAAGACTATTTGATTAAATAAAAAACACGACACGAGACACGAAACAACAGGCTGCAATTACAATTGATCACAATGTCCATATGATCAGCTGACTTGAGCTGCAGACTGATCCGCGCAAACAAAGTCGATATACGATATTGATCGATACATTACGATACGTGAATATATCGATCAGAAAACAGCTGACAATTTCCCTTTTCGCGATTCTTTCACTTTTGTTCTAATGCCTAACAACTGTCAGGCAAAAAATATACTTAAATACTTGGTGAAAGATATAAAAATATGTATGACAAAAGTTGATCGGTCTAATCGAGAAAAAAAGGCGAACATGTTCGCTGAAACCCAAGATAAGGCTCACATGGGTGGCTTTTATACCGTGAGTGCTACTCTGAAGGAATTGAAACTAAGTCGAAAATTTCGTGATATCTGTGGATTAAAATCAAACTGGCCAACTTTGCCCATGCTCAGTACATTTGTGTGCGAATCTAGCTCTTAAAATCTCTTGCGTCTCTCACGCCTTCTGCTGCCAGTTACATAACATACATGCCACAATCTATAATACCCTTCCAAACCATGGATACCGGGTATAAACATGTACATAAATTTTTATTTATCAAAATGATCGTTCAAATAAGTTTAAAATGCCACATAAGTATCGAATATGCATAAAAATTAGTTCCAAAAAAGAAACTGAAAAAAAAATCCAGAGTTGATTGAACTTTTGCAAAAAATCAAAATAAATATGTATACAAACATAAAATACTTGAATTCCAATCATTTGCATATTATTTGACTACGAAGCCGACATTAAACTATCCACAAAGAAAAAAAAAAATGACAGATTTGCAGAGCTTATAGACAAAGTGAGTATAAAAATAAAAGAGATCTCCAAAAGGCATAATTATTTAAATATATGCAGTTGTGTTAATTTCAAAAAACCTGACTTATTTTGGTGTGAAAATGAAGATAAACACAAAACAGCATTCAAATTGTTTAAACACTATGAGTTTGGTATGAAAAACTGACAACTCCGGCGTCGAGCTACTGTTAAAAAGCGTCCAAAAACTGGAAAATTTCAGATGTTTACGCATAAATTAAACATGATTAATTGAAAGGTCAAGCAATATGCTGTACCTGAAGTGCGTAGTGTGAGTCGAGTGGGATTCGAATGGCTGTGTGTGTATCTTAAGTGGCCAAGTCAAGTGCGGATGAGTCCAAGAGTAGAGAGACATCATCAAGTGCTGCTCAAAATGCGGACAAGAGCTTTAATTGGCATTTATGAAATGTATCTATGAAGCGCATTAAAATTGTATTTCATCTTTTTTTTTTCGTTGGTTTGCATATTTTATAATGACCTTCAGCAATTGAATTTATGATAAGAAATATCTTTAGATACAGACAACAGTTAATTTAACTTGTCAGCCCCAAAAGAATTAGAAGTTGCTTAATAATAAATTAAAATGTATTCTTTTAATTAATCATCTGTAGAAAATCATAAAAATATATTAACCTTTAATTAGCCTCAATTTTTGCTACTTTGCAATTTGTCGTAAATCAGCGTATTGGCAAAGAAAAAAAAAAAACCAAGAGAACAAATCTATTTTTAACGCTTAAAAATTTTACGCATACTTCAAGCACGATCAATCAATTTGGTATGGAATTAAGTATCTACTTATAAGTAGGTATAGTCTTTCAAGTGTATACTATTTAGTAGCTTCAAGTAGATATTTTAAAAGTTAGCACAATATTTTGTTTGATATTAAACGGCAGCGCGATCTTCAAGGTCAAAAACTTACCTAGGTCATAACTAGCCAATTGTAATAACAATTTAATTTGACACCCTACATAGAGATGAACTTTACCAGTTGTCCTTACCGCTTTTCGGAAAGCTAATAACTTTTAAAGATATTTTGAATTTGCAACGGTTACCTGGATAGTACAGATTACCGCGATGTTTCTTTATATTGGGATCCATTCGATGTACCCGATAAACTGTTCACTTGCCATCTCTTCAAGAAGTGTAAAACATGCCTCACAAATGCGTACCTAATGCAGATTATCTTGATACTCCTGTAGCTTTGCACCTAAATTGTGACCAAATTGTTGTTTCAAGATATCGAGTAAGAAGAATAACGTAGCCGGAGCATTCATAACTGTTTGGCACTAAATACGCTGAGCGTATCTGCCTTATAAATTTGTAATGCAGATTATCTCGATGACCTAAATCGGGACCAATTTATTGTGTCGAGATATGAAATATGACGCATATCGAAACAGAAGACCGGATAGCTGTTTGGCTGTCACCAAAGACGAAATGCCTATAAGCGTTCTTTTGAAGTTCCAATCTCTTAAGAAGATATAGGAACTATAATACTTTCTGCCATGCCTTTCTTTCGTAATGCAGATTATCTCGATGTTTCTGTATCCCGGCATCAACATTTTGACCAAATTATTGTTTGAGATATCAATCATTAAGAATATCAAATCAGTTGTTTTAAAGGTAACGATGCCATAAGCGTTCTCTCTTCTTCTCATAAGAATATATAGGATCTACTGTGCTACCCTGCCTTCATAATGTAGATTATCTCGATGCTCCTGTTGCTTGGTACCTAAATGAGAGGACTTATAAATTTTTGTGCCGAGATTTCGAGTATAAAGAATACCGAGGCAGGAGACTTCATAGCTGTTTGGCTGTCGCTAAAGATGCAACCTCTTATAAGCGTGCTCCTGAAATTGTAATACAATCTCAGATTACGAAAACTTTGAACAGAAACACGCTGATATGTTTAAAAAAAATTTCAAAAATCCGTGTTTATACTTTTGGATCTCGTCAAATTAGTGCATCTTTTCCTCGCTATAAAGTCTCGGTTTGCATAAAAAAAATTAGCACCGAAAGTTATCAGAACCTAAAAAATATTAAGGCTCTTAAGAAACATTCATATGCTTCCAGTTGAAAAGGTTTTTATCAAATTGTGAACTTATCAAAGGGTGAACTAATCAACATTTTTTTTAATACACTTTTACCAGGTTCAGCAGCCTTCTGTGGTATTCGCCTGGAACAATTAATTACATATTAACTAAAAACTTTTGAAGCTACGCATTAGAGATAATATCTCCCCTTTATTCTGGCAATTAACCGTATATAAAAAGAAGTCGCTAATCAGAAAGAACTTTTCCCTTATCTCTCAGAACAATGTCAACATTTCGGACAACAAAAATCTTTCAGAAACCCCTTTTTTGTTTTGTCATCACTATAAACAATTTAGTCGCCTCAAAACAACTATTTCAATCAATATCAACCTACCTCATCTCACCCCACAAAAATTCTTCATAAGCTGCTTAGGTCACACTTATCTCACCTCTGGATAACTTATTGTCCGATCTCAGGCCTACTGGTAATACCTGTAACACACCTTCTATAATTTCACAGATCTACTAGACACATTGAGACCCCTACGTCAATTTTCTGGTAAACGAGATACTATCTTACTTATCTATCTTATCTTACTCTGGTCAAGGTATAATCCAAAGCGAACATCTGAACTTCTACGAATTCACAAGAATAGGACCATCATTGTCATCGGATTTTTACCGGCCACTGTATCATAGGCCTCATGGCGAAGAGGATGCATATTCCACATCACGACTTCTGTCGTTGTTGCGGTGATGAGAAGGAGTTAGAAGGTTAGGTGGGTTAGGTTATAGCGGTAGCTGGCTTAACAAGCCAGCACACTTAGGCCTACACTGGCCCGTTGTGATACCGCGCGAATCTCTACTTAAAACCCGTCTCCAGAAAATATTCTTAAAGGGAGTCCCAGCCTGTTGCTGCAATATAGCTTGCAATCGTTCTCGGACAAATAGGACCTAGCTCCTCTAGGTTGTGGAGGAAATAATTTCCCAGATGTTTTTTCCTGCGTCTACATAGAGCTTCACAGGAGCAGAAGAAGTGCTCTACTGATTCTACCTCTTCCTCGTCTCTGCAACTTCTGCAGAAGTCATTGCTCGGGGCATTCATTCTGGTCGCATGTGCTCCAACAAGCCAGTGACCCGTGATCGCCCTAACAACAGCCGAACACTGTGACCGGTTAAGTTCACAGAGTCTGGCAGAACGTTTGGGGTCTATTCTAGGCCATATTTGACGACTGATTCTACAGTGGGATGTGTTGTTCCACATCCTTTGAGCTTGGGAACTAAATTTTTCCCTTGTATGTAGCTTAAAAGTAGCCATTGGCATACGGATATCCTCCTTATCCGGGAGGAGGGTAATGGTCGTGCCATGTCTGGCTAATTCATCGGCTATTTCGTTGCCTGTTATATTTTGGTGCCCTGGCACCCAAATGAGGCTTATAACAAACTGCTGTGCCATCTCTTGGATAGATTGGCGGCAGTTGTTGACTGTCAGCGAGTTTGAAGACAACGCTCTCAATGACTTTATAGCTGCCTGGCTATCGGAATATATATTTATCTCGCCGGTTTCCAGGCCGGTGTTGCGTAAGCAGATTAAAGCCTCATTTATGGCTAGGATCTCCGCCTGAAAAACGCTGCAGTGGTCCGGTAGTCGAAAAGACTGCCGGACGTTCAATTGTTCCGAGAAGACCCCGCCCCCAACCTGGTTGTTGAGTTTGGAGCCATCTGTAAAGAAATTTATGCGGTCACTTTGACCTGGTTGGTTTTCCGACCACGATTCCCTAGAGGGGATGATGGTGGTAAAATGCGTAGAGGAATACTCTAAAGGTATACAATAATCTGTACCTGACACATTTGTGTCCTCGTTTATGATGGACGAGTGCCCATATCTTGAAACACCCCAGCAATTGGCATCCTTGAGGCGCCTGGCTGTTAAGGTGGCAATTTCTTTTGCCGTTAAAAGGATGGGATATATATTAGTGATGGCATTGAGCGCTTCACTAGATGTAGTTCTTAGGGCACCTGTAATGCAAAGTTGTGCCGTTCTTTGTACTTTGTTTAGTACCTTAAGTTTAGATTTAAAGTTTAGGGCTGGCCACCAGGTAGATACCCCGTATAAAAGTATTGGTCTTACTATGGCTGTGTAAATCCATCTAACTACTTGAGGGGACATACCCCATTTGAGTCCTATGGTCCTCTTACAGGCAAAAAGCGCTGTGTTCGCTTTTTGCACTCTCTCTGCGATATTGAGATTCCAGCTCAATTTCTTATCTAGTACAATCCCCAAGTATCTTGCACTATTACTAAAAGATAAGATGGAATCGTTTATTCTGGGGGGGGAAAGATTTGGAATCTTATACTTTCTCGAAAAGAGTATAAGTTCAGTTTTTTCCGGGTTAACACTTAGACCATTCTCAAGTGCCCAGAGTGACATTTCCCTAAGTTTTACAGTCATGCGGTCGCAAAGGGATTGTGGGAATTTTCCGTTCAGCATAATAACAACATCGTCCGCATAGGCAACAACTTTACAGCCACCTCCTTCTATGCGACGTAGCAGCATGTTGACAGCTACGTTCCATAGAAGAGGCGAAAGCACCCCCCCTTGAGGAGTACCCCTACTTACGTACCTACATAGAGAAGATGTACCAAGTGAGGACATCACCGTTCTGCTCAGTAGCAGCTGGCTGATTAGTCTCACTAGCCGGTCATCTACTTGTAGGTACAGAAGTGCATTGGTTATTGGCTTGGGGTCGATATTGTTGAAAGCACCTTCTATGTCCAAGAAGGCAGCAATAGTGTATTCCTTGTTATGCAAAGATTTTTCTATATTAGATGTGACGCAATGAAGTGCGGTTTCCGTCGATTTGCCCTTGCAGTAAGCGTGTTGCGACTCTGATAATAACCCTGGATCGATCGACGTTCTTAGGTATAGACCGATCAACCTTTCCAAAGTCTTTAACAGGAACGACGACAAGCTTATGGGTCTGAGGTCTTTTGGGACTGTATGTGATGCTTTACCCGCCTTGGGTATAAAGACCACTTTAGACGTAAGCCAAGAAGATGGAATTTGGCCTAACGCAATGATATTAGTGAAAATGACTTTTATCCACGAAACTGCCAGGTCCCCCCCGTGCTGCAACTGGGCTGGTATAAGCCCGTCGGGACCTGGAGATTTGTACGGGTCAAAGCTGTTTATAGCCCATTTTATGTTGGACTCTGTCATTACATCCTCCAATACTTTTACCGGAAGGTAAGAAGAGTTATTCTGAGGAGCAACTGTAGTATTGCCCGGAAAGTGCGTATCCAGGAGTAATTTTAAAGACTCCTCGCTAGAGTTTGTCCAGGAGCCATCTGGTTTTTTGAGGTAGCCTAGATTAGTGGGCGATTTTGAAAGTATTTTGCGGAGTCTTGCAGCTTCTGATGAGGATTCGATTTCCGAGCAGAATCTCCTCCACTCATCTCGCTTTGCTCTCCTGATTAGTTTTTTATAGCGAGCTAAACTTTGTTTGTAGTCTGACCAACTTTGGTCACAGCTTAGTCTTTTTGCTTTGTTGAAGAGTGTCCGACAGCTCGACCTAAGAGCATCCATTTCAGGTTTCCACCAAGGTGGTCTCCTTTTGCCTCTCGGCTTGCTTGTTGGACAAGATGATTTAAAAGACTTGTTACACATTTCAGTGAAAGTTTTAACGAGATACTCAAGTTCGTCCTTTGCAGGAGGAGTCATCTCAGGGGGGGTTGGGAGGGCTTTCGCCAGTTTTGTTTTATAAGATTTCCAGTTTGTTCTACGAGGGTTTTTGAACTTTACTGGGGCTGGAGTAGAGACAGATAGTTGTGTCTCAATGTATCTGTGGTCAGAGAAGGAGTGCTCTCTCGAGACTTCCCAATTAATGACTTGGTCAAATAGAAAATGTGAGACTAGGGTTAGGTCGATGACCTCTTCTCTATCTCTGATTATAAAGGTGGGGTCATTTCCCCGGTTACAAATTACTAAGTTAGTGGTGAGAAGATATTCAAAGAGTAACTCACCCCTTTCGTTTGTACCTGAGCTCCCCCATAGTCCATGGTGGGCATTTGCATCGCAGCCGATCAGTAGGCCAGTGCCCAAATCGTCGCTATCCTTAATCAGCTTCTGGAGCTTATGACCCGGAAGTGGGTCCAAGACTTCATAAGCCATATAGGCAGACGCCATCCGCATCGGTTTTTTCTGGAGCTCCAGAGTAACCGATGTAGTATCGCCATCGCTATAATTATAGAGCAAAAATAAGGTTCGGGGTTTACCTTCTTCTTGGACTGCAAGCAGCCTATAATTCGGTGTGCTGAGCCCGGACACCCTGTTGGATACAATCCAAGGTTCCTGGATCAGCACCAGGTCGACTTCGCCCCCAGACAGGCGAAGTATTAGGGCAGCGGTTGCTGCTTTACAATGATGGAGGTTTATCTGCAAGATTCTCAGAGACATCTTGCGGTTTAACCTCCATCACCGTTTGGTTGGCGTCCATGTCGTCGCTGTCATCAGCGGAGTCAGCACTCTCCCGACATAGCTCGCTAAGCCCCCGTAACAGGGACCCGTCGGACATCACCGACTCACCGTCGTCGTCGACCTCGGGGTCCTTTTCTGGTTCCTCTATCTCAGAGGCCAGAGCAACCTCCATTTCTTGGTGGCATTCAGTCTGCCTGGCGTCCGATTTGTAGATTCGGATCTGCACCGAGCTAAAACCGAAGTTCAGCTCTCCGTGCTTCTCCTCTATCGGCGCCAGCGACTCTTTATTGAGGATCAGCAGGATCCTCCTCATGGGGGTCTGCGTATCCTCCACCTTCACGACCTTCCAATCCGAGGATGGAAGGTGTGGATTGCATCTTTGCAACATTGATAGGATCTTCTCCGGTTCCTTGAAGGATGCCGGGATCCACATTATGGCGCGCGGTCTACTCGGTACGTCCTTCCAGTCTACAGCGACTAGATTGGCGCCCGGGTAAACCTCGCCCACTTTCGAAACGGCCGCTTTGTAGAGCTCAGCCGATCTAACTCCTTCGCAGGCAATCACCTTTACATTGCCCTGATACCACCCAGCGTCTTTGCAGACTGGTGGTGGGCCTGGATCTGCCTCCAGAGCCTCAAAGCAGTGAACAGCCAGTGCTGCCTCTATCCACTTCCACTGGTTTCTGGGGATCCTGCCGTCTGGATTACCCTGGTCCAAGACCCCCAGAAGAACTTTGTCCTTCGCCATTTCCGCAAAGCTCCTATTTGCCACCACTTGTGCGTTCGCCTTTGCCCTCTTGGGAGCATTGGGAACCAAGGCGTCCTGGGAGCGTTGGCGTTTTGGCTGTGAGTGTTTCGAGTCCTTCTGCGGTCTCTCGAGAACAAAATTTGGCAACACAGATTTGGCCCACTCTACCTTTCGCAGCCAATCGGCCGATGGGGTCTTAATATTTGTGGTTGCTTGACGCTTCAGGATCTGGGCAGCGTTCTTTCGGTCCGCAAACCTGTCCATTTTGGCCTTGCTCATAGAGGGCTTCTCTAGCTCCCCCGCACCCGACTGAGAGCCAGCTGTGCTTGTGGTAGCACCTTGCTGACTACTCAGGGTGACAGGGGCCTTCGAAGTGCCCTCCACTTTGCTCTTGGCCAAGGGGCGATCGGGCACAGTTGCCTGCTTCTTCGCCGGTGTAGAGCTGACTACAGGTCCAGTGACCTCTGTCTTCAAGCCCATCATTGGAGTGTTGTGTGTAGGGGTAACGCTAGGTCCAGTGACCACTTCGTTATCCCCCAAAGTAGGACCTTCGGTCCCTACCGGTTTTTTAAGAGTTCCGGACTCTTTTTGTTTTTGATTTTTATTTAATAATTTAGACATAATAAGTCCCACGAGTTGCGGAGAAAGGGTGGTCCACCTGCGCAGAGATCCGTAATACGCAGGTAAGGCTAGTTAATCCGGAGGGCGCCAGGTATCCGGATGCTCCGTTTGCGACTGGGCTATTTTTAGAAAGGGCCCCCAGCCAGGTTGATCATCGGCACGGGTCGCCTGACACCTTGATCCAGCCCTTTTTACCTCATAGCCATGATAAAGGAGTGACAAACAAGCCACCAAGCTATAGAGGAGCTAGGTTGCAAGCAGCTAGCTCCAAAATCTTAGCTGGTACCGTCCATAAAGGACACTGTAGTACCATTACCAGTCGGCACCCTCGTGGAGGGTTCAGCTATAGGATTTTTGCCAACCTGGAGTTAGAAAGCATACAACATCTGCTGTGCGACTGCTCTGGACTTCTAAGTAAGCGCACCCAATGTCTGGCAAAACCTTTCACCGAAGATTCTGTCTTCTGGTAAATCTGCCCATGCTTGTTTCAGATAGGAGAGAGATTAAGCCGGGTAGGTTGAATCATAAAACATAATTGCGATCCGATCTTTTTTAAATAAATTAATTAAATAATGAAAATAAAAAATTACATTTGAGGATACTTGAGCGAAGTCACTCAAATGCGACTGCGTTGCCTGTTCCCAGAATATGTCTTAAGTTTTCTGATTTCTCTATCAAATTTCACCATAGCAATCCAGGCTCGTGTTCAAATGGTTCGATTAAGCGTGAATGAGGATCTCGAGTTAGATAAACGTAACGCCGCGATTAAACAAACGCACATAAAAATAGTTGGTACAAGCAGGGCCTTTGAAAGCCCGGGCGGGCTGGTACAAGGAATATTATTAACAAAATTCGTACGCCGGGCAACCATACATGCCGGGGCCTTAGGTTCCAACGTCGACTGACCGCCCCTCTCGACGGCCCTTGGAACAATAGGCGATTTAACATCGTGAAAGTTTTTTTAAACTGTAACTTGGAGTTTTATGTTCATAGGGGACTTCACTTTTTCTACCATAAATGCATAAAGGCAAGAATACCCGAGTGAACAACCATAACAACGATGCATACGGGTAAAAATGTGAGCAACAACAACTGTCTTATGGCGTGATTTGTTTTTGTTAAAAAAAGTATTTGTGACAAAAATCCATTTTAAGGGCATAAAAGCAAAACTGCCCATTTTTTTTTTTTTAATTGTTGTTAGACACTTTTCCTTTTTGCCATTATGCATTTATGCCCGACAAAGTGAATATCCGCAATATAATTTCTGGTACTTTTTTCTTATTAGCGATCGTTAGTAACGTTTTTTAAGGTCGGATTACTTGCTCAGCTGCGTTGATCTGGTCGCCTTTTACGACAAGCAGAGCGCAAAGGTGGATATTCTAAGCCCAGCACCACCTACTCTAAGCTCCGGAGCGATAAAATTTTTGTAGTATATTTTTAAGTGTGACTGTACCTTTACATAATAGAAACCTTTGAAATTAATTCATAAGCCATGAGTTATGAGTATAACAACCCAATTGGCGGACAAGTCTCCATATTGACCACTTTTATTGTCAGTCATATAAGCTAACCAAGTTGGCACACTTTGCCCTGTTAACATGAAATAGCGGTAGGAGCACCTGACCTGACACGTTTGGCAAAACATAACGATTTAGTTTGATATGCAAATCATGTTTGGAAAAGCAATGGGCTTAGCACGAAAAATTTGAAATTCATGGCTTTTAAAGGCGTAGGTGAAGAAAAAATTTGCAAGCAAAATGGAAAATTGCGCCGGAGGTCGTTTCAGCAAATTGGTGGGCAAGTGGAGCACTCAATTGGAGCACAATTTTCCACACCCAAAATTGGCCTTATGACAGCAAAGAAATGATTAAAATTGTTTTATATTGCAAGGTACTTGGATTAACACAATCAAATAAAAGGTATTACAGTGTAAAAAGGGCAACTGTACTTTTCTGACATGGTTTTTAGACGTTTTTTGTGAAGTATTTTTGACAAAGTTGATTTAACTTTTTTCACTATATCTATAGAAGCTGAAAAAAAAAGTTTGTGCTACATAATTTAGATGTTTTTTTAAAAAAACCCACTATGTGTATATATATTATATATGTTCATCTGTTCGCCTGTAACTTCTAAATCGCTTATGACAATTGCACAAATGAGGTATCATTAGAAGCGTCTTAATTGTCCGCCGGTTATAGACTATTAAAAGTTCTCTAATCTATACATGTACTAAAATCTACTCTACTCTTGACCCGCTGGGCAAAGAGTATACATTTTTATACCCTGTACCTATAGGTACAAAGGGTATACTAGATTTGTGCAATGTATGTAACGGACAGAAGTAGGCGTGGCAGACCCCAAGTCCTTTATACCAAAATGCTTATCATAACCTCGGGTAGCGATTGTCCGTCTGTCCGTCCGTCCGTCTGTATGAACACCTAGATCTAGAGCTAGAGACACGAAACTTTACCAGCAGGTGCGCATATTTCCTCAGAAGATGAAGTTTGTTGAATCATGTCAATATCTTCCCCCTTCCCCCGCAGTAGAGTTCCACGGTTTTTAGCTACACCGTTTAATATTTTAAACAGAGCGATGCGTTGTGGTTACATGCATCTGTGTGTAAAAAATAAACTAAATCGGACAAAAGCAAAAAACAGCAAAAGTTTTAGTCAAAAATATACAAATTTCACCACCCTTGCCTATAAACTGCGTCAATATTTGACTCCTCGTAATTATGGTTACAAGTGACCTAGAATCACAATTTTTGGTAAGCTGATTCAGCTCTAATGAACAAATCCACATCCAAGTTTTATCGATGCGGTCCCCCCACCCCCCGCAATCGATTTACCTTGTTTTCTCCCACATCCCTCAACATACCAACCTGAAACTTACCCCATATACTTTAAATAACTTCTTTAACGTAACATTCGAGTTTCATGAAAATCGGTAAAAATTTAGGGAACTTATAGGTATAAATATCGGATTTCAACAAAAAAAATCAATTCCAATCCAAAGTTCTTAGAAGGAATATGCAGCAAAAATTTTTTCGAGACACAAGGTACAGGGTATTCCACTGTCGGGCACCGCCTCGACTGTACCACATTTTTTATATTTGCCTTCGTTTGAAGGATAACAATTCGCATTAAATGTCGCTTTTTTGCTAATTTTTTTGTTTTACAATTTATAAGCTAACGTTGGTATCCCCCGTATAAGCTGATAAGATCAAGCCCAAAGCTCTAGCCTAACAATGCATTCCAGACTTTTTAACAGATTGAGTCCAAAAGTCGCGCCAAGTGACGTTATATAAGAGCATTCGTTCATTGTTAGCACAATAACCTACAAAGTTCGCTTAAGCGACTTAACCGATTTAACCGACTAAGCCCCAAATTGTCGTAATACGGTTTACAACTTCTTACAAAAAACGAGAAAAATCGTTTCTTGGTGTTGGTTGTGTGGGAAATTAAGTCAGACGAACAAATGAATTACACAAAACGCTTAAGGTCAAGTGATGTGCACAGGAAAGGCAGAAAAATGTGACGTATAGAAAACATATTGTTGGGAACGAAAATAAAAACTATTATACTAGGCATAGATGATTTTTTGATAACCAAAGAAATGAATAGAAGTAGACGGCGGCGGCAAAGGAAACGCTAGCTACCTCAATGCTGGGGGTCAAATGGCGTTGAGGTAACGAGCGACACACACACACACACACACAGATACTTTTTTGTATCTCTAAGTTTTTGGCGTTGTTGTTGTTGGATCTTCGAATTTCAACACAGACAACACGTGCAGCTACAAAATTGATTGCCACTTTAGAAGGCCATTTGCTTGTCGGGCTGTCTGGCTCATAGAAATCGAGAATCTACTAAATTGCAGCTAAGTTCATTGAGGTTGTGTTTTTTTTTGCTATGACTTAAGTGCTCCGTTGCCCCAAGATCCAAAACTGACATTAGTACGCTGGCGGCTCGTTCTCTGTGTCTAGGGAGTGCCGCCAGCAGGCAAATTAAGGCGTCAATATGATGTACACGGCATTTTACTCATCAATTTAATTCGCATTTGTTTTTAAATTATAGGGTTTGACGAATAGAAAATAAAGCAGAAAATTGGCAAAGCTCTGATTGATAGGCATTACCTTGATCAGACACCTCATGTACATATGTTTACTTAAGGAATAGGGCTTGATTGGTCAAAACCAAATTGCCTTAGAGAACAATAAGGTCTAAGATCTAAGGGCCCAGTCGTCGATCAAAGTCGGGTCTGCCATGTTGTCAAATTGATGACCCTCCAACAGATCTGCTGCTGTTGGAATTTATTCATCATAGGAGTTTAAGTCGCGTCTGATTACCGGCCATTTTTTCGACAAAAAGGAAACCTTTGGCTTGAGGGCCGTATGGATTGGAGTATTATCTTTTTGGAAAATCCATTTGTTCCCAAAATGCTCACCAACAAAGTCTATACAGACACTGTGTAAAAGGTCCGAGTAGAAGTCCAGATTTGTGCTGGTAGGAATAAAGCACAGTGGTGACTTTCCCTCATACCTAAAAGCTGTCCAATTCATAAGCGATCCTCAATCGTGATTCTGCTTTTGAAATCGGACATCCAGCCAAAATTTCTGGTAGTGGTCGGTGCCATCCAAATTTAACTTTTTCCTTTCGAAAACAATCCTCTTTGCAATTGTAAACCACAAAATTTATATTCTCCGGCATTATCTTTTTTGATGATATCTTAAAAACGGATGAAACGATTTCGATGCATTTTTAAGTTTTGAATATTGAATATGGGAAATTTTAACTCATAAGCCCCTATGAAATGTTAATTATGATTATTGTACACAGAAAAAAAATTTCTAAATAACGCTTAAAACTTAAAAATAGCAGGAAAGAATCTTAATTTCGGATTTTGCACAATCTTGAAACAATATTTTGGTAGTTCATTGTAAGAACTACAATTGAGATTTGAGAGCAAAATTATCTTTAAAATAAAAATCGTAACCAATGCTGAAAATTTTAATTTAATTTTGATTTTGATGCAAAAATTTTAATTCTAATTTAACCTTTATAAGTACGGTGGGAATATTTTTTATAACAACTTAATAGAAAATCACAAAATATGCTTTTCTATACAAAGATTCCATTTTATTCCTAAAAGGATGTTTTTTTAATTTATTTTATTTAAATTGATTATCTAATTTTAGAGCGCCCATCGGGGACTATTTGAATGTTTTAAATGTAAGTATAGGTAAAAGAAAAAGTCACTTTTTCGAGTAAAATTCATTAATGGAAAAAGTTTTAATCGCATTCATTTTCTCAAAATGCAAAATGGTGAATCCAATATGGCGGACTAAGTATCAAAGATTGGTTGTGCTTGTAAGAAAAATTAGCAGAAGGGTTTTTAGAGTCATTGATTACGATTTTGTTATCAGACTTTCAAAATATAAGATGCCGGTTCCAATATGCCTGAAAAATTTTCAAAAATGTATTCTGTTTGTGATAAAAATTAGTATTTAGGGGCTTTCGAAACCGCTGAGCTCGATTTTGTCATGATTGTCAAGATTTTCAAAAAATATGATGGATCCAATATAGCAAAGCAACTAGAGTCAGATAGAGTTCAATGGAACTTGTTTGTATCAGCCCTATGTTCCTTGTAGGAATTTAATGGATTAAGTATATATCGGTGAAAATAAGTGAAGCGGGCCTCTTTTCCCCCAAACTTCTCCGATTTTTATGATTTTTACATATTTGGTAGAGCTACAAGCCAATAGTAACCACGTCAAATTTTATTGCAAAATTCCGATTATTTATCGAGTTATCGATAACTGAAAATTTGGTTTTTCATTCTTACACTATTCTTTGACAAGCTATATCTTCTAAACGAATAAATATATTGATGAGATTTTTTTTTCATTACAGATAAAATATTAAATTAAAAAAAAAATAAATTTTTTTTTATTTTTTAAGATTTTATTTTTTTTTTATTTTTTATTATTTTTAGTTTATAATTTTAAAATTCAAAAGTGATCTCCCACTTTAAAAAAAAAATGCTAATGTTATTTTATGCGTGTAAATTCACTGCAAAAAAACGAAAAAAAAAAAGTTTGTAGCTCTTAGAAATGTTGAAGTTATGCTTATTTTAGTGATGGCACCTCGCATGTTCGCCATAGTAAACAGTACCAAGAAAAATGACAAAAAAATTTTGAAACTTTTTTTTTTAATAACAGAATTATAAGAAAAGATATAAATAAGCTTTCCGTGCATCATATTCCACTTTTAAACGTAAGAACAAAACTTGCACAGTTTAAGCCACGAAGTGTAAAAAAGAGCTGATTTATCATGTCGTGATAAAGGGTATTCTAGAATAGGATGGATGAGGCATATATAAGAAGCTGGATATTTCAACTGTGTATCATCTATAGACCAGGTAGCACTCTTCTTGAAGCCTTAGCTTGACTTTTTCTTCTGGTGTTGTAGAACTTATGTCATTAGCCCTCTATAGACCAAGTAGCATTCTTCTTGAAGCCTTAATTTACCTTAATCTTCTATGTTTGCAGACGCAACGTCATGAACTTGGATTACATTTGTTTCTTTTCGTTTGGCTCTACTACTAACCCGCTATATATCAAATCTTTATTGTGTAATGAAAACCCAGAAAGAAGTTGTTCATTACATTAAGCATTACATGTTTGCTAAAATAAAGTACATTTTTTTCGTAGCTATAAACTTATCTTTTTATCGCACTATAAATTTGCTATAATAATGGTTTTCAACGCCCTCAAAAAAATGTTACCGCATCAAAGACGTCAGCTTTGGTGCTAACATATAATGATCGACAAAGTAACCCAATTTTTATAATGGCTTGAATTATATGAGTGAATTCAGCGAGTTTTTACACTCGGAGCAAAATTGACCAAAAAAAAATAGTTACTAGATGATACTTGATTTTTAAAAACAAGTGAGCCATTTGACCACTTGGTAACATGCAGACTATTTTATACCCTTTGAGCTCTCCATACATAGTGTTCATCTGATTTGGGCACCTTTTGAAGCATATTTTGAAAGGTTTTATTTTTTTCGTATTCAGTATTCAAGGTACGAGAAAAGGTTGGGTGATAAAAAGTGAGAGTGTATAAAACAATTGTATTCCCGAATCTACATGAGTCTTCATAGCGATTTGGTACCTGTTGCTACAACGCAAACCGTTTTTAAGGCAGGTTTGAGTCTTGCCAAATTGGGTTTGGAGCCGATAGTTTGTAACTATAACTCATAAATAATTAATATAATGGAGAAAGGATTGGGAGTTAATTAGTAAAAAACTGGGACCAGTATCCTCAAAATAATTATTATATTTCAGTTCATAACTAGACCATACAACGCATCTTGGGGCAAGACTTCAATATCCTATGCCCTTTGGATTTCGAAAAGCAGAGACAATAGGGGCAGATGAATATGCCTTGAACGGTTTCTTCTGTCGGGCGAATCATTTTGGTATAGTATATCCAGAGAGTAAGCTTACTCTTTTTCGCCAAGAATTTAAATGTTTAATGCTTTATTTCCCGGGCCCGGGGTTTGAAACTGTCTATGATTTCGAAAAGAACTCTATATCCACCTTAAATATTTCGAAGTTTCATATAAATAATTTCATAAAATATTAATTATTGCCGTTTGGAATTGAAGCAGGAGAAACGTGAGTTCGCAATTGGGTGATAGAAATGTTGGTCAAAGAGCCGAGTTTAAGCCGAGGTGGCCATAATGTCATGAATGGAGCTTCAAAATAAAGCCAGAATTGTTTTGATTAGAGTACAGTTTGAGAAGTCAGTGACTTTTTGAATTTTTCAAGTAGTCAATTTGAGATAGAGATAGAGCTCTGGGGGAGATGTAGAACATGCAGTTGACCTAATTCCATTCAGCGGCAGCTGCAGCCAATCCACACAAGCACCTCTCAGCCAGGATAAAGAAGGTAGCCAGCCAACTCCCGAGCTAGTTGGGCGAGTCTCTAAGATCAACGACTCCGGAGGAAATTCCAGACCTTCATCCCGGAGACAAGCTTCTGAAAGGGAGCTCAAAGAGGCACTTCAGACATGCAGACAGAAAAATAAAAAGAGGCAAGAGGAGGAGCATTTGTCCAGCATCTCGGAGAGCGATTTACGTTTTTTAGCCTGGCCACGGATGACGAAGTAAGCGAAACTTTGAGCATCATTAAAGCACCACTCCAGATGGAGTTGCCTTTTCGACCCAATCGGAAATGGAACGACAATCAAGCACAAACGAGAGAGAGAGAATTGTCACACTTACACTGTGCATGTGCCGACTGCGCTGCGGCATAATTTTGAGCCCTATCGACGCGTGCTATATAAATTGAGAGACCGTCCACTACCAGCTAAGAGGATCAGTGAGTATAGCAATTTTTTGTCTGATCATTTAGGGAAGGACACGGCACCTTCACTATGGCAAAATTTTATTAATTGAGCTAAAAATTGATGTCTCATCCAGCATACTTTCCACATTTGGCCCTAGCGAATATTTTCAATATACTGATAAAAATGTACATCTTAAAAAAGCATTCTAGATTATATTAATTAAATTACTACCAAAAATTCTTAAAATAAGACTATAATATTTAAAAAAGAACCAATAATCTTGAAAAATGATTAAAATTTTTAAATTAGGAAAAAAAAAAATTTATTATTGAAAGCAAGTTTAGTCATAAAAAGAGCCACAAAAAAAAACCGAAAACAAATATTTTGTTCACGATTTTACTTTTTTTTCTAGTCAGTTTAATCTTTACGATTTATTCTTCAAGAATTTTTGATCTCAAATTGAAACAAAATTGTTGTTAAAATATAATATAAAAATTGTGAAAAATGTGAAATTAAGATTTTGGTCACGATTTTAAATTTTGCTCGGCCTATTTTAGAGTTAAAGATTCTTATTCTGAGTTTTTTTTCGGTGTAAAATAATCATAATTCGCTTTAATAGCAAGTGTTTTTCGGGATTACTTAAAACAAATATTAATTCAAGAACGGCCTTCTTTAAATCGAAACTTGAAGCATTCGCTACTCAAGGATGGAAAGTAGAGAGTGGCTATTTGGAGAGCTTTCAGAAAACCCATTATGTGAAAGGGATACAAAATTAGAAATACGTTGGCGTATGAGTTTATACGAGGGTATGTTGAAAAATATAATGCTTATATGTCGCAAAATAAATCTTTTATACAAAAAGTCAATAAAGTGAAGACATAACAAAACTACCCTCGTCCCCATGTAGCTCAAGTAAAGACTGTAATAGCAACGACACTCACGTGCTTAAATGAAAGTATCTTTAGAATGTCTCAATGAAGTTGCAAATCTTGAAGATACATTTACAAACTATGCGCAGTACTAAGTTTACACTTTATCACATAATTGTTCGCCCATTGACGATGTCGACAATTATTCCACTGTAGTTGATGTTGTTGTAGCTGTTGCTGCTGTTGCAGTTGTCAGTGGCTGTTGCAAGTTGTTGTAATTTTGGTTATAAAACAAACACAAATGACATTATTCGCACGAAGGCAGGATGGCAGGGGTACAGTACAGTAGAGTCTGTCTTAAGGTCTGACTGCCGTTGCAGCTGCCGCAGCACGACTTTCTTCAGCTTCTTCGTACCATCGTCAACAACAAAAACAATAACAAAATCTCTTACAACAAATTTCAATTCGACAACAACAACAACGAACTCCAACTCCAACGCCAACGACATTTGCACTGGCGCCTTTGTGACTCTTCAACTTCCGGAAATCACGTTGTTTGCCGCATGCTGCACTTTTTTGTCGGTCCAATACGAAATTTCGCTCAGAAAATGTGATTTTTTTGTGTTTTAGTCTTACAACTAAAATGTACAAAGTTAAAAATGGAAAAAGTTAGCAAAAATTTGTTCAAAGTTGTTAAAACTTTATTTTGTGTTTTTTTTTTTTTAAGCAACTACTATGCAAAAATTTTAACATAATGATTATCGTACAATGAAGGCATGAAAAGCTGTTTGGAAAAAAAATTTTATTACCCATCAAAAAATTAAAAACTTGTTGCGCAAAGATAGGCGAAGTTGGATAAATAATAATAAAATAGAAGAAACTTATACTTTAACAGGATTCAAAGTAGAGATGGACAGAAAATACGATCCCGTACCGAAACGAACGAAATTCTGCTACGGGGTAATCGGGGCAAGATATCGAAGTGAATTATTATTTACGCATTGTTTTGTGTAAACAATGGTGACTTCCATTACCATTCCAAATTTCCAGCGTAAATTAATAATAATAATAATTAACAATAATAATTTAAAAAGGCTATTTTTCATGATGTACTTTGAAAACGATGCGCAACGATTTTGTCTACTAGCCACAATATTTTGGCTGCTGGCGCCATCTAGTGTAAGTTGTTGGCGCCATCTTGTGTATATTGCACATTTTTCTAGTTTGAAAGCGTTTTTCTTGCCTGCGTTGACCGCTTATATTAACCATGGGATAAGAGCGAATTTTTGTTAATATAACTATATCGCCTACTTGGTTTAGTTCAGTCAGGTCGGTACATTGCTAGATCTAAAATCTAACAACACTTTCTTCTATTGTCAAAGAACCTGACAGAAGTCGGTTTACATAATCAATTCATAATCCCAATATAAAACAAACACGTATAAGCATAAGCACGTTGAGCGTAAACATATAATACAATTTTCAAGCTATTCCCAGAATACATACAAAATGGTTTGCCCAATGCGAAAGAAAGGTTTGGGGTATTGCCTGCGGCTTGAAAAACGCAATATGAACGTGCACATCCCCAAAGCATTGCATCCGCGCCCCTTGTTTAATCATGGCTTTTTCTCCATGGATTATTTAAAGCAGCATTTAATGGCGGATGAGCGCTGGACACCAGAATCCTTGGCGGAACAATACAAGACCATGACCGATGCGATATGTAAGTGTGCACACGAAATTAAAGAGTTGAGCTTTCTTTAACATTAAATTTGTGTCTCTATCAAAGCGAATCATTTTGTCTACAAGCAGCATGAGGAAAAATCAACCAGCCATTTTCTAGCCGAATATAACAAGGAATTACAGAGTCAGTGCCTGGATGGACAAGCCAAACTTAAGAATTTAGTCGCTGATGATAATAAGCATAAGATACACAATTTTCTAGTAAATCATAAGGATCTTCAGCGACTGTATCGGAATATGCCAATAGAAATGGTGGCAGATAATATAGATCAGCGCGTTTTTGTCATGCGTAAAGAACGCGATAGTCTGAAGTCTCGTTTAAATCAACAGAAAATTCAATTAAAAAGCATGTTGGTAAGTTTTTTATTTCATATTCACTTAGTGGTTTCTAAAACAGCTAGTGGATTCAACAGCTGGAATCAGCTAGGCTGGAGAATTACCTAAAGTTTAAATTTGAGCTTGAGGAGGAGGAGAAGGTAGCGTCACGTACATTGATGAAGAAGCTCGAAAACTCCAAGACTCGCTTAATGGCCCTAAACTCTATTAAAAATGCATATTTAAAAATTATAAATACTCTAACGCATGATGCGATTTTTTATGAGCCCATCTTGCGTTCACTCACCGCTGACATGCAGGATCAAGTCAATTTTACAGAGCATGTGATATACTTAATGCCAGGTGAAGTCAAATTAAAGGATATGCTCGATAATTATATTGCGACGCAGAATAATTCACGCAATAGTTTAAAATCCAAAGTGCATGAGTTATCATCTCTAAGGCTTAAGAAAGCTTCAACTGCGGGCAAGAAACCGATGCCACGTGAAGTTGAACTGAATCGGTATGTGCGCGAATCACAAAGCTTGATGATACTCAAAGTAGAGCTGGCGAATATTGAGAAGACTATCAAAGAGGTTAAGTTTGTAACTCTGTGTTCACATGCCCAGGAAATCTATCCACGGTAGGAAGAATAATATTATAATTAAGCATATTCTTATATCTACATTATACTTGACAGCATAAAATCCCAAACTGAAAACAATAAAATGCTGAATATCACGAGTGAAAAGAATAAAATAACACGTGATCAACTTCAGTACAAATTGAAAAATGCAGACGAGCTTAAAGGGATCTTGGTGAACAATCTATCCCCGGAAGAAACTGAGTAAGTGTTGAAATACACTAATAAGCTTGGGCAATGCAGCAAAATTTGAAATGTGAAAAAAATTTTGTAAGCAAAGCGAGCAGGGGGTAGAGCCCCCAGCTGACTTGTATATGCAAGTAGCTTTATTAAGTCGCTATCATAACGACTTTTTCTAAACGAATTTTTTTAATCATTTAAAATCTAAACAGTCGACTAGAACGCATTAAGGATTTGACGGAAATGCTAAAGAACGAAGAAGAATTTGAGCAAAACACGCTGCAGTATCTAAAGAATCGCGCCGATCTGTATGTGCTCCTACGGTAAATATGTAAAAAATATTTTAAAAGAACTGATCCAACTTGCCCACTACATAGTATAAGTCTATGGAATCTGGCGGAGATATTGCGACACGTTGACCGCACGAAAAGAGTTAAACCAGAGCCTTATCCCAATTCCTATTTAAAGTTACCCTTACTGAAGTTTGAAATGTTGAGCTTGCGCGCTGTGTGTCCAGAGGCTTACGAGTCTAACAGTTGAGTTTGCCAAAACATGGAACACATTGTAGTATTTTATAGCATTAATTACGTACCACCCACAGTTGAGAATCTTCTGAACATGGTTAAACGCAAGTTTGAAAAATTGTTGACAGCTTATAAATCGGTAATGAATCCCAAAACTATTAAGATTAATGTGGAGGCGTATCATGCTGAATTCTTGAATTATCTGGAATTATCTGATATTGAAATTGCGAACGACGAAAAAAGTATTGTTCCATCAGATGACGGTCTTGAGCATAATAATAATAAGATCTTAGCACTTGTGCCAAATCGCAAGCATATCAAGGCACAAAGTGCTAAAATTCTGGAAGAGCGATTAAAAATGCCAGACCATGTCCCATGATTATTTACATAATATTTATAACTTTAGCTTTATTTACAAAAGTTAGGTTTAGGTCTAAAATGACTATTGAATATAAAAATAATTTATATTTTATACTTATGTATGTGTATGCATATTATTCTTTACATTTTTTTTCCCACCCAGCAAAAGATGACGTAGGGTTGATAACTGACTCCGTTCCTTTGCAGCAGATTACATTCGCAATATAAAAGCTACACTACTCTGGAGGATCACCCTGGCTGATAGACGGAAAAAGATCATTTAGGTAGTACAGTGTTCTTTTGAACCTTTGTTAATACCGGCTTACTAAACATAAGCTTTGATGATCTTGTACTGGGGCTTTTAGTAGCGCGTTAAACTTTAAAAGGCCTTTGAGCGAAGAAGTGTCTGAGAAAGTCGCGGAAAGCCCGATGGAATATTTGGTGTAACAAGAGACAGCAGGTGGTGATCTACTGACGGGTTATAAGCCAAGTCCATACACATAAGTAGTATGTTATGCATTATAAATAAAATAATTTATCATAATAATAATAATACTACGGAAGAAGTATTGCTTACTCACTTGTACATGCATAATTGTTGAGCCAAAATTTTTCATAAAAAAAAGTTTTAAAAATTCATCATTGTTGGTTATATGAAAAAAATTAGAGAAAATTTAACGAAAACTTAAACTTGTAAAAGAAAAACACTTGCCCTATTGAGCCCACTTCGCACCAACAAATATTTTAGGACAAACTATTAACGACTCACACTATTAGCTTTTATATGCACATAGCTTTAAACACTTTTATCTATATACCAGGTGGCTCTGCCCCCTGCTTGCTTCGCACGTTAGCCCCCGTCTTTTTTATACAATTCCAATCATCCTGATTATAATATCCCTTGTATATTTGTTTACTTCCATAATTTACTTGATATTATAGTTGGTCCGACTCGATTTTAAAATACCCTCCACAATTAAAGCACGCTCCTCGATTTCAAAAAAAATTAAAAAAAATAACCTGAATCGCTCAATTACGGAAAATTTATTAGGCGCAAGAATAATAATAATAAAGCAGATTTTTGCCGACACGTGAACATGCCGCGTACAATTGACTATGAGAAAAACATTCATTTTCTAAGTTCCGTCCACAAACACTCAAGGATTGGTCTTGTGATTTGTTTATCGTCAGGCGAATCGAAAATTGAATTATTTTGAACTCAAAGCGGACATCCGTTGGGATCATCGGAATTCCCGGAATCAGAACTTCCACACCTTTAAATTTTCCTTTGAGTATCGTCGCATGAATGCTGAGATGGACAGAAAATACGATCCCGTACCGAAACGAACGAAATTCTGCTACGGGGTAATCGGGACAAGATATCGAAGTGAATTATTATTTACGCATTGTTTTGTGTAAACAATGGTGACTTCCATTACCATTCCAAATATCCAGCGTAAATTAATAATAATAATAATTAACAATAATAATTTAAAAAGGCTATTTTTCATGATGTACTTTGAAAACGATGCGCAACGATTTTGTCTACTAGCCACAATATTTTGGCTGCTGGCGCCATCTAGTGTAAGTTGTTGGCGCCATCTTGTGTATATTGCACATTTTTCTAGTTTGAAAGCGTTTTTCTTGCCTGCGTTGACCGCTTATATTAACCATGGGATAAGAGCGAATTTTTGTTAATATAACTATATCGCCTACTTGGTTTAGTTCAGTCAGGTCGGTACATTGCTAGATCTAAAATCTAACAACACTTTCTTCTATTGTCAAAGAACCTGACAGAAGTCGGTTTACATAATCAATTCATAATCCCAATATAAAACAAACACGTATAAGCATAAGCACGTTGAGCGTAAACATATAATACAATTTTCAAGCTATTCCCAGAATACATACAAAATGGTTTGCCCAATGCGAAAGAAAGGTTTGGGGTATTGCCTGCGGCTTGAAAAACGCAATATGAACGTGCACATCCCCAAAGCATTGCATCCGCGCCCCTTGTTTAATCATGGCTTTTTCTCCATGGATTATTTAAAGCAGCATTTAATGGCGGATGAGCGCTGGACACCAGAATCCTTGGCGGAACAATACAAGACCATGACCGATGCGATATGTAAGTGTGCACACGAAATTAAAGAGTTGAGCTTTCTTTAACATTAAATTTGTGTCTCTATCAAAGCGAATCATTTTGTCTACAAGCAGCTTGAGGAAAAATCAACCAGCCATTTTCTAGCCGAATATAACAAGGAATTACAGAGTCAGTGCCTGGATGGACAAGCCAAACTTAAGAATTTAGTCGCTGATGATAATAAGCATAAGATACACAATTTTCTAGTAAATCATAAGGATCTTCAGCGACTGTATCGGAATATGCCAATAGAAATGGTGGCAGATAATATAGATCAGCGCGTTTTTGTCATGCGTAAAGAACGCGATAGTCTGAAGTCTCGTTTAAATCAACAGAAAATTCAATTAAAAAGCATGTTGGTAAGTTTTTTATTTCATATTCACTTAGTGGTTTCTAAAACAGCTAGTGGATTCAACAGCTGGAATCAGCTAGGCTGGAGAATTACCTAAAGTTTAAATTTGAGCTTGAGGAGGAGGAGAAGGTAGCGTCACGTACATTGATGAAGAAGCTCGAAAACTCCAAGACTCGCTTAATGGCCCTAAACTCTATTAAAAATGCATATTTAAAAATTATAAATACTCTAACGCATGATGCGATTTTTTATGAGCCCATCTTGCGTTCACTCACCGCTGACATGCAGGATCAAGTCAATTTTACAGAGCATGTGATATACTTAATGCCAGGTGAAGTCAAATTAAAGGATATGCTCGATAATTATATTGCGACGCAGAATAATTCACGCAATAGTTTAAAATCCAAAGTGCATGAGTTATCATCTCTAAGGCTTAAGAAAGCTTCAACTGCGGGCAAGAAACCGATGCCACGTGAAGTTGAACTGAATCGGTATGTGCGCGAATCACAAAGCTTGATGATACTCAAAGTAGAGCTGGCGAATATTGAGAAGACTATCAAAGAGGTTAAGTTTGTAACTCTGTGTTCACATGCCCAGGAAATCTATCCACGGTAGGAAGAATAATATTATAATTAAGCATATTCTTATATCTACATTATACTTGACAGCATAAAATCCCAAACTGAAAACAATAAAATGCTGAATATCATGAGTGAAAAGAATAAAATAACACGTGATCAACTTCAGTACAAATTGAAAAATGCAGACGAGCTTAAAGGGATCTTGGTGAACAATCTATCCCCGGAAGAAACTGAGTAAGTGTTGAAATACACTAATAAGCTTGGGCAATGCAGCAAAATTTGAAATGTGAAAAAAATTTTGTAAGCAAAGCGAGCAGGGGGTAGAGCCCCCAGCTGACTTGTATATGCAAGTAGCTTTATTAAGTCGCTATCAAAACGATTTTTTCTAAACGAATTTTTTTAATCATAACTATACATATTAAAATCTAAACAGTCGACTAGAACGCATTAAGGATTTGACGGAAATGCTAAAGAACGAAGAAGAATTTGAGCAAAACACGCTGCAGCATCTAAAGAATCGCGCCGATCTGTATGTGCTCCTACGGTAAATATGTAACACATTTTTTTTTAAAGAACTGATCCAACTTGCCCACTAAATAGTATAAGTCTATGGAATCTGGCGGAGATATTGCGACACGTTGACCGCACGAAAAGAGTTAAACCAGAGCCTTATCCCAATTCCTATTTAAAGTTACCCTTACTCAAGTTTGAATTGTTGAGCTTGCGCGCTGTGTGTCCAGAGGCTTACGAGTCTAACAGTTGAGTTTGCCAAAAAACATGGAACATATTGTAGTATTATAGCATTAATTACGTACCACCCACAGTTGAGAATCTTCTGAACATGGTTAAACGCAAGTTTGAAAAATTGTTGACAGCTTATAAATCGGTAATGAATCCCAAAACTATTAAGATTAATGTGGAGGCGTATCATGCTGAATTCTTGAATTATCTGGAATTATCTGATATTGAAATTGCGAACGACGAAAAAAGTATTGTTCCATCAGATGACGGTCTTGAGCATAATAATAATAAGATCTTAGCACTTGTGCCAAATCGCAAGCATATCAAGGCACAAAGTGCTAAAATTCTGGAAGAGCGATTAAAAATGCCAGACCATGTCCCATGATTATTTACATAATATTTATAACTTTAGCTTTATTTACAAAAGTTAGGTTTAGGTCTAAAATGACTATTGAATATAAAAATAATTTATATTTTATACTTATGTATGTGTATGCATATTATTCTTTACATATTTTTTCCCACCCAGCAAAAGATGACGTAGGGTTGATAACTGACTCCGTTCCTTTGCAGCAGATTACATTCGCAATATAAAAGCTACACTACTCTGGAGGATCACCCTGGCTGATAGACGGAAAAAGATCATTTAGGTAGTACAGTGTTCTTTTGAACCTTTGTTAATACCGGCTTACTAAACATAAGCTTTGATGATCTTGTACTGGGGCTTTTAGTAGCGCGTTAAACTTTAAAAGGCCTTTGAGCGAAGAAGTGTCTGAGAAAGTCGCGGAAAGCCCGATGGAATATTTGGTGTAACAAGAGACAGCAGGTGGTGACGGTTATAAGCCAAGTCCATACACATAAGTATGTTATGCATTATAAATAAAATAATTTATCATAATAATAATAATACTACGGAAGAAGTATTGCTTACTCACTTGTACTTGCATAATTGTTGAGCCAAAATTTTTCATGAAAAAAAGTTTTAAAAGTTCATCATTGTTGGTTGTATGAAAAAAATTAGAGAAAATTTAACGAAAATTTAAACTTGTAAAAGAAAAACACTTGCCCTATTGAGCCCACTTCGCACCAACAAATATTTTAGGACAAACTATTAACGACACACACTATTAGCTTTTATATGCACATAGCTTTAAACACTTTTATATATACTAGGGGGCTCTGCCCCCTGTGTGTTTCGCACGTTAACCCCCGTCTTTTTTATACAATTCCAATCATCCTTATTATAATATCCCTTGTATGTTTGTTTACTTCCATAATTTACTTGATATTATAGTTTGTCCGACTCGATTTTAAAATACCCTGCACCATCAAAGCACGCTCCTCGATTTCAAAAAAATTTTAAAAAACGAACCTGAATCGCTCAATTACGGAAAATTTATTAGGCGCAAGAATAATAATAATAAAGGGGAGTTTTTGCCGACACGTGAACATGCGGCGTACAATTGACTATGGGATATGATATAGTCAACCTATTTTGATAAAATTTGGTACAGTGCTGGGGGTTTCTAAAAAACTTCCGATTGCCAAATTTGGTTATGATATCTTCATAAGCAAACGAATTATCCATCTAAAAATTTTGCTTTTTTTCGAGGTCCTCTGAAACACCCCTATGGGAGCTATATAATGTAGTCCCGATATCAAAAAAATAAAATAAACTTGTCTCCTATGGATTAATAAGGGATCTTATCTGAAAGTTTGGTTGCTCTAACTCTTACCATCTCTGAGATCTAGGCGTTCATACGGACAGACGGACAGACGGACATGGGTATATCGACTTCTCTAGTCACTCTGATCATACTTTAGGTAACTTTGGCGGGTTTCCGACTTCTCCTTCTGTACGTTACATACATTTTCGGCTTGCACAAACACAATATACCCTTTGTACCATACGGTACAGGGTATAAACATTCATTTTCTAAGTTCTGTCCACAAACACTCAAGGATTGGTCTTGTGATTTGTTTATCGTCAGGCGAATCGAAAATTGAATTATTTTGAACTCAAAGCGGACATCCGTTGGGATCATCGGAATTCCCGGAATCAGAACTTCCACACCTTTAAATTTTCCTTTGAGTATCGTCGCATGAATCCCATTCATCATCAGTTTTCTTACCAACAAACGTGTCCCATCACGTAGTTTTGGTTGATTTATATTACGAAGCATGATGATTAACGCGCCATCCTTTAGTTTTAAATTGTGTGCTGGCAAGCCAAGCATATCCAAGGAGTTTAAAAATTCAGTTGGATAGTTGGTCAATAGAGTCAGTCAATAGATTTGAATGAAGGCAAAGTACCAACGATTTGATTCTGTATTACAATGTATAAATCATCCACATCTTTATTATTTTGGCAACAATGTTCGGGAATACGTTGTTGATGAGCTCGTCCTTCGATGAGACAAAAGTAAAAAAAATTCGGAGGAAACGAAATCAATCCACTCGATTCATCGACATGAACACGACCATTACCGAGAGTCATCAATTTTTTCAAACAATCTTGAGCAGATGGATCGTTTAGCAAACCAACTCTCATGTTTGCTGTTAGCTGAAGTTTCTTCAAATAGCGCCACAGATAAAAAGATTTGAGGCAAGCGTTTATCTCGGCGCCAGCAGTCGATCTTTGAATGATTGGCAGTGATTGCCAAAAATCGCCAGACAATAAAATCATTGCGCCTCCAAAACATCTCGAATCATTGGGCAGATCTTTCAATGTTCTATCAAGTGTGCGTTTGTGCGCCATGGAATAGCGGCCACATTGTTAGAAGGAAGCCATACGGCTCATTCAGTGTTAAAATTTCCGTTAAAGTTTGAAAATATTGAAAAAACAAAAAAAAAAAAATATTTTTATTATTATTCTCTTATATATAAATCAAGAACTTAATTTACTATTTACTTAAAAAGAAATTTTTTTCTGAAAAAAACAAAACAAACGCCAATTAATTAGAGATGGGAACGGGACAGGAAGTCCAATCTCGTGACACGTGTTATCCCTTTAAAATTTAGATAAATAATTTTTTTGTATTTTATTAGGGTATGTATTAGGGTAGAAGTTATGTTTATTTTAGAGATGCCGCAATAGAAAGATAGTAGGGAAAAACTTGCTACAAATGTTTCTTCTGACATATTATAAGAAAGTTAGGTTGAATATCGTGGTCGTGTCTCAATGCACAAAGGTTTCTGAGGAAATCCAAGGAAAAATTAGATTTTTCAATTATAAAAAAATTTCATTGTAAAAAATTGTTCAAGAATCTTTATTTATTTAGGCACCTAATTTTTTTAAGAGACGTATTTGAGTACAATTGTAGACAGCAGAAAGTTGTCTTCCAGTGGGCTTAAAGAAAACAGCAGCTTCATTATTTACGGACTTACAATTTATAATTCCTTACCGTGTCATAGTTTGTTTCGGGACCTAAACTGGTCTTTTAAAACAGAAAAATGGAAAGAAACTTATACTTTAACAGGATTCAAACAATGGTGACTTCCATTACCATTCCAAATTTCCAGCGTAAAAGGCGGAGTGTCTGAGTGAGCACATATTTACTAAGCAGAGCAAATTAGTATTAATAAATTAATAATAATAATAATTAACAATTAACAATAATAATTTAAAAAGGCTATTTTTCATTATGAACTTTGAAAACGATGCGCAACGATTTTGTCTACTAGCCACAATATTTTGGCTGCTGGCGCCATCTAGTGTAAGTTGTTGGCGCCATCTTGTGTATATTGCACATTTTTCTAGTTTGAAAGCGTTTTTCTTGCCTGCGTTGACCGCTTATATTAACCATGGGATAAGAGCGAATTTTTGTTAATATAACTATATCGCCTACTTGGTTTAGTTCAGTCAGGTCGGTACATTGCTAGATCTAAAATCTAACAACACTTTCTTCTATTGTCAAAGAACCTGACAGAAGTCGGTTTACATAATCAATTCATAATCCCAATATAAAACAAACACGTATAAGCATAAGCACGTTGAGCGTAAACATATAATACAATTTTCAAGCTATTCCCAGAATACATACAAAATGGTTTGCCCAATGCGAAAGAAAGGTTTGGGGTATTGCCTGCGGCTTGAAAAACGCAATATGAACGTGCACATCCCCAAAGCATTGCATCCGCGCCCCTTGTTTAATCATGGCTTTTTCTCCATGGATTATTTAAAGCAGCATTTAATGGCGGATGAGCGCTGGACACCAGAATCCTTGGCGGAACAATACAAGACCATGACCGATGCGATATGTAAGTGTGCACACGAAATTAAAGAGTTGAGCTTTCTTTAACATTAAATTTGTGTCTCTATCAAAGCGAATCATTTTGTCTACAAGCAGCATGAGGAAAAATCAACCAGCCATTTTCTAGCCGAATATAACAAGGAATTACAGAGTCAGTGCCTGGATGGACAAGCCAAACTTAAGAATTTAGTCGCTGATGATAATAAGCATAAGATACACAATTTTCTAGTAAATCATAAGGATCTTCAGCGACTGTATCGGAATATGCCAATAGAAATGGTGGCAGATAATATAGATCAGCGCGTTTTTGTCATGCGTAAAGAACGCGATCGTCTGGAGACTCGTTTAAATCAACAGAAAATTCAATTAAAAAGCATGTTGGTAAGTGTTTTACTTCTTTTACACTTGAGTAGTAGCTTCTAAAGCAGCTTCTCCAACAGCTGGAATCAGCTAGGCTGGAGAATTACCTAAAGTTTAAATTTGAGCTTGAGGAGGAGGAGAAGGTAGCGTCACGTACATTGATGAAGAAGCTCGAAAACTCCAAGACTCGCTTAATGGCCCTAAACTCTATTAAAAATGCATATTTAAAAATTATAAATACTCTAATGCATGATGCGATTTTTTATGAGCCCATCTTGCGTTCACTCACCGCTGACATGCAGGATCAAGTCAATTTTACAGAGCATGTGATATACTTAATGCCAGGTGAAGTCAAATTAAAGGATATGCTCGAAAATTATATTGCGACGCAGAATAATTCACGCAATAGTTTAAAATCCAAAGTGCATGAGTTGTCATCTCTAAGGCTTAAGAAAGCTTCAACTGCGGGCAAGAAATCGATGCCACGTGAAGTTGAACTGAATCGGTATGTGCGCGAAACACAAAGCTTGATGATACTCAAAGTAGAGCTGGCGAATATTGAGAAGACTATCAAAGGAGTTAAGTTTGTAACTCTGTGTTCACATGCCCAGGAAATCTATCCACGGTAGGAAGAATAATATTATAATTAAGCACATTCTTATATCTACATTATACTTGACAGCATAAAATCCCAAACTGAAAACAATAAAATGCTGAATATCACGAGTGAAAAGAATAAAATAACACGTGATCAACTTCAGTACAAATTGAAAAATGCAGACGAGCTTAAAGGGATCTTGGTGAACAATCTATCCCCGGAAGAAACTGAGTAAGTGTTGAAATACACTAATAAGCTTGGGCAATGCAGCAAAATTTGAAATGTGAAAAAAATTTTGTAAGCAAATGCTAAAGAACGAAGAAGAATTTGAGCAAAACACGCTGCAGTATCTAAAGAATCGCGCCGATCTGTATGTGCTCCTACGGTAAATATGTAAAAAATATTTTAAAAGAACTGATCCAACTTGCCCACTACATAGTATAAGTCTATGGAATCTGGCGGAGATATTGCGACACGTTGACCGCACGAAAAGAGTTAAACCAGAGCCTTATCCCAATTCCTATTTAAAGTTACCCTTACTGAAGTTTGAAATGTTGAGCTTGCGCGCTGTGTGTCCAGAGGCTTACGAGTCTAACAGTTGAGTTTGCCAAAACATGGAACACATTGTAGTATTTTATAGCATTAATTACGTACCACCCACAGTTGAGAATCTTCTGAACATGGTTAAACGCAAGTTTGAAAAATTGTTGACAGCTTATAAATCGGTAATGAATCCCAAAACTATTAAGATTAATGTGGAGGCGTATCATGCTGAATTCTTGAATTATCTGGAATTATCTGATATTGAAATTGCGAACGACGAAAAAAGTATTGTTCCATCAGATGACGGTCTTGAGCATAATAATAATAAGATCTTAGCACTTGTGCCAAATCGCAAGCATATCAAGGCACAAAGTGCTAAAATTCTGGAAGAGCGATTAAAAATGCCAGACCATGTCCCATGATTATTTACATAATATTTATAACTTTAGCTTTATTTACAAAAGTTAGGTTTAGGTCTAAAATGACTATTGAATATAAAAATAATTTATATTTTATACTTATGTATGTGTATGCATATTATTCTTTACATTTTTTTTCCCACCCAGCAAAAGATGACGTAGGGTTGATAACTGACTCCGTTCCTTTGCAGCAGATTACATTCGCAATATAAAAGCTACACTACTCTGGAGGATCACCCTGGCTGATAGACGGAAAAAGATCATTTAGGTAGTACAGTGTTCTTTTGAACCTTTGTTAATACCGGCTTACTAAACATAAGCTTTGATGATCTTGTACTGGGGCTTTTAGTAGCGCGTTAAACTTTAAAAGGCCTTTGAGCGAAGAAGTGTCTGAGAAAGTCGCGGAAAGCCCGATGGAATATTTGGTGTAACAAGAGACAGCAGGTGGTGATCTACTGACGGGTTATAAGCCAAGTCCATACACACAAGTAGTATGTTATGCATTATAAATAAAATAATTTATCATAATAATAATAATACTACGGAAGAAGTATTGCTTACTCACTTGTACATGCATAATTGTTGAGCCAAAATTTTTCATAAAAAAAAGTTTTAAAAATTCATCATTGTTGGTTATATGAAAAAAATTAGAGAAAATTTAACGAAAACTTAAACTTGTAAAAGAAAAACACTTGCCCTATTGAGCCCACTTCGCACCAACAAATATTTTAGGACAAACTATTAACGACTCACACTATTAGCTTTTATATGCACATAGCTTTAAACACTTTTATCTATATACCAGGTGGCTCTGCCCCCTGCTTGCTTCGCACGTTAGCCCCCGTCTTTTTTATACAATTCCAATCATCCTGATTATAATATCCCTTGTATATTTGTTTACTTCCATAATTTACTTGATATTATAGTTGGTCCGACTCGATTTTAAAATACCCTCCACAATTAAAGCACGCTCCTCGATTTAAAAAAAAATTAAAAAAAATAACCTGAATCGCTCAATTACGGAAAATTTATTAGGCGCAAGAATAATAATAATAAAGCAGATTTTTGCCGACACGTGAACATGCCGCGTACAATTGACTATGAGAAAAACATTCATTTTCTAAGTTCCGTCCACAAACACTCAAGGATTGGCCTTGTGATTTGTTTATCGTCAGGCGAATCGAAAATTGAATTATTTTGAACTCAAAGCGGACATCCGTTGGGATCATCGGAATTCCCGGAATCAGAACTTCCACACCTTTAAATTTTCCTTTGAGTATCGTCGCATGAATGCTGAGATGGACAGAAAATACGATCCCGTACCGAAACGAACGAAATTCTGCTACGGGGTAATCGAGACAAGATATCGAAGTGAATTATTATTTACGCATTGTTTTGTGTAAACAATGGTGACTTCCATTACCATTCCAAATTTCCAGCGTAAATTAATAATAATAATAATTAACAATAATAATTTAAAAAGGCTATTTTTCATGATGTACTTTGAAAACGATGCGCAACGATTTTGTCTACTAGCCACAATATTTTGGCTGCTGGCGCCATCTAGTGTAAGTTGTTGGCGCCATCTTGTGTATATTGCACATTTTTCTAGTTTGAAAGCGTTTTTCTTGCCTGCGTTGACCGCTTATATTAACCATGGGATAAGAGCGAATTTTTGTTAATATAACTATATCGCCTACTTGGTTTAGTTCAGTCAGGTCGGTACATTGCTAGATCTAAAATCTAACAACACTTTCTTCTATTGTCAAAGAACCTGACAGAAGTCGGTTTACATAATCAATTCATAGTCCCAATATAAAACAAACACGTATAAGCATAAGCACGTTGAGCGTAAACATATAATACAATTTTCAAGCTATTCCCAGAATACATACAAAATGGTTTGCCCAATGCGAAAGAAAGGTTTGGGGTATTGCCTGCGGCTTGAAAAACGCAATATGAACGTGCACATCCCCAAAGCATTGCATCCGCGCCCCTTGTTTAATCATGGCTTTTTCTCCATGGATTATTTAAAGCAGCATTTAATGGCGGATGAGCGCTGGACACCAGAATCCTTGGCGGAACAATACAAGACCATGACCGATGCGATATGTAAGTGTGCACACGAAATTAAAGAGTTGAGCTTTCTTTAACATTAAATTTGTGTCTCTATCAAAGCGAATCATTTTGTCTACAAGCAGCATGAGGAAAAATCAACCAGCCATTTTCTAGCCGAATATAACAAGGAATTACAGAGTCAGTGCCTGGATGGACAAGCCAAACTTAAGAATTTAGTCGCTGATGATAATAAGCATAAGATACACAATTTTCTAGTAAATCATAAGGATCTTCAGCGACTGTATCGGAATATGCCAATAGAAATGGTGGCAGATAATATAGATCAGCGCGTTTTTGTCATGCGTAAAGAACGCGATAGTCTGAAGTCTCGTTTAAATCAACAGAAAATTCAATTAAAAAGCATGTTGGTAAGTTTTTTATTTCATATTCACTTAGTGGTTTCTAAAACAGCTAGTGGATTCAACAGCTGGAATCAGCTAGGCTGGAGAATTACCTAAAGTTTAAATTTGAGCTTGAGGAGGAGGAGAAGGTAGCGTCACGTACATTGATGAAGAAGCTCGAAAACTCCAAGACTCGCTTAATGGCCCTAAACTCTATTAAAAATGCATATTTAAAAATTATAAATACTCTAACGCATGATGCGATTTTTTATGAGCCCATCTTGCGTTCACTCACCGCTGACATGCAGGATCAAGTCAATTTTACAGAGCATGTGATATACTTAATGCCACGTGAAGTCAAATTAAAGGATATGCTCGATAATTATATTGCGACGCAGAATAATTCACGCAATAGTTTAAAATCCAAAGTGCATGAGTTATCATCTCTAAGGCTTAAGAAAGCTTCAACTGCGGGCAAGAAACCGATGCCACGTGAAGTTGAACTGAATCGGTATGTGCGCGAATCACAAAGCTTGATGATACTCAAAGTAGAGCTGGCGAATATTGAGAAGACTATCAAAGAGGTTAAGTTTGTAACTCTGTGTTCACATGCCCAGGAAATCTATCCACGGTAGGAAGAATAATATTATAATTAAGCATATTCTTATATCTACATTATACTTGACAGCATAAAATCCCAAACTGAAAACAATAAAATGCTGAATATCATGAGTGAAAAGAATAAAATAACACGTGATGAACTTCAATACAAATTGAAAAATGCAGACGAGCTTAAAGGGATCTTGGTGAACAATCTATCCCCGGAAGAAACTGAGTAAGTGTTGAAATACACTAATAAGCTTGTTTTTACATCAAGGGCAATGCAGCAAAATTTGAAATGTGAAACAAATTTTGTAAGCAATGCGAGCAGGGGGTAGAGCCCCCAGCTGACTTGCATATGCAAGTAGCTTTATTAAGTCGCTATCAAAACGATTTTTTCTAAACGAATTTTTTTAATCATTTAAAATCTAAACAGTCGACTAGAACGCATTAAGGATTTGACGGAAATGCTAAAGAACGAAGAAGAATTTGAGCAAAACACGCTGCAGTATCTAAAGAATCGCGCCGATCTGTATGTGCTCCTACGGTAAATATGTAACACATTTTTTTTTAAAGAACTGATCCAACTTGCCCACTAAATAGTATAAGTCTATGGAATCTGGCGGAGATATTGCGACACGTTGACCGCACGAAAAGAGTTAAACCAGAGCCTTATCCCAATTCCTATTTAAAGTTACCCTTACTGAAGTTTGAAATGTTGAGCTTGCGCGCTGTGTGTCCAGAGGCTTACGAGTCTAACAGTTGAGTTTGCCAAAACATGGAACACATTGTAGTATTTTATAGCATTAATTACGTACCACCCACAGTTGAGAATCTTCTGAACATGGTTAAACGCAAGTTTGAAAAATTGTTGACAGCTTATAAATCGGTAATGAATCCCAAAACTATTAAGATTAATGTGGAGGCGTATCATGCTGAATTCTTGAATTATCTGGAATTATCTGATATTGAAATTGCGAACGACGAAAAAAGTATTGTTCCATCAGATGACGGTCTTGAGCATAATAATAATAAGATCTTAGCACTTGTGCCAAATCGCAAGCATATCAAGGCACAAAGTGCTAAAATTCTGGAAGAGCGATTAAAAATGCCAGACCATGTCCCATGATTATTTACATAATATTTATAACTTTAGCTTTATTTACAAAAGTTAGGTTTAGGTCTAAAATGACTATTGAATATAAAAATAATTTATATTTTATACTTATGTATGTGTATGCATATTATTCTTTACATATTTTTTCCCACCCAGCAAAAGATGACGTAGGGTTGATAACTGACTCCGTTCCTTTGCAGCAGATTACATTCGCAATATAAAAGCTACACTACTCTGGAGGATCACCCTGGCTGATAGACGGAAAAAGATCATTTAGGTAGTACAGTGTTCTTTTGAACCTTTGTTAATACCGGCTTACTAAACATAAGCTTTGATGATCTTGTACTGGGGCTTTTAGTAGCGCGTTAAACTTTAAAAGGCCTTTGAGCGAAGAAGTGTCTGAGAAAGTCGCGGAAAGCCCGATGGAATATTTGGTGTAACAAGAGACAGCAGGTGGTGATCTACTGACGGGTTATAAGCCAAGTCCATACACATAAGTAGTATGTTATGCATTATAAATAAAATAATTTATCATAATAATAATAATACTACGGAAGAAGTATTGCTTACTCACTTGTACTTGCATAATTGTTGAGCCAAAATTTTTCATGAAAAAAAGTTTTAAAAGTTCATCATTGTTGGTTGTATGAAAAAAATTAGAGAAAATTTAACGAAAATTTAAACTTGTAAAAGAAAAACACTTGCCGTATTGAGCCCACTTCGCACCAACAAATATTTTAGGACAAACTATTACCGACTCACACTATTAGCTTTTATATGCACATAGCTTTAATCACTTTTATCTATATACTAGGAGGCTCTGCCCCCTGCGTGCTTCGCACGTTAACCCCCGTCTTTTTTATACAATTCCAATCATCCTGATTATAATATCCCTTGTATGTTTGTTTACTTCCATAATGTACTTGCTATAGTTGGTCCGACTCGATTTTAAAATACCCTTCACCATCAAAGCACGCTCCTCGATTTCAAAAAAATTTTAAAAAACGAACCTGAATCGCTCAATTACGGAAAATTTATTAGGCGCAAGAATAATAATAATAAAGGGGATTTTTTGCCGACACGTGAACATGCGGCGTACAATTGACTATGGGATATGATATAGTCAACCGATTTTGATAAAATTTGGTACAGTGCTGGGGGTTTCTAAAAAACTTCCGATTGCCAAATTTGGTTATGATATCTTCATAAGCAAACGAATTATCCATCTAAAAATTTTGCTTTTTTTCGAGGTCCTCTGAAACACCCCTATGGGAGCTATATAATGTAGTCCCGATATCAAAAAAATAAAATAAACTTGTCTCCTATGAATTAATAAGGGATCTTATCTGAAAGTTTGGTTGCTCTAACTCTTACCATTTCTGAGATCTAGGCGTTCATACGGACAGACGGACATGGGTATATCGACTTCTCTAGTCACTCTGATCATACTTTAGGTAACTTTGGCGGGTTTCCGACTTCTCCTTCTGTACGTTACATACATTTTCGGCTTGCACAAACACAATATACCCTTTGTTCCATACGGTACAGGGTATAAACATTCATTTTCTAAGTTCCGTCCACAAACACTCAAGGATTGGTCTTGTGATTTGTTTATCGTCAGGCGAATCGAAAATTGAATTATTTTGAACTCAAAGCGGACATCCGTTGGGATCATCGGAATTCCCGGAATCAGAACTTCCACACCTTTAAACTTTCCTTTGAGTATCGTCGCATGAATCCCATTCATCATCAGTTTTCTTACCAACAAACGTGTCCCATCACGTAGTTTTGGTTGATTTATATTACGAAGCATGATGATTAACGCGCCATCCTTTAGTTTTAAATTGTGTGCTGGCAAGCCAAGCATATCCAAGGAGTTTAAAAATTCAGTTGGATAGTTGGTCAATAGAGTCAGTCAATAGATTTGAATGAAGGCAAAGTACATACGATTTGATTCTGTATTACAATGTATAAATCATCCACATCTTTATTATTTTGGCAACAATGTTCGGGAATACGTTGTTGATGAGCTCGTCTTTCGATGAGACAAAAGTAAAAAAAATTCGGAGGAAACGAAATCAATCCACTCGATTCATCGACATGAACACGACCATTACCGAGAGTCATCAATTTTTTTAAACAATCTTGAGCAGATGGATCGTTTAGCAAACCAACTCTCATGTTTGCTGTTAGCTGAAGTTTCTTCAAATAGCGCCACAGATAAAAAGATTTGAGGCAAGCGTTTATCTCGTCGCCAGCAGTCGATCTTTGAATGATTGGCAGTGATTGCCAAAAATCGCCAGACAATAAAATCATTGCGCCTCCAAAACATCTCGAATCATTGGGCAGATCTTTCAATGTTCTATCAAGTGTGCGTTTGTGCGCCATGGAATAGCGACCACATTGTTAGAAGGAAGCCATACGGCTCATTCAGTGTTAAAATTTCCGTTAAAGTTTGAAAATATTGAAAAATCCAAAAAAAAAAAATATTTTTATTATTACCTATATATGCTGATTTTTACGCAAAGACTTCTCATAATATTATATATAAATCAAGAACTTAATTTACTATTTACTTAAAAAGAAATTTTTTTCTGAAAAAACAAAACAAATGCCAATTAATTGGAGATGGGAACGGGAACGGGAAGTCCAATCTCGTGACACGTGTTATCCCTTTAAAATTTAGATAAATAATTTTTTTATATTTTATTAGGGTATGTATTAGGGTAGAAGTTATGTTTATTTTAGAGATGCCGCAATAGAAAGATAGTAGGGAAAAACTTGCTACAAATGTTTCTTCTGACATATTATAAGAAAGTTAGGTTGAATATCGTGGCCGTGTCTCAATGCACAAAGGTTTCTGAAAAAAACCAAGGAAAAATTAGATTTTTCAATTATAAAAAAAAATTTCATTGTAAAAAATTGTTCAAGAATCTTTATTTATTTAGGCACCTAATTTTTTTAAGAGACGTATTTGAGTACAATTGTAGACAGCAGAAAGTTGTCTTCCAGTGGGCTTAAAGAAAACAACAGCTTCATTATTTACGGACTTACAATTTATAATTCCTTACCGTGTCATAGTTTGTTTCGGGACCTAAACTGGTCTTTTAAAACAGAAAAATGGAAAGAGGAGGCGGAGTGTGGTACAGCGTCTTAGATGTGACAAACAGCTGTGTCAAAAAACATTGCTAAGCTCTATGTGAATAATCATGACAGGTAAGCTAGGTTTTTATTTTTTGCTTCGAAGCATTTATATTCTCATAGTTATGTAATTACTAGAAAACTACAAAAAATTCATATATATCTTAAAATCCTAAGAAGATTATTTATCTGAAAAATTCAACGTGGCCCGACTCACAGCAATAACTTTATTTTTTTTAAACTTAAAAAAAATGAAGACGAAGACATTGAAAATACTTTTCATTCATTATAGGATCTTCTTGGCTGACAAATATTTTCAAACTGAACTCTTTAAAACAACCTAAGAAAAAATAATCCATTTTTATTTTTTTAATTAAGCCTGTTTAATGGTCTTTATCGTTATGACACATACTATTTCATCTTTAACAATCATTGGCTTTTTTAATATTTTTTGTTTCTTTTTTTGTTAAAAAGTTTTGGTCCATTCTGCCCTAATTTATGAAAAGAAATAACAATTTCTTTTTAAGATCTGCAAAAACTATCCAAAATTTCCCAACAGCAGCTAATCACTAAATGAAAAAAACTTTATACAACCGGAAATGCTACTGTCTACATAGCCCTAAAAATAAACTTCAAAAAATAAATACACAAAATTCAAATCACGTTTAAGCAAAAAATTCAACAAAGTGCAAAGCTGTGCAAAATTTAACATCTGATTGTGTGACAGGTGTTTGTTCAAAGAAAAGTCTTTCATTTATTTATTTTTTTTTTTGAGTGTTTTTGGGATTTCGTTTTTCTGCTTTATCGCATTGCTAATTTCTTGGTAGTCTGTGAGGTGTGTGATGTGATGTCTATCCATTTCACGCCGTCTGACTGTTGAAGGCAATTTGCCAGTTTTCGCGCTGCCGCCAAACAAAATTTTCGAGTTGCAACCCACACACGTTCCTGAAGTTTACCAGCTGACAAAAAAAAGATTATAGATAGAGAAAATCGGCTTTGTCAAATCTTAAATGCGCTTTACGGTAAGGAAATCTCTGAACTATTGACTTTGAAGTCTTAAACAACCGACAGAGTTTATATGTAGAATGCATATAAGATTACTGAGTTACTTCTTAAAAGTTAATTCCCGATTGGCGGTACCTTGAGAGGAAAGCGGAGAGAAGTAACACAAGTGCTAAATTTTTTGACTTTTCAAACAAAATATTTATATGTAGTTTTGATCCTAAAAGTAGAGGGCGGGTTCATTGTTAAAATTCGGTGTGGTGTCTTCTTGTGTGAAGGGTATTCCCTAATAAGTCGTTTTTTAAGGAAAAGTTGTCAGAAGTTGGTTCAAGCATCTCCTCTTCTATCTTCTTGTTGGGACCGTTGGCACAAGTTCGCAGCGGTTACAATTGGAATCAGGCTATCATTGTATTTGCTGATGAAAAGAAAGATCTGGTCTTCAAAGGTACTTAGATTGAAATCACGATTGAAGGTCAAATTACTGATATCATCCAGACTAAAAAGATGGCGTACGTTAAAGTCGGGCGCTGTCGACTTTGGGATACCCTGTACCACCACATTGCAATTAAATCCGATATATTCCTTAAGACCTCCAAAAGATATTTTATTTGCCAAATTTGGTTACGATATTTTCATAAACAAACAAAAGAAAGCAGTCTAATTTTATACCAAACACTTTTTTTGAACGATCGGTCCTACGGGCTATGTTATATAGTCAAACGATTTTGATCAAATTTGGTACAGTGATTGGGAACTATAAGAAGCTTCCAAATGCCAAATTTGGTTGAATTACCTTCGTAAATAAACGAAATACAACGAATTTTTTACAAAAAACATTTTTTTTGCCGATTGGTCCTATAGAAACTACATATATGATATGGCCAACCGATTTTGATCAAATTTGGTACAGTGCTTGGGACCAATAAAAAACTTCCCAGAGCCAAATTTGGTTACAATATCTTCATAAACAAACGAAACATACCGAATTTTGTACAAAAATCGATTTTTTGGCCGATCGGTCCTATGGAAGCTATATGATATAGTCAATCGATTTTAATCAAATTTGGTTTAGTGCTTAATACCAAATTTGGTTACGATATCTTCATAAACAAACGAATTATCCATCTAAAACTTTTTTTTTTTGAGGTCCTCTGAAACACCTATATGGAAGCTATACAATATAACCCAGATATCGAAAAAATAAAGTAAACTTGTCTCCTCTTACATAATAACGCATCTAATCTGAAAATTTGCTCTGGCTCTTACCATCTCTGAGATCTAGGCGTTCGACTTAAAAATGGCACGCTTCAATTATTTTGGTAATATATTTTTGAAATGTGCTAATCAAGCTCAATGTACAGAACTCCATCATTAAAAAGCATAGCCTAAAACCATTGAACGATCATGACGATTATAAAGATATCTCATTTGTCAAAATATGATAAGCAGTTTAGAAGCAACTAGGGAACAGATCTACATGGGATATACAAGATTAAGGAATCTTTTTTAGTCACAAAGTTTTTGTACTTTTATTTTAAATATACCACACAACGGTTTACTAAGAATCAAATGCTACTTTATTAAGATTTATGGGTAGAATAATATTTTCAGATGTTTTCTAATAATAACGTGCTCTTCCTATAACACTGCAAAATATTAACCAAAAAGTTGTTCCGAACTTAATGTTCAATACAAAACAATAAATCATAAACGTTATAAATAAATCGTAATAGAAATTTATACCTATATTACATATCAGTCAATTATGAGAAATCCACCATATATAAAATAAGTTTAAAAAAAATTGAAACAAATTTATTAATATTGTGTATATTGACACATATTCTAAATTATACGAGTGTTGAACGATCTCTAAGAAGTCAACTAGACGGTACTATTTCCTTACTTTCAATTACTGATATATGTATGTATATATATTTAGTAATTTAAGTGATTTTTGTTATACCTACTTTACATAAACAAGTGAGTCAATCGCATTATAAAGCCATTTGTTTTCATAACAGATATATGTTCATTTTGATATTTAGTTAGATTCTCATGACTCCACAATGTATACTCCAATCCTACAGAAGTTACTTTATTACAGACTTGGGAATAGTTTTAAATGTTTTTTACAAATATATGGTATAATATAATTAATCGATAACTTTCGATTTAAAATTGAAAACTAAAGCATAAAGAACGGCTCTAACCCTTACCAATATATGTTTTGTTACGATTCTCAATTGTGAAGATCTATTACCCCTTTTGGACCCATATTAAAGAAATACAATGACCAAAAAGGTGATACATAGCTAAAATCTAGAGCATACTTATATTTTAAGTAGTGAATAACCCACATAATATAGAATTTTTCATCTCCAAAATGTTATCTTGTACATGGTCAAGACTTACTCTGCCCATCTCTGCTTAAATTGGATGCAAGAAAAATGTTCAAGTTCGTACAACGTTGAGTTCGAACTCACTTTTACAAACTTCGCTTTTTATAATTATCACTTTCAAAAATTGTAATTTACTTTTCAAGAACTCTGAAGACTTTCACCAAATATTCTTACATAACTTTACTAAGCACAAAAGAAAAGAAAAACCCAAATCATGCAATAAAATGAATGACTCTACATTTTTGGACATTGGAATTCTTCGACCTCTGCAGAACCGAAAAGTCAAGAGTAAGAAAGAGAACAACAGCAATTATGTAAGCTGTGAAAGAAAAAAGTTTCGTTAGTCGTTAGACCCCCATTCATCATCGTCTCTTTTTTTTTCGTACCAACTTATAAGCAGTGGGTAAAAGAATAGACAACAATTTTTAAATTAATCAAATTTAAATCTTTTCATGCCAGCATTCATTTATGCGGCTTTCACGTAGTAATTATAGAACTAAAGCTGTTGTGGTTAATTTAAGTAAATTAGCAACAAACATAAAAAAAAGAAATATCCCGAAGATAAACACGGGCATCGCATTTGCGAATCTTCGTTAGTAAATTACGATGAGGTAACGTATTTGACTTTTTTGCTCCCAGTAAAACTGAGCTGGCAATAACTTTGACCATATATTAGCATCGATCATGGCTAATTTTATGTTTTGGCTAATACATTATTTTTATTATATGTAGCTGCCTTTTTTTGGCGCAAAAAAATTATACTTCAACATGGAATTATTTCATTTGTAACTGCCGACATTTAAAAGTTTCTATTATCGTATAGGAACTAACTTTACCTTGGGACATACATACTTATGCCTAGACTAAATAGACTGAAAAATGTGTTAGGTAGATTTTGGGCCATAATTAATGTAGAAATAGTTCTAGACTTATTCTATTTATTCGTTAAATCTAAAGAAGAAATGCCAGCATTTGCTTTTCTTCGGTCGTCTTTAATTCTAATACTATATCGATTAATCGAGGGTCAATTATTTGAATGAAAGGACTTTTTTATTAGCAAATAAGCTGTTTTTATTTAAATAAGTCTTTCCTTAAGCATATGGACTACCAGAGCGGTTACCTGAAGATTATGGCATACAGCAGTGCTGGAAAAAACATCGATGTTTGCGATGGACTTGATGCATCGATATACACGAGTTTTTATTAAGATAATAAGGAATGAATATTCTGTTCCGGCCAGAAACGTCTCCCAATTTAAAAAGACGCCAATTCTAGACTGAACAGAAAGAATGTTCATATCTTATATTAGCTTAATTTAAACTTCGATATATCGATACATCGATGTTTTCCAGATTAAAGCAACGCAAACATCGATGTTTTTCCAACACTGGTATTCAGACGTGAATTACCGCTGTTAATTCAAACCGCTATAGGTGTCATGCATAGTCTCTTTTTAGCTCAATAATTTAGTCCAAGGCTTTTTTCAATTTTATTTATAATTAAATAATAGATTTCTCTAGGCCCGCAGTGTTAACGTCATTTTGACATAAATGTTTTCCACCCAGCCTTTTATTCAGATTAGGAATCAGAAAATAGTCTGAAGGTGCTCATTGAGAGCTCTGGAGAGTGTGGTGGATGGAACAGTAATTTATAGCTGCATCCATACTATTTTGCTATGGTGACTAAAATGTAATGTACAGCTTTACAGCCTATTCTTCGATCTTCCAGTATTATTCCATGGAATTTATGGAGGATTTCGTGCCAGAAGTTTGACGTCGCTTGAGCTGGCACGACCACAAAGCAACTCAGTAAACTACTTCTTAATCAATGAAATGGACGGTACAGACTCACTTGAAGTATTTGTCAAGTCTTATTTTCCAAAAATGAACTGACTTATCAAGATATTCGGCCATGCTCCGGAAAACGAAAAATTCCCAATGCCACTTTTTTTTGTGTCGCCATCTGCTCACATTTCCCTTACTCTTTGTAAGCACAGTTCTACACCTTTCTAGAGAAATTATCCACAACTATGCTATTTTTATTACAAGAGTTTCTTTTTTTATCATATAAAAATTCGATTTGAGTTGTGCGTGCTATTTTTTGGGTTGATTCAGAAAAAGAAAATTCAAAAAAATTTTTATCAATACCTATTCAACTTGATATTGAAAATGCGTATACTTTTAAATCCGTTTCGCCATTTTTAATACCTCTTGCAACAAAAAATTCGGCTTAAAACGACATACAAAATTCGTTTTGGTGAAATTGGGGTCACCAAACATGTGGTTTCAAAACGAATCCTAACATTTTATTCGGATTCGTTTTGAAACCACATGTCCGGAGCACGGCTGTTTATATTTACGCCAAAAAAATGCAGATTTTTGTAAAAATTCCATTATAACCCAAAAATAAAGCGATATTTAAGGTATAGTTCTTATACTCTGTCCGAAATTTTAGCAAAATGTTTTCTGCAGGCGGTTAAAATATGATAAATGAAAAAAAAATATGATCGTACACTGATAAAAAAAATCGGTCTGATTTTAAGATTTTTGGTCATAAAATCGTGACCTAATGGTCACGAAAGTAGCGTAAGCTTTTTTTGTTGTCAGTTTAAGAATGCCATTCTTGATTTAAGATTTTTGCAGTTAAGCCTGAAAAATCTTGATTTTAGAGTTAATTATGATTATTTTAAGCCTAAAAAAATCTTGAAATAAGAATCTTTATTCTAAAAATAATCCGTGGAAAAATCTAAAATCGTGACCAAAATCTTAATGGCGGATTTCGACCAATCTTACAATAAGATTATTAAAATCTTGAAATAAGATTTATAAATTCTTATTACAAATAAGGGAAAATGCTTTTTAAAATGTATGTTACAATTTTTATTTTTTTGATTTTTAATATAAAAAACTTTTATAACTACAAACTTATTCAAACTAAATACTGTGTTTAGTGGATATTAATGGACCGGCGGACTGGTAAAGTCACATATATACTTTTATACGATTCAATTTACGTTTTTGTCCAATTTCATGTGATTGAAAGTGTTGATCAAATAGTCTTATTTCTATAGGGCTAAATTGTATGTAGATACTATTGTTTTGAATGAGGAAAAAGTTAATTTTAAAAAGTTGCAACTCAGTGTTACTTATAGCTACGTAGTATTATTAAAATGTACAAAACTAAAAACACAGGCTCCAAATATGACTCATGATCTAATAAAAATTTTGAAAATTTAATACTAGCCTTATTTGCTAATGAAAATGGAGGGTTTTTTCTGTTTGTAATGTTATTAAAATATGCTTCCGCTTTTTTGTGCCTTGCTTCAAATCGCATGCACCACAAGTAATGAACTAAAAAACTATGTATCGGCTTCAATGGCCCGAAAAGATTTACATAAAATGTAGGGGGGTCACAAATCAATTTTTTTTTTAAATAATCTGAGTCATTTATAGTGTCCTTAGACTTCAGCCAAGTATCTATAATTTCTAAAAGAAGTACTTATTATCTATGGGAGCAAGATCACCATTCATTAAAGTCAAAAAGTGAACAAAACAATCAACTTCACTAGCTGTCATTTTTAAATTAAATTTTTGTAGCCGATTTAAACTTAATGGAATGGATTAATTTCCACTCTTCGTTTCCTTCCTGGTACTTTTTCCCGATTCGCTCCTGAATCGTGCAGATGATGGCAATACCGATGTTAGCAGGATTCCGAACATGTAGTCCTTTGCATCTAATGAGTATATAAAAGAAAAAGTTGGAAATTTCTGTCAAAATTACAAAATTAAAAATTCCTGTAATATAATTTATCACCACGGTATTCTCTGCCTGGCGTAAGAGGTCCCTAAAAGAGAACTAGTCAGATGCAGGCATACTTACCATCACATTGAGCCTGAGGCACATTTTTAACATCTTAAAGATCTTCCAAAGATCAGTGTATGCGATTGGTTACCGGGTCTGGAGACAACCGCCGGTGTAAAAGGAAAGTCCATAACTAACGAATATCCATACGCAAGTGCCAAAAACATCACCTTTTAATATCACCAACGAATGGGTCTCAGCGACGACATGATCTAGGATCGGAATGCCTGCAGACAAACGCTGAGATCGCATACCCACACCTCAGGAGGAGCATAAGTGAATCCGAAAAGAGGTAAACAAGGGTTTGGGAGAAGAAGAGTATATAATTGTAAATTCATAATTAAAAATTAGTAAAATATAATTCATAAAACCTATATATAAGTAATAGAAAATTTTTACTTTAATTGAAGAATTTTTTTTTCTAGTCTTACCTTTGTGGGTTATTGATTAAGCTATGCTAGATTGATCAATGCACAACTCGTAGAGGATTTTGTTTTCAAAAAAGGTTGTTACACTCTTTTTGAAACCTTGCCATTTTGATATCAACAAATTTTTTTTCCCCGGGTACAAAATATCGAAATCTATTTGTATCTGAAAGCAAGAAATGTATTTTGCTATGCCAATATAAATAATATAATATTATAGAATTTTTCTTACCAAAGAATATTGAAGCTCTCCAAATTTTTGAAGTCCTTTTGGCGGAATGAAAATGTTTGCCTCCACTTTGCCTAATTACGATGAGATGGCTCATACTTTGAGCGCTTGATCCTTTTGTTCTTATATTTTGCAAACAGTTTTCCACTTGGATTTGATTTATTTTTCCGCGTTACATTGTAGTAATCCCGTCAAGATTATGACACTTTAGATGGGATCGACAATGAATCGATTTCTATTCCAAACTGATAAAATATAAAAAGAACAAAATGCATACATGAATTCGTGCATATGTGTAGCATCCAAAACTAACCTCATTTTTCGTCCACTGAAACAACTTTTCACGATATTCCACACGGAGTCCTAAAGGTGGAGTTGCCCCTTTTAGGTCATCTTCTCGCAAACTGTCGCCATGTGTACAGAAATAATTTCATGACTGGCATCGCCTAAGTTTGTTTTTTTATTGAAATGAATTAATTTATTTTACTCACCTTTTAGATATTCATACATTGGTTCCATTTCGAAATCCTCGTTGAAACTTTCTTTACCGTAATCCCGCATTTTACTTGTATTCACATACATATGTATATAATATACACAACACCTTGTTAACAAAAAACGCGTCTGCACTTGTCGGTGGTATACTGAAAATTGATCCACAACAATGGCTACGCCTAATTTTTGGCACGCGTCAAACGTGTGAGTGCAAGCGAGATGTCACTTAAAACGAACACGTACACATAGTGCGTTGTCATAATGCACACTGGCGCCTCAGCTGAAGCAACTGTTTTGTTTTTTTCTTGTAATCTAAGTATGCGAAAATCGTAATTTAAGAATTTTAAATCTTAATTTAAGAATGTTTGGTTATGTTTTAAGACTTTTCTTCTTATTTTAAGAATATTTTTGCGTTTTTAGATTGAAATTTTATTACCACAAAAATCTTAATTTAATCTTGTTTTAAGAACTCTTTGTCTAAATTTGAGAATTTTCGTCATGATTTTAGAATTTTGGGTCTTGTTTCTTAATTCAAGAACTTTTATTCTTAATTCAAGATTTTTTGGCCTTCTTTTATAATTTTTTGGTCTCATTTTAAGAATTAAAAACAAGAATGCAAAAATCTTGAATTAATATTTTATTTTTTTTATCAGTGTACGCTCTAAGAATTTTCAATCGGTTGAAAACCTTAAAGGGTTGAAGCAATGTATCTTTTTTAGACCCTCTCTGAGAAAAATCAACGTGTTTGTACAACTTTTTACGAATAAGCTAGTACAGTCAGTATGTGGGTATATATAGCTAGTTAAAATTCGATACATATTACTATACTTTTTTTTATTACCCCCTGTGGTTGAAAGTTTTTTTAAAATTCTATGGAAACTTGGAGGATTATACCCAAAAATTACCAGATTCAAATCCCTTTGGCTTGAAGAACTCTTGAAACAAGTTTTTTCTAAAGCTTAGACATCCACAACTGTGGAATTCTGAATCCGATGAGCACTATGAAAGTAAAGGTAAATGCAGGAGATATTACAGTCCGAGTATGGGGGGTTGAAACACAAAGCACACAGAGACGGAGCTCCCTAGGCGACTACACATTTATATTAACATTTTTAAGAAATATATGTATTTTGCTTATATACAACTAAAATATATTTCTCTATTCGTGAGAAAATTTTAACAATTAATTTTTCGAAATAATTTTAAAGAAATGTTTTTTACCTGCAATAGCAATTAAGTATGTCTAGTATTTTATGATGTTTTGTAATAGTCAGTTTTAGTAGAAAATTTAAAAACAATTAAGTCGATATCTTTAGCAGCGCGGCCCGTGTGGCCTCTTCTTTGTCCCCCTCTTCTTAAACGTCAAAAAACTATTTAAACTATAATCAAATTAACATCAAACTATAATTTGCTTAACTGCCTGCTGCCTTTAAGTACACTATGAGCGATCAGGTATGAACGTAACTGCAGTCTTACCCACATTTTCCAGTTAAGAGACTTACCCATCATGTATAACACTTCCTGACTAATGAAGCACAAACCGTTAAAACGACGTCTTCATTAATAGCCGACAATAGGAGTAGTATGTAAAGCTCCCATTTCGGTGTGCATGCCACAGCAATGACTCCGAAATAGGAAAAGAAATGGCTAAAGATGTGTTGACGTTTGAAATGCAACATCCAACATGCAACTCTAAAACTTGCAACAACTACGAGTACGACAACAACATCAAAGCCCTCAAGGTGCAAATGTACTCGTAATGGTTAAAAATGGTAAAAAAAACAAAAAGTTTTTCACGCTTTTAGCCATGCAGTTAGCTGCCTCACATTTCTTGGGACGCCCATTTAAGTGTCCAATAATTCAATCGCATCAAACGTCATGTTGATGGCTCTAAAGTGCCTTTAAAGAGTTTCAATTACACCAATTGATTGAGTGGTCAAAGTTGAGAAAGTTCCTACTCATGAATGCTTTCGAACTACTGTCATGAGAAAAACTAAAAAATAGTTGACTTTGAACACAATATAAAAAATTTGCTCGAATCCATTAGGGAACTCAAAATTCTAAGACGAAAATTAAAAGAGAAAAATATTAAATTTAGGCTTTTTTTTGGCAATCAAAATGAACAAAGTTCCAAGCACAAGTTCCACCGCGCAACAAACAGCGACAGATGATAAAAGCTTCTGCCTAACGCTGCTACAGGATCTGCTTTCTTTTGTGGTGATGTTCTTTCTGGCCATTCTGATACTTTGGCTTTTCTTCATTTTGGCAAACGATGCTACGCAGGTGCAGACCATACCAATACCGCGAGTTGAGAAGCCCGCGCCAGTAAGTCGCTGTCTCTGGCCTGATCAATGGTGCCGCATACTTTTCAATTGCCCAAGACGTCCAATTTTGCCGGATTCAACAACGGAGGATGCTGTGCACGCAGCTTTACAAAAAGAATCGGAAGCACAAAATGAAATAATGGTTAGATCAAATAGCATGGCACGAATGGAGCAAATGCCTAAGCCAAACTCCTAACTAACAACTCTGAATATGGTTTGGAAATCTAGACGTTTTAAAGTTTTATGGAAACATTCATTTCGTGCAGCGGTTAAGAAAAAAATAATTTAAATTGAAATTCCACAAATTGTGAAAATAGATGAAAATTACATTTTGGCAGATGGATTATGTACAAAGAAGAGGTATAGAATAAAAATATTATTTTAAAAAAATTTTAAAATTGGTTAATTAACACCTGAACCCAAAGTATGTCGGGTGGGTTTATTAAGTTTGTGTAAAAAATGTTTTGTAACACCTTGAAGAAAATGAAGAGGACCACAAAAAGTTTCTACCGGGACGACTCAGAATGACTTCATAATTTTATATAGCCAATTCCATCTGTTCATCTGATCGTAATACCAACTTTTCTAAAGGCCCATACACAGCATGCAAAAATTCCGCATGTAATGTTAAAACTTCAAATAAAAAAAATAAAATCCCTTTTTTGGGATTGCGTTTGGGCCTAAAAGACTAAAAGAATTAAGGACATTAAGTATTTTGAGGTTGCCACCTTTTTTATCAAGAGAAATAGTCCACTTAGAAATCTGTTTTTGTCAAAAGCCTAAGAACCAAAATATTAAATCTTCTTCAAATCTTCACTATTTTTTTACTTTTTGGCGAGATTTTTGGAGTACCCCACGCACAATATCGAATTTGATCGAAATAGGTTCACTTATTTATTTTTTTCTAGTGATGGTACAGCGTAACTTCAAATCGGCCAACAAATTATAGGCTCCGGAAAACGAAAAACCAAAACTAATAAATTTTGTTCGTTTTCGTTTTTGCGTGCTCCCAAATTCGCATTTTTTGCTGTCGCTATCTACTGATATTTCGCTTACTCTTTGTTAGCATAGTTCTACACCTTTAGATTTAAATTAATCACGACCAGAGATCTGCAATAGTGCCTGTTTTGTGGCAATAATCATACTCTCATCAAAAGTAATGGCAGTGTCAGCTACACTCTTAGGCGTATGGTGTGGCACCATAAGAGTGTGAGCAGTAACAGTGTACCATACATTATATCAAGGTATACTTATTTAAGGTGGCATACTCCCGCCGAAGGCTCTCAACAAAAGTTACCAATTTTTAGTTTCGTTGCGACTGCGCGTGAGGAGCGTTGTTTTCACGCATATTTTTTTAATATGTTTGCGTTCTCTCTCTCTCGCTTTTTCTTGCTCTCAGTAAAATTGGTGACGACGCCGGCAGCATTACTCTACCTTAAATAAGTATACCTTGACATTATATTGTCATGATTATAATCTTGTTTACACTCACACACTGCAGACACTCTTTTAAATTTCAAGAGTGACAATGACACTATTTTCGGCAGTGAGAGAGAATGAGAGCTGGGTAAAAAGAGAGCGGCCAAAAAATGTGCGTATAGCTCACCAACACACTCTCATTTTTCGTCCGTTCTTTTTTTGCCCAGCTCAGGCCATGGTGGAATAATATAAGGTGGTGTCGTCAGTAAAAGCTATCCCTTATTGTATGTAGCGTGTGAGTGCGAGTGAGAGATCAAAAGCTTTTCTGTTAGGAAAGCTCTCTTAGCAATGCTTCGTGAATGTGAATGAGATAGATACATATTTTGTTGATGTTTGTAAATAAATAACAAAGAACAATTCAGATATGTTTTATAGTTAATATAATAATTAATTTTATTATAGTCTAATTTTACCAAGTTTGCTATTGCCCATAATTTTTTGTTTTTGGTTTTGTATTGCAAGTTTCGTGTTTAGAAAACAAAACTTTACTCGTTCACAGCAAGTTTTGCACTGAGTGAGAGTGAGCGTTCGCACGACATCACCTTATTATACCACCATGGCTCAGGCCAAAACACACCCCTTATATTATGGTACCACTGCTCTCTCGTAGGTTGTTGATGGTGTCTCTCACACTCTCTTTTTTCATCGTGCTGTATTTTAGAGTGTAAAGCGAACTATTTATAGGTCAGTAGAGTACCATTGACACTATAGTGCTAAGAGTGGAAGAAGCATGGTAGACTTTATGGCTCAGACTAAAAATAAGGTTTCAGTGGAGTGAATAGCTTACCTTGTTTATTCTACCATGGGAAGAAGGCAAGAGTGCAGTGCACGCTGCAGTATTTATGTATGGTGCCTTAGCACACTAGAGTGTGAACAGCACTCGGAAATATGTGGTGGTCGCATAATACACTGCCACTGCTGCAGTTCTCTGATCACGACTATGCTTTGCTTATTATGTTTGTTTATGTGAACGTATGACAAAAATTCGTCTTGAATAGAGCATTCCATTTTTTTGGTTGAATCAGAAAAAAATAGTTCAAAATAATTGTCAATAAATATCTTACTTAAAATTGGCATAAATATAATCTAACATTATCAAAGAATATTAAAAAAATTATTTCAGCTTAAAATGCGTACACTGTTTTGCCAAGTCGTTTTAACTCTCCTTGCAACAACCAAACATGTCGTTTCAAAACGAATAAGACATTCGAATAAAATATTCGGATTCGTTTTCCGGAGTCTTTTTTAAATCATCTGTTCGTCTATCTGTGCAACCGTCCTATAGTGGGAGGTAATTTCAATATATTTTTCGGTGTCAATGTTAGTTACTCTCATATTTATTCTAAGATATAGAAAGTCTTCCCCGTTCACTATTTTATCTTTGTTTCATTTAATAGCCTAAAGCCTTTTATGCTAAGACTCTGTTAGGTTATTCATCCACTTACTTACTGTAGAGTTTAAGCATCTTTGCAACAAAAAATATTACAGTATTGAGTTTCAACTCTCAACTCAATTTTTCGTCAACCCTGTTGAGTAGATGAGAAAGATTGCAAGCTCCGCTCTTTGCAGCATTTTAAACACTCCACTATTTCGGGATTTTTTAGCCAACAACCCAACTCAATAACTAACAAAAAAGGCGTTCACGCTTTACCCAGCTAAGATTTGCGCAACTTTTAAACACCTCAACTCAACAGCTACCGTGAATACCCTAAGTAAAAATAAGTACACGTGTTTCTTATAATAAAAATTTACTCAGAAGGCTTTGATTTTGAAATCAATTTAAAAAATTTATGTTCACAAACCATTTTTGTAATTATTTAGTTTCTTTACATCTTTCGAACAGTTTGGACCCAATAACAAAATTCTAAAAAAAAAAAAGTATAATAATTTTGGTTTAATTTTTGTAAAAAAAATTATGAAACATAAGGGACAAAATGTGCTGCCATAGGCAAGTCGTAACTTCAGAGTTAATCATCTATCTTATCTAATTTTCTTTAGCAGTTTAAGGATATCAAGGAAAACCCATTTAAAACCATACGTCACGACCTGTGCCAGCCCTTTGAAGTTCGTAAATGATAAGTAAATGCTTCCACAGGTCATCTCTATTGATAAAGCACGAAAACACACCGAGTTACATATTAAGCTGAAAACAGATTGACATAAATATACTCTCATAACGAAGGAATATTAACTAGGAACTGGAAACGCAAAAAAGAACGAACTTAATTGTTAAATAATTATAAAAAATATAAGTAAAATACAAAAAAATTAAAAAAAAAAAAATAATATATAGGTATATTTTAAAGCCTACTTTGTCTAAATAAATATAGGGTGGGCCATCTGTTGGTTTGTTTGTGAATTGCATTTTATTGGTATATTTTCCAACAAAATTGGGCAAATGTACAGGGTCATCAATCTTGAGGTTTTTTTTTTTAAATACAAAAAAAAACAAAAAAATTTCAAATGAATCGGAAAATCTTTATTATCAATAGAAAGAACCGTTCTTGCCAATCACTTTTTAAAAAAGATGGCGTACGTTAAAGTCGGGCGCGGACGACTTTGGGATACCCTGTACCACTGCTTGCAATAAAATCCAGTAAATTGCTTAAGAACGAGTTAGTTCTTGCGAGCTCAAAGCATCGAACTGATGGTTCTGAATTAGCATCCAATGTAATCTTCTTGTTCCCATACATCACTAATAAACTGCGTGGTCTTGTTTTTTTTACGGCCGAAGAAACAAGGGATGCATTGCAAATGCATTCTTGGGAGTTAACTCAATCAGAGTTAACTCAATCAATTCTAATGGAGAACACTTCGAAAAATAATAACGCCGTTTTTCAGCTTTAATTAATAAATAAATAAAATACAAAATAATATGCAAATTCGAGCGCAAAAACGGCGCTAGAAAACGACGTAAATCGATAAATTTGTCCTGAGTACGAACAATGATCATTATGATTTCTGCGATTGGTATAAAGAACCTATGTTCTGCCATGTTGTCTTGCAACTCTCTTGATCCATAAAGTATTTTGCATAGGTGTTCGTAATAGCCTACTTTTCCATAGTTATTTTATTCTAAAATATTGGATCAGTAAGCTTTGAGTTAAAAACCAAAAATTTAAATTCAATAAACATGTGGGACAAAACTTTTGCCAGCCTAGTTTAGTCTCTGTTTATTGTTCGAGAAGTTCAGACAAAATTCAAATCACAAAAAAATTTTTTTTCGGCTAATTTTTAAAAAAAATTATGAAAATATAAATTATTTTCAAAAAGGCATCCGAGCCTTGTTACAGTATGGTAGATAACGTCTTAATTAAAATTAAGATGAAACACATACGGCATACAGGTAATTAACAAAAGTAAAGGAATAGAGTGGATCATCTGACTTAGCTAATCCTAAATTACAGACTATTGACGGCTGCAATGTGTTTTAACCTGTGCGTGTCAGTTGAAGTTCGCAAATGATAAGTAAACGACATGCCAGGTTATAAATTTACTTACTCAAACTGGAAACGCTGCTGGGCGACAAAAATATTTCATACTTATTCATAACGAAGGAATATTCACTAGGAACTGGAAACGCAAATAAGAACAAACAAAATGACACAATGATTATAAAATTTAAATACAGCTGAAAGTTAAAAAACTTCACTTACGTGTTTAATTATATAGTAATTATCAAATGAATAATTAATTTTATGGTTTTTATGGTACATTTAAAGAGAAAATCCTACAGGATATTGGATCGATACACTGTACTGCTTTTTGGCGGCTATCAATTTTTTTCAAAAATAATTTATGTTACTATTAACATGATTGAAATCCTATTCAAGAGTGCCTGTACCAACGAAAGGAGAGCTGCATTGAGTGCGCTCGAGTCTGTACGAGTATAACAAGTAAAATGTGAGTGTGAGTAGCAAACCGAATTAAGCTTGTTTGAGTGACGCGCTCAAAGTGAACGGAGAGCTGCGTTGAGTTAACTCGAGCCTGTATGAGCATAACAAGTAAAATGTGAGTGTGCGAGAGCTCACTTTTGATAGCTCAAGAGATACACATATATGTTTTGCTCAATAGACTTACATTGCTCAAAAGTTTAAGTCATGACTGAGTGCACTCAAAAATTTTTACACTCGTTGCAGCTCTCTGCAACGAATAGAGGCATAAGGATCGTATGCGAATATTTTCTGTTAGCCAATTTAGTTTTAGCAGCGGTGATAAAAAATAATTTTTGCATATAAAAGATTGACGTATTGTTCAAGGATGATCGAATATAACGAATTTCTTTTGACTGCACCACTACGCTATCTACTACAATTGCTCACAGATGACAACAAACGTGCTTTGAAAGGGAGTACTGTATGAGACGTTTCATAACTCTGGATAAAAATCGGATTCATTTACACACAAAAAATAAAGGAACAGCCAAAAAAGGCAATATATTCGATAAGGCAGCACAACTATGGGAAAATATTATAAATATTACGAGAGAGTACATCCCAACTATAACAAAGCGTGTACTTTCCCAAATTTCTAATACATTTACATCCGATTTTAAATCGTTTTGAAGCTATAGATTTTTTACGAACATATTTGCTCATACGCTGTTTTTAGGAAGGTTATATCTTCCAATTAGTATAAAATGCAGACATGAGTGAGTGATGGAAAATGAAAGTTCTGTGTTCAGTTTTAATTTTTCTAAGGAGAAAAGTTTGAAGATAAAGGGTAAAAAACTGTTTCGCGGGACTTGGGGTCAGCTTTATAGTGCAGATCAAAGATGGCGTACGTTAAAGTCGGACGCGGAAGACTTTGGGATACCCTGTACCATTGCTTGCAATAAAATCCAGTAAATTGCTTAAGAACGCCAAAAGACATTCGATTGCCAAATTAGATTACGATACCTTCATAAACAACCAAAAACAGACGAATTTTTAACCAAAAATGTTTTTTTGACCGATCGTTCCTATGGGAGGTATATTGTATAGTCAACCGATTTTGATCAAATTTGCTGCAGTGCTTGGGTACTCTAAAAAACTTCTGAATGCCAAATTTGGTTATAATATATTCACAAACAAACGAAACACAACGAATTTTGTACAAAAAACGATTTTTTGACCGATTGGTCCTATGTTAGCTATATGATATAGTCAACCGATTTTGATCAAATTTGGTACAGTGTTGAAGATCTCTAAAAAACTTTCGCATGCCAAATTTGGTTACATAATCTTCACAAACAAACGAAACACAGCGAATTTTTTAGAAAAAACGTCTTTTTGACCGATTGGTCAAAAAAAGCTCATATGGGAGCTATATGATATAGTCAACCGATTTGATCAAATTTGGTATAGTGCTTGGAAACTCTAAAAAACTTCTTAATGCCAAATTTGGTTACAATATCTTCACAAACAAACGAAACACAACGAATTTTGTACAAAAAACAAATTTTCGACCGATCGATCCTATGGGACCTATATGATATAGTCAACCGATTTTGACAAAATTTGGTACAGTGCTGGGGGTTTCTAAAAAACTTCCGATTGCCAAATTTGGTTATGATATCTTCATAAACAAACGAATTATCCATCTAAAACTTTTGCTTTTTTTCGAGGTCCTCTGAAACACCCCTATGGGAGCTATATAATGTAGTCCCGATATCAAAAAAATAAAATAAGCTTGCCTCCTATGGATTATTAAGGGATCTTATCTGAAAGTTTGGTTGCTCTAGCTCTTACCATCTCTGAGATCTAGGCGTTCATACGGACAGACGGACATGGGTATATCGACTTCTCTAGTCACTCTGATCATACTTTAGGTAACTTTGGGGGGTCTCCGACTTCTCCTTCTGTACGTTACATACATTTTCGGCTTGCACAAACACAATATACCCTTTGTACCATACGGTACAGGGTATAATAATCGGCGGTATCTCGCGAATAACACGGGTAATGTTGGCCTCTAATGCTTCAATCGTAGCTGGATTATCCACAAACACTTTAGACTTTACGTAGCCCCAAAGGAAAAAGTCTAACGATGTGATACCACACGATCTTGGTGGCCAATTCACCGGTCCGGGGCGTGAAATTAATTGTTCACCGAATCGATTCCTCAATATGTCCATTGTTTCACGGGCTGTGTGGCAAGTAGCGCCGTCTTGTCGAAACCAAATGTCGTCGAGATCTCGGGCTTCAATTTGAGGTAGCAAATAATTCGTTATCATGGTGCGATGGCGGTCGCCATTGACGTTCTGACCAGTGTCTTTTTTGAAGTAATATGGACCAATGATTCCACCGGCTCATAAACTACGCGCTGGACGAGGTCTATTCGGTCGAGTGTCATCCAATAATGAATACATATGGGGTCTCAAATTTGTTGATGGTATGGCGAATAGTGGTATCAGTAGGTCGATTATAGCGACCATAAAATGGCCTAAGCGCGCGAAAAACATTCTTCACAGAACTCGAATTTTCGTAATATAAGACTTTTCATGATAAAATGGCAATGAAAACTGAATAAAAAACACACGGCAACTTGACAGTACTCCCGCGTGGTTTATCAAAAAAACCTGATTTACTCAAATTTATTGGTCTAGGTTCTCTTCTTTATCACCCACTCAAATATTTTGATTCTAGGACCATCGATAATGCAATCTTTCTGAGATGATATTTTTAAAGAACTATTCCAATTATACACATGTTTTCCCGAACATGAACTTGATGGAAATCATACATATGTTAAAGGAGGCATAGCCGCTTTGTGTAACACAATTATAAGAGGACTGCGGGATGCTTGAAAGAATGTTGACCGTGTTTTTTTGAGTGACTTCTTGGATTTATTCACAATTGGGCATCACGATAACAGTCAATGCATTATCCCAGCTTTCACGTAATGTTTGTCGATTCATGTCGACTACACGCCCAGTTTCCATGTTGAAGAAATTTGAGTCTTGCACTCTCCCTATACAAGAAACTTGGTTTCCCATAATATATTAAGATCGGATGAAATCCGTATAGACATAGACATAGTGTATCAATTATCCACCTCTTCAATCTTCAATGAGACTTTTCATAACTAACACTACTACCAAATCTTGACTAAAGCTGCATTTCTGACAACAGTTCTCAGGGCCAAATAGTTTAGCCACACCATAGATCAACATATCTCTAGGTGCCATCTTTCTTCCAAAGTGTGAAACTCATTTGATACTCTCTCACTTGGTGGCAACACTGACGAGCAGCTGCAACGATTCAGTCCATCATCAAGTATACCCCACTTTGCACAACTCACAAATCAAAGTGCTCATAAAATAGACAAACTCCCCCACAATTATACGATGGGGAAACAACACAAATTCTCTTTTGCCATTGTGATGCCAGAGATTCGCATTGCCAACAAATAAGGCCCAAAACCAACTGCAGGGCGTCGTCAGTCCAAAGGAAACAAAGCCGCCGATGACGTCACAAACAGCTGAAAAGCCAAAGTTGAAGCACAACAATAACAACTGCTGCAGCATTCGGATCAATTATATGATGGTAATGTCTGGGCAACGCAATAGATGCTAAAGTTTGTTTGGATCTTTTGGCCATAACTTGAACGCTTCCATTGTTTTTTGGCCCGGGATGGCTAACTGGGGACTTGGCTAGCCAATCGTCCAATGCAAGACTCACGATTTATTAATTTTTGTACGCTATTTATTATGGCCAAAGCATTGCATTTCTCTAAATTATGACAGTCAACTAACAACTGCCAGCTGCAGTTGGCCAAATAGGAAGAACTGTGAACTGTGGGCAGACAATCAATTAACCAAATTGTGGACTTGTGCAGTTGGTCGGAATGAGCATGAGCAGTCTATTAAATTTCTACAAATAAAGCTAACAAGCGGAAATGTAATTAAATTTGCAATTAATGTCGATAGCAGATGTAATGTGAAAATATTTTTAAGAAATGGCCTCAAGGATCTTATAACTTTAGTTATGAGGTATTTAAAATTAAAAAAAAAATAAAGTTTAAGTACGGCACCGTAAAATAAATTTTTAGTATGAGCTTCTGATAGGCAATTTGTTACGGGAACTTGACATTTAAATAAAAACTGTGCGGTTTGAAAAAGAATTTAAAGTATTTCTGAGTAGCCTTGGTAGTTGCTAAAACCTTCTTAAACCTACTTACAAATATTATATATCAAAAATATTTTTTTACTTTTGGCCAACGAAGCTCGAACTACGGCTTCGAGCAAAAATTTGCATTAAACGAATGCCTTTGCCACGGTGCTTTAGTATTCACTGGAGGATTCCGCCCCCTGCTCACTTTGCTTGACAACGCCCATAATAAGAAAATGAGATATTTTTTTTTTTAAGAAAATGTGTTAGATACAAAAATTGAACAATTATGAAAAAAATTAACATTAGTCCTATTAACAAATTAGATTACAAAAATTGGTCGAAAAGTATTCAGCAGTTTAGTCACAATTAAATAAAAAGTGAAAAACACGATTTTTTAAATTAAAGGCTCATGCGCAGTTCGAAAAATTTCGCACGGAACGACAAAACTTCATATATAAAAGATGGCGTACGTTAAAGTCGGGCGCGGACGACTTTGGGATACCCTGTACCACTGCTTGCAATAAAATCCGGTAAATTGCTTACGAACACCAAAAGACATTTGATTGCCAAATAAGATTATGATACCTTCATAAACAACCAAAAACAGGCGAATTTTTAATCAAAAACTTTTTTTCGACCGATCGGCCCTATGGGAGCTATATGATATAGTCAACCGATTTTGATCAAATTTGGTACAGTGTTGAACATCTCCAAAAAACTTCTGAATGCCAAATTTGGTTACAATATCTTTACAAATAAACGAAACACAACGAATTTTGTACAAAACACGATTTTTTGACCGATTGGTCCTATGGGAGCTATATGATATAGTCAACCGATTTTGTTCAAATTTGGTACAGTGCTTGGGAACTCTAAAAAACTTCTTAATGTCAAATTTGGTTACAATATCTTCACAAACAAACGAAACACAACGAATTTTGTACAAAAAACAAATTTTCGACCGATCGATCCTATGGGACCTATATAATATAGTCAACCGATTTTGATAAAATTTGGTACAGTGCTGGGTTTTCTAAAAAACTTCCGATTACCAAATTTGGTTATGATATCTTCATAAAGAAACGAATTATCCATCTAAAACTTTTGCTTTTTTTCGAGGTCCTCTGAAACACCCCTATGGGAGCTATATAATGTAGTCCCGATATCAAAAAAATAAAATAAACTTGTCTCCTATGGATTAATAAGGGATCTTATCTGAAAGTTTGGTTGCTCTAGCTCTTACCATCTCTGAGATCTAGGCGTTCATACAGACAGACGTACAGACAGACAGACGGACATGGGTATACGACTTCTCTAGTCACTAGAATTCACGTACACTGTAAATATTGTAAATGAAAACCTTGAAATAAATTGAATTGAATTGAAAAATAAAAAAATTTATTTTATCAATGTAGTGTTTGAGTGTGTAACGTTAAAATGAATTTAATTAGCATACCAATTTTTTGCATTAACCTTAAATAGGGTGGGTCATATGTTGGTTTGTTTGTTTGTTAATTGTATTTTATTTACCTACAAAATTAGTCAAGTTTGAAGCTACTTATTTATGTATGAAAAATAATATCGCCTAAATGGCCGCCACGGCTGGCACAACATTGTAATTTTCGAAGACTTTTTTTGACGAAAACTCATCTGGCTGTTCTGTTGAACGAATAAGCGATGCTGATAATGGTCGGTGGTATTCAATTGTTTCGTCATTTGAATCTTGAAAGCGTGTAAATGCAAATGCGCATGTAAAATTCCACTCAAAGTTATCATATGAAGGTGTAATTCTTGAGAACGATGGCGCGTCGACCATCTTCATAGTACGGCTGTACCACTTTTACGCTTTGTTCGATTGTTAAACGATCCATTACTAAAATTAAGTAGTTTTAAACTTGACTTATATTGACGATCATCTACTTTGGACAGGAATGTTCCGAATTATGAGTGTTTAACAACCAAACCCACAAATGGCCCACCCTATATAGAATGTGCTTAGCCTAACCTTAACTTAAATTGGTATGAATATTGCTACTCAAATGGAATAGGAACTTATTCAATAATATAATTAATAATTTGAAGCATCTCTGAAACCACTACAATGAATTATGTAGCAATTTTAATTTTTTTGGGTCTAAGGAAATACGTTTTCTTTAACAAATAAAAAGCTAATCTGAATTTAGTGTAAACATATTATGTAAAAGCAACCAAATATTACATGTTATGATTTATACACATTATCTTATTATTTAGTAATTTTTCAACCTTTTCGATGTTTGATTAGCTTTTGCTTGTACATCAAATAAGTGGTTCGATTTCCTCTCTTAACAAAATCTAATCTACAAGAAATTGTGAAATTGTAAAACTCTTTCTATTGTTGTGTTTAATAACATGGCCCAAGTTGCCTGCTTCAAAGTGTTTACATGAACTTACCACAAAACGTTGCGCATCTGGGGCAATATCAACTATGCTACAAGAAAAGAAACTAATTTCCACATTTAACAACATCATATGCAACGTATTGCATTTTAGTCAGAAAATCTTTTTTTTTCGTGGTAGAGCTTGCGTCAAATTGACTTTCATTGATGTGACCACAATATTAGCTTGAAAGGTCGATTTATTTGTGTGGCCGCAAATATCATCAGCAAATAATTCCTAACACTTTCGGTGACTAATTTTTGTTGTTGTTTCATTTGTTTGTTGCCAATCGGTAACAATGACAGCATTGGGCCCACTTCACCGCAATCGAAGACAAGCCAAGAAAAATTTGATATAAAAATTTCGAAATCGGTGATCGACGATGGGATACACTGCAGTCAGTTTTTTCAAAAAAAAAATAATAATAATTCACAAATTTTGCCTTAATGTCTTAACGTGTTAAAGGGAAAGGGTTAAGGAGCTGTTTTTTGAAAAAGTCGCCGTATTATTGTTCGTTAGGCTCCCATAAGTCTACATATGAAATTGAATGGCTGGACTTCATTATTAAAACGAAGTCAAATGATATTGCAGTTAATAGGGAAATTGTCCAAATGCGAATCTTGTATTTCATGTATCTTTTAGAAGTTTTCATGCGATCTGAAGAATCAGTGCTGCATACTATTCCTGGGCATTGTTGGTTCTTCTTTTTGTGTTTTAACACTAAAAATCTTTAGTTATCACTTTACCAACTAATTTTTTATTCGTTAACAAACTAAAAATTTGTTAAAAACAAAAATCAAGATAAAGATAATTAAATTTTTAATACTATTTTGAGTCAGATCCCGATCAAATTTGATCGTTAAAAAATAAACAAGAGACGTGCTTTTGTTTTATAATTGATTTGTTTTATAATAAATAGAGGATTTTATAAAAAAAAATAGTTTTTCAAAATTAGTCAATTTTATAATAAAACTATTTTTAAAAGCTGCGCAGACAAGTTTTAAGGACATTTTTTTTATTCGGTTCTTTATCGTATCAAAATTCATACAAAAATTATGTTAAAAAGATGGCGTACGTTTAAGTCGGGCGCAGACGACTTTGGGATACCCTGTACCACATTGCAAAAAGATATTTATTTGTCAAATTTGGTTACGATATTTTCATAAACAAGCGAAAAATAGACGAATTTTGTAAAAAATTGTTTTTTTTTGGACCGATCCGTCCCATAGCGGCTATATGATATAGTCAGTCGATTTTGATGAAATTTGGTTTAGTGCTTGGGTACTCTAAAAAACTGCTGAATGCCAACTTTGGTTATGATACCTTCATAAACAAACGAAATACAACGAATTTTATATAAAAAACATTTTTTGGCTGGTTGGTCCTAAGGCAGCTTTATGATATAGTCAACCGATTTTGATAAAATTTGGTACAGTGCTCGGGAGCTCTAAAAAACTTCCGAGTGCCAAATTTGGGTACGATATCTTCATAAAAAAAGACTTCGACTTCTCTAGTCACCCTGATCAAAATTTGGGTAAGTTTTGGGGGTCTCCGACGTCTCCTTCTGTATTTTTTAAAAATTATACACAAAATATTTTTTTAAATTGGACACAAAATAGTAAAGGATGTAGTATATAAAAAAAAATACATAAAAAAATTAACGTAAGTTAAATTTAGTATTTAATTATAAATATTTGTTTATTTAAAACAATTTAAGCGAAAAATATATTTATTGAAAATTATATACAACATATTAGTTTAAAATTGTATAAAAAATAGTAAATGATTTAATATATATTAAAAAAAAAGAAAATAAAATTAAAAAAATATGTAAGTTTCATTGTATATTTAATTGAAAATTATATATAATATAAAATATAAAAAAAATACAAAAAAAAAAGAAATAGTATTAAAAAAAATAATTAAATGCAAATAGTGGCTTATATAAAAAATTATATTCAAAATGGGAATTAAAAAAGAATTATGTACCAACCATTAAAAATTCTAAAAATTTGGCTCGACTTAGAATAAAACCTGGGACTAGAGTTAACTTTAAAAAATGTGAGTCCAATGCTCTATCAATACAGCTACCCTTATACACAGACTACTCGATACTCTCACGCATACACACACAGAATACCTCACACTGTTACGTGACAAGTTTTCTATAATTTCAGTCTAAGCATCATAAAAGTTACTTGTTCAAAGAATTAATATTTTTTGGCGAAAAATCTGGGGTTTCCGAACTCCCAATCAAAATGTAATTGCAGATGATTGGGTGAGAGATATATATACTCGTATCAAAACAGTCTTTAAGTAAATAATAAGAAATATTTTAATAAGAAAATATTTGCAGAGATACTTGAATGAACCTTGTGAAGTCAATATAGTCAAGTATGCAAAAATCTTAATTTTCTGTAGTTATCTTGCTTAATATAATTATGATTTTTTTAAATATATACTCACTTTCATAAGTTGAACCAAATGTGGACAAAATGGCTAAGCTAATTTTTTTCAAAGATGACAACTTCGTAGGAAGTGGTGCCCAACATGTTGATATCATAATGATGATTATCTTCTGTTTTTTACGCAATTTCTAGAATTTATTAGTCAATAACATTAATGTTTTAAAATCAATAAAAATTTGAGAAAATTAAAAAAAAATCATTTCAACACTTAAATTATTTGTTTTTATATAAATTTCAAATATTTTCATTTTTGAAGTAAATTTTCAAAATTATTTTCTTGGAGTCGTACTTTGAAATCGTTATTAAAGTTAATTACAATTGTTCAGTGGCGTGGATATGGAGAGCAGTTGCAAGGGGCTCAACCCCCCTAGTTCTTTTTTCCCCATGAAAAATAATTTTTTTCAATAAAATTTTTGGAGAAAAAAAAACGTTAATGTTTTCAAATTTGGTTTTTCCAAGCAGTCTCTCAAATTCTCCTACGAAAAATATGGATAGTTTGCCTGCTTAAGGATTATAGATGTTAAAATAAGGGATCTCTAGCTTTTATGGAGCATCTATGAGACTGCACCGCAGACATAAACCCCATTACATAACCTCATTTTGGGCGCTGCGCTGTAGCATTAGCTCGCGTGTTCCCGAACCGGCAACAGCCGGCGTGATATCGTGTACGCAGATACAAACCCATAGATACACAAATGAGTGGATTGTACTGTGTCTGGGGCATAGCCAGACAAGACTTAGGTGTTCATACGAACGAAAAATCAAACGATACCCGAGGTTATGCTTTTTGCTCTAAAAAACTTAAGGTCTGCGACGCCTCCCCTTATATGTTACATACGTTGTTTAAATCCAAAATAATCCCTTTTTCTATGGCTACAGGGTATTCGAAAAAAAAAAAACCACAATAACCGTAAACCGTATAGGGCGTACAAAGTTATGGCCTATGAATAAACATGGAGCATCTATGAGACTGCAGCGCAGACATAAACCCTATTACATAACCTCATTTTGGGCGCTGCGCTGTAGCATTAGCTCGCGTGTTCCCGAACCGGCAACAGCCGGCGTGATATCGTGTACGCAGATACAAACCCATAGATACACAAATGAGTGGATTGTACTGTGTCTGGGGCATAGCCAGACAAGTGCACTCGTGTGGATTGAAGTTGAAGCGTGCGCAAGTCAATCCAACTTGACTCCCGTTTGGTGTCGATGGGTTACAACATGACCAGGTTGTTAGTTGGATACATGCATAGTTATGACGGACAGAATTTGTTATTTATTTTGGGCTTATAAAATGTAACACATTATGACCATACATACAGACTTACATATATAACAAAAGCGACAACTTTTGAGTGGCATTTGAATGGAATGGATCTTCAACTTGTTTTATTTATGCTTTAGAGGAAGTCTTAAAATCAAATTGGAGCGGCCCGGAAATCAATAATGAGTTAATTGTTAGCTAAAATCTATCAAAAAAAAAAAGTGAGTAAATGTTAAAATTTATTATAGAAATGTTCGAAAGATTTGCGTAGCTCACAGCTGTCAAACTATTAAAATGCCTGTGAGATTTTTTAATAATTATTTTTGGTGTAAAATTATAGAAATTGGCAGTTGGTGATATTTCTTAAAAATTAAAACTCTTTCAGCCTACCCAAAGTGGCTCGAAGATTATTTTCTTTGAACTTTTCGGTTTTGTTTTTTTACCTGTTTGCTTTTAATTATACCATGGAAGATTAACATCAAACTTATTTATTTATCTTAAAACTCAAATTTTTTGTGCTTTATATCCGGCTTTTTCTGTAGTAGCATAAACAATTTGGGAATAGGCTAGACGTGGTAATTGACTTTTAATCAATATAATCATAATCAATAATTAATAATGAATAAAATTAAGAATTATTTGCGAGCTGGCTTCTCTTGTCTAAAATTCGACATTTTATAAATAGTTATATTTTTTTTTGTTTTTCCCATAAGCATTTGTTTTACTGACCTACTCACTTAGGCCCGGGTGTTGGCAAAAGCATCTTTTTGCACAAACAACTCGGCAAAGGTCGTCAGCTAGCACGATCTTCCATTTAGTAAAATAGCAATATTATCAAAATTACGTTCCAATAATTCGATGATTTTTGGGGATATATGGCATGTAGCCCCCTCTGTTGTTTAAAAACAGAAATTCATTAAGCATACATCGATAACGTAAACCATTCACTGAAGCCACAGCTCCTTTCTCATTTCAAAAGAAAATGCAGTTTTAAAGATCGTAAAAAAAAACCACCCTATATTGTATTGATGCTCCCATCTTACACTAATGGGCAGAGCTTTAGGGCTCTTGAAATTATATGCATAGTTTACAAGCATTCTTGTTTGGACTCAAAATGGTATTTTGCCCGGTAACTATTCCAAAAAAAAGATCGTCGAACAATTTCCGATTCTCACAAAGTTGCCCTCCTTCGAGAAATGCAAGTTACAAAAGAAGCCATCTACTAGAATAAGGAGGAATGAAGCAATATCATTGCAGATGAACAACCCTATATTATGGCAAGATCTTTCTTTCTTCTTTTTATATTGTTTTTGCATTATTAAAAATTTGCATAAATTTTTATAAGTTCACTCTATCTAATAAAATGTCCAAAAAATGTAGTGGGTGTTATTTAAAAAAAATAAACTACGATTAAAAATGACAAAAAAAGCAATCGGAATTAAAAATTTTTGGTTATAAAAATCATCACGAAAGTAGCGCGGGTTTTTTTAAATTAAGAATTAAATTCGAAAAATCTTGATTCGAGAGATAATTAGGATTATTTCAAAACCAAAAAAATTTTAAAATATTAATCTTTATTCTTAGAAATAACCAAAATCGTGACCAAAATCTTAATTTTGAATCTTAGCTAAAACAAGATTATTCTGACTCATCTTAAAATAAGACGAGGAAAATCTAAAATTGTGACCAAAATCTTAATTTCGGATAGTGAACGAAGTTTTTTCTGACTCATTTAAAAAAAAAAAAAATTTAATATTTCTACCCCAAATGGGACTTTTTTTATATGAAGTTTTGTCATTCCGTGCTAAATTTTTCGAATTGCGTATGGGCCTTAAAATGAAAAAACTTCTCTTGAGACCAAAAAATCTTAAAGTTAAATATGTTAAGAATTAAAGACTTTCAATATTATTTTCGAACAATGTAAAATTTTTCTAAAAATTGTTTGGGCTCGCTTGAAAATAATGAAATTCAAGAGTACCCAAAATCACAATTTCAATATTTTTTCTTTTTTTAAAAATGTTTGGTTTTGTTTTGAGAATTTTTGTTCTTATTTTAAAAATATTTTGAAAGAAAATTTTTCTGGCCCATTTAAAAAAAAAAAACAAATTGTTATTTCTATAATGGAAACACTTCTCTTGAGACCGAAAAATCTTAAATTTGTAAAATGTATTAAGAATTGAAAACTTTCAATATTATTGTCAAAAAATGTCAAATTTTTCAAGAAATTGTTTGGGCTCGCTTGAAAATAATGAAATTGAAGGGTACTCAAAATCACAATTTCGATTTTTTTTCTTTTCTTAAAAATGTTTGGTTATGTTTTGAGAATTTTTGTTCTTATTTTAAGAATATTTTATAAGAAGATTTTTCTGGCTCAAAAAAAAACAGCTTGTTATTTAATAATGGAAAAACTTCGCTTGAGACCAAAAAATCTTAAAGATAAATGTATTAAGAATTGAAAACTTTCAATATTATTGTCAAAAAATATCAAATTTTTCAAGAAATTGTTTGGGCTTGCTTGAAAATAATGAATTTCAAGAGTACTCAAAATCACAATTTCGATTTTTTTTCGTTTCTTAAAAATGTTTGGTTATGTTTTTGTTGTTATTTTAAAAATATTTTTTTAATATAGCATTGAAATATTATAACGTTAAATGTCTAAATTTAAAATCTTTGCATTTTTTTCCATGATTTAAACATTTTTTGTCTTGTTTGAAATTAAATATTTTTCGTTCTTTATTCAACAGTTTTAATCTTATTTCAAGATTTATTGATTGTATTTTAAGAATTATGGACTGGTTTCAAGATTTTTTGTTTTTATTTTAAGAATTGTGAATAGAATACAAAACTATTCATTTAAAATTTTATTTTCTTTTTCAAATAGACAGGGGTGAGAGTTTGCTCAGTACCTACTAGTTATCAGAAAAAAGTTTCGATCTTAATTTATGTTCTAAATGCTCAAAAATTGTGGTTTCATTCAAGAATTTTTGGTTCTCCATTTTCCTTAAAGTAGCAATAATATACTCTCAAAATTATTATTAAGACTTAACATTCTTACAGAGAGTGCGAAATATTCTTTGAGAGCTATTCTTAAAATCATTCGGAATATTCTTAAATTAAGAATTTTTGTTGCTCTTGGCGTACTTTTGATAACACAAATTCTTGGTTTAAGGACAAATTTTTGATTTCTTTTCTCAGTGAGGACATGCAAATTACGATCATATAGAACTCTCCTAGCAAGAGAGAGCTGAGCCTCCTTCTTAACCTTCTTAATCTGGATAAAAGACAAAATGTATTGCTTGGCCGATCAGGCATTATAAAAGTATCGGCATCGAATATTCAGTATTATATAATATCTACCGCAAAAAATTCAGTTTATAAAATATCGGATCCCAGTTGAAATTTGAAACAGATTTTAATAAAATTGGCATTCACGATTAGGTATTAAAAAATTGAAATTTTCCAGCTTCAACGAATTGTATAGTAATCAAGAAACAAGATATACGATTCCCAAATGTTTCAACTCCAAGATTCCTCAGTTTTGCATCTTACTTATCTGTATAACGAAACACGAAATCGATTGTTTGAAATTGAAATAAAGAATTTCGATTCAAAACCCAACCGGACCTTTAAAGTTGCTCACATAAATGGGAGCTCTAATAATAATTGACGAAATTTTATGGCACAGTCAATCATCAATCAAATTGGCAAATATCAACAAGAAAATCAATATGAATCAATTAGATGATAATAATAAAAAAAAATAACCAAAAATTGATGGCAAGCAATCTTCAAACATAAATACTTATATAATAATTAATTATATTCATAGTAAGTACTTGCTATTCACGTACATAATCGAACCGAATCAATCAGTCAGTCATTTCGGCGGGGTTTCGATGTGGGTTTTTGCTTAGTATGGCTAATTTCCATAAATTTAACAAACAATGTCTGCAAAATCAAATATTTAATATCGCAAATTATTTGAATGCAAACCATTAGCAATTTGGAGCTTGTGCATCGGCCCAATTATACTCTTAACAGAACTGACAAGTCACAGGCCAATTAGAAAGTAAAGGCTTTTACTGACCCACAGGTTGCCACTGGCCACAACATCGTGAATGGGTTTACAAAATGGCCCATCTAAGACCCGTAAATCTTCATAAGCAAAATTGTAAATGCGGCTAAATCAAACCGCAACTGTTTGCAAACAGTAAAGACCTATTTAACCCAATGCGCTGGCCTCTTGGCCCAGACGTGGCTTTGGTTTCCTGACGACCCATGTCTCCTTACCGCCCAATAGTTACCAACAACAATAGTTGCAACATTTCAAGAAGCGGCAGCTACCAACACTACTACTAGGCACAACCCACAATGTTTGCCGGATAATTATGAATCTTCTTGGACGTTGGCGGCATTTTATGTTTGAAATTATTCGTGAAGTTTCGTGCCAACAATTGGTAGTCAGTCAACTTAACGCGGCCAACAAAAGCTAGCCAATTTTTGTTGCTGATTTGGTTAATTTTTTTTTCTCTCTCTATTTTTATTTTTGGCAAGAGTCGTGGACAGCGTTTTTTCTTCTGCCCGTACAATTTGTAAAATGTTACAGTCGTGGCTGTACCCGACAGTGGAGTACACTGTACCCAATTTTCTTAAAAAAAAAAGGGAAAACTTTTTTCGCCAAATCTTGCACTGCAACGTCGAGGATTGTAGGACGATGTGGGATGAGGGGCGAATAAACAACAGTGGAACACCGTGTGCCTGTTTCCAGAAAAAAGAATACTGACATTCGGTGGTTGAGGCTGTAAAAAATCTCAAGGCAGCGGACCATCACATTTTACTTAAATAGTTCGACCTGAAAAAACCATTCATGGAAAAATTTCATGAATTTGGCCAATATTGTTCTTTCATCCACCATACTGAGGCCCTATGCTCCAGTGGGTGATAAAGGAGAAGCTGATGATGATCCACCATACTATTCAATACTGATCCCTTCCGAAAATTTATTGTTTTTCATCCATTCCATTTTGAGGGTCTCAAGTAAACCAAAAAGGAAACAATTCAAAAAATTTGGTATAATGTTGGGCCAAAAGAAAAATAAACAGCTTATTTCTTTTATTCAAAAAATCACTGATTTATCAAACTGGCCATGTATACCGGTCTTTTATGAAGCTCGAAAGCGGAAAGTTTTTAATTCTAGTGACAACTTTAAAGAATATTCAGCATTGTATTTAGTTGCATGCAGGTGCGGATCTAGGTCTAGGTCTTGGGGGGGCTCTTCATTTCGAGGTGTTCATATATCAGAGCTCGCAAAAGACTTTTAAGCCATTTTTCAAAACCCTTTTAAATCGCACTACAACATCTTGAATGTCAAATTCTTCGTTCAATCTTTGTAATTCCCTTCGTAAATAAGTTTTACGGAAATCATTGAATCTGGTTGATATTCAAATCATTTATGATATTCAATTGATTTGAAATCACTGCAATAATCATAACAACAGTAACTAAAATTGTAACTCTTTTGAAATGTATCTCTGGATCGTCTTCATTCGTGCCATCATCTTTAATTAAAATTTGTTATTCCTTTACTATTCTTTTCAAGCGAAACTATTTCTGTAGACTGTATATCTTACTTAGGACTGTGTACAATACTTCATCGTACTGCTTAGATATACTAAACGGCAGGTCAAGGTGGTCAAGAGTAAGTGGTCCATTACACGGCCCCATAAAAGAAAAAATTTTGTGTGGACTTTACATGTAACAAGGCTACCCTTATGGCTTTTGAGCCTTCAATTCCGAATTTGAGGTCCAAAAAACTCCAGCACCCCAGGGTTTTGTTATAACCTCTAAAAATTCCGTCCAATTTTTTTTGGATTTAGGGTTTTTAACGATTTTTTTTATATTTTTTTGGGTTTGCTGAATCCGAAACCCAGGTCCACAAATGCCAAGTACGTCGGAGTCCTGAGCTAACCTGCAAAATAACTTGTTTAGTGGAAGTTTTTGAGGTTATGTCAGAACACTGTTGTCCTGAGGCTTTTCAAACCTCTGATTCGAATTCAGAGACTCAAAATCCATAATCCATAAACACGTCGCATATGTTTTGAAGTTGACACCACTTTTTTGACTGTATTTTTAAGTTTTTCGTCGAAAACTAGTTCGTTTGTTCTGCATGTGGTTTCCAGGTCTATTACACAATTCTACAATATACCAAGTACCCTATGAGTACAGTGTATAAAAACGGAAAAAAATGGATTTGCTGCGCGCATGCGGCACCTAGGAAATTATCTTGTCAATGGTTGCGCTTCAATTGTGCCCAGCGTTTGTCTTTGTTTGGGCCTTGGTCGGGCTTTCTGTTGATTTGTGGGCCGTCTCATCTGCAATGTACGACGTACAACACAGTAGCCCGGATGCACATCAGCAATAACAGTGGCAGCCTTTTGGGATTAGCTGGCCACTTTTTTTTTGGGTTTTTTTTTTTGAGGTGTGTTCCTGCATGCCTATTCCATTCCAAGCTACAATATTTCTTTACTTCATTTGCTAGCATCATTTACATATGGGGTTATATAAGCCGCATACTACATTGCGAAACCCAACTGCGGCATGTTTTATTTAATTGCCAAAATCACAAAGAGAAAGACCAATATGTTGACTACAACATATAGTGTGCCTCAGTCAGTACTAGTCATATGGCAGTTTCGAATGGTCCAGCAATTGGCAATTTGTAGCAGCAACAGACAGTTTCAGTCCAGGCTGAGGTCGCATCTTCATCAACTGCTAATTTACTAAGGTTTTTTTTTTTTTTTTTTTGATTTTTCTCATTTCTGGTGCGCAGCATGGGTTGCATGTACTTTAATTTTTGTTTTGTACTCGTACTCCCTTTTTGTTTCATTTATTTCCATTTTACTGTAAAGGTAAGCGGATTCTCAATTTAAGATTACATGTTCCTAATGATTTCACATAACTTTCAAATTTCAAGTCGTGCAAATGATTTGTACATCATTGTAGGTGTTGGAAATACCATAAGTTATGATTTAAATCTGCTAGCATACTATATCCGGATCACTAAAACGCTACAAAAACGTTGCACTGATGATGATGAAAATTTCACTTGAATAAAAGCGGTTAGATAATTTTTCATCAGTGATGTCAGCAAGGAAGTTCCACTGAAGAAATCGATTGCTACTGCAGCTCTCTGAACTCCTTCATCAGGCATCGTAGCAGCCGGTTGTAACGCACAACTCCACGATTTCCTAAAATATTTCCTTATATCTAAACAGCTATAGAAGATGTCTCTACCTCCAAGGGACCAATCTGAAGACATTTCTCTTTGGATATGAACTCTATATTGAGGACCATTTAAAACATCAGCGGTTCCCGCCTATATAATCCTAAAAAAAACCTTATATCGCGTTTACCATAGATGTACTAGAGCCGTCCCATCAGTTTTATCTTATTGAAGCTTATCTGAAACCCTGCTGGTCTATTTGTCTCGGCGACCGGTTATATAGCGCAATCCTACAAAATCACAAATATCGAGCTTTTAATAGATGACAACCTAACCTTCTCGGCTGCCTAGGGATCAGAGGGTCTAACTGTTTTGAATCATTCCCTTCCAGTAATAATATATATACAGTAAAAAAAAAAAATATCTTTTAAAATATTTTGATTTGATTTGATTTGATTTGATTTGATTTGATTTGATTTGATTTGATTTGATTTGATTTGATTTGATTTGATTTGATTTGATTTGATTTGATTTGATTTGATTTGATTTGATTTGATTTGATTTGATTTGATTTGATTTGATTTGATTTGATTTGATTTGATTTGATTTGATTTGATTTGATTTGATTTGATTTGATTTGATTTGATTTGATTTGATTTGATTTGATTTGATTTGATTTGATTTGATTTGATTTGATTTGATTTGATTTGATTTGATTTGATTTGATTTGATTTGATTTGATTTGATTTGATTTGATTTGATTTGATTTGATTTGATTTGATTTGATTTGATTTGATTTGATTTGATTTGATTTGATTTGATTTGATTTGATTTGATTTGATTTGATTTGATTTGATTTGATTTGATTTGATTTGATTTGATTTGATTTGATTTGATTTGATTTGATTTGATTTGATTTGATTTGATTTGATTTGATTTGATTTGATTTGATTTGATTTGATTTGATTTGATTTGATTTGATTTGATTTGATTTGATTTGATTTGATTTGATTTGATTTGATCAAACGATCCATTTCACTCATATCATCATGTACATATTCCGAGTTTACGCATATTAATAATTTATTATTAAATACCTATTTAAGTCATAGAATAAGTCCTAGATATAAGTCCATCATATTCATGGGATTTTTTAATTTTTCCCCGCCTCTTATGACTCTAAATCTAGTATATATATTCATTATAATTTAATATCACATTAGAAAAGGTAACTAACTTAGCCTGAACTCTGTATTTCAAAATTAAACTCCACATGTATTCATAATGTCTAAGATAAGTCTAAGTCTAAGTGAATAAAATTGAAATTGAAATAATCTTTATCTTTGGCTTAAATGTGGGTTTGTTTAATGTTTAAGATAAGCTAGCTGTGCGAAAAGGGGGTTTAAGCACTATGGAAGACGGCTTAGAGTGGCAAAGTGATATTTGCTGTTTTCCCAGCTTCTGAAGAATAATTCTTTACAAGTTTTTATCTGCTTAGTGTAGTTATGTCTTACTCAACCTATTATATATTCTTTATCTTGTATTTTAAGAGTATTTAATTAATTTAATATTTGCTACACTTGGTAGCAACAATATTATTGATTTTCTTACAAAATGTCAAACTTCTACATATTTGATCTTAAAAAACTTAGTTAACCACACAGAAAGCAGACTTTATTGTCTCATAGCTGGCAAAAACAACTTTTAGCATTCTACAGAATATTGACATAATTTCTATAATGTTAATTAAAAATTATTTTTTTATAAAATGATTATAGGTTCTAATCAAATTCAGTGTTACTCAGCTTCTTTTGCTGGCAATCTCTTCTTGGCAACTCAAAATTGATTTCTTCCCGACAGCCAAACCCAAACCGGCTCATCCGACTGTATGTTGACAGAGACATGCTATAAATAAATTTGCGTCAGTGAACAAAAGAGGCATCTTCGCACAATGGCCAATAGATACCAAATGAATAAATATAAAGCATTTTAGATTATATAACTAATTGTAAAAGTAAATGGCTATAAAGGCAAACAAAAGACTTAAGTTAAGACACAAACTTGCTTTTGCAAGAAGGTTCTAACTGTATGTAGAACCAGTCTTAAATGGAACTGCACAGCTTTCCCAGCAAAACGAAAGACTTAGACAACAAACTTGCGAAAAAAAATATATACACTATGCTACTTATGTATTTTTTTTTGGCGAAATTTTTGCTGCAGGGTTTTTTTTAAATTTTATTTTGTCTATACTCTGTAATCGAAGGCTATACTAAGTTGCAAAAACATATTGGGTGTAACGCCAAAAAGAAAAAATAGAAAAAACCAAGATGATCGGAGTGAAAAAATTTACCAGTCTGATCTCATGTCCATGACGCTTGTTTCTCCTTTTTGTCTTTACCAAAAGCAATAAAATGGATACATTTAAGAAACCTAGAGACATGAAAAAACAAAAGGGATGATATATCAACTCTAGTAGGAATGTACGTTTTTATACGATTTCGGTTCCAATTATAAGTCTAAAGATACCTTACTTTCCAAAATTGGATGGATACTTAAAAATTCGACAAGTGATGACGATTTTAAAAGTATATATTAATTTGGTGCAAACCAATTTTGAGTGTAGATCCCAAAACAATGCGGTCCGTCTCCGCAAATAGCATAAGAGCTCGAAGTATATAATTTTGTTTATATTATAATCTCATTCTTTACCTGCGTCCGGTTTTTACAATGGACCCCCTTTTCCAAACTTTTCTTACAGCGATCTGTTTCATTGAAATCAATACAGAACTTCGCAAATTATTTTCGAAAACGTGCAAAATTGAATCCTTCTTGCGTAAGAAGTATACTGAATTAATCTACTCCTTAATGTTGTTGTTTATATTATAATCTCATTCTTTACCTGCGTCCGGTTTTTGTAATGGACCCCCTTTTCCAAACTTTTCTTACAGCGAAACTGTTTCATTGAAATCAATTCAGAACTTCAACAATTATTTTCGAAAACGTGCAAAATTGAATACTTCTAGAGTAAAAGCTATACATATTTAATTAATCTACTCCTTAATCTTGTTGTTTATATTATAATCTCATTCTTGACCTGCGTCCAGTTTTTGCAATGGACCCCCTTTTCCAAACTTTTCTTACAGCGATCTATTTCATTGAAATCAATTCAGAACTTCGAAAATAATTTTCGAAAACGTGCAAAATTGAATCCTGCTTGCGTGAAAGCTATACTGAATTAATCTACTCCTTAATCTTGTTGTTTATATTATAATCTCATTCTTTACCTGCGTCCGGTTTTTGTTATGGACCCCCTTTTCCAAACTTTTCTTACAGCGATCTATTTCATTGAAATCAATTCAGAACTTCGAAAATAATTTTCGAAAACGTGCAAAATTGAATCCTGCTTGCGTGAAAGCTATACTGAATTAATCTACTCCTTAATCTTGTTGTTTATATTATAATCTCATTCTTTACCTGCGTCCGGTTTTTGTAATGGACCCTCTTTTCCAAACTTTTCTTACAGCGATCTATTTCATTGAAATCAATTCAGAACTTCGAAAATAATTTTCGAAAACGTGCAAAATTGAATCCTGCTTGCGTGAAAGCTATACTGAATTAATCTACTCCTTAATCTGATTGCTAAAAGGCTACAGTGAATATCCTTCTTCCAGAATCTCGGGAGTTGTAGCCAAAAAATTTGCAGCTCCACTAAAACCATCTATTTTCAATTCTTTTTGGTAAAAAGCTGCAGTCAACAAAAATCGTTATGTAGAGTAACATGAACCTAATCATTAAAAATTTGGTTTTCTTTTTTTCGGGAATATCAACCTACAGCCTAGAGGTTGGATACTATCGATAGTGCCACCACTCGATAGTTTAGACTTCGATAATTGAAACTATCGATACTATCGATAGAACTATCGAACAAAGTGAAATATGGCACACAAAAAAAGGCACATTCTTTAAATGAGTACTATAGAGCAAGTGGGAAAAATTCTAATATTTACAAAAAGAGTATTTCAAAATATTTAACAGAAACGTTTTATTCATGACATTGTAAAAAGACATTCATCAATTAACAATCATAAAAAAATTATCTTTCAAGTAGCTTGTTTTTGTGGCAGAAGACCAACATGTCGACATTCTTAGGTTTCAGTCGGGTCTTTATGTCCAAAACTATAAAGCCACTTCTACTGGACATCCATCCACTATTTTTCAGTAGAAAGAGTATAGAGATCTTTTTTTCTGTTTTTTTGCATCACGAATTTTATAAAATTCGAAATTTCGGAAGCCAAAGTCGTCTACTTTCCGGAAATGGTGGACGTCTGTGGCAAGCATTAAGGATAATGCGGCATCGATATTTGGTTTTTTATGCAAAGAATTTTTATAAAAATTTGACTTACTTAAATAATTGATATGTAGACTGAAAATGTTTTTAGTTTTTGGAGCTGCCATCCTAAGTTTCCCGCAACTGTTTTTCACAATTTACCCTCACTGAAACTTGTCACAGACCTTCCATTTTACATAACTACTCCCTTCAACAAAGAAAGTTGTGGTGCGAAGCAAGCAGGGGGCGGAGTCCCTTAGTTTATACCTGCCAAACAGTATTTCGCTCATTCAAAATCGGCGCTCAATGCTTTTCAGCTTCAGTTCATAGTAAATCCAATTTCCTTGTTTTTGAATCATTTGCAACGTCTATAAACGCTATAAAATTGTTTGTTTGGTCTTTTCTAACATAAGTCCAAGTTTTTTTTGAATTTGTAACGAACCTTTTTCCAATAATATTTATTATCTCTTCGTCATCCAGGAAAAAATTACCTTTTTTTAAACTATTAAAACCTATCACGACAACTTTTCTCTTTGAAAGCAGTCTCAGCACATGCGTCACCAGCAGATTATCTTTATGATACAAGAAATGGAAGGTCATGCAATGAGCAGGTCTGTTATTCGTGTCTCTCTGAAGTAGAGAGCGCAAATTGAATTTTAATATGGTAGCTATATGAAATAGTGGACCAATTTAGACGAAACTTTAGAAAAATGTGAAGACTTATATGAAACGCAGAAAAATACATAAATATATGCTAGAAATATTTTATTTTTTTTAATATCGTTACCAAATTTATGCCAGTTTTTTTTTTTTTTTAGTCTAAACATTTGTGTGAAGTTTGATCAATATTGGTCCACTATTTCATATAGCTGCCATACAAAATTGAGTCAGATTACTGCGCAGCCGAACTCGTGAACTTCTTTGCGGCACCTTGTAAAATTGGTACAAGAGTATATAATATATCTTGGTACAGAGTATATTATAGTCGCTATAGTCCCGACTGTAACCCCGCCGACTTGCTAGCATGCATATTGTAATAATGTCATTTTGTTGTTAGTTGCTTGTTGTTGCAGCATCTGCCTAATTAAGTAAAACTCATAAATATTCAAAAATCAAAGATAAGAACTATTGGCCAATGTTTTGGCAAAGTTGCACGTTTCGTTCATTGGCCATTCTGTGGATTTTTTTGCTGGGATTTCATGCGCGTGTTGTGACGCCATTAGCTCGCCAATGGATCGTCTCCAGGCACCAAAAGCTGACTAGCTAATTGTAGTTCTAAGTCGTAGAAGAGTTTTGATATCTGTTTATAAATACAGATTTCATAAGAACTGTATAAGCAGCTTATACATGGGAGCAAACAAAAATATGTAAATAATAACTATTTATTTTAATTAATTTAAATAAGAATAGGTTAAAATTGCAACAACATGAAAAAAAAAATAAAAATCAAAAAAATTCCAAGCGCATTTGTTTTGCTATTGGCATATGGGCGTGTGCCGAAGTTCTTTGATGTAAATATTTTTAATTGTGTCTATTGTTGTTGTTGGTATTCTTGTCGATCCCCCACCAAACTAGCTAATTATGCAATTGTTTTTTGGCATTTTTTTTTTTTTCAATTTGAATGTATTTGCGCATTGTACATGGTGATTATTTCAATACACTATATTATAATTAGTTTGTGGAGAAGTTTGTAAGGGGTAGGGTAGGATATTTTCTTTCATTTTTATAAAAACACAAGTTCCTCTCTATGATGATTATTTGGCTAATTTTTTTTACGAAGTAGCTTAAATTTTAATTGGAAGCGAATCGGATGAAATCGAATGTATGTTCCATTTTACTTATCTCGTCAACGTTTTCTTTCAAAAAAGTCGCCGAAATTCTACAAATTTTAAATTTTTCTAAGAAAACCAAAAAAAAAATGCTACATTTCCTCTTCTTTTTTAATTTTTAAAGTATCAAATTTTGCTACTTAAATTCTTGAGCGCCCACCAGGGACTAGTAGAGTAAAACAAAAAAAAAAAAATATACATACTAGTGTTTATTATTATACTAAAATAAAGCGATATGAATTTGTATTTAATATACAAAGAAAAGAAAAATAAAAAGTATAAAATTTTGATTTTTCACACATTTTAGGCTGAATTTTTAGGTCTTTCTTGGCCAAGAAGAGCCCAATAAAAAAGTAATCAAATGTAACTTACAATGCAAGTTCAAGCCTATTTCAAATTATTTTTATTTTAAAAATTCTTTCTGTAGGAATAACTATACTTCAAGCCACAGCCGAATAATATTTTTGTAGATCTCCAAAATTTTTCCTCAACATGCACGAATAAAGATGTTCGAATAATTTCTTTGAAATAATATTATTGAAATAATATAGGAATGATTCAAATCTTTATTCGTTTTCGATAGCACGATCAATAATCGAGATTTTGCAAAAAATTCTACGAGCTATCGAAATCGAAAAGATTGATTTAAAAAGCGATTAACTACACCACTTTTTTTAAAATTAATTGAACTTCATCAATATTTCAATTAAATTCTTATTAATTACATAATTAATTACTTTGTTTTTATTTTTTAATAAGTTCGAGCTTATAGGAACAAGATCATTTAAAAACTTTATGTATAACCTTAAACTTCTAATATGTGTTGTACATTTTTTATTTATTAAAATGTATTGTGCACTACTAAGGACTATTTAGTCTATGTATGTGTGACCCCCACAGGGGTCTACCGGTACAACCTAATGTATTGTGCCATTTAAAGGCCTATACGCAGCACGCAAAAAAATGAAAAACTTCATATAAAAATGGTGTCGAAAAATTCCGATTAAAAATGTTTGACGATGGGTCGCAGACAACAAAACAAAACAGTGTTGTATTTTAATTTTAAAAATGCCTAACGTTAGATGGCGCCACTACTTTACTAGGTGTGGTAACACTAACAACAGCTGTTGCGCGTTGGCGCGAATTAATATATGTACATTAGGGTGGGTCAATTTTTTTCGGTGTAAGGGCTCACTCGGATTTTGATTCTTTGGGTAATTCTAAGCAAATTTGCCCAAGAAACTATGGGTTTAAAATGAATTTCGAGTCGCCCACTTTTTCAAAACAGGTTTTTTTTTCGAAATATTCAAAAAACGACTTAGACATTGCATTGAAAAAAATTTCTAAAAATTATGGTAAGCTTTAAGCTGAAAGAGAATTCATTTACGAACATTTCGAGTTTAAGATCTTAAAAATCGGTTGAGAATTGTAGATGTTATGCAACCATGTACGGAAGTTCCAATCTTCACTCAATCACAATTTTATATGAAAAAAAATTTTTACAAAAATTTTTTTATTTGCACTCACTTACGTCTTCACGAGTTTATATGCAGCTGTAGCCGTTATTTTTCGTTCATAACACCTACAATTCTCAACCGATTTTTAAGATCTTAGACTCGAAATGTTCGTAAATGAATTCTCTTTCAGCTTAAAGCTTAACATAATTTTTAGAAATTTTTTTTCAATGCAATGTCTAAGTCGAATTTTGAATATTTCGAAAAAAAAACATATTTTGAAAAAGTGGGCGACTCGAAATTAATTTTAGACCCATAGTTTCTTGGGCAAAGTGGCTTAGAATGACCCAAAGAAATAAAATCCGAGTGAGCCCCATAAGGTTTTTTCGGCCCCATACAAATTGACCCGCCCTAATGTACATATATATATGCAGACTTTTTTATTCGTAATGGCAGGTAGAAGAATCATTTCCAAGAGAACAAAAAATAGCGCTTATAAAAGCAGTACAAGCTCACCCAGTGTTATGGGATATAACACTCAAAATGCACTTTAATGCACTGGTGAGAAAAAGTGCATGGAAGGAAATTGCTAAAATGTTAAATAAAGATGGTTTTTTTTTGCAGCCGACCTTTTTACAATTAGGTAGGCAGTCATACATCATTCTTTACATTTAGTATTGTTAACAATACTTGATACAAATCCATGATTGTTTTATTTATTTCTTTGTCTTATTTTGCGCGCTTAATTTTTGTAAACATAAAGCAGCTGATTATAATGTAAGTGTGGTCACATTAACCCAAAGTATCGGAAAAAATATCGATGTATACCGAAAAAAAAACGATAACTCGATAAAAAATAGCACTTTGTCTTACTGTGCACACACTGGTGGCTCCGTATGAAATAATATGAAAAAAATTCCATATGGAAATTTTCATGCTGCGTAGACCCCTTAAGACAAACAATTATATTTATGGACAGCAATTTTCTAGTATGTACATACTTTAAAAAAAAAAAGTACTTTTAAAGTAAGCCTTTTTCATAAAATTCATTTTTTTTATGGTATCTATATTAAACAATATATAAATAATTTCTTTTTTTATTATATTTTATATTAATTATTAGTTTTTAACTATTATTTTCATTGTAAATAAATGAATAAATAATTTCTTTTAATAAATTAATTTTTTACCTGTTGACACTCGTAATGATGTCCAAAGTGAGGCTCGCATGAGTAACAAGTTCTGAAAAGAGAGTTTATATTTTTATACTCTAAAAGTTGCAGAGCAGCTCTTGGCATTAAACTGTTTATGTCCGTTAAATTTTTCATAAGAAATTTTATATTCTGGGACCAACAAAAGATTTGTTCTTTCTCGCTGTTGAACTTTAAGAGTGTGAAAAATTCGTTAACTTATAGTGAGTCTTGCTTATACTTTGCTATGTAAATTTGCTCCCGGTTTGCGTTATCTTTGTTTATTTTTTTGTTGTTGTAATTTTTGTTTAAATAAAATAATTATACAGCTAAAGTTATCATCGAATTGAAACAACAACAGCCGCAACAAGACCTTAGACCTAACACAGCATTGTCGATTGTTGCAACGCCCACGATTTTGGCCAAGTTACAAATGCAAGTCAAGCCAATGGAAGCCATTGGAACCCAGCGAATGATTGTCGTGTGGCAGCCGCAATTTCTATACACTGTAGCAACTACTGTTAAGAGTATTACAGATTTGCGTAGAGTAAGTACCTACCCAAGTTCTTAGCATTACCTCGAGTAGCAATATATAGAATAGAAATACATCCGCCTCTCTTTCCTAGGTGTTAGAGACCATAGGAGTCAAAATTTGTATCCAGCTGAAGTATGTGACTAGGAACCGAATAATCCGAACAATTTATGCGGATTCGTTTTGAAACCGAATATTTGGTGCTCCCAAATTCACCAAACCGAATTTTTTATTTGGTTTCAAACCGAATGTTTTATTGCAAGAGGAATTGAAACGAATCGGCAAAATAGGTTTAAAAAAGTACTCATTTTATACTGAAATAATTTTTTATATATTCTTTGATATTCTTAGATTATATTTATGCCAACTTAAAGTTATATGTATTTTATTAACAATTATTTTTAATTATGTTTTTTCTGACTCAACTCTGTGCACATACATACAAGAACATCTGACGATTGGTGCGTCAGGGTTGCCGCGTTACACATAGAAAATTTCCATTGTAACAAAAATACCTTAGTCGGTGTTAATTTCAATAAATATTGTTGTTTATCTTTTAAATATATAAAGAACGAGCAATATTTGAATAAAAATGAAATGTACATATAGTAATAAAAAGGTGCAGAGCTGCTGCAACCACGTCAGGTGTTTTGTATAAAACAAAAATAATGTCGCGCCAACACAACATGATAATTTATCCCAAAAATAAAGGAAATATACGGTTTTATCCAAAATAAAAAGGGAAATATCAACCAAAAAATTCGTTTACCGGAGCACGCAAAAACGAATTCGAATAAAATTGTTCGGTTTGGTTTTTTCGTTTTCCGGAGCACGTCTGATCGGAAACTTTCTAGAGCTATAGACACCAAAATTTGCCAAGAGATCTGTACATAGTTAAAGTTTGTTAGTAAGATTGCAAACTTCGAAGGATGTATGTATATGAATCTTGGAACCCTTTCCGTATCTCTGCAACAATTTTTCACTTTGCTGCATTTTTTTTTTTTAAATAAATTTCTTACTGCTACCTTAGAAATATTTCTATTTATAAAAGATTATATGATTGTAATTCCATAGATCGGGAACGGAGCGTACAATTTGGTTGGCAACTTTTTTGATTACTTTTTCTCGGTCATCCCATTTTAAATACGCTAAAATAAGTCATAATCATTTTACCTACAACAAATTTGGAGCAACGTAGAATTTTATGTCAAAGAGTGTCAAAAATGTTTTACTTTTAAATTTTGTTTAAATTTTTTCTGAATTTGGTTTAATTTTCTTTTCTATTCGAATGTGTTGTTTACAAAGTTGCTGTAATTTAAAAAAAAAAAAAATGTTTGTGCGATAAGTAAGGTAATTGAATACAATTCAATTAATTTTTTAAATATGACCCCCTTATAATTGAATATTTCAAGGAATAAAACAAAAAATTGCACAGACTCATGTGAGCCTAATAAATAATATAATGTTGACTTGTTCCCAAAATAGCGCTTCTATCCACATATGCCTTCAATACACCGCCAGTCCTCCCTAAACCTACCACCAAATATTCCGCAACTGATTACATTTATTTTTTTTTTTTAACTGGGTGCAGTGTATTCCATTGTCGTACAACACTGCGACTACTTCACGTTTTTGTTTTTGGCTTGTTGCAACCAAGTTACCCTTCAACGTTGCAACTGTGTAATTGTAATTGCCGTTGTACATAACTGTAAACAGCAAGCCGTGATAATTCAAAACATTATACACTTTGTTTCATGCAGATGAAACGGCACTGAATTGTCTTGTTACGAGTATTGTTGGGGGGGGACCCTATCTGGTTTTTTTTTTGTGGCTTTTCAATACCTCAATTTTGTTATTTTGTCATTATGCGCATGCGCAACTTCTTTTTGTTCTGTTGAGCGTTTCATTAAGATTCTTATCATGTCAACACTTGCATGAGAGCTTATTTTTGCTTGGTATTAGTTTTAGATAAACAGCAAAGGGTTTTTGGGTTTTTCGCAATCCGAACATAGAAAAGTCGTGAATCAGTTAAGTATTTTGATTTAAGGAGCGCAAGGCCGAGAGGTTTCTATATAAATGATGGCAATATTTTGATAACAGCGAGCCAAACATGTTTGTTTAGATATTATAAAGAGTAAACGCTGGTATTACTCCCGTCATATTAATATGTAATTTGATTTTCACTAGGCGCTGTATAATCAATAAAATATAACATAGACTTAATGACGTCATCTTTCTTTGAAAAAATCAATGGACTCAGCAAGGAGTAGCTTAGAAATGCAGCCCTCTAGCACTTACCGTTTGAGCTGTGCGTTGATCAACTATGAATGAGTGAATCATGCAGTCAGTCAGTATATAGATTATATAGAGCACGCCACACACACACTCCATTCCCCCTAATGGAATTTTGCAATTTTCTACCACATTTTTAAAGAAAAAATAATTCCTTGATTACCCATCCGTAGGTGACAATTTTATTCAAAACGTTTGGAAACTTCGGAAGTTATCGACAAAAAATGCAAAATTGTTACCTTTTTGTCCATAAGCCCCACTAAAAATCAGTTGCTTGTAAAAATATTGATCACCAAAGCCGCTACGTAGACCCAGGTAGCCTAAAATAAAAAAAATCTATTCATTATACTTTTAATTACCGGCAGGGACACTATTGATGAAATCAACTCCCTGACTAGAATCCTATATCCCTTCATTAACAGGAACTTATGGTTGTCTATTGAAAATAAATTATGGGGAAAAGGCTTGTAAGTTGACACACCATAGCTTTTTTAACTATATCTCGACATTGAATACACAACGGCATCAATGTAAATATACCGTTAGAAAGAGAAAAGAAAGAGCTATAATCCCAAATAAGCAAATCATTTGAAATTTATAAAAATAAGCATTTTACAGACAATTTTCAAAAGTGCTTGAAAACGATCACCAAAAAAAAAGGCTTGTAAGTTGTCATACGTGCAAAAATCGCTGAAAATTTGAGAAAACTGAAATAAAAACGCATGATTGCTAAAATTTATGAAAATTTATTGATTTTAAATTTAACTGAGCATTAAATAGAATATAAAAAAAACCAAGAAAAATTTAACTTTCCAGAGAAGTCAAAATTGTGGTTTTTTGTGATCAGTTTTTCTTGGTCGACATACTAAAAAGGAATTGTTGCGGAAAATATTGAAAAAATAGACAAATAAAAAAAAATTAAATTCAAATTAGTTTTAATTAGGGTGTTCACGGTTTGTGTTGAGTTGAGGAGTTGAAAAGTTGAGGAAAAAGTCCGCAGGCCAAAGCGTGAACAGCCCTGTTGAGTTTCATGAGTTGAGTTGTTGAGTTTTCTTCTTCTTTCCAGCGTTTGTTTACATTTGTAAATTGGTAAAATTTATATTAAAATTAAAAAACTTGAATTAAAAATTCCGAGTCAAGGCATAAAATCTATTTCAATGAAACCTGCAGCTAAAGTAGTTATGTATTACATCGATTTTTATTATTAAAAACGCCGTCTGTGTGTGACAAAATATAAAAACTGTTTTTAAAGAAATCGGAAAATAAAAAACATTATTTTTGATTGCGCTCAAAAAGTGATCAAATCAAAATAAAAAATCAAGGAAAATATATGTTCTGGAACTGAAATTCAATGAACTTTCATAGTCAAAAAAGGTTTTCGGACATACAGTGAATAGACAAATTTTTTTCAATGCATTCCAAAATGGCTTCAAAAATGTAAATTGTCACACCATTTGGCTTGTAAGTTGTCATACATCTATTTTCATTTTTTTGCATTGCTATGTTATTTATATGACTGTTTTATTGTGTGGAATTATCATTTAGGGTATTCACGCTTTGTGTTGAGTTGAGGAGTTGAAAAGTTGAGGACTTTTACAAAAACAAATACATCATGTAAATCAACCCTGCGTTTCGATTTTTAACTCAACTTTTCCTCAACCCAGACCCTAGTCTACTTTTTCCTGTTGAGTTTTTGAGAAAGTGTTGCACAATATGCTAATTCGCTGCCTTCTCAGCACTAATGCATTTGCCATGTTTTAGCCATTTCGTGGTATGAAAAGCAACGAGTTACCGTATACTCGTTGGAAAAAAGTAAGCGCCAAATTTAAAATAATCAAATTGCATTAACGCAAGTAACAAACGGTTGCGCCTTTTTTGTGCGAATTTAATTGAATTAGACATGATTACTTGTTGTTGGAGTTTACGCAAATAAAAGAGTAAAAATAGATGTAATAGGCTTAATATATGATGGAGCTGTTGGGGAGTTACCCTCAGCATTTGAACAACACGCTTGTCGCCGAAGGAACTGAGCACGTTCTGGCGCCAGTCAATTGACTTAGGGATGTGGAAGTGGTCGCCCTGCCGCGAGAGTATTATAGCATTCATGTCCTCTACATAATTATCTAAAACTTCATCAATTTGTGCGTCGTCCCGCAACCCCATAGTCACTGTATTAAACTAAATTTAGTTCTTATACGATGAATTTGTTTTAGCAGACGAACCTTAATTTCAGCCAAAGCCACTTTAGCAACAGTTTCAATCAAAGTAGACTTTACGCTCAGTCTTGGCATTTTTAAATCAAAATTTTTATTTTATTGATTATTTGCAGCAATTCATAAAAGTAAACAAACACAGGGAAGAAGCAGCACAAACTCAAATACGGTTTTTCTACAATTGTTTCGTGTTTGCAGCAATAATATAATACAAATCTGCGTAATCCATAGCTACTTTAGCTGCAGGTTCTATTAAAGTAGATTTTATGTTCTTACTCTGCATTTTTAATTCAAGTTTTTTAATTTTAATGCAATTTGTACCAATTTACAAATGTAAACAAACACATGGAAAAACAAGCACAAACTCAAATACGGTTTTTCTGCAATTATTTCATTTTCGCTGCAGAAAAATAATAAAAATCCATGTAATACATAACTACTTTAGCTGCAGGTATCATTGAAATAGATTTTATGCTTTGACTCGGCATTTTTAATTCAAGTTTTTTAATTTTAATGCAATTTGTACCAATTTACAAATGTAAACAAACGCTGGAAAGAAGAAGAAAACTCAACAACTAAACTCATGAAACTCAACAGGGCTGTTCACGCTTTGGCCTGCGGTCTTTTTCCTCAACTTTTCAACTCCTCAACTCAACACAAACCGTGAACTCCCTAAATATTTTCCCATAGTCGTGCTGCCTTATTGAATATATTGCCTTTTTTGGCTGTTCCTTTATTTTTTGTGTGTAAATGAATCCGATTTTTATCCAGAGTTATGAAAAGTCTCATACAGTACTACCTTTCAGATCGCGTTTGATGTCATCTGTGAGCAATTGTAGTAGATAGCGTATTGGTGCAGTCAAAAGAAATTCGATATATTCGATCATCCTTGAACAATACGTCAATTTTTTACATGCAAAAATTATTTTTTATCACCGCTGCTAAAACTAAATTGGCTAACAGAAAATATTCGCATACGATCCTTATGCCTCTATTCGTTTCAGAGAGCTGCAACGAGTGTAAAAATTTTTGAGTGCACTCAGTCATGACTTAAACTTTTGAGCAATGTAAGTCTATTGAGCAAAACATATATGTGTATCTCTTGAGCTATCAAAAATGAGCTCTCGCACACTCACATTTTACTTGTTATGCTCATACAGGCTCGAGTTAACTCAACGCAGCTCTCCGTTCACTTTGAGCGCGACACTCAAACAAGCTCATTTCGGTTTGCAACTCACACTCACATTTTACTTGTTATACTCGTACAGACTCGAGCGCACTCAATGCAGCTCTCCTTTCATTGTTACAGGCACTCTTGAATAGGATTTCAATCATGTTAATAGTAACATAAATTATTTTTGAAAAAAATTTGTAGCCGACAAAAAGCAGTACAGTGTATCGATCCAATATCCTGTAGGATTTTCTCTTTAAATGTACCATAAAAACCATAAATTTAATTATTCATTTGATAATTACTATATAATTAAACACGTAAGTGAAGTTTTTTAACTTTCAGCTGTATTTAAATTTTATAATCATTGTGTCATTTTGTTTGTTCTTATTTGCGTTTCCAGTTCCTAGTGAATATTCCTTCGTTATGAATAAGTATGAAATATTTTTGTCGCCCAGCAGCGTTTCCAGTTTGAGTAAGTAAATATATAACCTGGCATGTCGTTTACTTATCATTTGCGAACTTCAACTGACACGCACAGGTTAAAACACATTGCAGCCGTCAATAGTCTGTAATTTAGGATTAGCTAAGTCAGATGATCCACTCTATTTCTTTACTTTTGTTACTTACCTGTATGCCGTATGTGTTTCATCTTAATTTTAATTAAGACGTTATCTGCCATACTGTAACAAGGCTCGGATGCCTTTTTGAAAATAATTTATATTTTCATAATTTTTTTTAAAAATTAGACGAAAAAAAATTTTTTTGTTATTAGAATTTTGTCTGAACTACTCGAACAATAAACAGAGACTAAACTAGGCTGGCAAAAGTTTTGTCACACATGTTTATTGAATTTAAATTTTTGGTTTTTAACTCAAAGCTTACTGATCCAATATTTTAGAATAAAATAACTATGGAAAAGTAGGCTATTACGAACACCTATGCAAAATACTTTATGGATCAAGAGAGTTGCAAGACAACATGGCAGAGCATAGGTTCTTTATACCAAAATCAGTAGACGTTAATCCTTTTAAACACATAGATTCGTACTCAGGACAAATTTATCGATTAACGTCGATTTCTAGCGCCGTTTTTGCGCTCGAATTTGCATATTATTTTGGATTTTATTTATTTATTAATTATAGCTGAAAAACGGCGTTATTATTTTTCGAAGTGTTCTCCATTAGAATTGATTGAGTTAACTCTGATTGAGTTAACTCCCAAGATTGCATTTGCAATGCATCCCCTGTTTCTTCGGCCGTAAAAAAACCAAGACCACGCAGTTTATTAGTGATGTGTGGGAACAAGAAGATTACATTGGATGCTAAATCAGAACCATCAGTTCGATGCTTTGAGCTCGCAAGAACTAACTCGTGACTAGCAATAATAATACGTCTTCGGCGTTCGCTTTTATAATTTCACTTTTGGCAAACAAACGGTTGTACGGGTCTTACGTTATTCCGAAGAATCAGGCGACCATTTGCTTCGATTGGTTTTGTCTTGAAAGATCCATGCTAGGCATAAGATTCGTGGCCTATCCGATGTTATAAAGCGCCTTGGTGGATCGACAAGTTATGCGTTATCCAACGCAAATAAATCGTCTTGACACCCAAGTGTTCATGCAATATTAAATGCACGTTAGTCAAACTAATGCCCAGGGATGCTTCAATCTCTCAATATGTCACGTGAGGAACACATCGTAAATGTTTTCTGCGATTATGACCGATTTTGAGCGACCATCACGAAATTCCTCGGCGGGTGATAGGCGGCCCCAACTGAATTCTACATATAAGCGTTTCGTAGTAGCGTAATGTAGGTCTGAGACAAAAAACCACTTTGTGATTACGTTTATGCAATAAAAGTGTCAGATTGCACCTGACACCAAAATATAAATAGTGACCTTCGTATTGCGCTCATATGATCCTGCATTCCCTCGCAAACTTCAAAATTCTGTGCGATTAATTAACAACGTAGCACTAAGTTTTTCAAAAAAAAAAAAAAAACAGGCTTATCGATTTAAGTCATTTATGCGAATATAGTGACTCCGGCCGATTTTCATTATAGAGAGACTTGGCTAAGTTTAGGTGAGGTTAGGTTAGCGAGGCAGCTCGACACAAGGCCAAGATCACCCGGAGACCTTGCGGCCCATTGCGATGCCTATTTAAGAGACTGGAGGAGTAAAAGAGAAGGAATGGTAGGGGGAGGAGAGTGTAAATGATGGGTGTAGGGGAGGTAAAATAGCTGGTCATCCTGCATCCTGCTGCTACCATTTTGACGATTAGATCAAAAGATCAGTGGGCAGATGCTGGGTGCTTTCTATATCTTCCTCATTCCCGCATCTGCGAAATCATTGTGGGGAACATGCATCCTCTCAGCCAAAAGGCCTTCGGCGCAGTGCCCCGTTACAACTCCTGTCACCATCCTAGTCCTGGTCTTGTGGAATCGCAGGAGCTCGGAAGTTCGCTTTGGTTTGCATCTTGGCCAGAGTGCCCGGTAGATGTGACAACCGTACATGGTTGTCGAATCTGACAATCTTCGTGATCTCTGATACTACGTCTTGCAGAGGTCTTACTATATCCGTTACCGCGAGGGCCATAGGTAGCCTCATTACCAGGTATACCAGAGTGACCAGGTACCCCAGCAGAGCATGCGATGACAGAGCCTTGATAGCAGCTTGGCTGTCAAAAAAAATAGATACGGTCCTTGGACTGATGTCCAAAGTTTGTATAAGTTTTGCCGCTTGCCAGACCGCGTATATCTCGTCCTGAAACACACTGCATCAGTTTGGAAGGCGGATAGCCGTGTCGCGAGCTCCTCCGATAAGACGCCCGCGACTTCGAACTGTCAGTATAGATCGTTAGCTCGTTCTCCCTGATGGGAGTTTTTTGCAACCAATCTTCTCTCTTCGGGAAAACAACGACAAACTTATCATTCCAATTCTGAGCCGCAGCGCAGCAGTCACTATCCTCGGTCCCAGCGAGTACGCCTAGCTCAGTTTGGATACTGCTGTGACCCGAAGTTGATGGCACAAGAAGCTAAGTTCAAGTTTCATATGATTAGTGAGGCCAGAGACAAATGAACAGTCAATACTTTTGACTATGCGCATTGGACTCTTGGTGGGGGAGCAAGAAAATGAATCCGGTCTTTGTATGAACTAGATATAAAATCGTCATTAATTTTTTATTGCATTCTTTTTCTTTTAAAATATTAAAAATACTGTTTAATTTTAAAATGGGTGTTTAATAATTTGTGCTAGTGCTGTCTACGTCCACGTAATCATCATTTTAATATGGTTTAGTTAAAAAACTATAACCCAAGGATGCTGATTAAAGCGAGTATTACATTAATGACGTCATGCACGTATAATATCTTGCAACACGGAGGCAATACCTAAATAGCCTTAACAACTTAATTATTTAGATTATCGGTACGTAACATTACATTACGGCTTACCTAAATGCTATTTATCTAGAATCTAGAAGACTCCGTTCTCGATACTTGTTTAACTTTATGGCAGTCTGCTAGCAAGCGACAGAGTTGCTGAGGCAAAAGACAGCGACGTTTTGGTTCCTCCAACGTATGATTCAATATCCTTGGTATTGTTATATTCTTTGCATTTGAAATACCTTCCTCAACACTGAAGACTAAGCTAAGTATCATTAAGACGAGGGAGAAAAACAGCAAGAAGCATATAATGTCTTCTAGCAGGTTCCCGCAAAAAGCTGCAGCTTCACGTGATACGATCAAAACTTTTGTTAACTTGACTTTTCATATTTATTGCGAAAAATTTTATAGATTTCTTAGAATTTGCCGAAAAAATGTGTGCTGCTCGATTTGTTTGTATAAACGGAACTAGATTTTTGAATTTGGACGTCACTTTTTCATTAGCATACTTGGTTATTAACTTTGTTAACATTTTAAAGACGAGTTCTGGAATTAATTCAAGCTTTGGTTTCTTTTCCTTGTATCCTCTCCCATCAGAGTCAGTAGAAACATAAAAGATCTGTAAACCTTAGCTTTATGCTTAAGAGATGATGTGGCAAAGAGACGAATGTAGAATTACTTATAAAAAGCATTCTGCTTTCGCCTTAAGGAGTATCCTCTGTGTTCTTTCTTTTAATAAGAGCAAGCAGTCTTCTTTTTGTAATCTCTGAGCTAATAAAAAATTTCTATGTTATTCAAATAGTTAAAAATTCGAAACATTTTTTCGGTATAAAATTTAGCCGATTGTTTAATTACATCGCTTCATCACAATAAAATCAATAAGTGTAGATAGTTCGATATCTTCTTAACTAGTAAAATCTGACTAAAATTTTAAAATGTACTCATTAATTTTGAAGAATCTGCGTAGTTCTATACTAATTTTGGTCAGAACATGAGGAGTCACATCTTCTGGCCTATTTTAGTAGAGAAAAGTCTTGTTATATAAAATTTCATATGAAATAGAGTTATTCTTCCTTTTTCGCTAGCTCTTCAATGAGTTTAGCACTTTGAACTTTGATACTCTTGCGATTTGGCACATTAGCCATGGTCTTAGTCCCCTGCAAAAAATCCTCCTCCGAATGCAGTGATTTTCTGACTTCATTCGGTTGAGGATCTAATTCAAAGCCCAGACTGGCCAAGTAAGCCGCATGATACTCTTCCACATTGTCCTTAACAGCTGATGAGTTTAATTCCGTTTTGTAGCCCTTCATTAAATGGTAAAGCCTGCGTTGAACCAGGTGCATGAGATTGTCAACTATGGATGATATACATAAAATTAAGTTTAACATATTTTATTATACTAGTATGTCAGGAAAAACTCAACTATTAAACTCAAAGACCTCCGGGGCTACAGAGAACATATTCAACATTTCAAACTTCAGCAAGGGCAACTTAAGATAGGAGTTCGGATATTCCATTCTAATTAATTTTCTTCGGTGATCTACATTACGCATTATCTCCGCCAGATTCCATAGGCTTAGGCTGTGTAGGTAACAACTTGGAATAATTCTTAAAAAAATTAAACTCGTAACATATTTACCGCACAACTACAAACACATCGGATCGATTTTTTAGATGCTGCAGTGTATCCTGTATGAAGTCATCATACTTTCGCATAACTTTCTTCAAGTCCTTAATCCGCTCCTGTCGACTGTGGAAATATACAATATTGTCTTAGTTGAAAATGTACATACAGAAAAAAATGAAGTATTTTATAGTTAGAAACAATTTTCAATTCCAAAAGTAGAGAACTTTGTTTGCAACAAGTTTTCAGAAAACAGGTTACCAAAAATCTTCGAATATTATAATCCTTCCTTCCAGTAATGCTTAACTGGGAAACGAGTGCCTATTTTGACGTTTTTAATAAATCTGAATTATTTTAGAGAATCATTTTGGAACGAATTTCTTAAGATAGAGATTAATTAATTTGCTCTCCCGGATTACAATTTTAAGACGCGGAACTGCCGCTGAGCTTCATCTTAGGACGCAGCATTAACAGGCCTGAATAGTTGCAAACCGAATACCATCTTAAACAAAGGCTCGATCCCCTGAACGAAATCTTGCTAGATTTATTTGTTATTCGTTCAAATATTGATCGAATATTGGCACAAAGGAAACTCGATTTTCGGAGTAGTAAATTAGGCCACGGGGTTTTATGGTTATATGAAAACCATGAAATCGATTTTCTGGTTCGGAAGTCATACCACCAAGCATTCTATACGTTTGAGTGGTCGCTGTCTTCCAAATCCGAAAATATTTATTATATGTATTTTGAGTCACTGAATCCGAATCCGATAAAAGCCAGCACGTCAGGGTTAATATACCTCGTTTCATGGGGTTATATGGTTTTATACCATAAAAAACATACTTAAACATAGTCTGACTTCCGAAGCCGAGAATCGATTTTTTGTATCTCTGTGTTATTAGGAACATTACTTAAGTTTGATAGAGAATTTATTCGGAAATGGTTTTCATCTACACGGGAATGTTTTGTAGGGTTTGGTTAGGGTTTCGTGATTAAGCTAGCTTCTAGCTTCTTTATCATTAAAACAAAGTCGATTCCCTGTATCCCTTGAAGTTTTCCTATTTTTCAAATTTTCTAATAGAATTATTAGAAAATTTCAACGTTCTACTTTGGACTTTGTCGACATAAATCAAAACAACTTCTCCAGTGCATCTTTTATTAGTATGTTGGGCCTCTGAGATCTAGCCCCAAATGGACGCACATAGGGTACATGGCACATCGCATTAAGGCTATAGTGTATAGAGAACTTACAAGCATTGCACAAACCTGGGATAGATACGATTGATTCAATGTGTATAAGGATTAACTACTTACTTAATTTCCTCTTCGGATAGATTGTTCAACAAGATCCCTTTAAGCACACTGGCACGTTTTGATTTAGTCTGAAAGTGCTCATGTGCCATCATTTCGTTTTCAATTATGCCTTGCAGCTTTATATTATTATCCACTTGCGATTTCATGCTGTCAATTATAAGGATACCATAAGCTTTGCAAATTATACAGCCGCACACAAAAAATATCGATTTTCGAATTCTTTTTTTTGAACCTTGGATTGGTCGCTGAGTATAAATTCAAAGTATATTGTATTCGAATTCAGCGAACCCAAAAATTTGTATTGGAACATAATCTTTCCAACGAAAATCGATTTTTTTTTAATATAGAGGGTGGGCCATCCGAATTATGAGTGTTTAACAACCAAACCAACAGATGACCCACCCTATGGTTCCTACCGTGGATAGATTTCCTTGGCCTGCGAACACAGAGTTGCAGACTTAACCTTCTTAATAGCATGCTCTATATACTGCAGTTCCGATTTTAGTACCAACATGCTTTGGGTTTCGCGTACATAACGCTTCAAGTCAACTAGCGGGGCCGCTTGCTCCTCTTTGCCCTTATGCGCTGCGGTATCGTGCGTATGCTTGATCTGTTTAAGTTCAGACAACTTTAACATTTTGTCTTTTAAACTCTTGCGTGCTTTATCGTCCATCGAGCGAAACACAGCATTGAGCTCCGTAAACTTGGCCACGGCAGGCTTGCCCAAGTATAGTACATGCTTTATGAAATTGGCTTGATCCTCCATGTCCATGGTGAGCGAACGCAAGATGGGCTCATAGAATGCCTCTTCATGCACTAGCACTTGTACCATTTTCTTATATGTATTGTTAATGGTCTGAATAGCGCTGAGGCGCACTTTGGAGTTTTCGATTTTTTTCAAAAATGTGCGTGACTTTACCTCCTCCTCAAGCACAAACTCATTTTGAAATTGCAGACGATTTTCCAGCGCTGCTTCTTCCATCTAATAAACCAATGCCTGATGTGACTTTCGAAGCAATTTGAGGCCGGAAACTATACTTACCAACATGGTTTTGTATAGATCCTTCAATTGACACAATCGATGCTGCAGACGATCACGCTCTTTACGCAGGACAAAAGTGCGCTGATTAATATTATCTGTTACCAATTCTATGGGCATATTTTGATATAAACGCTGCAAATCCTTGCGATTGATTAGAAGATTGCGTATCTTTACCGAATTATCGCCATTTAGTACATTTTGCAATTTGGCGCGCCCATCCCGACATTGATCCTTTAGACGATAATGCTCACGACTATAACGCTGGTAATTTGCTTTCAACTCGTGCCGCTTAAAAGTCATGCGATGCGCTTAAAAAAAAAAAATTAACGCCAAAAATTTTCAAATTTTTTAATTATTGGGGAGTTATGGTATAATACCCAACAAATCGGTCATGCGCTTGAACTGATCCGTCAAGGAGTCCGGTGCCCAGCGCTCGTCTGCCATCATGTGTTGCTTTACATAGCTCATGCCAAAGAGTCCATGAACATGCAAAGCTCGCGGATGCACCGGCTTTGGTGAGTTCCCATCCGTATCAGAGCTCTTGTTCCGCCGCGAATAATATGTGATACGCTTCTCTCGTAATGTGCAAGGCATTTTGTGAGTGTATGTATGTATTTATGTATATTTATCTATGTATATGTATGTCGTATAATCTTAATAAGTAAAGCTTGTAACGTGCTTCAAGAAGTTTTTGTTAAATAACTTTTTGAAGTTTCTTTTTTGAAAATCTAAGAAAAGGTATCTAAATCGATTACACTAGTTTACAAATTTAAGGGTCATCGAGTGAACCTTCGTATAAAAGTGTTTTCTAGGGTAATTTTAGGTCGAGAAACACGAAAATTACAAGCTTTTTTTTTCTTAAGCATCGTTTTCGAGATTTTTTCGAAAAACATTTTTTTGGGCACTATTTTAATCGTTAATATCTTGTGAATAAAAGATCGACATGAAAGACGATACAAGGTTAAGTTTGTGCAAGCCGAAAATGTATGTAACATAAAGTTACCTAAAGATATAGCTATATCCGTCTGTCCGTCGGTCTGTCTGTATGAACGCCTAGATCTCAGAGATGGTAAGAGCTAGAGCAACCAACTTTTCAGATTAGATGCATTATTATGTCAGGAGGTACAAGTTTATTTTACATTTTTGATATTGCGGATATATTATATAGCTCTCAAAGAGGTGTTTCAGAGAACCTCGAAAAACCCCAAAAGTTTTGGATCAATAATTCGTTTGTTTATGAAGATATCGTAACAAAATTTGGCACAAGTTTTTTATAGTTCCCAATAACTGTACTAAATTTGATCAAAATCGTATAGCTCGTTTTTTGCACAAAATTCATTGTTTTTCGTTTGTTTGGGAATATGTCGTAACCAAATTTGACATTCGGAAGTTTTTCAGAGTTCCCAAGTACTGTGCCAAATTTGATCAAAATCGGTTGACTATATCATATAGCTCGCATTGGGCCGGTCGCTCAAAACGTGTTTGGTGCGAAAATCGACTGTTTATTTTTGTTTGTTTACGAAAAGATCGTAGCCAAATTTGACAAATAAAATATCTTTTGGAGTTCTTAAGCAATATATCGGATTTAATTGCAATGTGGTGGAACAGGGTAACCCAGAGTCGTCTGCGCACGCCTTTAACGTATGCCATATTATTTCTTAATAAATGACCATCTTTTTTTAAAAATTGTTAAACTCTTAATGTTAAGCATTTTTTGTCTTAATTTGAAAATTTGGTCTTATTTTAGGAATTTTTAGTCTACATCAATAAGAAGAATTTTTTTTTTATAGGTGTGGAAAATTCGTAGTACGGAATTTTTTTATTTCTTACGATAATAAAAATAAAGTAATACATACTTAATTTTTATTTCTTAAAAAAATCCTCTTATGTGTTTAAGCACTCAGACGCTTTACTGTTTATCCTTCTCTCCAGAAACTTTTGGAAACGTTAATTGATAAAGAAACCCATCCTAGTGTTTGCATATATAATCATTATTTTGATAGTGTAAGGTTTTGTTAAGTTCCTTAATATTCTACCCATTCCACTTGATTCTATTCACCCCTAGCAAGGAGACTTAATTTATTTGTTAAAGTTAAGTAATTTAAGAAATTTCTTATGCTGAACAAATTAACTAAAAATTGTTAACTGAAAACCTTTAAGATGCAGATTTCTAATTTTTCGTCAGGGAATGATAAGTATAGAAGTTGAATTGATTAGTTTGAATATACTCAAATATTGTTGTTCTGCGTGTCAACCCTCTCAAATCATTACTGATGATATCCAAATCGTGTAAATAGGTTGACCTTTTGGTTAAAGTACCAAAAAGTTAAGACACCGTGGAAATGCCTCTTCCAATGTAAAATTTTAAGACTGCATATTTATTTTGGTTGGTGGCCATAATACGAAGTAGACTCCCATACCATCACGCCTTCAACGCTGTAATGGGTCCAAATATCAAGTATAGTATCTATATCTGTCGTGGACTGAGTCCAATTCCTGAGGTCTTGGAGCCATTACTTATTACCATGGACCTTACCCGGCTCCGCCAGAACTTAAACAAGTTAAAAAGCTTTTCTTCTCTCTCTTCTAGAAGAATTCGTGCGCTATGTTAATATATATCTTAAATCAAAAAAGTTTTGGAAGCAAAAGAGTAGCTTTTCTAATTCTTAAGCCACTTTTAAGTAAATCTAAATGCTTTTTATATAAAAAATGTTTTAATTATTCACTACTCATGCTAATGGTAAGTGTCTTTTGTAAATACAGTCATAAACATAATTTTAACATTTATTCAAATTGGTCTTCAGCTTTGGATCGCTCTTCCAGAATTTTGGCACTTTGTGCCTTGATTTGCTTGCGATTTGGCACAAGGGCTAAGATCTTATTATTATGCTCAATATCGTCCTCTGATAGCACCTTACTTTTGTCATCGTCCGAATCCTCCGATTCATCTATTTGCGAGTTAGCCAAGAATGCCACGTGATACTCCTCCACATTGTCCTTAATGGTTTGTGGCGTCATTACCGTTTTATAACCCTTCAATAATTTTCGAAGTCCAATTTTAATATTTTCCATGAGATCCTCAACTGTGGATGGTACATAATTAAAGCTACTCTATATTGTATTCTATATTATGCCAAACTCAACTGTTACACTCAAAGACTTCTGGAGCTGACGCGCGCAAACTGAACATTTCAAACTTGAGGAAGGGTAACGTTAAATATATATTGGGATATGGCTCAGCTTTAAATTTTTTGCGGCGGTCCACATGTCGCATTATCTCCGCTAGATTCCATAGACTTAGGCTATGTAGTAAGCAAGTTAGATAAGTTCTTAAAAAAACAAAATCTTACATATTTACCGTACGAGCACATACAGATCGGCGCGATTCTTTAGATGCTGCAGCTTGTTCTGCTCAAGTTCATTTTCATTCTTCATAAGGTACTTCAACTCCTTAATGCGATTTAGTCGACTGTATAGGTTTAAATATTTATAGTTACGATTATAAAAATTCGTTTAGAATAATAAAAACTTAGATAGCGTCTTCATAATAATATTTTGAGCATAGGCCCCCTGCGCGCTTTGCATGGCAACACCCACCTAGTGAACCACTTGCAGGATTTCAACGTATCGAGGTGAACATTGTGCAAACCGTAGGAGGTGTGGCTATCACATAGTGTACGTTTGACCTCGATACATTCAAGCATAGCAACACAATCGGTACCACACTGATTTCTTTTGGTCATACAAAAATACTAAAATCGCGATTAAAAAATTTTGTGAGGGGATAGGAGGGTGAAAAATACTTTGCAACCTATTCTCATACCTGCCAAATATAAAAAAAAAATCATAAAAATCGGTCGAGCCGTTTCGCAGAAGTGCCACCACAATCACCGTGACACGAAAATTTTATATATTAGATTGTTTGCAGAAAAAGAGCTAATGGTCTTATCGATGTCCATCACAAGAAGGTCTCGACTTGATATTTTTAAACGTTGGAAAAAAGGGTTGGCAGTTTTTTGAGACCTCTGATATATATATACCTCGAAGTAAAACACCCCCTTTTACCAAATTCTGATATAAGTACTATTCTGTAGTTAAAAAAAAAAAGATTTAGAAACAACAGGTTTTTAAAGTATCTTCAAAATTTTGCATTATCAAAACGCTGTACCATGCCTACCTAATTAATCGGTCGAGTTTATAAGATCGTAAACAATTTCGAAATCGAATGTTTTTTACGGTACCTAATCGAAATCTTTTATAAATTTATTTATTCGTTTTATGTGGTTTTAGTGAGTATCTCAAAGTACTACTCACCGAATTTCCTCATTGGTCAGATTGTCCACCAAGAGCCCTTTATGCATAGCAGCATACTCCAATTTGGTCTGAAATTTATCACGTGCCATCATATCCTTTTCAATCAGGACATTCAGCATTTTATTTTTATCCAATTGCGATTTTATGCTGTAAAATATAATGTTAATGTAAAAGTTTAACAATTTATTATATTATTATTCCTACCGTGGATAGATTTCCTTGGCATGTGAACACAGAGTTACAAACTTAACCTCTTTGATAGACTTTTCAATATTCTCCAGCTCCATTTTGAGCATTACCATGCCTTGGGTTTCGCGTACATACCGTTTCAGATCAGCATGTGGCAACACTGGCCCAGCTTTCTTGCCCGCACCGACTGTCGGTAAACTTTTCTTAAACCTTAAGTGTGACAAGGCTAGCGCTTTGTACTGTAAACTTTTACGTGCATGATTCTGTCTCTTTATATACTTTTCGTTCAAATCCTTTAATTTAGTTAAGCCTGGCATCAGGTATATAACATGCTCTGTAAAGTTGATTTGATCCTGCATGTCAGCGGTGAGCGAACGCAAGATGGGCTCGTAAAAAATCTCATCATGCATTAGAACATTGATAATTCGCTTATATGTATTGTGTATAGTATTAATGGCCTTGAGACGCACTTTGGAGTTTTCGATTTTCTTCAAATATATACCTGACATTACCTTCTCCTCCTCGTCAAGATCAAGTTTAAACTTTAGACAGTTCTCTAGACTAGCTGTTTCCACCTGTTAAATACACTAGCTGGCTTAGTACCCACTTCTTAATAGATTTTGAAAAAAGACGAAAAACTTACCAACTTGGTTTTTAATTTCATTTTCTGTTGATTTAAACGAAACACCAGACGATCGCGTTCTCTACGCATGACAAAAACGCGCTGATCTATATTATCTACCACCATATTTATGGGCATATTCTGATACAGACGCTGCAGATCCTTGTGATTTATTAGAAAATTGCGCACCGTATGTTTATTATCTTCAGTGAGTATTTTCTTTAGTTTGACACGCCCATCGTGGCATTGTTGCTGCAATTTTGTGTTATATCCGCTTAGAATCTGACGAGTTGATTTTTTCTCATGCTGCTGGTAGACAATATGATTTGCTTTGGAAGAAACACAAACTTAAAGTTGCAGACAGTCTAACTCTTAAGTTTCGGTTGCACACACTTACATATTACATCAGTCATGATCTTGTACTGTTCCGCCAAGGATTCTGGTGTCCAGCGCTCATCCGCCATAAAATGCTGCTTTAAATAATCCATGGAGAAAAAGCCATGGCTAAGCAAGGGTTGCGGACGCAATGGTTTGGGTGTGTTCACTTTTACATTGCGAAATTTTTCAAAACGCGGACAATATCCCATACCCCTCTGTCGTAATGGGCAAGTCATTTTGTATGTTTTTTGGGTATATCTTGAAAAATGTTTTTTATGTTTTTTAGTCTAAGTTGCTTATACGTGTTCGTCCTATATCTAGATTATGTATATAATATGTAGTATGTCAGGTTCTTTGACAATAGAAGAAAGTGTTGTTTGATTTTAGATCTAGTAATGTGCGCCGAACTGGTTAAACTAAATCAAGTAGGCGCAAGTTAGTAGGTATTTCCATTCTGTGTATCTTAAAGTATCTAAAGTTAGAGTAAGCTGCGAGATAAAAAATGAGTGATATAGTTATTGTAGGATATCTGCAAAAAATTTACAAAAAATCGCTCTTAAGCGCTAGATGCAAATACGAAAAATAAACAAAAAAACATATAAAAAAACGTTTGGTTACGAAATTTTCTTGCAGTTGGTATGCAGAACCAGTGTTGTTTGTTTTTTTGTTTGTTGATGCCAGTAGTAAACCATAGATGGCGCCATCAGCAAAATCGGCTGTTAGGTTTTGGCGCCACAAACCAATCCGCCTTTTCCTCTCGTCGCTTTATTTCTTCATCCAACATTTCAATGGCAATGCATGTAATTATTACATAGCATTGTTTAAACAAAATAGTGTAAGAAATAAACGTTGACGATAATTCATGTTTTTTATGCGCTTTTAAAAATTTGCTATTTGTAAACAAAAAACAGCTGATTACACTAGTTTACAAATTTAAGGGTCATCGAGTGAACCTTCCTAAAAAAGTGTTTTTTATGGTAATTTGGGGTTGAGATTTGATAGGTGCGCAAGTTGGTCACAATTAACATTTATGATTTTTGCCTCTTATATGCTTTTTTGGTTATATCGCACTATGGGCCCAGATTCTCATATTGTGGCCAAAACCCTGGCATTTCCATAATCATTTTTTTAGAGTGATGAAATTTTACACACGTGTTCGTAAATGATTGAGCTATTTTTTATTATTTAAGTTTGAGCCTCCTCAGATTTTTTTAAGATATAGATAATCTAAACAAAAATTGGAAAAATTTAAAAAAAAATGTTTAACTTAATTAAAAAAAAGCGGTTTATTGGAATTGAATTGAAAAAAAATTAAAGCATACTTTTAGGCAGCTAAGAAATTCAAAAAATAGTACAACTTCCTGGAGGTCGATTTTTAATATTCAACTTTTAGATACAAAATTCAATTTCCAAAAATCGGGAGGAATTACATTTTGTTGTAAAACATGTGAAGAAATTTATAAAAATTTGTTCGATCAAATATCGAGTGGTAGTCGGAGGCACCCTTAAAGCAAAGTAGCCAAATGATGAAAAACCAACAAAATCTTTATAACTACTCTAATATATTTTAAACCAAAAAGTTTTTAAGCTCAATTTTATTTTTTCTCTGAAGTAACATTTATGAAAAACAAAGTGAATGAAGATTTCTTAGCTACATGTATCATAGTAAATGCATGTTTTTTTTTCTGTAAATTATCGCAAAAGTTAAAAAAATACAAAATGTCATCTTTGATGCCTAATAAGTTAAAAACCACTAATTAAAATTTAATATTTTTTTTTTTGCTCTGGATACCTTAAGATGTGTTAAATCATATTACATTGTCATATTTTCCAAATTTTGAATTTCGTCTGGAGGGCTTTTGGCCAAAATCTAGCCACGCGGGCCCATTGTGCATCGTAAAAATAATAATTTGACTGGATTTGAGATCAATGTGCAATGCTTTATTTCCATTCTTAAACTCAGTACTTCCCGAAATTTTCTCAATAACTTGCTACAAAAAATATAGTTGCAATACATAAGAATTTGGTTGACTAATAAGATAAACAAATTTCTTACACGCAATAATATGCATTTTTTGTACTCGAAAAAAAACTTACCTTGAAATACATTTTTTGTATCCATACTATTTTACTCTACACATGCTCACAAAGCTACACTGGAGCTACAAGGCAGGGATCTGCATTGTGTTTTGCGAGTAAAAAATGAGTATCGTATACACAAAGCACAAAAAACACACAACATAATCATTTTGTACTCAAACTTTTGAGTCACAACTCGCTTAAAGGATAAACTGTTTTGATAAATTAAAAGCTTTTTTTTGGCTTTTTCAGTACCAAAGCTTTTTAGTTATAAAAATCATGATTCAACTTAAAAGATGACGCAGTTTCCTTATTCGTATCTTTCTCTGAAAAAGAACTCAAATTAAATTTTGTATGGTAGCTAATAGAACTAGTGAACAAATTTTGAGAAAATTTCACCCAAATGTATAGATTAATATGAAACTCATCATGTGATCGGTGATCCATTGGCTCTTTTTGTGATATAATGTTTAATTTTTATCGTGCTTCCTTTTTTCAACTTTTATATTGTAAATCCAAGTGTCTGGCCAGTTCTTGATGTGAGTTGGTGCATATCATTAAAAAGTTCATATCAATTCCCTCGCTCTATTTTCTTTTCTAAATTAATTATACTTTTTTTATAATATAAGGTCAACTGAACTTAGTTGTACCCCTCAAATAAAATAAATAAATTAGCCTTTTAGTTAATAAGTTAGTTAAAAGTTTAGCCTAAGCTCTTTTGCTAGGTTTTTCACCAGCCTCTTTTTTTTTGCTCATATAATAACCATCCTTAATTAATATTACTTACCTAAATATTTTATTTTCCAGTTGTTAAAATTATAAAAAATCTAATCTCTGTTTTTTGTAAATGCTAGCTTGAAGCAAATCTTCACCTTTTTGCAATAGCCTTGAATTGTTTTGATTGTGAAACTCGTAAAAAAAACCCATAAATACATGTTGAAATATTTTTTTTTATTTTTTTTAAATATCGTGATCAAATTTTTTTCAGTTGTGTTTTGTTTAAGACTAAACATTTTTGTGAAGCTTGATCAAAATTGTTGCACTATTTCATATAGCTGTCATACAAAGTTGAACCACTTCACCTTGTAAAATTCATTGTATCCTGGCTAAAAAGTTTGTCTGAGTATACTCAAAAAATTTTAGACTCGTTGCAGCTCTTTGTTCTATTACTCCTTGTAATTTCAACCGACCTTAGCTCCTGGATTCAACTCTAGTATAAAAATTAAGTCATAATCCAAGGATTTCAGCTGACGTCTTATAGTCGTCTGATGTTTCGCACATCCAAAAAAGATTTGGGAAGGTGTACCTGCGGAAGTTGCCAGAAAAAGACGATTATGTACTCATATTATGTACCTTTTTGACTTCTACCAACCAATCTCTACTGCGTCCCAACAGCTTCTACAAAAGTCATTGAAGAGTGCAGTAGGGGAGCCCCTTAATTTGCTAACAAATGCAGCCTTATAAACAATATAAAACGTCAAAATAAAATAAATTTTAATACAAGCTTTTTAATTATTAATTACACATTTATTTTGCACTAATTTTTCGATTTGTTTTTTTTTTTTTCAAAGTAAATGTTTTACATAAAATGTTTCAATATCTTATATTCATGCATGGGTGTTTATGTCGGTGCACGTATGTATTTAGATTTTATTGATTTTGTTTTAGTAAAATTAATTGGTGTGACCGTATATTATAATTAACATTCCTTCAATTTGACAGGATTAACTAACAGAAACACATTAACATTTTGAATGAAAGTAAAGGGCTGAAATTTTAATTTTTTTTGTTTTTTTGTATACGTTTATAATGTATATAACTTGTATATATACTATGCATATAGTATGTATTGTAACTCTGTTCTAGAAGTACATATGTATATCGCTTCTTTTTTTAATTTTTTTGAATATCTTTTTTTGCATTCAAAACATTAACAAGTGGTCAGTGTTACTTCACAATATATAACTCATTAGCTAAATGTGTGAGTGTGATTTTTTTATTTTTGAGAAGCGTTAGGTTGACTTAGGTTAATGCAAGGTTAAGAATATTCAAATAGATAGTTCCTTTTAAATTTAGACCTAGTTGGTATATAGTTTAGTATTAGCTCAAACACCAGCGTAGAAATATTGTCATAAAACCTTTTTTTTGTAATTTTTTAATTTGTTGAGTATTGTTTCTTTAAAATTTTGCTAGATTTACATTGATTTACCGTGGTTGGTTTTTAACTTTTAGCTAGTAAAAATTCCATCTATGATTGTTGCATTTGTGATTATTGTGTTTTATGTTGCCAACTTTTAGAAGCTCGCTTTGCGTTAAAAAAATGTTGCCTACTTTTGGGCTGCCATTAAAAATTTGAACAAAAAATGTGACCAAAACACACGATTTTAGCAAAATAAATTAAAACTTGAATCAACATTTTTTTAAAAACGACAGTTCTTAAAAGCAAAAATATCCAAGCTTCTCAGCACTTAAATAATTAATTTAAAAAAAAAACAAAAATGTTAAGGCTAAATTTAATTTATAAGGTTTTTCAAATATTTTATAATAAATTGTTGAAAGCAAAAATATTCAAGACTAACGTTTCCCACTTTCTCTTAAAGATTCAATATTCTCACTACAAACAAGTTAACTGAAATAAAAAAAAGTTTGTCTTAAAAACACGATTTGGCAGAAAATAGAAATATTCTAAAAAGTTCGTACAACTAAAAATGTTTGAGATTCTTACGGTTCTTACTTGCTCTTAAATATTAAACTTAGAAAAAAGAAGCTTAAATATTCCTAACAAAATGATGTTAATGTAAAAAAATATGAATATTATATATACCTAACAAAACGTATTTTAGTCTCAAACTTAATTCATTCATCACGTAAGTTTTTTTTAAGCAACTTAATTAATTTTTAAAAAAAATTCCAAATTAAACTTATTATAATCGTCTTATAAAGAAAAACAGTTAATATTTTGAAAAATACAATTAAAAGCTCAATTTAAATTTAAAAGTTTTATGAAAACACCAAGTCAGAAGATATAAGTATGATTGATAATAAATCCTTTAATCCCAGTTCTCACTTGCTCCAAAATATTCAATTCAAAAAGTAGTAGTTTAAATAATCTCAGCACAAAAATTAATTTATATAAAACGATTTTAGCATAAATACCAAAACATTCTGAAAAACATTAATTAAAACTCAATTTAAATTTAATATTTTTCTAAAAACATATCTGAAAATTTTCTGAAAATAATTAATATTTTTTTTATTGCAGTTTTCTTATTTTTGATCGCCAATCTAGCCTGATTAGCTGGAGATATATTAGACGGGACACGGCGGTGTACCCATCAAAAGGCCAAGAATTGGCGTAAATTATTACAGGGCTTCTTTTTTTGGAGATAAAAAAATTTTTAGAGCCTCAAACTTGCTATCATCTAATTAATTTAAGAAGTTTTGTAAAACATCATATCAGAAATATTTATAATAATAAACCAGTGTAAGATTTTTTTTTTTGAAATCAGAAATTTGCATTTAAATTTTTGAAATATTATTATTTTGAGCGCATAAATTACTAAAAATCCATTTCAACTAAATTCAATTCAAAATGAGAACGGGAACAGGCCAGATTAAAAATTAGAGAAATAATTTTCTATAGGCGGAAAGATTCCAAATATAATGGATATTTGTAGACAGGTGCGAACTGTTTTTGGTCTGGGTAGGGGGGGGGTCTTCACTTCGAAGTGTATGTATATTAGTGCTCGCAAATTTCCAATTTTTTTTTTTTTTTGAGGTAGGATCTGCCGCTGTTTGTAAATAAATATAGAAAAACCCTAAGACCAACCAAACTTTTTACTCAAAGACTCTTAGTGTCTTATATTTACACACTTTACCTTAAGGTAAGGGATATATATTTTTTAAAATTTCTGGTCACACTTATTCTATAGGTATAGACCGTGTATAGTTGGAAAGAGAATTAAATAACATAACTTTTTTTATGTAAAACCTAGATTTTTAAGTGTACAATGACGTTTTGATTAAAAAATTAAAAAAATTTGTTAATTAATAAAATTTAAATTAATAAATTTTTCAATATTGCATAAGCAAACTATAAATTCTACATAAAAACAAAAATGATCGAAAAACATAATATAATTTAATTAATTTTCCTTTCAACAATATTTTACACTATTGCATAGTTGTGAAGATATAAACAAAACCAGAAGATACATAAAAAAAAATTTTATCTTAAGGCCACGGAATGACAAAACCATATAAAAAAAAATGTGGTACAGTCGAGGCGGTGCCCGACAGTGGAATACCCTGTACCTTTTGTGTCAAAAAAATTTTTCCTGCATATTCCATCTAAGAACTTTCCAATTGGAATTTATTTTTTTTGGTGAAATTCGATATTTATACCTATAAGTTCCATAAATTTTTACCCATTTTGATGAAACTAGAATGTTACAACAAAGAACTTATTTAAAGTATACGGGGTAAGTTTCAAGTTGGTATGTTCAGGGGTTTGGGAGAAAACACGGTAAATGGATTGCGGGGGGTGGGGGGACCGCATCGATAAAATTTGGATGTGGATTTGTTCATTAGAGCCACATGAATGAGCTTACCAAAATGTGATTCTAGGTCATTTGTAGCCATAATTGCATAGAGTCAAATATTGACACAGTTTATTGGCAAGGGGAGGTGAAATTTGCACATTTTTGACTATAACTTCTGTTGTATTTGTCCGATTTTGTTCATTTTTTACACATAGATGCATGTATCCACAACGCATCGCTCTGTTAAATTTCAAATGAAAATATTAAACGGTGTGGCTAAAAACCGCGAAAATCTACAGCGGGGGAACGGGGAAAGATATTGACATGATTCAACAAACTTCATCTGCTTAGGAAATATGCGCACCAGCAGGTAAAATTCTGTGTCTCTAGCTCTTATAGTCTCCGAGATCTAGGCGTTCATACGGACGGACGGACGGACGGACATGGCTCAATCGCTACCCGAGGTTATGATAAGCATTTTGATATAAAGGACTTGGGGTCTGCCACGCCTCCTTCTGTCCGTTACATACATTGCACAAATCTAGTATACCCTTTGTACCTATAGGTACAGGGTATAAAAATTCCGAATGGGATATCCCAAATGGGATTTTTTTTTTATATGGATTTGTCTTTCCTTGCGAAATTTTTTTGCATTCTGCGTATAGGCCTTTAAAAGTCAAAATTCTTTTAGGGTTTTTAGTTGAGATTAGCAGTATCAGCCAGTTTTGGAATTATACTGCCCCAGTGTTATACAATTTTCGCAAAACATAGAACTTTTGCATTAAATAAAATATTAAAAAAATGAAAATAACAATAAATAAATAAAATAAATTAAATAATTTTATGTGTATATAAATTTATTTTGAACAAAATTCAGCGATTTTCCACATAAAACATGGGCATTATTTTGTATTGATGCATTTTAATTTATTATGTACATAATTAATAAATTTTTTTTTTTCTTTTTTGTAATTTGCTGTCAGTTTAAAATAATGCCAAAAACTAAATTATGGCTAATACATAATAACATTATTTAGCTATAGCGCTAAATTTGTGTTTACAATTTCATTTCATATATATATATATAGTATATATACTTTTTATATTATGTAATACTTAAACGAATTAGGCAAATCTCTACTCAAATTGAATTTGAACAAAATTGAAACTACTAATTTAGCTTATTTTGGAATGCATTAAACAAAAAAACAAAATTTTGAAAAAAATACATCAATATTTAACAATTTAAAAGTAGGTGTAAAATTTTATAAATTAACCACAAAAGTAGGCTACTACAAATATAACAGAAAAAATACAATAAATTTTTATATAGACGGATTTAAATATTGCAAAGATTTTTTTTTTTTAGAAATAAGATACGTTTAACACATTGCTTTCAAAGTTTCCCATATGATACATAGCTGATGCTAAAAATTTTAAAGCTAAATGATATAATTAATGTTACAATTCCATAACAATCTGATCATTGCTAATTAAACAGAAACACTGGAAAAGAAACAATTTCGTTTGTTGATTCAACACTAAGGAGAAACGATGGAAAAGAAACAAATTAGTTTGTTGTTTAAACAGCGTTGTGCGGAATATGGAACAGAAATATCAGTGATAAAAAAATTCACGAAATCGTTTTGATGTTGTGTGAGAATAAATGGAACGTAGTGGTAATATATGAGTGGAGCGTGTGGAAAATATTTTGCACGAACATTTATCCCTGAGATAGCTGGGTTCGAATTGTTTGTGAAGCGTTATGCGACAATGAATGAAACAAGGATTTACCACAAGCCGTAAGTAACTAGCAGACTAATAATCGAAATGTTTTGAAATAGAATCTTAAAATAATATAGACTTTAAATTTGTGGCAACATCTATGTATCAGAGCAGTAACTTTCTAGGCCTAACATAACACAAATTGAAAATCTTGTTTATGTACTGTTTTAGTAGTACATATACATATGTACTATATATGGCGTCAATTTTTAACGAGCTGGACTTTCTGCGCCTAGAAACAAACTGAACAAAGCATATAAGCTTGAAATTTTTACAGTGTATATAGTTACAGTAAGTTCAGCTAGAGCTATTTTATCGTTTCTTTTTTTTTTTTAAATTTAACGTGCTTTTTCTTGTGTTGGGCGTCTACATTTTATTTTTACACTTATATTTCACATAGGCTACTATATATTCGCTTTTACTTTAGCTATTATTGGAAACTTTAGCGTTTTACTGCTTTTCTTTTTTTTTATATAATTTCTTGCTTGCGCTTTTGGCGCTATATACTATAGCAAATATATATATAAATTTATTTTTTATAATGTGTATACATATAAATAGTTAAACTCATTTTTAATAGTAATATAATAATATAAATATATATATATATATATATATGTATGTAGCAATTTTTTCGTGGTTGCCCAATGTTTAACATTTTAATAGTTTAATTTCGTTTTTTTTTTTTTTTTTGCAGCTCTGTTCAAACATTTTAAGCTTTTTATGTAAACACGCTTTTGCTTTGTATATATATATATATATATAGCATATAATGCAATTATAATTTCTTAGTTATGCATATATATGTATAATATATGTACATATATATATTATATGTATGGTAATCCTTTTTTGTTGTCTATGAGGTTAGTTAGCGCTTGCTGTGCATGTGTTTATGTAATTTGTGTATATGAGTGGCTGCTGCTGCTGCTTCCGCTCCTGCCACAGTTGCTTATAACGCGCCAAATGGATCCAGCGGCACGTTTTTATTGCCGCCATTTTGCGTCGCCTGTGTGGGTTGCATGATGCCGGACGTCGCATTACTGTGCGGCGCCATCATCGTCGGTTGCACTCCAGTCAAAGGGGCTGCCTGTGCCAGCATAGTTGGCTGCGCCATCACCGGCATGCCCTATAAAAATCCAGTGCAAGTTTTTGAAAAAAATAAAAGCAGAAAATTTTGAGTTAGCATATTTTTTTTTTAAATTTAAATTTGCAAAAATTAACAAAAAAAATTATCATGCAGGTATTTGCTTCAACGGCTATAATGGACGCAACACTACAAACAGGACTGGATTATACTAAAGAGTATCTTAGATAGAGAGAGAGAGAGAGAGAGTTACACAGAGGAGTAGCAGAGGTACAAAACGTGGCAGTTCCTGGCGGAGTGCATAAAAAACTGCAACTACATGGGTTTTTTTAGTGAGCACTACAAACAAATTTTTTTACAAAAAATCAATTTAAAAATAAAATAAAAATCAACTTAAAGAACTGAAATACTTGCAAAATTAAACAACGTTTATGAGTTTTGCTTAGTTAGAAATATTTTTGATATATAGTATTATTAGGGAGCGTACGACGCAAGTATTCTAGCATATAACACAGACCAGACCATAACCAATCGCCAGGAGGGTATTACTTTTGGTTAGAACGCGCGGGGCACAATTTTTATGTGTTTGGGCCAACTTAAGACTAGCTTTAATAGAGTTTCAACTTTATAGTTAGTTTTATGATAAAGATTTAGGTGCAGTTAGTGATGTAAAAAAATTAATAAAAAAAAAATTATGCTACATAAAAAAAAAAAAAAAGTTAAGTCAATTTTAAATAAAAAACAGCAACTTAAACACACAACTCAATAAAATTAAACATAAAAATTTAATTCTTTTTTTTTTTTGTTTATAAATGTTGTTTTTTTGGTTTAATTTATTATGCTTGTAATTTTTTTTGTGTGTTGTTTTTTTTCATCTTACCTGCATATAATTTGGCATTACAGGATAACTAGCATGTATATACGGATGATTGATTGTGAGTGGCGCAGGACTTACTGTCATGCCATGTGCCTATGGATACGCATTGCATATTGATATATGGATAATATTTTTTTTAAATATATCACAAGCACACACAGACAGCATAAACACAGGCGCAGCGTGAGGCATATATATTGTTTTTTTTTTTTTTTTTTTAATTTAAATATATATTTATTTAGTTATATATACGAAAATGTTGTTAAATTATATTTAAATTTTAAGCATTTTCGTATGTTATAATTTGATTTGCGGTATGCGTTGGATAGTTGAAATATAAAGCAACATAAAATAAAGAAAAGAAAGTGATAGTTTATATATATTATAATATACAGAAAATAAAAAATGAAATTAAATAAATAAATGTAAAACTGAAAAAATGAAAATTACAATTTTAAGTGGTGTTGTTTTGGTAATGTTTTTTGCCTGTTTGTTTTTTTTGGTTATCTTCCCTAAGCCTACAGTGTGCCACAAAAGTTAATCCTAGTGCTTTGGGTGTATTATTGTTGTTTTTTTTTGGTAGTACTGTGCGCTCGGTGTAGTGTTGGTAATTTTTTTTAAATTTAAGCAAAACCTTAGCCAGTGTTTAAAAAAAAAAAATTATGTGAAATAAAATATTATGTTGGCTTAACTTGCAATAACTTGGTACAGTGTGTTTCTAAGTTGAAGACTAGTCTAAGTCTTGCTTTTAAGGCGCCAAAAGTTCAAAGTTAATTTTTGCTTTAAATACAAATTTACAAAAATTTTTTTTTTATATATATTTAATTTCTAACGATTTTTGGAGTGTTTGTACAAAATCCAATTTTAAAAAATGTATATAAATAAACTAACTTGCGCTAATGTAGTAAAAAAAAATATTAAACGAAATACTTTAAAAACGAGATATCGTCAAGTCTGAAATATTTGAACATTTTTTAACAACTACTAATGAGCACACAGCTGCCTTATTTTAAACTTGAATATCCAAAAGTTTCAGATTTTTTTTTTTTTAATTTTAATTTTTTTTTGTTACACGTTGGATTTTAATTCGAAAAAAAATTCGACATTTCCCAGATAGAATGTTTAAAAACTACTGTTTCGAAAATATTTTTTGGGAATTTCATTAAAATCGCAGCTAAATACCAAAACGGCTCTCAGATTATATGGTGGGATTTTAATACGCCAAGAAATCCTAGACCTAATTCGGAAATATTTTCTGGGAATTACATCAAAATCGTAGCAGCTTAAATAAATTTTTGAACATAATACTTTCTGGGAATTATATCTTGCAAACATTATGAACTTAATACTTAGCTTTAAACTTAAATATTTTTAAATAGTATCAAAATCATATTCTTTAAGAACTATTCTGATCAGTCAGCCTGAAATGTTTTTTTCTGCTGGTCCAAACTGAGAGCAGCTAAAAATATTGTGAACATTGAGCGCGACCGACTTTGAGATACCCTGTACAAACAAAAAATGGTTAATTTATTTGATATCGATCAAATCAGGCACTCCTAACTTTTTATTATCGAATTTGGTTTGTATAAACTACCATACCAAAAATGAACTTTGCCCTAAAAACGTTTTGTCAACCGATCGGTTTAATAATGAGGCGATATAATATAGTTATCAGTTAAGGCATATACGCGCTTCGAAATATTTCGCACGGAATGACAAAAATTCATATAAAAACAAAAAATCCCATTTGGGATTTTTATACCCTGTACCGTATGGTACAAAGGGTATATTGTGTTTGTGCAAGCCGAAAATGTATGTAACGTACAGAAGGAGAAGTCGGAGACCCCCCAAAGTTACCTAAAGTATGATCAGAGTGACTAGAGAAGTCGATATACCCATGTCCGTCTGTCCGTCTGTCCGTATGAACGCCTAGATCTCAGAGATGGTAAGAGCTAGAGCAACCAAACTTTCAGATAAGATCCCTTATTAATCCATAGGAGACAAGTTTATTTTATTTTTTTGATATCGGGACTACATTATATAGCTCCCATAGGGGTGTTTCAGAGGACCTCGAAAAAACGCAAAAGTTTTAGATGGATAATTCGTTTGTTTATGAAGATATCATAACCAAATTTGGCAATCGGTAGTTTTTTAGAAACCCCCAGCACTGTACCAAATTTAATCAAAATCGGTTGACTATATCATATAGGTCCCGTAGGATCGATCGGTCGAAAATTTGTTTTTTGTACAAAATTCGTTGTGTTTCGTTTGTTTGTGAAGATATTGTAACCAAATTTGGCATTAAGAAGTTTTTTAGAGTTCCCAAGCACTGTACCAAATTTGATCACAATCGGTTGACTATATCATATAGCTCCCATAGGACCAATCGGTCAAAAAAACGCTTTTTGTACAAAATTTGTTGCGTTTTGTTTGTTTATGAAGATATTGTAACCAAATTTGGCATTCGGAAGTTTTTTAGAGATCTTCAACTCTGTACCAAATTTTATCAAAATCGGTTAACTATATCATATAGCTTCCATAGGACCAATCGGTCAAATAAACGCTTTTTGTACAAAATTTGTTGTGTTTCGTTTATTTGGCAAAGAAATATCTTTTGGAGTTTGTAAGCAATATATCGGACTTGATTGCAATGTGGTGGTACAGGGTATCCCAAAGTCGTCCGCACCCGACTTTAACGTACGCCATCTTTTTTTATATGAAGTGGGGATATCCCAAATGGTATTTTATATTATATGAAGTTTTGTCATTCCGCGCGAAATATTTCGAACTGCGTATAGGCCTTTAGTTGAAATCTAATTTGGTACTGTGCTTGGATGCTTCAAAAAATTATCGAATTCCAAAATTTTGTGGTGGTATATAACACCTCTATGGGAGCTAAATAATAAAACGGCTCTGACATATAGGCGTTCATAGAGACGGAAAAACAGACTTCTTTAGTCACTCTCATTATATTTTAACGTTGAGCGGTCTCCCACAACACCTTCTTTATGGTATCTACATTTCGGATTTAATATATCCTCTCTTTGTACGTCCATAAAGGTACATGGTATAAAAAAAAACATGTACAGTTATTATAAAATGTATTAGTCTATGAAAAAAAAAAATGAAAGCTTTCTACTGAAAAATTTAAACAGATTTAGTTTTTTAAATTTTATCTAACAGTTTTGTATTGCCTCGTCATTCTTAATCAGCCGTGCTCCGGAAAACGAAAAAACCTAACCAAACAATTTCATTCGGATTCGTTTTTTCGTGCTTCGGAAAACGTTTTTTTTTTGTCGATAATTTCCCTTTTAATTTCGATAAATTAAAAAATTTCCCTCATTTGTTCGATAAATTATGCTGTTGTGTTGGCGCGAAATTATTTTTGTTTGTTTGTCTGCAGCTTTTTATTAGTAAGTATATGTTGTTTTCATTTAATTTTTGAAAAATATTGCTACTTCTTTAATAATAAAATTACAAAAATATTAATTCAGCAACAATATTTATTAAAATTAAACACGACTTGGCTATTTTTGTTACAAGCGAAAGTTTCTTTGTGTAACGCGGGAACCCGTCGCACTTATTGGCCACGTGTTCATGTATAATACGCACACATAAACAAAAAAAAAAATTGTTTTTCACAATGTCTGCTAATTATTCGGTTGAGTCAGATAAAAAATACCTTAAAGTTGGCGTAAATATAATCTAAGAATATCAAAGAATATTTTAACAAATATTTCAGTATAAAATAAGCATTTTTTTAAACCTATTTTAACGATTCGTTTTAATTCCTCTTGCAACAAAACATTCGTTTTAAAACCACATGAAAAATACGTTTTGGTGGCATTCGTTTTCAAAACGAATCCGAATAAATTGTTTGGATTCGTTTTCCGGAGCACGGCAGAATATATATTTTTACAAATCACTGTGCCTGTTGACCTGAGTTGCTCAAAAACTCAACTAGCTAGAGCGTGAACGCCCTTTTTTGTTAGTTTATCACTTCTGCTGTTGAGTATGAGTATACTTTTTTTATCGCTGTTTATATCACAAAATGGCAAAAAAAAAATTTCCGAAATACTAGAAAATGCCAGTTTCTGTTCAAAATTTTAGGGTCTGGATTGAGTAAAACTTGAATAAAGAGCTGAAACTCAGCACTGTAAAAATCCGCAAATCAACAAGCAAGCGTGAATACCCTCAAGATAACAGTACTAACCATAATGCGGCGTTGCCACATTTCTTAAACTTTAGCATTATATGTTGCCAGCTAGAAGAAAGTACAAAAGCCAACAAAAAAAAATTCTTATTTACTAAGCTGTGGAATAATATATGTATTTTTTTATATAACAACCTACATTGGTTAGCACAAGTTGTTTTCTCTAAAAAATTTCAATTAATTTAACAAGTGGCAACAACATCTAGATTTCGAATTGAATTCATACAAAATTAAAAACGAACTTGGCAGGCCGTTAGGATAAGTTGCATTCAAAAATGGCACGCAAGATATTAGATAAGTTTCTCTGCACACACACACACACACAAAGTTAAACCAAGTATTAGCTTAAGCTGAAATACTTTGTGCAAAAATCGTAATACTTGAATAAAAAAAAAAATATTTTTTACAAAATTAATCTTAAAAGTGTGAAGGTGACACAAGTATAAAAAATTAAAACAAAAACTAACAAAATGCATTTAGCATATATAAAAATATATTTAAAAAAAATGTGTTTTTTTTTGTTTTCTGATATTTCTTTTTTTTGGCACAAATATGACATTTTTTTTCTTACAGTGTAGACGAATTTTTTCTGCTAATTTTTGAACTTTTTGATTCTGTTTCTTAGTTAAGGCAAAGTGGAATTGTTGATGGTTTTTCTTTGGTTTTGTTTTTGTTTTTTTTTTTTTTATTGAGCAGAGTAGAGTAGAGTACGGTAGAGTAGAGAGTAGAAGTAGGCAAAACTCACCATTGGACGATAGCCAGCACCAGTTGTAGCCGCCATTGGTTGTGGTGTCCAATTAGCACCTGGTTTCGCTGTATTTTTAGGTGAATTCCATTGCACGGGTCTATGAGAATAATGGGGTAAGAGAGTAATGATAAGACGAAATCAATGAACACGGCATTTTTTGTTTGTTTTTTTTTAAGGTCTAAAGGGGGGGTTTTTTTCAAGGTTTATGGTGAATTTTTTTTGAGGGTAAATGCGTGATTTGGAACTATTCTGAATGGAATGGATTTTTTTTTATGTACACATGGAACATGAATGGTTGAACGACACATACAGAACAAAGACTTTGTCTTGATAAAATTTGCAATTTGGTTGCTTCTAAAGCAAGGAGTACAAATTTTGGGATCTCAATAATTTATTAGGTTGTTTGAATTTTGTAAAAAGTACTCGAAAGTACTAGAAAGTACTCAATTTAGTTGGCCTTATTAGTAAGCTTTAAAGTCGTTTAACAGGATTGCCTTTTGTTTTACGGTATCAAACGAGTCTAGGGTTGCCAGATCAATTTTGTCATTTGCAACTGGATTTATTCCAAACATTTTGATATACTGAACTCAACTTATTTCCAAACTAAATAAGATTTTCAGAAGTTAATCCTAGGCGCCTTAGACTCACCGATCAATTATGGTAAAGTCGTTAAAGCTTTGCGCAAAATTATGTTGCAAGATCGTTATATTCCCGGCTTTCCACCAATTCTTCCCCTGGTTGCAGAAGTTTACGTTCATTTAATGCAGCCGCTGACCAAATTTGATTTGTCTTCGCATTATCTGAAGTTCGCTCGAAAGTAGCGTGCAAAGACAAAGTTGAAAATGTGCAGCAATTGAACGAACCTTGTCCGTATGAGCATCGAATAAATTGACTTGGTGGCTCACCATTCTTCCGATTTGGTAATCATTAACTTAACTCTTAAGCATAGGATGGATGGACCATATTTTTTCGATTTAGCAACCAATCACTTCTTATTTATCCGCACATCAAAAATAAACTGAGTGCTTAATGTTTTTCAACGCCTGAAGAAGCAGTAGATGCGTTTATAACAAAACTTTAACCCATTCAGAGCGACGTTTTAAAAAATTTATCAAATGTGTACTTCATGAAAGAATTTTTTTAAAACATTATGTTTCTGAAATTTTTTGACGGTTTTGCTCTAAATCTAAAAATCATTAGAAACTTCTTGAAAAATGCACTAAAACTCATTGGATTCAAACCACTAGGAACAAGTGGCGTTCAAGTGTCCTCTTTATAGCATTAGAGCGCAAAGAATGTTAAGGGATTCAGAGGTTTTGATTTCGAGTTTTTAATGTTCAAGAATCAAGCAAATAAATGTTCAAGGGATTATTGGAGAGGTAATGAATTATGAATTTCGGTAAAAAAAATTGATTTATTATTGAATTCCAGACTTGTAAGGGATACATTTTAGTAATTTCGTCGATAGAATACTTTTGATTTGCCAAATAGTGAAAGAAAATTTGTATTTTTGATCAAATTTGTTTCTTCAATTTTTTTCAAGATATGTCTTGATGTACTTCTTTTGAGCTCAAAAATAATGGTAAAATGAATCCGTTTCAGGCTTATCGACGTATTGATTTTGGATTGAAATCTAGTGAGAAAGATATTTGTTCTAGATTGATTTCTATTCCCAAAATATAAAAGGCAATCGTTGTATGACATTTGAGTTCAACAAATATTTAGCGTAAGTTAAATCGACGGATTCCTTCTGGGACAGACACTACTCAATGAAATAATTTTCGATAAAAAAATGCTTTAATCGTTGTCTGTACCCAAAATGTAAGAGACAATAGATAACAGATATAGATGAATTACTTTCGAAATGAAAGCTATTGAAATGAAATACATCGTTGTCTCTATAAATTTCGTAGTATATTCTCGAAAAAGGCTTTTTGTGTGGCTTTTAAGCTCAAAAAAAAATATATAGGGCTACATAGCTTTTGGACTGAAATTCGGTGAAAAACAGATTTCTAGAACACTTTGATTATTTGGGTTTCCTAACTACAAAAGGCAACACTTTTATGGAAAAAATTTATAATATAAAGGAGTCTACGCAGTTCGAAATATTTCGCACGGAATAGCAAAACTTCATATAAAAATAAATCCCATTTGGGATATTACTTTTATATGAAGTTTTGTCATTCCGTGCGAAATATTTCGAACTGCGTATAGGCCTTAAAGCGTTAAAAAGATTTCTGGCTCACTGTTGAGTAAAATCATTTTCTATAAGAAATTGCTTGAAATCGTTCTTTATAACCAAAATGTAAAAGGCAATTGATAGGATATCGACGATTTGGTGAAATGAAATAAAAATTTCTGCTTCACTTTAAATTAGTAAGTAGTCCCTTTAAATTTTTTTCTCTATTCGCGAAATATAAAAAGCAATGCTTGTAAGACTTTTGAGTTAAAAAAAAAAATTATATAGCGATATCGGAAAACCAGGAATTGCTTTGCAAAAAAATCATTTCTGGCTCACTTTACTTTTCTTCTCGTTTCCCGAAAGCTAAAAGACAATCCTTATAGGAACTTTTAAGCTCAAAGAGAATTTTATAGGGAGTTAATGATGATGGAGGGTTTCTCACACACACACACAGACGCACACACAGACACAGAGTTGATACGTTTTTTACTCATTTTTACTCACTTTGCACTTGCTGTTTTATTTATATTTAAATTATCAACTAATGACATTAGTGAACTATCCAGATCACCGGTTATAATCTTTCCAGTTCCGGCTGGCTGTTGTTGCTGTTGCTGCAACTGTTGCTGGTGCTGTAGTAGTTGTTGCTGTTGTTGCGAGTTTTGTTGTTGTTGTTGTTGCAATGTCAGTACGGAATTGTTGCTATTAAAGCCGGATAATGAAGAAGGACCTGTAGCGACAAGGTTCATTTGATTGCTGTTTGCTGTAGCCGGCTTTAAAACATCGCCCAAAGCATCGAAGCCTTTTATGTATTAAGATTTTGTATATGATGGATGTTGTTTTTTTTTTGTTTTTTTTTTTATATATTGTATTTTTTCAGTGCATACCAAGTGCCCCATTTTAGCAGACATTTACACACAAGACACATACACAACATTTTTTATTTTTGTTTTTTTGGATATGTGAAAGCAATGAAGCCCCGCGATTTTTTTTTTTTTTGTTTAATATTACGTTGAGTTTTGCCCATTGTTGATTTTTTTTTGAGTTTTTGCCAGCATTTTTAATATATATATTTATAACATATAAATGTAGTTTTTTTTAGCAGTTTATAGAATTATAGTTTTTTTATGGATTTGTGCCACCAACAATGTGAGTTATTTTTTTTTCGATTTTATGTGAAGTACAATAAGAACATAAAAGAGAAAAAGAGAAAAAATACATTTACAAAATAAATATGTATACAAACATTTGTTTTTTTAATGTGTTATATTTTATGATGATTTAAAGTGCAAAAACCATGTTCTTGTTGATTACTTCAAAATTAATGTGCTTAATTTGTAGTAGCTTAAAAACGTATATTACAAAAGCAAACTAAAAAAAATATATAACAATTATTAGCACATAAAGCAAGCGTTTAATGGGAATTTGTATTTTTTTTTTTTTTTTTAATATACTTTGATTTTGACAAGCAATATTTAGTAGATGTTAGTTATAAATTTCTGCCAAAAAAATTATCTACTTTCAATTTAAAAAATCTGCTTAATATTATATTATTTTTTTTAATTTTGTATCTTCATTTTAGCTCTTTTTTTCATCAAAACTTGTTATTAATTTGAACATTTTTGGACGAATGAAACTGGGTTTAATTGAGTTTACTAAAAGAGAGGTTGCGTTTGGGGACAAGTACTTGAGTGCTCACAGCTTAAGAAACTGGAGTGCCTTGGTAACTGAAGTTCAAACTAAGATATACATTTTTATCAGAGAAATGTTTTCGGACTATGGAAAAAAAATGTTTACCGAAAAAACTACAGCAACAACTTATTTCAAAACTTAAAATTCAGAAAATTTCATTTTGAGCATTCTTAAGACATATTTTTTTTTTTAAGTTCGATCAAAACAGATTTTCATACTTAAATATCTTAGGGAAACAAAAGTTTACAATTTTCACGTAGTGTGAGTTGACAGTTTTATAAGGTACTCATTTTAGAGCAACAAAACTTGAAAAAGTGGATGGTTTTTTTTGTTTCAGAAATTTTTGGTTGGAACAGATTTTATTATTATTATTTATTTAAAATTAATAAGGTACACATTTGAGAGCTACAGATACGTAAGATTTTCACCAAAACTTATGCTATTTAAAGCAGATACTGCACTAGGCTCACAATCACGCAATTTAGCAACTAAAGATAAAACTTATTCGAAATCACTAAAAATCTTTTCGAAATCAATAGTTTAAACACAAACGAATATTTTTACATTAAAATCAAACACATTTAACCAAAAAAAAATGTAACAGCAAGACACAAAAGATACAAGTTTAACTTAATCGATGGATTTTCAAATTGTTTAGCTGATTGACTAATCCGATTTGTAGGACAAGTCAATTCCAGGCAATTATAATACATAGAAATATGAAAGATACATGATATAATATACAGCTTGTGGCACTTGTTCTTAAAGAGGTGAAAAATACTTTGAAATACTTTACAGGTAAGGACGAAACTGTAGGAGGCATTGAAGACTGACTGTAAGCACACGAACGTGACACGTGACGACAGAACAGAGCTTAGCATACAAGGACTTTGCATATGCATATGTATTTATTGCCTTTTCCAGTATATAGAAGTGTATTATGTATTGCAAACGTATTTGTACAAAATCAAATGTAGAAGCGCACGCATCGATACACGTGTTTTGCATGAATGAGTGTCTATTAGAGGTGGGAGCGTGAATCATTTCTTGGGCACGAACACGAATTTTCAAAATACTTATCGTCAAAAACTTTCGGAAAAAAAAGTTTTTCAACTAAATAAGAGGTACAAATTATTTGAAACCATTTTAATAAAAAAATTTTTTGGGAAAAGTTTGTCGTATTTCCTATCGTTTATAAAGTTTTTTTATACCAGGACTGCATGCCTTAGAATTCTCTTTCTTTCGTTGTTAGTTTCGGTTTTAAATCTTTCAAAAAAAAACTTGGGTTGCAAGTGCATCTGTTGTTTGCTTGAACTTAAGCCCTTTTTAAAATATTTCATAAAATTTGTTCCTGATGTTTATAAAGTTTGTTGATAGCAGGGCTGCCAAGCCTAAATATTTTCTAGTAAGTTTCGTTACTCGGGTAATCTGGCAAAAATTTGGGTTCAGAAGAAAACTGAGCTAAAACAGGTTTCAATCTGTCAGAAAATTTATTTATTTGTATTTATAGCACATAATTCAACAAATTTTTTAAGCTCAGATTCATTAAAAACAGTTTACAAGTTATAAAAAAAAAAACTTCATGTCAAGTAGATTTAAATTTGAAGATAAGATTAAAAATTATTTTATTGAACCTTAGAAAAATGATTGACCCTATTTATTGTCTTTTTTGCAATTTGTGCACGAAAGTTAATTTTTATTGAACCTAAATCGTTTTGGGACAAAAGCGTTTCTGTTAGTGGCCGCTTTTTGGTGCATTAATTTATTATTCCCAAAAAAAAAATTACTCAGCCCAGTTCTGATAGATAAATTTTGGTTTGTCCGCTTTAAAAGTTGATATACGTATAATTCAGCGAACCCAAAAACAACTCTGTCATTATGACAAAAATAGCATTCTGACAACATGAAGTCTTTGAGTAAGAGATTTTTCTAAAAATTAAGGAAAAAACGTCTAGCACTACTGAAAAGCTTTCTATACCATAATTTTTACCTTTAAACATGGGTACGACCAAAAAACTTGACTGATTTCTTTGTTTCAGAGCTTTCTGCGTGGAAAAGATTTCAGTTTTACATTTTCCAACGCGGATATTTTTTCGCTTTGAGCTGTTTTGATTCAAATCTAGAGTGCAGCCCTGGTTACGAAAACTTAGAGTTTTTTTTAGAGTTTCAAGCAAGCTCGGCATTTAAGTTTGAAAGATATATCTTTATTTACATTATTCGAGTTTTTCGTGCATATAGATTTTTACGATACGCGCCCACCTCTAATCTCCAGCACAAAAATCGTTAAATTCAAATAAAAAAACATATTGTGACATTGTGTTTTTGCAGTTTCTCGACGTAGGGGAGCAAAAAGTTCACCTGGTGGAAATTGTTGTAATGTTGTTGTTGCCCCAGACGTTGTCAATGCCATGGGAACTGGTAATATTGCCGGAATATCTTGAGGTTGGTACTGTGGCTGCGTTTGCTGCTGCTGTGGCATATAAAATACGGGTTGTTGTTGCTGCTCTTGTTGATATTGTGTATGCTTCATAAAAGGAACAATCGGTTGCACCTCCGCGTCATCGAAAAATGGATTTGGCAACGGCATTGACAACCCTAATATTCAATTTAGTTTAATTTGCGACATACAAAAAATGTATAGGGTTCGTTGGTATGAATTTTTTGTAGAAATTAAAAAATAATTAAAAAGTAATTTAAAAACAAATTCCTTAAGTAAAACAAAATTTAATAGCTGACAAATATTTTATACAAAAAACAAAAATTTTAAATTTTGTTTAAAAACATATTTTTAACAGTATACAATTTCACTCGCACGCATACGATAGCTTAGCTAGAGATGGTTATTTAATTGAAAAGGCAAAACTTTAATAAAATTAATATTTTTGCAATAGAATTTCAATTAGTACATAAATATTATATAAGAGATGAGCGCTGGACAAACTAATGTATTTTGGTTACAACTATTCATAATAATATCATATATTTCGTTTCCTTAGTTTTCGCTTTTTGATTGTTGGCATTAATCAGTTTCACCTTTCTACGATAAAAGTTTTGGTGGTAAAAAATAAGAATAGTCCCAGAAAACGCACCCTGTAGACTGAAGTTGCCAAACGATGTAAATCGTGTTTCTTACTCGCGGGGTTTCACTCTTACTTACTAAAAAGGTTTATAAAATACGCATGTCGGATCTTTGGCAAGAGACAATGTATTTTTATTTCTTCAAAAACTAAATTATAGCTTTTGGATTTTTGAGGTTTTGTCAGAACACTCGGGTGCTGGGATTTTTCGGACCTCGGACCTCGGATTCGGTTTCAGCTTATGCACATGTAAAGTTCTCGCCACTTTTTTTGCGAGACTATGATATAGAACTATCGATTAATCCAAACAAACCATCGCTTATAATGATGATCTTAAGCTTTCGGAATTTTCAGACATATTCAACATTTCAGTTGATTGATTTTGAAGGTCTGTTCTAGTAGAACACGTTACCAAATTGGAAACTATGGTAAAACTTTTTTTTTAATATTTACGTGCAACAGGTATTTTTTAAACTATTTGAGATATTCGTAAAAAAAAAACAAAGAGCGCTTCCAGAACAATTAAGGAAAAATTACTAAATCACAAAGATCGAAAAAGAATCGTACGTTTGAGAAAAATTTTACATTTTCTTAATTCGTTACCAAATTATTTATTTTTGAAGAATAAATAAAGACTGTATTCTCTTAAGAAAGAATGCAGAGGGTACTAGGTAGAGCGAAAAATAATTGCACGTTTGAGATACTTTTACCAGTGCTAACTGTGTCTACGTTTGAAATGCATTAAAAAATTAATTTTTTTTAAAGGATAAACTTGAAGACAATATTCTCTTTGACAAGCATAAAGGGGAGGGAACCGTAGATAGAAAAATAATTGTACACTTGAGAAAATGTTTAGCTTATTTTTAAAGTGCGGGCTATCTTAGTTCCGAATTCGTTACAAAATTATTGATTTTTGAAAACAGAATTCTCTTAAGAGAGATACTTTTTTAAATTCACTTAAAAATTATTACTTTTTGAAGAATAAACTTGAAACCTCTTTGGCAAGAAAAAGTTAGGAAAAAAAAGTGCTGACTGTCTGCGTTCCAAATTGATTAAGAAATTATTTTCTTTTAAAGAACAAACTTGAAGAAAGTATTCTAATTGGCGCGAATACAGAGGGAAGTAGGCAGATCGAAAAATAATCATACGTTTGAGATACTTTTTTAAATTCACTTAAAAATTATTTCTTTTTGAAGGATAAACTTTAAGGCAGAAATCTCTTTGCTAAGAAAAATGTAAATCGAAAAGTAATCGTACGTTTGATAAGCTTTTTACACTTAGATTAGGTAGAGCGAAAAATAATTGTATGTTTGACATTCTTTTTTAAATTAACATAAATTTGTAGACAGAAATCTTTTTGGCCAGAAAAAGTAGGAAAAAAAAAGTTCTGACCGTGACGATCCAAATTTATTACAAAAATAGTCGGCCGTGCTCCGGAAAACGAACCATTTTATTCGAATTCGTTTTTGCGTGATCCCAAATCCGAATTTTTTGCTGTCGCCATCTACTCATATTTCCCTTGCTCATAGTTAGCATAGCTTTACACCATGATATTCCTTTTACAAGGGAATTTTTTTTTATGCAAGGCATGAACTATTTAAGAAAGACATGAACATTTTTTTAATGCAAAACATGGACCATATCAAAATTCGGTATTTTTTTAACTAACTTAAATATTTAACTTGAAATTGGCATAAATAGAATCTAAGAATTTCAAAGTATATTTAAAAAATTATTTCAGTTTAAAATGCGTACACTTTTCAACCTATTTTGCCAATTTGTTTTAATTCGGTTTCAAACCACAGAAGAAATTAGTTATGATGAAATTGGGAGCACCAAACATGTGGTTTCCAAGCGAATCCGAATAATATGTTCGTATTCGTTTTCCGCATCACGGCCGAGTATTACTTTTTAAAGCTACCAAGGTAGCCGTGTGCCAAAACTTATAATATTTACAAGAATTTTTTTTTAAATTTAAGGCTTTTAAACCATGACTTTATTTCTAAGCTTATGAAGTTAGTAATTTAAATATTAGGGAACAAATTTAATAAAATGTCGATACTTTCTTGGTAAAAAGGAGCTCATAAATTCGGAGCGGTAGCGACTTTTTTAAAAATGTATAATCTATGGGCAAGCGAGATTAAAGCCTTAGCTAAGTCTTATTTGATCGGAATATTGTTTTCCGTACTTTGACGAAGCCATCTCCACATGCTTTGCTTAAAATTTATAAAAACCCAAATCGGAATTTTGTCAAACTGAAAATTATAAGATAAATCTTGAAAAATACTTTGAAGTTCTTTGACCCAAGCTCATCTCTTATACTCATATTTAATACATACACATCAACATACAATTCTCTAAATGCATTCCTATATATTTTTCAATTCTGAAAGCACGACACTTAAGATGATTCATGCCGAATATATATTATTTAAATAATAAATTAGACCAGCGAATAGATAGTTAGTAACTTTTACCGAAATTTAGCACATTTAGAGAGACTAATTAGATTAGTAACACATTAAAACCGAGTACGATATTAAAATTTAAATATTTGTTCTGTTAAATACCATTTAAAATATAAAGTGCTTTTATATAATATTAAAAAAAAAAGCATATAAAATATTTTAGTTGAAATAAATGGATTAATGGCTTTAAAACGAGTTTAGCATATGGCAACAAAGAATGACTTACCTGTTGGTTCCGTATTACCGAAAACGGATGAGAAATTACTATCGGAAACGAATGCATTTGTAGCAGCAGCGGAAGGTACTGAGGCGCCATTGAAACCTATGTGGATTGTGTGGACGTGGCATATATAGCGTTTATTTTTTGAAGTTGTTGTATGGGTTTTAAATAGATTTTTTTTTTTTTTTGTTTGTTTTTTGAGGGATTTATGTTGTAGGCATTTGTCGCAGTTGTCAGTATTTTCGTTGTAATTTGTAGTTTTTTTGGTTAGGAAAAATAGTGATGAAAATGAAGAGTAACAATACATTAGACAAGAATTGAAAAAAAATTAAAAGCTTAAAAACTGAATACAATACAATTAAATATAATATAAAATAAAACTTAAAATTTATAATATAAAGTTAACAAGACAATGTAAAATGGGTGCATGATAATATGTGCATATAGACAGAGCTAAAGATAGTTAGCGTGAGTTTTCAAGGGTCAAATTGAGCGCACAAGACTAAGAGTTGCATCCAAAGCAGAGCAGCTCTTTTGGTCTGATTATAAACAGCACATACAACATTGTTTATATATATATACTATAACAAGCTACACTTATTTATATAATACTTACAAAGAAAAAACAAAAAAAAACTAACTTAAGCACAAAACTAAACTATAACTAAATAAAATAAAAATCAAAATTATAACATGCTACCATTATTATGCATCCACAAATTATTGGCATTAAGTGTAGCACCTGTTGCTCCGGCGGCAGCTCCAACTCCAGCAGCTGCAGCACCACCGCTGGCATCAAACATATCGGCAAATGGATTACCCAACTGCAGCAAATCATCAGAAGCTTTTGTTGCTGACGCATTTGAAGTTGCTGCAGCAGCAGCGGGCTGTGCCGACGCGGCACCAAACAGATCAACTATCGGTTGGCCAGCTTGTGCAGCTGGTGGCGACGATAGGAATGGATTTGTTAGTGCAGCGCTAGAGCCACCAGCTCCGCTACTAGTGGGTGACGATACCTTAGACTAAGGAAAACGAAAGAATATATTAAAAATAGTTCATATTATAGTTTAATTTAAAGTTGCAAACCATTCCTAAATAGTTTCCAATAAACTGCCTGCCTCTACTTGTTCGCAATGGAGCTTTAACCCCTGTGAGCTTCAGCCCCATTGCACTGCCGAACAATCTAAGCGCCTTACAACAATGTTCAGTCAATCCTATGCATAATAGTTCCAAAGAAAGTCTTTGTAGTGAACTAATGAACTATCTGTTATTTTAGTTCTTTAAGATCCTCTAGTTAGTATGATTTTTTTTTTTAACATTAAGAATATGAAATTTGAAGTAAATTAATTGTAAAATTGTAGATGTTTAAACAGTTCCCAAAGACGCTCCAACCCAGTTGAGCTTCTGCACGTAGCGTATACACCTCCTACCCCATTGCACTGCCGAAGAGTCGTAGCGCTTTACAACAAAGTCCAGTCAATCCAGTGCATAATAGTTCTAAAGAAAGTCTTTAAAAGATGCATCCAACCCTGTGGGCTATACGGCGGTTCCGCCATTACATTGTCAATACATTTCAGTGAACTAATGAACCATGGTTCAATACTTCATAAATGGGACTACAACACCTTCGGGTTATTGCATAAGCTTATAGCTTGGCTCCTCTAACGCTCTGCCAAACAGTCTAAGCGCTTTTCAATACAGTTCAGTCAATCCAATGAACTAATGAACTATTTGTCGTTTTAGTTATTTAAGTTCCACTAGTTCCTATGTTTCTCTTTTTAATTAGGAAGCTCAAGCTAATGACTTGTAAAATTGTAACATTTTGCTATTTATTTTTCAGGCTTTCGATATTAAGAATTTATTTTAACACGCAATAGAATTTCAATAATTGAAGATTTTTGAAAAATTTCATTCACTTGATAAATTAAGTTTTGTTCGAATAAATTTACATTTATTTGGATTTGGATAAACTTTTAGCGAACAGGCCGTGAAAAAGATCTTGGCATGCCTTTAAAAAAAATTAAACTTAGACAACTTTTAACCTGAAACAGTAACAGAACCTGGTTCACTCTATTAAGTATTTCCATTTTATATGGTATGGGGCTGTCAAATTGGTAACTGAGACATTCTAGCTCTTGGCAATTACTTCATAATTAGATGTGCTTTATTTGAATTTTCAACGCCACGCTCGTTTAATATATATTTTAATTTAATTTAATAGTAATTAAATAAACTTCTTAAATCAGCAATCAACCCTGCTCAAGATGAACAAAGAAGGTGCCAATGTTCATTTCAACTTTTAAACACGGATTCCAAAAGAAGAAGAACTAGAACTAAAGAACTAGTTCGAGAACTACAAAACTAAAGGATTGCTTATTTTTAAAAACTTAAAAGGATCAGTTTAAAGAAACCTAAAGAAATAAGAAATTTCCCAGTCAAAAGGCACCAAAAGAGCTCAAACCATGAACGGAACTAAGCTCAGCTCTCGTTGCCCAACTGCAATATTAATTGCCCTCTGGTACATTGTTATTTGGGTCCTTTTGTAAAGCCATCCATTTGTTTTTAGTTTGAAAGCAAATATGTAACCTAAAAAGAACCAAAGAACTAAAACCTTCAACGGAACCACATTGCAAAGTTCAACTCTTCATATGACGAATTTCCCCTTTTTAGGAACTTTATGTAAGGATTTTTTTATATGACGAACCAACGTGCGAATTTGCTATAAGGAAGTTCGTTCTACTGTATTAACCAAAAATTTAACCATCTGGAATGGTTTGCAAACTTATTGTTACAAGATTTTTTGTTAAGCTTTTAAATTTTGGCTTGTTTATTTACAATATACTTACTTTGTACTGATTCATGGCGGCCTCCTCCTCGGCCAGCACCTGAGCCTTGAGTTGCTCATCAATGCCATTGGTGGTATCAAATTTACTGGAAGCGGCTGCAGTTCCAAAAGCCGAGCTAGTTGAAGAGAGTGCAGAGACAGCGGATTTAACGTTTGTACGTTGATGACTAAGTTTGGGAAGTTTAAATTGTTGATTGGGCGCGCAAATCAAACAATTACAATTCAACATGGAAAATAAAAAGAAATGCAAAATAAAAATAATATAATCATAAAAAATTAAATTAAATTGTAAATTATATACAAAATGTATGAGTGAATTTTTATTAGGGTTGTTTTTGAAAATATTGACTATGTAGATTTCTGCTGAACTCTTATCTTTAAGCCTGTTTGTTAGGAAACCCAAGTTACATTTATAAATGTTTAAGAATGCAATATAAGTAAAAAATCTGATAACTTTCGTAGAAAGAAATATTTTTAGTTGAAATACGCAAAACAAGTAATGCCGTATAAATAGTTAATTGAGATACCACATAATCATAGCCAAATATGTACTTCTCAATTCGTATTTTAACCAAAATCGTGTTCTACAATTATTTTATTCGCTTCAAAATTAAAATTTTAAAAATTGGGTCAAGAAACAAATGGACCTTTTAAAAATGTTTACAGATAAGTCACTGTACCTCAAAGTACAAAGGGGATATTTAGTTTGTGCAAGTCAAAAATGGACATCGGAGATCCCCAAAATGACCTATACGATCAGGGTCGAGTTCTCGATAAAGACATATCCGTCTGTCGTATGAAAGTCTAGATCTCAGATATAGTAAGAGCTTGAGCAACCATACTTTGAATATAGACCCCGTAATTTATCAGAGGAAACAAGTTTGTTTTAGTTTTTCGATACCGGCGTGATATATTAAGACTTCCTTAGGGAAATTTTATAGAACAGAAAAAAACAAATTTTTAGGCACAAACTTGACATTCGAAAGTTTTTAGGTTTTCAGACACCGTACAAAATTTCAATAAAAATCGGTTTACTATAACGTATAACCCATATAGGACCGATCAGTCAAAAAAATATATTAAGAGCATTATTCTAGTGTTTTTTATATTTCCTACGCACTATGCGGAATCGATGAAAATCTACTCATTAATTTTTTATACCCTGTACCGTATGGTACAAAGGGTATATTAAGTTTGTGCAAGCTGAAAATGTATGTAACGTACAGAAGGAGAAGTCGGAGACCCCCCAAAGTTACCTAAAGTATGATCAGAGTGAGTAGAGAAGTCGATATACCCATGTCCGTCTGTCCGTATGAACGCCTAGATCTCAGTCATGGTAAGAGCTAGAGCAACCAAACTTTCAGATAAGATCCCTTATTAATCCATAGGAGACAAGTTTATTTTATTTTTTTGATATCGGGACTACATTATATAGCTCCCATAGGGGTGTTTCAGAGGACCTCGAAAAAAAGCAAAAGTTTTAGATGAATAATTCGTTTGCTTATGAAGATATCATAACCAAATTTGGCAATCGGAAGTTTTTTAGAAACCCCCAGCACTGTACCAAATTTTATCAAAATCGGTTGACTATATCATATAGGTCCCATAGGATCGATCGGTCGAAAATTTGTTTTTTGCACAAAATTCGTTGTGTTTCGTTTGTTTGTGCAGATATTGTAACCAAATTTGGCATTCAGAAGTTTTTTGGAGATCTTCAACACTGTACAAAATTTTATTAAAATCGGTTGACTATATCTCATAGCTCCCATAGGGCCGATCGGTCGAAAAAAAGTTTTTGATTAAAAATTCGTCTGTTTTTGGTTGTTTATGAAGGTATCATAATCTAATTTGGCAATCAAATGTCTTTTGGTGTTCTTAAGCAATTTACCGGATTTTATTGCAAGCAGTGGTACAGGGTATCCCAAAGTCGTCCGCGCCCGACTTTAACGTACGCCATCTTTTATTTTTATAATGGTCCAAGATATCTCTCTCTCTGGTTACAAAACTTTTAAAATTTAGAATTAATTTCTTTTTTCTAAATCTCTATACATTTTTAGTACAAATTTTATTTTCTTATCAATCAGTTTCTCCCCTTTAAACGTAAATTAAACCCAAAACTCCACTTGCGTTCTGTCTCCGAAAGAATTCAGACCTAAAAAAATCACATTATATTAAGAATAATAAAATTTGATTCCGGAGTCTGTAAAAATAGCTTACAAATCCTTTTCTTAGGACTTATAATTTTCTAGATCTGAACTTGCAAAGCGTCAACCTTTGCATTTTTTGTAACTCAACAAATAAAGATTTCTTCATCTTCTCTATATCAATTCTAATTCAACTTCTTGATCATAAAAAATGAATAATTTATACTTAAATGGCTGCTATTTTTTTTAAAACTAGTTCTTCAATCTGTGTATTTCCTAATCTTGATATATTTTAAAAAATTCCGACGAACTTTGGTTTATTACTATGTCTGTCTTATTAATATTGCTATATCAACAGTTTAATACTTTTTATAAAAAAAAAACATTTCTACAATTGCACTTTAAGCTGATAAAAGAAGCTTTAGTAATGATAGATCAGTTTTCGAATAACAACAAAATAATACTATACATAGCTCTTGAAAATAAAACCCATATAAATTCAACTCAAAACAAAAAGCGCTGATAAAAATGTGGTACATAATGCAGATAATTTTGAATTACCTCGACGATTGTGTGGGCGTATTAGCAGCTGATACTTTGCGGCCCTCCAATGTAGCCAAATGTTGTTCCAAAGCATCCAATAAAGAACTGGGCGCTTTAGTAAGATCTGGTATATCGCCCTTATCAATGCCCACATTCTGTAATATCAAAATAAAAATATTACTTAAACTGCGATGGTCATTTAGTTGGGCTATAAATTAACAGACCTCAGCAACCTTTAAGAATTCACCAACACGATCCATGCGCACCAAAAACTTCTTGTACAAATCCAAAGCATCCCGTGCATGTTTCTTATTCATATCGAAATATTTCTCCAACAAGTTAATGATGCCATCATTGTAACAAGCAAACAAACGTATGAGATCGCGAAATAGCAGCATGAAGCTTACGTTGATAACACCTGAGATGATTAAATAAGGTATAGATTATAATGTCTTTATATAGAGTAAAGAAAGTTGTACACTGTGTCCCAAATTAATAGAGGTAACCATTTTATCGGAGCTTCTTTTTTCACCATATATGCAAAATGAACTTGATTTTCATACAATATTTCTTTTTATTATGTATGACGTCGTAGTCGTCGTCGTCGCAATGTATTTATTTTTCTCTTTGTGGTGGTTGCCACTGAAATTAACACAGCTAGGAATATCCGATTTAGGTCAAATATGCCCCGTTTTGTTCGATAACTTTTGTCCATTTATCGTCCCTATCGGTAAAAAATCTGACCAACTCATTTTCACTAAGCTCTGAGGCAATTTCTTTCACCAGGAAAATTTTGCAAATGCTTAAATAGGTGGCAGTCGCTTGTTGCCAGGTCTGGCCTATACGGTGGGTGCGATAGAACATCCAATCCAAACTCTCGTAGCTTCTTTCGTGTCATTAAAGATGTGTGCGGCCTGGCGTTGTCTTGATGGAACACAATACCCTTCCTATTGCCTACTTCTGGCCGCTTCTGGTCGATCACTTGCTTCAATCTGGTTAGTTGTTGACAATATAGGTCCGAATTGAGTGTTTGGCCCTATGGCAACAGATCATAGTGGATGATTCTCTTCCAATCTCACCAAACACAGCAAAACCTTCTTGCCCAGCAATCCGGGCTTTGCGATCGTTTAAGCCGACTCCTCGCGATTGGACCACGATCTTTTTCGGCTGTTGTACTCGTATGTGACCCATTTTTTATTGCCAGTCACCATCCGCTACAAAAATGGGTCGATTTCGTTACGTTTCAGCAAAAAATCACAAGCATCAATTTGGTCCAAAAGGTTTATTGCGATAATTCGTGTACCACCATACATCGAGCTTCTTCTTGAGAACAGCCTTATGCAAATGGTTCCAAACGGTTTCTGGTTAATTTTTAGTTCCTGGGCAATAGAATAAGTGCTCACAAGCCGCTTCGACTCGACGATTTCTATGATTTTATCAACATATTCGACGATAGACCTACCAGAACGTGCCCTATCTTCAATTTTGAAACTGGCTTCGCCAAACAAAAATTTACCCAGACCTTTTTTTGTAAGCGTTATGTCACCTTTGAAATGTGTTATGGTATGACCCAATGCGATATATACATAGTGACATATGGCTAACTAAAGACAACGAAAACCTCTGGGAACTTTTTACTTTAACTAATATTGGGTGACCCCATACAATTTTTGTAAGCTATGACTTTTGATCCCCTACTTTTTGATAAAAATTTTGTGTTCCACTTATTAAAGGCGGCAGCAAAGAAAATAATTATGTTTTATTACAAATAGTGCATCTTTAAAAAAATGCCAAACAAGTGATCCAAAGGCCTATTTCCGGGACCACAATCTGCTAAACAAGTTAGCGCAAATTGGCTAAAGCCAAAATTCTGATTCTTTAGTGAGCTGCTGTTTCCCTCCAATATAAATCACATTACGCATTTTTCGGAAGTGTGTTCATGAGGTTGACGATAACAATCGGCAGAATTCGAATTTACAAAACTCGCAATAAAGATTTTGCTTAAGACTTTATATTTTTTCCCATTTTGGTTTGAATCTTCACCTCTTTAAAGTTCGTTAATCTCAACGGCAGTCCTTCCATTCTAGATGGATTGCATTGTTCTTAAAATGGGCCACAAAAATCTTATTTTAGATTGCTGAACATCTTAAAATAATATTTTGCACACGATTTTATCCTTTTTTCTGTAATTCAATTTTTCCTTAAAGTTGCCCAAAAAATTCTTGTTGTCAAGTTTTATGCTCAGATTCTTGTAAAAATAAAGTCCACTTTGTACGTACGAAAAAAAAATTAAGTCCAGAAAAGTGTATGTCCCCTAAAAAATTGGAACACCCCGATTTTACTACAGTTTTACCATTGCTTAAATCATTGGACTGGCAATCAAACTCCAAAAGTGCATCCAATTGTGCCTGCAAAACTGGTAAGGTTTTCAAGAGTTTGTCCGCGTTCATGCTGCGCAAGGAGCCCTCTTCTTTGCTGTAAAAACAAAATTTGTATATAATTAAATAAAGAGAGATAAGAAAAACTCTTGAAATACTTACCCACGCTTGACCTTGCAAAAGTCAAAAGCCATTGCACGATAGGAGAGCGATTTCTCATTCAAATACTTGGCATAGCGTCTTATAAAGGGTGACATATCGTAACCTGTTGATTTGACACACAAGCCAAGTTTAAAAAAAATATATATTAAGAAATTAATTTTTTTTTTACAAACATAAAAACAACAAGATTTTAGTCACAGTTAGTAAGTTACAAATTGAGCGCCAAATATGAAAAAATTAACACATTAGTTTTTCATTTCATCAGTAGTTTCAGTTATGGGAAAATTTAGTACAACTCTAGTTCTACAACAGTCCTCAATATATAGATAAACATAAAAATAATAATACCCGCCGTAGCACTTTATAAGATACTCACCCATTCTGCCACCTGGTACGCCCATGCCACCATCTGTATAAGTTTATTGTTCGCATGTATAGTATATTAAGTTTTGTTGTAGTTTGATATATATATATATATAATATAAAGATGGGTAAGATGGGTATATATATATATATATATATAATAAAATAAGCAGCATTGCAATCATTATTCAGCCAGTTTTACGAGGAATCACAGTGTTAAATTAAAAAAAAAATCACGGATGATAAAGCCAAATATATACGCGCAGCATACGGATTAGATTTCGATGCATATAGAGTAGGAATGGCAAAGTTTTGATATTATTATACGTATATATGAAAATAAATAATGAGAGAGTAGAAAGAAAGTAAAGAATTAAAGCATCAATGCAGACATTATTTATAAAACTTAAAATGCAATACAATTTATATGAAGATATGTTGTTAAACCATTAAATGTGGGAATGTTAACAAAATTGAGATAAAAAAGGTAGAATTTTATGTGTTTTGGGTTCTGATGCTGTGCCGCCTATATGCATACCTTGCACAGTTCCTTTGTCCAGAAAGGAGCTGAGATTGAATGTTGAATTGCTCGATGCTAAATATTGCATGAAACGCTGAAAAGAATATGGAAAAAAATATTATTTAGTTGGTTTAAAAAAAAATTTTAAATATTTTAAGGTACAAAACTATCGATTTATTTTGACAATTCTTAGGCGATCATTGTTATGAAACATATTTTAAAAATGCAGAACTATTCCAATTTTTATCAAGGTTACACTCTTCACATTTAAACAAGGACACATGCAATGCGTTGGAACGAGTCAAATGCACTCTCGACGACGGGTTTGAGTTTGTTTCATCGTATGTTCGAGTTCGATCTGGTATGAGACACAACATTTTATATTTCAGTTCAGGCAATTGGTATGATTGCCTATTTGATTTGCAATCATGCGTTCATTTCAGGTCTATTTGGCTGGATTTGATAGCGATGGATATAATATATTTAAATAAAATATTTAGATTAATAGTAAAAAAAGGAAATTCATGTACTTCTTATTTTTGTCTTATTATATTTAGCACAAGACAAAGGCATTTAAGATAAGACAAATTTCATTCAATTCAATTATTTTTTTATAACAACAAATAAAAAAAATAACAAAAACAAAAATGTAAAATTTAAAGCGTAAGTTTAGGACTGCGAACCCATCAAGCTGCCTTGCCTTTTTGCAATCGGACGAACTGCCAACTGACCAAATTGCGATCTTATACCGCAAGCAACCAGACTGCCAACTGAAACTGACCGCATGTCGCTGCAGGATTGACTTTCTACAACCTGTTGTCTCAAGCAATATGTTCAAATCTTGGTCTTTTTATGCACACTGACATCACATCTCATTTCCCATTTAACTGAAACTTTTTTCGAATTGTTACTTCTTTTTTTTACGATTTTTTGAAAAGTAAAAAGATCATAGAAGAGCTTAAAGCCAATATTTCAGCCGAAATAGCAGCGATATCACCCGAGAGGTTGGCAAATCATATTATCTTAACAATAAAGAAGGCCATTTAGTTGATATTCTTTGTAGGAACTAGTTAAAAATTATTTTGAATAGCGAACCTGTACTAATCTGAATCGGAATCGAAATTCGGTAAAGAACTGATTATCTAAATGACTTGTTCAAAAAATGTATCTTCGTAAAAGTGTTCTTTAGGGTAATTTTGGGTCGAGAAACAAGAAAATTAAATTTTTTATTTTTTTGCTGAACCGTTTTCGCGATTTTTTCGAAAAAGATGTTTGCTTGGTACTGATTTCAGTTATTCGTGAATATCAATTGAACAAAATGTCTTACCGACATAAAATACCATCAGGTCGAAAGGTATTGATGTGTCCTTTACGGTGGTATATTGAGATTGAGAAAATTATTAAAGTAACAAGCAACCAAAGTCGAATAAAAGTGACATTTTCGACCATTTTTCAAAATTACAAATTTTTAGTTTGCTTTTTTGAACAAGAAAATTTGTTTAAGCTTTGAGCTGAAAGAGAATTCTTTTACGAACATTAAAATTTGTAAACTAGTATTATAGACAATAATAATTAAACAATAAAAGCATTTGCATTCTGAATCCTTATTTTATTTTTATTTATTAATCAGTGTAGGGTGCAAATGCTACTTGGTATTGTAGAAAATTTTAGCTACCAAAAACTATAATATGCGACTTCTCTGAGATAAGATGAAAGGACTGACAAAAACATACGAAAAGATATGAAATAGGTCTTCTAGAAAATATAAATTTTACTCGGCGCCTCAAGAGATGTCATGAACTATAATAAATAATTTAGTTATATATGAAAGTCGATTTTATTTTGGTTGAGTTTACTGAAACTATCTTTCTATAATAAATTTAAAAAAAAAAATTGTATTAAAATTAAAAAAAATTTATTTTTTCCTTTCAGTTTTTTATATAGCATTTCCTAAATCTCTTTGAAAACTTACTCCAGCTTATTAGTCTTATCTACTTATTAGATAAGAAATTGTCAATTCATTTATTAAAATTATTTTGTACAGTCATTAAGAAAGTATGCCACTTAGGTAGTCTGTTATACATTGGAGTCAAATGAGTGGTTGCCTTGTACTTAGTACATACACTTAAAACAAATTTGCACTGTTCTGTATAATAATTAAGTATAATATTGAATAAAAATTGAATATAATATCTTGGGGGCTACGCTTCCTGACTGCTTTTTACGCTAGCTGCCGTAAGGCCATCTACATTTATTTCAAAACACCCCAACTAAAATATCCCCTGCACTTTCCTTAATTTTTTAAGAATTTGAGAAATTTACAGGGATGCCTGCCCGTCTGAAAAATATACAACACAAACGCAGTTCTTCAATAATCTTCTGGGCAAAGGAATTTAAACTTGGTCATTTTTGGCTATAACTTCTGAAGTTCCCATCCATGGAAAGTAGCAAGTTTTGACTTGATACCGAGATAGCTTTATCGACTCGACAGTTCATCCTGATCAAGAATATAAATACTTTATGAGGTCTGCTACGCCTCCTTCTATTCGTTTATTTATACCCTTGGTACATAGTATAGTAAAATGTGTTAAACTAAGCCAGATGCCTTATGGTCCAGCATGACTTGCAAAACAAATGTGTCCTGGGATTCTTAGTTTCCACTTAATCGAATGCACTCAACGTTTTCTTCTTCATTCTCACATTTATAGCACCACCCATTTATTTCATAAAACTGAAACTTTAGCTTAAAACTCTAAAATATTATAGGGATTAAACACTTTGTATGTGCTTTCCTTAGAAAGCAATTGGACTCTCGAACATGTGTTTCAGTATAATAAATACACAAACTTATAATGTCTAGGGTCAATAAACCCAAGTCGCAAAATACACTTAAAAGAATCCGGTTAATTTGTGGAGCTTCTGAAATATGAAGATAGTAGGGTTCTATGCTTTTCTAAAGTTCTTTTCTTCAATTGTTTTTTATTTTTATATCCTTTAATTTTTTTACTGCTTGTAGAGAAAAGTTTTAGACTGCTTTATTGTATAAGCATTCCTTTCAAAACATATTCCAATCCTTTGATATTCGATATTTATAACGCAGGCTTTACAGATTTGTGCTATGAATAAGTAGAACAGATAAAAGGCACTCATTATAAAGTGAGTTGCTGCTAGTAGTTTTCTTACCTAAGGCCTTCATATTTTACTTTTATTTTTACAAATTCATATCGATCCCTAATACTAATTGCAACAAACAAGAATTTTCATTTTCAGTCTCAGAATGATCACTGTCATTATCTGAGGAAATTGTATTACAATAATCAGTATATTATTATTTTATATTGTTACATTTTTTGACGTTATGTGTTTCTAAAGTTGGCTGGCAATGATCTTTTCTACTGGAGAATCCGTGGCTAAAAATCCCAAGATTGACTTTTGCTAAGCACCAGAATGTTCTTGTATTAGCTTTCATTCAAGAAGTTTACGAGTAGAAATGCTCGAACTATATTGATACCTATCCACAGTTGGGCTTGGCTGAGAACTTTAGACAACAATGATCAAATTTGATCCCATTTCGGTTAGAATTTATTTGTAAAACTTTTTGTGGATAAGCTTCATGGTGAGAGTTCACCTCCGTTCCCCCAAACAGTTTTCTACTGTTGACAGCTAAATCTTTTCTTAGCCTTCCTACCTTGATGCCTACCTACTGCGAGTTATCGTTTGAAATGGTATGTAATGGTTAAAATAATCATCATCATTATCGTATTATCCTAAGTAGATATTATCAAAAACCAAAAATCAATTTTTTCAGAAAAAATCATCAATACTTGCTTAAAAATTTGTAATTCGCTAAATCCTTCATTTATGAACAACATCAGGATACAAGTGATTTATCAGAAGATTTATCAAAAGATTATTGGTTTCAGATGAAGCATTCTCCTTAAATCATGATCACTGCACCCATGTATTAGGAATTTTGTTAAGAATTCGATAAAACATCTTTAATAAGCCAAGACCTTTGATAAAGCCGGATGAGCATGCTGTGAAAATTATGGAAAGTACAGTATGATTTAACAGGGCCGCTTGTTACTTATCAAGGAAATGACATTTACAAAAATTTAACATATGTGTGAAAAAACACCATACAACTTACAAATTATATGTTATAAACGTTTCATTTTTGCTAAATCTTAAAATATTTTTGAGTCGAGCAGTTCAAAGCCCACTCAATTAAAGCCTAAACAAACTTAGGAAAAGCTCTAAGGAAACCTCCTTGGCGATTTGTGCCGCATTCAGCACGCAATTTCCCCAAACAATAACGACAATTGTAATTATATCGCAAAATAAACACTCCAACAGGGCGGAAAATCATAACAATGACGACAACAAACAAAGAAAAGAAAAAGAGCAAAGCAAATTAAGAAAAAGAGCAAGCTAAACGGTAAATAATAAATAAAAAAATAAAAAAACAAGAAGAAAACAATCAAAAATGAGAATGCGCTAAAAAGAAAAGTAATAACAATACGTGACCTTTTTATATAGAAAGATTGAACCGCAATGGGCGGCTCAGCAAATAAAACGTTTAGCAAATATAAAAATAAAATTGAATGAAAGTGAAAAAAGTAAAAGTTCAAATAAAAAATAAAAATGAGGCGTTTTGAAGGTCATTCGTGATGCCAGACTACTCACATTCCCATACAAACGCCCCTTTTTATTCATTTTTTTATGACATGTGTACTGTAATAAATTAAGAGAGTGTATTGTATATTATTTATACTAACCTCATTGCCATATGCCATTAAATGATGTGTGGTTATCAGCGATTTATAGACGACAACCCAATTGGCGTTCTGTGAACGTTCGATAAGTAAATTGGCCAAATGCGGTATGGAGACATTTGGCTCGTTTGTGCAATGCACCAAATCTGCAAAGATAAAAAAATAAAATACATATTAGTTTTGTTTTTTTTTTTGTTAATTTAAAAGCAATTATTCAAGTCATTATAAAAAAAATGTGGTACAGTCGAGGCGGTGCCCGACAGTGGAATACCCTGTACCTTTTGTGTCAAAAAAATTTTTCCTGCATATTCCATCTAAGAACTTTCCAATTGGAATTTATTTTTTTTTGGTGAAAATCGATATTTATACCTATAAGTTCCCTAAATTTTTACCGATTTTGATGAAACTCGAATGTTACGTCAAAGAAGTTATTTAAAGTATATGGGGTAAGTTTCAAGTTGGTATGTTGAGGGGTGTGGGAGAAAACACGGTAAATGGGTTGCGGGGGGTGGGGGGACCGCATCGATAAAATTTGGAAGTGGATTTGTTCATTAGAGCCACATGAATGAGCTTACCAAAAATTGTGATTCTAGGTCACTTGTAGCCATAATTGCGTAGAGTCAAATATTGACGCAGTTTATTGGCAAGGGGAGGTGAAATTTGCACATTTTTGACTATAACTTCTGTTGTATTTGTCCGATTTCATTCATTTTTTACACATAGATGCATGTAGCTACAACGCATCGCTCTGTTAAATTTCAATGAAAATACTTAACGGTGTGGCTAAAAACCGCGAAACTCTACAGCGGGGGAACGGGGCAAGATATTGACATGATTCAACAAACTTCATCTGCTTAGGAAATATGCGCACCAGCTGGTAAAGTTTCGTGTCTCTAGCTCTTATAGTCTCTGAGATCTAGGCGTTCATACGGACGGACGGACGGACGGACGGACATGGCTCAATCGCTACCCGAGGTTATGATAAGCATTTTGGTATAAAGGACTTGGGGTCTGCCACGCCTCCTTCTGTCCGTTACATACATTGCACAAACCTAGTATACCCTTTGTACCTATAGGTACAGGGTATAATTAAAAATAAAATGTGAAAGGACGTCGATCCCGGCTAATTTTGATATACCCTCTACCATGCCTCATATTATAAGGCAAATTGATATCTATATCGTATTTTGATAACAATATAAAATAAAAGATGGCCTACGCGGACGACTTTGGGATACCCTATACCACCAAGTCAAATCCGATATATTGCTGAAGAACTCCAAAAGATATTTATTTGTTAAATTTGGTTACGAAATTTTTATAAACAAACAAAAAAAAAAATAGAATTTTGCTCCAAACACGTTTATTTGACCGATTGGTCCTACGGGGGCTATATGATATAGTCAAACGGTTTTAATCAAATTTGGTACAGAGCTTGGAAACTCTTAAAGACTTTCGAATGCCAAATTTGGTTTCGATATCTTTATAAACAACAAAAAACTTTTTTTTTGATCGATCGTTGCTACCGGACGGGACCTATATAATAAGGTCAACCGATCTTGATAAAATTTGGTACAGTGTTGGGGAACATCCAAGTACCAAATTTGGTTACGATATCTTCGTAAATAAACGAAACAGAACGAAATTTGAACCAAACACGGTTTTTGGACCGATCGGTCCTATGGGTGCTATATGATATAGTCAACCGATTTCGATCAAATTCGGTATAGTGCTGGAGACCTCTAAAAAACTTCAAAGTGCCAAATTTGGTTACGATATCTTCATAAACAAACGAATTATCCATCTAAAACTTTTGGTTTTTTTTCGAGGTATTCTAAAAAACACCTATGGGAGCCCCGATACTAAAAAAATAAAATAAACTTGTCTCCTATGGAATAATAAGGGATCTAATCTGAAAGTTTGGTTGCTCTAGCTCTGTCCATCTCTGAGATCTAGGCGTTCATACGGACGGACAGATAGACACTATCGACATCTCTAGTCCCCCTGATCATACTTTAGGTAACTTTGGGGGGTCTCCGACGACTCCTTCTATATGTTAGATACATTTTCGGCTTGTACAAACTTAATATACCCTTTGTAGCATACGGAACAGGGTACAAAAATAAATTTTTCTCGACTGCCAGTTGAACCTGGGATTTGAACCAACTTGAAGTTTTAAGGTCAACACTCTACCAACTCAGCGGTTCTTATTTGAGACGATTCGAACTCTGGACTCTAAAATACTTTATATACATACTATATTTATAATGCAGAACCAAAAACAAAAAGCAAAAAAAAAATTTATCTTAACTTTACATGTGACGGGGTTTAAACAAAATTTCAAAAACGTGAAATTTTTGAGATTATCTCAGAATCCTGACGTGCTAGGGGTTCTTGGGCCTTGAATTCAGATTCAGCAACCCAAAAATTTATAAAAAAAACATCGTTGAAAACCATAAATCGAAAACAAATGTATGGGACTATCTCAAAACCCTTAGATGTTGGGACCTCGATTTCGGATTCAGCGGATCAAAATCTATATGGATACACATTTTTTTGGGTGTCCCTCTGTTATCTTCGAAATTTAAAATCTGATTATAATAACGTCGAACGATCTCTTTCTTTCCGGCATTTTATCCTTACAATCTATACCTGCAGGTGAAAGGTGGCATAGTAGAAAAAACTAAATATAAAAACTGCCATTTATTGCCTTATATAAGGTTAAGGACATAAGGTTTCCAAATCTCAATTTTGGCTATCCTTGCTGTTATATCTAAAAGATCAAGGCGTTTATAAAGATGGAATTTTCTATATTAATTTCATTTGTCCTCGTGTTCAATTTAGAGGTAACTTTGGGTATCTCCGTCACAAACTTAATAAACTGCCTTTAGTTCAGTTGTGGGCAATGTCTCAATTTACATAGCACGCGTGGATAGGGCTCAAAATTCTGCAGCAGCGCAGTCGGCACATGCATGAGTGTAAATGTAACGATTCTCTCTCTCTCGTTTGTGCTTCATAGTCGATCTTGCGCTATTGTGCAGTCTTGCTAACTGCGCTGCTTACTCATACAAAGAAATGTTTGTTTGTTTGGGTTTTGTTCACCACTGCTTTAGGTACAGGGTATAACAAATTCGTTGTAGATAAACAACAAAAAATTCAAATGCAAAAAAATTGTTATCGCTGAAAAGCTTTCTTATCATACAAGTGGTTTCTCGTCTTGCCGTTGACCCTTGGCGACGTTATGCACAGTTTTAACCTAAAACTTGTTTTGTATTCAACAAGAAGACATACATACTATATTTCAAAACGATAAAATCAAAAAGAGCGCAGTTTTTCTACCCAATGCATTACAGATTTATGACAGATATTTATACCAAGAAGATGAATGCCTTTATCAATAGAGCCATAACCGCCGGTCTGTATGAACACCTAGATCTTGAAGACGATACAGATAGAGCCGCTAGCAACGCCAAATTTATCTATTGCTGTTAATATCTGTCCTCGTCACTTCTTAAGAGAATTTCACAAAAAAAATCTGCGCTATAAAAGGCATTCTTCCAAAACTTTCTGTTACTACATTTTATGTCTACTAACTAACTTACTTTTAAAAATTTATTAATTTCAGAAAACTCCAATTTAAACAAACGTACTTTATATGCAGACTTATGTGAGCCTATTAAACAAAGAAATGTGAACTTTTTCTATTTACATTCTTTTACCTGTTAAATACGCCTATAATCCGCAAAGTATCAATACAAAATTTGAAGGGGTCAAAATGGATATTCATCCATCCAAAAACTGGGCTGCAGTAATACATCCGTTGATTTGGGACACTTCAAGAGGGCTAAAGATTTCTTTTGAAAGTTTTTAAACGACAAGTAAAACCGTCTACAGATTTTATTGCTGACTCTCCAAATTCACCTAATTTTTCCATGAAAACATCTGCTAGAGTATCTCTACTTCGGTTACACATAAACTAGCTTTTCATTCTTAATAATTTGTTATTGTGCTTTTAAGAAAGATTTCTCATTCTGCACATGCTAATACAACAAAGTAAACAATTCTATTTTGATAAGACTTTGTCTCCGTCACAGCTGCTCTTAAGCACATAATTCGATTATACATAACAAGCATGTTCATATACTCCGTATGTATATAAAGCATGAAAAGGGCATGGCATGTGCAGCATGTCAGTCAACGGAAAAGCTGCTGATAAGAAGCTTTGGATACTAGCAGCTGCATTATTTACGAGTACACGCGTTTCTCTTGTTATCGCTCACAGTGCCTCCTCCCCTTTTCAACAATTACTTTGTATGGCAAATTTTGTGAAACATATTATAATTAAGTGCAATTAAGCGCTTTAAGAGGCGTACTTGGTTCGGGATACAGATGTTGTTTCATTTATTGGTTCGTTAAAGGCGATATGGTGGTAAGAAGTGCAACAAATTGGGCGCCAGTCTACAATTATTCATTGTAATATTAGGAGCGGACGCACAATTGATGATCAATTTCCATGAGAGTCAATTTGAATTTTTATTGCTGAACTTGAGCAATGGTGTTTTTTTTTATGCTGAACTTTATTTGATTTTTCATTAGTTTCTGATTCATAGACAGCGTGAACTTAAATCTTGTTGCCAAGTTGTTTTTGTTATATCGTTCCATGAATTTCGAACTGGTTTTAATATCTTTCATTTTAGTTTTGAAAGCAGCAGGAAAGAGTCTAACAAAGAAAAAAAACTATTGAAATGGTTAGGGCATACATTCTACCTGTTCTGATACGTTCAAAAGCAACAAACGCCGTAGGAAGCAGTGGCGTGGATAGCAGAGGGGCTTTAGAGCACGACTTTATAAATATTTTCGAAAAAAAAAAATGTTGAACGCACCCACATAAAAATTCTAAATATAGCTAATAAACATGATTCTGAATTTCGAGGACGATTTGGATTTGTCTTTTTAACTACACAAAATATCTACATAGACTTTGGAAAAAACTGAAGCAGGGCGCTTACCCCTTGCATAGCATTGCCATTTCTATAAGGTCGCTCGGCCTGAGATTTTGGTAAATGTTGGATTTAGAGAACGTCACCTCACCTTTTAACGATTTTTTATAAAGCTAAGCAAGAGAATAAAGAGGCTTAAGATTTCAAACTATAAAATCGATTCGAGCGAGTCGAACATAACAGCTCCATTTCTTATTCAACAGTAATCACCATCGCAAGGATTTATTATTTATCGATTATAAAGTTTGAGCAAGAAAATATATTTGTGGCTTATATAGGTTACGGTACGAATAAAAATCAGAGGCAGTTTTACATATTTTTCAAAATATTTTTTGTACTTCGAAGTATTTGACTGCCCGAAGAAATTGATATGTGGTCCGAATGACGGATTATCAAGCTGTTGACCCGTAGACTCCATGCGGAACCCGAAGCGGTGGCCACCCTACCCTTGCACGAAGTTCTCTAAAGGGTACATAATTTCATCAAATTAGAAGGTCTCACACAATTTTTCCATTGTTAGGGCCTAAGGGTCCTTCGATAGTCACCACCGGTCATTACTTTTCCCTTAACGTTCTTTCCAGAAAACATACATTGTACGCAAATACAAAGAGTCTATGTAGAGTGATTTTTTTTAAAAATCTTATACTCTATAATAATATTAATCAATTAAGTGTTTTTAGATAAATTACTATAAATTGTAATTGTTAAAAAAAAATTTGTTTACAATTTCAGTTGAAAATTTCTTAAAAATGTCTTACAATCGATTGCAGGTCCATACAAAAGTTCAAATTGTTTTCAAATCATAAATTTTATTCGGATTCAGTTATACGTGCTCCCGAAAATGAATTTTTTTGCCGATAATTTCCTTTTTCTTTACGATAAATTCGTATATTTCCCTTATTTTTCCAATAAATTCTCATGTTTTGTTGGCGCGAAATTATTTTTGTTTGAAAGAAAACAGCAGACATGGTTGCCGCGGCTCGGCACCTTTTTATTACTGTTGTTTACATTTAATTTTATTTATATTATTTATTTTATCTTTATTATTCTTTATATTAAATAAAATTACACAAAAATATTACTTTAGCAACAATATTTATTGAAATTAAACACGACTTAGCTATTTTTGGTTACAAGGGAAATTTTCTTTGTGTAACGCGGGAACCCTGTCGCACTTATCGGCCATGTGTTCATGTATGATACGCACACATACACAAACAAACATAAATTCGTTTTCAACTCATGGTTGAGTCAGAAAAAAAATAATTAAAAATAATTGTCAATGAATATCTACTTTAAAGTTGGTATAAACATAATCTAAGAATACCAAAGAATATTTAACAAATTATTTCAGTATAAAATAAGTACTTATTTAAAGCTTTTTTGCCGATTCGTTTTAATTCCTCTTGAAAAAAAAACATTCGGTTTCAAACCACATGAAAAATTCATTTTGGTGGATTTGGGAGCATTCGTTTTCAAAACGAGTCCGAATAAATTGTTCGTATTCGTTTTCCAGAGCCCGGCTGAATATTCAAAATTATACTAAAAAATAGTTGGATTTTAATACGAAGCCTAATTACCCCCATTACAAAAAGCTGACTACGCCATTGGTTACAAGTGATGGGAATAAATAAAAATAGTAAATTCCTTTATAGCCATGTTAATCTGCAAGAGTTTAATGAACTGTTTTTTTTTTAAAATCCTAATTAAGTGTTAATTATCTCAAAGTATTGTCCGATTTGCTTAATCTATAGAAAACCGGAAACTTTTCACATTATCACAAGTGCTAAGTGAGTTAACACACTCACTCATCTAAAACTGAAGTAGTCGCAATTATGTTTCGTTTTAGCAAGTGTTTTTTACTGCCAATAGATCATTTGACCCAAAAACATACTGTGGTCACGCTTCTCTCAAGCCATTTAAAGCCTTCTTTATATATCGTATATAAGTGGAGCATGACGAGGGCAAATGCGCTGGCTTAAGTAGAGCAGCAGTTATTTACTTGATGTATATATCAAAATGGATTCTTCAACTCAATGAATGTGCATTATTAAATGTCACATTATTTTAAATCTTTAGCAATTTATGGTAAATTCAAACTAGACTAGCTGGAGCTTTTATATTGCATATTTTATGGCTTAAAAAGGGTGTTTTTTTTAGAGGTTCCATTTTGTGATAGTGATTATTATGAATAGTCTAACAGCTTGGAAAATGAATACTCAGATCGGGAATACTTTTTAGCAGCATTCTGTTTATTGATAAGGCTCGTCGTTAATGGGCATGTCTATAAGAAAAATTTCCGTATTTGAAGTGACAATAATCCTCAAAAAATTATAAACTGCAAATAAAAATTACAACTAAATTTTTAATTTTAAAATTCAAAATAAAGATTGATTTTGTCTTTTTACCAAAGAACGTATTACAATGACTGGCACATTTATATAAACTACATTTCCATTTATATAATCTTCATTTACCCTTGAAGCTTCAGTATTAAAGATTTCACAAAATAAAAACTGAGCTCAAATATCTTTTGTAACAATGTGTGCATTACAATAGTTGACCAATTTACAGGATTTTAATTATATTTACTTGATTGAATGAATTGCTAATTTATAGTTTTTTATTTTGTGTTCAAAAAATAAAAGATAATATTTACATTTTTTAATAACAAAATATTTTAAATATTTTCATAAAAAAATACTTTTACCGCCATGATTTTTTTTATCTCGATCTCTGGTTACGTCTACTTATTGGTTTCTGCTAGCAAACAAACTTTTGACGACTTGGCAAACCATTGCTGAGAATTGGCCACAACCAAGCCAGCCGCAGGGGCTCCATAGAACTTATGCATAAAATAATCTTTCTAATAAAACCGACTTTCAGTTAAAAAATATTTATTTGAGTATAAAGTTCTGCACTCATCTTAAAAAAAAAACACCCTTTCGATTTAGCAGTATTTTGTCAGCTTTGTCGCTTTATATACACATTTATATGTACTATGTACGATTATGTATTTATGTATAACACATTGTACAGTTTTTCACATGCTCATACCAAAATCAACACACATACTTACAAAGTATGTGCAAACAGTAAAAATTTTCATGAGTCATTTCACGCTCATTGTCAATGTCCAAAATATTCCGAAACAAACGGCTAACAAAAACAGGTCAACATAATTCCCGCTCGGGCAGTTAAGCAGCCAAAATCAAGAACCGAACCCTATAAATTAAGTTAAATATATGCCAAAAGCGAAATTCGAATCTAATAAGCATTAGTAAATACATAAGAGAGCTGCCCATGGCGAATAAGAACAAGTTTTCAGCTGAGCTTCTTCTAACGACGGATGCTGAGAGTAGTATAAACTGCAGTTAAAGGCAATTAGCCAAATCGTAGCTAAGTTAAACAAACTAACAAAAAAAAAAAATCATGTAAATATAAACAAAGTCAATAACAAATAATAGTTAAACTTTTGCATAAATTAAAGAGACAATGACTTTACAGAGCGGGAACCCGCCTAGTAACAACAACAACAACAACAACAATGCATTTGACACGTCATCGAGAAACGCAAAAAAAATTGAGTAGACAATTCGCATACGTAACCCAGCAAACAATTTTAGTTCATAAAATATTTTAGTATAATAAATATTTCACTGCTTGTCAGATTGTTGTAGGATTTAATAGTTTTCAAATTTTTAAAAAATTCAACGGAAATGAAAGATAACGATTCGGTCCAAAAAATAATCTTTTGCATTTAATAGAAAGAAAGAAATGTTGTCAAAAATAATCAGCTCAGCTTTACAAAATTGTTACAAAACAGCACGCTACGATTAATAATGGTTTGCTACCATTATGCTTTTTGCCAGTGGCACCTTCTTATAACGCAATATAAATAATAAATTGTAATTTATGCTTTAGCTAGTAATTATTTATATATATATATATATAAAATTGAATGTATGTTTGTACGAGGCTTATAGAATCCATATATTGCAGTGTGATTGTGTTCATATTTACAGGCTATGTTCGGTATGTTGTCGAGAAGGTTTACAACATAAGTATGGACACCTTTCGATAGGTGGCGCTGAGTACTGAGCATAGTTTTCAAATGCAACGAAAAAAACAAAGTGTTCACTCAGTTTCCATTCAATCCAAATTTGACAGACGAACATTTCGAATTGGAAATGAAAATTGAACAATATCATCGAAGCAACCATTTTAAATGGCAAATTCAAAGGAGAAAATGTGCTGTTACCACGCATTTCAATGATATCCACAGATATGCCTTTAGAATGCAATGACCATCAACAAAGCGAAAGGACAATCGCTACAAGTATGTGGATTGAATTTAGACAATCCATGCTTCTCCCATGGACAATTATATGTAGCCGGCTCACGTGTTGGAAAACCATCTGACTTATACGTATATGCACCAGATGGAACAACTAAAAACATTGTGTATCCAAATGCACTTCAATAAATAGCATTCAATTGAAAACTCGAATTGTCAGACTTTTCTCGATAAAACGAATTAAAATACACAATAATCCAAAAAAAAAAAGAATATTGTTGTAACGATATTAGTATTTCTTTAAATTTAGTAAACGGCACAGCAAGGCGTGACGGGTATAGCTAGTATTCAATATAAAATATTTTCGACTTAATTTAATTCCTGTATTATTTATTGTACGAAATAATAAAAATTTTGTTGGGAACAAGGCGATTCGACTCTAATGATTTTATGTATGGAGTAGAGTTGTATCGAGTTTCTATATCCAACAAAAGAAGATGTTCTTCATTTGGCTAGAGCGTCACACTCTGCAAGTTGAAACCGCTTGTTTGCCATTTGCCTTTTCCAAAATAGATGTTGAAGAACAGGATCATAAAAGATAAATAACGAACATGAGGTTAAATGGAATTTTATACTAGCACTTAATTCGTAGGTAACATATTTTCATATTTATAAGGAGCAGAAAACTGCCCCTAAAACTAATGATGCAGACCGATTCATAGGTAAAAAAATTGTTTTCTCATTTATAAACCAATAATAATGAATACAAACTTAGACCTAAATATCGAATATGCTACAAAGCACGTTCTATTTTTTTAAATAAAATCAATGAATACATAGTACTGCAACTGAATATTCTTGTAGAAAAATTGACATAATGTACATAATAATAATAATTAACAAAAAGTATAAATTACATAAGACAGAAATTTTAAAGTCAAATACAGGTTAAAATTTTTTTTTAAAGTTGGTCTTCGGTGGAGCATAAAGCGCACATAAAGACTCAAATTATTGGGACAAAGTCTTCCTAACATTTCCATTTAACAATTTGTGGTAACAGATTTAAGATATATAGACAAGGAACGAAGTTCCTTAGCAAAACTTGTATAAAGAGTAAAATAACAGAAAAATCATAAAGTTATAAAATGAGGCGTCGCGACAAATTTTTATTTGCATTAAATTTTTTGTTATCGCGTAGAGATGTATGAACCCTATTTTTTATATTTTAAAATTCGCGATTATAACTTTTTTCCTGCGGTTAACAATTTTAAACAACGCTACTGCCACTGAGCTTCACGTTTGATGTTGAATGGTTGAAAATGATAACTGCCACACTTGGCTGATTAAGTCAACAAGCCTTTATTTACTTTGTAATGCTGCATTACTAATGCACATGCACACTGCAAGAAATAGTGTTCCATATATCGATTTCGATTTTCGACCTACTGACTCTTTGTATAAACTATATTATTATTGCCCGCTGGGTTACTCAATGTAAGTCAAGCACGCACACACCCACACAGACACGTGCAGTCGTGAGAAAGTGACGTAACGTTTAGATAAAACGCCTAGCGCATTTGTGTGTAAGCACACGAATAGTTGAAGAGGCCAAAAAACATTGAAAAGGTAAAGATAAAGAAGAAGAAGGTACCTAAAGAAAAAGCAGCAGCAGCTGAGATACAGGTGCAATAAAGCTAGCGTCTGCTTCACGACGGCGCCTGTGTGTACACTGTCTGCGATCTGTTAGCAACCGCAATTCGAACAAATTTGCACACAATTACAAAGTGCACAGTGATTGACAAAAGTATGCAACGCTTGACAGACTGTTTACAAATTGATTTTAAATAAATATTTGTACGTTTGCAAAAACATTCATGTGAAAAGAAAAACAGTCTTAAAACGTACGAAATAAGTTCAAGATTTATCTTTTTTTTTAATTGTTGTTGTTTTTCCATAACTGCAATAAAACTATTTGATACACTGTAACCGCACACAGAAATGCCAAAAAAAAAAAAACTGCGGGGACATGGGAGCGGTAGGCGACACTCACAAATGTTTGTAATTGAATGAATGAAAAAATGTTGACTTGAAGACACATTTTTTCCTATTTATGATATTGTTGCTGTGCACACAAATGTACATACAGTGAGAACAGAAATTATGCAAACACTTTGAAATTTTAAGTTAAGTGCACAATAACTGGACGCGCAGTTTTTTATAACAAAAAATATCGAATTGTCACGTTTAAACGTAAAGAAAATGTAGTGCCTCGAAGATGTATAAAGGCAGCTAATACATGGCACAAGGGTTTTTTAGACAACAAAAGGAAAAAACAAACGTAAGCGAGATTTTAAAAAAACAAAAATGGGTTGGCCAGCACTACAAAACCTAAACTTGATTCCAACCAATATTTGATATATATTTTTTTTATCATTGTAAGAAATTAAATACTATATGCCTATCTCTAAGTTGAGATCACATGTTTTTTGATTGAACATTTTTATTTTAGATGATTAAATTTATAATCTAGCTATCATTGAATAACAAGCAAATGTGTAATCTTAAAATACATTCATAACAGGATACAAAGAGTTTCATTAAACTCGACTAATATAAAAGCTAATTTCAGTAGTTAATAACCGCTTTTACTATAATGAATGATTTTTAAAGTTCATTTTGGTACAGGGTGGCACACAATAAACCTATAAATTGGTATTCAGTAAGAAAAATCGTTACGAAGCTCTGTCAAACATGAAAAGTTTAATAACGTGGGGTCGTTGTACGAAATTTTGGATGGTTGTACAACAAATCAAAATGTTTTAATTTTTCGATAAACAACCAAATTTTAATAAAATATCATACATGTGAATTGTTACTTTTTTTTATTTTGATTAAAAGGTTTTACACAAAAGTTAAAAATGAATCATAATATTCTAAGTAAATATAATGATTGGGTTACATTTTATCAGTTAATAAGCTATAGACATTAGTTCTGCATCAGTCATTTTTATAAAAATAAAATGTTATTCTTAAGTATGCAAAACAATATTTTGGGCATCTAGTTACAAATTAAAAGATTCAAATTGAATTGTGTGCGTATAATTTTTGGTCTGACTGTAGGTATGTTCAAAGTACATACATAAAAGAAAAAACGACATGCGTGTGTATGTGTGTGTAAGCGCACATGTTGTAACTAGGAAATATTAACCGTTATTTCTTATTTTCTTTCTCTTCCTCTACCTTTTTCGCCTTACACATTTTTATGCAATCTCAGCGCATGGCACTTTAATTAGCAATAAAAAATAAAACAAAAAAGTGATATGTATTGTTATTTTTTTTTTTGCACATTGTACTCACAATCCAAATGCTTCTTCTTGGGCCCAATGCATTCCTCCGTGGTGGCCTTGCAAACGGACTTGGCCAATCCTTGACCTGCAAGGCTGTGCCTTGCAGCCAGCAGCCTGTCGTTGATTGTTTGCCCAGCCATAGTCATGATGAAGCTTTTGTTTTATATTACACTTCGCACGCTGTTAGATTATCTATATTTTTGTGTATATTTTATGGTTTTCTGCTTTGCTTAATATTATTAATTTAATTATGTGCACAAACACACAAACGCCAAGGAGTGCACAATAAAAGAGACCAACATACACACACACACGCGCACACTTTTAAACACAACACACAAGTAAAAAAGATCTATTGATTGATTGAATTTTGTAGCAATTGTTACACAAATAGCACTACGAATTTATGCGCTAGAATTTTGTTAATTTTTTTATAACTTGCACTTTATTTAAAGACGCGTTTAATGCGCTCTGCAACCGGTGCGTAACACTTTAACGCGATTTTTTTTTTTTTGTATTTCTGTATTTTTGCCACGAACAAATCGATAATGGCGACTAACAAGTTGTGTGTGTGTATCGCTTGGAGTATTCAGCAAATGTCATGAAGCTGACAGTTGGCAACAGCTGTTTGCAGCGACTGTCAAAACAGTTGGCAGCACCAGCTTGATAACATATCGTTGCATTGGCATATAGGCTATCTGCCTCTAACACATTTGACTGCCATAAGCTTGATTATGAGACTTGTTACAGCGTTGCCTACTCTTTTTAACTCATTGCAATTCAATAGTGTCAATAATAACTTTAATTTTTATATTCTGCTCTCTTTTAACATGTTAAATTTGATTTTTGTTTTTGTGCGGCGCATGTTTTTATTTCAATTTGTAACAAATAAAAACAAACGCTGCATTAAATTTTGTAACTAAATAAAGTTTTCATTAATAAATAAATGCATATGCATGTGCCGTGCAGGCTATAAGCAAGTCGCAAGTCATTCTAACCATTTAACAATCAAAACAAATGTTGGCCTAACGCCTGGACAGCAACACGCACAAAATTTTGTTAGAACAGAAGACAAAGAACTTCGAAACGAAGTTTTGGAAACATCTGTCAATATGAATGCTCTGCGCCAGTTCTATATGGAAATACCCATAGTTACCAGAATATACACCACAGTCTGTGTGCTCACAACTTTGGCGGTGGTGAGTCCTAAGCACTTACATATCTATTTTTGTAAATTGGGTCCGCTGACGTGTACCGCATTTGCTTAATTTTTTGCAGCATCTGGATTTGGTCTCACCCTTGCAGTTGTACTTTAATCCAACTTTAATAGTGCGCAAATTTCAAATTTGGCGCTTAGCCACAACATTCCTGTACTTTGGCACCATAGGCATTAGTTTTTTCTTTAATATGGTGTTTACATATCGGTATTGCCGCATGCTGGAGGATGGTTCATTCCGCGGACGTAGCTCGGATTTTGTTATGATGTTTATTTTTGGCGGTGTGCTGATGACATTCTTTGGCATTTTCGTCAATCTATTGTTCCTGGGACAGGCCTTTACGTTAATGTTGGTCTATGTGTGGTCGCGTCGTAATCCCTTGGTGCCTATGAACTTTTTTGGAGTGCTCAACTTTCAGGCGCCCTATTTGCCCTGGGTGTTGCTTTGCTGCTCCATGATACTAGGCAATACAGTGTGGGTGGACATTATTGGCATGGGCGTTGGTCATATTTACTATGTGCTTGAGGATGTTTACCCACAGCTTTCCAATGGCTATAAACTGATAAGGACGCCCTATTTCCTGTAGGTAACATTTTATATCAACTTGGACTTTAGTAATTTATACTCAACTACTTTTAGCAAGCGGCTTTTCAATGAGCACGTTGATAGCGTGCATCCTGCAAACGCCGAGGATCGCCCAGGCGGCTTTGCTTGGGGCGGTGAGGATGAACAATTATTAAATCAAGCGGCGGAGCATGCTGAACCTGCCGCACAGCCGCCTGCCGAGGCGCAGCAATAACAAAAACACAGTAATTGTTGCAATTTTGTTATTTTAAAACAGACGCTGAAACATTTGATGACGTAGGCTTTATCCCTCCGCCACCAGCCAACATCATTTGTTGTATTTTGTTAAAAAAAAAAAAAAAAAAAATAGGACAGCGAGCCATGTTTAGTGGCATGCAATAGTTAGCCAAAGTTTATTCAAGCGTGTATATGTATATTAACAATTTGATTTAATTGGTGGAGTACATTACACAATTATGTTTTTGTCTATAAGTTTCCTTTCTATTTTGGTAGATTGAATGTTACAATGCACATGTGATTATATAATATACATACATGCTACAAATAAATGATATCGGATTGTAAAGTGGAATAGTTATTGCATTATGTATTAAATTGTTTTAAAGCTATTAATTTGTGCTGGCGCCATCTGTTGTGCTTAAGGGTAGTTTTCTGTAGACAAGGCTGGCGCCAGCTGTTGCTTGCCTCAAACAGCTGTTTCTGGCCGAAATTTGTTTTGTTTGTCAACTTCACAAATTTTCTTGTGATAAAATTTATTTTAAATTATTTATCAAATAAACATAATGTCAAAACTTATATTAGAGCAATTAACACATCCACAACGCGTGCGTTTGCTGTATAAATCCATACTGCGGCTGCATCGCGGTAAACTCAACTATAAGCAACAAATTCGCATACTCTCTTGATACATGATTATCTTCATTTTGTCAGGTATGCCCCTGGAGCTGCGTGCACTAGGTGATAATTATGTACGAGATGAGTTTAGGCGTCATTTAAAATGCAATCCCATGGAAGCACAACTTTTTATGACTGAATGGGCCGTAAGTTTTACGTAAGCAGCCGCCAGTTCCCCGCACTCTAACAAACATGCATATCTGCCCTATTTTAGCGCTACGCCTCCACCATAAGCAAGCAGTTGGGTTTGCGTGGCAAGCCCAAGGGCGATATAGGCGAAGAGCTAGATCCCAGCGCTGTCGAAATGCTTAAAGACGACCAAGTTGTGCAGCTGTACGAGCTTTTGTTGGCCGCCAAAGGACTTCAAGGTGATACAATAACAGCAGATGATGTGCGCGGTAGCAATAAATAAATGTACCTTTATTGTTTTTCTAAAATCTTGTACTCAAACTTAATGCCATTTTCTTCCTGCATACCCAGTGGTGTGTCTGCCTCAGGTGGTATTTCCACAAAACTAGCCGGTATAGCAGGAAAGAATGTGTCGCAATCGAATTTCTGCAATATTTTGGTAAGATACAAGCGTTGACAACGCGCTGAGGCCATAGCCTCAGCATAGACACCACTGCCGCCCACAATCCAAACATTCTCGATTTTGTGACGAAACTCATTGCCTTCTAAGGCGAGCATTGCGGTCTCGAGATTCGGGTAAAGCAAAACATCAGCTGGTAGTTCCGACGGTTTCAGCGTAGTACTTAACACAATATTAAGGCGCTCCGGCAGCGGACGTTTACTAGCTGGCACACCAAAGTAGGTTTTACGACCCATAATGACGGCGTTACATTTGCAATCATCGTTAACACGCTTTGTAGTGCGGCTGAAGTACTTAAGCTCCGATCTACATAATTATTTTATGCACAATTATATTTGTAATGATTATTTTTGTATACTTACTTTATGCGCCATGGCAAGTCTCCATTTAGGCCAATGCCAAAATTTTCGCAAACGGCAACAATTAAACTAAACTTGAGCATTTTTGTGCTAGTCATCAGAATGCAATTGCGATTGTAATTAACTTGAGCTAATCTACAATTCTTATCTGCTTGAACTGGAATTTGAAAAACAAACTTGTCAAGCAAGCTGACAGCTGTTTTATATTTCCCGCCAATTTGCGCAATGTTATCGGTTGATCTTGTTTTGTGTATCGAAAGTTATCGATTTATAATATATGCCTATTGGCGATTTTTAAAGCTGTTTTTTTTGGATTTGGATTGGTTTTGTAAAATTATACGCCTTAAACATCTTGCAAATGTAAATTTACAGCAAAAGTAAAGCTATTACACAATTAACATTAAAAAAGACATCTTTGCTAACACAGAAAAACATTTGGTTCTTTTTTATTTTCAGCTAAAAGTTTCACAGAGCTACAGTGTAAAGTGTGTGAGGTTACATTTTATGGTGTTTTGTACTTAAGTGCTTTAAGATATTATAATCTCTGCCTGTACTACTCAGGCTTTGGTCCTTCCAGCAGCCAATATGTTTCCATTTCGCCCTTGCCTTTGACAGTTACAAATCCGCGTGATTCTACCTTATAACCCACCTCACGCACTTTGAGCGCTGTGTAATTGGACAATTGTATCTTCCACTCCTCACAGCTGCTCTCCATACGTGAGGCTGTATTAACTGTATCGCCAAACAAGCAATAACGTGGCACCTTTAAGCCAACTACGCCTGCCACAACCGGTCCCGAATGTATGCCCACACGTATGGACACATCGGGCAGCTCGTGTGCCTTAACCTTTTCGATAACACGCAAAGCCAAATCGCATGCATGTTCCGCATGTAAGGGATTTATATCTGGTGCGCCAGAAACGGCCATGTACACCATGCCCACTGTTTCTACTTTATAGACAAATGGTGATATGATTTCCCCATCAAGCGCCGAAAATACTTTATTCAATGTAGTAACAGCCTGCATGGCATCTTGTATGTTATTGGAGCCGCTGTCATAAACATTAATCACCTCTATGAATATGACAGAAACTTCTTCGAAGCTCTGACAAACATGCTCTTGACTCATGCGCATACGCTCCGCGATTGGACGCGGAATCATGGAATATAATAGCTCATCACCCTGACGCTTCCATGAATCTGCCAGTTCCAATGACTTTTCGAGCTCATCCGAACGTTGCTCCTCCTTTTCAAACATTATTTCCAACTTTGAGCAATGCTGCCAGCCAGCCATAACCAGCTCACGACTTAGGCCATGCGGATTAAGATCATTCAAAAACAAACCAATGCCATGTAGCTCATCAAGATTCTCAATCAAAGGACTGCACAAAAATATCAACGAGTCCACATCTTTAACGTAGTACATTGGTCCTTTGAGCAGTATGGAGCGTAAGCCTTGCTCCGCATTAGGCTCACCCGTAGCCGGATCTATTTCCTCTGCTGCCGCAGCACCTTCACCGGACTCTTTCTTAGCATTCTCATCGCTAAACTGCTGCGCATTAACTAGCGCCATGGTCTGCGCCTCATTCAGCATCATATCATCAAGGTTCTCAAAATCCATATTCATAGCTGCATCATACGCGGCACGACTGTGACCCGTGCGTATGAGCTCAAATTCAAACAGCACCGTGCGCATTTGCATTATGGTGTCCCAATCGATTTTGGTTTCCTTTGGACGCCGACACTTAAACAAATCCAAAACATGCGCGCCTATAAAAGCTTTTGGATTAGCACCGGGATTGTGCAGTATCCAAGTTTCGACAATTTTTTCGCCGGCATGTGTTATGTGCATGTCATGATTTAAGACAATCGTAAACGGAAATAGATCCAGGAATACATTTAAGTTCACCGTGGGCAGCTTAAGCTGTGAGGGATGTGCCACCACATTCACACGCTTGGCCATATATTCGCGATTATCAAAATCTATACGATATCTTACGATAACAGTCAAGGGACCCTCCGTTAACTTGATGGGTCCGGCCGTGCCGCCACATATATCATTCTGGCTTTCAATAACATGTGCGGTAATCTTAAGGTTATAGAACTCGCGTGCCACTTCAGTCATTTGACCTATTAAATACTTGGACATGCCTGTACGTCCACTGCGATATAAAATAACCGCGCCATCGTTATCCATATGTGTCAGCTGCATGCTGGGTGACTTCATTTTTGGATATGTAAAACGCATTTGCAAATGTATATTGTCAATGGACTGCAGGAAATCGCAAAAGTAGCGACCCGTAGAGCGTATCATCTTGTCGTAGCCAAAGTTGCTAAAAAAGCGCACAAAACATTTTCCAAAAAAGTTCATGCAAAAGTCAAAGGACTCGCCCGTGCAGGCCGACAGGGCGGCCGCTATATCTGGCATCAGTTTGTCCGGATAGATTTGATGGGTCTTGAACGAGCTGTGCTTACACTCGACAATTTTGCAAATTTTCTTCCAAGTCTCCATGCCGTACTCCTCCTGCACATAGTGCTGCACGCTCTCATACACCATGCCGTACATGATGGTTATGGTTAATGGCCACCTAATGCGCACGTGTGAAACCTTTGGCCCACAAGCAGCAAATTTCCTTTAAGCAAGTTTATCTGTAACGAGAAAAGTTGGCTGTTGAGCGTTAGGGAGCTAATTACAAAGTTTCCGCATTTTACTTTTGCAAAGTTCTGAGCTACTTTTCCTAAGAATGTCTGGGCTCAATGGAGCGAGTGGTTGAACAAGTTTGTAGTAGCTGGATTTTTGATTGCTTCATAAAATTTGATTTGTTAGAGCTTAGGCAATCACAAAAGATACATATTGTACATAAAAGGAGACTACAGTCAGGTCTCGTATAAGATGGTTTAATTGTTACTTAAACGCTGGACTTTATAGCAATTAACTTGGCTGGGCTGATAGGAGCTTGATGACTGAAAGTTTGCATGAAGTTTCGTTTTAGGTTGTGTGTGAGCACTAAGGAAGGATTTTTTAAAATTCCGCCCACAAGTGTTGGAAATGGCGCATCAATGTTTGTATGCAGGGAATATGTGCCCTTTTTTACGAATTAATGAAAATACTCAACACCGTTTCTGACAATTTGGTCCTAAAGAGTGGGTATTAGGGTGATTAAGTTTACATCGATTTTAAGAGGTACATTTAAGAGGTACACTTTAATATTTTCAATAACAGGCATAGGGCTATATTTCTGACAAATAAACTCGGTCGCGGACGACTTTGGGATACCCTGTACCACCATATTGCAATCAAATCCGGTATATTGCTTCAGAGCTCTAAAAGATATTTATTTGGCAAAGGTTACGATATCTTCATAAAAACACGAAACAAAACGAATTTTGCACAAAGCACGTTTTTTGGACCGATTGGTCCTATGAGAGCTATAGGATATAGTCAACCGATTTTGATCAAATTTGGTACAGTGCTGGGCAACCCTAAAAAACTGACAAACACGATGTCTTCATAAACAAACGAAACACAACGAATTTTGTTCAAAAAAAAGTTTTTTTTGGCCGATCGGTCGGTCCTATGGGACCGATATTGTCAACCGATTTTGATCAAATTTGGTACAGTGCTTGGGAACTATAAAAAACTTTTGAGTGCCAAATTTGGTTACGATATCTGCATAAACAAACGAATTATCCATCTAAAACATTTTGTTTTTTTCTAGGTCCTCTATAACACCCCTATGGGAGCTATATAGTATAACAAAATAAACTTGTCTCCCCTAACATAATAACGCATCAAATCTGAAAATTTGTTTGCTCTAGCTCTTACCATCTCTCAGATCTAGGCGTTCATACAGACAGACGGACATGGTTATATCGACTTCTCTAGTCACCCTGATCATACTATAGGTAACTTTGGGGGTCTCCGACGTCTCCTTCTGTATGTTACATACAATTTCGGCTTGCACAAACTTAATATACCCTTTGTACCATACGGTACAGGGTATAAAAAGCCCCTAGAACAGTACGGGATACCCAATGTTTGTTTCGGAGCCGGTGGGACGGAATATATACCTAATTGAATGAACCTTGCTTGACTTTGTTTTATAAAAAGTTGATTGTTCTAGGTTTGTTTACATAGTAAAATATGTTCTCATATTGTTTTTTTTTCATTCTTTTATTCTCATTTCGCATTACATCATACTATATCAAACACATACAAGGGTATTTTTATGTCCTTTACAAAGCAGTGGCGTGGGTGGTTGAACCCTAACATTGAAATCAAAAACCCCCGTCGCAAATTCGTGGATCCGCTACTGGTAGATAAAGTATATAAAGTTTGTCTAAATCGGTTCTATGAAAAAGCAGATATCGAAAAAGCAACCGAAATTATGATCTGGGAAGTCTTGGAAGTCGATGTTCAAGTGGAAGAAAAACAAGTTTACTTCCTTTTTTCTATGTCGGTATTATATTATATAGCACCTATAGCGCATCTAAAAAATCCAATCCAGTTTAAAAGGCATAATAAATTTATTATGGTAGATATTGTAATGAAATTTGTCGTTCGGAAATTTTTTACAGTAGCATATACAATAAAATTTATCAAAATCGGTTTACCATATATCATTTAGCCCCAATAGGGCCGATCGGTCAAAAAACGTTTTCAATGCGTAATCCCCTTGATATCGTAATTCAATTTGGCGTTTTTTAGATTTCCTTAGCAATGCATCAAAATTAAGTAAAATCGGACATAATTAATTGATTTATGAGGTAATCGTAACCAAATTTCACAATCCAAAGTTTTTTAAAGTACGTAAGCCGAATTTGTTCGAAATCGGTTAGTTTGTTTATTTGTTTGTTTGTTGTGAAGGTGAAGGGTATCTCAACTGATATAGAAAATAAGAATCTGATAGTTCATATGAATAAATGAATCTTCGACTCAACAAGAGCTAGGGGACTCAAATTTGGAATATTTATCTTATCTGCAGGCCGCGCGAGAGTATTTCAAAATTTTGATATTCCTCCTCTCGAATTGGTTTTACAACTTAATTCGTGCTGTTGTTTAATTACAAAGTCCTGGGTGCAAATTTGGTAAAATTAGGCTAAGAACTTCCAGATTTTTAACCAATATAGATAAACTGAAATCCCTTTGCCAAGAAGACCCCTCAACACAAGCTCAACTTTTTGTAGACTCATGTAGACTACAATTTAAAAACTCTGTTTACGTTTCGGAGAAGCTACAGACCAAACCACCAACCCTTATTTTCAAAATCATATAAATATTCAGAAAATTTTGTTTCATTACAGGGTATATCATAGTCTGGATATTCCACACTAAAACTTGCGCTCCATCCCTAGTTACAAGAACAATGCATTTTACGGGCGAAACCCACCTTTTAAAATCAGATAATTACTTTAAGACGTATGCTATAAATAATTTCAGTGAAATAGAACAAAAGCCAGTCTCACATCGAATCGGGTGTGCACAAGATGTGCATTCAAATCTTTATTCTGGGCGTGCTCGCTTTGTTGGCAAGCACCTTGGTGCAAGCCATTGAAGTTAATACCGATTTGGGCAAGATACGTGGCAGTCTAATGACATCGCGACTTGGAAAAACCTTTGAGGCTTATCGTGGCATACGCTATGCACAGCCGCCATTGGGTGAGCTGCGTTTTCAAAACCCCAGACCCGTACAAGCATGGGCACCGGCCACATTTGATGCCAGCATGGATGGGCCAATGTGTCCACAGCCGTGGGGCAATCTGACGGATGTTTCCGAGGATTGTCTACGCATAAATGTTTATACCAAGAATGTAAATGAGCGTAGGCCGGTTATTGTATTTCTACATCCAGGCGGCTACTATGTGTACTCCGGCCAAAGCAAATATCTAGCTGGCCCCGAACATTTCATGGATCGCGATTGTGTGCTAGTTACGTTAAATTATCGCCTAGGCAGTCTGGGTTTTCTGGCCACAGGCACTGCAGACGCACCAGGCAATGCTGGTCTAAAGGATCAAGTCATGGCTTTGCGCTGGATTCAGCAGCATATCGCGCACTTTGGTGGCGATCCCAAGTCCGTCACCCTGCTGGGCTACAGCGCAGGCAGTCTTAGTGTTGGACTGCATATGTTGTCGCCTATGTCCAGGGGCTTGTTTCATCGTGGCATTGCAATGAGCGCAGCGCCTCTTGGTCAGTGGACTTATGATAAAGCGCAGCTGCAGCTGGCTCAACGTCAGGCGAAACTTTTAAAATGTCCGGAAATGCCCATAGCCGATATGGTAATGTGTATGAAACAAAAGCCCATGCTGGATTATGTGCACACATATGGAGGCATGTTTGATTTTGGCTGGAATCCCGTATTCAACTGGAAACCAGTTGTTGAGCAAGATTTTGGCCAGGAGCGTTTTCTGGTGGAACATCCGTTTGAGACGTTAAATAGTGGGCAGTTTCATAAGGTGCCGCTCATGGCAGGCATAACCGAATTTGAGTTGTTAGCTGGAGCTTTCTGTAAGACCAGCTTTTGGGAACACTTGGTGTAGAATATTAAAAATATATATAAGATTCCCGTTGCAGATGATTTGCGCAATGATACCGTTCGTGGCTGGTTAAACAATAACTTTGAGCATTATGCGCCCATTGCCTTGCTTTATGAACGTGACACGGAACGCTCACGACATATCAGTCACGCGCTGCGTCAAAAATATTTAGGAAATGCTACATTGAGTTATCCCACATCCTTGGAAGCTATAGAAAAGTTATATAGTGATGCCATTGTAGGACTGGAGTATAATCGCTTTCTAAAGCTAATGACACAGCACACTGATATACCAGTATATTCCTATATGTTTCGCTATAAAGGGCGTTACAGCTTTTTCAAAAATCCAGATACGAATTTGACACATGGTAAGAAGACATATTAATTGGTCTTAGCTTTTAATTATTGCTTTTTATTAATTATCAGGTGCGGTGCATCACGATGAGCTGTTGTACCTGTTCCATGTATCGCTTGTGACGCCGCTCTTCAATCAAACTGATCCCGAGAATTTCCAAATCGAAAGGCTTACACGAATCTGCTTGGAATTTGCCACAAAAGGGTATAATATTGTCAAATCAAACTTAGCATTTAACTTTGGTTAATGAAATTGTTTTTTAAAGGGATCCACATAATGCCAGCGATGAATATTTAAGTAAACTCAATTGGCCTTTGTATAATGCTAAGGACAAAGCGTATCTTGAAATCGATGAGCATATGACCCCCAAAACTGGCGGATTTTATCAGCAGCGTTATGAAATATGGGATGAACTGTGTGTACGACGCACAAACTGTGTAACAGCTGTGGACAAAAAACAAAAAATCTAAAACTGCCTCGACGGGAATGAAACCTTGGTCCCTACTAGACGTCGTGAAGTTTAGTTTTAAAACCCAAAACACTGAGGTTACCCTAATCTATGTTTTTCCTGTTTATACTCCCATTTTAGTAGTCCTGGATATTATTTGAAAAATTTCCCACATTTTACCCATACATTTTAGAGAATATAGCGGTTAAAAAATATTTAGGGGTGGAAGGAGGCGTGACAGAAAAAAAAAATAAACTTCATCTGGTCACAGCTAGGTTATCCTTGCTCTTATAGTCTCGCAGATTTAGGCATTTAGACAGACAGTCGTAGGTACATACCTAGATCAATTTCTTTTGTGCTCGTTACCATATTGGATTTAAATTTAGGGGTCTTCAAAGTCTCCTCTATGTTACATACATTTGCACAAAGTTAGCTTTGGTACAGTGCACAATGGGCCTGCGTAGCCAGATTTTGGCCAAAAGTTCCCCAGAAGAAAGTCAAAATTTGGACAAAATTACAATTTAATATGAGTTTACATATTTTAAGGTATACTGTGTAAAAAAATTATTAAATTATAATTAGTGGTTTTGAAGTTATTGGCAATCAAAGTTGATATTTTGTATTTTATGAGCTTTTGCGATAATTTACAGAAAAAAAAAACTGCATTTACTGCAGCTACAAAATCTTCATTCACTTTTTTACAAGAAAATTTAATTTTTCACGATTGAATTGAATTTTGTATCTAAAAGTTTATTTTTAAAAATTGACCCCGCGGAAATTTTACTATTTTTCGAATTTCTTAGCTGTTTTAGGCTTTAATAACCATTTTTTGAAAAATTGTACTAAAATGTAAAAAAAATGTACAATTTGTAAATTTTATAGCATAATTACAAAGATGCAAATCAAAAGATGGCGTACGTTAAAGTCGGGCTCGGACGACTTTGGGATACCCTGTACCACTGCTTGCAATAAAATCCGGTAAATTGCTTACGAACCCCAAAAGACATTTGATTGCCAAATTAGATTATGATACCTTCATAAACAACCAAAAACAGACGAATTTTTAATCAAAAACTTTTTTTCGACCGATCGGCCCTATGGGAGCTATATGATATAGTCAACCGATTTTGATAAAATTTGGTACAGTGTTGAAGATCTCTAAAAAACTTCTGAATGCCAAATTTGGTTACAATATCTTCACAAACAAACGAAACACAACGAATTTTGTGCAAAAAACGTTTTTTTGACCGATCGGCCTTATGGGAGCTATATGATATAGTCAACCGATTTTGATCAAATTTGGTACAGTGTTGAAGATCTCTAAAAAACTTCTGAATGCCAAATTTGGTTACAATATCTTTACAAATAAACGAAACACAACGAATTTTGTACAAAACACGATTTTTTGACCGATTTGTCCTATGGGAGCTATATGATATAGTCAACCGATTTTGATCAAATTTGGTACAGTGCTTGGGAACTCTAAAAAACTTCTTAATGTCAAATTTGGTTACAATATCTTCACAAACAAACGAAACACAACGAATTTTGTACAAAAACAAATTTTCGACCGATCGATCCTATGGGACCTATATGATATAGTCAACCGATTTTGATAAAATTTGGTACAGTGCTGGGGGTTTCTAAAAAACTTCCGATTACCAAATTTGGTTATGATATCTTCATAAACAAACGAATTATCCATCTAAAACTTTTGCTTTTTTTCGAGACCCTCTGAAACATCCCTATGGGAGCTATATAATGTAGTTCCGATATCAAAAAAATAAAATAAACTTGTATCCTATGGATTAATAAGGGATCTTATCTGAAAGTTTGGTTGTTTAGCTCTTACCATCTCTGAGATCTAGGCGTTCATACGGACAGACTTCTCTAGTCACTCTGATCATACTTTAGGTAACTTTGGGGGGTCTCCGACTTCTCCTTCTGTACGTTACATACATTTTCGGCTTGCACAAACACAATATACCCTTTGTACCGTATGGTACGGTATTTGTACCGTATGGTACAAAGGTTATAAAAATGTAAAAATTATGAATTTTGACGAAAAAACGTAAAAATTAAAGTATGGATTTTTTAAATTTTTTTTTCGGAAATTAAAAGAACATGCCAAAAAAATTATTCCAATTAACAGTTTTTTTTTTAATTAAGCTAAACATTTTTTTTGGTTTTTTTTTAATTTTTTCCAATTTTTGTCTAGATTATCAAAATTTCCGGAAAAATAGTTCAACCCTTTACGAAAACGTGTGTAAAATTTATTCACTCAAAAAAAATTATTATGTAAATGCTAGATTTTTGTCCAAAATATGATAATCTGGGCCCACAGTACAGTGTATAATAGCTTTCTCATATTTATCCTGAAATCGACTTTGTCCGGAATTCTACCATTACAAATTTCCCCTATATTTAACAGTTTGTAAATAATAATCGAAACGAAAACGAGCAAATTCTATTCGTTTTTACGGGCTTCCCGATATCTTCTGACATTTCTCTTACTCTTGTTAGTAAAGCTCTACCTGCGCCTTTCGAGGGAAATTATCTACAAGGGAAATTTTTTCTATGCAATACATCAGCCATTTAAGCAAGACAATTTTTTATTCAAGACATGCACCACATAAAAATTTGAAACTCGGTTTTATTTTACGAAAATAATTGGGGTCTCCGAAAAAAGTACACTTAATTACTCTTACTTCGGTTTGGGATAGTTTGAGATTATTAATGTAATTTTGGTTTTAATAGCAATCCAAGGACATAGCCAATTTCTCGTGAAGGGGGCTCCAAATATCTGTTTTTTTTACATTTTTTTTTACCAATATAGAATTTTATGATGAAGGAGAGGAGAACAACCCTTCCCAAGAATTGTATATTTATTGGAACCAAAGAAAAAATCAATGCCAAATCACTGACTTGCTATAAAATTCTTAGAAGTAAAGAAAAAATCACTTCCGAAACGACTCGGTAGCTGCCATAATCCTCTTAGTGTGCATTGAAACTCCTACTATAAAACATGCCCCCATGATTAATGCCCAGTTTCACTCTATAGGTCCTCCAAATCACTTGGCCTCTCAACGCGTCATATCAAATCATTGCGTCAAGCATAAAATTGATTTAGATTTTATGACAACGCATTACATATGTGTGAAAGCTGCTGAAAGCGTTCCCAGTTCGAGACTACCTCACTCTAGCACTGCTTGGCTGTCATCTGGCAGCTTCCGGTGAGGCAGATAAGCAGCTGGAGTCAGAAATTTGGACTTTCTTTGTTGTACGTAGCTTCTCTCTTGATTTATGGCCACGGTGTTTAATTTGGTTTCACGGGCCAACGGCATTGGCGGCGGGCTGCTCGCGTCCCTGTGTGCTTTAGGGTGGATGGTTGGTGTTCCTACGCGAGGCACGTTCTACAAATTGACAGCAGCAGACGCTTGTTTGCTTGCTCCTTATGTACTTTACACTTGTTGTGCGCAAAAACATGTTAACTTTGCTCCAATATTTACAAAGCTTTAAGCCAGGAATTTAATATCGCGATTTATTGTAGCAGTTTTTCTTTAATCAAAGGATAAGCAAGATAAACATTAAATTGCCTGGAATAAGGCTTGCAAAGCCTACAAAAGCCGAAGAGTACTGGAAGGTAGTAGTACATCTATAATGTATGTCCTTCGAATCGTTTAAGCTTAATAGCTTAAGCTTCTTATTTTTAAATTGCATTTGAATAATTGACGTGACTAGATTTTGTGTTTAAATAAATGGATGATGCTAGTTACATTCGAAAAATGCTTTTAAATTAGAGGAACTTTGGGGCCGCAAAATCATAATTTAAAAGTAAATTATGATTTTTCCACACCGAAAAATATATCATAAAACAAGAATATCTTTAAACTTATTAAAAAGCCAGGAAAAACTCTTAAGCTTTTTTGAGCAAATTTGAAATAAGAATAATTTGTTTTCATTTTTGAAATGGAGGCACTGCTTTAAAGGGCCATGTGCAGCATGTAAAAATTCCGCAGCAAACATCAAAACTTCATATAAAAAAAAAATTCCCTTTCTTGGCATATCTTTAAGATATTTTTTCCGTGGAAAGCGGGAAATAAATAAATAAGATCTTAGACTCGAAATGTTCGTAAAAGAATTCTCTTTCAGCTTAAAGCTTAACATAATTTTTAGACATTTTTTTTCAATGCAATGTCTAAGTCGAGTTTTGAATATTTCGAAAAAAAAACCTATTTTGAAAAAGTGGGCGACTCGAAATTAATTTTAGACCCATAGTTTCTTGGGCAAAGTTGCTTAGAATGACCCAAAGAATCAAAATCACTGTGAGCCCCAGAAGGTTTTTTGGGCTCCATACAAATTGATCCGCCCTAATGAACACATAGTTATTTTTTGTTTCCACATGTATTTTTCAGTTGTCATCGCTTTTCGAAGAAGTGGCTCTTGTTCCGGTCGATTCAAAAAAAGAGCTAATTCTTCGCAACTCATATGGAAATTTAATTTCGTCAGAAGCTCTGCCTTCACCAGTTCGACTATCATTCGATTCCTCAAATCGGTCCAAACATTCTTCATCACTGAAAAAACTTTTGCCACGTAGGCATTGCTGATGGGGATCGATAAAACTTTTCCAACAATTAAGGGCAATTGGGCAAATCCGTCAGAACTTTCGAAAATTTTTACCCATTTTATATCGACAGGGAGTTCAATTTGTTTGATTTTGGGGGATAATCTTCGCCAAAGAAAGTATTTCGCCGTAAAGAGCGTCTTCGTCAACATCCAGATCAACCGCTTCAGCCGCTCGAAGAAATAGTTTTCGGTCTACTATTTCGTCTTCAAGGTTCAACACTGAAAAGTGTTGAAATGGAGATTTTTCAAAATCATACCATTTTCCCAAATATGTAAGAGCTCGATGGTAAACTAATAATGCCTCTCTCTCTCAAATTTCGATCGTTGATGCTGTGACAAATGAGGTAGACTTTTCTTGACTTTAGATCCAAAGTACTTGTCATCTATTCTGGTTTGCAAGCCATCTCTCAATTCAGTCATTACACTGTGTACTCATCACTGTTCCTTTTTCCAGATTTTTTATACTTTTGGTCATGTGGTGCATAAAATGATGAACGAAGTATAAATAGCATTCTGGGAACGTTAAATTTTCGTTTAGATCGTCGTTCAGTTCATTCTCTTGATCTTTCACAAAGCTCCAAATCGTTTTGTCAACTTCGTCTTCTCCTTCATTGATAAAATATTGCTTTAAACCCGGCCATTTTTTGATAATCCACTCGATTGCTGGAAAAATGGACAACTAAATTCGAATTTACTTAGTTCGGGGCGAGGCCCGTCCAGGTGGCAACCCTAATACCTGATCAAAGTTTATTTTATTTTTTTGATATCGGTGATATATAGCACCCATAGGGTTGCCTCAGAGCAGTTCGAAAAAAAATCAAAACACATATGTAGATGCATAGTTCGTTTTTTTTATAAAGATATCGTAACTCAATTGGGCATTCGGATGTTTTTTAGAGTTCCCACGCACTGTACCAAATTTGAACAAAATCGGTTGACTATATCATATAACCCCCATATGACCGATCAGTCAAATAAACGTTGTCAGGGCTAAATTTATTTTGTTTTTTGTTTTGTATGAAGATATCGTAAACAAATTTGGCAATCTAATGTTTTGTGGAGTACTTAAGCAATATACCGAATTTTTTGGCAATGTTATGGTACAGGGTTTCCCAAAGTCGCCTTCTTAAAAATTTGAATTTTAAGAATGTTTGGTCTTATTTCAAGAAAGTTTTATTCAGGATTTTAAACTTTTTGCGCTCTAAAATGAACACAATGGTGAGCTATCGTTGGATTAAAATAGTTGGTAAAACACCTTAATTTTTATTTGATTATATTGGGAAAACATTAATTTTAAAAAAGTTTTGTATGAACAAATTTTTTCGCTAAATAACCAAACTGCCCTCAGTTTCCTATTAAACAATAAGGGCTTGATATATGTATATGGGAGAATTTCGAGTTTAACCCAAACTATAGGGTGGGCCATCTGTTGGATTGTTTGTTAATTGCATGTTATTCGTATATTTTCCAACAAAAATGTATGTATATATGCGGGTTTAAAAATCATTTACGTGTGTTTCAGTTTTTGCGACGTTTGAATCTTCTCAACTAAGTCTTTTTTCGCAGAACGACACTCTGTAGTATATAGTATGCCACCAAAGTTTTAAAAATCGTATCAAAACCTCAACAGTTCTTGGTAATACTGTGACTTTTTTAGATCCTTTATTACAAAATTTAATCATGCTTGAAAGACTGACTGGCTCAGGGCACTTACTTTAGAGTCGAGCAGGCAGGACTGTAGCATTCTTAAATTTTTAGAAATAAAGCGAACTGTAGGGAATTATGGACGGGGTTCCTCGAAATTAATAAAGAGGGCACTACGGGGGTTGGCATGCGAAACAGTTTTGTTATTTTAGTTGCGTTTATCAAGTTTAATTAATTTTTGTCACCACAGACCACAACATTCTGCTCGAGAAAGTTCAATTTTGTTGTCTAGTGGAATTAAATAAAGCGAAGTGCCAATACTAAATTTAAGGCAATTTAATGTTCTACTAAAAACAACGCATTTATATATGCTTCATAATTGGGGTCTTGCGGTGAACGAGGACAAAACAAAATACCTCTTGTCGACACAGAAGCCCTCTCAGCGTCTTGGGCAACATGTAACTGTCGATAGCTACACCTTCGAAGTAGTAGAGGATTTTGTCTACCTAGGAGCCAGCATAAACACCAAAAACAACGTCAGCCTTGAGATCAAGCGTAGAATTACTCTTGCCAACAGGTGCTATTTTCCAGCGAAAAAAGCCTTCGAAACGGTGCCCACTGGTGGTAGGCGCGGAAGAGGGAGACCTCCTCTGAGATGGAAAGATCAGGTTTCTATTGACCTGGCTAGGCTTGATATTTCCAACTGGCGTCAGTGCGCGCAAAGCAGAAACGACTGGCGAAGGCTTCTGGATGCGGCCAAGACCGACCCACGGTTGTAATGGCCAATTGATGATGATGATGATAATTGATGTAATTAAATATTTTAATAAATATTGAAACATCTTTTATGGATCCCAATGGAATTGCTCGCATTTATCGACATTCTACGAAAGTTTTTCTTTATTTTATTGCTTCCATTTAAATTAAGTGCTTCCTTTGAAAGCCACCAACCTCAAATGTGGCAAGGCTTTTGGGAAATCTTGTAGATACTTATAAGCTTAGCATAATCAGTTGTACCTCAATCAAATTGAGAAATGACCGACATCAAACGCAAATGCAATAAAACACGAATTTTAAGCATTTAGTTGTGGTAAAAAAAAAAATACAACACAAGAAGCCGCTAAATGTTTTCGTAAGCCACAAGTAACCAACATATTTTCTACTTAACTATATATTTGATGTTCTAAGAGCTTCTGTATGTTTTGGCAGAATTTTAATGGTAAATAATTTAGTCATAAATTTTGCTTAGTTTTATCGCGAAGCAAGTTTCTTGGCCAAACTTAAAGCTGTCCAAAATGAAGCTGCTTGTTATATTTAAGTATTATGCATATTTCGGGACCCTGCGGCAAAGCTGTGTAGAATACACTGTACCCATAGGGCCAAGGGTATTATAGACTTGTGCAACGTTTGTAACAAGCAATAGCAGATATGGTAGACCAAGTTAAGTTCTTCAGTATAATTACATAGATCTCGGACACTTTAAGAGCTAGAATCATGAAATTTTAGCAGCCGTTGAAAACTTTATAAGAAGATAGAGGCAAAAATGTTTAAATTTTAGACCTCCCATTTTGCTATCTTTAGTAAAAAAGCAAGGGCCGACTAGAATATATTTTTCTATTATTACAAAATAATTCTTTTTTTTAAATGGTTGCGCTTGAAAATTTCAGAATGTGCGAAAAAAAGAGCTTTTCCTTAAAAATATGTATATAAATCAACATAACATCGTTGCCAGATCGAAATTATGTTTGCTGTTGGTAACAAGTGATGCGCTGAGAAAAGGACAGCTGCATATGATTAGGAGGAGCACATGGCTTAGGATCCGCTACGGTAGTGTTACCAAAAGTTATTTATTTATTTACATAATTATAAAAAAGTTAATTTTGTTACCAGAGCAATGTTCAGGTTGGTTACCAAGAAAGATTATCTTATCTTTTTTTTTTTTTTGCATTTTATTTACAATCTGTCTTTATTAGACAATAAGTAAATTTACTAAAATAATTAATACAATATAAATATAATAGCAAGTTTCCATCGAAACCTACTAACCTATATGATGAAAAACATTTCACATTTTTCCGTTTGTCAGAGATGAAATACAAAGGCATACAAAAAAATGTGTAATACCCTGTACCTTTTTTCTGGAAAAAATTGTATTCCTGCATATTTCTTCTAAGAGTTTTCCAATTTGAATTTATTTTTTATTTATTCGATATTTATACCAATAAATTCCCAAAATTTTTACCGATTTTGATGAAAATCGAAAGTTACGTCAAAAAGTTATTATATGGGGTAAGTTTCAAGTTGATATTTTGGGGGGCGTGGGAGAAATTAGTACATTTTTGACTTTAACTTCTGTTGTATTTGTCCGATTTTGCTCATTTTTGACACACATATGCATGTAATCACGACGCATCGCTATGTTAAGTTTAAAATAAAAATATTAAACGGTGTGGCTAAGAAACGCGAAAATCTACTACAGGGGAACGGGAGAAGATATTGACATGATTCAACAAACTTCATCTTCTGAGGAAATATGCGCATCAGGTGGTAAAGTTTGGTATCTCTAGGTCTTATAGTCTTCGACATCTAGGTGTTCATACAGACGGACGGAAGGACGGACGTACGGACATGGGTCAATCGCTACCCGAGGTTATGATAAGCATTTTGGTATGAAGGACTTGGGGTCTGCCACGCCTCCTTCTGTCCGTTGCATACATTGCACAAATCTGGTATACCCTTTGTACCTATAGGTACAGGGTATAAATATTCATTGAAAGACATCATAAGCATTATAACCATGAAGCACTGGTCTTTTAGAAAATATATGTATATGTAAGTAGGCGCCTCAAGCGACATCATGTTTTAGACCTACCCGACAGATTTTAGATATTATGTAAAAATTAAAATTTTATTTTTGTAGATATGTAATGTAGTACTATAAGTTTTTTTATATTGGCTGAGTTTTAGTACTGGAAGTAGCATCGATGATATATCGATGCATCGATGTTTTTATTTTTTTTGCCGATCATCGATATTTTTATTTCGATTATCGACCAAATCCCATTACGGACAAAATATGGGCAATTTACGGCAGCCACGTCGCAGACACTTTTTTTAAAAAAAAATAATTCTCAAAAGATCCGAAATATGTAGTAGGGTTGACTCAATTTTGGCACTTCGACAATATTTTAATGTCGAAAACCTAGATTCAAGCGTGTGCCCGTTGAATTACTGGAAGGTAATACTTTTTAAAGTTTAGAAAGGCTGGCAATCTAGTGAGCGACAAGCGGAGTTCGCTTAAATCAAAAAACGTTGATATGATTTTATTTAATAACCATAATGAATGGATCTCAAATTAGTTTAAAGATTATGAGACTACAATTCTGGCTGGAGCAGAACATTTATTTGTTATAACTCACAGGCTCACAAAAAAAAGTGGTGTAAATTTTACATGTGACAGAGGCACCCCTTATGGACTTTGGGCAGCTGAATCCGAAGTCCAAAAAACTCCGGTCCAAGGGTTCTTAGATAATATCCAAATTATCTCGTTGTATGGGATTTTTTGGTGGTTATCTCAGAACCCATGTGTGAAGGAGCTATTTGGACTTTTTTAAGTTTTTTTTTTGGCCTGTATTATCTTTTGCTTTCGTTGTAGAACCTTTTGGATTGTTATTTATTATTTCTTTGCTTATTTTTCTATGAAATGTAATTAATTTTGAAATGTATATTATGAAAAAAAAGTTATCTCTTGGTTTGTTTGATAATTCCATTTTACTACTCTGAATTAATTTAAGCATTAAAAAAATGGCCGCCACATGTACTTCGATGTATGGAAACATCGATGTATCGAAGTCAAAAAATATCGAAAACATCGATGTTTCTCCAGCACTACTGCGTTTATTGAAACTCAGTCCATCCTGTCATGTATCTTATTTATCCAAGGACAGATCGAAAATTTAATAAATATAATAAAAAAAAACCTTTCCTATTTAAATTTTGAACTAGTTCGAGTTGTAGTACTTTACTTCTTGCTTCTTGTAATTTTATAGCCATGTTTTTTTACAAGATTTTTATATACTACATGCAGTTTGTCACAGGGAAAAAATCAACGAATGGTTTTTTGCGCAGTTGATTTCTTAATACTAGGCGCATATTTGCTTGCTGTACCCTATGACTATGAAAAAATACCTTCTCCGTAATTCGACTCGTTCAAGTCGAACCATCATCGGCTATAGCTTCCGAAGTTCTTAAGTGATTTTTAATAAATTGTAACCAACGAATGGCTAGTAAGGCTTTAAATGGGACTTTTCGACTGCAAAAAGAAATGTTATGGATACCCAAGTATCTTAAATTTGTCAACTTGTGTAAATTGTGTTTTGGTTTAAAGCTCAATGAATACTTTGTAAGACTTTACATTTGGACTTTTAGAATCCAAAAGAAAAACAGAAAATCGCGTGCTGTGGACTATTTTTAAAAGCTGCGAGTCTAAAGTAATTAAGGTCACGTCATGTAGTTTGTTTTTCTTATTTATTCTGTTATTCTGATCTTCTTGCATTTTTAGGTATGCGAATGATGAAAAATTTTGCTTCGATAATGATAAGCAATTTATTTCTTCAGCACGACATTGATCTTGGTGTTGTAAAATTTGATTGATTAATTTTTCTCCAATTCGTGCTCTAAATTTCACATTTTTACTCTCGATAACTTCTGCTATTTCCGTTACTCTTGGTTAGCAAAGCTCTGAACCTTCCGATTACTTCCTCTTGCTAACATTTTCTTTCGATTAAAAAATTCCTAGTACACCTAATTCTGTTTTTACATGGTAGATACAAAATACGTTCCAGAAAAAACCGTGTAAAAAAACGTTGAAAAAAAACATGAAGTAAATCTGCTATGAAATTAGAAAAGGGATTTCTCTAACTAAAGGGTCTAGCTGGATAAGGTACTAGAAACAGCACCCAGCGATTTTTGAAAACTAATGATGCAGTTTGATTTCAGTTTTTAAACAACGCGTTACGGCTTAATTTAAAAAAAAAACGTGTTTTTCGTTTTTATTTAATTGTGACTGAACTACTGAATATTTTTGAACCAATTTATTTTTAATCTAAGTTGGTAATAGGTCTATTTAAAAAAAAAATAAATATTAAATATTAAATATATATAATAAATATAAATTTTAATAAAAAAATATTTCATTTTTTTTTAACCAACACGTTTTCTTAAAAAAAATATGAATTTTTCTTATTTTTTTTTAAGTTAAAATAAAACAAACATTTTTTTATGTTTTTTTAAAAAAATTTAGGAAAAATTTTTTTTTTCAAAAATGGCAAGAACTGAAGTTTTGCGAACAAATTTTTTTATAATTATTTATGCATTATTAGTTTTCGAAAATCACTGGGGGCAGTTTCCAGTACCTTATCCAGCTAGACCCATTGTAAAAGATTATGTTAATAAAAATATTTTTCTTTACAATTTCAATCAAATAGATTATTTAATCGTGCTAAATCGATTGAAATTGTGTAAAAAATGTTTTTCTAGACCGTGTTATTTCCAAAATACGAATCAGCTATTTTTATTACAAGGAAATTTTTTTTTAAACAAGACATGAACCATTAATGCAAGTTATAAACATTTTTTTTAATACAAGATATAAACCATGTGTACCTATGTATGTGAACGTATCTAATCTAATCAAAAAATATTTAAAAAATTATTTCAGAACGTGTGGGAAAAATTCGTTTTGAGTTCTGGATGGCATTTTTTGGGTTCAATCAAAAAAAAATAATTAAAAATAATAATTATCAATAAATATCTAATTTGAAATTGGCATAAATAGAATCTAAGAATATCAAAAAGTTTTAAAAAAAAATTGATCAGTATACGTACACGTTTAATGTTACGGCGTCAATTAGTTTTAATTAGTAGTCGGACTCAAACCACACAAAAAATTCGTTTTAGTGAAAGTGGTTTTACAATGAATCCGAATAAAATAAAAAATTAATAATAAAATATTCGAATTCTTTTGCCAGAGTATGACTGTATGTTTCGTTTGTCCGTTCGATTTTTGAATACTGCTCCCTCAATACTGTGTTTATCAGAACAGGCTCGTTATAAAAGCAGCTCCAATTTTTTGGGCATTGCGTGGGATGCAAACAACCGACCACCGCCCTATTCTAAGGGACTTCGCCATATAACGACTGGTCCATCTAGTGTTTGGAATTTGAACTATCAATTATTTGACTTTGACTTTGAGTCAAATGTCATTCGGCAAGTGACAGATATTTAGTAAAAACCTTGACATTTACGAAATGGGACGCTATTCACTTGAAGAAAGTTGCGAAATATTAAAAACTTATTTCCAAAGTGAGTCTTCTACTCAAACTGTGAGAAATTTAAAAAATAAATTTGGCAAATAAATCCTTCCAAAAACTCAATTTGTGGATCAATTTGTGAAGCGTGGTCGTGAAACTGGAATGTTGGTGGAATGCACCCACAACGAGTGACTGTTTGGTGCGGATTTTGGTCTGGTGGCATCATCGGCCCATTTTTCTTCGAAAATAAAGAAGAAGAAGCCGTAACTGTCTATGGTGATTGCTATCGCGCAATGTTATCTAATTTTTTCTTCGAACAAATTGAAGAGGAAGACTTGGACGATTTGTAGTTCCAACAGGATGGCGCTACATGCCATACAGCCAACGCTACAATCGATGTTTTGCGCCCTATCTTCGAAAATTGCATAATCAGCAAAAACGGTGATGTGAATTGGCCTCCGAGAAGCTGCGATTTGACACCGTTGGACTATTTTCTTTGGTGAGCGATTAAAGATAAATGTTACGCCAACCATCCAGAAACAATTCAACAAGTTAACATTGCTGATATAAGGTCCGAAACAATCGAAAATGTACTCAAAAATTGGGTGGATCGAATTGGTCATGAAACAACCTTTCCAATAAAAGTTCAACCATTGAAAAATATTAAACCGTTTTTTTTTTATAGCAAAATGAAATTCCAATTTTATATATATATCTATATATCTTGCATAAACTCTTACCAAACTTTATAATAAAGTAACTTTTGTCGTGCTTTCTAGAGTAACTTGTAATTTTCGCATCCTAGCCTTACAATTTTTTTCGTGTCTAATTCTTCAACTACAATCGCTTCATAATCTTCTCTCTTTCGAACTGTCTCTGTTCTCTGTCGCTTCTTCTATCTGTAGTCATCTTGATTTGCCTTCTGCTATAATGCTTCATTTTTATTTAAAAACCCTAGTCTCTGGCTATTTTATGACGGACGAGGTGGTTGCAGGGTATACCACTGTCTGTCACCAGCACAAATTTTTCTTATTTTATTATAATTTATTTATGCTTACTTACGGTAATTGTAGTTGTTGTTGTCCTTTACAAATGTCTCAATGCTGCGTATTATTATTTTTATTGCTTTTTTTTTTAAATTTAAGCGCAAGTAATAAATCACTTTTACGCTGAATATTTGAATCTAGTATTGTAAATTTAAATTTAGTCATGCGGCATTTGTGTTTCATTTATTTTTAATTCACACAAAGCGCCATTTTAGCACACAAACACAATCGAGTAATACACAAGTGTGTGTATTTGTACGGATTTCCCTGACCGACACACACACACACACACACACACACAGGGACACACAAGTGTAGACGCTATTCCGTTATTTCATCCGCTGGTTTATTTCTGGTTGCTGCCATTGCGCCGCATTCCGTTTCTTGTTCCGTCCGCTGCCACAGTTGTTTTAATACTGATGCTGCTGCTCCAGCTGCTACTTTTGGTTTGGCGTGATTTGTTTGGTACTCCGGCACATTCCTCTGGCACTCGTACGTTTCAACTTCGGGAGAAGCTTTCCTGCTCGCACTTGTCGAGCGAATGAAGTGCGTGTCGTTTGCAGCCTGGCTTTTTATAGTCGAACAATTCCGCACATTCGTCTCTCACACTTACAAGTGGGCACTTTTTGCACCCAAATTTCTTTGCATGAGACACGCAGTCTGTTGGTTCCCCAAATTGCAATACGTTTTATGTCATTGCTTCCTGACAATGAGTTCAATGCTTTTTGTTTTTGTTGCTCTTCTTGTTGCCCTATTGACGTTTGTTTTTCGATAATGTATCAAAAAGTTAGTAAGAATTTACCCCTCTTGGAATTATTTTTATTGCCATATATATATACACACACACACACACTCACATTGACAAATACCTAAGCTTATGTACATTCTGGAAATGCCAGGCGAAATATTATCCTTTCGATCTCAAGGGGCTTTAAGTGGCCATAGGGCTGGCAAGACAAAAAAATTTCATAAGAAAACTTTGTTTAGTTATAAAGGAACCATAAAGCCTGAAATTTAGTATTTAACCTTTTAAGACTTTTTATTAAAGTTCCCGCGCGCATTGTTTTCCAACAATTTTGTGCACTTAAGAGGCTTTTTGGGAGGTTTATGAAAGTTTTTTGAAAAAGTTCAAAAAATTCCCAGTGCATAGGTTCTATTCTATTTATTGCATCTTCTGTTTGTTTTTCTAAGGGTATGCATCCAATACAAAGGCCAACGCAGAATTAGCCGACCTAACATACCAGTGTTGGTGAGTCTTCGAAAAAAGTAAATGCTCGCAGTGAATTTTCCAAAATGAAAAAAATGGACATGGTATTCGGAGGTCATACCTTTTTTAGTACATGTTTTTAAAGTCACTAATTCCAAAATCAAAGTCCAAAGCAGTTTCTGACTTACGGCCCTGTACGCAGTTCGAAATATTTCGCACGGAATCACAAAACTTTATATAAAAAAATACCATTTGGGACCTCAAAAAATTCCATAAGAGTAGGTATTTAGAAGCTTATGTCAGATCCCTGGTATGCTAAACTACTTCGGATACCCGGACTCGCAAAAACTGGTTGACTCATTATGATATTTAAAGTACATTTTGTTTGAATCAAACAGTTTATCATTTTACAATACATAAAAAAATTCGCAAATAAAGGGCCATACGCACCATGCAAAAATTCCGCACGAAATGTCAAAACTTCATATAAAAAAAAATATCCAAAAAAAGGGAATTTTTTTATATAAAATTTTGACATTTCGTGCGGAATTTTTGCATGCTGCCTATGGGCCTTAAAGGAAAATCAAAAAAATTGTAGGCCTTTTTAAAGCATAAAATAATTGAAAAGCTCCAAATTTTGTAACATGTTTTTACTTGCAGAGTTCCAATATTTATTGCAAGGTTTTTCACTTTTTCACCAGACTCTTTTCCTTGCTCATAAAATATTAATAATTAATTCTAATATTACCAATTCAAAAATTCCGCACGAAATGTCAAAACTTCATATAAAAAAAAAAAATCCCAAAAAAGGGGATGCTGCGTATGGGCCTTAAAGTGGTAGACAATTATGTTAGAAATAATTTCCCGAAGTGATTTTAAAAAAAAAAAAATTCGCGCACTTATAAAAGTAGTTTTAAAGCTTTAAACGCGTTTTTCTCGAAACCACTCTTTTCGTAGGATTTTGTTTTTACTTTACAACTCATTTTTCATGATTGATATTTTCGAAAACCCCTGCGTTGTTCACTTGCTTTTGGTCTATAGATTAAGAGGAAAACATATTTTTTATATTTCAGTTCGTGTTTGGATTTTGAATATAAAATAAAGTTTCTTTCAAAAATAATAGAAAAATTACCTTAAAAAACCATGGTCCACACAGGTGTTAACCCTTAATTTATAATTGGAAACCCAAAGAACAAAAATAACGATTACAATTTTTTCTAAACTTTTTTTTTTTAAAATTTCTTGTTTGATGCTTTTTGAAGCTACTCAAAAATGTTCAAGAAATTTTAGAAAGTTATTTTGAGATTGGCTCAGTACTTCAGAGGCAAGAGAAATAAGATGAAAATAAGGTGTTTCTTAGTATAAATCAAGATCTATAGTTTACATATAAGTACTATATACGAACTTTAAAGGGAATAAAACTATAAATTAAAATCCTTGTGTAAATTATGAGTTATGGAAACTAGATCTGATTTAAGACATTACAGTAAATTTAAGCTCTCAAAAATCATCAAAGTGAAACGTTTGTGAAGGGACAAGCTGTATCTAATAAAGAGTTCTAAGATTTGGTGCGAGATTTGTAGGTTTATGAAAGTCTTGATATTATGTTTGAAGCATGTGCGTTGGTAACTGATAGATCACTCGGAATTAGTTCGAAGATAGATATAGAACATACAGTAGGTATAGAAACAATAGCAAAAAAGATCTTATATAAAATTGAGTACCTTCCCATTTTATTGTCAATTATGAGATTCTTTGTTTTGAGTGAAGCAAAATAAAGATACAAACCTTGAAGATATAATAAGATAAATTCCAGTTGGAAAACTATGTTACTAGTTATAACAATTGAATAATAGACAACTTAGAGTTTTTAAACCATATTAAATGCACACTAAGTTCCATTTGACTAACTCCGGATCCTGCATCCAAACATCCATCCCTGGCACATTTCTGTGAAATGTGACTTTGAGTAAAAGTTGCCTTTTCCTTATGTGGTTTTATTTGGGTGCTTCTGCGTTTGATGCTTTAACAACCTCACACAAACACATCCTCACGTTCATACCCATATGCACATACACACACACACACACTAAAACGTATAGAGTTTCTTATTTTATTTTAAAACCATGACATGGGCATTTCCAGATTTAATAATCTTGAGCTTGTCAAAAGCTGCTATTGTCCTTTGTTGTGTTGCCAAGCCAAAAGAATTCATGCGAGTACACAAATCTTATGTGAATTGACATTTTTATGAGGCAATGAATGAAAGGACAAACTGTTGATATATCATAAATGACACAACAATTTGAAGTTCTTTAGAGCGGAAAAAGCAAGTCTATAGCAACACTTCGTTGATTTCAATAAAGGAGCAACAACAAGTGTCAATATAACAATAATCCTTCATGAACTCTTGTCGCCCAGCGATATGCTACACGAAATGCTCCAAGTTCGTTGACAGTGCGCCCACAGACACGTACAAAAACACACACACATACACTCACAGTTTATTGTGCCACCATAAACGTGACAGGCACAGTTAATTAACCCAAAGCTGGTCGTGGAACTTGCTCAGTTGCCTGCCATCCCGTATTATTATTGTCATTATTGTATATAAGTACGAGCACTCATTCTGTTGTTGCCTTTACTTAACGAAAAAGTAATATTAATTGGTCCAAAGGAGCATCACAAGGGAGTGTGCCATTAAAAGGACGCAAATGTTGCGTGCGGTTTAAAGCGATGTTATACCCTATATTTATAGCGTTGAGAGTGTATAGGTTAGTCCGAATGAACACATAGATCTCGTAAACCAGGGAGGAATAAAATTTCTTCAGATTAAGTTCGATAAGTTGAGAGGATATTTGCACAAGTACTTTGACAGAGCTATAAGTCGTAAGCATGTGAAACAGTGTGTCAAAATCCGATGAGTACAATAAAACTTTTAGTCAAAACTGCTGTGGCATCATCGTAGCCGTAGGAGAAAATCCGGGCCTGGGGCAGAAAATGTACCGGCTTAATTGTTGGTACCATATTTTTGAATATTTCCTGAACTTGTGAGTTGGTTTATATATTACAATAGAAAAAAATCTTTTCCACAACCCAGGAAACAGAGTAAAAAAAATTAAACATACAAAAAAAAAAAAATTTTTAGAAAATTTTATTACGACAGTAATTACACCGGGGGAATCCTCCATTTCCCCCTCTCTCGTCGGGCCTGGGCATTACCCTGCTTCGTATATAAGCCAGTTCAAAATACGACTTTGTACAAATATTTTTATTTTTAAACTAGACCAAATTTGGATAGTCTTCCAAGGCTTCTGCACACCAAACCCCTTTCGTCGAGACAAATGTGCTACCACGTCTCTATTCTAAAAAGTAAGTACTTTTTATGAAAGTTATGGGTAGAAATATCATTTTACTTAAAAAAAAGATGGCGTACGTTAAAGTCGGGTGCGGACGACTTTGGGATACCCTGTACCACTGCTTGCAATAAAATCCGGTAAATTGCTTACGAACACCAAAAGACATTTGATTGCCAAATTAGATTATGATACCTTCATAAACAACCAAAAACAGACGAATTTTTAATCAACAACTTTTTTTCGACCGATCGGCCCTATGGGAGCTATATGATATAGTCAACCGATTTTGATAAAATTTGGTACAGTGTTGAAGATCTCTAAAAAACTTCTGAATGCCAAATTTGGTTCCAATATCTTCACAAACAAACGAAACAAAACAAATTTTGTACAAAAAGCGTTTCTTTGACCGATTGGCCCTATGGGAGCTATATAATATAGTCAACCGATTTTGATCAAATTTGGTACAGTGTTGAACATCTCCAAAAAACTTCTGAATGTCGAATTTGGTTACAATATCTTTACAAATAAACGAAACACAACGAATTTTGTACAAAACACGATTTTTTGACCGATTGGTCCTATGGGAGCTATATGATATAGTCAACCGATTTTGATCAAATTTGGTACAGTGCTGGGGGTTTCTAAAAAACTTCCGATTACCAAATTTGGTTATGATATCTTCATAAACAAACGAATTATCCATCTAAAACTTTTTCTTTTTTTCGAGGTCCTCTGAAACACCCCTATAGGAGCTATATAATGTAGTCCCGATATCAAAAAAATAAAATAAACTTGTCTCCTATGGATTAATAAGGGATCTTTTCTGAAAGTTTGGTTGCTCTAGCTCTTACCATCTCTGAGATCTAGGCGTTCATACGGACAGACGGACATGGGTATATCGACTTCTCTAGTCACTCTGATCATACTTTAGGTAACTTTGGGGGGTCTCCGACTTCTCCTTCTGTACGTTACATACATTTTCGGCTTGCACAAACACAATATACCCTTTGTACCATACGGTACAGGATATTAAAATTACTTTTCCCATTGGAAACTGCTTGTTACCCAGCCCGAAAACCAATTTTAACCTGAAGAAAGAAAGTAGGCGTTAAAACATTTGCATTTTTTCCGTATGCAGTAAATACATTTTTCCAGCAAACAATTACAATGAGTTTTGATTATCGGGTACCTCATATTTGTATACCCTGGACTCATAGGGAAATTTTTAGTAAGTTCAAAAAAATGAATATTTTTGAAAGCCCCCTTAAAAAATATAAAACGAACATTTTTCCGGACATCTTGTCGGCCAACTCATGGAGTGCATACTCAGAAGTTTTTCAGTTTGCTCATAGAAGGAGCGAGGTTTTAAACTTAGTCAAGTCCAACTACTTGTCTGTAGTCTGTACGTATTGCTTGTTTCCCGAAGACCACAAGAGCTAGAAAGAAGCATGCAATTTTTTTTAAGGTGCGTAATAAAATCTTAAACCGTTTCTAAGATAACTTCTGCTTTTTAAAATTTTTTTATGCGTTCCTGAAATATTTTATTATTTTTATTCAAAAAATAATTGTTCAATTTTATATTAACATTTCTCGACAGATGTTTTTTTTTTAATTATTTCAATTACTTAAACTCAATAAGATAGAATTTTTGCAAATCCAGTAAGAAATTCTTTTTAAAAATATATATTATAGTATTTTAGTTGAGCCACAGTTTAATAAAAGAGAAAGGAAAAAATGCTTAACACACCATCCACTCCATCTTTTTACTGAAAAATCCATATGCATCATGAATTCTTAAAAATCTTGGGAACTTTTTTGAGCCTTTTACACTATCTGACTATGTTCGGCAAAGCTACAGTCTAAACTACCAGTTGTTCGCTACAGTCTCCTACTGTTTACATGCGAACCTCTCCCTCAAAAAAGTTAAATCGTTACAGAGGCCTAAAATTGGATAAGAGCTACGTCAGTTATATGCAATAATTTTCAAATTTTTATTTACTAGGAGCTCTACTAAAATCCAACTTTTTGTAAGTCTGTTTGTCTTAAAGACTGGTGTGGACTGAAATACGAAATTTGATTAAAATTAATAAAATTAGTTACTTTAATTTAAAATTATTTTTTTCTGGAAAAACTTAAAAAAAAATTTTATTTTTTTTAAATTTGAAACCTGCCGCAATCAACAAAATACTAATGAAAATAAGAGAAACTACAGAGTATATAATCGTCGGGATGTCCGGCGTGACGGCAGCCCACTTGTTTGTAATCGAACACGCGTCAGGACTTAAATTTCTGCCAGACAATAGCAAGAACAAGGCGCTTATGGGCCGGTGCAGTTGTAAAGTAGACAATGTTTGTATATTGAAGGAGTTTGGTAGCACGCAATTGCGACATAAAGCTATTATGCATGTTTCATAATGGAGCTGAGCATATACTAATGGTAGATACATACATATTATAATTGATGATTCAGAATAAGGTCTAATGACTTGCCAAATTCTTGTTTAAAAAGTACATAGTACATACAGTAAGCAAACATACGAGCATGTACTAACGTATGTATTTATGTGGTAATGGAATCTTACTTGAAGTGACGAGAATATGTACATTAAAAGAGTAGGAGAATATTTAGATTTTAATAAAATTATATTATGTGGGGATGGTGGCTGCCTCATACCCATTTTACCAAGAAAAAAGTTAATGTTTCGCTAAAGTGGTACAGCAGTTTTCGTGGTTAATGGCTTGCGAGGTGTAGGCGCTTGTTACTTCACAATGCATTTGCTAATTAGCCTCACAACCGAAATGCTTGAATGGTATAAATACTTTCCTATGAGGGCACAGGGTTAGATGTCAATATGTTTCGAAAAATTTGACTTTAGTATAGATAAAAGGTATTTGCTAAGGCGTAATGTCTCTAACCATTATGGTTATGAGATATACATATGTATTCAATTTTACCAAAATATCTTTTTACTGCTTGTTCAAAGTCGAAAAAGCTTTTCCTAAAGTTTTTTGTTTAATTTTTAACAGATTTTAATGTGGTACGAAGTTAAGCGCAAAATTAGACTAGAGTACTAAAAATAGAATTGACAGCGTGATTAAATAGCAAACTTCTGCTTAACGATACAGAAGAAAGATTTTAAAACAATTCGTTAAATAACCACTAAGGACTATCTATGTGTGATTCCAGCAGGGGTCAACCGGTGCAACCTAGCCTAATTCGTTAAGTAGAGCTGCCCGGTTTGCCGGTTGGGACAATTGTTAAATAATCTCTTCAAGACCTGCACCAGATTCAGATATGTATTACCTTTAGCTTAAAACTAAAATTCAAATCTTCAACTCCTGTGTAAAAGCCGTTTTGCTATATGGCCATGAAACATGGCTCGTATCAAACACAACATCGAAAATACTGCAAACATTTATAGACAGGTGTCTCAGGCGCATACTAAGAATATGGTGGACACGCACTATCACAAATGAAAGGCTACTGCGTATAACAAATCAAACGCCTAGGATATATGTCGTCGCAGGTATTGCTAGATTGGCCACACTTTACGTAAAACAACTACAGAAATTGCCCACAGTGCATTTACATGGAATCCACAAGGGTCCGAGGCAGAGGGCGGCCCAGAAATACCTGGAGAAGATCCACTACAAGCGAGACGTCCAAATCGTTTAACGAATTACGGAATATAGCAAGAAACAGACCTTTTTGGAAACATTTTGTGAATAGACCAAGTTCTTAAGTATATCAACTTGCTCCATGTAATTAATTCCAGACTTAAAAAAATTGCCTAACAAATACATTATGCATTCACTGTGTTTGAATTCAAATGAATATTACAAATTTATTATGAAACTAAGTTGAATATAGCTAAAACTAATGAATTTTGTTTTGTATCCACATGCCAAGCCTATTTTCCTAGTCCAACTTTGTTGAACAACTTATCTTTGACAATTTGTGCCATCAAACCATGTATAAGCTCAATAGAAGAGCGGCTGCAGTCACGTGTGGCCTTTGAAAGCTTGTCCTCAGAACGCTTCTCATTCACATCGGTACCTGTTTTAAAGAAAAATTGAAAATCATTAAATATACTATATAATAATTTGAATATATTTACCACGACCTAGAAAGTTTTCACTTTGTTCCAACTTTTCAGACAAATCCATGATTTGTCCAGTGGTGTATTCTGTATTGGTTAGCAGACCAGAACTACCTAGAGTATTTACCCAATATTTATTCCACAATGAATCGAGTAGCTTGCGATCTAAGGCGGATTTAAAGTAGCTTATTTCCAGGGGATAGTACTGCTTGCAATGCACGCCAAAGTCTTCGATTTTATTTAATGGAATCGTTTGGTACTCGGATGGTTCTTCATTTGGTGGCTTATAACCCTTTGGATAGGTGCGAAAAGCTCCTAAGCAAACTTTGCCGGCAGAGACAGTGCGAACAGGATCAACCACAATGGCAACAAAGGGCTCTTGGTAGGTTTGGTTGAGCATCTGTGTTGACACATCAATGCCAGAGAGCCAACAACCATAGCCAGGATGACTGTGGTACCAGCCAACGGCATGCTCCATACGACCCACCTCTTTGGCAGCCTCCATGTAGGCAGTCATATACTCATAAGCCTGCGCCTGGGCATTGACACGTGTCTCAGTGCCCTCAACAGGCAAAGCAAATGCGTCCATAACAATCTGCAAATGTCAGAAATATAAATTTGGCAAAGTAAGCTAATGCAACAAAAGGCTTACCATTGTATTGTCCTCAACTTTGCCTAACATGAGACCCATAATTTCAAGCGTGCCACCGGAACGCGCATGCATGACCATTTTGAGCAAAGCCAGCGCTGAGATCTTAATATCTTTAAAGAAATGTGGATCCTTTTCCCAAGGTTTGGCATCAATTATTTGACGCTGTTGTTCGGGATCATAGCGAAATATTTCATCGCAGCTTGGCAGTGTTTGAATGTTGTTCTCCAACTCCCACGTTTGTTGTGCGGCTTCAACGTCCATATTGTGAAAAGTGAAAAAAAAAAACGCTATTGATTTCTTTTGCGAATTATAAATTGCTGCTTTTGTACGCGAAAATGCAAGAAATGCCGACAATAGATATGCGCACTAGCGCTGTGATTATCGACGATAACATTTGCTTGCATAAGTTGGCAGCCCACCAAACGAGGCTGACCACTTCTTCGGCTTGTAATTCAAATTTAACTGCGCGACGGCGTCAATTAATTTTCAGTCGGCTTGGTATTGAAGTGCGCGTCCATTTTCGTACTGTATAAATTCCTGCACTCCTTAAGACGAGGATAATTATATTGCAAATGTACTAATATTTAAACAACTTCTACTACAAAACTACTAAAGTTAAACAAAAAAGTGTACTGATTATTAATGAAGTGCGTGTGTGTGTTGTAACCCGTTTAGATACGGCTTTTTACGCCGCTTGCAACTCCTTTTTTTTCTATGCACCAAGCGAAAGTTGGCTGTAGCCGACGCCATTGCTCACCCTTCTCTGTAAAAAGTGTTGTTTTATGCGCCCAACTAAACATACGCGAATAAAAACACCAAAATCGCTATGTCTTTAGATGGCGCGCACTTGAACTTTGTTGATGCCGCTGGGCTATCGGTAACGCTGCCAGCTAAGGGCTCCAAATTTACAATCGGGTCTTATCTGGACAGCGATTTGGTGCTAGCAAATGCCGAACGCTTGCATTGCGAAATACAATGCGATGCCTTTGGCAGGGTGAGTGTTTTAATTCGCTTATATCGATTTGTGCTTAAAATTGATGCATTTTACTTATGTCTACCAAAAAGGTGACCATCCGTAATCACTCCCAAAGTGAGCCCATCTCGTTAAATGGCCAAATAGTGCAATCCAAACGGCCACTTCTCCATGGCGCGCTTATAACCATACTAAATGAGGAGTATACTTGGAGCTTTCCAAAGGTCAGTGAATGCGGTACTGAAGAGGCCGCAACACCAGAGCGTTTGGTCAATGCGGTACAAAAGCCGCTGCCCAATTCGTCTCCCAGCTTAAAGGTAAGCAACTAAATATAAGTACAGTACATCTTAATATATTTTTACGTTTACAGAGTCGACGTCTTATTGTAAATCGTATGACCGTGCACAAGTAAGTACCAGGTAGAAAAAAATCGCCAGACAGCTGCTTAGGCGGCATTTAACCCCTATAATGCTATGATTCGATGCACACAGAACATATTTGTGCTGTATGTTTTGTTTTGCGCTTACACATACATATAACAAACTCAAAATTAAACAATTTTTCTTGTTAGTTTTCGTTATTTCATCAATTCCGACGATGAGGGCAATACATCGATTGAATCACGCAATCAAAGTGATGGTCAATTAGATGTCAGCTCGGGCAACAGTGATGACGCTGAGTCACAATCTGATGCCACAAAAGCAAACGCTGAAGTATCGCCCGTAACAGATGATACAGTGAAAGTAGATATTTTGGAAGGCACACAAAATAAGGAAAATGTCAGCACTCCTAGCAGTAAAATCCTTTTGGAACTGTGCGCACGCTCAGACCTTGTCATTACATCTTTTTCGCCTCGCGAAACTGGTGTCAAGATTGAGAAATCCTTTACTGCCATAGTACGGCCAAACACAATTGCCATGACGCCCAAAAGCGTTTATAGCACACCAAAAAGTGTACTATCTGAGCTGAATGATGACAGCTGCAGTCGAGATATTCTTGATTTTACCACTCCATCCACATCCAAAAAGGCGCTGGCTGCCGGACGTAAATCCTCTATGTGTCTCATTGATTTAACAACCCCGCAAAAACTTTGGTCCGCTGAAACTAAAAGTGATTCCAGCTGTTCATCTATTATCGATATTACCAGTTTGGACACGCCAACACCACCAATAAGAAAAGCGGTCGCATCTACGCCAAATCGTACGCCTTCGTTGATGAAACGAGCGTTGCTAACTAGTACTAAAAAAAAATTGGCCACAGAAACGCCAGAGCACATACGTCGCCAAAATGTTACACTGCCCAAGCGCAGATTGCCCTTCCACCCATTCAAAAGGACTACACCCCAAACAAAGATATCGGATACTGCTCAGGGAGCATCGCAATCCACCGCAAAAAAAAGGAGAACGCTCGCTTTAAGCACCCCGAGAGATACCAAGCTTTCCCAGATTCGCAAATCCTTAGCTGCGTCTAAGCTAGTGGATAAGGCGCGTAAATCATTAAATTCTAAAAGAAATGGCTCGCCCAGTTCACAATCGCCGTCAAGAATAATACCCAAAGGCAACGAAACGCCAAAGAAGCAGACTCAAATATCGGCAGTATCTACTTTAAATGTGACTTCTGAAAACGAGAATGTATCTGAACTTAGTCGCACTTTTACCATTAATGATGATGACGATGAGTGTGGTGTTTTGAATTTGGAAAATGATACAGAAGGCACTGTGCAAATTCCGATGACATTGACCGACAAAAATAGTGAGAACTCTAACAAGGTGCAACAAATACTTGAGCTTAATCCTCAGCAATCGGATAGTGCTAACACAAGTATTAATTTTAATACGTTAAATAATGACAATGGCGAAAAAATAGCCGACATCAGTATACCACAAAATCTTGAAGTTTCTGCTAACAATAAGAGTATACAAGAGAAAGCTAATGGTGTTCAGGACACAGAGAACTCAGAAACGGCTGAGCAAACTAAAACAGAACTTGAAGACAAAACAATTTCACCAATCACAAAAATCGAACTCGACGAACATGAAATAACCCCTGAATCATCGGAAATGGAGAAAATTGAGATCAATGAGATAATAAGTTCGGCGGGACCCATCGAACCACCAACTGACATCCTAGAGAATAAATCGGAAACAACCACAGTGGCAATTGAAGTTGCTGACATTAACATCAACTTAGATGCGTCTATGGGTTCAGTGAAGAGCGTTGAAGAAGAAGAAATTGCGACTAAAAATGTTTCAGAGAGCCTTGGAGATATCCACGAACTAACTGACAGCCTTGATGTAGATTCGTTTTCAGCTGAGTTGACTGTAAATCTGTCAACTGCTGTTATGGAGTCAAGCGAAAATACAGAAAATACTTCTGAACATAAAGAATTGGACATGTCTCTAATAGTTTCATCTGAAATAGTTAGAAGTGATGAGACAATTCAGGAACCAACCGACAAATCTTTTGACCATACTGTTGAACAGTCTCAAACCAAAATTGCTACGGATTCTGCTACTGAACAATGTGGAAATACAGATGGTGTTGACAAGGATGACGACGACCATTCATTACATCTGAAATCGCAGGTAGCTGATGATAGATCAGTAAGTTTTATTGACGATATTGACATAAAGGAGAATCAACCAGATGATTTACATGAAAATAATACATATCGGAAGGGTAAGTAGCTGTTTTGCTATTCAAGTATGTTCATCAAAATTTAATATTCGTTTTAACAACTGTTCCCAAACAGATACAGTCACGCAAACTACTTTGAATATCATAGAAGATAGTATTTGTGAGGAGGTGCCACAAAAGGAGGAACCAACGAATAAACCCATTGAAAGCCCGACTGAAGATTTGGAAACATCAACTGAATATAAAGCTAAGACGTCCTTAGTGGTAGTACATGTTCCAACAACAGAATTAAATGAGAGCATAGAATTTGCCGAGGGCATTGAAAATACGGTTGAATTGGGAAGTCCAGTTGAGTTAGGTAAAGTCTTCGACAAAGTGGTTTGCGAGCAACATAATGAAGCTGCGCGCTCATTGGGCAAAGATCCTAGCACTACGCAGAGGTCTGAACTGGCCACAAGTACCAAAGACCATATTGAAGCTTCAAATGCTACAGCAGCGACAGATGTAATCGAAAATAGCATTTGCGAAGAATTAAATTTTATTACCGACAATATAGCTCCAGGTGAGTGTGAGAAGAAATCGAAATCTCAGAAATCTCTTGTGTGGGGTTGGATGGGATCCAAACAGTTCTTTTTTACATAGTTTAAAATCTGGTTAATAGCACTTTTAGATATAACATAACTATAGTCAACTTCCTATTTTGCAGCATTGCACCATGTTCTAATCCTATTCAATTTCTTTTCCTTGCAGGTAAAGAGAATCCTACGGAAACGATTGATAATTCTGAGGAGATTAAAGCTTCATCAACTAAGACTCCCAAAAAACGACGTAGTTCTCGGTTGTTATCAAGGGAACAAAGTGACGTCCTAACACCTCGGCGTAGCTCAAGGCGTGCGTCCGCAGATGCAACATGCAAACTACATGAGTTGACCAAACCATCTCGACGCGCATCGTTTTCTGCTAGTGAAACGCTAGGTTCAGTTGCAACGCCAAAACGTGTTCTCCGTTTAACCGATGAAATGCAAACGCCAACACTTCAATCGAAACGTTTGTTGAATACAACAAAGCCTGCACAGGATTCCATAATTTTGGAGGAAGAAGGTGATATGGGCACAGAACTTGTGGATACATCAACAGCTACTAAAGTCCACGGTGAGAGTTTCTTAATCTGAAACAGTAATTTGGAGACTTAAAATACTGTTCAAATCTTTAACTAGAAACTAAAAATTGAAACACAGTGTATCAATGCAATAAGGGAAAAACAAAACTCCTTTAGAAATCATCGTCTACACGGCTTCGCACGCCAACACCCGTAAGGTCTTTTACATTCACCCTGAGCACTTTTCTTAAATTTTAGGAAAGAGTTAAGAGTAATAAAACTCTGTATCAACGCTGTTCACCCAGTTTTTAAAGGGGCAAAAGGGTTATTAATTTGTTAATTATTACCTATAGGTACAAAGGGTATAATAAATTTGTGCAATGTATGTAACAGACAGAAAGAGGCGTGGCAGACCCCAAGTCATTTATACCAAAATGCTTATCATAACCTCGGCTAGCGATTAATCCATGTCCGTCTGTATAAACACCTAGATTTCGGAGACTATAAGAGCTAGGGTCACGAAACTTCAAAAAGTGCAAAATTAGGGTCACGTTATTTGGGTACGGCCCCAAACAGATATACATGGATATAATTTGTTATACCTTTGTGGCTTTGGTACAGAGTATGGGAATACCTACAGGGGTGGGTGTGCGAAGCGCACTGCTAACTAACGCTGGTTTTACATAAATCTGTCGCCCTACTAGGCGCATAATGTCCTGTCCTTTCTTCATTTTAATATCTTAAACTCATCATAAACTATACATTTTCTTTTAATCTATAGATTTACCAGTTAATGAGGATTACGGCATGGAGATACAAGCATCTACCTTAACATGCATTGATCAACCGGATAAAACCGATTACCAGGGGATGCGTGAACTGCTAAAAACGCCCAAAGGTTTCAGTACTCCACGATTTAAAGGGTTGCGTGAAATGATGCGAACACCCAAAGTGCCAGCATCCCCCATTTTGGATAACATTGATGAACTACTGGAAATGTCCAACAGTGCTTCGAGCACACCGAAACGTTTCTTGCATAGCCGCCAAAGTGTCACACGTGGCATTCTCGATGAGTCGCAAAACACAACTAACGACTTTATAGGTCTTGATAAATTTTTTAAAACTCCACGTGCCAAAAATATAATGATACCCAACAACCCCGCCAGCGCAGTCCTAAAAGCACAAATTGTGGCTGAAAAAGCAGCTACAGAATATGATTTAAATGCGACAAATACTTCAGTGCAACTCGATAAGATATTTGATGATGTGGAAACAACAGAAACAACCTCTATGATTTCAGCGGAGGACACTGAGTGTGAGCTGAGCGTTGGTGCAGTCAGCGTTGCCAATGCAGATGATCCCTTGATGTTATCAACTGTACAGAAAAGCTACAATGAGTCTAAATTTAACGCCGAGGTTACAAGTGGTGAGAATAATGATACAGTTGCATCGGAAATACTTATGAATATAAATACAACTGGGCCATCGCTTAACGATCCATTAACGAGTACTACGTACAAAAATTTAGAAAAGGCTCATATACCTAAAAGCTTGCAACATGGATCGGATTCGCCAAACCTTGCAGAAATGAGCGGCATTCAGTTTTTGGATCAGTCCTCCGACTCTCTTTTCTCGGAAAAACTCATGGTTAGCGGTGTGGAATCTTGTGACCTAACAGTTGACGAAACAAATGCGACGAGTACTGCGTACGTGGCCCGTACACCTTATAAAAAAGTCTCACACGAAAATTCTGCACTTTACTTGATCGTTAGTGATGATGAAGATGACCAAGATCAAAACGAACTTGTGACTAAAACAATTAATAATGCAGAGTCCCCAAAAGCACTTAGTGAGTGCATTGCGAATGTTGAACCAGCTCAAGATATATTGAACTCTTCAAATAACGATAAAACAATGTCTGTACTGGTAGCGGATTCTGCAGAATCAGAAAGTACTGTTGACAAGTCCATTGTGGAGGTTGAACAATCGCAGACTAATTTAGATACTTTAAGTAATAGTTTATCAGAATCTGTATTAAATGCGAATGATACAGAAGTTGCTAGTACGTCTATTGGTGAGGTTAGTCAAGCTGCAAATACTTCTTCTCAAAATGAATTGGATTCATCAACTAAAAATCTATCGGTGTCTATTGCTAGCACGTCAATTATTGAAGCCGATGCTGCTAAAATTGAATTAGAGTGTGAAGACACAAAAAATCTTCGACACTCGTTAAACATCGTGCCTGATGCATCGAAAAAAGATATCATCGAAAACAACTCGGAGTTCAATGTAGAGTACACATCTAACAAATCTGGATCGGTACCATTGATGGAACCCGGCGATTCAAGTACTGCAAACATATCTGCCTTTGAAGTCGATCTTACTCAAAATGAATCTAGATCCTTTTCTACGAGCAGACCCACAGAAGGGAATAGTTCAAAGAAGATTATCAGCGAGTCCAACATCGAAAACATTCGTGTGAACACTTCAAATAAAGACAAAAATAAGTCAAACCTAGAGTACACGCCTAACAAATCGGTGCCTGCGGTGGAAACCAGTGTTACGGTTATTGCAAACATTTTTACCGGTGAAGTCGATCTAACGCAAAATCAATTAAAATGTGAATCCGAGGAAGCCAATGATGCAGAGGAGACTATTAACGCAGTCGGCAGTGACTCTGATCGAAGTATTTTTAATGCAACGAACAAAAACGCTTCGGTTTGTGTCTCGAAAATTGATGATGCAAGCAAGTCGGTTACTGAAAAAAATCCAGGTCAAATTGAAGATATTGTGTCCATTAAGGTTGAGTCTATGTGTGCTGCGAAATCGAATCCTGCTGCTCAAAACAATTCAACCAAAATCGCTTGTGCTATTTATTTAACACATGATGAATCTTTGTCTGATATAGGTGTTCCATTAGCTACACCCAATAAAGAAGTCACTTATTTTGAATCACAAGAAAAGCCTTCACTTGGTAATGAGGTTGAGGAAATTTCAAGTGATAGCGAAAAGGCAGAAAATTCGCACGCAAAAACAAAAGTGAAGCCTGCTACTCCTGAAATAACTCATACTGTCGAGACGCCGATTCATAGTGATAAGGACCAGAAACATGATGATAAGAGATATTCAAATGAAGGTAACCATACGCGGACTGCAGCTGAAACGGATCAAGCTAACCAATCAATTATTATTGCTGGCGCTGAAAAAGACGATTTTTGTTGTTCCAATAAAGATTATGCAGAGTCTGAAAAAACGGAAAATCCCGCATCTTTGTCTTATATCGAGCCTGATGCGGTTCAAAATGATATACCCTCTGCAAATGATGATAAAGCGGAGTCAAATGAAGAGTCCGTAGCCAACAAAGCTGGTTCGGTATCAACGCCAGAAACCAGCGATGCTGAGATTACAAACATATCTGCTATTGAAGGCGATCTGACTCAAAATGTATCAAGGTCGTCTTTTAAGAGTGGATCCGAAGAAGCGAATAATGCAGAGGAAATTATCAGCGCAGCCAATATTGAAAACGATAACGGACAAAATGTTTTTATCCCTTCGAATAAAAATGCACACTTACCACTCTCTAAAATTGATGAGAATGTAAGTGACTCTTGTGTTGAATTATATCCATCTCAAATCGAGAAGATCGTGCCACTTACGGAGGAGTCTATGTCTGCAGCGAACACTCGTCCTGCTGACTCTCAAACTGATGCAACCACAACCTCTTCTCAAATAAATTCTGCACAAGATGAATCGGTTACAAGTGGTTCGCCAGCCAAAAAAGATAAAGATGTTAGCTTTGTATTACAAGAAAAAACTTCGATCAATAATAATGAGAAAATTTTAAGTGATAGCGATAACGGAGAAAATTCACACTCCCAAACATGTGAATCCAATGATAAAAACTCACCTGTTGAGCCTACAAATGTGGCTGCTCCTATCATACCTCAAATTATCGAGACGCTACTTGAAAGTGATGAGGAGCAGCATGAAGTTAAGAGATTTTCCAATGCACGAGCTGCAATTGAAAACGATCAAGTTGAAACAAGTATCAATGTTAAGAACGTTAAAAATGAACTTAGCCGATCCAATAAAGAGTCCGAGGAAAACGAAAATCTTCTATACTCATCTAATTTGGAACCTGATGCAGTGAAGAATTATATCAATCCTGCAAATAAAGATTCATCGGATTTGAATGTCGAGAACACATCTAACAAATCTGGTTCTTATTTAACAACAGAAACAGGCGATGCAGGGACTACAAACATATCTGCTGTTGAAGTCGATCTTACTCAAAATGAATCAAGCTGCTCTTTTAAGAGTGGTTCCGAAGAAGCACACAATATCAAAAACGATTCTGATCAAAGTGATCTTATTTCTTCAAAAAAAAACGCATCGTTATGCGTTTCTAAAAATGATGAAAGTGTGAGCAAATCTTATGTTGAAATAAACCAACCCCAGGTTGAAGTGACCGTATCATTTGAGGATGAATCTATGTCCACTGCGAAAATGGACCCAGCTCAAGATGAATCAGTGTTCGAGATAAGTGTGTCGCCAGGTAAACCTAATAGAGAAGTCAATAATTCTGTAGCAGAAGAAAAAACTTCACTCAGTAATGAAATTCAGGAAATTTCAAGTGATAGCGAAAACGAAGAACACTCATTCACTCTAACATGTCAACCCAAGTCTGTTGATAAAAATAAGCATGCGAAAGAGTCGCCGGTTATGACGAAAAATATAGGCACTGCTTACATATCTCCAATTGTCGAGCAGCAAAATAAAAATAACACATCATCAAAAGAAGATAACCATATACGAGGTACAGCTGAAAAGGACCAAGTTAATGCAACAATTGACTTAAGCAGCGACGATGACACAGAATTATTTTCATGTGAAACGATTGAGGAAACTATAAGAACCTCTAACAATCAAACCACACAACCAGCAGACAATAGACATTCTGTCGATTTGACTAGTGATGATGAAGTAATTTCCGAGGAGCCTATTAAGACAAAAGAAGCAAAATCCATTGATGCGACATTAAATGTATCGGCTGAAAAGCCTGAGGAATATATTTTTCCTTCATCTGACGATGAGTCATTACAGCTTTTAAATGATAGCAAACCAAGTGCAATTCATGATCGACATAAAAATGATGTAAAGGAAGCTTCATTTGAGCTTAAGATCCCCGAGAAGTGTCTCGACAAGACTGATCTGGGGACACTGGATACAAACACGATAAGTACGGAAATTAAAGCAGCAACTACATGTATCAACATTAGCGCTAAAGATCGTCCTACTTCTGACGAAATCGCCGAAAAGCAATTAACTGAAAACGCTTCAGACAAGGATACAGAGCAAGCATCGGACAAACCAATTGATAAACAACTGATTGAACGTGTTATAGACAAGTCCACAATAGAAACAACGACAAATCAAAGTTTTGCTGAAGATCCTAGGACCATTAGTACGGTGCATAAACTAGCAGAGAGCGCATGTTCCGTTGAAAGCAATGTTAAATCGCCTCAACTGCATCAAGAATTGGAAGATGATAACGCTGGTTTGTCTAATCTTAATAAATTAAATGAAATGAAAGTGGAATCCTCCACACTTCATCATGGTTTGAAACGTAATGACGAGTCAACCTATGCGGCAAGAATTTCCGAACCAAAAGACGCGATTACCGAAGTTAAAACAATTATTGAAGTAATCCCTAAAGACAAGCAGGCTTGTCAATCAACAAATTTAGACACAAATGATTTTACTGTCGAAGTTGAAAATAAAATTGACTCTCAAGGCTTATCGGTAAAATTGTTATCTGGTCTTGACGAAATGGAAACTGACGATGTTGTAGAAATCTCTGAGGAAAAACTGGAAATACGGTCTGACAGTACTGAAGAAGCAGCTGAGGAGGATAAACGTGAAATAAAACAATCAAAAGAAATACCAAAGGAGGTACAAAGTATGCATGAAGAATTTAGCAAGCACAAACCAAATCAAGCCGCACTTACGCCTTCTTCGGAGGTGGCAAAAGTTGAGCAGCCAACGCAGGTTAATGCAAAAACGAAAAAAGAGCCTTCCGAATCGATATTGGAAGAAAAGCCTAAACGCAGAATTACACCTACAGCAGAGGTACAGGATACTGTCCAGGCACTTTCCCCAACAAGTGAAGAGATACCTGAATCGGTGCAGGGAAATTCAACAACGGGTACAGAAGCATCTAAGCTAATAGAAACAGAAAAGCCAAACCGTTGCGAAAGAAAGCCTACAGAAGAGGAGCCGGAATTTGTCCAGACAATTTCATCAACAAGTGAAGAGGCACCTAAACCAATCCAGGGAAATTCAAAAACAGAATCTGAATTGATGAAACAAGAAAAGCCAAAACGTCGCGAAAAGAAACCCACAATGGAGGTTCATGAAGATGCCCCTTCGATTTCCCCAATAGACGAAGAGGCGCCTGAACCATCCAAGGGAAATTCGAAAACAGAGAAAGAAGCATCCGAACTGGTAAAACAAGAAAAAACAAAACGTCGCGGAAGGAAACCAACTGCAGAGACGCAGGAAGATGCCCATACGATTTCCTTAATAAATGAAAAGGCACCAGAACCGGCTAAGGATGGCTCCACAATGGAGAAAGAAACATCCAAACCGGAAGAAGCAGAAAAGCCAAAACGTCGTGGAAGGAAACCGACAGCAGAAAAACAGGACTCTGCGCTGGTGATTTCCACAATAAATGAAGAAGAAACGGAAAAGGTCACCTCCAAACCGATAGAAGCAGAAAAGCCCAAGCGTCGCGGAAGGAAGCCTACTGAAGAAGTGCAGGAATCGGCGCAGACGATTTCAGGTCAGGGAGTATCGTCAACGGAGGGTGAAGCATCTAAATCGATAGAAGCTGAAAAGCCAAAACGTCGTGGAAGGAAACCCACAGTTGATACACAGGAAGCTGCCCAGGTGATTTCCTTAATAAACGAAGAGACACCTCCATCAGGTCAGGGAGTTATGACAACGGAGGACGAAGCATCGAAAACGATAGGAGTTGAAAAGCCAAAACGTCGTGGAATGAAACCCACAACAGATAAAGCTACGCAGGCGATTCCCTTAATAAATGAAAAGGCACCTATACCAGGTCAGGGAGTTTCGACAACGGAGGATGAGGCATCTAAAAACTTAGAAACTAAAAAGCCACAACGTCGTGGAAGATACCCAATAACAGAGACACCGGAAGCTGCCCAGGCGAATTCCCCAACAAATGATAAGGCATCAGGTCAGGCAGAAACTGTAAAGCCAAAACGTCGTGGACGGAAACCCACAGCAGAGACGCAGGACTCTGCCCAGGCGATTTCCTTAATAAACGAAAAGGCGCATGAACCATCTCAGGGTGATTCCACAACGGAGGAAAAAACATCCAAACCAGTAGAAGAAGAAAAACCAAAACGTCGTGGGCGCAAACCCACAGTAGAGACACAGGAAGCTGCGCAAGCGATTTCCTCAATAATTGTAGGGGCACCTCAACCAGCTCAGAATGATTCCATAACAGAGAAAGAAACAGCCAAACCAATAGAAGCTGAAAAGCCAAAACGTCGCGGAAGAAAACCCACAGCAGAGACAAACGAAGTTGCCCAAGATATTTTCTCAGTAAGTGAAGATGTGACTGAACCAGCCTGCGTAGATTTGATACCAGAGAAAGAAGCAGCGAAACCGGTAACAGAAGAAAAGTCCAATCGTCGCGGAAGAAAACATACAACAGAGGTGGAGGAACCCGCCCAAGCGACTGATTCAATAGACGATGCTGAATCTGAACCTATTAAAAATGAAGCTGTTCAGATATCATCAGTGGAAGAGCTTTCACCTGACGAGTTTAAAAATGTTAATCCCAGGCGTCGGGCGAGAAAGCCTTCAGAAGAGACTTTGGAGACAGTCGCTAAGGAACAACCTCAAAAGAAAACGAGAAGGAATGCAAACAAAACTATTGCAGATGAAAATTTGGCTCAGCGAACTGAAACTAATCCATTGCTGCCACTTATTGACGAAGAACCTCAATCGTCAACTTCTCAGCCAGTAAAAAAGGCAAAGCAAGGTCGAAAATCTACAGACAATGGCCCTGAAGTACTGCCTACGGAAGTTCCTGAAGAAGAAAACGTGCCGGAACCGAAAATTGTAGAGGAACCACAACAAAAAACAACTTCTCGGCGTGTCCGTAAACCTACTGTTGAAGAGAATGTGCCAGTTGCAAGCAAAGACGACGAGAAACCAACCACGCGTAGGGGTCGCAAAGCCTCTGCGGATACTGTGCGGTCTAGACTGGCGTCTGTGGAACCGCTATCACAGATCGAGGAGAATCCTGACACTTCTGTGAAAAAGCCACTGAGGCGTGGCAGAAAACCCAGCTTAGATGGTAAAGCACCTTCTGAAGAAAAAGTACAGCCGGCAGAAATACAAGAAAAGAAGCCAACACGCCGAGGTCGCAAACGTTCAGTTGATGCGGAACAAATCGACTCCAAAAAACTAAAAATATCAGACGAAGAGCAGTTAAATATGTCGGCTATGCCAAGCAAGCTAATTGAAAACGATAGCAAACACCAAGAACCCTTAGCTGAAAACCAAAAGCAAGACACAGCTCCAGATGCTCCAGTTGAGGAGACCAGAGCACATAGGCGGCGCGAAGGGCGAAATGTTCCACCTAAAAACTATGATGAAACTTCCGACGAAGAAAAGAAGAGAGCTACAACAAGTAATACAAATAAGGGAATACACAAGGCTACCGACAAAATATCAACAAAGGAGTCGCCCCGAAAATCTTTAGAATCTCCCGCAGCAAAAACTGCATCAACAATTGAAGGCAGCACTCCAGAAAACAAGGTTGAAACGGAAATTGTGTCTTCAGCCCAAAGACGCACCGGGCGTAATGTGCAGCGACTGAACTACTGCGAAGACGATGCAAAGCCAAATCCCTCGCGTGCCAAGCGTACACGCAATCCTACAGCCAAAACGCTGGAATTAGCTGTAGACTCTCCCCGAACCCCATCTAAAAAGCCTCGTAAGGGCAAGGAGACAACGGTCAACGATGCTGATAAATCACCAGAAAATATGTTAATTACCACTCCACCGCGGGGCCGAGTTATTCGCAAGGCCAAGTCTGAGTTAGTGGACACAACTGAATCTGAGTCAGTAACAGCCACTACGTCTAGTAAACGTGGCGCACGAACGCGTAAGGAAAGTGACAGTAATGCGGCCGATCAGAGCCCTGAAACAGAACATAAGCCTACTAAACGCACGCGCCCAACGAAACCACAAAAAGATGAGGAAGAGCCAGACCATCAGCCCCAAAGCAAGAGAGCGCGTGCTGGAACTCGCGCTAAGACGCCGGCCTCTGCTATTGCAATCAGCGACAAAGAGTCTTCCCCAAAGGTGGAATCAACATCCTCAAAGCGCGCGGTGCCAGCCCGATCACGTGCCCGAGCTGCCAAGACCGCTGCCATTAATGAGTCGGACGCAGCTACACCAGGGCAAGCAACTGCTGTGGTCACACGCCCGGGACGTGGACGCAAGGTACACTTTGAGCCGTCTGAAGAAGCTGCACCAGCAGGAGCAAAGACGCAGACAACTATTAGCGTAAGCGAAACCACCGAACCTCAGAAACGGGCAACTCGGTCGAGACGCAAATAAAATGGGCTAAAATTTGTCGTTTTTATTTTTAACCGTTGTTTTTTTTTTACCTTGATTTAACTTTTGTAAAAATTTTGATAATTGTTAATGAATATTATGTTACGCAATTATTAAGTTAATAAAACTTTTCATTATGCACTAAAAATCGTAACCTTTTAGACGTAGACACAAAATATTATGAACACAATTCCCCTATATTAGTAACAAAATAATTTACCTTTAAGGCTTTCTATCAAATACTTTAATAAAGAAAAATTTAACATACATGCTTAACTATTTCTCTATTTTAAAGATTATGTTATTAGGGGAGTAAGGGATGCCGGCAAATTTACAATTTTAAAATTTTCTTGGATAGTAGTTTATGCTAATCTTTTCAAAATGGTTAAAAAAATAATTTTTCTCACGGCCGACTGTCTTGAACTTGACCACAAATCAATAAGTCAGCTCTTTAAACAAAAATGGTACCATTTAAAAATTAAGTAATCGGCGTGGTAAGGTCTTTCAAGCTGCATAAATGCAACTTATAATTAAAAATGTATTTTTTAGTCCAAAAATAAATAAATAATAAATTTAAAATTTTTCGTTGTAACTTTTAGTCACTGGATTGAAAATGCATTGGGTTTAAATTTTTAACCACAAATAAATTTATAAAAAATTTTATTTACGGATATAGTCTGATAGAGGAAATCTTTAATTTTTTTAAAGCTACCTGTTTGTAAATTACATAAATTAATTAAAGTATCTGGTAAGTTGGTGTAGCTTCATGCTAATAAATGTAGGCGCCAAGTCAAAAATGCAATCAAATATCATCATTTTTTTTTGGACTGATGAGGAACGTCCCTTTAGGCGCTTCAACTTTTTGAACAACTTCTCCACACCGAGATTTCAAAAGTATGAGTAGTTAGTGAACAATGGAAGTAAAGGTGTATCCTTTCGCCATCTTCTTGAAAAAACGCCCTGAACCGCCTTATCTTTTTTATTGTTCATCGGGTATCAATAAAGCCATATTCATCTGTCTACATGAGCACCAGTTCTAGGAGACCAAGACAGCTAGGCAAGAAGCTAACGACGCTCAACTTACCACAACGATTGTTGAGTGCGGATTCAGCAGCTCTAAATCAAACGGATTAGATATAATTCACAAGGGATTTTATCTGATCCACAGCATAATCATTTATTTTTATAGTATGTATAGTCAGTTACTTTTTATAATGTTTATATCATTGGGGTACAATGTATTTCTGCTTTTTGGTATAATCGTATAGCTATGTTCATTAAAACACAATTGGTTTATTTATATAAATATTGTACATATACAGCGTTTATATGCTAAACTCCTTTTTTTCCCATAGTTTTGTAGTCTTGACAATGTTTTGGAAACAAGTTAATTTAAAAAACACAATAACAAACGCCCTTTTTTTATATATGGTTGTTAATATTTTTTTTGTACAAATTTTAAACATTGGTTTAATGAATAAGTTTTTGCATATAAGTTTAATGAATAAGTTTTTGCATATAAAAGCTGTACACAATAAATAGCCTATAGAAAAAGCCAAATGCCCTATAAGGCATTGTATATTGAAGTGTATATGTTTATACAAAGCTTGAGAACAATTTGTGGCGTCTATATAATAATAGTCTTAAATAATTTGTGCCATTATGAGAAAGCGTATAAAAATGTATAAAAATAATGTTTTATAAAATTTAAAACAGAATAAGGTTTGACAGCGCATTGACAGGACGACTACTATATGTAAAAAAGCCTTTAAAATTTGTACATCAAACCTTAAAGTAAAGCAATAAAAAGTAATAATAATATACGTATAAAAAATAAATAATAGTTCGTTTTCACTGGGTTTCGTTATACACTGGTAATACTTGAAAAAAGCTTCTACGTTGTTTTTCGTTAAATAAATAAATAATTTAAATTCATGGGACGTTACCAACTTAAAATATATAAAATAACTAAGATCAACTGATTAATTATCAACATAAAAATAAAAAGCACACGGGTTATCTTATCTTCTTATAAAGGCTAAATGCAAACGATTTGTGAGTTTTGTTCGTTTTTGTTTGTATGTTGCTATCGTGTGCCATTTTTAGGCTTTCATCAAGAGATGCGGCTCGGAACGCAATGAGTCTGTTAGATATTGCGTTTTCATTGTTTTTTGAAAATAGCGTTTCTCGTTGGGCGAATTTACCATGTACACAATTGGACGCACGCCCACATTGCGCCACAAATCGCCAATATGTCTGTAAATGAAAAGGTGTCAATGGGTTATTTAGTTCATATTATATGTACAAGCTTGTTGATGCTTACAAATTAAATTCTTCCTTGCTAAGAAAAACCACACCAATACCAATTACTGGCGCAATTATATTGCGAAAGATTGCACCATAGATTGAGGTAATCAACGTAGATGATTTAAGTATTGCCAGCGATAGATACGTCTCATGCCAAAGCCCACAAATGATTTCCGGTTGCAATTTGCGCAGCTGTTAAATAAAAAGTTTTGTTTGTATAACAAAAGCCTAAAAATATTTTTTTGTTGAAGGGGAGGATTATTAATTGTGTTTACAAAATGGTAATCTAATTCGCACTATTCTTTGTTAATGCCAGCTTTGAATACCCTATGTTAGGCATACTGTAATCTCGGATAGTGCCTGTCTGTTCATCAGTCCGTAAGAACAGAAGGATCTCAGAGACTATAAGAGCTGGTGAATACATGTTTTAGTGTTCTCCCACATTTCTGAACAGATATAGTAGATGCCCTTTTTGCTTTTCTAAGCACATTTAAATCGCTCAAAAAACGGAACTTATGGGTATATATGGATGATCCCTATGCAGAAATTTTTATTTCTGGAAATAAAAGCATTCCACTATCGGGCACTGCCTCGGATTAATTTAAATTTCAGATGCAATGAGTAGTCGAGTTGTAAATTGAATGCATTTGTGTAGATATCAATAAAAACTTACTTGGTAAATGAATAGTGGTGAGCGGCTTATAATAATTGTGCGTTGCATAAACTGCTCATGAGTCGCCATAAATTGCTGCAGTTGCTCAACCATTCGTGGGCTATTGTCGTGTAAATGCAAAAATAACGTCAACGTTGTGCTTTGTGACTCCAAAAACTCAACAAATTCCTTAAGAGTTGCAATAGTTTCGGTCTCATATTGTGAGCTGTGAAATTAATTGGTGAGGTATGTAATAATAAGGTTATTGTATCACTTACCCCATAGGATGCTGCTCTGTAATGTTTACCTGCTGCAGTTCACTGAGCGTATACCGGGACATGCCATTGTGCAAGCCGGCACGTTCCAAAGTCAAGCGACTGGCAATAATAATTTCACCGCAAGCTGTTAGACCGGCATCCAAAAGCACGTTGCGATAGCCACGTGCAAGGCACTATGAGTAAAGGATATTATTGATTTTTGCTATATGTACAAGTATATGTATATGTCGAAAACAACCACCGACAAAGTCGTCACTGAGGCGCCTTGCCAGTGCCAGCTCATTCAATAAATTAGAAAGAATATACGCACCTTTTTTACTGCGGCCTTTGAATTTTCAGGCGCATCATAGCCGGCACCACGATTTGCTATGGGCCAATAGGTCAGGTCATCTGTTGTATTCAAAAGACTAAGCAAACGTTTTTCGTTCGGGCTACGTAATTTAACAAACTTGGATGCCACACATATGACCAGCAATGTGAGCGTGCACCATGGTATTGTGGCGCTGGCCAAATTGCAAAAGAACCAAAACACATTGAAAAGCAACGAGATGAAACTCAGGGAGCAGCACAAAAGCTGATAGATCATTTTCAGGCACAGCCACAACCAGCGCAGCCAGTTCATTCAGCACCAGCAAAAACTGTTTGTGTAGACAAAGTGGCACAAGTGTAAAGTGTTGTTGTGTGCGGCTTTATTTATAAATCTGTGTTTCTAAGGCATTTTTGTAATTGCATTTACCTAAGAATAAAGCGTTCCGCCAACACCCGCTGCCGCTACCACTCCCTTGCACGTTTTGCAGCACTTTTAAACGTAATATTAATATATTGTGCGTTGAATTTTAATACAATTCGCCTTTTTGAATTAAACGAAAAATTTATAACAAATCTGTATAAGTATAACAGAAAGATAAATAACCGTCACAAAAAAGGCGAAACGCTGTAATTTTTCCAATAAGAAATGTAATTAGCGATGAACACAATGACACACTATCGGCATACGCAACAATCGATAACACGAGTGGTGAAAGTGAGTGCGCTCCACTGATAACTGATAATAGATAACACTTAACATTCTGTTATCTGTTTATTGATAATATGCATGCTATATTTAAAAGTTTATTAAAAATACATAAAATAAAAATATTATAAGTTGAATAAAAATTAAAATCAAAACATTTACATTCAATAATCTTTGAACTGATAAAATATATAACAATATACAACAAAAAGACTAATATACATATGTATGACAGCCTAATCTTTATAGTAAAATGTACGTTTAATTTTAAAAAAGTTACATCACCTTTGTTACTTATTGTTTTATGGACAGCTTTTTCTATAATACACTCAATATATTTGCTTAATAATCCAATACACATTTAAGTACCTCATAGTTTTACAACTTGGTCAATAAACGTATCCAGCGTCTAATTGCCGGATAAGCAAGACGTGTATAGACACCAGGATAGTAGGGATCAGCACATCCAACGCCCCAAGACACAATTCCAATAAGAGTTTCGTTGTTGGTTATGGGACCGCCACTGTCACCCGAACAAGCATCAGTGTCTCTTGCAGCGGCACAGAACATGCTAAATTAATTGATCTTAGACATTAATTAAAAATGTGTCATGTTGCATTGTTACTTACGCCGCAGTAATGCCGCCATGATGTTTTAAATCATCGTGACATTTTTCCTGATTAACTGTTAACACAGTCGTGTACTTCAATACTGATGATAACACCTGTTCACTAGAGCTCATATGGCCCCAACCAGAAACAACAGCGGACAGATCGTTTTCTATGGGAGCATCACTCTCCGCTAAACGTATTGGCTTTACATTGGGTATATTGGCAAGAGCATCGATAGCAGTACGTAGCAGTGCCACATCCATATTCATAGATTTTTGCTCATATGAGGGATGTTTATAGATAGTTTGCACGGACATAATGCTACCACCGCTGGAACGTTGCACGCTACCCAAACGTAAGGTAAAATCCTGAGGTTCCATTTCATGCCCTTCGATGCAGTGCGCAGCAGTTATGGCCCAATTTCCATTCAAAACAGCCGCACCGCAGATGTGTATTGATTGGCGGCGCAATGAGAGCTAAAAACAGAGACGTACAGAGCTCATAAAAGTTCCTCATACGCGCATAGTTTATGTGCCCACCTGGTATGGAAACTGTCCCTCTTGTGCTTCGCGTCCGTTAACAATGCGCCCATCTGGTCGTCGACTCGCTGCACTGACGCTGCCGTTCCAGAAGCAGGCAAAAAACAGTGTAGCGAGTATGATGTTCTGCATAGCGATGTGGATTCTTGGCAACTAACCCAAATTCAATACATTCTGCTTATAATATTGGAGTTTTGCGCACTTTTTATCGCAAATGTGTATATGTTCAATATTTGGGCGAAAAGGGGTAATTGTTGTTGTCTTATGAAGAGCCCTCTTGTTATCTGAAGCTTTTGAACATGATTTCTGCAGAAGCTGTTTTGTCGGAAATAATTAGCAGTAGTTAATTGCTGCAAATGTTGATTATATTGATGTTACAATTACTTATTTTAGCTTTATCAAGAGGGTTTTCCACAATTCCGCATTTGTGTTATCGCAGCATTGTTTGGAAAAGTTAAAAACAAAGAAACTAGATCTACTTGTGATACTTTGTTTTTTATATTTATGCAGATCGCGTTGCTTACAAGCCCGTTTGCTACTTCGACTTCGTTCAAATCACACTGCAATTTAATGTTAATTTAATGAAAGTTAATCGTTTAGTGAGCCAGAAATATCATTAAGGATTGTTAAAGATAGCAAGCAAACGGCTGAATGAAAGATTTTTCAAAAAGTGTGGGCAAAACTGCCAAGTGATTTTTGGCACACACCTGATTGCTTGTCATCCGTTAAAAAATGTACTTTTTGGCGCCAATCTTACATTGTACTCGATACTGGCGCAACTTTACATTTATATCTTGGCTTATGTTAATGTATAATGTTAATTAGCATGCTCAGTACAATGGTTCTGTTCTGATGTCCTTTTGTTGAATTAAAATTAATGTTCAATGATAAGCAAATGTTCACGATATTTTAAGCGCTTGTAACGCATACAAATTTATTTATAAAAAGCTAAAAATACAATTGTAGTTTAAAGTAATTTTGAAATAAATATTCTGCTAAATTTAGCGGCTTATTGTACAAAGCAGCTATGCCAACTCGTCAGAATGAGTTAAATGCTGTCGATACATTTTATTTATTTATTTACAATACTAAGCACTGGCAGCAAACGGCTTACCGCTTTTTTGGCTTTTTCAAAAAAATAAACAATGCTTGTTCATTTTCAAAAATAATGTTAATAACATACCTAATATAAATGTTATTTAAAAGTATCGATGAGTCACTGTTAACTGCTAACATATCGACAACATGTTTTATTTTTTCTATTAGGGTTGCCATACGTATTTCAACCCGCGTAAACAGAGGTTTAGCGGCGCTTGCACTGAGCGCTGTTGTGTATTGATTTGCAAAAAAAAAATATATATTTAAAAATAAATGCATATAAATTAATAAAATATTGCAGTGCTGTTTATTTTAGGCCATAATTTTTATTGCTATAAACAAATATGTATAATAACAAGCAGCTCTAATACACAGAGTGACGCGTTGATGTGCGTGCGAGTGTGTGCGCGCGTTATTGTTGCAAGGATTATGCTAAACCACAAAACCTGCCTACAAGCATACAAGTGCATATGCATGTGTATATGTGTTTAACTACTACCAAAAAGTAGTAAAGTGTTGTAATTGTTAATAATATAATATTATAATAATAATAAAAGCGCTTAAATAAATGAAAGCAGCAGCTAATATAAAAGGTGCGTATCTTGCTCAATTTGTATACTAGATAAACCATGTAAGAATCAATAGTCCTGACACAATCCACCCCATTTGGCTATTACTTATGCTGATTATCATGCCAAAAAGCGGTTTTGGCCTTAGCCAAAAAGCGAGCCTTTATTTTCAAATTGCGTACAAACAACTTTTTTAATCGAAATTGTCTATAACCTTTGTGTAATTAGCGTTACCAGCACACACCTGACGCTGTCGCTCAAGGCTGCGGTCTGCCTGTCTGTCGGTCTGGCGTATCAGTTCGTGCCGTCTGCACGCGACTTGCCTGTTTATAACAATTTTGAGTTCAATTTTATTTGGCCAAAAATAAAGCCAGACAGCCAGGCAGCTGACGTTATACCTATAGACAGTATTTTATAGGTCTCTCTAATACAAAATGTTACAAAACTGCAACAAAATTGCTACGAAAATTGACCACAAAAACAAACGTTGCCTCCGCAATTGTCTGGGGCCCACACATCGCGAGCTCTCACCCTTAATAAGTAGTAGTAGCATCTTTAATTCATGCTGCTCATCTTTATTTAGCTGTTTTGTTTTCGCTTTTTATTTTATCGCTGGCTTGCTGCTTACACATTCACACAGGCATTCTTTTGCATCTTCACTCGTCTATGCCGAAACTCGTTTTTTATTTTATACATACATACGCTTTTCATTCATCTCATGCAATTGGCTTTTTGTTGTATAATTCAATTTAAATTGATTCGCTTTGCTTTTGTTTTTAAAAATGTACAAACGAGAGCAGTTTGATAAGTTATTGATCTTTTGTATACAAAATTTATTTGTTTGGCTAATAAGCTTTTTGTTTAACATAGTCTCGGTATACATAAGTACATATATATTTTGATCAGCGTACAGGTTTTCTCTGTCTGCTCAAATTAGGCGTTTGTTTCTGTAATTAGCGCTTCATTCGACCAAAATCTCTTAACGCCTAGCCAAACAACCTTTGGAATATCTTTTTTTTCCTACCTTTGTTATTGACCTAAGATCTTCATTTCAGTAAATTAATCTTATTTTTTATAATTTGCTTTATTTGCCATAATAATATACATTTAATAATTTAGCATTTTAGCCACTAAGAATTAGCCAGAGTTGTATTTATTTTTATTTGGAGGCATTCCACCAGGGGATTAAGTCTCTCTGGTGTTTCGTGACGATATATGATAGATATAGCGCAGAAAAATCGTTTGCTTTGCGGATAAACAGAGTGAAGCAATCCTTTAAAGTGATCATGGTCATCGAAGGAAACGGGACCTGAGCGCACTCATTTTTTTCTTTTCGAAGAACCTACATTTTTATATATTTTTATACCCTGTACCGTATGGTACAAAGGGTATATTGTGTTTGTGCAAGCCGAAAATGTATGTAACGTACAGAAGGAGAAGTCGGAGACCCCCCAAAGTTACCTAAAGTATGATCAGAGTGACTAGAGAAGTCGATATACCCATGTCCGTCTGTCCGTCTGTCCGTCTGTCCGTCTGACCGTCTGTCCGTCTGTCCGTATGAACGCCTAGATCTCAGAGATGGTAAGAGCTAGAGCAACCAAACTTCAGATAAGATCCCTTATTAATCCATAGGAGACAAGTTTATTTTATTTTTTTGAGATCGGGACTACATTATATAGCTCCCATAGGGGTGTTTCAGAGGACCTCGAAAAAAAGCAAAAGTTTTAGATGGATAATTCGTTTGCTTATGAAGATATCATAACCAAATTTGGCAATCGGAAGTTTTTTAGAAACCCCCAGCACTGTACCAAATTTTATCAAAATCGGTTGACTATATCATATAGCTCCCATAGGACCAATCGGTCGAAAATTTGTTTTATGTACAAAATTCGTTGTGTTTCGATTGTTTGTGAAGATATTGTAACCAAATTTGGCGTTAAGGAGTTTTTTAGAGTTCCCAAGCACTGTACCAAATTTGATCAAAATCGGTTGACTATATCATATAGCTCCTATAGGACCAATCGGTCAAAAAATCGTTTTTTGTACAAAATTCGTTGCGTTTCGTTTGTTTGTGAAGATATTGTAACCAAATTTGGCGTTAAGGAGTTTTTTAGAGTTCCCAAGCACTGTACCAAATTTGATCAAAATCGGTTGACTATATCATATAGCTCCTATAGGACCAATCGGTCAAAAAATCGTGTTTTGTACAAAATTCGTTGTGTTTCGTTTATTTGTAAACATACCGTAACCACATTTGGCATTAAGAAGTTTTTTAGAGTTCCCAAGCACTGTACCAAATTTGATCAAAATCGGTTGACTATATCATATAGCTCCCATAGGATCGATCGGTCGAAAAATACGCTTTTTGTACAAAATTGGTTGTGTTTCGTTTGTTTGTCAAGATATTGTAACCAAATTTGGCATTCAGAAGTTTTTTAGAGATCTTCAACACTGTACCAAATTTTATGAAAATCGGTTGACTATATCATATAGCTCCCATAGGGCCGATCGGTCGAAAAAGGGTTTTTGATTGAAAATTCGTCTGTTTTTGGTTGTTTATGAAGGTATCATAATCTAATTTGGCAATCAAATGTCTTTTGGTGTTCTTAAGCAATTTACCGGATTTGATTGCAAGCAGTGGTACAGGGTATCCCAAAGTCGTCCGCGCCCGACTTTAACGTACGCCATCTTTTTCATTAGAGAATTGGAGAAAATTAAAATTTGAAAATGTTAGGAATGATTGTAAGATAAAGTGCGCTAGCTTGTATGTAGATAGCTTCCTAGCCAGAAATTCTTAATTTGTAAATGTTGGGAATTATTTCAAAGTGGTGCTCTTAAAGAATTTCGCGCTCATTATGATTTAGTCTTGCTGCTGAGCTTGAGACTATGTTATTCTTAATTTAAGGAGCATAGAGAATGAAATATTCTTATAAATTTATTTAGTCAAATTGAACTTGGTGGTTCCTTTTTTTGAGTGTACCTTTATCATATCTAAATGTTCTGTACTACTAAAAGACGTTTGTTTCTCCAAATTTGTATAGTAGTCTATTTCAAATTGGTAGTTGACGATAGCAGCCTTGCATTTAGCAAGTTACTACCATAGTCGCTGACTTATCAAACTGCCCTCGCTTATATTTTCAAGCACCCTGATTCACTTTTAACTTTTTGTACCATTTTTTTCACACTGTTTGGTCTTGAACCACTTTTCTAATCTCGCATTTAGTTTTATAGTTTCTTATTTGTTGTTCTTCTTCTCTTTGCGCACTTTCTTTTCACTGCTTTTGTTCTTTTGAACTTTCTTGTGTGCGCATTTTTTAATGTATTTTGTTTTGTTACTTTATCTTATGGACAGGTTTTATCTAGAATAGCGACAGGTTTAGCACCATTCAGCTTTTAACTTACGTGTGTTCAAAACATGTAATTGAAACAATGTTTTATTTTTCTATTTGTTGGGGGTATTCCACAAAAACCTATAATTGTTTGCATGCATTGAGTTAAGTAGTGTATTAATTATTCCACAATAACACACGACAACTGACCGGAACAAAACTGCATATAGTTTTCTGGTATAGTGTACAGTGTGCAAAGGCGTAGATAGAATGGGTTTATATAGACCTACCATAAAAAAAAAAAGGGGAAGATAATAATTTTGATTTTTTTTTAAATTTAGATTAGATTAATTAGGATAACCTATACAAACCTATGTCACCGAAGTGCCTTCAGGTCTATTGTGATGTTAAGTAAGTAGCCTGGAAGAGAATAAACTATCTTGAGAAGTCGAAAATTAAAGACGAGTCCCCTCGTGGCAAGTTTGCCAAACAGTCAAGGCCCGCATAGGACCGTTTATCGAGGTAGGAGTTCTGTTAGCTATCATAAACATGCCTCTTCCCCATTAACATAGCTAAGACAGAAGTTGTGTTGGGGGACTCGTATTTCGTTGGCCATTTGGCTGTGTCCAAGGTGTTAATCCATTATGTCTATACAAGGCTACGAGGAGTTTTTTGAAGGAGGAAATTGGTCAAAAACTGTTAGGGGAGACTGAGTGGTGGCATCCATTTAAAGTAAATAGAACTTTAATATATTAGTCTCAATGAGCCTGCATACTCTAGTTCCTATGGCAAAAAGCTATCTACGCCACTGTCCATTTAAGTATTTTAATATTTTTTCCATTTTGTTGCCTGGGCAACCCAAGTCATTACACTCAAGCAACCAACATTTAACCATGTTTTTTTGTGGCTATATTAAAATTAAACACGATTCGAAACGAAACCCAATCTAGCAACTGTGCCAAAAAGGCGTTAACTATGCAAATTAGCATAATGTGGGTGTATTCATATAAGTTTATGACTCTATACATATATGTATGAAAAACATATTTTTGTTGATAAAGCACGAAATCTAAATTAACGCTTTGGTACGAAGCTTGTTATCATGTCATTTAGCTGGCTTGGCAAACATATGTATTCTATTAAAACAGATCGGCGTGTGCTTGATAAGGCTGGAATTGTTTTATGAGTGGTTTAAGCAAATGTGATTAGATTCATAAAAGGTGTAAGATTATTCTGAAATTTCTATAGCTTTCAATGACAATGACATAGACTTTCAGTTTCATGGTTTCAAAATTATTCTCTGGTACAGCAGCACTCTACACCCCTTTAAAATATCTTAAGTTCTATTCGTATTAAAGGCCAAAGAAGACAGAAAGAAGCTTAACATTTTCTCGGAAGAAAGCTTCTAGTTCAAGTTGTTTTTTTTTTTATAGAAGTGTGAGAATAAACCTCAGAGCTTGTTATCTTTGATTGGTTTTAGCTATCATATTTTATGATGCAATACATTTGTCTGGTTTGGCTGCACAGAAAACTGGTTCAATTTTTGTATGACAGCTATACCAAATAGTGGAGTAATTTTGATCAAACTTCATAAAAATTTTTAGACTAAAACAAAATGCAGCTGGCATTAATTTAGTCAAGATATTTAAAAAAATAAAAAAACATTCTAACATACATGTACTTATGCGTTTTTAAGTGCTTTATATTAGTATACACTTTTTTGCAAAGTTTGATCAAAATTGGCCCACTATTTCATATAGTTACCATACAAAAGTTGAACCTGTGTTCTCATTTCCGAAGAGACACGAACCTTCTAATTGTTTGATTATGAACATATAGTATTTCACGAATTGGGTAGACCTTTTTATAGAAATCACCAATAAAATATCACATAGAGTAAACATTTTTACTGGTAATATTTCACGCTGGGCATAATATCGTTTTACCATATCAACCTCGATGTGATTTTAGCAGTGATCGTTCTCCTATAAATCTTTGTAGAAATGGGCCCGCTCTTGGTTGAATTGCTTTTTTCCGCTTCCTTGATGACTTTGTGGGCACGGATCAAAATGACAGCATCATTAAAATAGTTTGCCCAATAGAAAAGTTTTATTATTATTATTATTATAAATTAATAACGCGAAATTACAAATTGCACGTTACTTAAAAGTAAGCTATAGCTACTTTGGCCTTAAGCTTAGTGAGTTTGTTTATTAGGTAGGTAGGAGGTACGGTTTTGTTCTTAGTGAGATAATAGTGATTTGAGAATTTTTTTTTTTTACAGTATATGGGTTATATGGAGTGGTAAATTTGTGCCGCTTTGAGAAATAGGATGGTATTTCCCATATTATTAAAGGATGTTATTTCTTTGATTGTAGGCTTAAGGAATTTAGTTCTTTCACGCTGAAGATAGGAGCAGTCTAGGAGTATATGGTTAAGTGAGAGTGGGGTGTTGCAATGGGTGCATGCTGGAGGAGATATTTTATTTAGGATGTGGCTGTGGGTCAGGTTAGTATGTCCTAGTCTCAGTCTTGTAAATTTGGTTAAGTCGGTTCGTGTCGAGTTGATAGGAGCTGATTTATTGTGGCAGATGGCTTTGTAATAGTAAGAGGTTTTGTCGAATATTGTTTCTTTGAAGGTTTCAGTGTTATCCTTAATGTGGTTTGCAATATCGGAGGCATTATGGTTGATTTGATATATAAGTGGAAAATTGTTTGCATTTTTTGCAGCTTTGTCTGCTAGCTCGTTGCCTGTTATACCACAGTGTCCGGGGACCCATAGCAAGAAAATTTTGTTTTTGTTTTTGTGGATGACATTCCTAATTGAAGTAGTGTAGTAGTTTTTGTTATCTAGGTTCTTAATAGCCTGTAGGGATGATAAGGAGTCTGAGCATATTGTAAATTTGCCTCTGTTCTTGCTGGCGTAGTTGCAGGCTAAAAGTATAGCTGATATTTCTGCTGTGAAGATGGAGGTGTAAGTAGGTAGAATTTGGCGAGTAATTATGTCGTTTTCTGTGGTTACGCTGTATGAAACGCCATCTCTTGATTTAGAGCCATCGGTGTACAGCAATTTATGTTTAGAGTCAACGTATATGCATATAAAATATTTTCGATTTTTAACTGGTCGTAGCTGAAACTGAAAATGGAGGGCCCCATCTCACTGCACTTTTGGACACCTTCAATTGGTGACTACCCCTTAAATATTACAAAAAATAATAATATAGTATATACATATATTTTAGTCTAAATGAGTCCATACCGATTTTGGGTCTTCTAGGCAAATGCTATAACTATATACATAATTAATGAATTTGCATCGAAGGATGTGTATTAACTTGTAACATAGAAAGGTTTCGGACCAAACAGTTAAAAACTGTTGTGGGGACTGAGTCAGTAACTTTGTGTACGATAGTAGTAACCTTCCCAAAATATTGCACACTTTACATTCTGTTTAGGTTTTCGTAAGATTTAAAAAAATGTTACTATAGACTACTAACAACAAGATTTTAAAATATTTAAATTTCCCGGTGTTTTCTCAAGGGCACGGTGTAATTACTGTCGTAATAAAATTTTCTGATATTTTGCTGTACTGCTAAAAAAAATACTGTCCCGATGCATTGTCGTTTTCGTGTGAAAAAGTTCGTCGTACTTACAGAACACAATGATTCAAGCTAAAGGTGTAATAGAGGGGCCGGTACATTTTCCCCCTGCTCTTACTAACTTACTTACTTACTTAAAATATAAATTTTTATATGTTTTTATCAAAAATATGAAGCTTTTAAATATCAAATTGAATCAAACAAATAATGCATCTATATTATACATACATATAAAATTGCATTTAATTAAAATGTCATAAATATGTACAAGTCTCTTTGAGTTAAAATGACAACTAGTAGAGTAAATGGATTTTCAATACTTGCTCTATAAAAACAATGCATATTCTCTGCAAAAACATTTATTGTGACGTCACTAAATTGCCTTTGAAACTACTGCTTACAATGCGGCCTTTTGAATAATAGAAATCGTTGTTCCAGCAAATGTATTGTCATAAAAGATACAATGTCCATTTTCCAACATGCTACAATTTAAATAAAATGTAATAGGCTCAAATTGCGGTAAATGAATTTCCATAGTTTATTTAGATCATAAAACATGCAACGGTATGTGGAACTGCTGGAACTGCGGTGACTTGGGAGTCCCATACAACGGTCAAGTAGACAAGACAGAAATGGCCAATTTATTACACAATAAATAGGCTGCAATATGAAATACGGCAAAAGAACAAAATACTAAAAACTCCAAGAGCCGGAAAAAAGCTTACGGCAGCTTTGCGCTAAACTTGGTCGTCGGTTCATTGACTTTTGAAAAATAGAGACAAAAGCAACAACAACTGTTGGTAAGAGAGAGCGAATGTCACTTGCAGTCAACAACAGCAACAAATCAATGTAACAAAAAAAAAAAAAACCAACCACATGAAAAACCAACAAAAAGAGATGATAACTTTGGAGCGCCAAAGCTGGTATACCCTTTCTTACCTTAAATTTTTTGGATGCATCATAAAATCGATTTTTTTTTTGTGTTTTCCTTAATCGTAGAAAACAAGAATATTCGGCCGTGCTCCGGAAAACGAAAAAAATAAAACGAACAATTTTATTCGTATTCGTTTTTGCGTGCTCCCAAATCCGATATTTTTGCCGTTGCCATCTATTCATATTTCCATTGCTTATTGTTCGAGGGAAATTATCCACTACTATGCTATTCCTATTAGAAGGGAATTTTTTTTTATGCAAGCCCTGAACCATTTAAGTATGACATGAAAATATTTGTATGCAAGACATGGATCATATAAAAATTCGGTTTGAGTTGTGCATGAAAAAAGTAATTAAAAATATTTATCAATAACTATTTACCTTAACATTGGCATAAATAGAATCTAATCTTGCAAGAAAACATTCGGTTTTATACCACATGAAAAATTCGTTTTGGTGAAATTCGGAGCACCAAACATTCGAATCGTTGTCCAGAGCACGGCAGATTGGTATTAAAGATTTATAAAAGTCTTTCGGTCAAAGATGGGTGCAGTAGAGATTTTTAGATTTAAAACGTAATGTTGTACGTCTGGTCATCTGGTAACAACATAACCTTAAAATATTTGGTATTCCCTATCAGCATAGCCATCATTTTGTTGGAAATTTCAAGATCTGTGATGAACAAGCTTGCATTTACACAAACTTTTGATTCAGTTCGGTCAGTTTGACGTGGAGGACAAGATCTCAGTGGGTGGCCAAAAGTGTATATAGACACAGTATTTATTTATTTTTTAATTTACAATAGTATACTAAAGAGACTAGAGTACTAGCAACAATGGCCTACGACTCATATAGACACAGTATTGGAAATATTATTGAAAAAAGATTCAACCCAAAAGTAAAAAAAACTTAGACTTAAATAAGTATTGAATCAAAAAGCGATTTCACAAGGAAATTGGGTTCTATATTTACTGAGGACACTATAGACACTGTTGATAAAAAATGTATCCTAAAGAATAGAGAATCGTGTGGACCAACTAAACATGCTTTAATATCGATTGCCAAACCGAATATATATATATAGAAATAAGTTCTATGGAATTCGCTTTGTGTCGTATATTATGAGTTGGTCAAACTCATTACTAAAGCCCTGATCCCTCGAGGATTTTTCCCCCCGTTGCTCCCGTTACTTCTCCAATTATTCTTCGTCAATCAAAACCTATTTGGAAACACTTAATAGGGATGTCCTTTACCACTGTATTCACCAGACAGTGTCACTTGTTTCGGTCGAATTCAAATGGTTCGTCTGAGCAGCACTTGACATCATATGAGAACACCAAAAATGCCTCCAAAGTCTCTGCTGCCAGAAAGATGGGAAAAAGTATAGTTTTAAATTTTTGACTTTAATTGAGGCTAATTTCTTAGTCTATCCAGATTTTCTGGCCGGTGGCTCTTATGATAAAACACTGGTATACCTTTTTGGTTTTGGATTAACCCAATCCAAAGCACGGAATTTTAAAATTTTTACGTTCAATGTATGACTGTGAAATCGTCATAAATCATAAAAGTTTTACATAGTAGTATCTTTCTATCTCTCGAATTTTTAAAATAGTTCCATGTGCCGTAACATATTTAAGATATAATTAACTAATCCATTCAATTTTATTTAAATTCTTAGTGCCATAACAATGGTAATAAACTGAGGAATTCCGGTAAGATCCATAAATCGTTGTGTGTTTTGTTAAGAAGGGAATAGTAATGCTGATATTATTGGGTTTCATGAGGTTGTGGAAAAAAACGACGAAAGCGTTTTTCTTCAATTGTTTTTAGAAAAATACCTCTATCATTTTTTTCAGATTTGAAAAGAAGTTGAATCTTTTAACTAAAACTTTCTTTTAAAGATATTTTTAAGTTAATTGCAAAAACCAAATTTTATGTATGTAGTAGCTTGGATTGACAGGAAACCGCGAATTATATTGTAATTTTGTCTTAGTGCTTTTTTTTGGCGTATTTTGTTAGACAAAACTTAGGATATATGTTGTTAGCGCACTAAATCATATATTAATGAGAAATAGTCAGTAAATCAATCATTTTATAAACAACAAAATCTTTTGGTATAAACAGAAGATTATGCTTACTTATAGAAAGTTTGCCGATCCATTTATGCCCGGTCCCTTGCGGCTTACACCCGGTCGAAAATTGGAACACATTTACTACCTACCTATAGGATAAGTATGTCCCAAAAATGATTAAAAACTTTAAAATATATAAACAAATATGTATTTGCAAAAATTCAAGTTGAAGAGTATAAAATTTACCATTAAAGTTAAAAACGAAAGGAAACCAAAAAGTATGAAAAACTTGGTTTCCGAACAACGAAAAGTTGATGTGAGGAAAGCAGTGCTAAGCAGTTACTAAGCATCAAGTCAAAAAGTAGAATATCTTATATAAAAATTCAAATTCAAAATAAAAAATAAGCGTGCACGTTAGAAATTAATCGGAAAAAGCAGATTCCTAGAAACAGAAAACGCTCGAGTGAATCTTATTATAATCAAGTACAAACTGGTTTTTCTTTCTTAGAATAAATTACATAAATTTTTTAGCGTTTCCATAAGCCGTTCGTAAAAACATTTGCTGCAATGTTGCAAGCAATTAGTATTAAGCCTTTTGAGTTCATTTAAAAGAAGCACGGTTGCAAAACAGTTCCCTATCCTACTTCTACTTCTCTACCCCTACTCTTAAACACTTAAACAACATTTTGGAGTAGGAATTTGGTTTTTCAATTGTATTCTCTTCATCAATAGAATTTTTCTTTCCACTCAAACATTTTTCATGCGACTATCTTGAAACTGTATACAGATCTTTTCTTTGCATATTTTAATGTATTTTAATTAGTCTTATTTAAATCTATAAAAAATTTCTAGAGTTAAAAGCAGAATGGCCAAACTTGTTGATCAAATTTGAAGCTAAAATCTTCACTAAAAATCGACCTATTCGTCCATAAATTTATTTTCTTTGCAATTTTGGTCGCAAATCGGCACAGATCAGCCGATCACGAACTCTGTCCATAATAATTTATGATATGGATAAGCTCGTTACAAAATTGATGAAAAAGTTAACATACCCATCCAAAGGCATATAGACATTTCAATGCAAAAATTTCCATTACAAATGTTACTGCGGTTGTGATTTTTATACCCTATACCCTACGGGGTCATGGGTTTTATCAATTTGTTAAATGTATGTAACAGACAGAGGGTAGCGTGGTAGACCACAAGTTCTTTGTACTAAAATTCTTCTCATCGACTTGGGTAGCGATCCGCGTTATACGGTATATAAGTCAAGTCTATCGATATCAGACCGTGGCGGTATAGCTATATAGCTAGAACTATACACTTTGTTACTATAAGTAGAGTGAAATGGGGTGAATTCGGAAGTGGAGTGAATCCGGAAACGCATCCTAACGGATTTCTGAGTTGACATTTGACTATGACACCAATTTGCAAATAAACGTCATGAACACGACGTTTTTCTTTTCAGTATAATTTGAATATAATTTCAGCATGGATTTCAACTGTTTTTATGTCAAAATGCCAAGAACTTACAAAAAAGCGAAACAAATTTCCGTAAACGGGTTCCAAGTTCTGATGATTTGTTGGAAATGCTGAAGGTAGTGAAAATTGACAAAAGGACTGCTCTTTCAGACGATTTCGCTCTTTTTTAAAAAAAAAACATTTTTCAGGTAATTTCAATAGGCCACAAAATTTTTATTTAACAAAAATAAAGAAATAAAATGTTTGCGATGAAATTTTATGGCGGTTTTTATAATTTTTGGGTACTTCCCGATTCACAAAAAAATCGAAAATCGTGAATTTGGCATTTTTTGCTCGGTGATCAATCTACCTGACAAAAACTCCTTCGTATCGATCTCAAATTTTTACACAATGTAGCTTATTCAATGCCCTAAACGACACAACTTTCAATTTTGAAAAAAAAAAATTTTTTCACTCCAAAAAATCTTTGAAAAAATTCTTTCGAATTCACCTGTAGTACGAAGTTCGGACGAGAACCTCGAAAAACAAAAATAAATTACAAACTATGTATTACCATATTCGATTTTGTTTCATTATAAACAAGCAGCAGAGACCAAATTTGGTATGTAGACTTGTCTGTATGTGAGCCTAATAAACAACGCAGTGTTGACTAGCCCTTTGTAAAAATTTTTCTTGAAGACGTCATTGCAAAATTTTGTCGCAAATAATTGCTTCTGCTTTGGAAAAAAGCGGGCTTAGGGTATCCAACTGTCGTACATCACTCCAACTGATTCGCAGTTTTATTTTTTTGATTGCTGGCCAGTTGGCTGACTGCCTGTCTGACTGGTAGTCGGTATAGTTGGTTAGCTGTTTGGTTTGTTGGCTAGCTGGTTGGTAAAAGAATCTTTTGTCAACTGGCGACCCGATTGCAATTTGACAATGCAGAACGCACTTGACTGACTTTTCTACCGTTACCATTTGCCGAGTGGAACTCAAATGTCGCTTTGATGCGCTTGACGACTGGTTTCGACTGGGTCTCTGGTCTGGTTGTTGATTGTAGGTGCTGAGGTTGCAATTGACCTGAAAAATACTGCCAGCTTGTGTGTCTCTCAAAACATGGCCAAGTTGCAAAAGTTTTTCTTTTTGTTTTTTGGTTTGTGCCTGAATCACTCAAGGAACGCTACATTTATCTTACTTTAGCGTTGATTGTAGTTCTGCTACAATACGGACCAGCTGGCCGCTGCCTGACAAGGATTTTGTCTTTGTCTTGACACTACATTTATTTGCTAGAGCACTTAAAGCAGTTGCCGCCAACGCAGGCTTTGGCTCCACTTCATATAATTCGCAGTTCCGGCATAGATGGACCAGGTGGTGATCCAGGGCCTTTAATTGCATATTGTTGCACTGAATCCCTTTAGCTGAAGACATATACCCTTTATAAAATCAACTCAATCAAATAAGTAGGGTATACAAGAAGCTTTGTATCGACAAAATCGGATGAAAAACTTTATTGTGGCAGCAGTGGATGACTGTGATGAGTAGGTTTTAAAGTGTCTAGTCAGTGAGCCCAAAAGATTCCATGCAAGCATGCCTGTTTCCGTGCATTCTCTGTAGATCTCCATAGCGACTGGAAAAATGATCACCCGCACTTTAACCTGTACCAGATTCATCTCTCTGTGGATTGTTGCGTTGCGGACAAACCATCCTTTAATCAGTAATTGTTTTTATCGCAAAATCTTGTTTCACGGTTCAGCCTGCATCGGCTTGGACATGGGCCTCTTGGTCCAAATGTTCCAGAGTCGCAACGTAGATTTGGACCGTCGAAGGTTTCTGGAGACAAGAACTTTACTAAAAAGGGACGTAGGAACTGGAATGAATTGGCTATAAATATGTACCATACTGTCGGATAGTGAGAATCCATAGCACGGAGCGAGCTTATGTCGTGCATACGTCATTTGGTGACTCTATCCCACCGTGTTGGTTATATACCTTATACGTGAAAAGTCTCCATTCTTCTTGTAACATGGATTCGGAAGAACTTAATCTAAACTTTTTCTCTTGGAGTAACAGTAATACCGTGTTACACAGTCTGGCACCGCCTGGATTGAGTCATGTTTCTATACATTTAAAGCCTTCAAGTGCACCTATAGCCTGCACAGTCGCAAGTTTTGTCCCGTGAACATATGGTATACACTCTTTAAAGCAACAACTTTGGTTATTAGGTCATGTCCGAACATGAGCACCGTTAAAAATTGAATCTTCTTGTGATTTTTATGAAACCAACCACAAAAATACATAAGCATATTACTTTAATCTTTCTTTGTGCAGTTTATAAATATGCAACATCTTTCCAACTACAGTGTCTTTGATGTGCCCCAATCCGCTGCTTTATTTTGCCATACTTTTTATACTCTATAACTAAAGTATAAGGAGTACATTAAGTTGGTGCAAAAAATAAGGTTTTTGGACAACACTTAAAGCTGCACAAAGCTGATAGCCATTTATATTTCTGCATGTCCGTCTGTGCACATGATATCTCTTTTATGATAGATCTTTTTCATAAGGCGCATCTTCTATGCATGCATTCAGTTCTTAGACATGGCACGACTTTTTTCTATTGAAATTTTATGGTTTATTTTAACATTTTTTATTTTCAATCTTGAGTCGATTTCTTTATTACTACCAGTGGCAGAGCCACGGGGGGTTTCGTGGCCGAGAGTCTTTTGCGAGCTCTGATATATATATACACTTCGAAGTGAAGAGCCCCCTAAGACCAAATGCTGGATCCGCACTAGATTACTACCCATTATTAAAGTCATTTGAGAACTTTTGATATTATAGGAAAGAAATGTAAAAATCTGAGTACCTTTCGTTTAAAAGCTCTAATTAGGCTACTGACACACTTAGAACAAGTAATACCGTGAAATCTTTTATATCCTATTTTGTTTTTTATTTTTTTCTTCATATGGATAGGTTAACCTTCAGACACTAAACCTACTCTAGGCTTATCTCTCAAGATACCACAGCTAGGTAACACGTCTCGAAACTCTTCTCCGTTCGAAGAGAACTAACTCTATTCAAAGACAGAACCGACCGGTTTGGATACTATAGTAAACAGTTGGCAGAGGCATAAAAAGTAACCAACTTTTTATTGGTTTATCATTATTTGTAGAAGGTTGAGACTTTATGAGAATTTTCAAATATACTATTTTAAACCTATTTTTAAAAAAAGCTTAAAAATCAGTTAAAAGTCAGTAAATGTTAAGTCAGTTATAGTTTCCTTTCCTAAGCCAGAGCAGGTGCTGCGAAGCCACTAAAAGTGCCAGAGCTCTTCTGCGGCATTAGCTGGCACAATACTAAACAGCGTCTAAGAGTAGAAGAGAGATGCAGACGGAAAAGATACTGTATAATTAGGGCTGGCCTTAGGCAGGCCAAGTAAAACCTTGCCTCTTAAAGCATAAATAGGTTTTTGGAAGAAAACTCCCAAATAGGCAAGAGTTTAGATAGGATACTGAACGGATTATTTACGAGACATCTGAGCAAGTTGAATATCACAGACTGACTGAAGCGCTTGAAGGTATTGTGAACTTAAAGAAGCTCTAGCCAGAAGAACATGCCACCTTGGCCGGTACAGAATCTCGTAAGTTGAAGTGAGATGTTCTTCTGGGTAGAGATACTAGGGTTTGATCAAGCTGCGAGATTCTATTTAAAGTTCGGTTTTACATATTTAGTATTAGCAGGAGGCACATTATACACCTAGGGTCACAGTGCAGCCTTTCCCATTAACATTAGTATTAGTATTAAGGTGCAGGGTATATTATGGTCGGAATATTCCGTTTGTAACCGGATCACTTGTTTTAGATACACACGTACCGGCACACACATTAGCGCCTTGCCGCATGTTTAACTGCAACAAAACGTTCCATTTCCACTTGCACTTGGGTCGCCTTTTTTACTCTCTGGTTGCCACATTGCCTTTAGTTTGGCGCATTTGCGTGGGCTTATAAACATTTTCAAGGGCCTGTGCCAATTCTTGCGTATTCTCTTGTAGTGTCGTTGTCGTGGTCGTAATCGTAGTCGTTGGCTTCTTTACCATCCGCAACGTATTTTCAAGCAATCAATAAAGAGCGACCTTCTCATTTGGGTGTTTCAATGTTATTTTTATTATTATTATTTTTTTCTTCTGTTACTTTACTTTGCCCTTTTCTTGTTTCTCGCCATTCTGGCGCAGTTGCCATGCTCTCTTTCAGGTCTAAGCTACACTTGTGTGCTCTTGGAAGCCAACGCTGCGTCACTTAAGCGTGCTTATGCTCTTGTTTATCCGCCCCAACTTAGTGGATTGTTTAAATCTTGGGCTGCTTTGCAGGCGTATTCGAAAGTTAATTGCCATGCAGTGGCTGGCAGAGATTTCAAAAGGTAGGCGAACAGTGCGCAGTTCTTGAGTTTTGCCAATTCAGTGGCAAGAGCTCAAAGCGTTGTTAAATGTTTCGCAGATTAAAGTCAAGGTAAAGATTTCCACATTGTTGTGGCTCTGATCAAATCAAAAATATATGATTTTGCTACGGCCAACGATGTTCAAGAACTTTACTACAGCTACACTTTTGCATATAATGATGGGTAAGAGACCTCAATAAGAAAAAATCCCACTGATTTATGTATGGCTATTATTAAAACTAATTACAAATATAAAATTTTATAATTGTGGCTCTGATACGAAGTATTTTTTCTTTGAATTCAAGCTCTTAATTAGACTTTAAATATCTAACTAATTACAAGATTTAATTAAATCTGTTTTTACTCGGCTTACTAATTAATTAAATTGTCAACTAGACGCTTGAAATTGTTTTCCTTTTTCATGCTCATGGCACCCTTCCAAAATTCAATCTAAAGTTTACGCTAAAAATACTTAATTTATTTCAAGATTGAAATACGAGAAAAATACATTTGCCCTACGCCATGACAGTAAATATAGATATATTTATGCTAAATTTAAAGCTGCTTCAGGTTGTTTCCCCTTAGCAGTGTATGGGAAAATAAAACATTGTATTATACTATGTATAGGCATATTTTTAAAAGATGACATATTATGCTAGAGACTTCTCGAGCATAAATATAACTAAATTTTTGCATATGGATTAGTACTCTTTTTGGCATTATGATAAAATCTACAAATATATGGGACATATTAATGAGTTTTAGGGTCGACTTTAATGAAATTGTGCGAAACACGTGTTTTCAGAATTGGCGGCGTTGAGACTTATCGATCAAAGTACTTCCTCAAAAAGTTGTTTTGTTTCAATAGCTATGCCGCACTGGTTACCAAAAAACGTTGCTATGTAATACATAGAAACTTTGGACCTTTTTTTCCCCCAGCTAGAGGGTAGATGGTCTTAAATTTAAAATTTTCTCATCCTTTTCACTTGTCCGAGTTGAGGTCGATGAACCTGATGAACTGATCACTATTTTACCAACGTTTAAAGCTTTTTTTTTAAATTTTTTATATTTTATTCAGACGAATCAGCTAGATCTGTATGATAAGCCGATGCAGAAAGCTATCAAAAGTCTCCTCCCTAAAAACTTACAGCGTCACTTGGTTCATAAACAGCTCACAACAAATAATGATAAGTTAACAGCTTTGTAATAAATGTTTCGCAATGATTTTTTCTATTAGCCATTTGTTACGCCCGTAAATTCTTGCACATTAGTTTTGATTGCGGCGGCAAAACATAACAGCTGTTGTTACTGCTGGCGTCATCTATTGACGTTTGGTGGCGCCATCTTACCTAAAGCATAAGTAAAATCACAGGACAACATTAATATTTTTGTTTCGTGATTAGCGACCAGGAGAATTAATTTGACAGAGAATTACTCATATACATATATATTTTTTTTTAAATCTCTTAGAGATTTTGTTTTGAAACTAATACCAACATATATAATATTTTTTTTAATAAATAATCAGAGACTTTTTTGTACTACAGTGACTTTTATGCACCCAGTCAACTAACTTTGGTGATGAGCTTAATCACCTTAAATTTCCGAGCTCTGGTGAAAAGGTTTTGTTTTATGTGAGATTAGTTTCATTGTTTCGAAATAGTAACCTTAGAGGATGCTCAAGCTACCACACTAAGTTTATAAAGACGGATTCTTTTCATTGCTTTGATGTGCCCAATACGACAGTCAATAGTTGCTGAGTTACGAATGTTTTTTGATTACTATTTCGAAAAACACAATCTGTGCATAAACAGAAACTAGAAAACAATTTTCGGTTGCCCATTACTTGATGCAATTGAAGATGGCTCCTTATTTGGAAACATTGTTAGTAGATTTTTTAATACAAAAACCTAACTTAACTTGTTATTCGTTTTGTAGTATAACAAACTTTAGGGCAGCCATAACCAAAGCAAACAAGTAAACAAATAAACTTCTTTTGGCCAGGCTAAGAGCACCACAGCAGTGTCAACAAAATGCTTCGAAATGCCACTTGATGCGCTCAATGAACCGTTCAGCAAACAAAAAGCAATCTCAGTCGACGACCAGAAACAACAAAAATTTTAGTAAAAACATAGTGCACTAGAATACAATGCCAGAGATTGCCCTACACCCCAAGTAAAATGGTAACAACAAAACTTATGCCGGTATTCTTAAACACCTCCACAAACCATGGTTGCACCACAGATTTCTGACAAAGCAAAGCAACACCAGCCAGCAGTCAAAACAAAGGCAAAAAAGCAGAGCTACAACATTGTAGGCCCCACTCAGGCCCCCTTTTCGGGACGCAGTCAGAGGGCGCCCAAACAAGGGGCCGGGGCAGGAACCAGCTGAGCGTCACCAACAAGTCGACAAAGTGGTTGCTGCTTGCTTACTCGTGCCTGCTGCTGCTAGCTCTCTTTTAGTTGTGTTTCGTTGCGCGTCGGTGTCGGTGTTGGTGTTCACTTCGCGGTTGCTCGCAAGTCTGGTAAAGATTAGAGAGCGTGCTCCTACTTCTCATACTCCAGCTGCCGGCAGGCTGCATGGAAAAATACCCGAAAACGTAGCTAAAACCTTTGAAATACGTTCAGTTTACAGGCGTTAAGTTTGACGTTTTGCTTCATTCACTTTGTTTCCGCATTCGCATTGTGATCCCCTTTTGAAGGTGCTCTCGTCATGGTGTAGTCTTTGATTATCCTTTAATGCAATTAAAACAAGAAACAAAAAAGAAAAGACCCCAACATAGTGGAAGCCTTTAGTGAGTTGGCATAAACGGAAAAAAAATTAAATGGCGTAAATTCAGTTTGCGGGAAAAACTTTTGTGAAAAGTGGCGCCTTGTTGTGTAATTTCTATGCAGTTTTTGCTGTTTTTGTTTTGGTGGAAAAACATGCAAAAAAATTACTACTTTTACCTATGCTGAATGGGTTTTTTTTTTGTTAATCTGGATTTATGTGTTGTCCTTGGTGTACTTGCTGAACAGCAAATGGATTTATGAGCGGCTTGCTAGCGCATAAAAAGGATTTTCCAAACACTGTACTGTATATGAAAAAATTGCGCTGCGGAAATTGTAAGCTTTCCTATGTAAGTTTGTATGGAAAATGTTTAACTGTGCACTTTTTTCAAGCATTAGTAGAGTGGGATTTGGTGAATTAAGGAAACAAAGTGATACCTACAATTAAATAGCGATACTCCATAGAGCTTTAGATGTAAATATTTTATGATTTTCTGTACTTGATGGAAAATGATACGACACACAATAGTCAAATTATAAAGCACGCTATAAGGCACTTATGCCTCACGACTAAATATAAAATCAATAGGACTAATCGAAGGACTAACATAAGCTTATTCAGTTTTAACGACTAATGTTCGTCATGTGTGAATAGTGCTAATTCTAGTCTCTAGCTGGGGTTTATAGAAAGCAGGCTATAGAACTGCCTCCATGAACAAGTCTGCTTGACTGCTAGACTGCTAGACATTGGACAACGATTGCCCAACACAAGCCTGTAAAGCTACACATCTTGAAGTTACTCATTGGCATAGGGAATAAGAATTTGCATACAGACGAACTTTCTTATACTACATCGAAAACATTTTTGATTTAAACATTAATTTAAAGAAATGCGTAATGGATGACACTCTTCCGTTTTTATTTTCAAAATTTTTATAAAGCGGGGATTTAAACAAATTACACGGTATTATACACCTTCTTCTAGAAATGAGCGAAAAACTTGGGGGTAAAGGGGAAAATACTTGTAAGTTTAACTTTCTGCTACAAAAGTTGTTTGTTATACAGACTCGATGCACAGAAATCCATTTTAGGGACGTTGACATACACTATATATTTTACAAACTACAGGGCTCTGCCCCCTGCTTGCTCTGCACTTCAACCTTTTGGCATGGTCTCAGACTGGCAACACAGACAGACGTTACGGATAGATAGGCGCATAATTTCTTTTATCGTTTTTTTTCGATTGAAAGGTGAATGAGGTACCACACGAAATACTTTATACATTTACAGATTTTTTTCAGTTAAAGTATGAAAAAAGCTGGCCACCTTAAATACATATTTTTGACAATATGGCACAATATCAAGGGAAGGGGGTCGTCTTTTCTCTGTTCTTAAGGAGAATTTGAACTTGATAAAGGCATTTTAAAGTTTTAAACGGAAATACATTGCTTCCTTCTATACAACTGTGCGTACTTTTCAAATTTTGTAACAACTAAATCTGTTAAAAGATATTAAAAATTTGTTTTTAATTTTATTTTCCGATATTTTCGTTGGTACCCGAGTTAATTCAAGGAAACCCAAAAGGATGCATATCAAACTGGCAGATGATATGAGGTGTATACCTTGTACCTTTTGTCTCGAAATAATTTTTCCTGTATATTTCTTCTAAGAACTTGGAATTTTTTTTTTTTGTGAAATTCGATATTTATACCTATAAGTTCCGTAAATTTTTACAGATTTTGACGAAAATCGAAAGTAACTTCAAAGAAATTATTTAAAGTTTATGGGGAAAGTTTCAAGTATGCTGAGGGGCGTGGGAGAAAACACGGTAAATCGATTGCTGGGGGTGGGCGGTCCTCATCGATAAAATTTGGATATGGATTTGTTCATTAAAGCCAAATGAATAAGGACTTGGGATCTGCCACGCCTCCTTTTGTCCGTTACATACATTGCACAAATCTAGTATGTATACCCTTTGTACCTATAGGTACAGGGTATAAAAACCAAGAAAGTCAAAATGGAAGGCAGAGAAAGGCAAGTTTTGAGAGTTTTCTTGCTCCAACGATGTGGCTAAAGTGGACAAAGTTTGAAAATAATAAATATCTTACGAACTTAAAAAACGTTCATTAACAACAACGTTTTTTTTTTAATATAAAAATATCGCATATAACAACTATTTAATTCTTTCATGTTGGGGCCGTAATGTTTCCGAATATTTCTAAAAATAAACAAAATATATTAAATTTTTTTTAAAAATTCTACAAGTTTATGAGTAAAAACGATCATTAAATTTAAAATTGTCCATATTTTTTTCCTTTTGTTTGGTTTTTAAAAGTATAACCCAAAGTCACACATTTCATTTGTATGAACAGATTAAAATTATTCTTATACATTCAAATAATATTATTTTAAGAAACTAAGAAAACGCATCATTATCTGATCCTTTTAACTTTAACAGTATATTAATCGAATTCAAACTTTTTCAGATTTCTTGGAACGGAGCCTTGGAATGAATAAGGGTGAGTCTGATAAAAGAGTTCGTTCTCCTTAAATTTGTAAAAAATAGCGAAAGAGGGCAACGTCATCTGATACTTTTGACTTTTTTAAAGTCAGTCATTGATTTATAAAAAACGTTTAACCTTGTAAAAAGTTGTATTTATTTCAATGTACAAATTTTACAGCACTTAATTCAACTTTGATCGAAAACCAATACCCAATCTAAATTGTTGCATGCCACATGCTGCTTAGCCAGCTCTGGTTCAGTTGCAGTACCGCAACGGGGGCCTATCGATTACCTATATTTCGTTTCGTGTCACTAAAATTAGTTGCGACCCCCAACAATGCGTTCTATGCTACACGCTGTTCTATTTATTTCATTACTTCATACTTGGAATTCAGAGATCTCTTTGTGTGCACTACCCTGTGTCACAGACGACGTCGTCATCTTTATTGTTTTTGTATTCGCGTTGCCCATAGCTAACTAGCAAGGGCGTACTCAGAATTTCCACAAGGGGAGATAGAGAAAATCCTCAGCACCTACCTGCTCATTCTTTTGGACAAACGATTGGTTTGTGGACGCCTAAACAAATCTGTTATTATATATAGAGTGCTGAAACTAACTTGCTTATACTTACCAAAATGATCAGCATCGACTCGGGAACACCTGTATGTCAGAAGCCATAGCAGCTGGAGCTATTTAGTTTGACCGAAATATATGCATTATTCGTATAGATAAAACATATAAACCCTAATGGATCTCAAAAGTTTTTAGGAACTAACTAAAAATTTTACCAAAAATGCGTTTTTCCTTATACTGTTTCGTTGTATTTTGGCATAGTTGCACCTCCTGTTACGATACTTTTTTTTTTTGCTATGTTAATCAAAATCTTACAACTATATGGGCTACAATCAATTTCAGACACCCCGAGAAGTGTGTTATTAAGAGGATTTTATTTATTAGGGACTGTGGTCACTTTTTTGTATTCATTATTGTTAACCAAGAAAAGCTTTCAACATTGGAGAGCGCCTCTCACTCGACGGTCGTGGTCGCGTTATATATAGATAATACACTGACTAGAAAAATCCAGACTCTCTTGAGTGATTCGCCCTTAAATATAGAATTCGCGGAGTCAAAAGTGATTTTTGTAATTGGAAGTAAAATTCTACTTCAAGAGCTTTTTTTTCTTTCCAAATAGAAATTCTTAATATCAAAATGCTTAGAATTATTTTAAGAACAATTGCGCTTAATTGTAAATAAGCTTTAAGAAAGAAATTCTTGATTGGAGAAAGTTTAAAGGTGCTCTTAAAAAACGTTTCAGGCTCATGGTAACAATGTTTAGACTCAATGCTGAAATAAAGAATGCTTTGTTCTTATTTTAAGGAAAATAGACAACGAAGAATTCGTATGCATTGAAAAAATCTTGTTTTGAGCAACATCGAACTAAGATCGGTGATTTTTCCTGAGTGTGGGCGAAATCTAATCTAATAATCTCTCTCTAATACGAAAATCGTTAAAAAATGTGTGAAAATTTAAAAATTTTGTTCAAGTAGTGTTGCGGAATCAACGATCCCTTTCCGTATACGCCCTTGCTCACTGGAACACTTTATATTTTGAATGCCACAACCATAGAGACGACGCCTTCATTGAGCAGACCGCTTATTGTTGGTTGCGTGCTGTCAATTTTACGGTGGCGTCGCATTTGCAGTTTGTTTTTTTTTATGCGGCTTTGGCTTAGGTGCTCCTATTGTATCTAGTAGATGACTTTGTACTTTGGGCTATTATTGCTGCTTTTTTAATACACTTTATTATATGTCATGTCATCATGCAATCATATCGTTTTACCATATAACATGTATGTTGTGTGCATATATAGTAATCACATCAGTCAAGCAACTCTTTACCTTTCAATTGTCTGTTGCTAATGACGCGTAACAAAAGCCACCGCCGCCAAGTGAAGAGCGTAGGAGTAGGAGTTTTCGATGCGCGGGGAAAGCTGATGAAATTGTTGAGCATGAGTTGGCCAAAATGTATTGGACATGGCGGGCATGTTTATGTGAGTTCCGTGTCTTTGCATTATGGAAGCCGGCATAGCTCGTTTAGTTACAGTTGGTTGGTTGGCTGCAGTTACAGTTAGTTGGACAATGTAAACTTCAAAGAGCCAAATGGTATTTATTTCCTCACTAGTGTTTTTCCAATATAGGCATGGCCGTAGTTGGTCCATTTTCTAAGGCGTTATGATTCAACAAATAAATAGCCGCGATTTTTTTTTACTTTTAAAATTATTTTACACCCTAATTGTGGCTAAGTGAATACTTACTCATACAGCTGATGCAGCATTTTTCTGTGATTTTGTTAATTGCAAAGCCGAGCAACACTTTAAGCTTCTAACACCGCGTAAGTGCCAGATGTGACATATTTTCAAGCAGGTCTGATGGATTTGAACACTCGCTCGCCTTTTGGGGAAAAGTTATTTCGGTACGAGTTTAAGCTACTTTTAAACAGCTTCGGAATAACATTACATAAAAAGTTGCACGTCATCTTGCTTATTAAATTTACATTAAAACTAAAAGGAAACTTACCTTTAGGGCGCAGGTGTTTACCCAAGTAGTCCAAAAAAAGATTCATTTACCTTGTAGATAGCTCCTATTTGGAGATAGATTAGATTGCTTCTTATAAATTGAATTTTAATAAAGATGACTAAAAAAAAAAGCTAAAAATTAAAAGCTGTCTCCTTGCCACAGGACAAACTTAATGTAAATAACCTTATCATTTAGAGTTCGCACATTTTGAAAAAGTCACGCAGCTAATAAAGCAAATCGCTTTCTTCCAAGTGCCAAGATGATGCTTTACGTTTTATTCGTCTTCCGCATTAATAAAGCTTCTGTAGAAGAATTTGGATTCCGATTTTTAATGCATGGCACCCTACAAGATAATGTCCATTGAACACTGTTTAGCTTTTTTTTTTAAATTTTTTTGCTTTATGAGCATTTAGCTGATTTCCATGACTTTTGGTTATCCTACAGGAAATAATTAGTTGGACTACTTTCTATATTCTATTTCTTTTTTTTTGAGTATCCTACTTATATTTTCTACTATTCGACCACACAGTTTCTCAGCATCTTGATAGTACGCCTTCTTAACTGGCCAGACAACGAGTTATCGGCTTACGGCGCAAAATGTTCCTCCTGGCGTCCCTGCTTTGCGCACGTCTTCTGGGTTGCAGAATGTAGTTAGTTGATCCTCCTTCGGTCATAGGCACGAACTACCCCATTATCGGTTTTCCACAATATATGCTTTAAAAGCCTAATTCGCTGAAGCTTTTTTATCTATATACACAACATGACCATAATGTTTATCCGCAGAGCTTATAAAGTTCGTCGTTCCATCAAATCCTGTGATTGCCACCAACGCGTAAAGCGCCAAAGATCTTAAAAAGTATTTTTTTCTCAAACACTTCAAGAATATTTGCAGGGGATGAGCATATTGTACTATTTTCACATCATTCGACGCGAATAGTCTCTGCTTCACAATTACCTAAGACCAAAGTTGCATCGATTGGCAACACGAATTCTCCGCTTTATCTAAAGGCTGACATCCTTGTCCAAGGTAGGCGAAGTCATAGACAACATTAAATAGTAAATAGTTTTCAACTGGAATCTAACCGTCTTGTCGCCTCGTACCTTTTCTTGCTCCATCATTCCCATTTTGGAAGATTCTTTTGAATAAAAAGTAAAGCCTTATAATAAACTCTTCTTCACAATGTTAAATAGTTTTAATAGATACAGCCCGTTAATAGATTTGCGACAAACAGTCAGGATTATGCGTTTTAGATTACAGATCTTAAAGCGCTGCTAGGGTAGCCTCGTTTAGCTTGATAGTCGCTGCGGTGTTCGAGGAAACGGAAAAAGATTATAATCTGCTGATTCGAAAATTTGCAGAAAGTTTAGCCACTTTCTATCCATTTCCAAAATTTTTTTTTGCAACATATTTAACAATAAACCAAAAAAAAAAAATGCCAATTCGCTTTTGAACATAAAGTCGAACTTCTCTATTTTGATTCGTAAGGAGATCATTTAAGCATTTAAAAAAAATTAATAAAATTAATAAATACGTTTCTCGATTTGTTTTTATGCAAGAAAGTTAAAGTGTATCAATAATTTTACTCATATACTCAGGAGTGTGCTAAAAACTCTAAACGGGCTTATCTTAAACTTTTTTGAAATTTTTTCAGAAAGCTATTACGATAGGTTAGCTACGGTTTTAAATATATTTTTGCAACATGGACGGTTGCTTTTCGTTTTACGGACTGCTATACGGTCAAAATTCAGTTAAAAACGATTTTCAGCTCATCACTCATTGCTAACTCCTACTTGTTTTGAACGACTTAATCAGCCTGTAATTAAAGTAGTGGAAACATTTAACAGAATAATGACTCTCAAGATCGTAGTCCATTTCAGTGAATTTTTTGCATGTGCGAATTTTTTAATCGGTGCTTTCGGTTTTGATAGTTTTATTAACCTTTTTTGAGTCATGAAAAGTAAACTCTGACGAGAGTTGTTATTGGTGAAATTTTTTTGTGCATTATACACAAGATGTTAAGGCAAACCAGCAGGAGCACCATCCTTAAAAATGTCATTTAGAGTTTTAACCACATTCGATATTCGTTTTAAATAGTGCGTTTGTCATCTAGAAAACAGAAAAACATTTTTGTTATTAAATTTTTTAGATTTACAATCACTTCTAGGATAACAAACAAATGTTTTATCTTATAATACGTTCATTAAAGGATTCATTCGGTTTCAACAAACTCGACCAATATAAAATGAAATTTTATGCGTAACAAACAAGTTGAATACTCAAAATCTGTTAAGGAGATCTGGTATAAAATCTCTTGAGGCGCCCAGTAAAATTTTTTTTTTTTCAGAAGACTTGCATATCTCATTCCTGACAGAAAGCATTTTAAGTCAAGTAGCATTTCCTACAATTCTCAGATTCATATTTTAAGAAAATACGAGCAAAAATTAACATCTCTTCGATTTAGCACACTGCTCAGCAAATTATGTTGAAATGGCATGAACTTTCGAAAACTCTAGTATATTCTGGGAGTCTTCGGAACACAAGTTGAAAGACTCGAATCTTTATATTAACATGCTCCTGTGCCGTTGTCTTCAACAAATTAACTTTGTTTGCAAATAACAATGTGAACCCAAAGCGGAAAAACTGAAGAAAACTAAACCATTTAACATTTTTTTTACACTTTTCATTTAATGCTCAACCCTTTTCTTGTTAAAACTTTTGAAGTTTTCATAACATAAAATATGCCACACGGAGCTTTGGTTTCTTCCATTTTCTGGTGGGAACTCCTCATGCCATACCCAACACCCACACTGCATAAAATTAAAACTGAAAATTATATAATAGATCTAATAAGCGCTTCTTTTGTTGTGCGTAATTTTTTTTGTAGTAAAAAATAAACAGAATTAATTTTCTTTTCATTTTCCCTTGGGTTTTTGTTGTTTTTTTTAATTCGTTATATGCGGTCTGTTTTACTGCTCCACTTTTGATTTTGTTTTTCCGCCTTCGTTACAACACAATGTCCAAAAACAAACACAGGAAAAGTAATATGGCTGGGAATATTGAGAAGCCTTCAATGTAGCAAGTCTCACGTTCCAAATTTTTTAAAGCCTGGCATTTTAAGCTTTATCAGCATTTCAAATATTTGTTTGCTAAATGTATTTGTGTATTTTTTTTATTTATGTGACCAACATTGTATTACTTTGCACGATTGGCTTAAAATTATAAACTATTGAATAACACGTATAGGATTACATATTGTCAGAGGCGGATTTAGAAAAGATTTTGGAGGAAGGCAAATTTAAGTAGTGAACATCGATGTAAATATATATTAGATGCCTATAAATATAAATGCTTGAGTTGTTTATTTAAAAGGCGATGAATTTGTCATTTCCACTTTGGCGTGACGTTACGTTTATACTACATAAAAAGCACAAATTTGTAAAGTTTTTTTATGCTTACGTTGCAATTAAGCAGCACCTTGTTTAGTAAAAAAATTACAACAATTGGAAAAATAAAGCGCATGGCGTTACGTTACAAAAATACAAATAGTTTTTGACTTGTATTACAAAATAGCAAATATCTGAAAATTTTTTTCGAATAAAATTTGAATTTTAATAAGATATGTGTTGGTAAATTTTGAGTTACTAAATAAAAAAAATTTTTTTTTTTTTTATTAACCTTATTCAAATTGCCATTAAAAAATTTTTATTAACTTTTTTAAACAATTTAACTCAAGCAAGCATATTTTTAGACTCTGATATTAATAATTTCAATAAACATAATTCAGTTGCTAAAAAAAAAAAAAATAATGGTAGTTATGAGGAAATCTTTAAATTCTTTATTTATTTTATTTATAATCATAATTATAGTTAAAACGAATAATTAAACTCTGTAATTTAGTAACTTTTGTATATTTTTGTTTTAATAATACTAGTTAGAATCAATTTTATTACCGAAAAACATGGTGGAAATCTATATTCCCCTAACTAGTAAAGACTTACTTTACTTTTTAAGGTTTTATTGTTTTACACATAGGTTTATGTGTTGAAGACCCAAGCCTTCGTAGCCTTTCCAATTCCACAAGAGTTCGTGAGTCGTGAGGATTTTTCTGCAATTTATTATGATGCTAGTAACAAATAAATAATCCATCTAAAGAGCTAAGTCTGACGAGGGCCACATATGCCTGTCCTTTAGCAAATACTCTCTAAAGCAATTACTGCTTTATCTAGAGAGTCCAAGTAAGCAATAATGATAACACTTTTCGTTAGATTTTTCCGGATCCTTTTAATTCGTCTTATTCAATCAGAAAAGGTTTAATTCTAACAAGCCCAGCTTCTTCGGCATTTATAGTGGAATCCTCATATTATATAGGAACTAAAGAACGAAGATATGGCCAGCATCCAGTTTCTTACCACTCCTATCGGACCGCTCACTAAATTTCCTATGCCAATGCCGATATCGATACTGCTTATTGTAAATCCTGTTCGGTTGGCATCGCTAGGTTTCTGATCTTCTATTTTATAAAAATGCCGGACGTGCCGTCGTCTTTGACTTACATTCGTCTACCTATTTCAAAGCGGAAATTATAATGATTATATGAAAGTTTTTAGGAGAAATCAAATTTAAGTTATAGTATGATAACTAAGTATTATTATTTATTCCTTGACATCAAAATTTAGTAAAAAAGAAAAAAAAATTGAATGCATAATGTATGTCACTCCTGATCGGAGCTTAGGGCGGAAACAAAAGAACTCCAATGATTCCTGTTTAAAGCGAGCCTGATCTCATTCCAGCCATTTTCGCTATGTTGTCGTCTACTTTGCATAGGGTGTGGCCGATCCAGCTCACTGTTGGTGATCACAAGGAGATCCGCATTAGAAATGATATTTGGCCAGAATACTCGGCATATTTTTCGCTGACATTTGTTGACGAAGATAACTAAGTAGTATGAAGTAAGAACTGCCATGCTTCATGGAAAACGTCAAAACTTTAAAAAAAAACTCATGTATTTCGGGGGATAGCTCCCACTGGTTCCGCTCCTGTATATTGTACACTTGAATGTTAAATTATTTACTGTTCTGTGCTCAGATATTGCCACAAATAATTTTAGTGCTTTTTGTTTCGCCAAAATGAAATCTTTACAGTAAATTTACTGCTAATTGTCGGTGATTAAAAGATAATCTAGTCAGTATAATATATGAATATATACATATATATCCGTCATTACTATTATAACGAGTATCATTGACATAAAGTTTGTTATGTGCTGTAGTCACGAAACGTTTCTAAAATGCAATTGCAATGTTTTTAAAATTATTATTTAAAAAAAAATTCTCGGTTTGAGTGTTATTTAATGTGTAATACCTATCAAATTTTCTGATTTTAAAACGAATAAACAATATTTAAAGTGTATAATAAATAATTGTTTAATATTTAAACATCAACTGGCAAGAACCTTTTAATTAAGTGCTATAAAAAATCAAGACATCTGGAGGAGAGCAATTTACAAAATAAAATTGATTGACCTTTACCCGAAAGAAAGTAAATATATTTAAATTCAAGTTTTTTTTTTTCAATTTCGCGAAGTATTTTTGTTTTTATTTTCAATTTAAAGGCCTATACGCAGAATGCAAAAAAAATTTTGCACTGAAAGACAAAACCATATAAAAAAATACCGAATGGGATATCCCAAATGGGATTTTTTTTTTCCGTGCGAAATTTTTTTGCATTCTGCGTATAGGCCTTAAACAAAAACCCTGTACCAAAGCTACAAATTTCGTTCGCCTACATAGATCTAATCTTTATACTATAAAAACAAACGAGCCCAAATTTAATCAGAAGGTGCTTACTACACTAGTTTACACGAAAAATGAACCTACATATAGAAGTGTTTTTAGCGTAGTTTGAGTCAAGAAACACAAAAGGACATCCATTTTTTAATTCTTAAGAAGCATATTAGAGATTATTTCAAAATTATCTCGGAAAACATGTTTTTGGGAACTTCTGCAGTTATTTGTGAATATATCGTTACTGAAATAGTAGACCGAAAGGTATTGACGTACTCTTTAAATGAGACATGTGCAGATTAAATCAAAATTATTGAGTTTACAAGCGACCAAAGTCGAAAAAAAGTGACGTTTTCGAACATTTTCCAAAATTTACAAATATTTCGAGCCTAAGATCATCAAGATCGGATGAAATATGAAAAACTTACAAAACATTTTGTTCGAATTACTGAAAAAATGACCTAAAAACTGTTTTTTCGAAAAAATCACGAAAACAGTTCTAAAGAAAAAATGAATGTTATTTTCGTATTTCTTGACACAAAATTACCCTAAAAAATTTTATTTTCAAGATTCACTCGATGAAACTAAAATTTGTATACTAGTATTATCTGTACGCATGTCAGATTTGTTGATTCATGTTGATATCTTGATCGGCTTCCCCGTAGGAGAATTTACACTCACACTACAAAAGTTTCAAGGGCAAAATTTTATATAGTTTTAAAGGTATACACTAAAATGTGACTTTTTAAGACCCCTTTCCTATAAAATTCACTTAAATGAAGCTATTTGTAGAACTTTTCGCGAAGAAGCTACCAAAGCCTTGTAGACTAATGTAGACTAAAATTTAAAAGTTATTTTTTCTTTAAGGGTATAACGCCACCCAATCTCTCGCAAATGTTTTATTTATTATTTCAAAAACTTTCTATATTTGAAAAATATAAGTTTTTCTTGTTAAAAAAAATACTATTTCATAATACTTACTTAAAACTTAAACTTAAACTTTTTTTTTATTTTTTGGATAGTCCTTTAAAAAATATGATATATTGAACCCCGTACTTAAATTGAAACGCCTTTTTAGCTTTACGCAGTTCGAAAATTGGGATATCCCAAATGGGATTTTTTTTTTATATGAAGTTTGGTCATTCCGTGCGAAATTTTTGAACTGCGTATGGGCCTTTAACTGTTTCAAGCCCTCAAGTTCATTTCCGATCCCTGCCAATAAATGTAATAGCTTCTACAGCTCTACATATTACTCCTATCTTACCAAAAAATACACCAATATTGCTAAAATACGAATCAAATGTGGCAACCCGTTCAAAAGCCACACAATTATCTAATAACAAATGCAACAACGGTTCTACTATATGCATATAAATATGTATTTACAAAAACGGAAGCTATAATTTTTATATTTCCATAATGGCCTCGCGCGTTTCGTATATTTAGAAATCGTTTAAGCTATTTCAGCATTAACCTAAAAAAACGTCAAACAGTGTCAACAATTATATGTTTAATAACGATACTTATTAAAATGCAGTTTAATAGTTGCTTAAGATATTGCGCTTAATTGATAGAAAGCATCATAATTTAATCACTTATATTGCTAATTTAATTAAGGAAAGTAATTTCGTATATCTTTGATATACTTTTAGCAGCCTTCCTAGCGACAACTAGTATGCAAAAGTAGCTCATAGCAATTGCCACCCATTAGCTAATGATGGTTAATATCTGTAAATAACTCAAGTTAAATCAAATTGTGACTGCTTTGCCTGGGGGTTTGTGCAACTCAAGTAACTTAATGACTTTGGTAATGCGGCTACTTGGAAAACTTTCTCAGAACTGTCAACTTAAACTCTATAAACTTATCGTTTTACGATACAGTCCAAAACCGGTCGAGTATGGTCCCTTTGGGCCGCATAAAATGCAATATACATTGACATTTTTTAGAGTTGTGCCAAAAAAAAAAAAAAATAAATACAAGAACTTGGATAAAAGTTTGGGCAAACACATGCTCGAACATGCACAGACTGCGCTATCCAATTTCGCTTTGCTGACATTTAATCAGCGTTGAGCTTCGTTTTCCAACAATTCAAAATGCGAGGGCAGTCTAAAAAGTAAACGTTACTTTTGTTTTTGAATAATTTTAATACCTAACATAATCTGCTTTTGAAAAAATATAATGTCTCAACATTAGAAAAGTAGGAAAAGAAAATATAATTTTTTCACATTACTTTAAAGAAATTATTTTTCCACCAACTAAATGCTAAAACTTCATATAAAAAAAAAAATTCCCAAATGGGATATACCAAATGGGACTTTGTTTTATATGAAGTTTTGTCATTCCGTGCGTAATTTTTCGAACTGCGTATGGGCCTTTAGAAAAAAAAATAGTAGGCGCAGATGTTCAAACCTGACCAATATGTTGGTTGCGAAACCAATTTGTAGTGCAATTCTTATAATATTGCCCCTGGTGGCAAACAATTTCGGGCTCAAAACGGGAATTCGTGGTCTCAAAAGTAACCTAAGAGCGATTTTTTTATTATTGAGAGTAAAATTATTATTAATTGAAGAGCGGTTTTTTTTTTGTACTGGCAGTACTTGAGAATGTAAAGAATTAATTGTAGATAACTTCAAAGACAGAAATACTTAATTTGAGAATCTTCAGAATGATCGTTAGAAGAACTGCTTTCAAAGAGCATTTCGTACTCATTGTAAAAATGTTTAGTCTTAATGCTGTGCTTGAGAGTATTTCATTTTTACTTTAAGAGAGAGAAAACCATTCTTACGAATTCTAGAGTGAAACATTTTTGTTTTGAACAAATTCAAACTAAAAATAGCATCGGCTCTCTTTTCTCACGACTTGTCCGTCTGTCAGTACGAATGGACACCTAGTTCTCAGGGATGATAAGAACTAGAGCGACTAAACTTTCGATTTGGATTTATATTTATGTTATATATTTGATTTAATATCGGCAACTCAAAAAAAGTTTTAAGGGCATAATTCTTTTATTTATTCAGGTATCGTAAGTTTGTTATTCGGAAATTTTTTAGGTCTCTCATGTAATAAAAATCAGTTTACTACATCATAGTCTGAATAGCACGGATCGACTCGTTATCTTAACCAAATTTAGGTTGATTTATTTTCTACTCCACAAAATCTTGTTGAACACCAACGGAACACAGCGAAATTCTTCAAGGCTTTTACCGCATCCAGAATGGGGAACAAGTTGTCTCAAATTGGGTGCCCTAAAAATTTATGCTACAGACGAGCGTCTAAAAAATCCGTCGGTATAACCTTATTGGCTAACAGACCCGCCTTGGCTTTTTACGTTACCGGCTGTTCCTTAGTGTTGTAATGCCATTCATTTTATGATGAAATATGCCAAATACGTCTTTGAATATGCTTACCCAATTACGTTTGATGCTGACTTTAAACAACAGCGCCATTTCGTCGAAAACCTTTCCTATTTTCTAATTTTACAATAGATTTTACTACGACTTGGCCTACGATCTTAAAAATCTCGTACATCGTGACTCGTCTTTTTTTTATGACCATTTTGTGAACTATATCTAAAATGATGAGTTCTTTTCTCCGGCCTTGAACGTTCTATTTAAAAATGTTTATTTGTCCCGGCTTGAAATTATGTTAGCTGTCCTATATTAATGGTTTTAATTTGTTTTCGATTTCATAACTTTCTTCGGTTTTAGCAAACCAGGAATCAAATGAAGGCACGAATATTCTTCATAATTGCGAACACACGTAAGCTAAACTTAGTCAGCTTCCGTCAAAATGGAACAAGGCGAACCTGGCGAATGAACCGAATTTGTTTCTTAAGTAAAGGCCCATACGCAGTTCGTAAATGGTATGCATATGGGCCTTAAACAGAAAAATTTTTTTCTCTAAATCTAATATTTCTTTAATTAATAATTAATTTTAATATTACTCATTACATATGATATTTATACCCTGTACCTATAGGTACAAAGGGTATACTAGGTTTGTGCAATGTATGTAACGGACAGAAGGAGGCGTGGCAGACCCCAAGTCCTTTATACCAAAATGCTTATCATAACCTCGGGTAGCGATTGAGCCATGTCCGTCCGTCCGTCCGTCCGTATGAACGCCTAGATCTCAGAGACTATAAGAGCTAGAGACACGAAACTTTACCAGCTGGTGCGCATATTTCCTAAGCAGATGAAGTTTGTTGAATCATGTCAATATCTTCCCCCTTTCCCCCGCAGTAGAGTTTCGCGGTTTTTAGCCACACCGTTAAGTATTTTCACCTGAAATTTAACAGAGCGAGGCGTTGTAGCTACATGCATCTATGTGTAAAAAATGAACAAAATCGGACAAATACAACAGAAGTTATAGTCAAAAATGTGCAAATTTCACCACCCCTTGCCAATAAACTGCGTCAATATTTGACTCTACGCAATTATGGCTACAACTGACCTAGAATCACAATTTTTGGTAAGGTCATTCATGTGGCTCTAATGAACAAATCCACATCCAAATTTTATCGATGCGGTCACCCCACCCCCCGCAATCCATTTACCATGTTTTCTCCCACACCCCTCAACATACCAACTTGAAACTTACCCCGTATACTTTAAATAAGTTCTTTGTTGTAACATTCGAGTTTCATCAAAATGGTTAAAAATTTAGGGAACTTATAGGTATAAATATCGATTTTTACCAAAAAAAAATAAATTCCAATTGGAAAGTTCTTAGATGGAATATGCAGGAAAAATTTTTTTGACACAAAAGGTACAGGGTATTCCACTGTCGGGCACCGCCTCGACTGTTTTTATAATAACATGGTAGGTTGAGGATCATTTTTATACCCTGTACCTATAGGTACAAAGGGTATACTAGATTTGTGCAATGTATGTAACGGACAGAAGGAGGCGTGGCAGACCCCAAGTCCTTTATACCAAAATGCTTATCATAACCTCGGGTAGCGATTGAGCCATGTCCGTCCGTCCGTCTGTCCGTCCGTATGAACGCATAGATCTCGGAGACTATAAGAGCTAGAGGCACGAAACTTTACCATCTGGTGCGTATATTTCCTAGGAAGATGAAGTTTGTTGAATCATGTCAATATCTTGCCCCGTTCCCCCGCAGTAGAGTTTCGCGGTTTTTAGCCACACCGTTTAGTATTTTCATCTGAAATTTAACAAAGCGATGCGTTGTGGTTACATGCATCTGTGTGTGAAAAATAAACAAAATTGGACAAATACAGCAAAAGTTATAGATAAAAATGTACAAATTTCACCACCCTTGCCTTTAAACTGCATCAATATTTGACTCCTCGTAATTATGGTTACAAGTGACCCAGAATCACACTTTTTGGTAATCTGATTCATGTGGCTCTAATGAACAAATCCACATCCAAATTTTATCAATGCGGTCCCCCCACCCCCCGCAATCGATTTACCGTGTTTTCTCCCACACCCCTCAACATACCAAATTGAAACTTACCCCATATACTTTAAATAACGTCTTTGACGTAACATTCGAGTTTCATCAAAATCGGTAAAAATTTAGGGAACTTATAGGTATAAATATCGAATTTCACCAAAAAAAAAATTAATTCCAATTGGAAAGTTCTTAGAAGGAATATGCAGGAAAAATTTTTTCGAGACAAAAGGTACAGGGTATTTAACTGTCGGCCACCGCCTCGACTGTATTACATTTTTTTCAGCTGTAAAGATTAAAAAAAATCTAATCTCTGTTTCTGTTAATGCTAGCTTTAATCAAATTTTATGCCAATAACACATTAGCCTGCCCTCGTGCATATCGGACACATACAAACACAGCAACATACATGCATAAATACGTATATATACGCGACACTTTCACAAGCGGTACTTCAACCCTTTACGGTAGCTTGGCTTTTTGGCCAAGTTTATAGACGGCAGCAAAAAATAGCAACAAAAATGTTGACAGACATCGTTGCTGTTTTTGTTGTTGTTGCTACTGCTGCCCATATGTCACGAACTACACTCTGCTACAAAATCGGTATACTAGTACCATGACTAACTGCTCTGTTGAAGTTGTCTAACAGCTGGACGACGGTTGCCGCACTACGTCCCTGTCCCTGGTGGTCGGTGGCCCCGTTTGTCCGTCCCTATTCGCTTGGTTGCAACCAACAGTGGCGTAAAGATAAACCAATTTGTGCGATGCTTGTTGCATATACTATGTTCATGTCAAAAGCTTTTTGAATAGGCATCCTAATATCATTATTATTTTTATGCATTTTTTTTTATAATAATTTGATAAAATGTTGTATTGACCGCACATAAATATATAAAATATCGATATTATAAAATTAGTTTACTATACGAGGTGTAGTATATAGAATATGCATAGCTTAGTCAAATAAGTAACGTAATAAAAGACAGTAAAATCAAGCATTTAAATGAGCCTTCGTTTCGGTATTCTACACATGATTCTATTTTATCTCAAGTTCAAAGAATTCACAAAGTGAACGGTAATTATGTAACCAAATCTGTCAAAGGGGGGTCTTAAATTTATAAATTATTATTGTACCTGAGTAGCTCGAATAAGGAAGAACACGGCGTAGTCACTAACTAAGTCTGCGCTTAAATTAAACGTTAACTTTTTTCTTAAAATACACTCCTACAACAATCCTTACCATATGTTGTCAATCATTAGCCTAGCTATAAACGTTGCACATTTTTTCTTTCTAGTTATCGTATATTTTGCTATAAAAATAACTTGCTGTAAATTTGTTTTTTATTTTTGGCTGTAAAACATAATAGCTGTTGTTACTGCTGGCGCCATCTAATGTAAATTACTCCAAAAAAAAATGGGCAGCACTGTTTGGTCACACAGTTTTTTAAAAAAGCGTACCTTAAAGTGCGTAGTTAACAAGTTCATAAACATAAGCAATAAGTTTTACATAAAAACAGTCGTAAAACATAATTTTGAAATTGTTTACTTTGAAGATTATTGCTAATTAAAATCTAGCTTTTTCATTGTTTACAAAATTATACATAACTTTCGGTAAGATTCGTAATCCATAAATTGCGTGAAATTGTATGGAACTTGTTTTTTTTGTCCTCCATTATACACAATCATCTTATAATCAAAATTATCCGCCCATAGACATATTTTGCTTATCTTGCGTGTTGGTTATTTGTTTCTTTGGTTCGTTGCGTGCATTAATAGTTTGGGTCTTTAAGTTGGAGCACACGCTACACCCACACGTCTAGTAAGTATTACCCTAAGCTCAGACGGCGCCAAACTCATGCCTCAGAGAGTCTACAAAAATTTTCCATTACTAAAACTATCTTTTGTTATGCATATCCGATTATAGTCAATCTTCTTGTGCCTTCGCCAGTTAGTTTAATTAAAAAAGGAGAACACTTTGATGCGGCTCTGCTCCGTTGCTGCGGTTGACAAGCCCGAAGTGAGTGTGCACTGAACCAACCATCAAACCGGTGACAATGTCAGTTTCATTCGGTGTCAAAGTTAAAAAGTTAGTTTAAAAGCGCTTCCCCGGAGTAACTTTTGATTGTGTTAAGAAAACAGTTTATTAAATGATGAAAAATGTTTTTTTGGTTTTTTCATTGTTCCACATTTCAACTGCAGTAACAGCGCCTGCTGCTACTTGTACAGAAAATTGCAATTTCCGCGTCATTAATGCAAATTGTTCTTAACTGCAGGAAAAACATGCTTAATATTTTGTTTTTTTTTAAGCCTGGTATTTAAATTAGGCTTGTGCATAAAAATTTGGTGTGTAACACCTATATAGAACTTAACGAGTAAGACCCAAAAACATTTATATAAAAATTATCAGAACGGCAAAAGAAATCGATTTTGATATTCTGGGAAGCATCAATTTTGCCCCAAAGTGCATCTTCTGGCGTAGTTCTTCACATTCAGTTATTCCTTTTGACCTTAAATCGAGAATTTGTAGGGTCACAAAATACGCCAAGAGCGATTCTATCATTATCTATTAGATAGCATCTTAGGCAGAAATTCTTACTTTTATACATTTTTTAAAGAAGTGCTTTCAAAGAGCACTCCACGCTTATTGTTAAAATGATTAGTTTTAATGCTTAGACTGATATTTTGAGAGAACGAAAAATTCTTAAAAAATCTATATCGAAAGTCTTGTTTTGAGCAATTTCGAACTTAAATTGAGTTTGGCTCTTTTTTCTGAAGAACATTCACCAAAATCTTTTTGGCTTTGATATATCGGTGTTGCCACCAGCAGGGTTTTTAGTGTTTTTTTTTACTAATTACCATCCAACTTTTTCTCGTAGACAGTTGAAACTTTCTGCGAACAATAAAATAATACTGTGAAAATGAAGTGTATATTAAAGTCGGTATATCCTGATTGAAACCAGCCAACTTGTTTGACGTCGTGTTTAGTTTAAGCAAACCCCCTCATAGTTTTTCTTGCCCTACTTTGTGAATTAGTTATTATGGCTTTTCCGACTAAGCCACCAGAATTTAAAAGTTGTCATAATTAATAGTTCGTTTAGTAGACTAAGTGTGGACTTATTTTTATTCTGTTTGTGAAAGTTCAAGTATCTTTCTAAAGGGAATAACGGCCTTCCTAGATTTTAATTTTATTTTTTTAGGTTGAAAGATACAACTTTAATACAAGCAAAGTCTTACTTTCTTAAGCGACTTTCAAATTAAAAGATTTTAGATGCCCTACACCACCACATTGCTATCAAATCCAGTATATTGCTTAAGAACTCCAAAAGATATTTGATTGCCCAATTTGGTTACGATATTTTCATAAATAAACAAAAAACAGACGAATTTTGTACCAACCTGTTTTGATCAAATTTTGTCAAATGCTTGGGAACTCAAAAAAACTTCCAAATGCAAAATTTTGCTACGATATCTTCATAAACAAACAAAACACAATGAATTTTGTACCAAAAACGTTATTTCGGCGATTTTGAGAGTATTTTGCGGAGTCTTGCAGCTTCTGATGAGGATTCGATTTCTGAGCAGAATCTCCTCCACTCATCTCGCTGTGCTCTCCTGATTGATTTTTTGTATCGAGCTAAACTTTGTTTGTAAGCTTTGTAAGGGCTTTCGCCAGTTTTATTCTAAAAGATTTCCAGTTTGTTCTACGAGGGTTATTGAACATTACTGGGCCTGGAGTACAGACAGATAATTGTGTCTCAATGTATCTGTGGTCAGAGAAGGAGTGCTCTCTCGAGACTTCCCAATTTATGACTTGGTCAAATAGAAAATGTGAGATTAGGATTAGGTCAATGACCTCTTCTCTATCTCTGATTGTAAAGGTGGGGTCACTTCCCCGGTTACAAATTACTAAATTTGTGGTGAGGAGCTATTCAAAAAGTAACTCACCCCTTTCGTTTGTATCTGAGCTCCCCCGTAGTCCATGGTGAGCATTTGCAACGCAGCCGATCAGTAGGCCAGTGCCCAGATCGTCACTATCCTTGACCAGATTCTGGAGCTTGTGACCCGAAAGTGGGTCCATGACGTCATAAGCCATATAGGCGGACGCTATCCGCACCGGTTTATTATGGAGCATCAGACTAACCGATGTAGTATCACCATCGCTGTAATTATAGAGCAAAAATACGCTAAGGTGCTTTTTCGCCAAAATGCAGCTTCGGGTTTTACCTTCTTCCTGGGCTGCAAACATCCTATATTACGGTGTGCTGAGCCCGGATACCCTGTTGAATACAATCCAAGGTTCCTGGATCAGCACCAGATCGACTTCGCCCCCAGACAGGCGAAGCATTAGGGCAGCGGTTGCTGCTTTACAGGGATGAAGGTTTATCTGCAAGATTCTCAAAGACATTTTGCGGTTTGACCTCCATCACCGTTATGTTGGCACCCATGTCGTCGATGTCATCAGCGGAGTCAGCACTCTCCCGACATAGCGCGCTTAGCCCACGTAGCAACCCGTCGGACATCAGCGACTCACAGTCGTCAACCTCGGGGTCCTTTTCTGGCTCCTCTATCTCAGAAACCAGAGCACCTCCATTCCTGGTGGCATTCAGTTTGCCTGGTGTCCGATTTATAGATTCGGATCTGCACCGAGCTAAAACCGAAGTTTAGCTCTCCGTGCTTCTCCTCTATCGGCGCCAGCGACTCTTTATTGAGGATCAGCAGGATCCTCCTCATGGGGGTCTGCGTCTCCTCCAGCTTCACAACCTTCCAATCAGAGGATGGAAGGTGTGGGTTGCATCGTTGCAACATCACCAAGATCTTCTCCGGTTCCTTGAAGGATGCCGGGATCCACATTACGGCACGCGGTCTACTCGTTACGTCCTTCCAGTCTACAGCAACTAGTTTGGCGCCCGGGTAAACCTCGCCCACTCTCGATACGGCCGCTTTATAGAGCTCAGCCGATCTGGCTCCTTCGCAAGCAATCACCTTTACGTTGCCCTGATACCACCCAACGTCTTTGCAGACTGGTGGTGGACCTGGATCTGCCTCTAGAGCCTCAAAACAGTGAACAGCCAGTGCTGCCTCTATCCACTTCCATTGATTTCTGGGGATCCTGCCGTCTGGATTAACTTGGTCCAAGACCACCAGAAGTATCTTTTCTTTAGCCATTTCCGCAAAGCTCCTATTTTCCACCACTTGTGCATTCGCTTTTGCCCTCTTAGGAGCATTGGGAACCAAGGCATCATGGGAGCGTTGGCGTTTTAGCTGTAAATGTTTCGAGTCCTCCTTCGGTCGCTCGAGAACAAATTTTGGCAACACAGATTTTGCCCACTCTACCTTTCTCAGCCATTCGGCCGATGGGGTCGTGATATTCGTTGTTGCTTGACGTTTCAGGATCTGGGCAGCGTTCTTCCGGTCCGCATACCTATCCATTTTAGCCTTGCTCGTGGAGGGCCTCTCTAGCTCCCCCGCACCCGACTGAGAGACAGCTGTGCTTGTGGTAGCACCTTGATGACTACTCAGGGTGACAGGGGCCTTCGAGGTGCCTTCCACTTTGCACTTGGCCAAGGGGCGATCGGGCACGGTTGCCTGCTTCTGCGCCGGTGTAGAGCTGACTACAGGTCCAGTGACCTCTGTCTTCGAGCCCATCGTTGCAGTCTTGTGCGTAGGGATGACGCTAGGTCCAGTGACCACTGCGTTCGCCCCCAAAGTTTCCGTTTTTTTTAGAGTTCCGGTCTCTTTTTGAATTTTGTTTTTATTATAATTTGCAGACATAATTGGTCCCACGAGTGGCGGAGAAGGGGTGGTCCACCTGCGCAGAGATCCGCAATACGCAGGTAAGGCTAGTTAATCCGGAGGTCGCCAGGTATCCGGATGCTCCGTTTGCGACTGGGCTATTTTTTTTTTTTAAAGGGCCCCCAGCCAGGTTGATCATCGGCACGGGTCGCATGACACCTTGATCCAGCCCATTTTACCTCATAGCCATGATAGGGAGTTACAAACAAGCCACCAAGCTATAGAAGAGCTAAGTTGCAAGCAGCTAGCTCCAAATCTTAGCTGGTACCGCCCATAAAGGACACTGTAGTACCATTACCAGTCGGCACCCTCGTGGAGGGTTCAGCTATAGGATTTTTGCCAACCTGGTTTCCGAAGATAATAAGGCATCTAGTCTGAAAGTTTGATATCGAAAAAATAAAATATACTTGTTTAGCTGCTCTAGCTCTTATCATCTCTGAGATCTAGACGTTCATACAGACAGATAGATTTGTCTAAATAAATTTCTTTTGTCCTCCAGCCTCTTTGATTTCTCGCTCTCCCCTTACTGTAAGTTACAGGTTATAATGAACTTGAATTACCTTATCAATTTTCTTAGCAAATACTTAAACCATCTTAATTTTTTTGTAGCTACAAAATCCTTTCATACTTTATGTCATTTACTGAATTTTTAAATCAAAAAATAATGAACTTTTAGTTGACTTTTTTTTCAAGTATCTCGAAAATCAGATTTTACCTGAAGCTTGTTAGTATACCAGTGTGGTCATATGTTCTTTTAATAGTTTGTATCAGAAATAGCTATCTATCTATAACGCCTTGAGGTAAAATTAAGGACTATCGGTTCTTAAAAACGATGTCAAACTTTAAAATAACTTCAAGAGCTGCGTGAACTCTTAGTACACCCAAAATGTTTACTTTTGTATTCCTTTTTTTGGTAAATATTTTATTGCCAATCAGCTGGCCTATATTACCTTGTTAGACTCTATGACATACAAATCCTTTTTAGTCTTAATTAGTTTTGTAAGATGAGCTTTTCGTCTTGTCTAAAAGTTTTTCTAACAGTAACATGCATTTTTATGAAATCTTTATTCCTGGCATCTGTTTGCAAGCATAAAGTTGCATAGGAAAATTGTAACTTTTAGCAGGCACAGCAGCTACGCTTAAAAGTTTTCCTTGTAGACAGGATAATCCTTATTCTCGGCTCGTTAATTTTAATTGCATATTTTTGACCTAAAACGCTTAGCCACTTCCGTTTAAAAGTGAAAAGTCAAAATATTTTGTCGCCCAAGTAATTTTCGAATTTTAATATGCAAAATGTTAAGCCTACTTGCTATTTGTGTAACTACAAGAAAATATAAATTATTACTTATAAGGCTTTAAAGGCAAGCAGACATATTTAAAATTAAATTATATCAGCCGAATGATTTTCTGCTTGGTATGCTTAGTATTATAAGTTAAGTTTTGTAAACTTACTTAATATCTTTATTAAATAAAATAAATATGATTAAATAAAAAATAACTGAAAAACAAGCTGCCAGGTTTCAAAAACAAAAAAAAAAAATTTTGACGGCATAACAGAACAGCTGTTGTTACTGCTGGCGCCATCTAGTCGACGACTTTGGCCAGCCCTTTTAGGAAAATCTAACAGATTTGCTTGATAAATACTTAGTTAAAATATTTCAAATAAATTCTACTTGACGTTAAATTCTTTAAAATGGAAAATGCGCTGTTGCTTTCCCATACATATTATATTGGAAAACCCGTCCTCATCAACTGTCAACAACTTTTCAGACAAACTGTAACTAGTTTAGTTATTATAATAGTTGTATGTGAAAATTTATATGAATAGCAAAAAGTTTGTGGCAAATTTGTTGTGAAACGCAAATTGCAGTTGGGTTATGCCAGCGTCAAAGCAGCAAAGAGCCTCAGGCCCCTGATTGTATATGTGGCCATGTTTTGCTCTTGACTTGGCTTTTAGCTTACTGACATGGTGCCGTTGGCCAGCTGACTGTCTGCCAAACTCCCACTCCTTCTTACGGCTACTGTATGGTACTCAAAGCAACAATAAAAAAGGGAACTCATTTTTCTTTGACTCGACTTGTTTATAATTTTGTTTTTTTTTTTTGTTCTCTCATCCTTGGCGTCTCGTTTTGTTATGGAGTTGCATACAAAAAATCGAAATCTTTTTATACATAAATGTATACATATCCACATACATGTACATACTGCTACAGAGTATATGCAAATAAATTGGCTCTTACTTTTGTTGTATTGGCCGCTTTTGTTGTTTTGGAGGACTTTGTGGATTTGTGTATCGAAGTTTATTTTGAATACCCTTTTAAATTTAGATTTTTGGAATGCACGTAACAGGCATAAGAAAAGCTTTGGCAATAATTATTTACACAAGGTGCGTTTGCGACTTTCCGTTTGAACTACTAGAACTCACCGATGCTAAGGTCTAGGCAAACCAAAGTATACCAAAAGATACGATTTAGCCTTAGTTTAATAATGGGTTCAGGGCGAAACAGCGGGATGGGCCGAAAATACTGCCGGGTCTTGCTATTAGTGAAGGGTTTTTTTATAGAAAAAGTCTTTGAAAAATTGCAGTCCAAAGTTAATAATGTAGATCAAATTTATTTACAAATTGCTAACTACAAGAAAAATTTTGAATTTTAGCTGTTTTGGAAGAACGTAAAAAGCTTCAAATTCGAAAAAAATTTGTCGTTGGTTTCTACTTGTTAGAATACGGAATACGAATTTGCCTTTATAGAAATTTTAAATAAAACACTCGGCCGTGCTCCGGAAAACATATCCGAACATTTTATACGAATAAGTTTTGACAACGAATGCTTGGTGCACCTAATTTCACCAAACCGATTTTTTTATGTGGTTTGAAACCGAATGTTTTCTAGCAAGAGGAATTAAAACGAATCGGCTAAATAGGTTTTAAAAAATACGAATTTTTTACTGAAATACTTTTTTAAAAATTCTTGGATTATATTTATGCCAACTTAAAGTTATACATTCATTGACAATTATTTTAAATTATTTATTTTCTGACTCAACCCCAAAAAATAGCATGCACAGCCAAAACGAATTTTTTTTTGTGTTCGTGTATACACATGACAGAGTTCCCGCGTTACACAAACAAAAATTTACCTAGCTAAAGCTTATCCGTGCCTGAAAAAAATAATTTACAAAAGCTATCTAGTCGTAGTACTGAATAATAATAATACAAATATTTAAAAAAAAAAAGCTGCATGGACCTATTGTGTCTATTGACCTATCAGCCCTAGAGCTCCTTAGCTAGTTCAATTCCCTAAAAAAAACTTTATTATTTGAGATAATTCTAGCCGTATGGCATCGAACATAGAAATTCTATAAACGCCAAACAGGGATATATTACTTCTTCTTGACTAAGAATACTATGCTACAAAATGCCGGTAAATGGACGCAGAGAGACAAAAAAACAGTGTTATTCTTTGATTTTACCGACGCTTTACGTAAGATGGCGCCAGCAGCAACCACAGCTGTTCCTTTTTCTGTCGCAACCAAAACAAATGTGCAAGTCTATGCTTAATACGGGCGTTACAAACGGCTGGTAGAAAAAATCGTTGCAAAAACTTTGTTACAAAGTCGTTTACTATGAATTTTTTTGTTGGGAGCTGTTCAGAAACCAAGTGTCGCTCTAACAATCCAAACAAGGTATTAAATTAATTAATTTTCGCCGTCATATACATTTTTTTATAATTTGGCACACATTATCATAGCAAAATAAAAAATTGTATGTAACTAATGTCGGGTTAATTAAAAAATTATTGCAAGATTAATGACAATTTATTTTTTTTTTTTATTAGTTTGATTTAGCACGTGCCATTGATCATTTGCACCTCAACAATACCACAAAAAAAAAAAAAAAACAATCCGACAGTGAATATCACTTTACTTTTATATGCACACACTGGTCGTTAAGACAGTAATTAATTTACAGTTCTTGTACGGTTTTAAGTTGAAACTGCATATCGGCCTTCAAGACCCAACCACCAAATCTTCTAACCCCACAAATCCATTACTTTACAAACACTCTCAGCCCAAAGCCTATCAATACAAAACTTGTCTCAACTTTTAAATTTTTTTTTCGATGTGGATGTAGGGTGTTCTATTATCGGATATGTTTATTGTCTTTTTTTTTTTTATTATTTGGAACTGAAGCGTGTTGTTGTAGGACACACATTGTTGCCGAAACAATAACATCATACAACCAAAGTGTACATAAGTTAAGGTTTTTCTGTTGTTTTGTTTTGCTGGCAAAGTTATTTTTTGGAAGCACTCTAAATCAATTGTAAACTTTGTTGTTTCGAGTTTTATGTGATATCAACTTTATGTCTGCTAAATTTTATACATTTGAAATTGCATTTTTGGAACTCATGTTGTAAATTTTTGTAACTGTGGCAAAGTATTTTTTATTTTTTGCTTTAGATTTAAATGAAGTTTAGTGAATTGTGACAACAAATGGGTTTTATCTACGGTTTTGAATGGAATTAGTTTAAAGCAAGCTGCAGTTTGAATAGCTTTTCCAAAAAGCTATTGTTATATAGTTAGTTATGGGAGTCATAGGACGCCTTTATTCACAATTATATTTTTACGAATAAATTTGTATAATAAATAAATGTCATCGAAAACCAGTCAAGGTGAACATTTGTCAGATATCATTTTTCGCACATAAATAACTTAAATTGCGTTTCAAACTAATAATAATGGGAAATCGGTTATAAATAACAAAATCTTTCGGATTTCTAATGCCTACGAAATTTGCCTGCTAATTTTTAGATGAATTACAATCACATATCTTGCATATCATAAAACAAACATGCCAGTTCTGGATTTTGTTTCCGATTCCGACTTGTCGATTTATCAATGCGGTATATCGTTTTATTTCGCCTATCGGCAAATACCTACAGTAGGCTTTGGGAACAATTATCATAGTATAACTATAACTATAAAATGCATTGTAAAACCGGACAAGACAGGAATCTACTTGTAGCTAATCGTCAAAATAAATTTCATCATGTTCAAAGTAGGAATTCACAATAATAACGTCAACACAGCCACATTATAGGTAGTAGAGAACTCGTTTAATTACGTTATATACAAACTTTGTAATAAAAAATAAAAATTTTATCTTGAGTCGAGGACTTTATTTTCTTATGTATTTCGACGCGCTGAATCCGAATCCAATGACAGAATTGACGGATCTATGTAAGTTTTATCCTAACCTCAAAAAACCATTATGCCAGTCGATGTTTTTTATATATTACTGGGGTTGCTAAATCCCAAACCTAGGCCCGAAAAATATCAGCAGAACCCTGATAAGCTATGATCAGCAGCGAACACGGTTGGGTGCGAAAGACCTTTTTTTTGTGTAGCTGTGTCTTCGATTACACCATAAATCCAAGGCTCATCACCCGTAAAAATAAATTTTATTGTATATTGTCATGAACAAAAAGCTTCGTTTCACACTTTTCAACGCGACGCAGTTTTTGAAATTCTCAGACAAATATTGTCTTTGAAAATGGTCTTCTTAGATCCATCTGTTATTGAAACATCGATAGTAAAATAGTAATTGTGGACGATTTACAAACACCAATTTTGTTGTTTTGTTTGACGTGATATTAATAAGATGATGTGCTTGTCGTCCAGAACGCACTCCTTCTTCAAATTTTCTCGACATCCTTTGAAAACTTCTTACCATTTATATACTTGTACTTTCGGAAGGGCTGTTTACTGTAGTCCTGTTTGTCTGCAAAAATATAATTTCGCGCACTTTGAAAGAAACGTGAAAAATGCATGTTTCGTCACAAGTTGAAAACCTTTTGGGTAAATCTGGAACGTCGTTGACGTCATTCAACAGATCTCTGTATACTCTTGTTTTGTTAGAGCTAGCTATTATTTAATGCTAGTAATCACTTAACTTTACCCCATCGGCCCATTAAAATCACCATTAAAAACTCATAAATTTTTCTCTCAAAATACTATTGCATAAATCCATAATTTTTGTGTATTCCTCTTGCAATTTTTGCATAGTCGAGTAAAAATTCAAGTAAATTACATCGTCACTGAAAACTAACGAACCAAACTAACCAAAAACTCAATCAAAAACTTTGCTTACACAGCCCACACATGAGAACTTTTCGCAATGATCAAATTAATGCATTAGCTATGAAAAGTTTTTGCCTCATGCGCATATTCACGTACTATGTACTACATATATCACGCATACGCACTGTATGTTGCCCTATATGCCCCATAATAAACTGACATCAAATAGCAAGACAAAACCGGCTGACAAACAATTTTGGTGACATAATTTAATGCAACACTTTCCCATAAAAGTTTCCTGTCAAACCGAATCACAAATGCAAATTACGCATATTGTGCATACGCCACGTTGTATTAACCATATGTTAGACAAGTTGGCAGACTGCTCACATGCAACCCTGTATGTGTGTGTTTGTAAGTTGGCTAACAGCTTCTCACTTAATTGTCCTGCATTTTAAAGTTGCTGCGCTTTTATTTACATTATTTACTAATGTAATTGAATTCAACTTTTGGCCCAAATGTTTGCACAAAACGCAAAGTGTAAAAAATGTAATGCGCTCGAGGCGGTACCAGACAAATGCCCTACGCCCTTTTTTTTTAAAAAAAAAAGTTTACAAATTTAAAAAATTTTAAATCCTTTAAATTTAAAAAATTTTAAATCCTTTAAATTTGTAATAAGTTTCCATAGAACAATACAATAGCGTGCTAAAACTAAAAATAAAACGAACATTTTTTCTATGCAATAGACTTATAGATATTGAGAAAAATTCATTTTTTGAATTTAAAAAAAAAATGTATTCACTTCAAATATCTGCAGTTTTAACATTTTTTTAACTCCAATTGTAAGTAATCAAATTACTCATCCTCCATTGCTTTAACAATCTTGGTCAAATTTCCCATTATATTTTTGGGAAAAATTCCAATTTAATTTACATTCAGCATACAAAAAAATTCCTAAAAATTTCCAAAAAAAAATTTTGTTCATGGTGCTTGACTGCAAAAAAAATAAACAAGTCGATGCTCCAAATCGAAAAGGAATCAAAGAAATTTTCGGCATGTTAATAAAAAGTACAAAAATTCAATTTTTTATCGTGAATCGTAAAAATCTATTTTTATTAAAATCTTTTACGAAAAAGTAAATAAACCAATAATAAGAAAATAATAGCATTTTCTTCAATATTTTTCAACTACTTTTTATAAAAATGCCTGTAACTTGTGTATTTTTTTCGATTTTGATATCAATATTTTTTTTTTTTCAATTCAAGCTTCAAAATCCCCAAAAGAAATAAATTTACAAAAAACTTTTTTTTTTTTAATTAATTTGAAGTTTAATCGGAAGTTTTAAAAAAACTAGGAATAATTTTAATAAACGAATAAAAATGTTGAGGAAATGGAATATAAATAATTTAACAATTTAAAAAATCTAAATCATTGTAGTACAGTAGTACTGATGATATATGATAAAAAAATATGATTCGGCTCACATAAGTCTACATACCAAATTTGGTGAATTCAGCTTGTACATTAATAAAACAAAGTGGAATATGGTTGCACTTTATAGGAAATCTTTTAAAGCCTTCAAACGATCTTTACTATATCTGCCGCATACTTTTTTTTACCAACTATGCGTATAACCGTGCCGGGTGTAAATCGCGAAGTATTCTTTTGAAAAAACGGGTTAAGATTTGTATCTTTTCGTGCAATTCATAAGGATAGAAGGACGAACCGGAATGGCTCAATCGCCACCTGACTTTTCAACTATCATGATCTCGAGCGGGTTAATTTGGAACAGGTTGTAACAAGTTTGTTTTTCGATTTTTGAAAAGAAATTTTTTCTTTAAAATTTAGTTATTTTTCTTAACTGGAAAAAAGTTCCACATTCGGCAGATATTTCAGAAAATATTCAAAAAATAAACAAAATGAGAAGCTCTGCTCAAGATAGCTAACTCATTTTTTCAGAACAATAGTCTTCCTGCGAGCTTGTTCAGCATTACTCTCCTTAACAAAACACCAAACATTTTATGGACCTTACCAATTAATTGCAGAAATCTATAACACACTATCTACTGTAAGAGTGCAGTGTGTAATCACAACAAACGCAACACCAACAAGCAACATGCAACAACAAAAACAACAACAGGCAATTGTCATTGCTTTTAATTTAATTTAAATTAAAAAGTATAAACTATGTTTTTGTTACCGTTTTGCTTTGCTTTTTTGTCGTGTTTTTTTTTAGTTGCTGCCAACATTGCAGCGTTTAGATGTTTCAATTAGTTGCCAGAATTCAACGAGAACACACATACACACACCAATAACACATAACTGCACACACACACACACACGCCGATTTGCTCACGCTAGAGATGAGCGCGTGACGCTGTGATGTGAAAACATTTTTCTGGCAGCTGTATTAATTTGACTAATTTTAAATGGTGATTAAAGTAAAATATCTTTGGTTTTACTAAACAATTTTTGTAGGTAAACATTTTAGAAAAATTAGTCAAATTGGCGCCGGGAAAAAGTTTAATTTTTTTTTAAAACTTTAGTATTGCAATGGATTTTTTTTTAAATTCTACAATATTAACACCAATAACTATATATTAATAGCATTTTCTGCGACTGATTTTGATGTCGTTCGTTTCGGTGCTAAGTTTAGGTGCATATGTTGGGGAGTGCGGCTGGAACACCCACATCAAATGGAAACAAAATCAGCTTAAATTGAAAAGTTTTAGTTCCGCGTTCGCAACTTAGTCTCGAAAATAAAGTACGGCTTTATAAGGCCATCCTCAAGTCACTGTGGACGTTTGCAATGCAGCTGTAGGGACGGCGATCAGTTTTTTGTAAAGAATTTTTTTTTTTGTCTGATAGATTCCACTTGTTTATGCAAAGAAAATGGCCCTTATAAAAAAAAAAAAACAAACAGCTGTCAGCCCTTTTTAACGATAGACAGCAGCAGGAAATATTCCATAATACTACCTATATTTTCAATAACAGCATTTTTAATTCATTGTTAAAAAGTATAAAAAAAAATGTTCCGACGGGCGTCAAAAAAAAAAATAATAAAAGAGCCAGTTTGTTGAAATGGATAAAAAAATTATATTTCATTCATTTTGAGTGGCTTTTATAGCGTGGTTCGAAACAAAATTCTAAAGAAATTCGCCAAGCGGGGAATGAGGGTACGGGGCTTGCCTTTTAGATTTCCGGCTTTGGCTATTTTAAGTATGACTTCCATTAAAAAGATGGATATTTTCCAGCACAGACATACTCAGAACATTGTCTTTTAAAAGTGACGAGAACCAACTTGCTGAACCGCTGGGACAACATTCTACTAATATAGAAAGATGTGAACCGTTGAAAGCCGCACCACATTTTTGCCAGAAGATTTCCAAAAATTGGTACAATCGCCGAAAGCGGATTATCTTTCACCACGACAATCTAAGCCTTCACAAACTCTAATCATTGAATAAATGGGTCATCCGTCTAAAAGCCCTGACTTGACACATTGCAATTCTTTTGACAAATTTAACTTATGAGATCAATGTTTTTTGACGCTAGAAAAAAAATATTATTATGAGCTACCAACTGCTGAGTAGAAGAAGTGCATTGACCTGAACAATGGGTTGATTTTAATGCTGGGCACTTCTTAACCAGCAATAAGCCAAGTAAAATTTGTTATTTTACTATAATAATATTAAAGCTAACCATCGTATAAAAACTATGCGCGCCAAATGTTGCAATCGTGCCACCATACAACTGACCCACCTCTAGCGCATACCTATACTCGTGCGTATGCTAATCAGCGACTATTAAGTGACGTCGCTGCCTGCTTCAGAGCACCTGTCAACAGCGTCAACGGCAACGGCGGCTACAACATGCAAATGTGCATGGTACTCCTGTACCCGGACAACCGTCGGACGGACGGACAGCTATTGCTCGCATGTAAATTTAAACGTTGCCCAGCTTAATGCCCCCCTTGCGGCTATCCGTTTGTTGCCTTCAATCTTGTCCAGCTGCCTGCCGCATCATATAACCACAGCTAATGCGCGTGTGAAGCGTAAAAAGAGTGAAACTAATGCCTAAAGTTCATTAGAGCGGCTATGATGATGGCGGTATCCGAGGGGGCCATTCAGTTCTGGAAATTGCAACGCGTGCTATGCTGCTTCCATATCATCTAAGCTTTACTTTTTACTATGTGGCCAACATGTTAGCCAGTCGTCAGTCGGCCATTTTTCAAGCTTACTAACTGCTTCTCGATTCTACTTAATTCTGGTTTTTTCAAGAAGCAATGAAAGCATTTTTCTGTCTACCTCGTGTTGCATAATTTTTTATAAGGTTATTTATTGTGCTACATAAACATAAATACGTATGCTTATGCGAAATTTTAATTCTGAAGAGTATGTTCAGGTGCAGATAGTTGAGTCTAAGTAGTGCTCTGATATTTATAACCCAGGGCCGTCGAAAGAAAAAGAAACGCTCGATGCTGACTATCGACGGGGCCTAAGCGCACTCCTATTTTCCGATGAAAAAATATTACATATTATGTTTTCTACTGCTAGTAGTGGGAAAAAAAATGTGTTTTTTTAAACCTACAGGCCTTTTTAGAGAACATCGGGCCTACGAGAAATCCCCAGGCCTTTATCTACTGTGTAAACATTGGACCAAAGGTCTTGCAGTCTTGCTCAATCTATATAAGAATTTACAAATTTTGGTATCCTACGCATTTTCTATATAATTCGGTAGTAAAAAATTTTTTTTAACAGATTCTATACAGGCTTTACGGACTTAGCTCGGCAAGTTTTTAAATAGCTTAAGCTATCAACCATCAACAAATTAACAAAATCTGTTGCAAAAAACCTTTTGTCACACCCAGTATCTTAAGGTAAGGAGCAAATTAAACTTCTGTAAATGTACATATGTAACATAGAGCGGTAGACGTCGGAGTCCCCCTAAAGGTGATATTGTCAGCAGACAAAATAAATTGTTGAAGACATGTCTGACCGTCCTATGAACGCCTTGATCTTGACGACAATATGAGCTGGGATAACCAAACTTGACATTCGGACTTATGCGACCAGCCACATATATTATTACACAGGCCTTTAAATACCGAGGTCATGTCAGTTGTTGGAAAGCTAAGGTTCATTTCCGAAGTAATTTGCTGCGTAGAATCCGAATCCGGGGTCAGAATTGGCCCTTCACGTCAGGATTTTGAGACATTTGAGGTTATGTTCGATTCGTCGAAGGGATATATTTCTTAACTTCGAATAGCCATAACTTTGAGAAAAAAAACGTAAATGATCGCTTGAACCCTTAAATTAAAGGGTAAGAGTGGTACCAAATGGTGTAACTGGAGTAACTGATTTTTTGCACCCTGTACATAACCTCAAAAGTAGGAAAAAAACGCCTTTCCAACAACTAAACCATGTTGGCCTGTGTTATTAACAAAAACACAGTTTTATCACGAATATATCCGTCGGTAGCGTAGTGGTAGCGTACTCGCTTTACAAACCGAAGGTCGGTGGTTCGAATCCCCGCAGTAGCACTGGTACATTTGCCTAGCACTGGCATCGCTAGCTCAAAGACGCTATTTGCCAAAGAAAGTCTCTATTAATTAAAGACACCGCCGTTCGGATTCGGCTATAAACTGTAGGTCCCTGTTCTCTTTGAACAGTTATTAATAGAGATCCCCATGTCCCGCCCAGGGGCGACTGACAAAAAAAATTGTTGTCAGTCAGGGAATTATTATATATTATATATCCCCGACGCAAGACTCTCTCTAATAATCCCATTTTGGTTGGCTTTTGTATATCAATTTCTGATCATCTTCCCTATAAACTCCAAAAATGTCCACTTTTTATAAATAAGATAAATAACAAAGATCGATTCTTAGCTGTATAGGAAAACTGTCAAAAATATAACTATATAAATATAGTAGATATATTTAGTATGAAGCTTTTGTAGCTTTTAAACGCATTTTTTTTGTTTGGGGCAAGTAACACTTTCATAGTATTTCGGTTCGGAAAGTTTGGGACTGCGAATGTAATTCGGAATTTTTGTTTTATTTTCCAAGTCCAGAGTGTGATTGCAATATTTTTGTAATATGCTTCGTCATGCTCCATACATCTTGATATCCACCTTACAGTCAGTCAAAGTTTTAACTATGCATGGACATATGTGGCTCCAAGAATCTTAACTAAAAACTGCAATTGGCGGATCGTGACCAAACTTTTCACTATCTTTTAGATTTAATCTTTGCGTTATAGTAGTCCGATATCCCTTTAAAATAATCTTTTATGTAGACTCAACACCTGGTAGAGTCAGGCGTATTATAAATGGAATAGAAGGCATCCAAAAATGATCAGCATCAATATGCCAACTCAGAACTTGAATACGATGGATGTATAAGCTACAACATTATACCAAAAAGTACGCGTTATACGTGCGAAGTACAAGTTTGTTGAATTACATTGGTTTCCGAACCGCTTCCCTCCCCTCAAAACCTCAAAACAGTTCAACAAATTACACTTGAACTAAAGCGTTACTGCATACATTCAATTTATATGGTTTAAAGTAGCTTGTAGAGTTACAATCATGGAATAACATATATAACTATGGCGCTTCTGTCCCATATAGTGCCCATGTGGGATATGTTTGTGACAAGCATTTGAAGCATTTTTGGTTATCCTTTAATTAAATTTCGCTAGAGCAAGTGACTGACGCACAAACAAGGCAAAGTAAGGCTTGCTGGGATATTTGCAGCTTGCATGCCCGGATATCCTGTGTATGTTTGTGTGGAGCATAAAAATTTCAGTGGGATGTGAAATATAACAGCACTTGATTTTAACAGTCAGTTGTCGGCTCCTTTGGGAATAACAGCAGAAAAAAGACGGAAAAAAAATGAAGTGGCTCGGTTAGAATCGAGCAACCCGACTATTATATACACTGTACCCTGTGTAAGCAGCGAAAAAGTTTTACGAGCAACTAGAAGGCAGCATACCCAAAAAAAAATAATTATATTTTTATACCCAAAAAGTGGGTGATAGTACCAGGTGAGTACAGTAAACAACTAAAAGGATTTTGCGTTTCAGAACCAAAAGTTCTTGTATGTGTCTTATAGTGTGTTTTTTAAGAAGTGTATATCTTTGAGTGTTTGGAAAGGAAGAAGAAGATTTTAATGTGGTTCAGGAGTATGTAACCCTGAAACGGACAAATGCAACAAAAGTTATAGCGAATAAGAAATAGGTCTACATACCTTTACCAGATAGGCTGTTGTGCAGTGCATTCTCCAGGTAAAAATTTTGTTGTGCTAAACCGATTTAAAAAATTGCCAACAATATCTGGAAAATCTTTTTACAGCTTCGAGAATAGGTATATATGCCACATTTTTAAATTGTAAAAATTCAATTAGGAAGAAATAGAGGCGAGTTAGTAACAAAATTTTATGCTTCCAGTTCTTGTGGCTTTCGTGAAAAAGGCAATACGGATATATACATACATATATACCTAGACAAACATTGCTAAATCGATTTATATTCTCTTCCTGACCATTTTGGTTTAAAATAACTCTTCAAATGTATGGCGTGCTAAAAACGAAAGTGCAGTCGGAAAATTTTTCCAAGGAACGATTTATGAGATAATACGGAAACAATAATTATTTTTTAACATAAAAAAATATATCTTATTAATTTCTATAGTAGAATGGCATGCTTAATAAGAATAAGATTTGTGTATGAAACTTAAAAAAAAAATGCCTCTCTTCATTGAACTTAAGCGTTTTTAAGTTTATCTCATTTCAAATTGTAGATTATTAAATAAATCATTTTCAATTCCATACTTTTTTTTTTTTTAATTCACAGTTTTGATCGTTTTAAGCCATTTCAGAATATAAATTGCAAGCAAATTAAAAAAAAAAATAAAAAGATGACGTACGTTAAAGTCGGACGCGGACGACTTTGGGATACCCTGTACCACTGCTTGCAATCAAATCCGGTAAATTGCTTAAGAACACCAAAAGACATTTGATTGCCAAATTAGATTATGATACCTTCATAAACAACCAAAAACAGACGACTTTTTAATCAAAAACTTTTTTTCGACCGATCGGCCCTATGGGAGCTATATGATATAGTCAACCGATTTTGATAAAATTTGGTACAGTGTTGAAGATCTCTAAAAAACTTCTGAATGCCAAATTTGGTTACAATATCTTCACAAACAAACGAAACACAACGAATTTTGTGCAAACAACGTTTTTTTGACCGATTGGCCCTATGGGAGCTACATGATATAGTCAACCGATTTTGATAAAATTTGGTACTGTGCTTGGGAACTCTTAAAAACTGATAATTGCCAAATTTGGTTATAATATCTTTACAAACAAACGAAACGCAACGAATTTTTTACAAAAAAGGATTTTTTGACCGATTGGTCCTATGGGAGCTATATGATATAGTCAACCGATTTTGATCAAATTTGGTACAGTGCTTGGGAACTCTTAAAAACTTATAAATGCCGAATTTGGTTATAATATCTTCACAAACAAACGAAACGCAACGAATTTTGTACAAAAAACGATTTTTTGACCGATTGGTCCTATAGGAGCTATATGATATAGTCAACCGATTTTGATCAAATTTGGTACAGTGCTTGGGAACTCTAAAAAATTCCTTAACGCCAAATTTGATTACAATATCTTCACAAACAAACGAAACACAACGAATTTTGTACATACATAAAACAAATTTTCGACCGATTGGTCCTATAGGAGCTATATGATATAGTCAACCGATTTTGATAAAATTTGGTACAGTGCTGGGGGTTTCTAAAAAACTTCCGATTGCCAAATTTGGTTATGATATCTTCATAAGCAAACGAATTATCCATCTAAAACTTTTGCTTTTTTTCGAGGTCCTCTGAAACACCCCTATGGGAGCTATATAATGTAGTCCCGATATCAAAAAAATAAAATAAACTTGTCTCCTATGGATAAATAACGGATCTTATCTGAAAGTTTGGTTGCTCTAGCTCTTACCACCTCTGAGATCTAGGCGTTCATACGGACAGACGGACAGACGGTCAGACGGACAGACGGACATGGGTATATCGACTTCTCTAGTCACTCTGATCATACTTTAGGTAACTTTGGGGGGTCTCCGACTTCTCCTTCTGTACGTTACATACATTTTCGGCTTGCACAAACACAATATACCCTTTGTACCATACGGTACAGGGTATAAAAAGTCCACCTAGTACCAACCCGACTAACCTATGAAAAAAATAATTTTTGTATAAAAATACTCGTGGTTTTTAAATTTTCGTTCCGATTTTGGAAAACCGTAAACTTTATTACAATGGAATGTTACAAATTCGAAACATTCTTTTGCTATAAGAAATTTATAGTATTTTAAAATTTATAGCAAAAATTTGAAACGAATTGCGTAAAATTGCATTTTAAAGAAAACAAGCGACCAAACAGTAATTGTCACAAAAAAATATAAAGAAAGAAGGACGGATAATTGAGTTACAAAACAACAAAAAAAAATTGGAAATCGTCTAAGAACAACTAGAGATATTTGTGATGAACTGAAGAGACTTTTTAAAAAAGTTTTTTTTTTTCGCAATATTCTCTAATTCGCTTAATAGAAAAATTTTACGACAATATATCAGTGTGGAAATAAAGAAGAAATCTTAAATATTTTTTTTAAGTTTGTAATCTTGTGTAATTAAAGTAAACTCGTTGTCTTCAAGGTGTTACGGAATAAATTAGTCTGCACTAACTTAATATACCCTTTTATCCTTTGGCTACAGGGCATAAAGACAGCATAAAAAATTTAGTAATAATAATCACAAGGGGAACGTGGCGCTGACTGGCAGCAAGTGAAAGACACAAAGGATAACCAACGTCAAAAATTTATGAGCAAAACGCAAACACTCATACATATACACAAGTGCACTCACATGTACTCTCACACACACCTCACACGGATATGGATATATGCATTGGGTTCTTTGTTCCATCGGAGGCGACTTCTTGCTGATGTGCACACGGCTTGACATGGCAGACTCAGTTTGGCTTCAGTCCTTGTTTTTTTTTTTTATTTTTATTTTTTTTAGCTTTCTGTTTTGTTCTTTTCTGGATAGCTTAATTGTTTCAGCATCTCTTGAGCGAACTTTTTAGTCGTGGTGTAAAGAAAACCAAACAAAATGTTCTTCAATTTAAACTTTAATTTCTTTCCTTTGTTTGGGGCAAACTATGAATATATAAACTATTACCCAACATAATTGAATACTACAGACACCTGCAGGTTGTGCACAAGTGAAAAAAATAACAAAAACAGCCAGGGTGGTTCTTGAAGGGAGTCGTTATTTGTTGGGTTTCGATAAAATACTGTACAAAAAAGTTCACACATGGGCTAACCAATTACTTATCAAACACCAATTATGACTTCACAGATTGGATCCTTGTGAAATTTTGTTATAAAACTTGTATGAAGAAAATTTAACTTTAATCGTTTAAGAATTGTGAACGCCATTTTTTTTTAGATTTGCATTTATTTAAAATTTATTGAAAAATAGGCAAAAATTAAGAAAGCTCATTTAAAATATACGGAGGTGACTCAGAAAACAATTTCTTTTAAATTACTCTACAATTCCAATTCTCGAATGTTTTAAAATTTCTACTAAATTTGCCCAAGATTTGATAAAATTCACCAATAAAAACTATTTTATTCAAACAAACTGTTACCTATTGAAAAAGATTTTTCAATTGCTGAGTTATCTGTATCTCTTTAATTTATTAAAATAAATATTTTGATTCATAATTTGAATTTTTTCAAAATCTCTATTAAAATTTCTAGTAACTATGCCGTTCACTGCTAACGTGCAAAGCCGTACCGTGCTAAGGAGTTGCCACCTAGTTGCGAGTCGAAATAGTTACATTTTTAATTAGACTTATATATGCAGTTTAAGTTAAGCAGTTAGTTTCAATTTAAAAAATCGGTGGCGCAACATGCTGGAATAGCAGTTTGAGGAGAAAAAAATGGCAAAACAGCGTTTTTTGAAGAAATTTTTAAAATCAAAAGTATAACTAAAATTAAATTTAAACAAATGCGTTTTGCCATTCACAATGCTTCTTCCATCTAATCACAAATGATGGCTCGTAGGGTTGTCATTCAAACTAATGTGCTGGGCGGAATGAATATTCAAATTTATTTATCAGAATTTGAAAGCGAAAAATTGCAAAATATGCTACAAGTAATCCACTTAGGAGTCAAAAATATAAGTAGTAGTAGTCCTAATCGACTCCAATCCAATAATAAAAAAATAAATTTTCTTAAATCATAATTTAATAAATTATTATGATTCATAATTTTTAAAAATCATATAACTCAATAATTGTTTTCATATACTAAAATTATTTTTGAACAGTTGCGAAAAATGAAATCTCTGAAAGTTCTGTTTTTACTAGAGATTTGGTTTCAAACCGTACCCAAATCTGTACAGACTTCTGTGGCAACCCGGATATATTACTAAAAATTTTATATTTGTTTAGTGAAAAATTTTCACTTTTTTTAGTCGTAGCAGTCAATCTGTCTGGGAATAACTCAGCTCCGTTCTGGATAAATGCCGCAACGAATTTATATTCGCAGAGTTTCTAGAATTTAAATGCATATCCATGTATAATTTGCTTTCATTTTAAAATGCATATTATTCGTCACACTCACTATTTTACACAGAATATCCAATATAACAATATTTGTCAACTTAAACTAAGCTATTAGCGATACACTCACCCAGATTTAGGCTGCTGGCGGCTTAGGCTGAGACGTCCTTAGAAGGACGCACTTGTTTAACTGCTGCACTCAATAATTTTGACTCAAACTCTGCATACTGCATCTTCACTTAAAAAAATAAAAAACAAGTCAACAAAGCCAGGAGTGTCAACATATAAAATTAAAAAATGAATTTACTGGTGAGTTGTATTTGGTGAATTCACCAGTATCCGCCATTTAAACTTACTAGTAAGAGGTAGCTTGTGGATCATGGTGCGAACACTGGTGAGTGGTGATGACACACCCAAGTTAAAACAGAGTGCCAAACCCAAAGCCGCTGTACTTTGCCTAGTGCTGGTAAGAGTAAAAGGCAAGCATTCACCGCTACCTTTCACTAAGCAGTACAAGCAGTGTTACTATGTTATCCATTGGCAAACCGAGTCCACTGCTTGTAGAATCCGAAAATGAGATCAACACAAAAAAAAAAATATTACGAAAAATAAAATTTTATGAATTTTAATAGAAGTTCTTACTATATTAATATATTTATAATATATATTTTTTATATATATTAGTATATATATGACCCCAGTGGTCAACCGCTATAACCTAACCTATTATTATATAATTCAAAACATTCATCTCCCATTTCTTAAAAATTTATAACAATAGATTTATATTAAACTTTGAATTAAAAAAAATATATATTAAATTATTTATTATTTCATTCATGAATATAGGATTATAATGTAAAACTTAAAAAGAAACGAGTGTGACCCACATACTTGTTGAAGTTGAAACCCACTTGGGGAGTTTTACTGTCAGATAAAATTGAAAAAAAAAGGAAATAAAACAAATATTCGCTGTTTTAAAAGGACAATGAAAAATCCAGTAACAAAATCTGATGTTAAATTGTATGCACAGGGGCAGAAAGTAGAACATCTCGATACTGGTGATATGAATAAGGAATGCATAGGAGTGGTTGCGAGAGAACGTGTAGGGCATGAAGCCCCCTATTGATATTATATGCATAATAAATTACATTATATTTGCTTATAATAAGTAATTTTTTATATATATTTTTTTGCAGATGTGAAGCCATAAACATTTTGAAACAGCTCATTCGCTCACACACACGCAGAAGCATACTAGCCGGTGCAAGGCCCTATCAAATCCCATCCATAAAATTGACAGCTCTAGTAGATCAGAAAACAGAATGACCTTTAAACTATTTAGACGTGGTTCGGCGCGCTGCATTGGTCTACTATCGGCCTTTGTGACTATATTGCTTTGCCTCTATTACATTTCCATTGGACAGCCGAATCCAGCGCCCATTACAGAGACCAGCGCAGCGGGACGTGGCATGCAACCAGCTGGCTTTAGTGTGGGCGGTGGCGCTGCTTCACATCTTCAGCAGCAACAACAACAGCATTACAATAACAAACATCATGCCATGGCCCAAAAGCGACCGCCAGTGGCGGGTAATACTGTGCTGGAACATGGTCCAGCACAATCGAAACAGCAGCATTTGAATAATCTAGTGAACTACGAAAATGCATCGGCAGCAGTCAATCCCAACTGGGGTGATAAATGTTATGTATTGTTACAAAGTGATACGAATGTTACCGCAGCGGAAGAGTATAGCAAGTTCGATTTCCAGGTGAGCACATTAGCACTTTCCTTTGAAATAAATTATTATTATATTGATTTCATTTCTACACAGCCGGAATGGATACGCTCGAAGGAGTATTGGGATCGTGGCTTTGAGGAACGTTTTGATAATCAAAAGAAGGACAAACAGCGACCACCGTTGAAAGTCATCGTAGTACCGCATTCTCACAATGATCCCGGCTGGTTGAAAACTTTTACCAATTACTTTCAATCGGACTCAAGGCAAATACTCAATTTGATGGTAACCAAAATGCAGGAATACAAGGACATGACTTTTATATGGTCAGAAATTAGTTTTCTGCAGCTATGGTGGGATCAGGCGCATCCAACCAAACAGCGTGCGCTTAAGCGTCTAATAAACTCGGGACGCATTGAAATCACTACAGGTGGCTGGGTCATGACGGATGAGGCCAATGTGCATATATATCCCATGCTTGATCAGCTTATCGAGGGCCATCAATGGTTGCGCAACAATCTAAATATAACGCCCAAAGTGGGCTGGTCCATTGACCCCTTTGGACATGGCAGTACCGTGCCCTATCTGCTATCAGGCGCAAAATTCGAAGGAGCTATTATTCAACGCATACATTATGCCTGGAAAGAATGGTTTGCACGTCAGCAGAATGGTGACTTTATATGGACACCCTATTGGAGACCGCAGTCTCCAGCCACAGCAGCACAACAGTCCGGTCGTCTGCTCACTCATAACATGCCTTTTGATATCTACTCCATTAAGGGCTCATGTGGTCCGCATCCGTTTATATGCCTCAATTTTGATTTTCGCAAGATACCTGGCGAATACACTGAGTACTCGGTAAAGGCGCAATTCATTACCGATGAGAATATTGAGGAAAAGGCGCAGCTGCTGCTCGAACAATATTCACGAACTGCATCATTATTTCCACATAATGTGGCCCTGATACCCGTTGGCGATGATTTTCGCTACAACAAAGAGCGCGAGGTAGATCAACAATATAGCAACTACAAAAAGCTTATAGATCACATTATGGCCAATAAGCGTTTGTACAATGTGGACATTGCCTTTGGCACGCCCAGCGACTACTTCCGTGAGATACGCAAGCGCACCGCAACTTTTCCTAGCTTCAAGGGTGACTTTTTTGTCTATTCGGATATATTCTCGGAGGGCAGACCCGCTTATTGGTCTGGCTATTTTACCACACGTCCGTTTTATAAGCTACTAAGCGCCGATCTTGAACACAATTTGCGTGCTGCAGAGATATTATTTACCTTAGCATACAATACGGCGCGCCAGTATCGCCATGAGAATGCCATTAAAATTTACGAAAAGAATTATGAGAAGATGATACATGCACGCCGCAATCTGGGTCTGTTTCAGCATCATGATGCCATAACCGGCACGTCCAAGGCAGCTGTCATGCGCGACTATGCTATGCGTCTGTTTGAGAGCACTCAGGATATGGTTAAAATGCAGGAATCTTGCGTTGAACTATTGCTACAAAATGGTAGCTCACAGCACAACTTTTTGCTTAGCGAATTTGAGCGTGATCACTTTAGCAAGCTTCCACGTAAAATGCCCATACAGCTGGCAAATCCAAGTGGATCCAGTAGCAGCCTAAGCGGCGAGGGCACAGCCGAGGCACGTTATCCCAAAAACGCTGAATCCAGCTTTGTGGTCTACAATTCGTTGACTCATAAACGCATTGAGATTGTAACGTTGCGTGTGCAGCAGCCCAATGTAAAGATCTTTAATGAAAATGGCGTAGAGCTTAAGCATATACAAGTTAATCCCGTGTGGAATATAACTGATGCCTATGAGTTGGCTTTTAATGGTGGTGGCACCACAACAGGCAGTGCAGGGCGTATACGCATCTCAACACGTCAATTCGAGGTTATGTTTGTTGCCGAGCTGGAGCCGCTATCGCTTACTACCTATCGCGTTGTTGTCGATGACTTTAACTTTAAGCGCAATATAGCAACAGTCTACTGTGATGACTGCACGGAGTCGGCGGCAACTACATCCATGCCAGATGGTAATGCTAGCAATACAAATGCATCTGCGATAGATTTTGAAGTACGCGCCAAGCCAGCAGGTATGTCTATTTTCGCCCGCGAAAGTACCGCCTCATCCATAACGCAGATTTTTTCGTGAAATTCTAACTATTTTTTTTTTTCCTGCATTTAAGGTGACATACAACTGGAGAACCATAACATGCGTCTACTGTTCGATGAAAAGAGTGGCTTCCTAAAGACCATTACCCGTAAAAACAAACAACAGCAGCTGATGCAACCAATGCAGTGCGCTGTTAAATTCGCCGCCTATAGAAGCGCGCAGTTTCATTCGGGCGCTTATCTCTTCAAGACCGATCCAGAGCAAAGCGAGGCCGAGAAGGATGTGCTGGAGCAGTATGTAGATGTACGCATCATTATAACAAGCGGACCCATTGCCAGCGATGTGACAGTTATTTATGGACCATTCCTGGCGCATACGGTGCGCATTTTCAACACGCACACGCATCTGGATGCAGCAATATACATCGAAAATGACATTGACTTTGAGCCACCGCCCAAAAACCGTGAGACTGAGCTATTTATGCGTTTAGTGACCAACATTGACAACATAGCGCCGCTACAGCGCGATTTGTTAAAGGAACCGGAGGGCACAACACCAGAACTGCCAGTATTTTACAGCGATCAAAATGGTTTCCAGTATCATGAGTAAGTGCGGCACATAATTGATAAGGTTTTTGCACAAATAATTAAAAACTAAACATTGCAGACGCATCAAGGTACCGGCTATAGGCATCGAGGGCAACTATTTTCCAATTACCTCGGGTGCGTTTATGCAGGACGCACGCCTGCGTCTAACGCTGCTTACCACACATGCGCAGGGCGCGGCCAGCTATGAGCCCGGCCAGCTGGAAGTGATGTTGGATCGACGTACACTGTACGATGACTATCGCGGCATGGGCGAGGGCGTGGTGGACAGTCGTTTGACGCGTCACAAATTTTGGCTACTCGTAGAGGATATGCCAGCCAACCAGCAGGCTGTCAAACCGCCCAGCTACAAAGTGCTTAGCCTGCAGGCACAGCAGCTGGCCAATGCACTGCGCTACCCGCCGAATGTTTACTTTTTGGAAAGCTTTGAGACGCCACAAATAAAACTGCTGCCGCTGGTGCACTTGTTGCCACGCGGCGCATTACCCTGCGATGTGCATTTGACCACACTGCGTACGCTCTCCGAGCCAGAGCTGCAGCTGTTTCCGTCCGCATCGGCCTTGTTGGTGCTGCATCGCCAGGGCTATGACTGCAGCGTTAGCGCACAGCAGCTGGATTTGAGTGGCATTTGTCCGCTGTCCAATGCCGGCCTAGGCGCTGTGCAGTTTGGTGCACTGCGTTTGCACAGCATTGAGACAACCACATTGACGGGCATGTCAGCGGCGCACGAACGCCAGCATCTACGCTCCTTTGCCGAAATTACGCTACAACCGATGGATTTGCGCACCTTTAATGTAACATTCAGAGGGGAATTGTGAGCTGCAGCAGGAGTAGCCGTGCAATGTTAGCTATAAGTGTCTCTATATGTATCTCATTACTGCTACGTTAAACGTAACCGTTGCCGTTAATGTTAAGTTAAAAACGCAAAAAAAAGTTAGCTAAGTTTTAATACCCTTGCAGTCCTACCGAACTTTAAATTATAAGAATTTTTAAAACTTAGTAAACTGCTTTGACAGCCAGCAAATTGCTTATGAGGTGAACAAAAAGTATAGAAGCAACAATACGATGCAATCAATCAGGTACATAAATAAGCGGCTAGTTACCCCAAAATTTAAGTTACTTTTAAATTAAATGCTTGAATTGGGGCAGCTGCAGGACAAAGTTAGTATACTGCTCCCTGCAAGGGCATAGAAAAATAATGACGTCTGTTCCGGATTTCGATTTCGTTTCTGACTTGTCGATTTAAAAATGCAGTTTGTTACTTTTGGAAAAAACTACAACGAAAAGCTGCATTGTTAAATCAACAAGTCGAAATCGAACTTCAGAACATATATGAATGTCTCATAAAAACTTAATTTATTTTGGCCTAGTTAGTTAATTCTGTTTATAGTTTATTAAAGCGCAAAGAGCACGTTTAGCTTTATTTTCAAAGATTTTCTGTCTGCATTCTCTATCTTACATTTAATAGTACAAAAAAAAAAATCCATCATAGATACTATCTATGTAAACAAATGGCAGCTAAAAGAATTCTAGTACATAAAAACAAACAATAACTCAAACACACACATACAAACAGCCAAATGGCGCATCATTCCAAAAAAAAAAAAAATCAACAAGTAAATTGGCATGTAACTGTGCTAAATTTTTTTGAACCGGTTCAGTTGGTTTGGTGCAATATTTGCTATTACAGGCAAGCTATACTATACGTTAATAAACAGCGTAAAAACGTATTTAATTTTTAAACCAATTATGCTACTTGGTTGTTAACCAAGTTAGTACATAGCATAAACTTTAGCCAATCTTCTTCTTTTTTTTAACAACTAGCTGCAATGTTTTATATATTTAAATTTATGCCTTTTCTTTGATTTTTTTAGACTGATTAGCTTAAAATATATATGCAAAATTATATTCACTTTGTTTTTTTTAATTCATGGATATGTGTATTTTTATATAAACTAAACTAATATTAAGTCCCCTAGCGTTAGTTACGGTTTTTAAACGTTGTTCGTTGAATAGCAAAAGTTAAGCCAAATATTATACTACATTTATTAGCAATATATAAGCGCTAACGAGCGTATGTAAATAGTTGGGCACGTTTTCGAGACAAGGTAAAAAATAGCTCTAATATTATATTAATGCACCTAAAATCCTAAGCCGTAATTTAGTATATAATATATGTTCAAGAAATATATAGACAAATGCTAAAAAAAATAGTTACTAACTAAAATGTAAAAGCCTCATATGTACCGTAAATAAAACGCATTCAAAACAATCTAAATCTGGCATATAGCATAATATTTTTAAAAATTCAAAAGACATTTAATTTAAAAATCTATAATAGTAAGCGTATACTTTTAAATTGTGCGTGTATTTGGAAATTAATTATTTAAATATAAAAATTAGTATTGCATTTTATGTAATTTATTAATACGAAGAAATAAAGTATTAAACCAAACCAATGAAATATAAAATATTTTATATTTAAGCAAATATTACTTATTTCAAGCATAATTCGATATGTTTTGTCGAATTCATAAATTTTTGTAGTACTAATAAGCAATCATAAATTTTGACAAAAAAAAAATAGTTTGTTGGGCTTGGAGGCTGAATCCAAGACGAGATGTTTCGAAGATTACTATCGCTTTGCAATAGAATTCGGTATATGGTATTGCTTAAGTACTCCAAAAAACTTTTAATTGCCAAATTTGTTTACGATATCTTTATAAAAAAAAACAAAAAGAACACGAATTTTGCACCAAAAAATTTCTTTTAACCGATATATCCTATGGGGGCTATATGATATAGTCAAACGATTTTGATAAAATTTGGTACAGTTCTTACGAACTCGAAAAAACTTCCAAACGCCAAATTTTCTTACAATATCTTCTTAAAGAAACGAATTTTGCATCTAAAACTTTTGGGTTTTTACGAGGTGCTCCGAAATATCCCTTTGGAAGCTATACAATATAACCCCGATATCAACAAAATAAAATATACTTATCTCCTGTGACATAATAAGGGATCAAATCTGAATGTTTTGTTGATCGGTTTTTTGATCTTATTCAATAATTTCTACAATGCCTGCCTGCAGTTAATACGCCTCTTTTGGTAAAATTTTGTGTTTTCTTGCTTTTTAGGCTATGAGATATGGTTATATCGATCCTTTGGAACTAGTGTCATGTGAAAAAACTAATTGACTTTGAACACGGCATAAAAGTTTGAAAGGTTTTGTAGCGAACATCTATTTGGAACTCAAAATTCTAAATTCTAAAAATTAACAACTTAAGGCATTTTTTCGTAACCAAAATGAACAAAGTTCCAAGCACAAGTTCCAACACGCAACAACCAGCGGCAGATGATAAAGGTTTCTGCCTAACGCTGCTACAGGATGTCCTTTCTTTTGTGGTGATGTTCTCCTTAGCCATTCTGATGCTATGGATTTTCTTCAGTCTGATAGACGATGCTACACAGATGAAGACTATACCAATACCGCGAGTTGAAGAACCAGCACCAGTACGTCGCTGTCTTTGGCCTGAGCAATGGTGCCGCATGTTTTTCAATTGCCCAAGACGTCAAGTATTGCCGGACTCAGCAACGGAGGATGCCGTGCAAGCAGCTTTACAAAAACAATCGGAAGCACAAAATGGAATAATAGTAAGCTCTAATAGCATGATACAAGTGTGACGACTACATAAGACAAGTTTTATTTTTAGAACCCATTAGCTGCTAAGTAAAAACTCTGAATATTGTTTGGACATCTAGACGTTACAAAGTTTGTGGAAAACAACATATCCAACAGCGGCAAAAAAAAAAAAAAAAAAATTGTAGCTTTTCTAAAAATGGTGAAAATGTGCGAAAATTGCATTTTGGGGGACGATGATGTACAATGTACACGTAGTGAAAATAATAATACAAACGAATTTCAAAATTATCAAAAATTGTTTAATTACACCCTAATCCGAAGATTGGGAAAAAAATTTCTTTGATAACCTTGAAGGAAATGAGGAGGACCACACAAAGTTTATACCATACCGATCGAAAGAAATCGATTTAGGGATGCCCGCCTACCGCTCAGGATGTGCGAATCGAAAATGTAGGTAAAGTAGAGAAGGCTGGAATTTTGAAATTTTTTTTGGCACCAAGCTTTGTAATACATTCAAATAAAATCGGTTGACCCCCATAGGACCACTAGTTAAAAAACAAAAAACGATCTCTATAAGTTAAGTTTAAAACCCGAATTACTTAGAAAATCTTCCCCGTTAGATCACTTCTACTGAAAGGTAAGAGCAGATAACTAGATGCAGCTCCAGGATGTTAGAAAGTGGCTATAAAAGACCAGTGTTCTGGTTCTACCGAAATTATAACATGCACAGAAGAGATGTTCACTTTTTTATTCTTTTCCATTTAAGAGCCAAAAAGATATTTTACTAAGAGACTGTAAAAAAGATTCCTTATCATAAAAATGTATTCAGAAGGCTTTGATTTTGATTTCAAATTAAAAAAATTCTGTTTGCAAGTCAATTTTGAGATTCTTTTAGTCTCTATAATAGCTTGAGCATTTTACATCTTAGGGACAACAAAATTCTAAAATACCAAAAAAAAAAAGCCTTTGATTTAATTTTTTTTTTTAATGGACACAATGTAGTTCCTCATGGCAGTAGCTAAGCTGTAACTTTAGAGCATACCATTTATCTAATCTTTTATAACAGATTATAGATGTCACACCAAATCCATTTATGCTGCCCTGCCACATCATGTGGAAGTCCATTGAAGTTCGTAAATGATAAGTAAATGCTTCCCCGGCTCAAATCTATTCAAAGTCCACGAAATACTGAAAATTCAACGAGTCACGCGTCAAGTTGGAGATGGATAGAAATAATTTTATATACATAACGAAGGAATATTAACTAGGAACTGGAAACGCAACTTAGAACAAAAACAATTGTTACATTTTTATACCCTGTACCTTATGGTACAAAGGGTATATTAAGTTTGTGCAAGCCGAAAATGTATGTAACATACAGAAGGAAACGTCGGAGACCGCCCAAAGTTACCTAAAGTATGATCAGGGTGACTAGAGGAGTCGATAGACCCATGTCCGTCTGTCTGTCTGTCCGTCCGTATGAACGCCTAGATCTCAGAGATGGTAAGAGCTAGAGCAACCAAACTTTCAGATTAGATCACTTATTATTCCATAGGAGACAAGTTTATTTTATTTTTTGATATCGGGGTTACATTACATAGCTCCCATAGGGGTGTTTTAGAGGAAATCGAAAAAAAACCAAAAGTTTTAGATGGATAATTCGTTTGTTTATAAAGATATCGTAACCAAAAAAGGCATTCGCGAGTTTTTTTATAGTTCCCAAGCACTGTACCAAATTTGATCAAAATCGGTTAACTATTATATAGCCCCCATAGGGCCAATCGGTCAAAAAAAACGTTTTTTGTACAAAATTTGTTGTGCTTCGTTTGTTTATGAAGATATCGTAACCAAATTTGGCAGTCGGAAGTTCTTTTGGTGTTCTTAAGCAATTTACCGGATTTTATTGCAAGCAGTGGTACAGGGTATCCCAAAGTCGTCCGCGCCCGACTTTAACGTACGCCATCTTTTAATATGTATAATGTAATATAATTCCACTAAGGACTATGCAGTCTATGTGTGACTCCCCCCCAGGGGTCAACCGGTATAACCTAATGTAATATAATATAATTCAAAAATTATATATATATATGTATACAATTAAGATTTTTAAAGATTTTATTTTTGAAACATATACCTGGAATGTTATTCTTCAACATGCAAAAAAATTTGTTCCGTATTGCGATACCTATGTGCAAATTTATAGCGCGTTAAATATACATATGTGTATATATGACATGGCTTAGCCTATAACCAGTGGACGATCAAGACGCTTTCAACGATACCTGATCTGTCAAATTGTGATAAGCTTTTTATAAGTTACGTGGGAGCAGATGCACATACAGGTCAACCACAATTTCCTCCTTTTTGATTCGCCGTAGTTGGGTAAAAGCTAACTAGCACTTTAGAGAAAGGGATGGTATATACGAGGATGGTCAGATAAGTACTTAGCCTACCACCCTCGTATACATGATATGTTATGATGCGGAGAGACGGACTAACGGACGTACCCTATATACCCTGTAGATGCAGAGTATGAAGAACCTAAAATATTTTTAAATCTGTTTGTGAATAGTCATATTTTGAGCGAAACCGAAAATTTTAAATTGAAATTAGTCGTGGTAGTTTTATGTGATAAATGCATTATTTTTTCACACATAAAACTTGTATAAATAGCTACTTCTTTCGTATAAGTGTAGATATGAAGTTTACTTTGCTAACATTGTTTATAATATTGTCTTTTGCCGGAAGAAATATGGCAAAACCCATCAAAGAGTAAGTCATGCAGCCATAAACTTTTTATTAGTTATAGTTATAATTAATATTTAAATAAATACATATTTTTAATGCATTATTAAAGAGCCAAGGCGACCACATTCTGGAGACCGTGGGAGACTCCGAAGGGCTAAAAAACTTCTCAACATCAACCCTATAAAGTGTTGAAATGAAGGGCTTCGTATTCTAACGAGCATATCTAGGCTCATAATAGACACTGTTAATAGATGACTCCAGACAAAAAAAAATAAAAAATAAAATTTTTAAAATGTATGTTTCTTTTACAAAAGTCCTGCGAATATTATATACAGCACATCAACCTCACACTTATAATACAATATTTGACGGAAAATATTCTTAAATAGATTTTTAGAACCCCCACTGTAAGTTACAGGATGTAAAATAAATTCTTTCTTTTTTTGTAGTTTTCAGATACGTCTGCAAATGTTGATTTTTATCCAATAAGTTATTTCCTTGAAATCAAATCGGTAAATCAGTCAGTTTCTGATGAAAGCCCTTAAAAATCGTGATAGAACGCATTGAAACCGCCGAAAACATTCACAACATTTTTTGTAGGACCTACATTTCAATAAAAACTGGTTTTGAACCAACATTTTAGATGACGTGTACAAATCAATTGGGGTATTCACGGTTGCCGTTGAGGACGTTTGCAACAACAACATTATGGCGAAGCGAAAAATTTGTTTTTTATCATTAAAAAATTAAAGTGTTTGTTTTATTACCCTAATTAGAATGAACAAAATGTACTTGCCTACCATTAATGCATGCAGAAATAAAGCCATCCTTAGTCTTCATTCCACAAACGGAAATTGAGGCTTTTTTCAAGTTTAATACATATTTCTGCAGCTTTTGAGATACTTTAACTAGATTTTTTCCTAACAAAAAGAGAATATTTTCCAGTGTATCATAATAATTTTGGGCATCGACTCTAAGCTTAAAGCTTAAAAAAATTACAAAAATTTAAAATTCTTCAAAGGGCCAGTTTCCAGTAGGCATGTCATCTTGAAGCATTGCCAATAAGATATTTTCAGAGTGTACATTTTGTTTTTGAATGGTTGTTATAAAACAACCCTTAGGTACAAACTTCATTTTATAATGTTGAAAAAATGAACCGGAACGAATTTGCATAATAATTTAAGCTAATATCAAACACTTTACTACTTTACTGATAGTATGTATGTTCATTCCTTTAATCTTAGAATCGTACCTTATAGAGAAATCGGTATGTAGACTCATTTAACATAGGCTTGCAAATCTAAACGCATTATAATAGAATGAATGAGCTGTAGAAATAAATTTAATTAATTTTTAAAATTTTTAATTGAGTTTCAAAAGCAGAAAGAAGCTCAACAAATCAACTGAAAACCTAAAAACAAGGATGTTCAAGCTTTAGCCAGTTGAGTTTTGGAGCAACTCTTCAACTTCTCAACACAACAGCAATTGTGAATACCTAAACTTTGAATTATCACAAAATAACGTTTTAACGAAAATTCAAATATTGATAAAATGTTTCGTCCGCCAATACTCGTTAGCAATATGTTGGGTTGCTCATGAGTGAGTGAGGAAAAATGAGCCACTCACTACAGTGTGTGCAAGTGAGCCAACTCAGTTAAGTTGTTATTTTTCGCTCAATTGCTCACTACTCACTTGCTGTGTACTCAATTGCTCATTTCACTCACGGCTCACTTGCTCTATAGCGGGAAGTTGCCACATTTGATCTGATGGCGCAAAGTTCATACAGTAGAACAGCCCGCTAAAAAAAAAATTATAGAAAAGATACAAAAAAAAAGTTTTATTTTCACTATTATACACACAATTGTTTCGATTTTACCAATTACCAAGTCTCTTGCAATATTCCAGAACGACACATATTACACTAGAGAAAATAAAAAAATTTTCATTATAATAGTCCTTGACATACTAAACCAAAAAACAGCACCTTTAACATATGTTTTAAGTTTAATTCTTTATAAAAAAAAAATCGTCTTTAAAAAGTAACTAAAGAATATTTGAGTTTATCTATAAATTAAGAGCTCAAAATAAGCAGGTGAGCACGACTGCTCACTGAGTGAGCATCTGAGCATGTGAGCAAGACTGCTCACTCATTTCAAAATGAGCTACTGAGCTAACTCATCAAAGTGAGTCATGTTTACACAACAGTACACCTATAATTCTGAATTAGTTGCTCTATATTTTTGTATAAGTTTATTTAGATGCTCTATAAACTTATTTTCAACATTTTTTTTATAATTTAATAAACATAAAAAAATAATTAGACTGCTTCGTTTAAATCATTTGCTCTGCTGCACGCAAGACTTAGTCCTTTAAAGCTAATTTTGACATAAATTGCACGCCAAAACTCGATATTAAGAAGAGTGTTGCCAAAAGTAACTTCATTTTGAAAAGTCTTTTATTTATGATAAACTTATACGATAGGAGTAGCTTTTTTATACAATTTTCATGCGTTTCAAATAAGCATAACTAAAACGTAACAGAGGTAAAGTCGAGTTTTATATATTATTTAATTTATATTATTTAATTTAATTTATTTTGATAAAACTTTAAATTGCAATTAGTCGCTTAAGTGCTATGTAACAATATCATTTGAAACGCATTAAACTTGTATAATAAGTCTCTTTTGTTTTCTATTTTTTCATCATAAGCAACAAAATTTAAAAAATAAGGTAAGATTATGGCAAAATCCAATTTGAGGGACTAAGACGTGTGACCACAAAAGACAAAATGATTAAACTAGAGCAATAAACAATTTTTACTTTTTTGTTAAAAATTATAATTGACATTTAATAATTCCCTGACTGGACTAGTCAGTGAGTCGCCCCTAGGTGGAGCATGGGGATCTCTAATAATAACTGTTAAAAGAGAACAGGGACCTGCAGCTTATAGTCGAATCCGAACGGTGGTGTCTTGAATTAATAGAGATTTTCTTGGGCAAATAGCGTATTTTTGCTAGCGATGCCAGAGCTAGGCAAATGTATCAGTGCCTCTGCGGGGAATCGAACCACCGACCATCGCGTTACAAAGCGAGTACACTATCGATGGCCACCAATGACATTTATGTGTTAAAAATTATATCATGACACTTTGTCAAAAAACCTTCTTAGCCACCATTCAAGATATACAGCGACACGTATGCTGTTGAAACGTCCTTCACGGAAGATATCATCGACAAATTTTAGCATCGGCTAATCTTGGCGGATTTTTTTTTTATTTATTTATTTATTTATTTAGGATCAACATATAATATAATCAGTTGATTACTTAAAAACAAACAACAAGGTTAATTTAAAAAGGATAATACAAAAAGAAACTTATAAGCAAATTTTTAAAATATTTAATATAATATAATATAATTAATATTAGGTAGTTTGCCACTGACCCGTTGGGGGAATTTTATTTGCCTGGTGGCCAGCTATGCCCCTACCCACAGCCAATTGTGGTCAGTAGCAAACAAGTAGAACCAGCAATCCAGAAAATAATCGGACTCCTGCCCGTTGGGGTAATTTTTAACTGGAGCCAAGGTGGTTCAAGACAGCTCTCATCAAACTGGAAGGCGAAAGTTCACTTGAGAGGATACGTGCCAAGTCATTAAAATTCAAACATAAAACTCTAAAAGGCTCATGTAAAGCATAATTTGTAGTGCATCTCTTAAGAGATAAGGGTACAAAATTTCTAGAGGAGCGTCTAGGAATGTTAAACAAAAGCTGCCGAAGTAGGAAAGGGGTATCAATGGAACCAGTTATGAGTTTATGCACACAATAATAGTTGGAAATTGGTTATAAGTTATAACATATAAAACTATTCATGCCTGTTCTGGATTTCCATTAACTAAGATAACGTAAAGTGGCAGCTCTACTAATTTTTAGGTGAATTACAGAGTCCTGCATGCCTGCAGTGAAGTATTTTGAAACTTTTTTAAACGCTGGTTTTTAAACCATATTCTGAAGGTACAAAGTTATACAAAGTTCGTGCAAATGTATGTAATGGACATTCTGGATCAGCACCAACAGCTGAGTTAATATAGTCATTTCCGTCTGTCCTCCCGTCTGTATGCAAAAGAATCTTAGACTATTAGGGCTTGACATCCTAAATTTTAAGTAAAGAAGACTATAATTTTGCCGCGGTCCTGTTTCTGTGTACGTGTATGTAGGGCCAAGTGGACTAAAATAGAAAAATGATCAACAGTTTTAACATTTTTTTTCAAATCTGTCAACTTAGCAAATCTTTGATCACCTAACTGTGAGTGCAAAAATTTACTGGAACTTTGAGAGTTGTAGCCAAAAACGACAAAAAAAAAACACCACCGTTTAAAAGAAGAAGTAAAGTTTAAACATTTTAAGTTTATCCCTGCATATCGATTAGACTTTGCATATACGGTAGCGAATTCGAAAGGCGACATGCGTGAGTACACGGTATTGCAGCATCGGGAAGTCACGACTTTAGTATTCTCATACGGAAAAACACTGTCCCAAAATTAATAAAATAAGGCGGACGAAGGTCGGTGAGCGTAGCGGAAGGGGAATGGTGCCACCTAGTTTAAACTCTATAAAAAAAAAGTACAGTCTAGTTTTGGCATAACGAAAATTGTAAAAAATCTAATTAGCCGCATTAGTTGTTTTTAGTGTAACAAATGCAATCCAATTTAGCATAGCTCATTTGAGACGCAAAATATGACGTGGCCGGCTTTGGAAAATCTTGTACCATGGCATTATAAGACAACTTAGTAATATTTAATATATGTACATTAGGGTGGGTCAATTTTTTTCGGTATAAGGGCTCACTCGGATTTTGATTCTTTGGGTAATTCTAAGCAAATTTGCCCAAGAAACTATGGGTCTAAAATGAATTTCGAGTCGCCCACTTTTTCAAAATTTTCAAGAAAAAAAACCGAAAAAAATCAAAAACCAACACTAAAGCGCCCTCTGGCGGCACCCAAAATTAAAAATAGATGTCAATAATGAATTCCTCGACCCCAAAAACCCCCAAATTCACATTTGGCTAGAGAAAAAATATCGATTTTAGGCCTTTTCAATGAATTTCTAAGTCGATTTTTGAATATGTCGAAAAAAACCTATTTTGAAAAAGTGGGCGACTCGAAATTCATTTTAGACCCATAGTTTCTTGAGCAAATTTGCTTAGAATTATCCAAAGAATCAAAATCCGAGTGAGCCCCATAAGGTTTTTTGGGCCCCATACAAATTGACCCGCCCTAATGTACATATATTGTTATATTTTAATAACAGCTCCACAAATATGGAAAAAAATAAAAATTACGTATACATACTGGGAATCGAACTTTAGTCTCTAGAAGCCGCGAAATTAAGTTTTTAGGCCAACACTCTGTTCAGACGATTTTAGCTCTTGTCTCTAAAATACTATATTCCTTTTCCTATCTCCCATGTTTTAGGACAGATTTTAATGATCCTGGATTAATATGAAAGATATTTTTACTTCCCTCATTAGTACAGTAAACCATGACTCAAAAATTACGTTTACTGGAATAAAATATTACTTAGTTGCTGAAACTTTAAGGAATTACTTGGGACCCTATTCTTACTCTAAAACCGAGAGTTCGTCTTCGGGAGGGTTTGTCTACTGTACTAATATAAAAAAAAAAAGAGAGAAAATATACCACGGTAAAATTGGGAAGAAAAAAAGTATACATTATCTTTCTTAGAGCCTCCAAGATCTAGGCATTCAGACAGTTTGTCGCAAAAATAGACAGACGGACGGACATGTATGGATCAATTTCTTTTGTCATCTCAGGATATATGGTCAGCCATATAGAGGGAACACTTTGGGGTATCGTGTGTCTCCTTCTCTGTGTTATACATGTGCATTTCTATCGGGCGGAAGAAGATGGCACAGACACCATTAAGTATATATATTCTTGATCACAACAAACAGCCTATATCTTACCCCGTTCCCCTTTAAGAGAATTTCGCGGCTTACACCCACACAAACAAAGCTTTTTTTTACTATCAGGGGATACCACTTCCCGGTTCCCCGTAATATTTTTTTCACAATTATTTCAAAAACTTACGTGGAAGCCAATTTTTTTTATTATCCATCCGTGGATGCAAGTTTTGTTTAAATCCGATAGAAGCTTCGGGAGCTATTGCGAAAAATTACCAACTTAAGTAATATCGATTTATCGATTGCGGGGTGTGGGGAGATTAGATCGACAAAGGTGTGTCTTTTAGGTCTACATGAGGCTACATATTTGATGACTCTAGATCGTATATAACAATATTATTTATATATTGACGAATTTTTAGACAGTTTATTAAGAAAGGGGGTGAATTAGTGCATTTTTACTCTTGTTGTATTTTTTCAATTCTTTTTATTTTTACCACACGGATGCAGATAATCATCCAAATGACGTACAGCTCTGTTATCAGAAATTATATAACAGCACAGCTAATAACCGGAAACAAAAATCTTGTTTGCGGGAGAGCGGTGCATTTATTGACTCAACACAACAAGCTTCACCAGAAGAAATTTTTAGCAAAAAGTATTGTTTTATATTGATTGCACAATCACTCCTGCCATTTTAGATTAACTATAAAATATTCTAATTGCCTAATCTGACAGTTTGCAAATAAAAAAAAATGCTATTTAAAAAAAAAAATAAAAATAAAATACTTTAGAATACATTTATTTAAAATATGTGATATTCGTAGGAGTGACGTCTGCTGTGTGTTTACACCTACACAGCATCCTAAAATCTTTTGTTCGCCTGTGTAGCCTTCTTTTCTTGATTTTCATTTCCCGTACCGAATTTTAATTTTACCCTGTCCTTCCCTTTTTATTAACTTATGTGTAGCGATGCAAGCACTTTTTATTTTCGGTTTAACCTAAGAACCCGTCTCCACTACACTAAACGGAAGCGTGCACCGAAAAGGCAATACCCTACATCAGCTCGATTTTTCCTTCTACGTTATATGCTACACGGTATTTGGCCACCGAGATCGAAATTAATTAAATTTCAGTGTTCATCCAAGTAAGAATGGTAAACTTGCTCCTTTCCGACTCTAATTGTAGAATAGTTGGGATGTCCCAATATGAATAAAAAGAGGTGGCATGGCTAGCTAAATTTAAAAAGAGGTAAAGTCGAGTTTTGAGATAACATTATTATTTTTTTAAATCTTTAAATTGCAATTTGTCGCTTAAGTGCTATGTAACAAACGCATTTAATTTTAGTAACATCATTTGAAACGCTCTAAGCTTGTATAAAAAGTCTCTTATTTTCTATTTTTTATTATAAGCAAATAAATTTTAAAAATGAAGTTATACTGGGCATCGGTAACCATCCTCGCTCTAGGCGAAAGAATATTATTTGCAAAATCCAATTTGCAGGACTAAGACGTGCGACAACAAAAGTCCAAATGATTAAACCAAAGCAATAAAATATTTTTAATTTTTTGTTAATAATTATAATGCTGTGTTTTCTTTTGTAAAAAAATTAGAATTCATTTTGAATCTTCTTCAATGACATTTATGTGTGAAAAATTACATCATGACGCTTTTTCAAAAAACCTCATAAAAATAACTCTAATGTTCCAGCCATCATTCATGTAGTTGAAACAGACAGATTATATAAAGTACATATATTCTGGACCAACACCAACAGCCGATTTTATATAGTCATTTCCGTATTTCCTCCCATCTGATTGCAAGAGAATCTTAGAGACTATTAGGGCTTTAGATCCTAAATTTGAAGTAAAGAAGTCCATAAACTAGTCGACTATCTCCCATGTTTAAGGACTGATTTTAATGCTCCTGGATATTAAGTGAAAGATATTTTTACTTCCCACATAAGTACAGTAAACGATGACTCAAAAATTGCGTTCACTGGAAAAAAATTACTTAGCTGCTAAAACTGAGGAATTAAGGAATCGCTTGGGACCCTATTCTAATTCTAAAACCGAGAGTTCGTCTTCGGGGGGGTTTGATCAACTAAGCATTTTCACAAGAAGCTTCGCCAGAAAAGCTATTATGTATTACGGTATTATGTCCTCCGCGATCGAGGTATTCTGTCCGTATGATGACAGATGCATAGATGGACAGACGGGCAGACAAACAAACTGAAGGACGAATGGCGCGAGGTTATAATAAGCTTATATATATATTTACCTGACTTGACTATATTGTCAGTCGCCCCTAGGTGGAGCATGGGGATCTTTATTAATAACTGTTCAAAGAGAACAGGGACCTACGGTTTATAGCCGAATCTGAACGGCGCCCTCCAGTACTGGTCACTAGTGAGTGAGGACAACTCACTAATTGGTTACCCTCTGCAATACATCACTGGTAATTTAACACGGGCATGTCATTGCCGGTAATGCCTCGACACCTTCTGCATTACCGGTAACCAGTGATTTCACCACGACCCACAAACAAATTTTCGTCTGCGAGCACTAATAAAAAGTCCCGTTAGGGTGGCACAAGCAACCTCGAGTTGAGCGAAACGCGCACACTGCGTGTATTTTGTTTTTGTAAAATTCTTTGCTTTTTGCGTGTGCGGAAAGAGCACTCGGAGCAAAAAGACGCCTCCTTCTGACTATTACATGCATTACACAAGCCTATAGGGTAAGCTAATAAATATTAAACTAATCTCTCGAAATACAAAACTGCAGATGTATAAAACGCTCGTTCGACCCGCCTTGACATACGGCTGCGAGGTATGGGTTTTCCGTAAAGCTGACTGTAAGCAGTTAGCAGCATTTGAGAGAAAGATTCTATGGAGAATTTACGGACCAGTGTTAGATGGCAACATCTATAGAATGCGCTATAACTCAAAGCTCGAAGAATTGATACGCTATGAAACAATCGTACGCGCCTACGGTGGATCGGGCATGTACTGCGCATGGAAGATAGCTCCACACTAAAGCTAATCCTGAAAGGGAGACAATATGGAACGCGACCAAAAAACCGTTGGCTGGATGCGGTGCTAGTAGATTTGAGTAAAATGAATGTCCAAAACTATGAAGTCCAAGCAATGGATCGAGTGATATGGAGAGGCTTCGTGAAGGAAGCTTCGACCCACATAGGGTTGTAATGCTATGAATGATGATGGTAGGGTTAGCAAGAACTAGACTTAGGGTGTTAACTTTGTCGGGCAGAAAAGTTGAAAGGCAGAAATGGAGAATTTCCCAACAACAATTTACGCTATCAAATACTGCATTTCCGTCTGACCCAGATACATGCATTCAAAAAGTAGGTTACCTCTGCCCGAATATTATTGCACTATAACATCATTTAGTGTTGTTTATATTTGGAAACTGAACAGCTGCCAGTAAACACACACAAAAGTAAGCAAAAAGCTGTTTTTATTTTAGTAATTAAATATTTTACTGACAAATACGTAAAACATTTTTTTATAAGAACTTGAAGCACGCCGAATAACACAGCTGTACATCGATGTGGGTCTGGCACTTTTGCACTTCTGCATCGTTGTTCGGATTACTCACGACGCGTCGTTAGTCGGGCACTGCTGCGATTATGGCCCAACAAAGTGAAATATATTGAAAAATATTGTATAAAGCGTTACAAAAATAAACAAATATTTCATGTTTTATATGGTAACAACTTAATATATTATTTTCGATTAGACGATATAACTTGTTAATGTACGCTATGTTTGCGTCGTTTGCTTACATTCTGTTATATAGGACCTTAAAGCTTAAAATGAAAATGGAAAAACTTTTAAGGTGTTAATTTTTAAACAAATAAATATTATAGGTAATATTATGCATTTGAATTTCAATTTGGATAATCGGGCAAATCCGCCACCTCGTTGGCTACCTCTATCAAATGCGTAATATGGTTTTAAATTACATTATTTTACAAGAACTTAAAGCTCGCCAAATACAAAGCTGTACATCGATGTTGGTCAGGCACTTTTACACTTCTGCATCGTCGTTCGGATTACTCACGTCGTTACTCACGTCTTTAGCTATGTTTGCGTCGTTTGCTTACATTCTATTATACCTTAAAGCTAAAAATGAAAATGGAAAAACTTTTTCCTGCACCACTTCGTACATGTTGGGGCCCTTTATAAGCAAATCCCCCGCCTCGTTGGCTATCTCTATCAAATGCGTAATACGCTTTTAAATTACATTATTTTACAAGAACTTAAAGCACGCCAAATACACAGCTGTACATCGATGTTGGTCTGGCACTTTTGCAGTTCTGCATCCTTGTTCGGATTACTCACGTCGTTACTCACGTCGTTAGCTATGTTTGCGTCGTTTGCTTACATTTTATTATACCTTAAAGCTAAAAATGAAAATGGAAAAACTTTTAAGTTGCTAACTTTAAGACAAATAAATATTATAATATTATGTGCTTGAATTTCAATTCGGATAATCCGGCACCACTTCGTATATGTTGGGGCCCTTTTTAAGCAAATCCCCCGCCTCGTTGGCTAGCTCTATCAAATGCGGAATACCCGTCATAATGCCAGCACGTCTGCCAATCTCTTTGAGCTCGTCAAACTCGAACATGCGTCGACATATGGCCGCCGAACGCAATTTCATCATGTGCACAAAGCTACGCAGCTGGGAACTCTTGCTGGTGGATGCGCCTGCAGCGTTAACATAATTACCACGTCCGGAGCTAAGACTGGTCTGTGTCATACTCTCAGTAAGTATTGAGATCACATCTCGCACGTGTACCGGCGTCACAACACTGGACAAGTCCAAACGAGCACGTGCCTGTGACAGGTGTATCAGGCCTAGTAATTGTCTAAAGAATAAGATCCAACATCAATAGCTGTAAAATAGGTCTAACAAACGGTTTTTACATATACATATACTTATTGCTAATTAACAATCATTTATTATTTGTGTATTTTGTAGTCGATAAAGCGGGAAAAAGGCCTAGTAGCGACTAATTCGTATTTTACATGATGCGCCGCCTGAGGGCTCATGTTTGTTATACTCTTTAAAAATGGGGTTTATCCACTGTGTCACGCTATTAACAAGAAGCAGGAAAAAACAACATAATCTCTAAGTATTTTACATGACGAAACTAAAAACGAAACGTTTATTGACTTATTCTATTTATGGTATATTACTTAAGACTTAATCGAATGGATTAATGAAATAGGCAAAACTTTTCATGAATCATCAATTTTGATATCGGTTTAGGAAATTTTTAAACAGTCCGTGTAGTGGGGCACTAAAAAATTTAGCACCCTAAATTTAGAAATATTAGTAATTAAACCGAAACTCTCACGATCTGTGCAAGTATTACAATTAGGGGGCTAATTACTTGTATTCTAAAGTTATTAAGTTTTTTATCAGCACGAGGCATAATTTTTTTAAAATCCTAAGCAATTAACTTCATGCCATTTTTAAAAAAATGTGGTACAGTCGAGGCGGTGCCCGACAGTGGAATACCCTGTACCTTTTGTGTCAAAAAAATTTTTCCTGCATATTCCATCTAAGAACTTTCCAATTGGAATTTATTTTTTTTTGGTGAAAATCGATATTTATACCTATAAGTTCCCTAAATTTTTACCCATTTTGATGAAACTCGAATGTTACAACAAAGAATTTATTAAAAGTATACGGGGTAAGTTTCAAGTTGGTATGTTCAGGGGTTTGGGAGAAAACACGGTAAATGGATTGCGGGGGGTGGGGGGACCGCATCGATAAAATTTGGATGCGGATTTGTTCATTAGAGCCACATGAATGAGCTTACCAAAAATTGTGATTCAAGGTCACTTGTAGCCATAATTGCGTAGAGTCAAATATTGACGCAGTTTATTGGCAAGGGGAGGTGAAATTTGCACATTTGTGACTATAACTTCTGTTGTATTTGTCCGATTTTGTTCATTTTTTACACATAGATGCATACAACTACAATGCATCGCTCTTTTTTTTTCATTTGAAAATACTAAACGGTGTGGCTAAAAACCGCGAAACTCTACTGCGGGGGAACGGGGGAAGATATTGACATGACTCAACAAACTTCATCTGCTTAGCAAATATGCGCACCAGCTGGTAAAGTTTCGTGTCTCTAGCTCTTATAGTCTCTGAGATCTAGGCGTTCATACGGACGGACAGACGGACGGACGGACGGACGGACGGACGGACGGACGGACGGACATGGCTCAATCGCTACCCGAGGTTATGATAAGCATTTTGGTATAAAGGACTTGGGGTCTGCCACGCCTCCTTCTGTCCGTTACATACATTGCACAAATCTAGTATACCCTTTGTACCTATAGGTACAGGGTATAAAAACTCAAAAAAAAACGTCTTTTCAAAATATAATATTTTTCTTGAAATTTTTCCATAAAATTTCTTACAAAAAAATAATAAAATGCAACATTTGTAATAGTAATTAATAAAATAAACAATAAAAATAAAACAAATTATAAAAAAAAAAAGGTATTATAAATAAATAATTCAATTATTAAAAAAATGTTAAGCGAGTGTTCTCTTTTGGTTTAATGTGAATATAACCAGAAGTCAGAATCTGTTCAATAACTCCCACAGTTGTTCTTTTGTTAAAATTTTCATTTCTCTACCCTGTAAATAAGCGTATGCAAACTTCGGCTATTTAAAAAACCGCCTCGTCATGTCTTCTGTTACACCTTTGTGTTCTAATTCGTATTTGCCTCAAGAATCTATATAGATTTCATTGTGACTGGCAATGTGCCAAAAAATCAAGCTTTGACCATGTTTACATATGTCATTATATATACGGCCCAAAATAAGTGAAGCGGGACAGTTTAAAAATCGATTTCTTCACTTTTAAATATCTTAACATATGTGATACCAGTAATTTTTTTGCAAAATTTCGATTGTTATTTTGGTAAACTTTCCTTTAACAATGCATAATAATATTAATATCGTAATATCTCAAGAGCTGTTGTCTGTAGAAGATAATGTTATACAATGATTTTATATGGAATTTCACGCCTAACAATTGTTTCAAGTATTCATAAAAAATTGTAAGCACAATAAAAATTGTATTAGCGAAAACCCGATTTTTGAGACCTTTAACCTATATTTCCTAATTTTCTAATATTATTTGAAAACATCAATTCGATGTAACCTAGACTTTGGCGAGGTGTCATTTGGAGGTGTCATCACTAAAATAAATATAACTTCGTGAATTATAGAGCGCACCGATATTTTTTTTGTTTTTGGGGCATAAAATGTGATCATTCTTATTCTATTAATTTTGAAAAAAAAAATTTTAAAATGCATATAAAAAATGGTTTAAAAACAAAAATTATGAAAATATACTTTGGCTCTACATCATCAGGTTAGCACACCTCCACCTCCTATCGCCAGTGGGTTCGGTGTACCAAAATTAAAATATATAAAATTTTGCAATTTTTTGTTGTAAATCGACAATTAAATGTTTTTCAATTTTTTTTTTTAAAAAAGTTAAACTACAAGCACCATCAATTTAGCACACACCAATTATTATTATTATTATTTAATAATGTGTCGATCCTTTCTTTGTCGAAGAAACTTTGGGGATTTTTCAATATAGTCTGAATAAAAAGCTGACCAAGGCCGATTGATACCCTTCGTAAGATCTGTGTTATTTTTTGTACTAAACAAATTTTATAATTTGCAAAGAAGTTTGGAAATAAAATTAACAGCAATGAGATTTAAAAGTTTTAAAACAATATAATAAAAATCAGCTTATGAAATGGAAAAATACAGTACAGGCCAAAAATATGGATACCCCAACAAAAATTATTTTTTTATACCCTGTACCTATAGGTAGAAAGGGTATACTAGATTTTTGCAATGTATGCAACGGACAGAAGCGAGGCGTGGCAGACCCCAAGCCCTTAATACCAAAATGCTTATCATAAACTCAGCTAGCGATTGAGCCATGTCCGTCTGTCTGTCCGTCCGTCTGTATGAACGCCGAGATTTCGGAGACTATAAGATCTAGAGACACGGAACTTTACCAGCAGGTGCGCATATTTTCTGAGCAGATGAAGTTTGTTGAATCATATCGATATCTTTCCCTGTTCCCATAGTAGAATTTCGCGCATTATTGTTACACCGTTTAATAATTTTATTTGAAACTTAACAGAGCTATGCGTCATGGTTTATCTGTGTGTCAGAAATGAACAAAACGGGACAAATACAACAAAAGTTATGGCCAAAAATGTACTAATTTCACCTTCCTTTACCCACAAACTGCATCAATATTTGACTCTACGCAATTATGATAAAATGACCTACAATCACCAATTTGGGTAAGATTATTCATGTGGCTTTAGTAAACAAACCCACATACAAATTTTATTGATGCGGCCCCCCCACCCCCGCAATCTATTTACCGTACCCCACACACTTTACTTACTTACCGTAACTTTCGATTTTCATCAAAATCGGTCAAAATTTACGGAACTTATAAAAAAATGTATTCAACTATCTGAATGAAATTTATGCTCATAAAATAATTTTTTTAATTTACTAATTGTTTTTGGAGAGATTAAAAATAAAATGGGAAGAAAAAAAAATTTTTTTTTATACCAAAATCTCCAAAATATTGAACGTTTCAAGGAGTGGTGTTCAGAAAAGTTGTAAAGATGTGAAACCGCCGATGGCCGAGAAAAACTTTCAGAAGAGAGAACCACCACTTATAAATGATCTGCAAGACCATTCCAAATCTGCCGCCGAAGTCAATCAGACATTGGTCGCGCCGATTTCTTTCAAAACGGTCAAACGACGAATTCGAAAAAAGGGAATGTTCGGGCGGATCGGTGCAAAAAACCGCTTGCTATTCTCGATATACAAACAAAAACGATTAACGTTTGCCAAATAATATGAAAATTGGTCACTTGATCAATCGAAATCAGTCAAAATATTTCCAATTTTTTTCGTCGTCAAACAGGTTAGCGGCTCAAAGCCGAATGTATCGCGAAAACTATGAAACACTGTGGTGATACTGTAATATTTTGAGGTTGCTTTTGTTAAGATGGAGTCGGTCAACTCAAGAAAATTTATAAAAAAAAAATCTGACAAAAGGGTCATAACATTTCATTCTTCAACGACAATCTATTCCATCTGAAACTTATTTAATTTAATTAATGCAAAACATATTTCGGGATTGAAAAAGAAGGAAGATCATGAATTGGCTGCCACATCACTTAAACTTTTGGCCTGTACTATATTTGGCTCTGTTTTTTCATAAGGACGACTCAGCAGGCAACAAACTGGGTGGGTCTTCAGTCAAGTCAGTTTGGTAAAAACCAAATGAACCCATCCAAAAATATACTTCTATTTAGTTACATAGGCGTTTATTGAATTTTATATAGAAGAAGAAGGAGGCGTGGTAGACCCCATAAAGTATATATATTCTTGATCAGCGTAACCAGCTGAGTCGATATAGCCATGTCTGTTTGTCCGTATGAGTAAAAGGATCTCAGAGACTATAAGAGCTATGGAGCTAAAAAGATGCGTATAATAATCAGGCAGATTAAGTTTTTCGATTTATTTCGATATCATTCCCCGGAAAGTCTCAAAGAGAGCATAGGTCGGATAGCACTCACTGAATAAATGAACAAGTAGCATTCAGATCGTTCGGCTTAGGAACGTGATACAGAACAGGAGCGTGATACATTGCGTAGATCACAGAGAAGACATAGAGTTTAGGATAGCAGAGTAAGATCACACAATGAAGATGTTAGGCGAGAAGAGAGAAGAAAACTTAAGAGTTTGGAGTTACAGAGCAGAAACGTGATACTCTTCCTAGACGTATGCTAAGATTGAATGTCTTGTTAAGAAGATTAACCTGTTGCGCAACACTTTATACAGATCAGCAAGGAGACAAAATATGGAAATATGAATATTAGATAGAGAAATAGATAGAATTAATTGGTCACAGGCTAGGGCTGACCGAACCTTTTATTATAGTTAATACGTTAGGATATGAAAGACAGAAGTGCATCAAAGGAGCTGTTGTAAGCGTTCTTATTCCAGTTGCATAGGTCGTCACTTCCTTTCCAAGAGATTTTAATAATACAGAGACCATGCAACTTCATCTCTTCATTTTCTTTTGAATCTGTTTTCTTCGTTGCAGCTGCAGAAGACACGGAGTTACTTAATAGTATTCCAGTAGAGAATTTAAATGCTCAAAGAGTAGCTAGTGCGCCAGATGAGGGACAGCGATTGTGATTCAGAGGACTTGTCTTTTTCCACCATTTAAGCTTGCGAAAGAATAGTGCCTCTCAAGACATAATAGCTCGAACAGCACTTAATGATAGTGAAATTGACAACTTAATTCGTCAGGATGAAGTTTATAGATTTTTAAAGTACAGGGTATTTTAAAGTCGGGCTGGACCGACTATAGCATTCATGCATGCATGTAAGAAATATACAGAGAATATTATGGTCTGGATGATCTAAATGTAATAAAGGGGGGCGGAGCCCCTAATTTTTATTACATTCAGGTTACGCAAAGTGTATGATGGGCAAAAATGTGACATATGCCAACAGAGAAGATAGCTAGCATCGTTGACGAGGACAAAGTTATTTTTTTTGGTAGATTGATATATAAAATACATCTGTCCTGATTTTCTAGCTTTATTTTTACATTTTTTTTAAAATTTTTTTATTGTCGTTTAAAAATGTTTTTATTACTTTATATAAGTATAATAAGTATATATATAAGTATAAGTATAATATTATTATAATTATGGTTTAAAAGATGACGCACAGTTAATGTAAGAATTCTCGAAATCGAAGAAATCTATTTAAAAAGTGACCCGCTTCACTTATTTGTGCCCATATTTTTATAAAATTCCCAAACTAGCAAGTTCTTACTGTGAAGCAACGTACTGGGCTTAAGGGGTTTTTTTCCGTCTGGAAGCTGTAAATGTAAAACAATAACAACTGAGTTGAGATACGATACGATTTGAAGCTACTACTATGTGGGCGCCAAGCCATCGAACATGTTGCATTGAGCAGCGCCGAACATTTTTCAAAAAGGGTCCAACATTTTCGAAACATCAACGAGATCATTATGCGTACAACTCTATAAATTGATGCTGCCTACAACCAGTTGGCTGTGGTCAGCATTTGGGCTCATCATTCTCGCCTCGCACGTTGACGCGTACGGTTTACTAGACGGCAAAGGGCCCCAACTGTTACCAGTGTGGTCTTGGCCAACAAACTCTCTGAAAAGCAAAGCTCCAGCTGCATATTGCATTTAAGACGGTTTCCTAACATTGACATTGAAAGCGCATTTCGGCAACCGGCAGGCACTGCCTTTGTTTTATGTCATTAGTTTGGTTGATGAAATTTTGTTGCATTTTCATTTTCGTTTTGAAGCCCACGGCATTAGTCGGTGTGTTGAAAGTGCAAAGAGATTCGAATTAAGTGAGAAACTACCGAAATTAATAGACTGTTTAATATTACCAAAACCAAAAAAAAAGAGTGCGCTGTAGTGCAGTTAAAAATTCAAGATGGAACTGCATTCGAACTTGGTACTACGATTTTATGGAGCTCTATTCTGCCTTATGACAGCGGCAGTTCAGTCATTTGAAATGAATAGTAAGTTGAAATGGCAAATATATTATAGAGTATTTTCATATAGAAAATGCATTTAGTTATTTAATTAATGACTTGCCAAACACTTTAACAACTCATAAATGGGTACTTAAATATAGAAATAACAAAATTCTTGAAAACTTTTTATGACAATTCACGTAAGGGCCGTTTCATTTATATAAGGGTAAAAGATTTCATAAGCATGCAAAATTTAAAAGCAGCTAAATAAGTCTTTAGGCAAAAAACTGGCATATATTATTAGGTATAGGCACAAAATATATGTTATAAGGTGAAGCGTTTATTTATTCAGAGATATGTAAGAAAGAAATGAAGAACATATTCTTATATATGTAAATGGACTGCTTTCATGTAAAGCAGAAAAAAAATCCCAAAGTTTTGTAAGTTTTCGTTTACGTAGCCCAATAACAAATTTACACAAGCTTTCCAATTTGGATTTATTCTTTAATACTATATAAGTTCTAATATGCACCCTACTCTCTATCTTCTTAAACATATAAAAGAAACTCGTGTAAGTATGATTTGTGTAAAATCGGAAAAGTGTGAAAATCGTTAAGAGCCAAAATTGCAGGCTTTTTATTGCAATATAATTAGTTCTTAATTAATTCTTCCCAAAACTGGAAAAAATATTTTTATTTAGGGGGCACAAGGCTGCACTGTTTTTCAATTTGAAAAATCTTTCCCAAAAGTCACTATTATATTCGAAACGTGAGTAATTTTATGTTTGTTAAATGTTATTTTATTTGGTTCCAAATAAGATATGCCACGTTTCCTAATAGAAAAACTATTTTTAAAAAATCATTACTATTTTTAAAACTAAAAAAAAAATGTTAAGATTTTCTTTCTTCAATGCTTTAATTTAAAATGTTCAATGCTAAGTGGTTTTCAAAAAAAGCTATTTAAAAAAAACACCATTATATAAAAATTTAAATTTGTTGACTTCTAGAATGCAAGTTCACATACGTGATAGGTTCGGATTTTGTTCATTTACACACAGATGTATGCAAAAAAGAATTTTTTGTATTATTTTGTAGAAGTCTCGAATGCAAGTTTTCAATTTACATATACATTGTAGGTTGAAATAAAAATATGCATCTAAAAAAAAAAAACGATCATAAAAACTAAATGACAAGCTTAATTCCTACAACTATTGTAGAAATAAAATTTTTACTTCTTAAATGCAATTCTTAAAAACTAAAAATATTTTGCAAACTCAAAAAAAAAAAAAATGGCGTGCGTTAAATTCGGGATACCGTGTACCACCAGATTGCTATCAAATACGGTATATTGCTTAAGAACTCCAAAAAATATTTGATTGCCAAATTTGGTTACGATACTTTTATAAACAATCAAAAAACAGACGAATTCGGAACCAAACACGTTATTTTTGTGACTGATCGGTTCTATGGAGGCTATGTAATATAGTCAACCGATATTGCGTAAATTTAGTACAGTGCTGGGAAAAAAATTGGTTTCGATATCGTTATAAACAACCGAGTTATGCCCTTAAAGCATTTTTTCGCCAGCTTATACTCGTAGCAAATAAAGGGTGTTTTTTTAGAGTTACACAAGCTTAAATCATAATAAAACAAAGAAATATATTTTTAATATCAATGAAACGTGCTTTGTTGGATAGAAAATTTTATGACATTAATGTTTAAATATGATTTCGGGTACGAGACACAATCTGGAACACCAATTTTCACAAACTTTCCGGCCGTATTTCGCCAATAACTCTTCGAATGTTGATTTTCAGGTGTTCAATTGTCTCTGGTTTATCGACGTAGACAAGTGACAGTCATTTTCTGTGTATGTAATGGTGTTTCGACAAAAGCTTGTGGATTATCCTCACTCCAAATGCGACAATTTTGCTTATTTACGTACCCATTCAACCAAAAAGGGGCTTCATCGGAGAACAAAATTTTCAGTTTTTAATAAGTTTGACGAACGGAAGGAACCATTATTTTGATAAAAAATTTCAACAATTTGCAAGCGTTGCTTTGGTGTAGTGAAATGTCAAACCAAACTCAACAAAAAACCAACTCAACGTTGTGAACCTCTAAAAAAAACACGCTGTATAAGCAAGTATAACTTTATTTTCAACATTTTTTCAACTATTTAATTAAAATCCAAAAATGTTTAAATCATTTGCCCTGATGCACGCAAGACTTAGTCTTTTAAACCTAATTTTGACAAAAACTGCACGCCACAAGCTGATATTAAGAATAGTGTTGTTGCCAAAAGTAGCTTCATTTTGAAAATGATAAACTTATACGATAGGAATAGGTTTTCTATACAATTTTCAAGCGTTTTAAATAAGCATTACTAAAACGTAACGCATTTGTTGCATAAGCCTAACATGACTAATTTAAATTGTCCCAATATAAATTAAAAGAGGTGTGGGGTTGGAGCCCCCTAGTTAAATTTAATTAAAATTTTTAAAAGAGGTAAAGTCGAGTTATGAGATAACGACATTTTTTTAAAAAACTTTAAATTGCAATTAGTCGCTATGTAACAAATGCATTTTTTTTTAGTAATATCATTTGATACTTGTTATTTTCTATTTTTTCAACAGAAGCAATAAAATTTTTAAAATGAAGTTATACTGGGCATCGCTAACCCTCCTCGCTCTAGGCGCAAAAATATATTTAGGAAAATCCAACTTGCAGGACTAAGATGTCCGAATGATTAAACCAGAGCAATAAAATATTTTGTTAAAAATTATAATGCAGTGTTTTCTTTTGTAAAAAAATTATAATTAATTTTGAATCTTCTTCAATGACATTTATGTGTGAAAAATTATGTCATTACGCTTTTTTAAAAATCCTCCTAAAAAGAAGTCTAATGTTGCAGCCACCATTCAAAACATATAAGATGGCGTACGTTATAACAAATTTTAGAGTACTCAACTTCTGATTTACCAATTTTAAAAATGTTTAGGTACAAAAACTCTTTGATTATTATTCCCTTTTAACTTAAATGATTCTTTAGAGTTCACTAATAATTTTTAACTCTTTAAAAAAATATAGTATATGGTATATTTTACCAACTGTAGCTATCACCACAAATTTTAATTGTAATTTTTGTATTCAAGTTTACAAGATCAAATTCTACCCAAGAAGTTTCCAATAGTATTCGTATTCAGTAACGTACGGATTTTAAGTCGTTTATTGTGTTTAAAACGAATCAAATTCTGTTTGCAAAATATATCCTTAACTTAGTTTTAGACGTTCCTGTAGTAAAATGACATGCTAAAACCGAAAATGCAGTGAAAAAATTTTTGAAACGGGCTTGGAGATATTTTGAAAAAAACATTTTTCGAAATTAGAAATAAAAAGTGCCTCTACTTAACAGCAAATATCTCTGGTTTTACTAAACTGATTTCGATAATTTTTTTACTTGACTGTAGATAATTGAATTACCCATCGATTATATTTGGAACATGTTCTTGTCAAACTTACGGTTTGGTCGCTATTTATGCATTCATATGAAACTTTTTTATGTCCTTTGACGTATTTTAGGAACCATCAAATACATTCGGATCGCCTTTAAATTTTATGCAGGTAAAAAGCTAACTTTTTAGGGGGTGGCGTTGTTAAAATCGTGAGATGTTTTAAAAATGGCCACCCTAGTGCACACCGTATCAATAGATTGAAAAGAAAAAAATAATAATTATACAAATGAAAACCAAAAAAGGCTCCACTGAAAACTAAAATGTTATTAGAGTACGTCTGAACAGCCTTGATAAATTTTTTTTTTTTTCCAAAACTTAATCAGTTATCAAAGCCTATCTATCATACTAAAGTTGTACTATGTGACGTCACTAAAACGGAAAACATTTTCATTGTTGAAAACCTTAAGATCAAAAATACGAATCACGATAGCTAACAAACTGATATTCTCATTAAAAAATTATTCTTTCTTCTCTTATATTTATAAATATTTTTTTTTAAATTTTCAATCCATTTTTTAAGAAAGCAGAGCTTAAAATAATAGTTCGCTTTTATACAATGCATTGGTAAATGATTAGCTAAATTATTCAACTTTTCGAAGAAAAACTGGTTCAGTCTATACCTTAGCTGTTCACATTTGAATACCAAAAATGTTTATATTAAAAGGAAAAGTAAGGAACAAAAATAGCTCTCGTAAGCCTTTTTAACTAATTATATTATGATAAAGTCGATAAGCTAGAATTAAGCTAAATCTTGTTCATTTTGTAATCTAAAAATTAACAAAAAACCGTCAGGGTTATTACCCTATTGAATTAAATTGCTAAAAGGAAAATCATGATGATAAAATATTATTTTCAAAACCCAAGCACATTCTCCAAAATAACAAACATTTAGCCATTTTGAATAGCAAATTTTTGCATTTAATTAACAGACTCGAATATTTTAACTTGTCGAATTGTAAACATCTTTTTTATTTTGTAGCCAGACCTAATAGTGTCATGCTGACATTTTATAAAACCAAAAATCAAGTCGAAGTTGGGAACATATCTGTTTTGGATTACTTTAAATGTCGTAAATACTAGAAAAACTGGTGCGCAAGTTTATTGCTCATTTATTGATAAAAGATATGAATATGATGTAAAAACAGGAAGGAAACTTACAAACTTAGCTTATATGCGCATTTGGCAACATGTTTGGCCATATATTCTTGTAACTAATTAAAATAGATATTTTGCCATATTTATTTGTATTTTAGGTACAAAAGTTGTTATGCCCTCTTCTAAACTATGCTAGTCTAAAGGGACAGCCCACGTAATTTAATAGTTTCTAACAAAAATTCCCATTTAAGTTTTTTGCTCATGTGTGTTTAATTTATAAAATAGATGCTCAAGAACATAACGCCGATTATATTAAAATATCAATATCTTATTTTTGCTTGAACAATTAACAATTGTACTAAAGCAGTGTCGAGTAACATTTATGACAGTTTTTGTTCAAGAACAAAGAGCCCCTCTTCAACAAAAAAAAAAAAAAAACACTTATTAACATTTACTGCATAATCTTTTAAAAATATACCATTATAATGCACATACGATGTGCAATCAAGCACAACACTTAAAAAAATATGAAAAAAGTTGCCCTGCCCACTTGTTAGATCACTTTCATCGAGTACTTTTCGCATGCATTTCGGAATTACAATTCAAGCGGACATGGCATATAATTCCATTTTTCATGTGTGCTAAAGTCTCCATACAATGACTTTGCATTATTTACCTACCAATTTAAAAAAATGCAAACAAATAATATTTCGCTATAAATTACGACTTGCTTAAAAAATTGCAAACCGCTTAGCATGTCAACAAGAAGAGTATTACATTTTTCCCTTCGTTTCGTCGTTATGACGAATAATACTATAACAAAATATTAATAATTTCGGATTTCTGTTTAACTTGCCATATTTTTAAATATTAAAAATAAATAGACTTAAGCAATTAGTACGTATTTAAAAATACGATACAAAATATATATACAAAAAAAGCCAACTGCAAGTTTAAGTTCTAGCAAGTTCGTTGCCCAAGTCTTTCGTTTTGTAGGCATAAAATTTCCATGCCCACACTTAGAATCATCCCAAGCCAAACTAGTTCCCTTTCACTTGTGCGCAGTTGCATCAGCAGTGCCAATGAACCTGTCCCCAACTCCTCGCACTGTTTTTTTCCCAAGCAAAAAGGATTTTTTTTTTTTCTACAAGCGGCGGCATTGAGTTCTTGAAACTAGTTTTGCAAAGACAGAAGACAGAAGTTTCTCTGATTACTGCTGAATCATCATACGACTTCCTTAAAACAACCTCCACTAATTGATGCTATCCACAGTGACGCAGTACTATGAGATGCCACAACTCTATGATTTTGATGACCACGATCGTTGCCTTCAGGAATTCACTCACGATGCCTCCTCAACCTATTGCTTCGTGCCAGCTGAGATTCAACCAGATAATGCAACCGCTGCTTGGCGTGCCATCGTCGAGATATCCAAATACAAACGCCATCACTTTGATCATCGTCAATTGTATTTTGGCCTATGTATGCGTGTTTGTGAGAAGGCACTCGAGACGCTGGATGCTAATGAGACACAGCGCCTATATGCAGGCCCTCTTGCGGATAATGCTAAGGTAAGCATTCGTTCAGAGATAAGCTCTCCAACAATCATTTAATTTAATTTTAACGGTTTGCCTAATCAACGAAAATTAAACCGAAAACTGCAATATGCACATCTCTAGCTTTACGATTACCAAATCTTTCGTTTTTCCTCGAGCTTTAAAGACAATAAGAAACGTTCGAGCAGATGTCTCAATGAATAACCAGGCACATTAATTATGGTTAATAGAAATACCAGAGACAGCAATAACAACAATAAAAACAACTAGTGAGCCGGTTACAGTCGGTACATACTGACTATAATATACACTGTAGTCTGCCTAATTTTCACTATATTGACAAAAAAAATCCAAAGACTATAATTTCTTCAAATAGAGCCAAATAAGCTTGAAATAATATTAAAGTTCTTAATTTAATAAAAAAAAAATTTGAAACTTTAAGCAAGAATAAGAATAAAAAATTTCCAAATTATGAAAAACTTCTTCTTAAAAGTCTTGAATTATTTATAAGTATGATATATACATATATTATATTAAAACAAGAAGAATTATTATTAAAGCAAGACCAAAAATTCCTAAAACATGGCCAAAGATGTTTTTTGCGAAAAAAAAATCGTGTTTAAGTTTTCAAACTAATTTAGCTTTTTTGACTTGCTATATAAATAGGTTTTCCGAGTAAATAGTGAAAAATGTTGTAGTCCTAGTCCTATCCCAAAGAGTAAAAAGAATTTTATATTTTACTCACAAATGTTTATGGAGCTTGTTGGCAAAATAGTTTAAAATTTGGAAGTCAAGTCGATTTTTTAACTTCTTCAAAAGAAGTTTTAAAAACGAACGTTTTTAGTGGAGCTTTTAGCAAAAAATGCATTAAACTTGGTAATTTTTAGCAATATCTTCACAAGACCGATTTTAATAGAACTTGCACCAACGGATGTTTAATGGAAAAAAGAAGCTCAGTATTGAGCCAATATTTTAAGCTGGAAAACGTGGAAAGAAACCGCAAATACAAAAGGGGAAAAGGAAAGCCAAACAAAAAAACATAAAAAAAAGACAGTCAGACGGACGAAGGAATGCACAGAGAAAGCTACAGATGGGTAGAGGAACAGACAGACATAGCTAAAACGATTAATTTTGTCGTCCTAATCGGATCTTACCTGTTTATAAGTGTTATACATCATATTTTTGGGCTCTAACTTAATATGTATAACCATATATACAAATTGCAGGGTATGAATAAAAAAGTTAAACATACATACCAGCAACAACTATATGTGATAACAGCGCAAAGTTTATTCAACTTAAGTTATATGTATGTACATAAATAATGTAAAGTAATAAGCCGTTTGCGCAGGGGCTCAACAAAAAGGGTTAAAACTAATAATAGTAGTTTGTTAAAAAAAAATTAGAACTTATAATTTGTTAAGAAAAAATAAAGTAAAGTTATATTAAAAAAAAAAAGGTGTACGTGAAAGACGGGCCCAACACATTGCAAACAAATTCGGAATATTGCTTAATTACTCCAAAAAACGTCTAATTGGTGACGATATCTTCATAAAAAACCGAATCGTCTATCTAAAACTTTTGTTTTTTTTTCGAGGCGCTCTGCTACTTCTAGCTGCAACCATGACAACCATAACCATCACACATTATAATTAAACCAATCAAAGAGCGTCGGGTTCAAGCCGCTTCTGAAGCTTTATTTTGAAGTAATTTTTACTCCAGCCACTAACCAGTCTCATTAATTATGCAAACGACCAGCAGCAGGCCAGAGGAAAACTGACTTCCGATGGCTGCACGCTGCATTTAAATAGCTTTAGAGCCGATGATATTGTGGATGATGCTGCTGCCGATGGTGTCACATCAAATGTATTGGAAGACTACAATTTGTACAAAACAAAAATGTTTTTCGAATTATTGATTTCTTTTTAAACACAGCCATTTCTTTCAAGGTTAAGGGCTTAAGAGAAGATTATCGTTTGCCGCTCATACGAATATAATGCTTATTGTTTGGCCCACTTACAGGTGAACGTCTATTTGGATTTTTTTTCAAAAGAGGCCGGCAACAGAGAACGCTATAATCGTTTGACCAATCTGTGTATCAACTGGCGACTGCAACAACGCGGCTTCGGTGTACGTGCCAAAAGCGTTGTGGAGTATTGTAATACAGCGGATAAGATTGTTGAGGAAGGTTAGTAGAGCACTGCCTTAATTTTAGGTACATATAAAAACATTTGTTTTTTCACAGACGCTTGGAACTTGACCTTCTATGCGCTAATCTGTGCACTCATCTTGCTGACCAGCGTCAGCAGTTTTATTGACTTGCATTTAAAGCGTTGTCGTCATGATAAAATGTTAAAGGAACGCGATCACTATAAAACTCCACCCAAGAGCCTTGCACAGCAACTGTTTTTGACTTTTTCTTTGGCGCGCAATTGGTATCGCCTAAATCAGGCGCCCAATGGCAAAATGGGACGTGAGCTGCGTTTTCTCGATTGCTTCAAGTTCTTTTCCATGTTTTTGGTCATCTTTGCGCACACCAATTGGGTCATATATGAAGGCGCCATCAGCAATCCACAGGATCCGGAGCGTTTACTTCACACTACGGCTGGCACATTGCTTGTCTCGGGTTCACTTATTACGGTTACATTCTTTGTGATAAGTGGCCTGCTGCTTACCATCAATTGGTTAGCGCTAGCCAAGCCACAGCAAAAGGCTTTGAATTTCGTACAATATGCAGCACTCTTTGTTAAGTTCAATGTATTTCGATATTTACGGCTGACTGTGCCGTACGGATTTGTGCTGCTACTGAGCGGTGTTTACTATGATAATCCCGGTGGACCTTTATGGCGGCATCTTTATGAGCGCGAACAACTGGCCTGCCGCAAGAACTGGTGGATCAATTTGTTATATCTCAATAATTTTATACGTACGGATGAGCGCGTAAGTAGTACAAATAATGGAAATATAGTTTTTGTCGCCTTAAAGAAGATACAAAAACTAAACAAAATTTGTATTTATTCGATTGGAATAGCTAGGACCAAGATTTGACACACTTGACGTTTTACTTAACTCAACTTAAAAAAACGAATTGTACTAACATAGTCTTTTCTTGTAAAGACCGAAATACCATCAGGAATTCAGGACCTCGGCCTTAATCATTTTAGCCATGAATGTTTATATTTTGGTTAAGGATAAAACAAATTGGTAGAAAAGTATTGAACGCAGTTGCAGAAGGAACAGAGCGCACTGAGTGGAAAATTCGATCCTTGGCACTTGTTGAATTCATGTGACCATTCCGGACTAAAGCATAAATTTGTGTGTATTTTGTTTAAATGAACGCCATCATAGATTTCGATTTTTTTCAATTTGGTCACATTTGTACATAACCAACACACTTGTAGCCAACGTTTAGGGTCGCTGAATCCTAAATCCAAGATGTTTTTACATTTTTATTGTGAAGGTGTAATAATAATGTGCACGTTCTGGTAAACTTTTGTATCTTTAGCTCCCATGGTGTTTGAGATATAAATATATCTGCGTAGGGACAGACGGACATAGCTTAACCGCTGCCTGCTACCATAACCTTATTACAATCATTTTGGCATAAAGAACTATTGGTCTTACATGCCTACTACTGTATGTTATGTAGTTTGCAGATAATACCCTAGTACCTATTATAAACGGCCTAAATAAAGGGACTCAAAGGTGTACTACTAAATGATTTGCATTATTTCTTTTTATAGTGCATGCTGCAGGGTTGGTATTTGGCAGCGGATACGCACTGCTTCGTGCTCAGCCTGCTGGTTTTAATGATCGGACATCGTTATCCTCAGTGGCGCAAACAGTTTTACGGTTGTGTGCTAGCCATTTTCTTTGCATTACCAGCCGTTTTAACATATGTTCTGGACTACTATCCAATTTTAGTGCCTACGCCACAGTAAGTTATAACATTTCTAGGTTAACTCTTTATTAACCATGTCTTTTTAGAATCCAAAAGGACTCATTTATTGGTGATCGTCAGTTTAACGAATTTTACACACAATTTTATATGAATTTCGGTGCCTATTTCTGTGGCGTACTAGCAGCCTTGATCTATGATCAGGTTACGGAGAAGCAATACAAGCTGCGCGAGCATCGCATATTTCAAGTGGTCTGGTTTGCACTCATACCTGTAGGAATCCTCTGGCTTTTCTCGGCACATCCCATATATCAGCATTACTATGCCGAAACACCTAAATTTTGGGGTAGCATTTATGCTGGCCTGCAACGTAATTTATGGGGCTTTGGCTTAGGCATATTTATAGTGGGCATGGCTGCAAAAGTTGGCTGTAAGTAGTGTACTGGCAGCTTCTAGCCACTCCTGGTTATCGTTTCTATTTTTGCAGGGATAATACGCAAGTTTGCCTGCTTGCCAATCTTTCGCATTTTGGGACGATTAACGTATGGCGCTTTTATAATGCATTTGTTGGTAGCCCGAACAGTTTTGGCCACAATAAGAGAGCCAATATACTTTGGCACGGGCATGATGGTAAGCTTGTGATAGAAATTGCCTTCATTGATAATTTATAATTTAATTTCCTCGTTACAGTTTACTTTTATCTTTTATACTTTGTCCGTATCATATTTGTGTTCGCTTATCTTGGCCTTATTCCTAGAGTTGCCCGTTTCATCATTTCTGAAATTGGTGCGCTAGTCGGAAGCCACTTGGTATTAACTTATGCTAAAAGACTTTTATAAACTAACTAAACTAAACTTAAGTAAATTAATTAAAATAAATATGGACATAAAATTATAAACACAAATAATTTTTACTTACCCCACACCTATCTGGCTATGTTCATTCTCTGCTTCACTAGCATGACGCAGCTCCATGAAATGTTTCTTGATTGTGTCCATGGTCTTTTCATCTAACAGCGGCTTGATACTTTGCCGAGTATACGCTATGAACTTCTTTATAAGAATAGGTGGCAACAAATCTAACTCGGCAATATCCGCAGCATTTAATGCCAAATGCTTGTCTAAATCATAATCCTGCTGCATTATGCTATCCTCATCGATTGCATTTAGAAAGGTGCCCTCGCACATGGATTCACTTAATTTGGGCTTAATCGCATAGCGGGCGGCAATATGTGCACGTTTTTTGGCACCGGCATGTAGTGCACGCACGTGCTCCGTTAGCGAAACATCGCGTGCCATACTGGTTGGCCTGTCAAGCAGCACATAGACCAAATGGAATGCTTGTAAGAGGGAAGGCATAATGCGTATATTTTGCAGTAGATAACGCGCCTGGTCGTATTGACCGCGCTGTGGATTAGCACAAGCAATAATCGATGGTTGTGCTTTAAATATGCCGAAACAGCCTGAAAGTGGCATATTAAGTTCACCCGTTTGCATAGACTGCAGCAGCAGAGCCTGCTTTGCGCCCAGCTTGTCGACGTCTTCGACCGTGCAATGCCCTGTGTGGGCTAATAATAATGCTCCACCCTGCATGGTGCGCTTGTTTTTGCCTGAAAAACTTATGCTCAGATTTTTTGACGATTGTGGGCCACGCTTGCCGCATATATGAGCACCACGTTCTGTGATTTGAGCGCATTGTTGCAGTATTTTTGACTTGCCTATGCCGGGATCACCCACCAAGAGCACATTGATGGCGCTATCCTCATTTAGCTGTGAACCAGAGCCGCCAAAGAGAGAGAGCAAGCAAGCAGCCTTAGGTAGCTCATGTCCATGAATTTCTGGCGCAAGCGATTGAACCAACAACTTAAAGCTATTTGGTTCAGCATTTATCATAGCAATGGCCTCCAAATCACGTTCACTAAATTCGCGTTTCACATAGCGTGCGTCTTGCACAGATACTGCCTTAAGATAGGCTTGGAAGTCGCCGCTCCTCGGTGCCGTTACAGCAGCTAAAGACAAGTCACTGTCCACGTTGATTTCCCGCAGTTTCAGCACGCCAGTGACTACAATTTCTTGTCCCAGAAGAATTGAGTCTACAAGATCGTGTCGTAGCTCCACGTCTAGGGTGCCCGGCAATGTAGTGTCATAATCCGTAAGCAGCGATAGATTGGATTCCTCGATGCGTATGATCTGTCGAAGTCCCAGACGAGTGTATGGCGAGCTCCGCAGAGCAATAAAGTTATCGTTGGCTGGACATTTTGATTGTTTGCAGTTGTATGGTCGCAGCTCAGTTTGTCCACGTTGCCTCAGTGATTGCTCAGTCTGACAGCGTGAGCAGCGGTAGGATTGCCAAGACAAAGTATAAATTGGCTCATCTACAAAGCTGACAACGCCACGCACTGCAAGCAAAGAATCCACTCGATCATGTCTTATGCTTGTGATAAGTTCAACTGGTACAAACTCTTCTGGGCGCACATAGATTTTTCGTGTGCGAACTGCTTTTGGCACGTATAATTCTGCGGTTGATTCCAATTGACTTTCCAGTGCACTAACACTGACTACTTTGTGCATGGCGACAGCCAAAGTACCCAACGTACGTAAGGGATGCGTACGCATATCCATGTTAAGACTGGGCCACACATCCTTTAGCTCCTCGTCATCTATAATACCCCGCGCTGGCATGTTAAAATAACCAAGCTCACGTATGCTTTCAAGATCATATTTTATGATATTACGTTGATAGTGTGCTTCCACCGCAGAAATGCGCTTAGCCAACGCACCATCAGCATCGTAATTGTCGCGCAAAAAATACAAACGCCACCCAGGACAGGCAGTTGGATTCTCAACAAGAATGCTGTGCACCTTCAGCGCGTCATCAGGTGCTACATAATTGTCTGGGCGTAGGAAACTACAATCGGGTGCGGTATTGCCTCCACGATTGCGTGTTGCGCCACCACGTACAACTGCGGGACGGTTCCAGCCCCTGGGCCTAGCTGCTGGGGCAGCCCCGTTTTGTGGCCGATTCCTGCCAGCGGGTATGACGCGACCATTCCGTCGAAAATAAAAGTATGGACGATAGCATCTGCCACCTCGACCACGTGGAGCTGGTGGATTCATTTTTAAGCAAGTTTCAGCAGCAAAAAAATAAAATAAATTTAAATTGCGGTAAAATCATCCGATTTAGCCGCGTTAGTCCGTCTTCTTCTTGCCAAACTACAAATCACAACGAAAAGAGCTTTTAATAGTCTATATGGACATGTGGCAGCACTTCCAATAAAAACAACTGTTTTGTATACTCGTTTTCTTTGTACCGTCTTTGAATTTAAAAATTTACAATTGATAAATATCAATTACCCATAAATTTTAGGTTTCACAATTATAAAAGTATGTATCTTAAAGCAGTTGTCGCTTAGCTTTGCTTTTCGCATTAAAATACGCAAGTTCCTTAAAAATCTCAAAAAAACAATCTAATAAGCGGAATTGCTTCTTTAGTAGTCCATAAAATTTAGGCTGTAGTGGAGAATTTGGTTAACACGCAAATAAATGCTGTGCATCAGTTATTTCAGCACCACGTAAATTTTTTATCTTTTCATTAGCGAATTTTCCCAATAGCATGCCGATTAACAATTAGTTACAACTTTTTACTCCGCGAATTCATGGCGCGCATTTCTGTGATGCTCCAAGATTCTGACATCCCGTCATGTATCAAACGTGGGCACTTCGTGGGGGCTTGTCAATGTTTTGGACACTTTATGGTTCACTAATTTATATTATTTAATTACTAAGCTATTTTAATTAAAATTACTTCTGCCTAAATTTACTCACCTAGTCAATGTATCGAAAATCGCAATAAAAATATCGATGTTTGGAAAAAATTAAACTACATCGATACATCGAAATATGCAAAACGTACAGCTCGATAAACAGACTTGTTGTACGACACGTCGTGTAGTGTATTCCTTGCTTTAGGGATGTATGCAAACGCTGCTGAAATTAAATAGCAATTTAGTATAAATTTACTACATTTATTAAAATAATTAAATTTCATTTGAGCACTTAATTGGTATTATAAGTTATAAGCATGCCGGTAAGTAATTGCATCAATTGTATGCTACTATACGATTTGGAGCAAAGTAGCTGCGGTTACGACCCCATGCAAAGGGTACAAAATAGTGATTAAGATGTGTGTATGTTTTTTTGTTTTCTCACAGGCCTATCACTCCCAAATTAAAGAGTTTCGCCAGCAATTGGGCAATATGGCCATTTTGCCAATACGCACTCAAGTTCGTGGACCAGCGCCCAGTGTAAATACTGATAACGACATTATTGATGAGTCACTTTATTTTTTTAAAGCAAATGTTTTTTTTCGCACATATGAAATAAAGGTAGGCGGTTTTAGTATAAGACAAGCCATACATATTGCGACAGTTTGTACAAGTTGTACCACCATCGATTTCATAGTGTATGGTGTCGTTGTATGAAATTTTGTATGCTTGTAACAACCAAATTGTACTATCTGTCGTATCGTGTAAGGCTTGAGCAAATGATTGCAGTGTAACAGCTTTGTCGAATTTTACAGTCAGAAGTTGACCGTGTGCTGATCTACATCACGCTTTACATAACTGAATGCCTAAAAAGGCTTACCCGCTGCACCAGCAAGGCGCAAGGGCAACAGGAGATGTATAGTTTAGCTATTTCCAAATTTGATATACCCGGAGAGGCTGGCTTTCCCCTTAACGCAGTCTATGCAAAGCCAACAACGGCACAAGACGCCGATCAACTGCGTCAGTATTTGCTGCAGTTGCGTCACGAAACTGGCAATCGCGTTGTAGAAAAAGTTTTCAACACGGATGATGGAAAACCAAATAAATGGTGGACTTGTTTTGCCAAAAAGAAGTTCATGGAGAAGAGTTTGGCTGGACCAGGCCAGTGATTCCAAGTTGTATTATATAAATAGTCCGTTTGACCTTTTTTTAATGTTAATATGTCGGTTTTTAACATCGGCGAGTCTTTTATTTTAAAATATATCATTTCCCATCAATCTAATATATTCGTATATAAAGAAAGTAAAGTTCACGTTTATTTTATAGCCACAGCGACGTTCTTTAATCTGAGGAAAAAAAACTAAACAAATATTACACTACATACAGCCAACGTTAACGGTATAGATGATCAGCCTGAAGATTGGATGCAATTTCCGATTCCCATTTATCACCATTGCACAACAATTTTTCCTTGTTATAAAGCAATTCCTCGTGCGTCTCAGTGGAGAATTCGAAATTGGGTCCCTCTACGATGGCATCGACCGGACATGCTTCCTGTAAACAGAATGAAACAGATTTTACTTCTGCAACTCGGTGAGCTACCTGCTGGCTTACCTGACAGAAACCGCAGTATATGCATTTGGTCATGTCAATATCATAGCGCGTTGTGCGTCTGCTTCCATCAGCGCGCTCCTCAGCTTCAATAGTAATAGCTTGTGCCGGGCATATAGCCTCACAAAGTTTGCAGGCAATGCAACGCTCTTCACCACTAGGATACCGTCGCAAAGCATGCTCTCCTCGGAAACGGGGACTTAGCGGTCCCTTTTCAAAAGGATAGTTTATAGTGGCTGGCTCCTTAAATATATGAGCCAATGTGACACCAAAGCCACGGAAGAGCTCACCAAAGAACATTGTTGATGCTGCACGATCAGTCATTTCTTCTAGCTCCATGCTAATCTCCTTGTTGTTTACGTACACATACCCCTTAGGTACTGGAACAATGTCTTTGGGTTCAGCCCTTTTTGCAGCCAGCATCCGTGCACCGGACGTGCCAAACATGCGCTGACCTATAATCATATATCACATAATTGGCATTTTAGTACAAATTTGCAATGGATCTTCACAATAACAAAGTTTCTCTTGTTTTTCTATGACATAAGCTTACATAACCTCACACAGTTAAACACAAATAATTGACTTATATTTCATATTTATTATATTTGATTACTTCACGGTTTTTAACTAACCATTGAGTGACACTGTGAAAATCCGCATTGTTTGGAGCATGTTTGCGGCACAATTATTATTCTTTCGTGTTGATATGCAAAAGAAATAAACACTACAAAATTTTTGCCAGGGCTGGCAGAATCTGTCTGTCAATACTTATCGATATAATAAACTAACACTACCCTAATTTAATTCATATTTCAAACAGCTGGCAGCCCACAAATAGGACATTTGTTCAGTTTCCACAGGCAAACTCCAACGGTAACATTTACATTACAAAAATTTAAAGTTTTCTTAACTATTTTATGAAAGCCTACAGGTACAACACAAACAGTAGTGCAAGTCCTTTTATATTAATATTTTCATTTGAATCCCTCTGAGCTGAAAACAAACAACACGTTACATTCCATAATTCACTTTACGTCGCTTTTTTAATTTTTAGACGAAATTTTAAAACTGGCATAGACAACTATTTGAAACTTTCTGGTAACCCAATACATTGTTTAAGAACCAAAACAACTGAGTGACGTCATCGTTATTCTTATTTGTTTATTAACAAATTGCACACCTGTCAGCAAAATGTCTGATGTATCATATTTGGAGACGCTTTCCAACATGGACTTGCATAAAAAATGCCTAGAATATGGCTTACCGAATATACCAGTTACTGATGGTAGTCGCCAGGTAATTTTGAAAAGGTTGCAGAATACCATATTAGGCACGCAAAAGAAATCGCCAAGCCATAAAATCGTACACAAAAGCACAGTGTCCCCAGATGTATCTAAAAAAGTAAGCAGTGCTGCTACTAAAACTCCCAGTCGGAACTGTCAACGCACCAGCAATTGCAAGCGCCGTACTGTTGCCGAAGTCCCTACACATAATTTAGAGAAAACCACAGACATCTGTAAAAAGCCTGATCCGTCCTATTTAGATACTCTATCTAACAAGGAACTGCACAAAAAATGTCTCGAATATGGATTACCTAACATACCTGTTGCCGATGGCAGTCGGCAGGTAATATTACGAAGGTTGCGCGCTGCCATTGCAGGCAAGCCAGCAATAAAAAATCACACCGCTCCGAAAAAAAAGGACACAAGCAAATTGACTCCCACAGCTACGAAAAAAAATATTGAAGGTGGCGCTAGTGGAACATGTACCAGTCGACGCAGCCAAACCAGCAACTATGGTCGTCGCACAATAGTCCCTGTGCCTAATAATCCCCTGACAGAGCGAAAAATTGAGACAACAACAACAATATCCGATGAGGGTTCCCAATCAGAAGAAGATGATGATTCTAATGAAAAAATAATTGCAAACGATAAAGCGCGTCGTAATCGTAATGTTACATTTGCAAAATCTGAGGTATTGACCACATCAAACACTGGAGGGGAACATCAGAAGTTGGACATGTCCCGCACCTATACATACGAGCGGCCACGTGCTGCAAATGCACATACACTGCCCAGCTACTGCAGAGAGCCGATCCAAGAACGCACTTTCAGACCAGATGTTGCAAGTTTGTCTCAAAAGTCTCAACTTCTTGCTGCCCACAAACAGATGCCGCAAAATTGTATGCCACGATATACGTTCACCGGCTCTACCTCCCCGTTTGGGGCTGGCGGCTTAAAAAACTCCACGCAGGGGTCACGACAAACTACAGGCACCTCCAGCAGAGGTTTTTTGACGCAAACGACTACGACGTCAAACGCTTTATATCCAACACTGAGTACGATTTACCATAATATAGCTCAAAACCCTGTCGAGCCCATGGACATATCCATTGAGTAGGAGCAAAGTCAATCTACAATAATGAGCCTTTATAAAAAAAACCTTCGAGAATCTCGTTGAGTTAAAATAGGGCTTAGTCGTAGTTTATAAACAAATTAAATTTGCGAAGCTGGTTTCATCAATGTTGAATTTGTCTTGTAAAATCAAAAAATTGATGCACTGCTTTTATATGGATTTTCTTTGTGTACCTTTTGTTTTCAGTGGCGATGCATTTTTTTTTTTGATTTTTTAGGTGTTAGTGAAATTTAAAAAATCATAAACATTTTGAATTCATAACGTTTTTATAATAATAAAAAATAAACTTAAAATTCTTTTAATAGAAAATTGATATTTGTGCAAAGCAACTTTTTCCCAATATATATTATTTTTAACGAAAAGTTAAGATGCAAATGCAGGTTAAAGGTATTGTTAGTAAGAAATTGTGTTGCCCTTTTGTTTTTGGAGTAGCTGCAACCGTCGGGGCATTGAATTTGCCAAGTTTTGTAAGACTGACGAGTCTATATTTGCCCACTCCTTAACAATGACTTCTTTCAGCTGCTTCAAAGTGTCGTACTGCTTTGCAGCTCCGGAAATTTTGGCAGAAAGGATGCCCCATAGATCCTCAATTGGATTGAGATCCGGACTTAAAGCCGGCCACTGCAACAGCGGAATGTTGCGCGACTTGAAAAACGCCATTGTATGCCATGCAACGTGTATAGGAGCGTTATCTTGCTGAAATGTCCAGTTGTCGCCATGAAATTTTTCTCCAAACGGTATAAGCTCATCTTCCAGCAATTCTGCATACTTCTGTGCATTCATACGGCCTGGCACAAAACAAATTTCAGATCTTCCACTAGCACTAAAGGCAGCCCATACCATAAGGGATCCACCACCATGATTGCGCCTGTAGCAGGTCTGCCGGGGATGTCGCATGTCTCTCCAATATTTGTGATGGCCGTCTGGGCCGTCTAAATTAAACTTCTTTTCAACACTAAATATCACAGTTTTGAATTCGTCGTCCCAGAACTTATACTTTTCATAAAAGTCCATGCGCGCATTTTTGTGCCTTTGCGTTAAGCGAGGTTTGGGCACTTTTGACTGATATTGCAGATGCAAATCATTTTTGCAAATTTGCTGTACACGTTGTCTGGTTATTGGGAGATCTAGTTCAGCCTTAATTTGGGCACAGCTCATCATATTATTTGCAGCTAGAGTCCGTATATGCCGCTTAGAACGTTCATCCACTTTGGGTTTTGCGCCTTTGCGATTATTTACTCCATATTTCTGCGGGCTTTTTAAAAAGTTCGAGATTGTGTTCCGATGGCGATTTGTTGCAGCAGCAATATGCCCTAATTTTATGCCTGATTCATGCATAGTTTTTATTTTAATCTGGTCTTCAGTCGAAAGCTCCTTTCCACGGGGCATTTTGAACTAAAATTAATCATTTCCAATACAAATAATCGGCATTTATATTTTTATATTATTGCTTACACACCTCTTAAGCAATATTGTCACTTCCACGATGCTGAGTCGACGCTGCTGCATTCAAAAGACAACTGAATGATTTTGCACAAATATCAATTTTCTATGAAAAGCACGACTTGGCACGCTGGTTTAAGCTAACGGTACCATAGATTAACAGTAAATAAGTAGTCAACGCATGACAAAGCGACATAAAGAATAAGAGGATAAAAGTGCATACTCAAAACAAATACGCCGACAATAGTTCCTGAGAAATAGCGTACAAGGTTTTTGCACATATATAAATTTTACTGGGGTAGATTGCAATAATTAATAAAATCAATTCAACACGCTTTATTTTAAAACATTTATTAAACTTTTAATATTTTCTCTAATTCATGCAAGAGCTATTCATTCACCGAATCAAGCACTGTTCTGCTGAACTTTGCCGTATTAATTCAACTGCGTTGTTCATCGATGTTGAAAACCCTGGTGGCAACGCCACACATTTCCTAAGCAGTTGGCAGCGCTTTTAGTTTCTTAGAGTTGGCTCATCACGGCTGATGTCTTGTTTTTGAATATTTGTGTACATTTAGTTTTGATGCAGACAGTTCTTCAAATATTGATAAAAAAAACTTCATAAATAATAAAATAATCAAATCACTATCTGCATAAAGTCGAAGTTTAAGAACCCAATTAAACATTTGCAGATATTCTAGAAAAAAATCGAAGGTTAGTGACATTTTAATACACCAACAACAACAGAGTGACGACATCGCTATTTTTGTTTGTTTCGTTGTCAGCATTTCACAACTGTGTAAAATGTCAGATCTGTCCTACTTGGATACTTTGTCTAACAAGGAATTGCACAAGAAATGCCTAGAATATGGCTTACCCAATATACCTGTAGCCGAAAGCAGCCGCAAAGTAATCTTGCAAAGATTGCGCAGAGTTATTTTAGGCACGCCTCAAGCCAAAAATGCTGCAAGAGCTACGACAACCAAGCGTCGTGAAACTGTACACGCAAGTAAAGTGACCCCGGCACCTGTGACTACTAACATAAGCCGTGTTACTGGAAATAGTTCAAGTCGCGTCAGCCAAAACAACAACAATTATACTCGTCGCACAATAGCCGCTGCGCCTTTATATGACACCGACACGGCTTCAGTGCGAACTGTGCAGACAACAACAACAGTATCCGATGTGGGCTCGCAGTCAGAGGAAGACGATGAGTACTACGGTGTCAGATACTCTAATACTAAGTATCAAGATAACCAGCGTCAGCGTCGTTCGGTATCACTTACAAAATCAGGTGTGTTGACTACATCTTATACGCGCGAGGTTGAGCCTCTACGGCAGCATAATGACATGGATGTGCCTCAAACCTATACATACGAACGTCCAAGCTCTACGAATTTACACAACCGGCCTAGCTACAGCATAGAACCAATTGTAGAGTCACAACGCCTAACACAAACACAACTAAATTCCACTAGCTACCTGGAGAACGACGGCTATATGAACATTCGTCAAAACAAAGTGCCACGGAATACATTCAGTGGCTCCTCGACGCCATTTGCATCTGGCATTGGCGGCGCATCAAGTTCAACGCTGAGACAGCAACAAATTTTAAACAGTTCTAGCAGCCGCGCACCTACGGGCTTATTTATGCAACCCAAAACTTCGGTCAACACATTATATCCAAAACTTAATGAATTTTACGACACAGCTTCTCAAAGTCCTGTCGAACCCATGGACACATCCAGTGAGTCAGATGCATACGAAAACGAAGTTCGCCAACGATCGCAGCGAACTTCGTTTGCGAGCAGATTACCAAACACCTTTACCGGGCGTTCACCACTGGCACGACCACAACTAGGTCACGATCCAGTGGCACATAACAGCAATACGCCAGCGCAGCAGTTTGGAATTTTTCTAAGCTCTCTAGATCGTCAATATAATCTTAAGAGATATTTTTTCATATTTTTGGCAGTGATGATCCTAACTTTTATCTATGTTTTGCAGTCACCTTCCTAAGCTTTCTTACATAGTGCTTAAGGTATGACAACAGCCCATAAATATACTAAATGTTTTTTCAAGGTGTATGGAAACACAATATTTAGATACTGCCTTTCTTTTCAATATTTATGTATGCAACATGTGTTTTGTTTTATTCAATAACATTCTTTAAAACGTACTTAATAAGTCATAACTACGCAGAACTCAATCAAATTGATATATGTATTTCAGTACAAATGTTAGAGCCAAATTGCATGCATTTTTCCTGTAAAGCAAAATATAAAACGTTTTGCACACATATTTCATTTATTTTGAAAATATTCTGTAATAGGTATTCCTTTAATTGTCGAGGGAATCGAATAAAGTGTGTGTTTATTTAAGGTGATTATGTCACTGATTATTATTCTAGGCGTATTTGCGTAGCATTAAAAAGCTTTCAGTCCAAAATTTAAAATGAATTTTTTCTTTTGTTTTCAACCTGTGGTATATCACACAGTTGTTAATAATTTTGTTTAAGTTATCATAGGCTTAAAACATTAAATTACATGTGTGTTTTAAAATAAACCCTGTAACTTAAACCGCGAAATTCTGCTTCGGGAAAACTTTCCCTAGGATTTTTTTTTTTTTTTTTAATTATTTACTTAAACAATATAGCTCAAAAAAATGCTCATAATGATAACTGCGCGCTAAATTCATTAAACTTAAAAGATAAAAGTATAGGAAAAATTTGTGCGCCGGCTGCATATTAAAGGCTGAAACCACAATCTTCGTTGTTGTGCCAAGCTTATTAAGTCACTCGTTTAGTATTTACTAAACAATTCACGGGCAAAACCCCCACCTCAAAGTCAGATAGTAGGTTTAATAGGTCTGCTATAAATAAATGCCATGGGATATAACAAAAGCCAGTCTCACATCGAACAGCCGGTACGCAAGATGTGCATTAAATTCTTTATTCTTGGCGCGATCGCTTTGTTGGCAAGCACCTGTGTGCAAGCCATTGAAGTAAATACAGATTTGGGCAAGGTACGTGGTAGTGTGATGACATCACGGCTTGGAAAACCTTTTCAGGCTTTCCGTGGTATACGCTATGCACAGCCACCACTGGGTGAGCTGCGTTTTCAAAATCCAAGACCCGTACAAGCATGGGCACCTGAAACATTCGACGCTAGCATAGATGGGCCAATGTGTCCACAACCATGGGATAACATGACAGATGTATCCGAAGATTGTCTACGCATTAATGTTTATACCAAGGATGTTAATGCTCGAAAACCGGTTATTGTATTCTTACATCCAGGCGGCTTTTATGTGTTCTCTGGGCAGAGCAAATATATAGCAGGTCCGGAACATTTTATGGATCGCGATTGTGTGCTAGTCTCGTTGAACTATCGTCTAGGCAGCCTGGGTTTTCTGGCTACTGGCACAGCAGATGCACCCGGTAATGCTGGGCTAAAGGATCAAGTCATGGCTTTGCGCTGGATTCAGCAGCATATCGCACAGTTTGGTGGCGATCCCAGATCCGTAACCTTGTTGGGCTACAGTGCAGGCAGTCTTAGTATTGGTCTGCATATGCTGTCGCCAATGTCAAGAGGTTTGTTTCACCGCGGCATTGCAATGAGCGCATCACCTTTTGGGCAATGGACTTACGATCAAGCGGATCTAAAATTGGCTCAACGTCAAGCAAGCCTTTTGAAATGCCCGGAAACGCCTATACCAGATTCGGTCGCTTGTTTAAGACAGAAACCCATGTTGGAGTATGTACGCACATATCAGGGAATGTTTGAATTTGGTTGGAATCCGGTACTCAACTGGTATCCAGTTATTGAACAAGATTTTGGTCAGGAACGGTTTCTTGTGGAGAATCCCTACAAGACTGTTCAAAGTGGCCAGTTTTATAAGGTGCCTCTTATTACAGGCATAACCGAGTTCGAATTTTTATCCGGAGCCTTTTGTAAGTATTATTAAGGTGGTCGTAACGTAATTTTTAAAGAAAAATATATTTTTATTGTAGATGATCTACGCAATGATACCATAAGAGGCTGGTTAAACAATAACTTTGAACATTATGCACCCATTGCCTTACTTTACGAGCGAGACACGAAACGGTCTCGACACGCCAGTGGTGTGCTGCGGGAAAAATATTTAGGAAATTCAACTTTAAGTTATCCTACATCTTTGGAGGACATAGGAAAGTTATACAGCGATGCTATTATCGGTGTTGAGTATAATCGCTTTCTTACTCTAATGGCACAATACAACGAAATGCCCATCTATACCTACATGTTTCGATATAAAGGACGCTATAGTTTTTTCAAAAATCCAGATACCAATTTGACTCATGGTAAATATATGCACATACATAAATATGATTTTACTGATTAAATCATTTTTTTATTATTATTAGGTGCCGTGCATCACGATGAGCTGTTGTACTTATTCCATGTATCGCTTTTGACGCCGCTCTTCAAGCAAAAAGATCCAGAAAATATACAAATCGAAAGACTTACACGCATCTGCTTGGAGTTCGCAAAAAAAGGGTATGATATTGTAAATGTACAAATAAGTACGTACTTTGTTTATTGCAATTGTTTTATTTTTTTAAGTGATCCCCATAATGCCAGCGATGAATATTTAAAGGATCTCAACTGGCCTTTGTATAATTCTAAAGATCAGGCATATCTAGAAATAAATGACCATATGACACCCAAAACCGGCGGATTTTACCAGCAGCGTTATAAAATTTGGAATGATTTGTTTCCTTTACCAAAATTGTAAAGAGTGTTCGCACAAACTGTAAACTACATAACTATAGTAAAAATAAATAAATACAAAGTAACATTACAATACTTTGAGTCACTTCTTTGTAAGTTAAGGCCTATACGCAGCACGAAATATTTCGCGCGGAATCGCAAAACTTCATATAAATAAAAAAATCCCATTTGGGATATTTTTTTTATATGAAGTTTTGTCATTCCGTGCGAAATATTTCGTGCTGCGTAGACCCCTTTAACTAGTAAACAGGGGTCGAATTTGAATCATGTACGCGTTTTTTAAAGTTTCGATATGAGGAATATTGACTAAGGTCCCGAAAGTTGAATAAAACTGAAACATAATAGCGTTAAAGCAGAAAGTCGTTCATTAATAGTCCTTTAATTACAACACACGTAATGTACCCTGCTGAAGTATAACACAGCTGTGTCGTATTTTATAAATCCTTAATGGTTGTTCATTTCATACCTAATGTAGATCTTTCACGTTTTATTATACATAATTAGAAAAATGTACTACATTATAATTATTAAATAAACTAATTAAATATTAATTGTTTTCAATGTATATGTCTGGTGTTGTGTTGAAATGACAAAACTTTGTCTTTATGCTACTATTTACAAGCTAACAAAAGGTACAAACAGAAAATTTTGAAAATCGGTTTATTCATCTTTGAAGAGGAAATGCAGCAAAGTTGTGAGTGCGAGGGCGGCCAAAATGATTGCGAATAGACTTCAAAATTTAAGTTACGCAGTTGGGCTGGCTGATAAAATCACAACAAAATTGATCAACAATGAAGGCCATAGAAACCATACTAATTGAAATGGAACTTAAACTGGAACGGTGACCCGTGATGGAAATGGGCAAAGGGATGTTCTCCGCGGAAGCCTTGATTACTTTCGGGATCTAGTGGATCCTCACCACTGTCAAACTGTCGTCGCTTCTCAGGATCTGTAAGAACTTCCTTTGCGGCAGCAACATCAATAAACTTCTTCTCTGCCACCTTCTTCTCATCATCCTTGAAGTTATCGGGATGCCATTTTTGTGCAGCTTTGCGATATGCTTTGACTATTTCCTGTTTGCTTGCGTTGCGCTTAACTCCTAAAATTTTGTAGTAATCCCTGCGTTCCGCTTGTTTTTGCAATTTTTTAGCCTTTTGTATGCCCTCCTTTGCGCGCGCATTCGTTTCATCCATATCCAGCGCAGCCTGAAAATCATGTATGGCATCATCATACATTTCGGTGCCAAGCAATGCTTCGGCACGATCACAGTACACTTGTGCGTCTTTTAGTATGTCTAACGCTTGTTTACAATGGGACAAGGCTTTAACAAATTCCTCATCGCCAGTGTAACAGGCACAAAGCGCTTTATGTGCCTCATAACGAATCATGGTTTCATCTTGTTCTTGTTTGAGAACTGCCTCGCCAGCCACAATGCAATTAGCATACTGTTTCTCTTCGCGCGACTGTTCTGCTATTACCAGCTGCTTCTCAACCTTACGCAGCTTCTTGTAGAATGGAAAACAGTCCTTGTGCTCTGGATCAAATTTTAGGCATTCACGTATTTCTTTTAGTGCATTTGTGGCATGTCCAATCCTGTACAACAGCACAGCAATGTTATAATGGCCTTCAGTGCTATCTTGAGTTAATCTATTCACTTGCCGCATATCTGATATAGCAGAAAGCGGATCATTGATTTCAATGTAAGCATCAGAACGTGCTTGCCGAAATTCTGTGGACCAAGGGGATATTTCTAGCAGCTGTGTTATCATTGGAATTGCATTTTGATTATCTCCATGCGCAATCAAGTTCTGCACCAATGTCCATTGTTCTGCTGCAGGTGCAAGTCGGGTATAGTGCTCGTATACAACGCCATTGTTAGGTTCCTCTCGTAGCTGCAATTGAGAAGTACTTGTTAAAATTTGCAATCTTTAAATTATAGTGAAAAGCTAACTACGAAGCGTCAAAGAATGAATTTACTTCACGGCACTAAATACAAACTTTTTCTTTAAAGCTAGTTGAAACTTTTAAAGCCCAGTACTCATAAGGTAGAGGGAGAGTATTAAAGAATTGTGTAATGTCACAATTAGAAGACAGGCTATAAGTAATTTGTACCCATATGTGCTGGATAGCAATTTTATGCACACCGAGGTAAGTGCATAAAACACATATTTTACCAAAAAAGTTTGTAAATTATATTGCTATCCCGTCCCCTCATATGATAGCTTCGCGGTTTACAAAGCACTGGGTCAAAATGTGGCACACAATTTATTCACCTAGTGACTAAGATTAGTATGCTGCAAAACTTTACGATCGGATGAAAAATGCAAAAGATACAGGGAAAATATAACTAATTGTTTAACTTACGACATGCTCAAAGTCTCTCAATGCTTGTTGATAGTCGCCGCTTTTCATATAGACGATGCCACGCTGGGTACGCGCTGCTGTGAAATCTGGTTTAATTTCCAGCACCCGACTAAAGTCTTGTATTGCAAAGCGAGACTTTCCTAATGCTAAGTAAACAGTGCCGCGCTTAAATAGCGTCAAATAATTGTTGGGGTCACCCTCTGCGAAATAAAAGTTAGATATTTGCCATCAAAACAATACACAACATGGACTTACCGACGGCTGCATGATAATGAGTCAATGCATCTGAGAGCTGTCCTCGAGCTAAGAAGTCTTTGCCCAACTCTAAATGATTTTCTATATCAGATTGATTTGGTACTGCTTCGGCTCCTAAACATTTTTGTTTTCATAGTTTATTAAAAGTTCACAAAACTAAGTCAATATTTTGTTTAAATATTTGAATATTCACATTGCCACTGACCTTCAAGAAACAGTTCCAAAAGCAGCAACAACACACATGCAGCTAATTTCTTTTCGCCGCCACCAAATGGCAGCAAGTCGTTAAATGGCACCGTCATGCCGTAATTTTTGATGGAACTTCAGGTCTGCGAGAGGCTTAGTGGGCGTGTGTCTTTTACGTGGGCGTGTAAGCTAGTTACGATCAAACAGATCTAAAGTTAGACCCACGTCAGACGTTGGTCCAATATTTTGCGTGGCATATACACGTATATATCTCAGCTGCTAATCTATACCGTTGCAGCAGGTGTTTTGTTGTTGTGGTCGGCTTAAATACAAAAATTTGGCCCGATTTTGGTAAAAAAAAATGTTCCGGGGTCTCGTGCTCGATACCAGAGTGCTATTTCAGGCAGCGTTGTGTTTTAGAAGCAGAAAGTTCGTTAAAAATATTATTGCTTTGTGCCTTTGTTACGGTTGCTATTTATATGGAGCCTTCTTTTTCAAATAGACAAGTGTTTTCGTAGAACTTTCTGCTTAAATTAACTAAACCTAAACACTGACGTGTGTTATGGTAGCGATTAGCAGCCGCTTGAAGATTTTGTTGTTGTTGCTATCGATATTAATTTAAGCAACCATGTAACTTGTATCGATAGTTATAATAGCAATTTAGTTTAGTCGATTATTTCTTTTATACCCTGTGTCGATGCAATTCGATATTTCATTAGTTTCAAAATATCAGTGGAGTTCTTGCGCGCTTAATTTTTGTTCATATACCAGCTATGCACTTGCTTGGTTGTAGGTTTTATTTAAATATCCATTTCGATTATATCAGTTGTCTGGTGTCCAAAATGTTATGTATTTTCGTACTACTACGAGGCTAAATGCCTCGACCAGTTGAAATATGATATAAAAAAGCATTTACTTTTAAGCTGTTACTGCACAGTTCTTATTTAATTTTCATAAATATATAACATTTTTCATATTCGAATTAAATAATTTATAACTATGTGGAACACAACTCTTGTTTTTTTCATAAATACAAGTCAACTTTTGAATTTGACTATTTGAGCTATCAACTTTTTGTTTTAGAAACAGAAATTTGTAAACTACAATTTTCGCCTACAACTACTAAAATAGTTTTTAATTTAAATATTATTTAATACGTATTTATTGTAAATACTTTTTATTTTGAAAATAAATGCATTCTCACTTGAGCATTAAAATATATTTGCCGCTTCATATTCAAAATTGCTTTTTTTGCGCTTTGCTTATCACTTAAATGGTCACCAATGGTTTTACATACATATGTATTTTTATGCGATTTTAAAGATTTATATAGTATGAATAATATTAAGTATATATAGTTGGACTATTAATTTGTAAAGCTTTATATTTGTGCTTGAATGTATGCAATCAAAAATAGAGTAGCTGCGTTATTTATGAAAAGACTGCAGCACCTTCACAAACCCTGCGATGTTGACTTAGTGTTTTAAAAATGGATCAAACTACTAATAAGGTTAATTGGAGGGTATTAGTTATAATTAGAGTAAAATTTGAAGTTCTTAGCAATTGTTTAAGCTTAAACTTGATAAAAGGTTGAAAATTTAAGTATTATCTTAAGATTTTGTAGTCTTGTTTGTTTGGTTTAGTGTATTATTCGTAAAATATAAGCTTATTCGGATTATACTTGCGAATATAAAGCATTTTAAGAAGTTAGTGGTATTGGTTCATTGGATGGTATTGGATTTTTTTAATTCTTAATTTTCAAGCTTTTTGAAAGCCTCAACTACTAAATATTAGTGTATTCTTTTAAGTTGTTGTGCTGTTTAGATTTAGCTAGCATTAGGAAATAACAATATTAATTAAATCGTCCAGCGGATATTCTTTTGCTTTGGTTTGTGTCACATCATGAGCTTTTTGCATGTGAGCTGAAAAAAACCAGAGATTTTAGCAAGACTTTTTTAACAGATTACTATCTATCTACTTTCATAGTTACTTTTAAATTTAATATGAGTAACAAAACGCTCCTGGCATATATCGCACTTATAATAAGTTTTTCCGGTATGAACACGCTCGTGCAAACGCAACGACTTTTCAAATAAATAGGTTCGTCCACAGGTTTCGCATTTGAAATTCTTCTCAAGCACTATGATAAAGATAAAGATATTAAAAGAATGTAAGGCTTTCTTTCCTTTTCAGATTTATTGTGTTTTACTAGCTGCTTACCCTCATGACTGCGCATATGCTGGGTAAGCACATACTTCAGTGCAAATGCCTTGCCACACACATCACAAACATTAGGTTTCTCATTGTCATGGGTTTTCATGTGCCATTTCATGTCTTGAACACGTTTAAAGCGTTTTGAGCATATGCTGCAGGCGTGTGGACGATCCGCTGAATGTACAGCCGCATGCCTGTCCAGAGCTGATTTCATGTTGAAACGCTGGGTGCAGCTGGAGCATTGAAAGAGACCTGTGTATTGACGTTCACGTTTCTGTTGAAGTACCCGCTTGTTGTTAGATATAACGGGTGTGAAGCCATTTCGTTGAAGATGCTCCCCTCTCATATGGTCCTTTAGCTCCTGCTCATTGGCATACTGCTGTCGGCACAGCATGCACTCGCTACGCTCAATGGCCGTAAGATTTTCCGTGTGTTGATCCAGCATATGTATACGTTTCTCGGCGTAGGAGGCAAAAACTGCCGATTGGTATTAAAAGATAAAACACTTAGTAAATGGGCACAGCAATCGTTTAGAATTTTGGGTGACATGAAATTGAAATAGTAACATAGTATTTATGTAGTTATGTGCATGCTGCTCTCCAGTTAAACTGGTTTTTGGGGATTACTGGTACGGTGGACTTGAATGGTTGATTATGCATTTGGTGGGTTAACAGCTAAAGTAACTGCTATATTTAAAAAAAAGTTGCCAAAAATATTTATTATGGTTATTAGCATGCTTAGCTAAATGGATTATAAAAAAGATTATGGTCGTTGGCGTTGCCATTATGTTTACCGTTGTAGCATTTCTTAATGTTTTTCAAATTTGTCTAATAAGTACTCTAATAAAGCAGCTGTGGACTTCAGAACGCGGTAAGTGATCTATTTGCATATTTAAAAGCGCTTTTGATGATGTTTGATGATGCGACAGATCGAAATCATTATTTATGAGTTCATAGTAGTTGTTTAAGAGCACTTCAATTTGTGCGCTCCAATGTAAGACCAAAGAACGCACAACTTGTAGTGTCTTTAATGTACATTAGCCATTTTTCTGACTTATAATGAGCCAATTAAAACTAATTAACGATAGATCAAACTAGTGTCAGTTCCACAATGAATTTTCTTTTCGTGTCATCTGTACGCATTTGCTTTTTCAAGTGGCCCCAGCGTAGTTAACATTAACTATTAAAGAATCATCTTTAACACAAGATTAAGAAGTTAATGGTCTGACCCATAAGTAGATTAAAAGAATCCTTGATAATAGCTCTGCGACAATGGTTGACATCTTAATGTCTTTAATTTCTTTTTAAAAAGTTTAAAAATTTATAAAAACTCTTCTGAAAACGTTATCTTTAAACACAACCTCTATAGGACTATCATTAAGAAAAATAAGTCTATGGTCTAGTGTAAAAATATCTCCAGTTGAAAGCGATCAGTTCTTTTATTTCCCTGTTAATGGCTCTGCGACTATGATTGATTTCTAAAAGTCTTTATAATTCTAAAAAAAAAAGCTTTTCTGACCTCGTTGTCTCTTAATAGAATCTCTGATGGACTGTCATTAAGCTGTCATGATATGCTCAGAAATCCTTTGTATTTAAACCTCAGAGCACTAAAATGGATATCTAGATTTTCGCAAAGGTTTTATGTCGACACAACCCCCTGCTGTTACGCGAAATGATCGTTTATCACGAAACTCCAGAACTCATCATCTATTAATTATATCTAAACCAAATCATCATAGTAACGTGTATATTGCAGACTCAATTTTAAATAAAAGAGGTATAGCCCCTTGGTGAAAGTCAAAAATATATGTTGTATAGAGAAGGAGACGTCGGAGAACCCCCAAAGTCTAAAGTAAGAATAACTAGATCTCACATACGATAAGAGCTAGATCAATCAAACTTCGGATTTTTACCCCTTATTATGTTGTGGAAAACCAGTTTATTTTATTTTTTCCACATCGGCGTTTAATTCTACAGCTCCTCAAAAATTTACGGGCCATAATTAATTAGTTTAGGTCTATGTATATTGTAACCAAGTGCATTCAGAAGCCGTGCCCGTTTTTAACGACCGCTACTTTTGATACCCAGTATCTTAAGGTAAGGGGCATATTAAATTTGGTAAAGCAATAGGAGACGCCGAAGACCCCCATCAAAGTTTTTAAAATCAGGCCATAAATATAGAAGATAATCGGGATGTTGTTGGAATGGCCTCAGTGGCAAAAAACAGAGTAGCTGAGCTGGTAGAGAATTAGCCTTAAAACTTTACGTTAACGTTCGCTATATTTATTTTTAATTTATAGCTTTTTCTGAAGATCATATTCGCATCGTATTTTCACTCCGCATTTCCAATATGATACCGAAAATACCTTGCAAAGTAAAGAAAAGTTAAGGAAAAGAGGTCTTCTCTAAAATTAGCCTTTTGTCATAAACAATAATTTCGCGGAACAGCGTCGATGTGTCAGAAATTTTTCCGTACTCCAAAGCTACAGAAATGCAAATGAGCAAAGCTTCGGTATAAAAGAATAACTACCCAACCATTTCGTCTGTAAATACCTTGCTTTATCTGTTTATAAATGCTTCTTCTTTTCAGTTGAAGCTCGGAATGCTCATTATTCATAACATTTTTCCAGTTTTTGAAGCCAGTAAAAAGCTAATGTACATTTACTTCTGCAATTACAACACTTACCCTCTGTGCAGTTTGCACACTTATAGGGTTTCTCACCACCATGATGTCGATAAATATGCCAACGTAATGTCTTCAGATGTATAAAAGCTAAACATGAATTTCAATAGAATTATTAAAACAAGAAAAAAAATAAGTCATATAAGTTACCCACATTTGCCACAAAAGCCACAGAGTTCACTATTCCGCGCATCCGTATGCGTTGCCTCGTGACATTTGAGATGCCTCTGATTGATAAACAAGCGATCGCAATGGCTACACTTAAACTGACGCTCTGGATTGTGCCACTTCATATGATAGTTAAGGCTTTTGCGAGTAAAGAAACGTTTTTCACACATATTGCACTCAAAATCTGTCTCAGAGTGATACTTTTCCACATGATGACGTAGATTTTGACGATCACCATATTTTTTGCCACAAACTTCACAGGCATAATGCTTCTCCACATGATTGCTTTTTATATGCACGGTGCGCGAAGCTGCATCCTGAAAACAATCGGCACATTCGGGACAATTATAGGGCTGTTGTGCATCATGTACTGTATTAATGTGTTCCAGCAGTTGCTGTTGTAATTCATAGCTTTCCTTAGCTTTGTAACAAAATTTACATGCAAAAGTAATCACGCCTAGTGCTAGTTTTTCATTATCTAGATCAGGTTCAGTTTCCTCGATGATATCTTCTTCGTTTATATGTTCTACTGGAAGAATTTCCATAGGTGACAATGTCGGCGTCTCAACAAGGGCAGTGTTTGGTGTATTTATCGTTGTATTCAAAAAATTTTCGGCTACTGTTGAAACCGTTGATATTTTTTTGGTCGTTATTATGCTTTCCAAAATAGCTTCAAGATGAACATCATCTCCTGCTTCCTCATCATCTTCAGTTTTGCCATCTAGACTGATGGCATCGATTTTATCGTAAATATTAGATAGCGTTAACTGCGCATCCTGACATGCTAGACGAAATGTAGTAACTGAGCAGAATTTTGTAAAACAGTCTGTGCATATTTTTTGGGGCAAACCATCGTTGGCGGAGATCTGTCAGTACAATAAAAGTAACGAAAATTATCAATAAGCTTAATAATAATTATTTTTTGGTAAATTAATTACAGTTTCCATAGGGTCAAAATCAGGGCTATAGAGGGAAATCCGGGCCCGGGGGGAAAATGTACCGGCCCCTCTATTAAACCTTTACCTTGAATCATGACAGTACGACAGTAATTACACCGGCCCCTGAGAATACTCATGGTCCGGGGGAATTCCCCCTTTCCACCACCCGATTTATCAAAAAGCATAAGGTCATAAGACTCTCAAACTCACATTTTTCAATAGCTTTTTGCGACTTAATTGTTCATATTTAGGCTTACAATTTTTAACCTCGAAATGTACATTGGATTTCTAATTGGGTCGACACTTTTTTTTAATCGATAATAAACTGTGGAGTTATAGAAAAAACTAAAAATTTTTAAACTCCAGTTGCAAAAAAAGACTAACGTTAAGTTCAGTTCCCTGCAACTATTTTTCACGGTATATTCCCAAACCTTGAAAGCTAAGAATCGTTACGAATTAAAAAAAAAAAAAACATTTCCAAGCTATTTTTTCAATCAATCATTAAAGTTAATAGAAGCATCGATAACACTAGTTTACAAATTTAAGGGTCATCGAGTGAACGTTCCTAAAAAAGTGTTTTTTTAGGGTAATTTGGGGTCGAGAAACACGAAAATGGCAACCTTTTTTTTTTTCTTAAGCACCGTTTTCGAGATATTTTTGGCACTTTTATCAGTTATTAAACATGAAAGACGATTAGATCGAAAATTATTGATGTGTTCTTTCCAGTGATATATAATATGTACAGATTAAGTAAAAATTATCGAAGTTACAGGCTACCAAAATCGAAAAAAAATTTTTCAAAAAAAGGCTCAAAAACATGTTTTTCGAAAATATCTCGAACGGTATAAATATATAAACGGTGCCTAAGAAAATAAAAAAGGTTGCCATTTTCGTGTTTCTCGACCCCAAATTACCCTAAAAAACACTTTTTTAGAAAGGTTAATTTTTCGTGTAAATTTCCGAACTAATTCCACTTTAAGATATGTCTAAAGCTATTTTTGTAGCTTTAATTTACGAATTCTATTGAGAATTTATTTTATTATGAATTAAATTAAGTGAATTAATTTTCACACATTAGAAGAATTCTGCTTTAATAAATTTCTGCGTGTTTCATCGAACAAAATTTCACGTTACCAGCACATTAACTAAAAAAAGTGGCGAACTCCAAAAAAAATTTCGGGGTGTCCAAATTTCGAATTTCATTTCACCTAAATATGCACCCAATATGCGCTTTGTTAGAAAGTTCACTAACCTTTAGCTTCCAATTGACAAACTCCAAACGTATTTGTGCCATTTCACTTTGCCAACGCGTCGGATGAAATAAATCGAGCCAATAGCTATTGTTGCCATTTTCAAAATCGCACTTTGCACAGGTGCGGCACGTTTCCATAGCTCTGTGGCAGCAACAACAAACAAACAGCAGCAATCCAAACTTATGTTCATTTATTATATACGACGCCCATGTCTAGCTTCATCAAACAGTTATGCAACTCCACTTTGCATGTGCTCCACCAAATAACTTTGATTTTGTGCCAGTTTCCAACAAACAGCTGCGTAGGATAAAAACATCTGTATACTATTCATTAGAATGGAATTTTTTTGCACAAAATTTTGTTGGAGGCTGTGTGCAAGTGTATGTGTGTCTTGTGCAAAAACCTCAACCTCGGACACTTAAAAAAGTTTTGTGTCTGTACACCAAGAAGCAACAACAACGACAGCGGCGACGCTTTAACAACATCCTGCGCCAATCTGTCTGTGGAACGTGGTAAAGCGCACTACAGCGTGAACAAACTGACCTTCAATGGGTCTGTTAAGCTGCTTTTCTAGCGAGTGTCGAGTTGAGATACATACATATGTATTTAATGGATTGCATATTTTCCACTTGCACAAACATTCACACACACATACATAGCAATGCGGTTTGAGCCAACTTGGCGCATGTGTGTGAGCCCTGTTTGCTGTTTATGCGAAAATCAGCTGTTTATTTCGCAGCTGATGTGCATATATGTTTATGTGTGTGCGTGTGTGTGTGTGTGTGTTTTTATGTATATGTATGCATACATAGATATACATATATGTATATACAATTACATAATTGCGCAATAGCTAACGCAGTTCACATTACTGTGCTGTGTAACTTAACAAAGGTAAACAAATTTCAAAAGCACCAAAGCGAGTCGTAACATAGGCACAGTGGTAAAAGGGTGAATAATAACAATATTAACATCCTTAAGGCAAAAAAAAAAAAAAAAAAAAAACGATTTCACTATCATTCTTTGAACAAAATCAAATCAATTACGCATCACGTCTTTTTGTCACATCTTCCGAGCACTCTGGCCAAGATAATCCAAAATGAATAACCGAACTTCGTCCTTTTTAAATAAACATGTCTTGAAAATGAGAGGACTCAGAACGAGACACTTCACCATAGGCCTATGGCAGCAGGATGCATGTTTACTACAACGATCTCTGACGACGTAGCTGTGAGAAAAATTTTCTCAGAAAATAGAAAGCATCGAACACATGCTAAGGGGTTGCCCTACGCATCGTAGCTGCCTTGCAGGAAGGCCACTCTTTAAAAATACGGGGACATGGCTTTGTTTGTCGAATCCAAAAATGTTTTAGCAAGGAAAGTGAATAAATCCGTTATCAAAAACTTTTAAAAAATTTATAATTTTTATGTTAAAAGGATTAAATTAAAGGAAGTGATTAATCATTAAAACGTAAAAAACGCTTAGATATCACTGGGAATACTTTTCCGTTCGTGTGCTGTCGTTATCGTTGGTTTACTGGATCATTAAAAATTCAAACAAAAAATTAAGATAATTCTGTTACGTGCGCAATTCGACGCTGCATCGTGACCTTCATCTGAACACAATAGATGAGCAGATAGGAAGGCACACGAGTAGGTACAGTGACAAACTCAGGTGTAATAGCAGCGAACTCGCCAGCAATCTACTTCCAGCTAGGCCTCTTAGGCGGCTCAAGAAAAAAGGTTTCGCTAAAACGATTCAACCATGATGATTCTCCACCGTGTTATTAATCCTCGTGCTTAGCGCACGAAGTTTGGTTTTTTTTTTTTTTTTGTTTATATAGTTATTTCTGTTATTGTTATGGTACATTCTGCGTACGGATTCAATATATATTTTTGTTTTAAGGCCTATACGAATGGGATATCCATGGGATTTTTTTTTTTTTTATATCGTTTTGTCATTCCGTGCGAAATTTTTTTGCATGCTGCGTACAGGACGATAAAAAAAAAATAATAATTCACATCTGTAAAGATTTGGAATGCTCTTATCTAGATTCAGTTCAAACATGGCTGGCTATCCAAAAACAATAGCAATTGTCAAAAACCGTTTATTTCTTTGGGAGATGTCATTAGAATGTTTTTTCAGATACTATGCTTTATTACTTTACTTACTATTTATTTACTTAGTTTGTTTTGAACTAAGGCCTATACGCAGTTCGAACGGAATGACAAAACTTCATATAAAAAAAAAATCCCATTTGGGCCTTTAAGAAAGAGCAATTTCTGATTAATGTTATGCGATTGTTTGTAAAAAAAAAAAAAAAAACTAAAACAAGTCGATTTTTTAATATTTTTATAAAAAAAAAATTAAATAAATAAGTTTTCGAGAAATTTGTTAAGATATCATATAAAAAAAAATTCCCTTTTTTGGGATTTTTTAAGCAAAAAATAACTAAAATTGGTTAATTGGCACATTATCTAATTGTTGTTGTTATTATTTGCAAAAATAAAACTGAATCAAAAGTAGATTTGAAACTTTTTTTGTACAAAGTATTGAAAATAAATAAAGAAATTAAACAAAACGTTATTAAAAATGCTGAAATAGGTAACTTATAGAGATAAAAATAAAAATTTAGTATGAGTTTTACAATATTTAATATGTATTTTATCCTTTAAAAAAACACGTAAAAAACAAGAGGCAGGACGGTTACAACCAGCGAATTCAAATTCACAAGAATAAGACGAAAATTATGAAAGTCAAAACTTTTTTGTAAATCGGAATTCCTTAATAATTTTTTCATTTGCTACCCAAACTCTTGACCATAGTAACGCAGCACTATAAAAAGTTTGTAGCACTTTTTAAATAACATTGTTTCATTGCATTAATGTAAGCAAACGAGTAAAAAGCTTGTACTCAATCCAAAAGCTTTCGATGCCAATTGAGCTTTTTGTTAATTCTTTGTATAAATGCGACAATTTTACAATTATATACTTTTTAATGCTATTCTATACAAACTTTTCTATAATATACTTAAACTAATAGAAATATATGCACGTAAATTTAACAGACATACTCCCTATTTAAAACACATGTAGTCTTAACTATTTGGTAAAATACCCAAAGCTTGCAAACACAATTTGGCGGCGTTTAACTTGGCCTCCTTTTTTGTATTCGACGCTTGCGGTGGCGTATAAGTTAACCCATTTATCTCTACCGAAAATAAAAATGTACGCATATGCGCTGGCCCTGAATCCCCAAGCAACTTGTATTGTGGCGGTGTCCATTTGTTTTTCGATGTCAGTTCGTTCAATATACAGACGGGATGCTTATCCTGTGCATTGAGTGGGGCAGGAGTAGTACTATTTTGCTTCGCCTTTCGTTGTGCACCAACTGGAGGTCGCGGTGCTTGGTAGTTAATATCTTCGCGGGAAACTAGCCCACGTTTATCGAGCTTTACGTCTAGTAGAAGAGGCTGCAGGGATCCTGTTTTGGTGCGGCCCAACCCCTCACCCGGCTTCCAGCCCATTTTTTGCAATAAAGTCATACCCATGCCGCCAGTTACTGGTTTCGTTGAGGTTAGTTGATCGCGACGCACCCACAATTGCGGTCCACTGTTTAACTCATGGACTTTCATCACATTGGCTCCAGTGCTGCCAGTGAACTGCCCTGGCAAATGTTTTGACGAGGCCCACGATGACATATCTCGTTGAGCATTATACATCATTTTAAGAGCTTCCGAATCGGTTGGATTATCCTGTGTATTTAAAAAATGAATATTTCAGTTGTAATTTCAAATCCAAACGATATTTATCGATGTTCGTTTTCATAAAGCTTAAGCTCGAATTCTTGATCAACTCTCGGATAATAGACATTACCTGCAGTCGTCGTATTGCACTTAGACGCTGGGTTATAATGCTAGATACGTCCACGCCAGGCGTCATCGGTTCAGGAAAAATGGACTCGCCGGTTGGCGCTGAAGTTACCACTTGAACGGGAGCAGAGCTAGTTGCAGATGGTATGGGCACCTCAGGCACAAATACAGGCGTTGGAACAGGTGCAACAATCGTGGTTGGTTCGCCATTCGTTGCGACTGAAGGCACTGACTGTTCAGCAAAGGCGGGCTTAAAGGCAGGCTCCTGTTGCTCGTGATGCGGCAGAGGCTGGGCAAAAACGTTCTTTTGTATTTCCTTTTCTTTGAACATATTGGTTGATTGCTTTGCTGGCGGCAGCGCAGGTAGCGGCGCAGGCGCATCCTTACGATCAACTGGTACCCACTTCTCGGACATACGATGCACCTGACCCGATGACACGGGAAATTGCATTGTTATTGCCTTCGTTTGCTCCTCCTTACGCACTACAGGCACTATAGGTGTAGAGTTGCGTATATGCATAACAATAGGCTCACGTTCTTGTATTTGAAAGGGATGATGGAAAGCTTTCGCATTACCATTTTTATCCACATCCGAGTCTTCTTCGGAGCTCAGCTCAGAGAGAACATTGCCGTTGCTGATTTTTTTGCAAAATTCGGTGAGATCCTGCACTGTACGGCCGCCGTAACGCATTTTTAAAAGTACTTTATCTTTGATTTCCTGCGACATATTTGCCACGCCTGGTATGGTGCCACGTTTGAACATACTAATAGCATTTTTACGGGCAACTTCCAATAAGCGTTTCTTGTCAATGCCCAAGTCGCGTGAACGTGAACGGGACCGTTCGCGATTGCGTGAGTTTGAACGTTGCCGCCGTCTTGAAATATAGCGCTTGTTATCGCTCGGCTCCTCCTTAATGCGAGCGTGACTGCTATCGCCATAGAAACTATTGAAGGGTCGACGCTGTTCATCGGCCTTTTCGCGCAGGTACGTTTCTTCATCCGAAAGCGACACATCGGACATTTTTTGAGAGTCATGGTGGTCAGCTTTTGACTTAGTAGCTCTGCTTGGCCCCCGTTCATCCTTAGCTTGCGTTCGTTCTCGAAAGCCATTGTAGAAACTATTGTGCGCACGTTCACGTTCTTCCGTGCGACTTCTTTTCTCAGGCACAGACACATTAGGCGTCTCCGACCTGTGACGTTTACGATCCCGTTCTCGTGATTTCGACTTGTCCTTCTCTTTGAAAGGCTTCTCCTCTGTGCGTACTGTGTGCTCCTTGGACTTCTCCCGATCCTTATCTTTGTTTTTGTCACGACTCTCCTTGTGCTTGTGTTTGTGCTTTTTTCGTTTGTGTTTATGCCTGTGCTTGCCATTGACGGATACATCACTATCTGAGCATTCGCCCTCAAGTTTTGAGTGTTTGCTGCGTGTTTTCTTTTTCTTATCCTTTTTAATTTTTTTTTGTGCCTTTTTTAAAAGTTTCTTTTCGTCCAACAGCTCTTCTGGAGGTGCCGCATTAAATACGGAAAAGAGCTCGGCTAGAATTTCATTGGAAGACTTTACTGGCGCAATGTCTTTTTTCTCTTCCGCTTCAGACGATGACGATGGGCTTGCATCACTGGGTGTTGCATCCTCAGCTTTTATTTTTGCATTCAACGCTTTGAGTTTCGCCTCGACCTCAGCATCGATCCTTTCCTGCTTGACTGAAAGTTCTGGCATAGATTCGTGTTTATTTTGCAGTTGCTCTTGCAGCTGCAACGAATTTACCTTTACCGCCTTTTTGGGGTTCTCAGTCATCACTGTGGCTACAACATGTTGTTATATTTGGCAAAAAAAACTTATATGCGCTAAATTAAAGTTGCAGTTAATCCGAACTTTTTGCACGCCTAGATATTATTTTAACTTTTCCAGAATTGGTATTTCACAGGCAATCGATGTTTTTACAACGATGTTCTATATGTTGATACGATACATCGATATGCGTAATCATTTATCGATGTTGCTCAACTAAATACGTAATTTTTGTGGGACGACGCTTACATTTTTATTACAATATTAGTTTATTAGTTAATTAGTTAGTTTATTTCGGCGGCTGTGTTGGAGTACATCGTTAGCTGAAATTGAAGTTCAGTTAAAAAAGATCTATCGATATAAAAAACAAAGGAACTCTGATTTCGCATTGGCGAAGCGCAGCCAACTTTACGCGTGTCGCTGTCATAAAATTGCAATTTTGATACGAGTAAAGTAAAAAATTTTAAGCACTTTTTCATATGCTTCAAAAAGTGTTTGACAAATAAAAAATACTCGGAACTACTAAAGCGCGCCCTTGCAAATGTAAGTAACTAACATTTAATATCTGCTAAAGCTGTTACATTAAAGATTTTGACATCAATTCTCGGACATTTTCGCCATTTCTTTTTTCGCCTTGCTACACCATCACTGCAATTGTATTGGTTGATTTATCGGAAACTTTTTGACGGGCCGTTCTTTGTCGCGTGTATTTTTCATAATTGAAATAACTGCGTTGATTTTAATTACGCAGAAGTGGATAGAAAAAAATCCACATTGCTTAATTGTACAGCATTTTAAAAATATATTGATTGCCACTTCTTACAACCGAATCACACAAAATGACGTCGCTAGAGCAAAATCGTCTGCAGAATTTTAAAAACAAAGGCAAAGACCAAGATGTAAGTAAAAAAAAAATGTGACTATCTTCGCGAGTTTGTGCTAAAATTTGCGTTGTGTTAATATAGGAGATGCGTCGCCGGCGGAATGAAGTGACTGTTGAGCTGCGCAAAAATAAGCGTGATGAAACCATTCTTAAGCGACGAAATGTGCCCAATTTGGATTCGAACACAGATGAAGATGATCAAATTCCGACTTCCATAAACCTTAAAAAGCTTGCTCTAGCCGCCGCTGACTCTTCAAAACCAGAGCAACAGTTGGCCGCAGTGCAGGCTGCTCGAAAATTGCTCTCTTCAGATAAGAATCCACCCATTAATGATTTAATCAAAAGCGACATATTGCCCATTTTGGTTGAATGTCTAAAACAACATAATCACACAATGCTGCAGTTTGAGGCAGCCTGGGCTTTGACCAATATTGCATCGGGCACTTCCGACCAAACCAATCAGGTATAATTAAGCAATTCATAGTCTAGACGCATAAATATTTATGATCTAATCGTTCTTGTAGGTGGTCGCCGCCGGTGCCGTGCCGCTCTTCCTTCAACTACTCACCTCACCCGCTCCGAATGTCTGCGAACAAGCCGTCTGGGCTTTGGGCAACATCATTGGTGATGGTCCAGAGTTGCGCGATTTGGTTATCAAGCTGGGCGTAGTTCAGCCACTTCTATCTTTCATAAAACCGGACATACCCATCTCTTTCTTGCGCAACGTCACTTGGGTGATTGTAAATTTGTGCCGCAACAAGGATCCGCCACCACCTGCGTCAACAATTCATGAAATCCTGCCCGCACTTAATGTGCTGATCCATCACACCGACACAAACATATTGGTTGATACAGTCTGGGCTATAAGCTATCTAACTGACGGCGGAAACGACCAAATTCAAATGGTCATTGATAGCGGCGTTGTACCCAAACTTATACCGCTCTTGGGAAACAATGAGGTAAAGGTGCAAACAGCTGCTTTGCGTGCGGTTGGCAATATAGTTACGGGCTCAGACGAGCAAACACAGGTGGTGCTCAATTACGACGCTCTATCATACTTCCCGGCGCTATTGTCGCATGCAAAGGAAAAGATACGCAAGGAAGCCGTTTGGTTCCTTTCCAACATTACCGCTGGCAATCAGGCACAAGTGCAGGCTGTCATAAATGTAGGTCTCTTGCCTAAAATCATTGAGAACCTCAGCAAGGGCGAGTTTCAGACCCAGAAGGAGGCAGCTTGGGCTATTAGTAATTTAACTATTAGCGGTAACCGTGATCAAGTTTTCAAATTGATCAAAGAAGGTGTGATTCCACCTTTTTGCGATCTTCTTTCGTGCCAGGATACACAAGTTATCAATGTATGTAAAGGTAATCGTTTTCTTTACAATGCTTAACTTATATATATTTTTAAGGTGGTGCTTGACGGTCTCCATAACATGCTTAAAATGGCTGACTCACATGTGCAAGATGTAGCCAATTTGATTGAGGAATGCGAAGGTCTTGAGAAAATCGAACGTCTGCAAAGCCATGAGAATGTGGAAATTTATAAGGTGGCTTACGAAATAATTGAACAATACTTTACAGATGAGGTAAGAATAATGAATTGAAATTCAAGTTGAATGTTTTCTTCAGTTTTTTTTTTTTTCAACAGGCCGAACAAGCAAATCTTGCACCAACATCAGATGGCACGCAATACAACTTTGATCCGAATGCAGATAAACTACCAATGAACTCATTCAATTTTTAATAATTTTGTCAAATAGACGACAGATACAATACACCAAACCAATAGCGCAGTTTACCATGCCCACAAAAAGAGAAATAAATTAAACGCATTATAGCGTTTAAGATCGTCACTTGGCTGCACATTACACAAAATATTTGTGTATAAACATCATTTTTAAAAGTTTAGCTATGGTAATTCAACGTATAAACAATAGCGTATACACTCAAAACATAACATTTTAATTTTTATGTGAATCGGTATAACCCAATTTGAGTAGTACTGTATTTAACAATAACAATAAAACAACAAGTAATAACAATATTATAATATTAGACAGCTTAGTTCTATACAGCATCAACAAATGATAAGATCCAACAGAATCTTTTGCATTAATAACTTCTTTCTGTGTTACAAAATAAAAAAAGAAATTATATTTTATATATATGGCGCATGGCTGCACTTGCAAAATATTTTTATTAATTTAAATTATTAAATTTAAAGCATTATGTTGAACAATTAGTTTATTCAAATCGGTCTCCAAAGACGAAAATTTTGCAATTGCAACAAGCTGCTGTAAAGAAATTCTGAACTTAAGCGGGAAATATAAAATAAAACGTAGAACTATCTGATTAATTTAAAAAATTCTGTATGTACGCCTTTGATTTGTAATTGAAATTACATGCATATAAATTTCTAACATGAAACCATAAACTTACAAAACTGCAGTATGTATGTATTATTATTATTATTAAGCTAATGCTAGCTTTCAAATAACATTTCATTTCCAGAACAAATTGTTGGCCATAAATACATATTAGTTTTATTAAATGCGACACGCGTCTGGCACGTCTTCTCATCAAGAAAATGCGAAATTAGCTGTTCTGACTGCGACGCAAATGTTCGCTCTCAACCTCATATTGCGCACGAAGAGAGAGAATTTAATACAGACACTAATACAAATCGTTATTGTATCTTCAATGTATTCGTTCACGTCGGATGTGAAATAAGTGGACTATTGTGACGCGAACTTTCGGACATTTGTTAGAATCGGGGTCATAATTACCAAAATAAATGTTCCATGATTAGGTATTATAAAATCGCACGATGCAGCATCAGCCGCATGGGCGTAGCCAGTGCAGTGCTATTGCTTTTGCCTCAATGACAAAATTCAAGCTTTTGTATTCAGAGACAGTAATACAATACGTATTATGTGTCGTACAGCTGAAATATGGTTTAAATCCCATATTATTATTAAAGAAAACACTTTTGATATCGTTTTCCAGTTCTGCCAGGGCACTCACGTCTAACCAATCCTGAGTGACGTGTTGAACAAAGCGTAATGTTTTAAATCATAAATCTTTGCGCTAAGCTGACACTCAAGATGGATATAATGGATATCATTCCTTTCAAAGCTTTTTGAAGTGCACGTCGGGCCTAACCGAGTACCATACATCAGTTACTTTAGGGCTAGACCAGTCGTACCGGAACGGTGGGATTCCCCCCAGGCCCGAAGTTCTCTTAGATTTGAAAGGTAAAAAAAAAGAAGGTGACATACTTTTATAACAAACGCATTATTTCCCATTTTATAATTATTGCTTTTATCATTTTTCATCAAAAACTTCATAATATACGTTAAATTGAAAAAATTAGAACATACTTTTCTATAAAAAAAAAAATATTTCTGCAAAGAATTGCAAGTTTTCAATCCTTACGTTAAGGTGTTTGGAAGTAGACGCGGCCAATCGGTGGGGGAATGAAAACTGCAATATTCTGCTATGGGAAAACAAGAAGAACAGATAAACAATCAACGCTAAGCTTTCTTTCCCTTAGCTTTTATGGTGTGTGGCTAACAGCATAATTTCAGCTTCAACAACCCATAACTTTTAAACCAGCCGGAATTAGGAATAAATCCGTTTTGCAAAACACCAAGTGTCGTATCTGGCATAATGGCCGTTTTTCAAATTTATTATTATTGCTAAGCTTGGCTGTCGTTATCCTGCTCTAACCCTAATTGGATAAAACCTTATTCATTGGACAAATGATTTCTTCAAGAAAATGCACCAAAATTGTCTAAAATATCATACATAAAGAAAATCAAATTATAGCAGATTCTGTGCCAATTGTAAATAAAAAATTAAGACAAAAATTTGAATTAAAATTTGTATATTTAGGAATAATTTATTTTTAATTCTTTCCGAAAGTATGCCATTTTTGTTTTTCACACTCAATTTCAAACTAATTTTTCCGTAACGTGCATGGAAGAAGAACACAAGAAAAAAACCGTACATCAAAAAGAAATCGAAAAATATACGACTTTTGTTTTCCGCTTCATTGCATTTGTAAGACAAAAAATTATAAAAAAAGGGGAAAAACATAAGTTTTTAATTTTAAATTAATTAAAAAAATTAAAATTTAATTTAAATAACGTAATTATTTAAGTAGCACTTTTCCTTTAAAAGGGATTTTGACATAGATTACAAAATAAAATTGGTACCTAATATTTTTCTGATGAAATTTGTCTGGTTATTAACTTAAAAACTGGGATGAAATGAAAGTCGGAATTGTTTTCATTCTGCCACGTAATGATATTTAAATTGAAAAGTGAGTGAGATCCAAAATCCAAAATGGTATTATAAAATACTGGATCTGCTAGTGGCTTTAACTTTAGTAACTTTTACTTGTTGAAAAGATAAAGGTAACATAGGTTGGTTTGGTTGTTAAACACTAATCTGGTCTGGAGAAGCGTCACGATCATATGGAAAATCTTCAAAAACATTCCGCCACTGTGTCACAAGGGGTGAAAATCAGCGTCACGTATGGATGATATGAAAGCTTTAAGCTCTTCAATTAAATAAAAATAATATTGTCCATTGTCATTTGGGATAGCTCTAATCGCGTGATCTCAAAATAATAATTTTTTTAATAACTTTTGAATATTTCTCTTTAAAAATAAAAGTGGCAACATGCCTTTACATTATTTTTCATTTTAAAGAAAGGAGATTGCAGATTATAGATACTGTATCTTTTGAAGCTAGCTCCAATTTAAATCACCTCACGCTAGAGCAAAACTTAGCTAGTGCAATAATTTTAATAAGGCTGGAGTTGTAAATAAATAAATGGCGATATGACCTAGTTCAGTCCTGTTTATATACAATCTGGCCTTATTTTAAGCCACCTTTCAAATGAACTTGATATTCCTTTTTATAGTATGGATAATATTTAAAGGGGAGGTTCGTACTCATTTTCTTGAGCATCTTGCTGCATACGCCTATGGTTGCCTGCAATTAATGTTTATTTTAAGATGCATATGTATATATATCGTGCATTTGTACATATGGTCGTATGTATGTATTTTTGCATTCACGCAAGTTGTTGCATTTTCTTTCTTTTTTTGTTTTTCTTTGCCACTGCTTCCGTCAACATTACGTTTAGTTGCGGAAATTGGCACAATCATCTGGCGGCCATTAAGTGTTATTGTCAAGGTCTCAAGGTCATTGTAGTATTTGTATTTGGAGTGAATTGAGTTTTAGTTATAAATCTTTATTAACTTATTTATGAACTATGTAGTTAAACTTTAGTCATTTTTTTTACAGTTAAGCACAATACACGTTTTGCATTTACGCTCTTTTTTTTTTGTGACGCTCTTTGCTCTCAGCTGTTGGCGCTCTGTTATGCTTCATCGTTAGGTATTTTGTGTTTCTCGCTCAGATTCTCTCAGCTGAGCAGCATTGTTAATAAGCTCGACGCTTTTTTGTTATTCATTGCTGTTTCAGTTCATTCGCAGTTTTTCAAAGCTTCGCAGGCCAGTTTCGAATTAGCTGCGTGTCAATTTTTTTTTTTTATATATACTCGCACCACTATCAAAATGTCTTCAACTGCTGTACAACCGCCACCACCTGCTCCAGGTGCTCCACCGCCACCTCCATCAGCAGCCGCCAAATCGTTGGGTTTGCACTCAAAAGCATACAATAGTTTAATTGGTGCTGCAGATAAATTTGTGCCAGCTAAACTGCGACCACTATGGATGCATCCTGCTGGTTTGTATAACACATTTAATTACTCATTCATACATAAGTACATATAGTATATACTGTGTTGTGCACATATGTAAGTAACTTATCATTTAATATTTTGTTACTTTTTTTACAGGTCCCAAGACCATTTTCTTTTGGGCTCCCGTATTTAAGTGGGTAAGTTGCGACCTCGCTAGTGCGAATTATCTGCGTGTTACATAATTTTGACAGCTCACGACCTTCGTTAATTTTCACTATCGCGTTGATATAAAAATCTGTCAGAATCAGTGCGCGAGAGCTTCTGCGTCGAATTTATTGTTTTTTTTTTTTTTTTACTATAATTGTTTGTTTATTTTTTAATATGACCGACCGTCTAGCGATAAGTTTGAAGTAGGCGTGCAATGCTTTATTAAGATTGCAGCTTAGTGGTCGTTTACACGCGCTGTTCTTTAATAATAGTAATGAAAGAGTTATCACTTTATAGACTATATAATATATGTATTCCAAGTACGTAGATAATTAACAATTCAAATATTTTGTTGTGGGAATAGTACAAGCCACTCATCATCCGTTTAACCAGTTTGAACTAAAGCCGTTAGGCTAGTAGTGTGTTTTTGGATTCAAATTAATAAAGAATGTAATTTATACTTTTTTAACTTAAACTAGAAAATTATCACACACAAAATTTTATTTTTTGTGTAGCGAATAACTTTCATCAATATTGGATCATAACCTAATTTGGATCGTGTGATTGCCAATAAAAAATAAATATAAAAAAAAGAAAGAAAAACAAAAAAAAAAACACTAGAAAAACTGTATAAACTTCGTTACAACAAAAGTTTTCCAGCCTATCAGGTTTTCTTTTTAATTTGTTGTTAAACAAATTATTATTGCACATTAAAGTGCTATGGAATCTAATCGATATGGAACTGCTACCTTTAAATTGATCGTATAGGATTCGCATGCATACACAAGAAAAATGTTGTTATAAACTTCGATACATCTTAAGTTGTGTAGGGGTATCTTAAATACGATTTTATAACAGCTGCGATGCGACTATTGCACTCAAAAGTGCAATAAAATCTGTACGATACAGAATAACAAACCTTCCAGTTGATCCTACTCATATGCAATAGTAGCAGGAGTTTTTAGCTCCTTTTTATGACAGTTTTATTTCTATTTATATCTATTTCATATAAAAAATTGAATATATTTTTTTTTAAACAGATTGATTTGAGTTTTGTTGTCTTATAAATACATTTTGTGACAAACTTTATTTTTACCAACTTTTTTCTATAATAACAAAAATTTGGGGCTCCGATTAGAACTAAACTAACTTCGAAATAAAGATCCATTACTATTTACTAATAAACCCATTTTTTGCACAGACCCTCGTCATAGCTGGTCTGAGTGATTTGACCCGACCCGCGGACACTATCTCTATACCCGGCTGCGCAGCCTTGGCGGCCACTGGCATTATTTGGTCCCGCTATTCGCTAGTCATCATACCAAAAAATTATAGTCTCTTTGCGGTGAATCTCTTTGTGGGCCTGACGCAATTAGTACAAATGGGACGTGCCTACAACTATCATCAGGAGCAGGCTAAGCTGCAGAAGCAAATGGAGGAAAAGCCAGCGCTCAAGCAGTAAAACGAATCTAATTAGTTTAACTTCAAGGTGCTATGTTAAACCCAGTTAATCTATACAGATAAGTTGTACAATACACCTAGTTAGTTGAATTATACAAATCATGAAACGCACAGTTGTTAACTGATAATGAGTGAGTGATTCGTAATTTTTAAGTTGTCGTTAATGTAAAGGAAAAGGAGGCTTCGCGTAATATATAAGTACACGTAGCATTATCGGATTTTGTAGACAAAAGCAACCAATAAATTTAAGACTGTAAAAATTAAAACGCACTCTTGAATTTAATTAATATAATTTTAACGGATAAACAACTTACGTATGAATGTAATTAAATTATCAGCTGCCACGATTGGTATGGTTATCGATAACACAGCTCGTTTCACGGCAGTATGGCATCTCAAACAAAATTAATGGTATTAGTTGGCAACGCAGTCATTGTTTTTGCAACAGCTGTTGCGAAAAATTTTACAGATTTATAAATATTTCGTGTGTGTTATTTGTAAATTTAAAGCTTAATAATGAACTTAATAAGCGGCATAAAGCTGTACATTGAAAAAATGTGCAGCGAATCCGGACCAGGCATGAAAATCATACTGCTTGATAAGGAGACGGTAAGCTGCCCCTACAAGCTACAATAAGAACTCAGCAATTAAAAATGTATTTGCTGCTTTTACAGACCAGTATTATCTCCATGGCATTTAGCCAATCCGACATGCTGCAGCGTGAGGTTTACTTATTTGAGCGCCTTGATTCTGGACGATCCAACGAACGCTTAAAGTATCTCAAGTGCATTGTTTTTATACGACCTACAAAGCAAAACATACAGCTGCTGGCCGCTGAACTACGATATCCAAAATATAGCGCCTATTTTATATGTAAGAATTTTTTATATACGCTAGAAAAATTTACAATAATTTTTTTTATAAAGACTTTAGCAACATCATACCACGCACGGACATTAAATACCTAGCCGAATGTGACGAATCGGAATCTGTGCGCGAAGTAAAGGAGCTGTATGCTGACTTTCTTTGCGTTAATCCCAATCTATTCTCGCTCAATTTACCAAATTGTATGGCGCGGCTCAATTGGTTACCAGATAGTCTAACACGCAGCATGCAAGGCATTACAGCAGTTTTGCTTTCCCTGAAGCTAAATCCAGTCATACGTTATCGTGCCGGCTCCCAAGCCGCTCAGCTTTTAGCAAAACTGATTTATGAACAAACAACTAAAGAATCGGCGCTCTTTGACTTTCGTGCAAATGCCGACGGTGCTGCACCACCACTATTGCTTATACTAGACCGCCGTGATGATCCTGTGACACCTTTGCTGCATCAATGGACATATCAAGCCATGGTGCATGAGTTGCTTCAAATACGCAATAATCGAGTGAATTTGTCGGATCGTCCCAATGTGCCAAAAGATTTTAAGGAACTCGTGCTTTCTGGCGATCAAGATGAATTCTATGGCAACAACATGTATTCCAATTATGGTGAAATTGGTTCCACTATAAAACAGTTAATGGAAGAGTTCCAGCGCAAGGCCAACGATCAGAAGAAAGTTGAAAGCATTGCTGATATGAAAAACTTTATTGAGTCCTATCCACAATTCAAAAAAATGTCTGGTACAGTCCAAAAACATTTGTGTGTCATTGGTGAGCTATCCGCTCTGACCACAAAACGTAATCTATTCGAGGTATCCGAACTGGAGCAGGAAATTGCTTGCAAAGCGGAGCACTCACCACAGCTGCAGCGCATTAAGAAATTAATTGCCGATGAACGTGTCAGCATTGAAGATGCTATTAAGTTGGTTGCACTTTATGCGCTACGTTACGAGCGTCATGCTAACTGCGACACTTCCGGGCTACTGCAAATCATCAAGACGCGCGGTGGACGCACTCAAATCGTGCCCGGTTTGATAGAGTACGCAGGTACACATGTTAGACAAGGGGATTTGTTTAACATGGTACGCATTACGGATGCAGTCAAGTTGACGCGTAATTTAATTAAGGTAAAACTAATTGCCCAACGCGTTATTGTTTATAAATTTAATATATTTTCTATTTATTTTTTTAAAAGGGCTTGAAGGGGGTCGAAAATGTTTTCACACAACACACACCCCTACTCAAGGAGACACTAGAGGATGTTTTTAAGGGCCGTGAATTGGAACCTGTATATCCAGCTATAAATTCCGAGCTCGTACCATTCCGAAGACCACCACAGGAAGTGGTCGTTTTTATTATTGGTGGCGCAACCTATGAGGAAGCCTTGGCTGTGCATCAACTCAATAATGCCGGGCATAAGGTAATACTTGGTGGCACCACCGTACACAATTCCCAAAGCTTCATCGATGAAGTGCTAAGCGCCACAGATGGCATGCAGTTTAAGCATACCAAATCCATGATCAAATACTGTTCCACGGATAACTTATAAGGCCGACAGATGCCACTATTATGTAACGTATTTGTTAACTATCTATGTATCATGTATAACCCACTCATATTTTGTTATATTTATGAATAATGTATAATAATACATGTATAATTGTATATAATTTGGGCTCCTGGTGCTATTCACTTCGGCAGTCATATAGAAGAAATGGACACTTTTCTCTTTAAAACATTAAATAATCTTTGAAAAAATCAAATGAGACAAAGATTTATCTTGCTGCGTGAAGTGTACTTCAAGTCTTTTTCTATGTACCAAAAATGGCTTTGTACCTTAACCCAAATTCATTAATAAGATACTTATGAATCCATAATTTTGAACATATCAACCGACGATTAGAGATTCTTTTTAAATTACACACCATTAAAACTTTCTAACCATGGTAACTACTAGGCCTTTAACACCCTGACAACAGATGTTTACCACAGATAACAAAAGTAAAATTGAAGAACATTAGTTTATGAAAATTATCTGCCTCAATCATGTCGAGCATTCATTACAATGAAATTTGGCATCAAGCCCAACATGAATGTGAACTTTTGGCCACCATTGACTATCAACATCAGCATCAGGATGTTGAAACAACGGTGGCCACAATCAATGCTGGCGTTGGTTCAGTTGCTGATGATACCGATGCAAAGGCCGTACTTCAGTCCAGTCTGTATGAGTTCTATATACGTTACATTTGCCTGTGCAATCGCTTGGAGGATGTCTACGACAAAATGATACAGCCACAGAAGCGCATACTACTGCGCAAATTACTGGATGCTTGTCTGGGTCGTGTTGTAGAACTTAAGCATGACTTGGTCAACATAGATTTAATGGAGTTTAGCTACAATGATGATGTTGTGGAGCGTTTAAATCTTACTCCTATGGAAACGGAGCTGCGCATACCACGTTATTTTCTGCGCGAACGCCACAAGGAGCTGGAGTTTCGCAAGCGAACCATGCATGAGATACTTGTAAAGTTGGGCTGGCTGGAGGAGCACCCGTTGGAAGAACCGCTAACTGAAATTGAAGCCATACGTCTGCTGCAAATGCATGAGCGTGCACGGCAGGGACGTCTACGAGCCCATTTTATGAAAGAGATCCGCATGCTGAAGGAAAAGGGAAAATCTGAGGAACGCAGCGAAAAGGAACGAACTGACTCAGGTCTTATGGCTGCAATGAAAATACAGAAGATGTGGCGAGGACATACGGCACGTCGCATTACGCGGCGCCGTAAAATGGACGAAATGATATTAATAGGCATGCTGCCACCCCCTCCATCAGTGGTTAAGGAACGGGCCGAAAAGCAGGAAAAACTAAATGAGGTGCGTGCTTGAAAAAAAAGAGTTCATTGTTTTTTTTTTGGGTTGGGAGCTTCGGTGGTTATAGGCAAAATGTAAACGGAAAAGTGTTCGACTTGCGTTACGTCACCCACTCAACTTTCCGTCTGCTCTCCGATTCTCTCTCAAGGTACCCTTGCCAGGCTTAATTCATCAAGACTATTTATCTGCCCGGGCAGCTTTTTCTTGAAGACGATTTTTTCAAAAGGTGCGTCATTTGCTCCAGTTCGTTACTTGCATTCTCTTTATTCCTGTCGCCTCCTAGATTCCTCTTACAACAATTTTCCAACTATCCAAACAATTCCATTTCTGTGTAAAATTGCTTGGAACGCATGGGAGATATATGAAAAAATTTACAAATTTGAACCCCTCTTCGTTGCACCAAAATCCACCTATCATCTCTCAATGCTCATATTTTTAAAATTTGTATGGATTCTTATGTGTTAGATCTACGAGCGTCGCTATGTGGCCCAGGAAAACTATGCGGCTCAGTACGAAGCACGCATGGTCGCCGTGCAGGAAGAAATCAAACAGAAACACGGTGCTAACATGAAGGAAGATATTGCAGATGAAATACGCGGCTGGGTTAAGGACTGCTATGATAAGACAGGAAAGTTACCAGATTTTCCATCGGAGGATCAAGGTGGTTCCTTGCACATTTTTAGTCGACCAGGGACAGAAAGCGAACACAGCCGTTCGTCTGCACGTTCATCCAAGGAGTCGCGTAAAACAAAGGATAAATCCAAGTCACCGGCGCGCAGTGGAGATTTAAACATTAATGAGAATCAGGAGGAGGATATAAGTTTTCAGCCAGCGCCTTCGGTTTGCCTGCCGGACATAAGAGCCGAAATAGAGCTGTAAGTAGAGCGTCTTTTTATGGCATGAATCATTCATTATGTACTGAATCATTCAAGCTTTAATGACACATGGCGCGACAAGGACGAAGCAGGTGTGCTAAGTCAGGCTGCCTACGAGAACATGATCTATGCCGATAAGTACCAAGAAATTGAGCTGGAATTTCGACGGGCCGTTGACGATGTTATGCGGCAGGAGCTGGAATTGTTGCAAACTGCCGTGGGCAAAAAAATTAAAAAGAGCAATAAAAAGACGCGCCGCTCGGGTAAAAAGAGCAAGAAGAAGAAGGAAAAGGATTTGACTCCTGATCGCACTACGGAATCCTTATATGAGGAGCTCGTCACTAATGGCATCATACGTAAATATCCTGAGCTAAAACTTTCACAATATCTTGGAGACAAGGCCCTAACAGCCCGCAATGGCATTAATCCTTCACCCGGTGATATACGTCAGATACTAACAGAGTACTGCATACTCCCTTTGGGTTCGGAAGCTATACACAATTCCACACCTCTTATACGATCTATATTGCTTGCTGGGCCACGTGGTTCTGGCAAGAAGGCATTACTGCATGCCATGTGTACTGAAGTTGGAGCCGTGCTTTTTGATTTAACGCCCGCCAATATTGTAGGCAAATATCCAGGCAAATCGGGTCTGATTATGCTAATACACTTGGTTTTGAAAGTTTCACGTCTGCTGCAACCTGCTGTCATTTATATGGGTGATGCCGAGCGTCCCTTTATGAAAAAGGTACCTAAAACAGATCGTACAGATCCCAAACGTTTAAAAAAAGATTTACCGAAACTTATAAAAAACATTGCGCCTGAAGATCGAGTAGTTTTTATTGGAACATCCAACCTTCCTTGGGAAGCCGATCAGAAACTGCTGCAGCAAACCTATAATCGATTCATATATATTCCACGACCGGACTATGGAGCCATGTCGCATGCCTGGAAGACATTATTGAAGTAAGAATAGAGCCAGATGGTATTTACCAGCTTGTATTGAATTTGGCATTGCAATTTGCCATGGTGCCCAATAAATTTCCAAGCCTGTGTAACAGTTGTTGTCTTTCAGTGACTACTCTGGAGGCCTTTCAAATTTGGACACTAGCGTTATGGCCAAAATATCGGATGGCTATACCATAGGAGCCATAGATGCCTGCTTAAAGGAGGTGATGACCTGTAAGCGGAAGTTACAGCTTCGTACGCAGCCGCTTACTCATGCGGAACTCATTAATGTGCTCTGGTGCGTAGTTTCAACTTGACATGGGCGAGGACTCGTCTCTAATTTGCACAAAATATTTATTAAAGCAGGGCTTAAACGAGCCAAGACAGAATTAAACTGGGCATTGTAAAAAATTTAGAAAATAACGAAGGATAAGAAAGTGACTTTGACCAAATATTAGAATGATTGAAAATACTAGATTTATAGAATTTTTTAACTTTTTTATCTTCACAGTGCACGAGATCCCGTCTATCGGGAGGAGGAGGAAGCCTTTGAGTCTTGGTGGTCTAAAACTCCACTTGGCCGCCGTCGCCAGCGTTATCTGGAGCTAGAAGAAGAACGTATAATAGAAGAACAAGCACAAGCTGCCAAACAGGGTAATGGCAACAAAAAGAAGATTTAATTTTTCTATTTTATTGTAATTTCTATTTAAGTCTATAAGAAAACTGCTTATTCCCGCATTTGCAGTGTATTTCATTTACATTCAAATGCAAAACATCCTGCGAATTTAACAGCTGCTGGAGTTCCTTTAATTTGTCCTGCAGTAACTTCTGGTGATCGCCGACACACCATAGTAAACTTATGTGAAAAGAAGGCTCTGAATAGAATTGAGGCAGGCGATAGTCTCGCATGACCACGTCAATAGGTCGCAGTAAGGCGCTAATTTTAGCCATATAGGCTCCATCTAGCTGCACAGCCAAAAACGTGCGGGAACGTTCATCGTTGGTGTATACCTTAAGATCTTGAAGAACTGCTCTAAAACTAAGAGAGAGATTTATTTGTTTGAAGAAGATTTTCAAAGCGTTTTAAATACCCCGAACAGTTGAGCAAAGCCTGATGTAATGATTTCGAGAATTCGTCAATTTGATGATGTAGGATAACAACAGTTTTGCTTAAACTTAGATGCAAGAGCTCACATGGTTCTAATTTGACTACAGACGTCAGTAGGGATATGGCCTCTACCTGAAAGTCTTCCAGTTGTTCAGCACATGCCGGCGCTGGCACATAAACATGAGTAGCCCAATTGCCACGTTCATGTTTAAAAGAGCGTATGCGTCCTCCATGTTGAGCAGGATCATCTTGTACATCCTCATCGACGTGTTTGGATTGCTTCGCGCCCAGCAGTGCAGTTGCTGTGGGTAGTGCGGCCCTTAGGCATTAAAGTGGTGGGTAGTAAACATGGTTGAACTTTTATTCAAAAAAAAAAAAGAGTACCTCTTCAGTGTACCCCTTATTGGTGGCGATGAATTTTCTTCGCTTTCGGACTCAGAGGTAGTGCTACTGCCGTAATCGTCGTTAACCAAGGACATTATATATTTTTACGCAACAATAATATATAAAAATACTTTTAAAACTAATGGAACCCGTAAGTACTAATAATATCAGTAACAAAATGCAGTACCAAAGATTTTGTTTACAATTTTCGAAGTGTTGAACATTGGCAGAAATCGACAAAGTACTTTTAACACTAACAATAAGTCGGAGTTGGCAGCCCTATTAAGTTTTCAGTCGATAAGTCCCCGGGCCCGGGACTTCAAAAATTTAAGACAGTAGTAATATCAGTGGATTACAATATAATTACATATCCAGTAACATGAGGCGGGGGCATTAATGTTTCATCCAGCACCTCAAGCTTTTCCATGATTCAATTTCATAGCGGAATAAACGCGGACCTTTCGTATTCTTAAAGTTGAAATTGGGATTGTTGGATTTTAAAGTCGTTCAATTGTCGATTTGTAAGTCAAATTGTCTGATTTTTTCCTGTTTACAAATTTTACTTAGGACAATAAGAATAGACAGAAAATAATTCCAATTTTCTTTCTCTATTATAGGTTTCGATGCCAAATATAACCTCTTTCAAACGTACTCTTATTTAAGTACTCAGTACTTAGTCATCGATTGAAATTGTTATCGTTTAGTTGTCTATCAAACACAGAGTAGTCGGCGCTGCCAAATTTCGGCACATATTTTTTGATTAAAAATTTTAAAATACAATGCAAACGCATTGCTAATTAAACTTAAAGTACAAAGCACCACCAAAACCATAATAAAATGGATCTCGGCTCAACACTGTATGTGTACAAGGGAGAATGGGGACTGCCGTCCATAGATTTTGAATGTTTGCGTGCCATGGTAAGCGTTTAAAGCCGTTCAGTTGCATCATACTTATGCTTTTTATCAATGATTAAAACTCTTGTCATTTCGTATTAACTTTGTGAAATCCAATTGAATATGATTTGTTAATTAATGATTACGTTTTCTACAGTGCCTGTTGCGTTTCACACGTTGTCCCATGGGCATCGAGACCAATGCAAATCCATTGCGTTCTGGCGCCGGAAAACTACCGTATCTGCAAGTTGGCAATAATAAGTTCGTCGGCTACAGTCAAATAAAAAGCGTGCTGGATCATGAGGTGAGTGTGCACACAAGACAAGACAACAAACAAAGCAAAAAGCCGGCATGCAACGGCGAAAACGGGTGAATAACCTAACTTAGCTATTTATAGCCCGGCGATAGCTACCGTTGAGTTATATTATTAATGTATTCGTGCATTTTCAGGGCTATCCAGTGGATGCGCATTTAAGCACAAAACAAAAGCATCTCTCCTACACATATGCCAATTGGGTATTTACAAATCTGCATGCATATTATCATTATTTTCTGTTTGGGGAACCGCACAACTTTGATACAACAACACGTGGTCTCTACGCCAAGCGCACGCCGTTCCCGTTTAACTTTTATTACCCGTCTACGTATCAAAAGGACGCTTGCGATGTGGTGCAAGTTTTTGCTGGATTCGATACACAAGACAAGCTGGAAAAGCACGAAGCGGATTATGTAAATATGCCTTATCCTTGATTTTTACATATTTGCTACATTTAAAATTCTTCTCAGCTGGCCAGTAACGCCAAAAAATGTGTAAACATACTTTCGCGAAAATTGGGTCGCAAAGTTTGGTTCTTCGGTGATACATTCAGCGAATTAGATGCAATAGTCTACAGTTACCTGGCCATTATATTTAAAATCACACTGCCTAATAATCCGCTTCAGAATCACATAAAAGGCTGTCAAAATCTTGTTAACTTCATTAATCGTATTACAAAGGACATATTCCGAAATGAGTGCTATAGCTCCAGTAAACTTGCTAAATCTCCTAACACTACAGACTCCACGATGACACCTTCAGAGCGTAAGTTTCTCGAAACCGAGCTGAGTACAAAAATAGCTGCTGGTGTCGGTGCTATAGTGGCCATGGGCGCGTTTGCAGCCTGGCGCGGTCTCTACAATCAGGTAGGTTTAGTCATTCACCCATTTTTATAGTTAATTATGGTTGCAGCAAATTTATTAATAGCTGTGGTCTTATCTATACTTTTGGCTTTTGTAAATTTCCCAAATTCAAAATTTGTACTACATTTGTAGCACTACTTTGGCTAATGGTGCTTTTCGTTTTGTTTGCCACATTTAATCTGATTTCAGTTAACAACGCGCTCATCCACGGATTATGATGGCATCGACTATGAAGATGAAGATCTTGAGGATGACATGGATTAGTTAAAGAAAAACGTACTATTTTTATAAGTTGTACATTTAAAAGCTTAAACATAAAACAGCAACAAATGTCCCAAAAACAGTATATAAAATATATATAAACTGTAACAAATTGTTGCACGCTTTTAATTAGTTTTTAACTATGTTACCAAAGCAAATTGAGTCAAACTAATTGTTTTAAATTTATCTTTATTAATAACTAAGCTTAGCATTTAAATATTCATTCATTTTATAAGAGGCAACATTTAAAGAACATAACTTGATTGTGTATTGCCATGAGGTAGCAGCAAGTACTGGGCCCAAAAATGCCAGCTATTGATTTATATGGAGTTTCCATTAACTAACAATTTCAAAACTTAATGCGTTTTCTCAAGGTCTAATTGTTTGTAACTTATATACAAAGTTTTTTTAAATGCGAAATGTACTAAAGTTTTGTCTTTAAAAGGTATAATTTTTCAGTTTCCCAACATTATTGAATATAAATATTTACTATTTTGTGTATATTAAATAGATTCAATACAATTTAAAAAAATTAATCCGTAAATAGAAAATAGACAATTATTCATATTTTACCAGCTATAAACTCGTTTTTAAACAGCTAAGATTTACTTTATCCTTTTCTGTCCAAGTCGAAACTGCACTGCGCCGATTAAAGCAGCATTCGAGCGAAATCACTTGTATTAAAATCTTGAGAGTATTGATTTAAGCCTTATAAAAATTAAGAACCAAATAGATTCTATAGTCGGCACATTCATGCTGCTCTCGATAAAGCTACCTCTGAACTGGACATTGATGTATGTTATAGCGCTCTGATGTGGTTCATAAAAATTTAATAATGTCAAAGCTCACCTTGGCTTACTCGTTAACAGTGAATGTGTGGAAGTAAAACGTTGCCTCTTTTACAATGGAAGTAGTGAATGGAGAGTTGTGTTTTATATAAATACAAATGTTCTATGATTATGTGTTTATCAATGTAATGGAATAGCTGTTTCGGCCCTTCCGAAAAGCCCTCGCTTAAGTTTTCAGCGCATCTTGTAGCTTTCGCCGCGCCACACTAACACGATCCTCTTGCTTGCGAATATCATCCTCGGATATAATAACCGCATGCATTAGCGGCTGTTCGGGATTCATAAATGCCATTGTATTTTTTGTCAGTTCAGCTTTTGTTAGAGTTTGGCCATGCACGCCGGCACTGAGAACATGTAGCGCCGTGGCTACGGATTGCAGCAGAGTCTGCTCGTTAACATTTGGTCCTACAGTTCGTATAGTTTTGGGCAGTGATATATCATCAAGCTCCTCGCCATTGTCATGGCAAGCACGCAAGCGCTCTAGACGTTTTTCCCAGAAAACTTGTTTGGGTTTCTCCTGCGCCCCATTCGCGGCAACGTGCTTGACCTTACAGTGCTCATGATTACGCACCACAGTGACGGGCTGCTTGAATATGGAAGCGGTTTGGCGTATGGGCGGAACCAGTGAAACATCTGTGCGCAGAGCGCGACTGCAAGTTAAAGTCAATTAGTAGTTTGCAACTTTAAAACTGGTAGTTATAAGTGACACAGAATAACACGGCAAACACACAACAATCATAAAAGGCATGCAGTAGCTGGCTTTAAATATGCAAAATAACTACTAATGTACTATGTATGGACAGTTGGCACAAAATTACAGCAGTGATTTTCCAATTTTTCCAAATTGTAAATTTGTTTTCTTTTGTCAATTTCTCTATGAAGCAATTTTGATTTGTGCTGTATAATTTGCAGCCTAGTCGTTTCATATAAAAGAAGACAGACGCGCATGCAAGAAGCACTTGGAGCACTGGGCCAATGACGATTCCGCTCGTTGTGGGCTCTACCTGAATTCAAGTTGTTGTTGGCGTAGATTTGCTGCTGCCGCTGATGATGCTGCTGCTGTCGTCGTTGCTGTCGAACCCGTTGACGATTCTGCCAGGCCACTGCAATTGGCACTGTTGCTGCCTTGACCTTGTGCTCTATATTTCCGTTTAAGAGCATTTGTCGTGCTGCTGGAGCCAGTGCTATTGATAATGGCGCCCGCTGCATTACAGCGATAGAGTGATATAGATGGCGATGGCAAATGATGTTGCAGCATTTTGCCAGTTTGGAAATCAAAGCTGCTTATATCAAAAGAGTCGCCCAATTGGCGAGCTAATTGTGGTTTGGTTTCAATTTTCTTGCCTGTAGGACTGTGAACAGACAGGGTGGGTAGGCAAGGTGTTTTAAGGTTTTTGATAGTTGTGTGTGGATTTGTGAATTCAAAGAAAGTGATGGTGAGTTTTCATACGTGCGTATAATATGTATAAATGTTGTGTTTGGTTTTTTTGTTTTGTATAGTTTGTTTATATTAAAAGTCGCGTTCCATCATTTGCTTGAGATTTGCCTTACCTGTAATAAAAGACGTCGACTTTGCCCGCACCTGCAGTAATGCCCGACTTTCTAAGCACTTCCTCACGTTGCCAGCCTTTGGGTAATGCGCTGCAATCAATACGTTTGCGTTCAATCGTGACGCTAGGATTTATTTGCATCTTTTATATTTTTTAGTTGCACTGTAAAATTATAAAAAGTAAGCAGCGTCTCAACTGCTTTGCTCACTATCATACGATGCCGATAAAATTTTAAGTATAAATAGAAAAAGTACTTGGAACCAATAGAGCTAGGAAATTGTATAAAACGTGAACTAAGAATTTTAGTTCATTTTCATAAGTGCGTTCAGTTGTTTACTGTGGTCAGCGGAGAAACAATTGATTATTTAAAAATATTAGTTCACTGATATTTTCTTTTATGGAAAATATAACTAAAAGTTTGATTGATTTCGGCCGGTTTTGGCTTTGAATAAAAGTATCACGAATAAAACTTACTGACTAGTTCATTTTTGTAAATTGCTCAATTTAACTCATTCAGAACGTACCCATATGCAACTAGTGCTAAGCAATGCTTATGTTTTTTGTTGCATTTAACAGCACTCGAAGGTCGCATTTGTTTACAATTTTTAGCACAATTGTAAATTCAATTAATTAGCTATAAGTTAGTCAAAATAATGACTACATCAAAGCGCATTTTAATAATTGACAATGGTTCATATGAATGTCGCGTGGGTTGGCATGACAGCAGCACGCCAGACCTGCGTTTCCGCAATGTGCTCACCAAACCACGTAAGGATCGCAAAAAGGACAATCAGGTGGCCACAGCTGCAGTTGCGGCGGAAGCGGTGAACGAAGCTCCTGCGGAAATACAAGTAGGCAATGACATAGCCAATATTGAAGCTGTTCGTGCGCATTTAAAGTCACCCTTTGAGCGCAATGTCATAACCAACTGGAATCATCAAGAGCAAATACTTGACTATATATTCTCTAAAATGGGTTTCGATGGCGAGCCAAACGTGGCACATCCAATTGTGCTAACAGAGGCACTCGCTAATCCAAATATTTGCCGGCAGCAAATGAGTGAACTCCTTTTTGAATGTTACGGTGTGCCGGCATTAACTTATGGCATTGATGCACTCTACAGTTGGCAGCATTTTCAACAGCAGCAAGTGTCATCAAAAGACGCGCTAATAGTATCCTTTGGATATAGTACAACACATGTAATTCCTGTATTAGATGGCCAATTACAGCTTCAGCATGTGCGGCGTTTGAATGTTGGTGGTTATCACATAATAACTTTTTTGTTTCGTTTAATGCAAATGAAATATCCCGTCCATTTGAATGCTATAACTATTAGTCGCATGGAAAAGTTGGTACATGACCATTGCTACATAGCAGTTGACTACCGCGAAGAGCTGCTTAAATGGGCTCATATTGATTACTACGAGGCAAACATTATGAAGATTCAGCTGCCGTATAATCCCGTCACCGCCTCGAATGCACTGCTAACAGCCGAACAAAAGCTGGAAAAAAGACGTGAACTAGCTTTGCGTCTGTTGGAAATAAAAAATCGACGAGAACGTGAAAAGTTACAAGAGGATGAACAACAGCTGCAGCTCTTGCGCAAGCTCAGACAACTTTACGAACAGCAGAAACTTACCAAATTTGAACGAGCTTTGCAGCAACAGCAAATTGCAAATCTCGAAGAGTTGGACACCCTTATAGGCACCGTTACTGGTCGCATAAAGAAAGTAAAAGAGCGCGCTGTAAGCTCACCGCGTCCCAACAAGCAGCAGGACAAGATGCCAAAGCCTCCCGAAGGAGTACCGCAGGCACAGTGGCTTTCTAATTTGCGTGATAAGCGTGAGGAGATCTTACGTCGAAAGCAAACACGACATCAACAGCGCCAGGAACAGGCCAAGCGTCATACGCATGCTGCACAAGAACGTATGCGTATTATTAGCACTCTTGCACGCAGTGAAAAGCGTAAGAAAGCCAATGGCGATGAAGAGGATGACGGCTTTGGCATGAACGATGATGATTGGGATGTTTACAAGCGCATTAACCGCTACAACGATGACAGTGACTCGGATGCAGAAAACGAGCAAATACTCGACTGTGAAAAGATACTCAATCATTACGATGTTAATTTCGATGATGCAGCGGCGCAAGCGTTAACGACGGCTGAAAACTATCAGCTACATTTTGGTTTGGAGGCCATAAGAGTGCCAGAGATACTCTTTCAGCCCAGCATGATTGGTAGCAACGAGGCGGGTCTTGCAGAGCTAATTGCTTTTGTGCTTAAATTCTTTACGGCCGAAGAACAGCAGCGCATGGTGGAAAACGTTTATCTAACTGGTGGTTGCGCAAAGTTTCGCGGTTTGAAAGAGCGCTTGGCCAAGGAATTGCTGGAAATGCGTCCATTTCAGTCAAAATTTGCCATCTATGAGTCGACAGAGCATTCACTTGGTGCTTGGCTAGGAGCATGTGTACAGGCTAGAGAAACACAGTTTGAAGATTTTTTAACAACGCGAAAGCATTACGATGAACACGGAAGTGAATACTTTAAGCAACACAATGCAAGTAATTTGTTTTATCCTACACCAAAAGATTGAATTTTATTTATTTATACAAGCAATTTGATTAAAACAAAAGCTCTGTTATATCATTACCAAACAGCAAATTCCAAGATTTGGGCACTGTTAGCTTGAAGCTGCCGTCTCCGCTGCCGCGCAGCTGCAGAAAATCTTCACATAGCTCGTTTAGTTCGCGTACAATTAAAGAGGCATCTGTGGAATTGTCGCCCTCGAGCAAATAACGAAATAGTAGCATCACAGGTACTTTTGTGGCATCAAAGGCTTTGTACAACTGCAAGGCATTGCCGCCGCCATAAATAGCCTCGCCAGTATGCTCCTTCCATTTAATAAGCTCCGGATTGCTTAGCTGCGAATCGTGCGCTTTCTTAAAACTATCGTTGGCCCGATATGCATACGGTGATTCCTCTATAACGCGTCTTTCAAAGCCAAAGCTACCGCTTAGTATAACAACGCGGCGAGCCTTCTCCAAAATTTCAACAAGTTTCTGTTGAAAACTGTTTGTGTGACGCGCTATTAATGGCGCACGAAACTGTATTACCAGAAGCTTTTCCTCGGCGTCCTCATACAGCTCACAGGAGGCCACCTTTTCGTTGGGTTCATGTTGATATGCCGATGGTCCATAGACCGGTATAAGCGCAGGATGTGATAGGCTGCCAATGCGCTTGAGCTTCTTTGAGGCAATTAATAGGTCACAAGCCAGTTGTGCGGCATTGCCCACGCAAATGCTAGGTATGATGACCGTATAGTCTGTTACGTTCAGAGTCTTTTGCTTATTTTTAAGAAACAACATATTTAAAGCTTCGTAATGGTCCGGTCTGAAGTTTAGAAATTTCAGCAGTCAAAATATGAAAGTAATGTTACAGTGCTGTATAACGCATAGAAAGTGTGTAACGAAGTTGGCAGCACCTAAGTAACAGCAGTTTCGCACACTAGGCAAACACGGCTTTTTTTTTTGCAAATGTTCTGCGGGACATAAATATAGTATCTGCATTTAAAAACTAATATGTCCACCAATTCGGTTAATATATCTGTTGAAACTACATGCGAAAATCAAATACGAGAAATAGCCTACGACGGCACGGAGCACTATCAACCGTAAGAACTTAATTTAGTATTGTTTGAGTTTATTTAAAATTTGCTATTTGCAGACCGCCAACGCTTTCTGAAAGTTTGGCCAAATGCGCCGCACGCATTGACTTTAGCAAAACATCTTTAGACGATTTAAAAAAGGAGGAAAAAACTGCCGCGGCCGCAAGTGAGGACATCAAAGATGGCACAGAATACCAAGAGAGTCTTTGGCCCTGGGATGCCGTGCGCAACAAACTGAACGACGCGCATACTGAGATATGCGTGCTTTCCGATGTAATTTCCATATCAAAGGATAAACGTTACTTGGTCTTAGATCCCCTGCTCGAAGAAGGTGATGACACAAAACCAATTGTGCAAGTTTATAGTCGAAAAAAGGCGTTGTCCCAGGCGGCACAGGTTTTATTATGCGGCGCAGAGCGACTTCGCAATGCGCATAGTGAGCAACGCAATCGCAATGTCTCCGACTTTCACATAGAACTGCTAAGATTGCGTCAAAACTGGCGCCTAAAAAAGGTTTCAAATGCAATTATAGGTGATTTAAGCTATCGCACAGCAGGCTCAAAGTTTGGCATGAGTGGAACCTTTGAGGTGACCAAAGCCGAGGATGCTATGGATGATGATAGCGGTAGTTCCACGCCAAGTAGTAGCAGCGCACCTGCCAGTAATAATGGTTTGCCGCCCAAGCCCAGCTCAGCACTGCGCGTCATAGTGCCATCCGAGCTGCAAGGTGTGGCCTATATAAAGGTCATCACACAAAAGGATCAGGAAGATTTGTGTACAGCCCAAGTAAACCTTATGGGCCATGGACCCAATGTGACACCACAATCTGGCGTTTGGCAAAAGACTTTGGAATTCGCACAGAATGTGCTTTTCTGCAAGGAACTTTTTGCACAGCTTGCACGCGAAGCCATACAGTTGCAGGCGCCCATACCACACGTCGTTATAGGCAATCAAATAAGGGCTACTCTATTGCCCAACATACAACTAATCATCTCACTGTGTCATTCCACAACGTTTGATTCATCTCAACCAGCGCCTATTAACGATCACGATCATGTGCTAGAGCATTCATTGCATCAACTGCTTCGCGAAGTGCATCACAAAAACTCCCATCATCCTTTTCCGCATCCAGCTAGCGCGCCACTGGGTCCTACCAAAAAACGCATGCTAGCTGGTCCTATGGCCGCCGATCGCGAAACGCTACTGGAGATGACCAAATCACAGACCATACTCGAACAAATCATTGCTCAGGCGCAGCACATATTCATGCGTAAGCGTACGCAGTACGTGTTGGATACATTGGCACGTGATGTGAAGGATCCCCAAATCGTGTCTCACTGGAATGCAATGAACAGTCCCACAATGTCCTGTGTCAAGATCAATATAGTGACGCACGGCTATGATGCCGTAAATCGGACCTCGCTGGTCATACATGTTAAGGAGCGTTCGCTTAAGTGCATTTGTCGCGACGGACGCGTCATGCGTTTGTCATATGAACCACAAGAGCTGCGGGATCTAATACTATGTCAAATTAACTCTCATCAGATTTCATGTCTATTGAGCTTAGCGCGCTGCATGGCCTGGACAGTTTTATCGAACAGCAATCATCTGGGCATTGGCAAAGTGGAACCCTTGGGCAATGCTAGCAGCTGTTTGCTGGCCTCTGCCAATGGAGATCGCATGATTGCCGTGCAAATACGCTGCGATCCACAAATCGATGTCAAGGTATATATAGCGCGGAGTCCGCGACAGGATTTCTTTCCCAGTCCATTAGTGCCGGAAAAGTTCTGGGAAAATGTGGGCGGCAATTTTAAGGAGGTAGGTGCTAAAAGTTTTTTTCTGTTGTATCCTATCAATTAACATTTGTTTTGGTTTCACGCAGGTGCGCTTTGATAAAATCGAAGGCAAAAGTTTTCTAAACAAAATGGAATTTCTAATGGCTTCGCTGACCAACAATGCGACTTAAGTGGTTTCTTTTTACCATATAGGATTATATTATTTACTAAAATAGCGATTATATAGTATGTACAAACTCAGGCTCAGGCAATTTTAATAAAGTTTAGTTGCTTTTTAATTGAAGAAGTTTGTAGGTTTACTCTGCGCCTTACCCGAACGAGCTTCATCTTAAAATGCTTTAAAATTGGGTTTCGTTGGATAGTTTAAAATTTAGGAATATGTACACCATTTAGCGCTGCATATCAAAGTTAGTATAGTTATTTCTTAGAGCTCCCCAGGCACGCGGCTGGCAGCTAATGGAACTATTCTGTCGAGAACTTGAATTACGCTGCAGTATGGTAAAAGTATCTTCCAGACTTATAACATTGGCTCGATTGGTGCTCTACGGTTAGACTTATTAAATATCACAATTATACTAACGTACTGTTGTTTATAAATACCCAACGTTCCAGATCGCAGAAACTTATGTCATAGTTTTGCGCACGCGGTTCCATGGTAATCACCGACATATCCAATGCTGCCGACTGCAACTGTGGCTGTTTCAATCTCAAATAAAGACCACGGTTTGTGGAAAACAGCACCGGCACGCGACGTGATGCAGCTGTGCCCGCTTCAGCTTCTACAATTTGCCTGTAGGTCAGCAGACTTGGCACTGTCTGGGCCGCCGTCTCAAAACGTTCATCGCCGACAGCTGCGCTGACCGTGCGCACAAATCCCATGCAAGTGTGAAAACACGACGCCACTTTGACGCATTTGATTTCAATTGAAAAGCTTTTGGATTTCTAGACCCGTGCACATTTAACAAGATTGAGCATATGCATTTTTTTTTTGCTGCGCTCTTTATTGATTTTGTATGCGTGTAGCCTGCCGCGACGTTCTGGCTATTGACGAAAATACGGACGCTGTCAGCACTAAGTGGACAATACCCTGCCCAACTAATTGCCTTGCATTTGTGTGGGCCAATGCCAAGCACTGCGGTTGCTTAGCAATCTTAGGCGGCTACACATGATATTGGGCAGTGGGAGTGCATTGGGGTGGCCCTCATACAAATATCTAGTCTCCAAGTGTGGACAGAAGTCAAATATACTATTTGAAGTACATTTAGTAATAATAATGCAAAGTTATTTTGTTTGATTCCTGATATGGACACACACGCAATTTTAAATGCACATTCTATAATAAGTTTACGATATATTATCAATAGATCGTATAACTTTTGGTTATATAAATAGTTGTTTACTATTGCAACTCCTGTTCGTATCTTAATCCCGGTAAAATACATCAATCGCGCATGGCCTTAAAGCATTCAATTTTTATACCCTGCACTTAAGCTACAAAGAGTATATTATTTTTGGTCAAGTTGAAAAATTTATATAAAACATCGGAGATCCACCATGATCAAGTTGACTAGAAAGGTCGATATAAATATGTTCGCCTGTCTGACAGTCTGTCCGTAGATCTCTGACATCTACTTTGCAGTTAGACCTCTTATTATTTCAGAAGAGACAAGTGCCCATACGGGCATTATTTAAAAATTTGAGCAGATACCAACAAATTTAGCGTTCGGAAGTTATATAGAGTTCGAAAGCCAAGTTTTCTGCACCCTACGTTGAATTTAATAGAAATCTAAATCTATCAAATTTTTTTTCAGACTATTGTTTTGCAAATCTTATCCATCCTTTGATGCAAGTAGATGTATTTCATCAAAAAGTTTACCCAATAGATTCGGATAAATTAAAAGCCCTCTTTTATTTTTAGGCCTAATCTGAATTCTTGTAATAAATAATAATTGGTTAAAACTCAAAAAATTTTTCGGGCATATTTACAAGAAATAACGAACTTAACTTTTGAAAACGCAGAGGAGATAAGAGGATTAACCATCTCATGCCAACTTCCACTCAAAGACTGACTAGTTAACAATATCCTGACAACACAATTACTTGGCCTTAGCGATTTTTAACAAAAGCCAAAATTTTGTTTAAAGCGGCCCTGAGTCTAACAAATTTATTACAAATAATTAAAAAACATGTTAAATTAAAATATGGTTTTTAAGTATAAGTATTAAATTAAATAATTTATTATAAGTTTTAAGTAATTAAATACATTAAAGATATTGTACTGAACAATGCGGGTGCAACCGAATGAGAAATTATTTAACTCTCTCGCGGACAATATCGGAAGTCTCTATTCTTTTTTTGCAACTTGCCGCGATCTTCCTCCCGCGGACAATTTTAGAACTTGGCGTGGATATACACCTAATTCTGTTTTTACACGGTAGATACGTTCAAGAAAAAACCGTGTAAAAAAGACATGAAGTAATTCCTTAAGCTGCTATTAAAATAAATAAGAAAGGGGAATTTCCTAACTAAATTTTTAAAAGATTAGGTTAGGTTATACCGGTTGACCCCTGGGGGAGTCACACATAGACTGCATAGTCCTTAGTGGAACATTAGGTTAATAAAAATATTTTTCTTTATAATTTCAATCAAATCTAATGAAATGTTGTTAAAAATGTCGTTTCTAGACCGTGTTATTTCAAAACCGTAGAAATGTAAACGTTCCAGAAATACAACGACCTCAAGAGTACTGATTATATGCGGAGCGGAGTATTTTCTCATTATTTCTTAAACCAACGATAGAAAAAAATAATTTTTTCTTGAACCTTCAAAAAAATAGTATGCTTCTACCTCTGCACGCCAACGCCCAGGGGAGGGTTGCGTTTTAAGTCGCATTAATCGCAGTTTCCAACCGATTTAAAAAAATAAGTTTTTGCTGGGTTATTTTAAATGAAAGAATCTTTGTCGAGTTTTTAACTTTCTAAGGGAAAACGCTTGGGAGCAAATAGTGAAAAACAGTTGCACGGGACTGGGTGGTGGCATACAAAAAGGTAAAATGAATTTTTGATATAAATGCCCACATCAGTTCTCATACCGGCTTTAGTGACTGTAGCATTTTTACACATATTGAAATACAGGCCATGTTTAGTTCATTCCTTCATTTTTGGCTATAATTCGCGTAGTTCCGATTCTAATCAAATTTACACCCACAAAGGGTCAAAGTCCTAGCTTTCAGTCCAACGACGACCAATACTATCCTTACGATTCGCTGGCCTTTTATCATTAGTCAATTTTAATTTATATATAGGTATAGCTTTTAGGGCAACAATCTATATAAATTTAAAATCGATCGACCTGACTGAGTGATTTATTCACTGATTGGTGATCGGTCAGAACTAGAGATCTGAAATTCTGCAGGTTCGTATTGTCCCACGGAGTACAACTTCCTAGACTAGTAAAACTTCCTAGACACACCATCGTCTAGTATACGGAAGAGTTTTTAACAAAAGAAGGCACCGGTTTGGGTTTCGCGGGAACAAGAACGTGACTGTCGGAATCACTGGGAAAGCACATCAGCATATTTCAGGCAGACCTAAAACTATCTAGGAAGTATAAAGGCAGACAGTCAGGTCGCTATAAACGCGGTGACTGGCTCGAAAATAAATTCAAAATTAGTTCAGTAAACTAGATCCAAACTAAACCATCTAGGACAATGGAATAATGTTTCCCTTAGATGGATCCCAGGACATAACAGCATTCCTGAGAAAGAAATAGCTGATAGGCTGGCAAAAGTCGGGGCTGCAAAACCATTAATAGGGCCTGAACCCTTTTGTGGTATTGGCAGACACACCACCAAACAGCTACTACGAGATGAGGAGAGATCCAAACGACTCTCGCACTGGATTAACACGACTGGTTTACGACAGTCCAAGCAGCTCCTCGGCTTCTATGATTTGAATAGGTTCAAGAAAATATCCCACTTGGTCAAGAATTCCCTTACGATACTCACTGAGCTACTTTCGCTACACTGCAGGCTCAGGAAATACCTGAGCATGATGCGCATCGTAGACTCCAACACCTGTAGGTTCTGTGAAATTAGGGAGGAATCCCCCCAACACATACTAACGGAGTGTGACGCTCTTGCCAGAAGAAGGGCATCATCCCTCCTCGGCGATAACACAATCTCGATGCACGATGTCACTAGACTAGAACCATCCCAGATAATTAAATTTATTTCTGAAACTGGACTAGACAAGTAGCTCTAGAGTATTGGGTAGTAACGTTTGATTTTTGGATTCAATCAGCCCGAAGCTTGGCAAATACTTAAACATTTTGGATTATTCAGACACCGAGAGTGGTAATTATAGGTAATATGTTTTATATGTATGCACCGTTCCAGTATGAAACATAGGGACATAAATGAATTTCATTTATTCCTATTGAGAGCTAACATTTTTTTATCATTCTAGGATCTAGTTGTTTTCGTAATTTCGGTGTCGAGTTGCCTTTTCCGAAAATGAGCGGGTCTTTCTCTTCTTCGGCTGCGTTGGGCTAACGTGGATTCCAATCAAAGTACTACTCGCGTCAGGTGTTTCTATGGCTTTCACAGTGTATGCCCAAGCGGATTCCACCTAACTTTGAGGAATTTGCAATAGGATATAGTTCTGTCGACTGTCATAGATTATTGCTGGAAATTACAGCTGGCCATAAAATTTTGATTATTCTTCTTACGCAGCCTCTATAATAATGCAATGGATCCTTTACATTAATGGTTGTAAAGAAACAATAATAGATAATACCTAGCAGGGAGCAGATCCCGGTAATAGATAAAAAAGACAATGTTAAAAAAAAAAAATATGAATACGCTTTTCTTAATAGGCGAAGTAAATATTTAAATATTTTAATGAAGTCGAAGCATTTAATTGTGCTTAGTAGTGCTGGAGAAACATCGTTGTTGGCCAACATCGATGTTTTCGATATTTTTTAACTTCGATACATCGAAGTACATGTGGCGGCCATTTTTTGAATGCTCAAATTAATTCAGATTGGGGCATCTGTTGGTTTGGTTATATAAGTATTTTCAAATAATAAAATGGAATTAACAAACAAACCAAGAGATAACTATATTTTCATAATATACATTTCAAAATTACATTTCATAGAAAAATAAGCAAAGAAATAATAAATAACAATCCAAAAGGTTATACAACGTAAACAAAAGATAATGCAGGCCACAAAAAAAGTGGTGTAAACTTAACAGGTGACAGAGGCATCCCTTATGGATTTTGAGCAGCCGAATCCGAAGTCCATTATTATTATGGTTTTCTGATTTAAACGAACTCCGCTTGTCGCTCACTAGATTCCCAGCCCTGCTAAACTTTTAAAGGTATTACCTTCCAGTAATTCAACAGGCACATGCTTGAATCTAAGTTTTCGACATTAAAATATTGTCGAAGTGCCAAAATTGAGTCAACCCTACTCTTTCGAAACTTTTGAGATTTGTTTTTTTTTTCTAAAAAAGCGAAAAGTGTCTGCGACGTGAATGCCGTTGATTGCCTATATTTTGTCCGTAATGGGATTTGGTCGATAATCGAAATAAAAGAATCGATGATCGGAAAAAAATAAAACTTCCAGCACTAGTGCTTAGGCTTCCACTGAATACTACTCCTAGCGCCAAGAAATACTTACAATTTCTTTCGTTTTTTGCTAGCTCCCTTGGGATTTTTTCAAAACTATGTATTTTGTCCATTCGAATTTGGAGTATATAGAACTTACAGAAACGAAAGGTCATAAAACTAATAGGCTTAGGAAAGTAAGAAAGAAATATTTTAACCAAAAATATGAAAGAGCATTTTTAAATAAATTAACATTTTATTGTATTTAATTATGTTAAGGCTTTCCAGAGAACACTACTCCTACCAAAACTTTAAGACTATTGAGAAAATTGCTTGTATTTTTCTTTTTGGACTTTTTTTTTTTTTTTTAAGTCGAAATGGAGTAAGTATTATAATTATATAATTCTTATTGCAAAATATAAAAAAAAATAAAACAAACTTGTTTTTACTTTTTACAAATATTGTTTTAAAACTTTATTTCATTTTATATTATATTGTTTTTTTTTTTTTTGTGTACTTGTAAATTGTATAATTAACACTAAAATACTTATTTAAACATATTTTCATATTCAATCTGTTTTTTTTTTATTTTTGCAATTTTTTTCAATTTTTTTTTGTTTTGTTTTACTTTTACTTAACGCCGCCGTTACACATACATTTATATAGCTGTTAGTAAATAATTGTTATATTTAAACTTAATACTATTTAAGTTTTGTTTTGCATGTGCGGCATTATTATTTTTTGCAGCATATACCTCCAATTTTGTGTTTTGTTTGTTTTTCTTTCAAATTCCGACACATTAAACATATATTTAAAATATATACTTTATTAAATTATGTTATCAATCGAATTTTGTTTTTAATTTAATGCAAAGAATTTCATTTTGATTTATGTGTTTTACTTTTTTTATTTACTTATAAATTACATACTTTCAAAATTAATGCTACTGTAGAGGGTTTTATTATATTAGAAATTGGTTTAATTTTTCGCTTTTTTTATATATGTGTGAATGCTGTGTCGAGAAAAAGGTGCAAGCACAGACATATATATATATATATTTCTATATGCCTTTATGATTAAGTATATATGTATATATCTATATATATAATAATAATATAAACATTAGCTGCAGACAGCTAATATTAAATAATCAATTTTTAAGTTTTGTACAGCATTTTTGTTTTTCAATTTTTTGTTTTTTTTTTTTAAAGTTGATATATATATATATATTAAGTAAATTTTTTAGTTTTAGTTTGCTACAATTTGCTGCTGCTTTTTGTTGCATTTTATATGTTTTGCCGTTAAGTTATATATATATATATATATATAAGCATATTAAACAGCTAAATCCTATATATAAGCGCGTAGCTATTTTGCAATAAATTAATGCATACAATGCGCGCTCTGTTTTATATATATATATATTTTTTTTTTATTTATGTATAACTGTGCCCATATGCACAACATAGTATCCCCGCATAACCCCCCTGCCTTTGACTTATGTATAAACAAAAAACAAGTGCTAGAATTGTGAACATTTTTAAAAAGGGGGAAATAATAAATATTGCTCAGTTACCACAACGAGGGCGGCAGTAAAAGGAACTTAATTAACAATCTTAATTTGTAGCTGCATTTTCAGCCAACTACGAAATAAAGAATTGAAACAAGAAATTACAAAACTTGAAGTCAAAGTGCAAAATTTTACAACAGTTTAGCAATTATTTTGTACAAAGTTAAAAGAAACGCCAAAAGTTTTGGACATTGCAGTTGTAGCACATAAACTATATACTATATATATATAAATATATATGTAGACTGCTACACATACATGTTGAACAATGCTAACTATGCGCTGTTATATATATTATATTTATTATTATAAATAATTCTGTTTTTTAACTTTTCTTAAGCGTTTTTTTGTTGCCTTTTAGACGACTTGCTTAACAAAAACTTTGTTCATTTTTCAATTTCTACATTAATATTATTATGTATTAATATATTTATATATATATGCAAAAAATCACAAAAACAGAAAATGTACATACACTTGGTAGTTGTATATATATATATTTATATATAATAATATTTAGTTATATGCAAGCAAGTACATAGTTTTTTATACTAAATAGGCGACCGCATAGATTTGACATTTGAAAATAAACTGCAGTTGTTTTTCTTGTATAAGGATTATTGCAAAAAAACTATTAACTGAAAACGCTAACTTTGTTGCTGTTTTATTTGTTTATTAACATTACTTTAAGTATATTTTTGCTTTGCTTGTTGTTCTGCTGTTACTACTTCCTCTTCTTTTGCTTCTTCATCTTTATCATCATCTACTTTATATTTAAGCACTGTACGGCGTTGCCACATTGTCGCTGTGAAATCTAACGGTTTTGCATTTGGTTTGGCTTTGAATTTTTTTCGCATCTTCAAACTATTACAATTATGTTTATATATTTAATATAATTAATTACTTTATGCTTATGTATCAAGGATTTTTACTACCGTATTGTGTGAGTGTGTATGTGTTTTCATTCATTCTTAAAAGTTGAGTTCCTTTGCGAAATGCGCGCCCGTATTTACGCTTGTATTGCCAGAATTGTTGTTACTACTATGTGTTGGATTACTACTGTTCGGATTGTTGGTGTTGCTGCTGCTGCTGGTTGGCAATGGTAATGCACCGGCGCCACCGCTTAGCAAGTTTGAGGCTGCTGCGCCTAGTGCCGCCGCCGCCACGGCTGCGGCAGAGGTACTACCACCAGCTGTGCTATTGGAAGCCGCGGCTGCTACTACGGCTGCTACGGCAGCTGCCACCGTATTGAGATGCTGTTGATGTTGTTGCTGCTGCTGCTGTTGTTGGTGGTGCTGAAGATGATGTTGTTATGGCAAGAAGTAGTCCGGATGATCTGTATCTTTCTCGAATCGCTTGGCCTCTTCGTGCATACTTTCCTTGATCTTTAATATAGCTGCTGATTCGGATTGATCATTTTCGCCGGGACCACCGAAGCCACCGAGATTGTAATCGCCCATGCCGCTGCCCGAGTCTTCGCGTGGCGTGCCTGGGCCGCCGTTAGCCGGTGAGTTTTTCATGCCATCTAAGCCAGTGCCATCGGGTCCGCCGCCGCCATTAAGTACAGGACCCATTGAATTGGGACCGCCGCCCATGGGACCCATGCCGCCGGGGCCACCACCACCACCGCCGCCATCAGGTCCGCCACCCATGGGAAATTCTGGTTTCATTAGTGAATACATACTATCGCCGGGTCCGCCCACAGGTCCACCTTGTGTGTTATCCTGCGGTGACGGCATTATGGGCGTGCCTGGGCCTGGCGGCCCATTCGAGCCGGGTCCAGGTCCGTAATTCCCAGGCGATGATGATGAATATGCGTTCATGGGCGCCGAAGCGTTTGGCTGCCACTGTGGGGGTCTGCCGCCCGCACCGCCCATACCCATGCCAGGTGGCATGCCGCCAGGGCCTGGTGCGGGTCCGCGCATACCACCCGGACCATAGCCCATGGGACCCATGCCGCCGGGACCACGCGGTGGATTCATGCGCGGATTCATGGGACCCATGCCACCGCCAGGTCGTGTTGGATCCATGCTATTAGGCATCATAGGCTGTCCGGGCGGACCATTGAATTCATTGCCCATGCCTTGCATGCGCACTCCGGGTCGCGGTCCACCAGGATAGCGTGGACCACCCATAAACGGTGGCTGGCCGGGCATAATCTGTGATGGCGGCGGCTGTGGACTCGAAGCATGCGTGGGCGGCGACGGCCGCATTGTCGAATTTGGGAAAAAATTGGGACCCATTGGCCCCGGTCCCATAGGACCACCATCACCACCGGGTGGCATCTGGCCAAGCGGGCTGGGCGCTGGACCACCAGCATTATGTGGGCCTCCAGGTCCGATGCCATTCACACCATAGCCGGAGCTAACAAAGCCATAGTCATGGAAGGCCTTGGCCTCCGAGGAGTGATCGCATTGATCACGACGTTCTGGTGCAGCACAATACAAATCCCAAAAGACGCACCACCAGGTATGCAGAAATCCAGGCGGCTCGCCGAGCGTTATGTTCTTCTCCCATCGTATTTCGGAGAGGAATGTTTGTGCCGCTTTCTGGGCGCCGACATGCAGCAGATACTCATATACGTACAAGGCGAGCTTTTCGCGTGCCTGCGCATCTGAGGGTACGGTGGACGTTTTCGACTTGCCGTACATTTTGCTGTTGTTGTTGTTGTGATGTGAAGTTATGGTAAATCCGTTGCTGTTGTTGTTTATTTAGTTATAAGGTGGCTTTTTTTTTTGTTGTTGTTGATTTTACACTCTTTGCACGCTGCTTTTGCTTGGTCCACACACGCTTTGCTTTTTACTCTAGTTTAGCGTTTTTTAGCGTTGCTTGCTTTGTGCTTAAACTTCCACTTTATTTAAATTATATTTTATTTTTTATGTACTTTTCGAGGCTCTTGTTGCTGTTGCTTTCTGTTGTTGTTTTAATTGGCGCTCAGCTAGCTGCGCTGAAGCTCACGCAGCCGTTCTCCTCCACTCTATTACTTCCACCATTTTTATTTATTTATTTATTTTTATGCCGCTGCGCTGTGCTGAGAGACGTTGACGTTTTAGATTTGCGTCCGTTTTTCTGTTGTTTTGTGTGCAAAAAAAAACACCTTGCTCTTACTTTGAATTTTACAATAAACTTTTAGCGCGCTCGCTTTGCTGCTGCTGCTTGTCGATGTCGCTACTTCTTCGTTTTACCGTTTATTTTTTTTCAGGTATTTTTTTTGCCTGATTGTTGCTGCTTCTTCTTGCACAACCACTAAAAACATAAAAAAAATTGAAGAGAGCGTTAGTATGTGTTGCAAAAAAAATTTTGTGTGTGTGTGTGTGTGCAATGTGTACTTGCGCGCGTGTGCGAGAGTGCTGGCTGTCGCACCAATGAGCATGTGAGAGAAAGAGCGCGCGCATTGTCGAAGCAGCACAAGTGGTACACTGACTGCTAACATATTCGTACATATATGACATGCCATGTGCGTACATTTCAGTTTGTTTAAAATTTTTACATTATATCACTACTACTAAAACCCTTAATAAACACCAATCTAAGTTAATGACTAATTGTTACATTTAATATTAACGCCAATACATGCTGCTACGTGTGCATATACTTTTGGCCAAGACTTTGATGCGTTAATGTGGCGTTTGGTTCGTTCTTTATTTCTCGCCAGGTGAGTGAGTGAGTGCTGCTCAACTTATGGGTAGAAGAAGAAGCAAGGAACAAGCGCGGTACAATCTGCTGTCAAATAGCTATTCAAATCAAATTTCGTGTACAGTGAAGCTTCATAGTAATTGCTGTGTACTTATAAATAAAATAAGGCCACTTTGAGTTGTCTTTGACACAGCTTTCAGGCGCCCTGTACCAACAACGTTTCAATAGGATTTTTTTTGAGGTAAATTACTGATATTTGTTTATTAACAAAATTAATTATCGATATAGTTATTTCTACGCCACAGTTATTTGAAGCAAAGTAAAATGGTTACTAACTTACTAAATGCTTTAAAAAATAAATCGTCTACAATGAATTTTTCCATATGAATTATTTTTAAGAGCACTGCTTCTATGACCTGCTTATGTATTTCTGAATATCGAATTTACTATATACGATTGAACTTATACTTTATAAAAATATATTGTATTTATTCGGCCCAATTAACAAAATAATGTACAAAAATATCTTTTCAAAGTAATCTGCACTAGAATAGAAGGCAACAACTCTAAGCTGGACCGTCGAGAAAAAGGTAGGGCCTTTTTGACGAAAAAAAAATACATCATCTGAGGCTTACTAAATTTTGATCAAGTTTAGGAAAAATAAGTGTTTTTTCTAAGGGTTACTTAGAAGACTTTGTGCCCTGGCCTGAAGTTCTCTAAGCGAATTGTATATTTGAAAAAACATTCATTAGTTCTTTTTCCGCAAGCTCATAATATCCGGTCTCACATAATTTTGGAACACTGCATTATTTTCCAACACCTAATTTGTGACGAGCAAGATCCCTTACCAAAATGATCAAAACAAATTTAGCCATGCCCGCCCGTCTATCCATGTTGCCTGTTTTTCTGAACTAGGATTGTACTGCTAGGTACGTCGCATGATCGGTTTTTTGTTTTTTATTTTCATTAACTTTTTTGATACTGGCTCATTTTTCCCCCTAATAAAATTTTGCAGTTGGAATAATTGTTTAACTAACAATATTGAAATTTGACGCAGCCTTTCCTTTTTTGAAAACCCCTTTGTTTTTGTCCATTTTATTAAAATCAGTTCCCAAACGAGTTAAGGGGTCTAATGGGATATCTCAAATGGGATTTTTTTTATATGGTTTTGTCATTCTGTGCGAAATTTTTTAGCATTCTGCGTATAGGCCTTTATAGACAAAAATGAAAAAAGAGCTCTAAATGGAATGAGCATTATAGAAGCTAAGGCCCATTGGCTATAGTACAGTCGAGGTCTCCAATCTAATCTAATATTCATGATATAATTCAATAGACATATAGATACATCGTTAAAGACTTAAGACTAGTCGATAGTCACCACCAGAAATTAGTTTTTTCCCGATGGCCCACTTTTGAACCGCTTTGTTTTAAGTAATCTTGACTAAATTTTAAAGCAATCAGCTTTAAAAGATAATAATTTTCAGCTTAAAAAATAAGAAAAAATACACAAAATTTGTTTAAAATTGCACTCACATAAAACTTTAAAAAAATAATTTTCATGGAAACTACTGTTGAAAATTTATGCTGTTAAATTTTCCACAAAAAATGCGTTTTTATAAATTTTATATGGCTATTTGTTGATACAGTCCCCCAAGAATTAAGTTATTGAGTTCCTAATAATTATTATTTCGTTAATCTTAGTTCACGTCAACTCTTAATCTTTTAATTTGATACAGTTGTCACAAGTACTTCGCATTTTTTTGAATAAATGAAATAATCCCAAATGGTCCCCATCTTGTTGAACATACAACACAGCAGTCGAAACTAACTAAATAGGATAAACAGATTCGATCACTTTCCATAAAACATGTAAGATTGTGATCTTCAGTATTTCAACAATGCAGCTTGTCGTTATAGCTACACTTATTAAATCGACAAGTCTTCTCTTTATCCATTAGTTCGTTAACTATGAATTCATTTCTATTTCTTGGTATCAATTATTTAGGTTACGCATTAACCATACATTACAGCACTACTCTAGCTACTATCTTATTACCATGTCTACATAAATATCAATCTTGGAGTTTTCATATCATTGAGATAGCATATTGTATGCAAAGGCAAAGAACGGTCCAAGCTAATTTACCCCAGCGTACAAGAGAGAAAAAGTAATTACAGTTTCTGTTTTTTTTTTTCTTATGCTGCAGCTAGCCTCATATCGTTTGGGTTCTATTCTTATGTACATCTCATCACAGATCAGTTGGTAGCTACACTTTTGTGTTGTATTTTTTTTTTCTTCTTATTTGGGGCTACGGCTACTAATCAACTTGAGTAGGGCTTAAACGAACGAATACACCAAACGCAGAGCCAAGAGCAACGCTGTAGTGTTGTTGTCTTCTGCACTGGCCACAAAATACCGGTCGTTTCTACTATATATACATATGTATGTACTACATATGCTAGCAGCGCTGGTGGCGTCGCCTATTTTGACGTTGACGGCGGCTGCTGCTGCTGCCACGGCCAAAAACTTAAGCAGCTACTACCTTCTACTACTATTGTTGTTGTTGTTGCTGTTGTTGATTCTGTTTGCCGTTGTCTAGTTGAAGACGTCATCAAATTTTGTACGCGGGGTTTCTCTCGCACGTTCTAGTTTTATTTTTTTTTATTTTTTTTTTTTTTTTTTACCACACGGCGACCACCAATACACACGGCACACTCACACACTTACAAACATTAGAAATGGTAGATGATGTACTAGACAGAGTAAACATCTTTACTAAATATTGTTGCTTTTGCATACGCACCTTTTGTGTTAAAAGTGAGTAGTGTAGATATTATATATATATGGTTTTTATGTATTTGTATGTACTTGAGCTGTTTTAGGCTGCAATTGTTTTTGTTTTTACTCGCTCTTTTTACGCTCAAACAGCCGTCTGTCTGCTATATTACTGATTGCAGTTTTATCACAAAATCAACAAGAGAATACACCAGCACCAGGAGAGCACACACACACAGCGGCGTAGAGCAAAATGTGGAATTAATTACAATTTCATTGATTTTTCGTATTTGCGGCTCATATGTACTCTTCGCGCAACATATACATACATACAGACATACATATATATAAAATTATTTATTATTAAACGCGCGCTGCCGTTGATTTTGCACCAATTTTTAAATTTACTTGTTTGAGTATCGAGTAGTGTTGTGTGTGTGCGTGTGTTTTTAATTTCTTTTCTAAACACACTTTTTCGCTCTTTTTATGCGCTGTATTTGTGTTGTTGTTGCTGTAATTTTTGCAAGTTTTCTCTTCACACGTTATTCATTGGCACTGCGCTTTGTCCGTGTATTCGTCGTTGTCGACGATTGCTTTTACTGCTAGCGCTGTAGCTGCTGCTGCTGCTTCTTCTTCTACTTCAACTAAAAATCGGCTCTTTTTTGCCTGTACGACGACGAAATTTTCACATCGAGTTATTATGTTAAAATGCATTTTCGTTCGTTGTCATTTCATTGGAAAACACTGCGTTCACATTTTCACTAGCATTTGCGCATAAATTTGCACACATTTAAATAGTTTTTACACAGCAATTAATTGTATAAATATTTTTACTGCTACAAGTTGCGTCGTATTCGTCTTCTCGTCGTCGTCGCGAGTTTCAATTCAAATGGCGAATGGTAGGAAGGAGTGAACAAACCAACATTTTTTTTCTGCTCATTATTTTGATAAGTGCTTTGCGCGCGGCTACACTAGTTGTCTCGCTTGTGCATACATTGTTGGCATCGTGCTGCCAGACTGTAACTCTTTGGGGTGGTTAGTTTAAATTAAAATACATGCACAAAAATTGTTAAATATATTTGTTTTCATACAAAAACAGTGGCAATTTATTAAATTTAAATTACAGTCATTTTTGTTATGCTACGCTTTTAAAGCATATGCTTTAGTTGCTGTCGTTAATACACAGTCTGGCAGCGCTTTAGCTCCGGCATTTTACTCGTTTTGTTTTTTCGCTATCCTTTGTGCGCTCTTTTCGTTTCTTGTGTGTGTATATGTGTATTGATATTGCAGTGCATTTTGTGTCGTCGTGCTAATAAGTGCAATTGGGTAAGTTTTTATTTTATAAAAATGTGCTTAATAAGTAAATATATGAAAATGCAGACATTTTTAATAAGTGGTGTACATAACTCTATGTTTTAAACACATAAAAATAATTATTCTTCGTCGTCGTCGCTTACAAGTTTTGCAAAAGATGGCAGCACCCACAAAGCCAAATAATCGATATTAAATTATTACAGCGTTGCCAGCAAGTTAGAAATAAAATTTACTTAAGTGCCGCATAGTTTAGCTTTTGTCAGCGATTAAACTAAAGCTTTGTGTTTTGTAAGCATTAGCTTTCCGCAAGCTGTTATGTTGTCGTTATTTTCAAATTCAGCCTTAGGCACTGCGCAAGCACCATTAGTTCGTTGGATTTTCAATGCCCTTGCTACCAAATAAACGGGTCCCACAGTGCCAGCCAATGGTAAACAGAAACAGTGCAACTGCAACTGTACACGGATGCTGTGCGTTTTACGGAACGCTTCGTTCTCGTATAGTAAAGTTTTCAATTTTTCTCGTGGTTCATTGTGTAGAGCGCAAGTTTAATTTAATGCGCCAAAAGTGCTATTAAATTAATCAAATAATTTTGTGTCGTTAATTAAAAGCTCTTAATTGATTGCAATTAAGTGCCATAAGTGTAGTGAAAATAAACAACAACTTAAAAAGTGAAATATTCTTAATACTAACACAAAGGTAATGCATTGGCCTTGCATGCAAATACAAGTTGAAGCAATTATGGTGTATGTTTTGGCCAAAAGCACGTGAGGCCAATTTGACCGACTTTAAGCGCGTAAACCGCAGGTCGTTAGTTGGAAATTATTTAGTATAGCCCTTGGCAAGAATTCACGCATACATCTACGTCACAGTGTCTCTTCTAATGATTTATTTCGACTATAGAAATTCCGAAAAAGGAACAGTCATTTGCATAGGGAGAGCTGGGGCTGCTGCAGAATACCAAATTGCATTTGCATTGTAGCAACTATCAACGATTTGGGGTTTTTAAAAGTATTCAAATTGAACAGAAGCGCTCACTTGTCTTGGGAGCCTCGGGGGCACACTGTAGTAGCTGACAGTCAGCCTAGCTCTGCAAATGAATAATGGCACTTTGGGGTTTTTTTTTTTTTTTTTGTTGGTAGAGCTCAATTCCCTTTTGTCAATTTTTATTTGACACATTTTATTGTGCAAATTGTTTGGCCTCCAATCCTTTGGTGCGAATTGGAAAACGTTTTCTAATAATAGAATCGACGGAAATGGCTTTAGATTGGCATTTTGGTTGGTTTTGTGGTGTCAAAAGTGTTCATTAGAGTGACAGCACCCAAGGGCAACATTTTTTTGGTCTACGTCTAGTGTGTCTGCATCTGCTCTAGCTCTGACCATGTTTCAAGCGTGTGTGCGTGTGTGTGTGTGTGTGCATGTGTCTGAGTGTTTGGTTCAAGTTTCGTTCTGGGTTTTATTTGTTACAATTTTTGCAATGTTAGCATTTGGTACATAAATCCATTTCTTCACACACGCATACATACACTCGTTTTCCATTTCCATTTACATATATATATATACACACACACATGCAGCATTCAATTAAATCTCTTTCAACGACATTGCAGCAAAAGTCGCAACTAAAAGTCATTTCTAGATTTTCCTTATTCCCTTTTTTGTTGAATTTTGAGTCAAAGCCGTGGATTTGGTTGGATTATTTGAAAAAAATTGGATATCCTCAACGTAGTAGCGTGCTCAAAACGAGAATGCAGTTAAAAAATTTGTCTATGAAACGAATTTTGAAATACTCTAAAAATAAAAATCTTCACTTGATTATATGAGTTTACAAATTTAAAAAAATTTCATCTCGAATTTGCTGTCTATAAATTTTTCTATGCAAGTATTTTGAAATATATATTGCGAAAAAAATATATTTTTTTTTGATTTCGAAAAAGTGTTTTCAACTCATCGCAATTATCTTCAGTTTGCAGCTAATCAAATTACTCATGTTTCATTTCTTTCCTCTTCAAGATAATAATTAGAAATTTGATATGAATGCTAATTTTAACATTTTATAGTAGATTTTGAAATTAACAATAAATATCAGGGCTGCTTCTCAAGATACTCAAGGCCAAAGGTCACAAAACGGTTTTTTGGAAATAAATTTTATTTAAAAAATTTTTTTTTTAATTTTACATTTTAACTTTTATTGGTAATTTTTTTGCAAATATCTTTATTCCAAAGAAACGTCTAAAAACAAAATTCTCGATAACTCGATAAATAATCAGAATTTTGAAATAAAAAAATGAAGTGGTTAATATTGGCTACTACCCATGTGATACATATGTAAAAATCGAAGAGGTCGGGTCGATCTTAAAGGCAGGCTTAACTAATTTTCGCTGATGAATATTATTTTATTCATTACCATTAGAGATGAACCAATTACGAAATAAATGAGTGGTTCTTCTTAAAATTTAAATATTGTTGCTGAAGTTTACGTAGACCATAAGACGTACTTTGTGTTAAAAATTTATGTTCATGTGGCGTCATGGCTAAATCGATTCCTTTTGTCGTCCTGATCATTTTGGTTAAAGCTTGTGCTATCCTCCTTTAAGGTGATACACATGACATTTTTTTGCAGTATAAAAATACATTTTTTTGAAAGAATGGGTCGATAAATCTTTTAAGAAAAATTTTAGCCATTCCCTACATTATAAAATTATTTAAAATGGGAACTATAAAGACCATATGTCGTTACTCTGAATTAAAAGTGTTTGTAAGACCAGATCTAAAAACTTGCTGTACAACATTGACTTCAACATGGCTACTATTCCAGAGAAACCTTTCAAACATTTCGCTCAAGAAAAAAGACGATTAAAGGCAATTGGATATTTTGAATAATATGTGGGAAATAAAAATTCAATCGTTCTTATTTTTTGCATTTCCTATTGATTTTTTGCTTTGGCTGAAGCCAAGAACGATCACAGACGGCTTCTTTATGGTTTCTATTAAAGTATAAAAAAATAATAAATAACATTTCTCCCAAATCAAAAATGTTAAACATAAAAAATACTCGCAACAAAAAAAAAAATGATTTAATTATTAAATTTTATTATGATAATTATTGAATTGTAGAGTTTTATGCAATTACATTAATTCGACAGCCTGAAGGCCTATATTGCACTGGCTACAAACCTTATAAAATTAAGAATTAATTTCTTCTTCATAATTATATAACAAAAAAATAAATAATACTGTGGTGCCACAGAAAACCATTTCTCCACAATTCCAATTCTCGCTGCCACAGACACACATTCGAGACGGTTTTAAATCTCTACTTTTACTCGAGGTTTGATAAAATTCGCCAATAAAAGCGTCTTTGAGCTAGCGATGCCAGTGCTGCCAGTACCGATGGCCACAAAAGAATGTGTTACTTATTTAAAAAGGTTATTCAATTTCTGAGCTATTTGTATCTTTATTACTTAATAAATCTAATGTTTTAATTCTTGATTTTTATTTTTACAAAATCTCTACTGAAATCTATAGTATATATGCGATTCCTTGTCAACATGCAAAACCGTCTCGAGCTAAGGCGTTGCCACTTAATAATATATTTCGGAGTATTTCATTTTTATATATTTAAATATTTATCTTTAAAAAATTATATTTTTAATTTGACTAAGTTATTATAAAGTGCGACGAATTAAGTGGACAGTTAAATAAATAAGCCTTGCTAATCTTTTTCACATAAGGTGGCAACGTGCTGTATGTGAGTAATGGATGTGAATGCCCATAGTTTAGCAGGTAGTTGAAAATTAAATGGTGTAGCTGTTTGAGGAGAAAAGAGGCAAAACAGCATTTTGGAAGACATTTTCAAAATCAAAAGAAAAACTAAGTTAAATGCAAACAAATTCATTTTGCCATTCACAATGCTTCTGACAGCTGATGACAACTAGTAGGGTTTTCACGCTAGTAGGGTTGTCACTCAAACTCGTTTGTTGGGCAGGATAAATGCTTAAACTTATTCATCAAAAATACAAGTTGTTGACTAATCCAATAATATATTCGGCCATGCTCCGGAAACCGAGAAATCCAAACCGAACAATTTTGTTCGGATTCGGTTTTGCGTGCTCCGGAATCCGAATTTTTTGTCGTTAATTTCCTTTTTTATTTTCGATACATTTGTATATTTCCCTCATTTGTATCGATAAATTCACATATGTGTGGTGTAACCAGCTAACTGCCTTTTGTTAAAAATTTGTGAACATGGCAAAAATGCCATTTATTTTCTCAATTGCTTGTTTTGAAGCTAAAAGAAGGCTTAAAATTATGGAAGAAACATGTCGTACTCGCTGCTTTTGTGTTTTCCCCTGCAATAAATATATTTTTTAGCATTAAATTCTTTTGATTAAATATGTACATTGTGTTTGTTGGCGCGAAATGTTTTTTGTTTGATACATAACAGCTGACATGGCTGCCGCAGTCTTGCATCTTTTTATAAGTACATACATGTTGTTTACATTTAATTTTCATTAAAATATGGCTAGTTCTTTCTTATTTTGAATATTAAATAAAATAACACAATAATAGTATTACTTTTGCAACAATATTTATAGAAATTAAACAAGACTTAGCTATTTTTGTTACAAGGGAAATTTTCGGCCATTCGGTTTGGCTGTGCATGCTAATTTTTGGGTTGAGTCAGAAAAAAATTAATTAAAAGTAAATGTCAATAAATATTGAACTTAAAGTTAGCATAAATAGAATCTAAGAATATCAAAGAATATTTAAAAAATTATTTCAATATAAAATGCTTGCTTTTTTAATCCTATTTTGGCGATTCGTTTTAATTTCGCATGCAACATACTATTCGGTTTCAAAGCACATGAAAAATTCGGTTTGGTGGAAACGGGAGCACCAAACATTCGGTTTCAAAACGCATCCGAATTTAACATGCGGATTCGGTTTCCGGAGCACGGCTGATTAACTTTCTTGGATCACTATTAAAAAACCTTTAATTAAATTATCTGCCATTCTCGGATTTTAAAAGAGATTTTGTTTCAAACCGTACCCAAATCTCTAGAGATTTCTTTGGCACCCCAAATAAATAAACATTCAGCCGTGCTCCGGAAAAGGAATCCGAACAATTTATTCGGATTCGTTTTGAAACCGAATGATTGGTTCTCCCAATTCCACCAAAACTAATTTTTCATGTGGTTTGAAAACGAATGTTTTGTTGCAAGAGGAATTAAAACGAGTCGGCAAAAAAGGTTTTAAAAAGTACTTCTTTTATACTGAAATAATTTTTTAAATATTCTTTGATATTCTTAGATTCTACTTTTGCCAACTTTAAGGTAGATAATCATTGTCAATTATTTTTAAATATTTTTTTGCTGACTCAACCCAAAAATTAGCATGCGTTGTGCAAAACGAATTTTGTTTTTTTTTGTGCATGTGAGCGTATCATACATGAACACATGGTCGATAAGTGCGACGGGGTTCCCGCGTTAAGGCCGATACGCAGTATAGCAATATCCCATTCGGGATATTTTTTTTATATGAAGTTTTGTCATTTCCACAAAGAAAATTTCCCTTGTAACAAAAATAGCTAAGTCGTGTTTTATTTCAATAGATATTGTTGCTTAAGTAATATTTTTGTATAATTTTATTTAAAAAATATAATAATAAAGAACTAGCAATATTTTAATGAAAATAAAATGTAAACAACATATACGAATAAAAAGGTGCAGGGCAGCGGCAACCACGTTGCCTGTTTTGAATCAAACAAAAATAATTTCGCGCCAACACAACAGTAGAATTTATCGAAAAACTTAGGGAAATTTACAAATTTATCAAAAATAAAAAGGGAAGTTATCTACAAAAAAATTCGTTTTCCGCAGCCCGCAAAAACGAATCCGAATAAAATTATTTGGTTTGGATTTTTCGTTTTCCGAAGCACGGATGTGTATGAAAACATGACAAATGTCACAAATTTGTTCCGTGATTTTTCAGTATCAAAAAAATTAACTGGCAAATCATAAAAATCTATTTCACATGAAAATACATAAGTATTTAAAAAAAATGGTAAATCTTGAATCTTGCTGAAAGTTTGCATCCATACTGATCTCTTTTTAGTTTTACTTTTTACTTTGGGCAGTGCATTTTTTGAGGTTCGAATAAGTCCGTTGTAAATGTTTTTGGTTAAATTAATTTATTGTCTTTGCGAAATAATTTAATTTCCCTGCCACAACTCGCCACCCTTAACAAAAGATTACTTTTACGGATCTGTTTCGGCGTGAAAACGCACTGTTTTTATGCATGGCATGCTAGAGCATTGATATATTAGCTTATGATATAGTCGTCCGATTCAGAATATTTATGTCTACCAAAACTGTTTTAGAATATCCAATTTGAAGCATGTGCGTTGATGATATGGTGGAGATATGGCCCAATCCGATTTCGGGTTATATGGCAGCTATTTGATATAGTGGTAAGGTCCAGATTAAATTCAGTAGGTACATATTTGGATCTTTCTAAAATGTTTTGGTTAAGATAGAATGACTGAAACCGTTTTTGGGTTATATGGCAACTATAAAATATAGTCGTCCGAGTTTCATGGAGATAGGTTGTGTATTTTCAAAGATAGAAATTTTCTTTCGTTAGATAGGTTGGTGGTAATTTTAATTAGGTTAGTTAAGAAACTGTAGAAGGGGTGCGTTTTTTTTTTGTATTTTAGATCAATAAATTATTTTTTTTTATACAGCTTTCATCTACAATATTTTATAAATTTCAACTGTTTGTTAATATACTGAAAAGCCCAAAAGAGTACACATTTTTTTAAATATAGAATTTAAAAAAAAAAATTTCGGACCCCTTTGTGCAATGCTGACTACACCCTTGCGTAGAGTATTTATTAAGTTTGAACGATGTTACTCCTCAGTTTATCAGTTGTTGTTGGTTTATTACTCTAAACCTGCAGTTGTCTCTAAAAAGAACCACTCAGAGTGTTAAATCTAAGCGGCCATCCCACATTGCCTCTTCTGTAAATAACACGCTCTGGGAATTTTTGTGGAGTAATTCCAACGTAGCATCTTCTGTGTAACGCGTCGCGCCATCTTGTTGAAACCACATATTATTTAGGTCCACGTAGTCCAATTATGGCAAAAAATATCGTTTAGAATGACCCAATATCGGACAGTTACCGTCTGGTCCTTCACGATTTGGAAGATGTATAACCAATGAAGTATGGCCTGATCAAAATTTGTACCAAGTAGCAAATTTAACTTCATTAACTTCTCCCCAAATGCGACAACTTGCTTTTTTATGAAACCGTTCAACCAAAACTATGCCTCAATTTAAAAATATCAAACGTTGCTGAAAATTAAAGCACTCCATAGTAAAATATATTGTCAAAGTCCGGACATTACTATGTTTTATGTGCTTCAAATAATTTTTTATCAATTACCGCACCTTAATTCATTTATTTCAATCAAGTTTTATAGTTACCTGCTCTCTTAACACGACACGCTTTATAAGGACTTAAATCTTAAACCAGCTGTTGAACTTTATTTGATTTATGTTGGTTTAGTTGGGGAAAAAATGACGCCCAAGCCAGCTGGGGAAAGGCGGCGCATATAAAACCCATCCATTTACGTTATGAACAGTCACTCTCTCATACAAACACATATGTGAGTATTTACTTAACGTCATTATACCCTATAAAAAAAGTTCAAGGGTATTTTAGATCTGTGCAATGTTTGTAGTAGGAAAAAGGAATCGCTACAATACCCAACGTCATCTATATACATCTTCTATATGTTTCACTCCCCAGTGGCGATAATTACGTTAGGAAACGTAGATGGGTAACCCATACTTTAGAAAAAAAATCAAAATACTTTTATTTTTATATTTTGCGAAAAACGAAAAAGTAAGCTGAAATTTTAATTGTGAAGCTTCTAAGCTAAAGCCTGGGTGTTAGCCCTATCCACGCATGAATAAGATTCCTAGGTTGTGTAACGACCTTCGGTTTTGTCCGGAACAAGGCCTGGGATAGCTCATCTATGTCCAGGGTAAATGTCACAAAAAAATTTATGTTTGCTGAGACTTTCGATATTTTAAACAAAACTCAATTTGATTTAAGTTTTAAAAAATATATTATCCGCCTTTTTGCGGTCTATTATCACAGTACACTTAAGCTCTCTATTTTACACAAAATAATATTTTTAGCAAAAAAATATATATTGGGAAAACAAGGTTACAACTTAACTCTAACAATGTTAACGCTTTAAATAATAATAAATATTGCCCTTTTTCGGCGAAACGCTCACCCAGATGTTAATCCTAGTGTCAAAGTTTGGCACGTTCACGAAAAGCGTATAAACTCCGACGCGGTCGCACCCAGTGCGCTAATAATTAAAATATCCTTGTTTTCAATTTTTGTATATTTTATTTAACCCAAAACGCCTTTAATTTTGCGGCACTGACTTTTCACTAAGTCACTAAGACTGACTTCTCTAGACTCTTTTTACTAGACTCCACTTCACTAAATTGCTTTCACTAGACTACACTTCACTAGACTGCCCAGATTTGGATGGCGATCCGCCTTATATTGGCCTCGATCGCCGCCAAATCTTAGAATTCCCTCCCAAACGTATGCAAAGAAATCCTACACGCCACTCTGCTTATCTATCTATCTATCCTAATAGAAAAGAAAGAGTCCGCCGTACCTAACACTATCCCTATGCACTAATATCATTAACCTACGCACTAATACAAAACAACAATTAGCGCCCCAAGCTTAAAGGCCGCTATACCTTAACTAGTATTGGTGAGAGTAGGCGCGCTTTCACTGCTACTCTCACCAAGCAGTTTACCTAATGCCCTATTGGAAAAACAGGAACAAGGTTGTGAGGCGGCAAAGTTTATCGAATAGATTTACAGTAATAGCATGAAATCGAATATGTAGAAGAAGAAAATAAAAAATTCGTTAAAATGAAATAGAAAAATAATTGTGGACCGAAATGGGCAAGCCAAAGCGGAACGGTCCGGAGAATCCAAATGATAGGAAAACGACTGCATACCAAAATTGCCTTTGAAAATAGCATTCGAAAAAAATAAAAATTCCTCAAGAACCTGTAAAACTTCAAGAGTCGACAGCAGTAGAAATAGTAGACTAAACATGGTAAACAATTTTAATAAAAAATATTTGATTTGAAAGCACATGGTTGCTGCTCCCAATTTAATCAAAACGATTTTTTATACCCTGTACCTATAGGTACAAAGAGTATACTAGATTTGTGCAATGTATGTAACGGACAGAAGGAGGCGTGGCAGACCCCAAGTCCTTTATACTAAAATGCTTATCATAACCTCGGGTAGCGATTGACCCATATCCGTCAATCCGTCCGTCCGTCTGTATGAACACCTAGATTTCGGAGACTATGAGAGCTAGAGACACGAACACGACTTTACTAGCTGGTGCACATATTTCCTCAGAAGATGAAGTTTGTTGAATCATGTCAATATCTTCCCCCGTTACCCCGCAGTAGATTTTCGCGGTTTTTAGCTACACCGTTTAAATTTTTTATCTCAAACCCAACATAGCGATGCGTCGCGATGACATGCATCTGTGTGTCAAAAATGAACAAAATCAGACAAAGACAACAAAAGTTATAGTCAAAAAAGTACTAATTTCACCTCCCCTCGCCAATAAACTACGTTAATATTGGAGCCTACGTAATTATGGTAAAAAATTATCTACAATCACCAATTTTGGTAAGATTGTTCATGTGGCCCTAATTCACAAACGCACATCCAAATTTGATCGATGCGGCCCCCCCGCCCCCCGCATTCGATTTACCGTGTTTTCTCCCACACCCCTCAACATACCAACTTGAAACTTACCTCATATACTTTAAATAACTTTTTGAACGTAATTATCGATTTTCATCAAAATCGGTAAAAATTTACGGAATTTATTGGTATAAATATCGAATTTCACCAAAAAAAAAAAACAATTCCAATTGGAAAGAAGGAAAATGGAGGAATACAATTTTTTCCAGAAAAAAGGTACAGGGTATTACACTGTCGGGCACCGCCTCGACTGCATCACATTTTTTATTGTGGTTTCAATCCGACTACTTCGTTGCAAGAGGAATTAAAAACGAATTGACAAAAAAAATTTCAAAACAGTAGACATTTGAAGCTGAAACTTTTTTTGATTCAACCCAAAAAATAGCATGCACAACTCAAAACGATTTTTCTAGTATACGTTCATCTACACAAATATGTTTGAAACTTCCTAAGCATTAAAAGTATTACAAAAGTGAAAATAAATGGAATGATATTGAATAGAGGTGCAGATAATAACCTTTGTCGGAATAGGGTATCTTCTACCGGTTCATATTTTCTTAAATTCAATTTGCAGCCTAATGCAGCAGCTTTGAGTGTTGCTCTCTTGGTATGTGCGAGAGAGCAAACATGTCGCAGGTGGGAATACAAAAATGAAACTAATCCACAATCAGTTGCAGGCGCTGAGAGGCGTCCCTAGCTAACATACTGGAGTAACTGAGAGACGCATGTAATAGAGCGCTTAAAAGTATGCTACATCTAGCCGTAGCCATAGACACACACAAACACACACACAACCAACCACATGTCAGCGCCAGCAGCAAACATATTTCAGGCATGCCGTGTTGGCCCTATATCGCTTGCCTCTTTTTAACTGTGTGTGTTTGTGCCGCCTTGTTGCACGATTTATGAAACTTGCCAAGCAGCCGTTTCCGTTTTGCCGCATCCTTTTGCCGCCATATATGTAAGTGCATTTTGTTGATTCAAACGACTTGCAGACTGTTACTGGTTTTGCTCTGGCAATTGCAATTGTCCCAAATCTAGCGCTGATTTATAGAGTAAAGTCGCTGATCCAAAAACAAAAAACTAAGCTACGGTTTGGGTTTTTCATTTTTAATGGTTTTTGTTGACTTTGTGGTTTGTCTATAAGACTAATAACTGACTCTATGACTAATACAGTAAATCACTAAAAATCATGGTTTATGATTTACGAACCGATAAACTTTAGCTGGGCACATCTTTTGGTAAAAGTTTGTGTCTTTAGCTTACATACGAACGAATAGGCAAGGGTCAATCTCTGGAAAAATTCCAGAAAAGACGCTTTTTTAAACACAAATGATTTTTTGTTAATTAATTTAATTTATTAAGGCCCATACGCAGCTCGAAAAATTTCGCACGGAATGTCAAAACTTCATATAAAAATAAACCCTTTTGGGATTTAACTGCAAAATTTTAGCCTTAAAAAATGCTCCCTTTGGTGTTAAAAATACTACGGCTCATATTTTCTATGCATTTATTTTTAAACTTGACCATTTTGATTTAACTCTTTAATTGTACATTAAAGCACACAACGCTTAACCAGAGCCTTAAAGAGCACATTGCCACAAATGTGGCATGCGACAAACTCACAGACACACACACACACACACACACACACAGAAGCTGAGAGAGCGTCTTTGTGGATTTACATTAATAGCACTAAGCAAACCTTTAGAGTCGTTAACGTCACTGAAGCCATTGCCACAAGTTGCGGCCATATTTTCTCGCATCCATGCATCAGCACAAATGGTGGCAGCAAAATCCCAAAGCGTGTTTGTGATAAACAATCTGCCGGATACGACTGTCACTTGCCACTTACCATATTAACCCTATAACGCCCAGGGATCTACCTGACACCAGCAATGTGTATGTGTGTGGGCAACATAAATATCTTATCGCTTAATTATAATACTTGACAAAGTTAATTTTGTTAATTTTGGCAGTTTAATTATGGTAGCGGCAAAAATTACAATTAAATATTTTATTAGCAGTGTGGCGTCCATGGACTCACCACGCCACCAGCAGAGACCGCAAAGGCAAACACGCAGAAATTTTAAAATTTTAATAAACACACACACACGCATGGATGCTATACGCACAGATACTACTCACAGAGATACTCAGATACACATTAAATGCATACGAGGGCAGGCTGATAAGTAATTGGCCTAGTTTAGTGTTGAAACATGGTAGCGCGGAAATTTAAAAATGTTAATTTCAGGGGCTCGGCAAAAACGTGCGGAATAAGTGGGACGGCAATGGATTTTAAAATCTAGATGATTTTTTTCGAAATGCTCGCGGTTTTGGAAATTTTTTTTTTATTGCTAATTTAAAAAAAAATTTATTTTTTAGCATATTTTTGAATAGTTCTCTGAATACTTTAGCTTTGAGCTTCATTTCTGAACACATTTTGTTTTAAAAAAAAAAATCCTCTAAGCACACTGGGTCCGCAGGTTCTGAGTTATACAATAATTGACAAAATGACTGTTAGATATCATATAAAAGTATTCTGTGGCAACCAAATTATTATATTGCAGTTGACAAAGTCGACTTTTTGTAATTATTTGATATTTGTTATGAAAAAAATGTTTGCGATTACCTTGATCGAAATCTTTTTTCACTTTATGATTCATAACTAAAACTTTAAAGAAAAAATAGAGTTGGAATTAAAATCTTTTGTGTTTTTATAAGAACTATTATAAGGATTTTTTTGTTATTTTTATTTTATCTAAGGAACCTTTCACTACTACTGGATATTTTGCTCGAAAAAAACTGCATTATTTTCTTTGTATATTGCGCAAATTGGGTTTTCTATCTAAAAGTTAAATTTTAAAAATTGTAGAATTTTTGGACACATATTTGTTTTAAAATGTGGAGTTTAAAAATTTTTTTACCTTTAAGTATGCAAAGTTACTGGTTAAAAATTACAAAATTTTCGATTTCTATATCCATATATCTCATATTTTTATGAAATTGCCATTGATCAATTTTTTTCAAATTTGTTTTGGAATATCTTAACCTTAAACGAATCTGAGGCATCTAACTTATGAAGGATAAAATTCGAACTTTCAAGAGTATGTGTGGGAAATGTTTAAATTTAAAATAAGCTTGTTAGGAAAGTATTAAATTAAACCCATATTGGTTGCCGACCTTGTTGACAAATTTAATACGAAATAGACATCAACTAGCTTTTTGCGAGAAAATGTTAAGTAAATTCTAATAAATAAATAAATAAAAAATTGTTCAAATAAAAAAATGAAGCTAAATGAATGTTTCTATTTTCTCTAACATGTTCTTTGACGTAATCATCATCTTATATTTTTATACCCTGTACCAATAGGTACAAAGGGTATACTAGATTTGTGCAATGTATGTAACGGACAGAAGGAGGCGTGGCAGACCCCAAGTCCTTTATACGAAAATGCTTATCATAACCTCAGGTAGCGATTGAGCCATGTCCTTCCGTCCGTATGAACGCCTAGATCTCGCAGACTATAAGAGCTAGAGATACGAAACTTTACCAGCTGGTGCGCATATTTCCTGGGAAGATGAAGTTTGTTGAATCATATCAATATCTTCCCCCGTTTCCCCACAGTAGAGTTTCACGGTTTTTAGCCACACCGTTTAATATTTTCATCTGAAATTTAACACAACGATTTGTTGCGGTTACATGCATCTGTGTGTAAAAAATGAACAAAATCAGACAAATACAGCAAAAGTTTTAGTCAAAAATATACAAATTTCACCACCCCGTGCCTATAAACTGCGTTAATATTTGACTCTACGTAACTATGGTTACAATTGACCTAGAATCACAATTTTTGGTAAGCTGATTCATGTGGCTCTAATGAACAAATTCACATCCAAATTTTATCGATGCGGTCCCCCCACCCCCGCAATCGATTTACCGTGTTTTCTCCCACACCCCTCTACATACCAAAATGAAACTTACCCCATATACTTTAAATAACTTCTTTGACGTAACATTCGAGTTTCATCAAAATCGGTAAAAATTTAGGGAACTTATAACTTAAAATAAATATCGAATTTCAAAATAAATTCCAATTGGAAAGTTCTTAGAACGAATATGCAGGAACATTTTTTTCGAGACAAAAGGTAAAGGGTATTCCACTATCGGGCACCGCCTCGACTGTACCACATTTTTCTGTTTAGTTTTGCCGCTAATGGCACAAGTAAATGGAAATTTTATATTAACAATAATTTAAATAATCTTTAAAATATAAATTTATTATTGTATATATTATAAGGAAATAAAAAAATGGTGACAAAATGAGCAAGGTCTCCTAGTTGATTAATAAAAAGTTCATATTAATTTTTTCTTGATAGCTTTTAACGAATTTTAAAATTATCGTGCAAATTTGATCACTTAACTTAAATTTCGTCCGGGCTCTCGGCACAGGCGGGATAAATTTTAAAAGCCCTGACAGCTCATATAATACTTAATACTTAAATAATACCTACGTATTTGCAAAAATAAATAAAATTGGATTTGTAAAGTAAACAAATAACATCATTAAGTTGGCAACAAATGTGATCGGGCACCAATCAATGGAGATTTTTGCCGATTGTGATTTCTAATGAAGAGCAATTTTAGCGCCGTTTCTAAACTGGATCTACCACAAATTGTGATTCACCATACACCTAAATCCAAATAACAAGCAGTGGATTTTATCTGAGAAATCGGAACCCAAAGATGTCAAGTCGGGTTTGTCAACCTACAAAGTGGCAAAACTTATATTGAGTTCTTTCAATAAGCTACTACGATAAGCGGGAAATATTATCTGGCAGTATTAGAATGATTCTGAAATGGTGGTACTCAAGTACTCACTGGCCATGATAAAAAATGAATTGAATGTCTACTCAAAAGCATAAAAACTTGGAGCATCGGTGTATTAAGTGTGTAGCTTTTTTTTTTTTTCAAATTGGTAGTATCTTCTGTGCTAGGCCAATAACTTTTCAGCCTACCCTCGTACGCACCTGAACGCACACAAAAAATAGTTTCAAACAATGGCGAGCATTGTGCCCTGGCTTGGCTTATTGTTGATTTTGCCTGTTTTTGCGATCCTTCCAGCCGATTCGTTCCTAAGAGACTCACAGGGCAGAAGTCAAAAAGTAAATATGCATGGGTGGAAATTCGGTTTCGTTGCGCACATCAGGCTGTTAACCACACGTAACACATGAAAGGGAATACAAAACTATGGCACGAAAATAAACTCCAACCGAGAAAACTTTAATGTACGCATTCTCTATTATTATTACTATTTAAACTTGGTATAAACTTATTACTTGTATGCGTATACATTAGTAATATGAGTTTTTGTTCAAAAGTTTCGAGAATTCATAGTAATGCGTAAAAATTAAGACATTTAAAAAGCTTGCTTATATTAAGCAGGAACATATATACCAGTTAAGTTAATTTTACAACTTTTCGTGATATCGTAGAATAAGTGCAAATAAATGTTAGATCGATAGTGCTGTTAAGCTTATGTTAAATGAGAAAACTTTCAAACGATTTAGTTTTAAATATTGTAGACAGCAAATTCGATATTCGATATTAACTTAACTGCATGATGAATAGCAATAAAAAAAAATGGCGCCCGACCTTGAGAAACCGCCATGAGTATTTAAAAATAAAAAAACAGCATAAAAAATAAAATAACAATTGTCTCGACTAGGAATCGAACCTTGGTCCCTTTACATATGTCGCAATGATAAAATTTGAGGCCGGTCAAGCTCTGGTTGGTCACATAAGGAGTCCAAATATCAAGTTTAGTTATCTTCGCCCCCCTATAGTCACCAAATTCTAGGCGTTCAAACAAACACTAGCAGACAGACGAACATATTCAAACCAATTTCTTTGGTCCTTCTGACCATAAGGGGTAAAATCTTTGGTATAGGGTATAGAAATAAATACTTGTAACCTAAAAAGATTTAATTTTTTTGTTTTAAGATTATGAGATGTTTTGCTGTGTAAGCGATTCAAGTATTTACAATCGTATAATCGATTTGTTCAAAAATAATTACTAATACATATATACTGGTTAAATTGAAACTTCCTAAAACCTAATATAACTTTTGAGGTCTTCTGATTTATTTATTGGAGAAAAGGAGATATTGAAAACTAAGCGCGTATGTATTTTGACATTCTATTCGTCTTGTTTTAGTATTACAAAAAACCAAAGAATATAGAACTAGTAGTAGTCAAATAATACTATAATATAAGAAAACAATTAGAAAAAATGAAATTATTCCTGTAAATAACACTAATTTACAACAAAATGTATCCTCAACATGTTTTAATCGTTGCCATAGTAAAAAAATGTAATACAGTCGAGGCGGTGCCCGACAGTGTAATACCCTGTACCTTTTTTTCTCGAAAAATATTTTATTCCTGCATATTCCTTCTAAGAACTTTCCAATTGGAAACTTTTTTTTGGTCCAAAACGATATTTATACCTATAAGCTCCGTAAATTTTTTACCGATTTTGATAAAAATCGAAAGTTACGTCAAAGAAGCTATTTAAAGTATATAGGGCAAGTTTATTGGCAAGGGGAGGTGAAATTTGTACATTTTTGAATATATCTTTTGTTGTATTTGTCCGATTTTTGACAGCTAAAAACCGCGAAAATCTGCTGCGTGGGAACGGGGGAAGATTTCGACATGATTCAACAAACTTCATCTTCTCAAGAAATGTGCGCACCAGCTGGTAAAGTTTTGTATCTCTAGCTCTAATAGTCTCCGAAATCTAGGTGTTCATACGGACGGACGGACGGACATGGGGTCTGACACGCCTCCTTCTGTCCGTGACACACATTGCACAAATCTAGTATACGCTTTGTACCTATAGGTACAGGGTATAATGACACGCTAAAATCGAAAATTAAGTCCAAAAATTTTTTCATGAAACGGATTTCGAAAAAACCACTTTTCGAAATTAAAAAAAAGTGTGTACTTAAAAGCAAATATTTCTGGTTGTACTAAACTTGATTATTATTTTTTACAAAACTGTAGATAATTCAATTACCCATCGATTACATCTGGAACATATTTATGTCAAATTTACGGTTTGGTCGTCATTTATCCATGCATATGAAATTTTTCGTAATTTTCAGCAAATTTTATGAAAAATTCTATTTGGACTTCATTTTCGGTTTTAGCGTGCCATTTTACTACGGAAATGACTAAAACATGTTGAGAATACCAACATTTTTTAAAATTTATAAACTAGTGTAATTAATTTAATATAAATTATCGTATGATTATTTTAATTTAAAGCAATTGATTTTCTGTTTTTACTGGAAATAGTAGGTTTATTCTAGAAGTAAAAATATGGCCAACCTCGAGATGACTGAGGCAGTTCGAACACTGGCCTCTTAAATATTATATTTCGAACAGCTCCTATATACCATAAATCTTCTGATTTAAATGATGTTTGGTACAGGTCCAAAGATGTTTTCATTTCACACTTTTAGGCTTTATAAACTAAAGGTTTAACTTTAATATAACCCTAACCTTAAGGTGCGCGGTATCGAAAAGTTTTTTTTTAATTTTCATTACTTTAGCATTTTTTTGCACTTGGCAATGCAAAGGTTAAAGACTATGATAAATTTTTAGCGCTATCAAATACATTAATGTTGACTTCATCGACATGTGACGTCACAAAACATTGAATATATATATTAAACCTACAATATTAAAATGTATATAAAGCAAATGTTTGTTCAATAAACGTTGAATATTGAATAGTTTGATACTTTTCAGTGCGAGATTTTTCATCTAGTTTTGGTTTTTTGAACCTATGCATACTTTCGGGCGCATTTGTTTTTCTGGCGATTTGGAAACATATCCACAAATAAATTTGTGCTAAAAATGCAATATTAGTGAGATTGTTTTTAATAGTCAACAAATTTTGAATTAAAAAAGAGCAAAACGATTTAGCATAAATAAAAAAATATTTACCAAATTTAAAAAATAATTTGTAAATATTTCAGTTGAAAGCATCTGTTTAACTCTGTGAAATTATAATTGACTTGACTTAAGATTGGTTTTGTATCTAAACTGTAGCTATGCCTAGTTAGTTTTTCTCTTAGTATAAGTACTAAATACGTTTGCATATTTGTTTTAATTAAATTTGCTTAATTTCAGTAAACAAATATGCCTTCATATCAATTCATACACAACTATTTTGCGAACCTAAATCCATTGGCTGAGAAGATTGCATGCGATATAGATGAAGCCAAAACGGCTTATGGACATATATGGCTCAAGCTATCCGAAGCAGAGCAAGAGAATATTCTTAATGACACACTGATAAAACCGGAAATAGAAATAAAATACTTTAAAGAGAGCTTAAAGAAAGACTTGGATATACCATCAAAGGAGAATATTTATCTAAAAGAAACGGCCGCAAAGCCCGGCAAGAATGGATCAAAACTTGCCTTTGACAGACAAACTCTAGACACTTTTATACATCAAAATTTTGGTTTAAAACTTATGCATGATGACAGTCTTGGCGATTATCGCGATGAACATTCCTTTCCTTTTAGTTTTCGCACTAGATCCCAAATGAATTTGGCAGAACGCTTGGTTACCAAAACTTATTTTCTTAAAAACGATAATGTGGATGATTACAGCGAGACGCTTTTAGTCGAACTGAATGCAAAGGATGAGGAAATTTTACAACCTCAAAAAGCCAGTTCTTCAACAGCGCAGCTAAGTTCCATTTCAGAATTTACAAACTTGAACGACAATAATTATGAGGAAACTCAAAAATTAGTCGAGGACGAAGAAAATGGCGAACTTTCATCATTAGAAGTTGAAATTCCTAAGGGTTTTGATTTTCTAAGTAATTGGTAATTTAAAAAAAGTTCTTGATTACTTGTCACATCACTTAAATAACTTTTTAAGATGCATATCAATACAATAAATGCCAAGATATTAGCCCAGGGTATACACTATACATAATAACATTCTGCTCAGTTTAATCTATAGCATATATTTTTATACTCAGATATTTGCCAAAGCCTTTTTTTTATATAAATTATTTTGTTGCACTTGTGTTAGCTTACTATATATTTCTCTAATATTACATAATATATTTTTTGTTGTATATTATCTTAATAATTTTAACAAAAATGGCTTTATTATGAGTACATATATAAATATTTATATAAATGCTTTATTCGAAATTTACTAATACTTTATTATAAACAATATTTATATAATGTATTTATTAAACAAAATATATGTATTTTTTTGTAATATTTTCAATAAAAATATGTCCTTGTAACTTTAAACATATTAAGACTTCTTTGAGGTGAATATATTATAAGCATATAAATATTTGGTAAAAAATTAAAGTTCAATTGTATTGTAAAGAAGCTCAATCAATTTATAAATACAATTAAAAGTTAAAAAAAAAATATGTACGTATATTTATTACAATAATCTCACAGCATTGGTATTTTTATTATATTTTATACGAGTAATAAAGGAGTATATAAACAAATAAATGTGCGTTAAAAAAATTCATAAATTTATGAATTTATTTGGAGTGTTTTGAATAGAAATGTGGATTGTGCATCCGGTCGAGAATTTTTTTGTTAGTGTAGTGCACGGCCCACCTTTACAAAATGGGTTTGTTTTTTTTAACGGTCTAAAAAAGATTTAGATTTACAGATTTAAAAAAAAAATTAATAAGACTTATAATGAGCAGGAGAAGGCAAGGCAGCTAAAAAACAAATATTTTTCCGCCAGCGATTTGGGAAAAATTTTAATTCACCTTTTTTTTAAATAACAATAAAGTTTAAAAAAAAAAAAAAAATTTATTTCGTTAGATTAAAGGAAACGTAATGGCCAAGCGACATATTTTCTAAATTATTAAATATTTAGTAAGGGCTTATTTTAATTAATAAGTGTGTCGAGCAGATATGCAGAAATGCAGAAACACCCGACTAACAACGTGAGCAACAACAATCGGCTTTTTTTAAGTGTCACATATATTTATTTATTATTTATTTTTTCTAAAACATATTTTACGATAAAAATACCCTTTAGTATAAGCATAAATGGTTAGGCTTTAAATATTTATGAGAAAAAAGTAGGGAAAAGGCTTGTAAGTTGACATAGCTTGTAAGTTGGCATACCTGGTCGATTTTGATGTTCCAGCAATGAAAACACCAAAATTCAACCTGTCTTCGATTGCAAATACGTCGTAAACAATTTTAATGTGTTTTTGATGCGAACAGACTAAAAAAAAACACAGTGTGTGTGACAAAATATAAAAATTGTTTTTAAAGAAATCGGAAAATAAAAAACATTATTTTTGATTGCGCTCAAAAAGTGATCAAATCAAAATAAAAAATCAAGGAAAATATATGTGCTGGAACTGAAATTCAAGGAACTTTCATAACCAAAAAAAGTTTTCGGACATACAGTGAATAGACAAATTTTTTTCAATGCATTCCAAAATGGCTTGAAAAATGTAAGTTGTCACACTTTTTGGCTTGTAAGTTGTCACACATCTATTTTCATTTTTTTACATTGCTATGTTATTTATATGAATTGTTTATTGTGTGGAATTATCATTGAAACTAATTTGAATTATTTTAGTGAATTTTTCTGTCATCTTCGGATATATTATTTTAATATTTTCCGTAACAATTCATTTTTAGTATGTCGATCAAGAAAAACCGATCACAAAAAACCACAATTTTGACTTTTCCATGAAAAGTTAAATTTTTCTTGTTTTTTTTTAAATTCAATTTAATGCTTAGTCAAATTTAAAATCAATAAATTTTCATAAATTTTATCGTTTTTATTTAAGTTTTCTCATTTTTCTCAATTTTTAGCGATTTTTGCAGGTGTGACAACTTACAAGCCTTTTTTTTTTGATGGCCGTTTTCAAGCTCTTTTGAAAATTGTCTGTAAAATGCTTATTTTTATAAATTTCAAATGATTGGCTTATTTTGGATTATAGCTCTTTCTTTTCTCTATTCAATGTCGAGATATAGCTAAAAAAAAGCTATGGTGTGACAACTTACAAGCCTTTCCCCTAAATATGATCCTTCACTGCAAAAAAATTACAACTTCAAAAAAAAAAAAAAAAAAATGGTTCTTACATACTTTTGCCGGTTGTTTACAAACAGCTGTTTAGGTTGCTATCAAACTACCAGCAATAAATAGTTTGAAAGAATTATATTTAAAAAAGCACTGCCTTCAGCATAAGTCGTGATAAACGAATCAAACCCCTTTATTCATTTACTAGTCAATCCTAGTCAGCGAAATTTACTAATGCTCTGCTTACTAATGTTTTACTCAGGTAAGACGATTTGAAAGAGTAGAATATTCCAAATATGTATGTTATTATAGAGTATATGTATATCCATTAAGTTATAAGTTTATTAATAATTGTATTTTAACCCGAATTTTATTATATGTAATCAACCGTCTAGTAAAAATTCGTCTTCGTTGGCGCATAGTTTTCGCAAGTTTGCAAAATTTGTATTATGATAGTCGTTAGCAGCGAAAACGACTTGATATCGATATTTTTGGTCGAAACGTTATCGATTTTGGTAAAATTTGTTGAAAAACTCGGAAACAATTAAAAAGTGTAAAATAAAAATGTGTTCTATGTATGGCCACTGGAAATGGAAGCTATTACGTTCGCTAACTCATAATTCAAACTTGGCATGATTTTTTTTGGCTACCTCTCGCGGAAATTTTGAAAATTGGTGAGGTCTCACCTCGGATTCGGGTTTAGCGGCTTAAAATCCATACATGTAGCCCAGTCGTCTAAAGTATGGATCAGTTTTTTTTTTTGGCGGGCTTGCGTTATCGATATTTAGCAACGTACTTGTCAACTCGATGTCGAGAATACAGATTTTAGCAATAAGGAAGATTCCCAAATCGATAGTTTTCAAAAAACATGTAGAACTTTTAGATTTCTGTATAAAGTCAAAACTTTTGATCCACATCTGTTTTACAAAATATTGTGATCAACCTACTGTACTATTTTTGGCCATCGGATATTACCAGTATTGCTTGTTATTGCTATGGTTGTAATTGTCATTTCAAGGTGAAATTGCTTGTTATTTTTGTTGTAGCTGCATCTGTGAAGACGCAACATTGGCGTCGGCTCATGATATAGGCGAATGGGTTGTGTGTACAAATTAAATTTGCATGAGTGCGTATTGAAGTCAGCACAGCAGCCCGAGCTGCCACATAGGAAATCTGGCTCTTGCCTATAAAAGGGTATAACCGACTTAAAGGTACTCTACTTTTAATGTGAGTGATTTTTTTATTTTTATTGAATCTTGGCTTGGCACACACCTCCATTTCTTTTATCACTTAAAAAATGTTTGCTATCTAGCAGATGCTCGTATGTATCTCCTGTTATTTTAAATATCTAGCTAATTAAAAATTATCCTTTAAAACATGTACTAAAGTCCATAAAACAGCAAAGAAAATATGAGGTCCAAAATTTCGCTTAAATATTTTTTGAACTTCAATATAACTTTCTGTATGCATAATACTAACGTAAGTAAATCTCTAGAGGAATAGATTCATTTGTTTTTCAAAATTATTGTAGGTCATTAAAAAAGGTACGAAACGCTTAGAAATCTATTATTTGGTATACTTTTTGAATAGTGAGCTTTCTACATGATTGTAGGTCTCTTTGGGCTAAAAATATCAAAATGGTCTAACTTAGATTCAATTCAAGATTTATTATAGTACAGGGTCTAGTTTAATGCTAGCTACTCTATGATGAAGCTTATATTTAAATAGTAATAGTATAAATAATAATGATGAAAAACAAATTTATCATCAAGCACAAAAAAAAAAAAATGTGATGGAATCACAATCTTGCTCCTTCATCCTAGTATGCAGGGTATAACAAATAAAGGGAGACAGAGAGCGGCGGTGCGACACGCCTTTACCTACAAAAGGATGGCAACGTCAGCTTGGCAAAACAAGCTGGCAAACAAACCAAAAAGCCAACATGCAATGCATATTTGTTTGTTGCCAACAGATGCACTCGTGCAACATTAACATTTAAAGCTGCTGCAGTAGATGCAACAACTGTGGCAACAACAGCAACCACAGGGATGTTGCAGAAACGTGCTGCCCACTAAACCCAGAACATGTTCGTTTGCTGCTCATTTGCAAAATGCGTCCAGAGCGAGAAGCGCAAAGACAGAGTCTCTCTCTCACAGAGACATCGCCATTTTGTTTTAACGGGCATTTTAGCCATTTTCTTTTTTTTGTTGTTGCCAAACTTATTTGCATATAGACTACGTTACACTAATGGCCTCCACGTTGTTATTCTTGACTTTAATTCATTTAAATTGTTATAATTTGCATGGCAATTATGTAGTACGTTGAATGAAATTAGTTAAAAATATTTTAATTGAAGATCATGTTATTACAAAAAGTGCAGAAGCTTGTAGTTAGTGTAGTGTAAAAGTAATTTGAACTGAAAGAGAAAAGTTTAAAGTCAAATATTAATGGCATGTATTGTAACTAGGGCAACAGACGTTATTGTAATTGTCTGCAAGGGTCAGTCTCCAGTTCGGAGTCTTTGAAATTGCATAAAGAAAGCGAGAAAAGTTTTCTTTTAGCTCAAAACCCATTAAATTATATGTGAAAATTGGTTGCAGCAGAAAGCTTGAAAACTTTTATAAGCTTCAAAGGCAGAGTTTAAGTTTTAAGCTAAAATATAGAGAAAGTTTGTACACGGGCTGCTCTAAATTAAGTGAACATAACCTACACAGACTTTTTATGAGAAAATTCGGGAATTTTTTTTATCCATTTTAAATTTTTTGTGCTTTAAAGGCAAAGCGTAATCCCACTGAGCGCATTTTAGTGGAACGCATGGAATTGTTGAAAGATTTGAATTGGAATTGAAGCGGGCAACATTAAACATACAACAACTTCATTTGTCACAGTGCAAAAAGTGAACAAATTTTGAAAAATTTGAAAAAATGTGATTTTAAAAACAAATAAGCACTTGTTTGATGTTTCGCAGAGAGCGTTTCTTTAGCCGGTATTTTTTATGCAACAATGTTGACATAATCCTTGCTTTTTTTATTATCTATTCACAGGGCCTTAGAAAGAATAATAGAATCCGGTTGTGAGTATTTACAGGGCCCAAGCGCATAAATTTGAATTTTACAAGTACAATTTAATTTCAATTTTAAATTTCGAAAAAACTTGAGGAAAAATATTTTTTTTTCCGAATCTAAGCTTTTCCTTTAGAAAACTTCGGACGCTGTGTGAATCCAGCCCTAGCGAGAAGCCTGCCTATCCACGAAAACAAATTTTATCTTTCTTTAATAAGTTATATAAAAGCAGCGCTAAAACACAAGTGTTGGAAAATCTGTCAATCGTTACATAGACTTATAGGAAGTGAAATTATAAATGTTCTCAACTTATTTTCAAAAAAAAGCTTAAGTTTATCGTCAAACATCTGTGTTTGGCACATTGTTTGAAACTGTTTTGCGCTGCACAGTGGTGCTAATGAAGTTCCTGGCGCCGCAAAATTAATAACTTGAAAAGTATGGCACTTAGGTCAGCTGTTTGAATTTTTTTGTATGTATAGTAATAGAAAACTTGCAATTTTAAAAAAAAAAATTTTTTAATTTTTTTAATGTTAAAATTTTTTTTTTATTTAATTTTTGTTTAGTTTGTTTCTTATTTACTCAAAGTAATTTACATTGTTTTTTTTTTTAATTTACAAAAATAAATTTTTTTTTTTTCATTTTTTTTAAAAATTACTAATTTCACAACAATTTTTACGTTTTCGTCTAAATCAGTATTATTTTTGGAAAACCATGATTTGCTCTTTGATGTTATTAATGGGTCCGACGATATTAACAAGCCATGAAACAAGTAACCATATTATGTGCTCTTGTGTCCTTGCGTGTATGTCGCGGAAGTCTTTATTTCGCGCTTCAAGAGCCTCCTCAGACATCATTCCTATGGGTAGTAAGACCTTTGAATTATATCTGCTCCATGGATAAGGATTTTGTGCGCATGTCAAACCATGGGTATTCAGATACAAATATCTCTGCAGTCTCCCACGAAAATACATGAAAAGCTTCGGAATTTTCTTAGTACCCGCAAGCCATGGTACGCAAAATTATTTCCAGTCTTTTAATCAAATCAGTATTAACTCCCGTTATTTTGGCAACTAATATGGGTTGTTGGCAAAACTTTCTGGCAGTATTTCCACTATTTGTATTCCCTGAACCCACTACCGGAATATCAACCAAGAGCCCCATTTCATCCAGCCATTCTTTGTAATATTTTTGAATATATAACGACGTTCTATTACAACTTCGCCATTTTTGATGCAATTTCTTTGTGAAAGTCGCCAATTGATTTTTAATTTTTTTGTGTTCATCATTACTACTTTTTTCTATCACACTACTATTACTACTACTATTTTCTAGCACATAATTTTCAACAGCTAAATTCTTTTTACTTTGGGAAATCTTCCGGTGCCAAACTTCAAACAGCACTTGCTTTTTCACCGACATGATTCCTAAAAAGCTAAATTTTTTGAACACCGGCAAAAAGTGGCAGCTGATTTTTGATAATTTACATTCAAGATGGACAGTACTAACATAAAAACCAAGAATCAAGCCGGACCCAGCCGGCCTTATGTTACTTTTACTCTAAAGAAGTTTATAGTACATGAAAAAGTACAGCATATCGAAGAAGGTTTTTAAACTAGTAATTATCACTAACATACATAAGCACAGGTCACAGACGTATTTTTTTTATTAAATACATACCTTTAACTTTTTTTCGAATCAAAAGATTGGACGATATTCGAATATTTAACCTTTTTTTTAAATTTAAAGTTTACTATTCCAAATTGCTGGAACAAACTCTTGCACGTGTTACTACAAATGCCAACTTTGACAGCTCAGAGCTGCGTAAAGTTAAAGAGTCATCCAAAAAAAAAATTAACAAAAAAATCTGGTATTCTATTAGCTATCGAAAAAGTAAAAAACAACGGCTTAATTAGCAAATTTCAGGAGCTTCATTAGCACCACTGTGCGCTGTAGCTTAGTGTGGAAAATGATTTAAAACAAACATTATTAAAATTCTTTGAAAGCAATGACAGTTATTATTTATGTTTGTAAATGTTTAAGTTTTGCAAATCTTCGAATTTAGTAAAAAAAAGAGGAACGATTTCTTTTTTAAATTCTTAATAAACTCGTGGTTCCGATTATATAGTAGACTGAAAATTCTAACATTTTTGGCCAAACCTTCAACTCAGCAATAAAATATAATATAATCATCTGAGTAACCTCATGCCGAATATCGAAATATTATTGGTTGGGGTTTTCGTTATATTTTGATTTTAGTTCACGAAATCCTTAGTTTCATAATTTTGTCACAAGGTTTTACTTTATCCTATTTTCCATTACCATTTCATAATTTGATTATTTATAAATAATTACCATGTATAATATATTAAATAATTCAGATGTATAGACGTTATTCTTAACCCTGTAATTCATTAAAAATAAAAAACAATATTTCGGTAACGATTATGGTATTAAAATGCCTGTTACAATTGCGATCTTAAAACAATTACTTCAACGTTTAAACAAGTGAAGTACTAAATACCATAAAAAAAAGGAATAGGATAAAAACAAAGGGTTATTTTTTTTAGCAACTTGTTAATACCCGATAGTCAGATTTAAAAAAAAAACTAATTTTGGTTGTGGTTACCACTTTAAATCGGTCAAGGAGTTTTCATAAATTATTTTCGATATTCGGATTTTTGGTTTCAATGCGGTTTTCAAAAACTTATTTCAGTTTCATTTACCAGTTTAAATCGGTTAAGCGGTAGGATTCTTGATGATATTCCTTGAGCTTTCTTATGTTGAAAAAATGCACAATAATTGTAAGATCTATGATTTTAATAATGGATGAACTTGTCGAGAGCATATAACACAACCCAATCTTTTTGATTGAATCGGGTTGAAGATCTATGCAACAAAATCTTGGCTTACAAATTTACAAATAACTGCTCGTTAAAATAGAACGAAAGATCCACAAGGTCTTATATGCGTGAGCTCTAATTAAAACAACACTCAAGCACATTAAGTATTTATTATATCATTAATTAAGAAGCCCGATGGATTTGAATACTATAAAGAGCCAGCACTTTCAAAAGCTTTTAGTATAGCTGCACTAGTATTTATATTGGCGGGATTGTCCTTGTTTGTTGACGTTGGCAACATATGACTCCATTTTTGATGCACTTGCAAACACTTTGGAGATTTTTAATCCCACTAAAAGCCATTAAAAATTCACTTTTGTTCGGCAACAAATACAAAGCCAAGCAAACACTTTGCAAGTAAACATGCAGTAAAACACTGGCAAGTATTTCAGTGGGCAATTCTTGAAGAAATCAGAGGGCTTAATAAAAAAAATATTTTAAATTCTTAAAAATTGTTTGTAGGACAAACAGTACTTGTGAATAAACAAAATTTTTTAGAACGTACACTAAATTGATACTAAAATATTGCATATTTCTAGTTGTACTAATTTAATTGATTAATTTTGTTTCTAATGATCAGCATTGATTTGGGAGGAATCGAGCTATTTCTACGGACTTCTATAGATAGGGACACCAAATTTTCCAAACAGGTGGCAGACTATTTTGTTGAATTGCGCCAATATCAGTTTCCCTTTGTGCCTAGCAGAATTTCGTGGCTTTCAGCCATACTGTTAAAATCGTTTGATTTGAAATTTGACACAGCTAGGCATCGTGGTTACGGATGAAACAAAGCTTATAGTCAAATATTTACTAATTTTACCCGCGCTGCCTATTCCCACTTTTGGTGCCCGAATCTTCTTTCTTTAATTACTATACAGAGCCAAGTTTCAGGTTATTTGGGAGAAAAATAACCATAGCCCGCAATATCACTCTTTGGTGCCACCTCTCTCAAAACTTCATATTAAGCCTCATATTTTGCACAAAAACAGAGTTTCAAATTTAACATCAATCCTTTCTTATTGCTCACCGACCCCATAAAAAGAAAATCCATTAAAAATTTCAGGTTTCTAGCTAATCTTTTGGGCTGGTCAATAGCCTGAAAAATAAGCATAGACCCATACAAATGTTGCATATGTTCCTTCAATTCTCACTCTTTGGGACCGAATTATTTAAAATTATGAAAAGTGATTTCGTAAATTGAGAACTCTCTAGCTCTTACCAATCAGTTAGTCACTGTTGTGTTTTTACTTCCACAATCTTCAGCATATGGACTGATAACTTGCCAGTTATTTTAAATTCGTTTCCGAATTACTTTTCGTAAAACATAATTTTCCTAAATAAAACAAAAAATCCAACAAGAAACTTCTTATTTAACTACTATGAATATTTACTGTATTCAGGGAATAGTCTTTTAAAATACTATTTTTATTTTATTCTTCTTAATTTTAATATTACAATATTAAACTTGAGATAAAGAGTTGCAGGGTAACTAGCCTTTTCTGCTTAGTCTAGGTACATAATAACAAATATTTGTGAAAATAATTCTGGAAATAAAATTTAACAAAAATCCCTGCATTTTTATTTCAGTAATAGTTTCTGTAAATAGTATTTATTCCACTAAAAATGTATAGGGTATCCACACTGTCGCACATTGCTTCTTTGATGAATATATTAAATTAATAATAAATAATTTTTTGAAACTCTCAAATTAATACTCTCACACAATCCTAAAACAAATGTACTGCCATTTTTGAAAAAAAAACTTCTGAAATAAAAATCAAAGGTGTGTAATTTCAAAAAGAGTTCCCCATGTATCGTATGTGAAACTACAACTCCAATGAGAGCAGCTGCAACATTCGTAATTTCAACTCCTATTAACTATGCTGACGATGTTGCTGATGACAGTAAATGACGAACGTTGACAACAAAATGTATACTAATGCTGCCACACAACCAAGCACACAAACACACTCAGATACCCACAACCACATACATAGCTATACTAACACAGACACAGGCATCATAAAACTGTTGATGGTTTCTGCTCACTCTCTCACCCACTTTCTCTCTGTCGGGCCAGACGGCCCATTCACCCATTTACCAGCCATTTGAGAGAGTTGAGTATCAACACATGGCCAGAGCAAAGCAAAGCAAATCAACAAATGCTTGATGGTAGAGAGGGACAACCACATGGGACTGTGTTGACATGAACTCTGTCTGCCATGATTGATGTCCATATAAATTATTAAGTGCAAAACGAACGACAACAGCAGTTATTACTGCATTTATGCTCTCTTCCTCACTCCCATTTGCAAAATGTTGCAACAATTTGTTAGCACATTATGTTTCTTGTAGAAGCATTCAAGCTAGAAACCATTATTGTCTGTTAGGATCATTTGGAAACTCTGAGGTACTATATGTCAGGCCACAACGACACGATTTATGTGAATATCACTGATAAAAAATTTCATTGCATTCACACACACTATGAAGAATGAAATGTGTTTAAGTTATTTCTTAGATAATTTTGCCTCTTTATAACCAACTAGGCAGCTCTGACGGCGTTTATCGATTAAAGAGATTTTTTATGTTTTAAACTTTTTAAATAATTTAGTAGTACTCAATAAATAAATCTTATTTGTTAAGTAGTCCCATATGAGCCTAATCAGCAGAATTCTTATGGTATCCCATTGTCGGAATGTCTTCGTGAACGTAGTTTAACCAAACCAAATTTGTTTTAAATCTAAATCTTTTGTAATCAAATTATAGCCGCAAAGGCAGAAAAGAAAGCGAGCATATAAAAGAGCTTCAAGTAAAGACAACTTTTTTATATACTCTGCTTCATAATTTCGTTGAAACACGTTTTTAGAATAAAAAAAAAGATGCTATGCAAATAAAGCATAACAAAGAAATTATTAATTAAGGTATTTTCTGCGTGTAAAGAAACCCCTCAAACAAAGTGCTAATACTGTATTATAAAATCGACTTAAACTTAAACTTGCTCTTTAACATTATCCAACACTTTATTTATCCTTACTTACTTCCGTTTCACTCTACTTCCGTTGCATTTGCTGCATCATCATCAAAGATGCAAGCTGCTTAGGGCAGGTCGCAACTACAACAATAACAACAACCTTTCTATAAAATACTTAGTAAAAACAAAAGCTGTACTTAATTAATTTTTAAGACATATTAAAAACAAAGCATAAAACTGGTACGGGAAGCACTTAACTTGAAGTTGCGTATACGCCACGTCTGCCACGCCAGGAGAAACAACAACAACAAGAACAACAATAGCCATCATTTTGATCCATTCAACTAGAACTTGCCTGACGTTGATTAATTTGTACGCTTTTGTGTAAGAGGGTACACTATGAAAAAAAATTTGCGTTAAGAAATGCAGTTACTTAGTACTCAAAAAAACTAAAAATATTGGATTAGCAAATAATTCCGTTCGGTTTCCCATTAATGAAAAAAAAACTATGAATTTGCAGTACATTTCATAATCTTCAACGTTCTAACTTAATTTTTTTTCATCATTCTAACAATTTTTTTATAACGCAGTCTAGGTGATTTTGGACGATTTCAGAGATTCAACGATTTTTGTAGTGATCGAAAACTATATAAAAAATAATTAAATAGGACTAAATGATGGTTGGGTCAAATTATCATAATTGAGAACCCGTTGTTGCTTTAGGGCCTGGCGTAAAACGTATCTGATACCAAAGGTTGCTCGTAGGCTCACCACTTTATACTTCCAAAGGAGGCTCGGTTTGCCTCTTCGCCAACAACACAGCTCCGCAAAATATTAAAAAAAAAGATTTCTCTAAACAGACCATGTTTAAATAATACATATATATGCTAAATACAGCGATGTTTGTATTTTGAAAAAATCATAGCATAGATTCAAGGGCTGACTTTCAAATGCATCGGAATGTGTATAATTAAAAAAAAATTTGTTGGAAAATAAACGTAACGGGGAGGGGAATGCATCATGATTATTTTCATGTGCAACCTTATGATTACCAGTTTAGAAGTTATGAGGAAACACTTTACATACCTACATACATATAGGTAAAAATCAAACCCTCTTTTTTGCTTCGCCGTAGAATGACAATATACTTTTATAAATCGGCTTACAGATAAGGAGCATATTTCGGTAAAACTTATATTTCTTTCAGTGTAGGTGTCGCTGTATGTGGTAACCATAGTGTGCACAGCTTGCATCTGAGCTGCTTAGAAGATACATCGCATGTTTTCGTTGCTTTTTAGTTAGTTTGACATTACATTCAGCTGAGTTGACTTGACCAAGATTCAGCTTTGCTGCAGTGCATCCTTCTTTCAAGGTAGTTGAACAAATCTGCCAACTTTCGTATGTTTTGGGGGTAAATTCAATTACTTTAAAAGTGTCACAATGGGCTTCAAAGTTTCAAACAAGTTTCACCTTGCTTTATCTTTGATTTGTTTAAGTTTCTAATATATCACGTATACTTGACACACACTACAAAAATAAAAATAAGAGCATAACGAAGCGTATCGAAGGAAATAAAACAATTTGGATGACATTGAATTTGAAACTAATGGCCTTAGACTGTTTTCGAATGAATTTTAAACAAGTAGTTAAAAGTTAGAGTCAAAAACCACATAAAGTTTTTGCATTTATATTTTATAATTTATGGCGACAAAATAAGTTAAGATTGTTTTGATTGTCAGCGAGGATTTATTCAAACTGCAAAATGGTAGCAAACCAAACTAAAGCAGTGTTTTTTAACTGCATAATAAAGTACATTATCGTCTGCGTATCTAAAATACAGAATTGGTAAAAAATCTAAGATCTTAATTAGAAAATTTAAATCTTTAAATTATTATGTGTCTCCATCGATTTTTAAAAACTGATAATGAAGTTTGATTAGTAGACATAAGTCTAGTTAAGGACAAAAAAAACACAAAAATTTCATGAATGGATTGCTTTTGAGTTAGGAACCATTTTTTAGTGCACATAGTGCATTGCCGTGCAATCTATTATTATTAAATTATTAAATACAAACAAATCCTTGAAAACAGTTTCAGAGAAAACTTCCAAGGAGGTAAGGCGCGGCATAATGTATTTTTGTCTCAGGGTACTGAGAGTTAAAATACACTGCTTAAAAAACGTAACTTTTTGTGAATGCCAAACTTATAAACAAAGGAATTATGCTTTTAAAATTTTTTTTCGACCGATCCTAGTCCTAATTTGTTTACGATATTTTCAAAAACTTATGTCCTGAAAACGATTTTTACACAGATCGGTAAAGCGATTTTTATAAAATTTGCTACTGTGCTTAAGAACTCTAAAGGACATCTAGCCCGTATAATTCTCCTATGGGAGCTACATAATATAACCAACAAAAAAATATCGGTGCCTCTAATATTGTTAGGGATTAGTTGTGACAGAAATCACTACTATATCCTATGAACTTTAAAGTTGGGTATTGAGCAAACAACAAACTCACGTTTAAGTTTAAGAAAGAAAGGACAAAATACTTTTTTTTTAATTTTTCAGAATACAAAAATTCCATTCTAGAGTTAATTGTAGTCCATATGTCAAGTAAGTCGGTTATTTAAAGACATTTATGGCAAAAGTTCTAAACATTTCCTATCGTAAAACGCATTTTAGCTAAGCCGAGTTTGAGTAAAGACGGTTTTCTCTATCTTATATCTTTTCTTTTCGGCTGACAAAAGTCAGACGTGTTTTGTTTACCGACAGCACGCAAACTGGCAAATCAACTTCAACAAAAAGAAGAAATCCTAAAAAAAAAACCAAAAAGAATTGAAGACTTTTCGTTCAGCATACCCCTGTCGTCCCACAATCAGATTTGCGTCTTTTCCTTTTTTTTTTTTTTTTTTTTTTTGCTAAAATCGTGATTGGTTAAGACTAACAGAAAGAATAAATAAACCCGTTTAAAAATTCGAATTTTTTTTCCTTAAGTCACTTTAGTAAAAAGATTCTAGATACTAGGAAAAGGCAAAAGAGAACCGTAGACCAAACGAATGTCACACAATTCAGATTTGAAAAATATAAGCGATAGAGGGGACAGACCATTCAAAAGAGGGGGATTGTAAAGGCTATTGTAATTAGAGCATAAGACATATAACATTGTAAGTAAAGTACGAATTTCAAAAAGAACACCAAGGTCAGAAGCTTTTAGGATGTGTTCGAAGAGTAAATAGCCAAATGAGAAACAGAATGATAAAATGTTATAATTTAACATTTGCTCTTATTCAGCAAGATTTCATAGAGAAAACTTCATATACAAGAAGTAATTATTAAGTGAGTATACATAACACTTAACACTAACAGTTACCATTAAAAATGTTCTTATTTCTTATTGCTGAGCCGGTCTGTGTTATAAATTTTAAGAAAAACAGACCAAGATAGTCAGACATATTTGAATTCTTCCAAGTTGTCTGATTTGTCTAATTTCTATATAGGTACATAATTTTTTTATAATTTTCAAGTTTTCAAAATAATCAATATTTTATGTTTATGTTTATATATTTGTAAAGAAATGTCTTAAATGTCTCTAAATAAAGCACATTGTAAATACAAATATTACAACTTGCGTTACAACTATCTTCCAAAAAAGTAATACATTGAAAAAAAAACCAGGTGAAATCGCTTCGGGATATCTTTAAAAAAAACACGGATAGAAATACAACCAGCCTTTCTGAGACGCTCAGGATGTGATTAAATTTCGATTCCTGTCGCGTTAATATGCATTTCTTTTCAAAAGAGTCTCGTATTTGTTTTTGCGAAAATAGTTAGGGTCCCTGAACAACAGAACCCTAATAGTTGAATTAGGAGCTACGAAAATAAAAAATATGATTTTTTTTGTATTATAAATCAATATCTTTGGGAAAAATCCCTAATACATAATAATTTAAAATGCAACCAACGAGTATGAAATTAGATAGAGTGGAACGACTGGCCGTTAAGAACAATTTTTCAGCGAGTCTTGAGCAATTATTAGGATTTGCTCGGGTCATTTAAGCAGTTGTATTTTGCATGCGTGCAAAGAGCATGGCAGAAAAACCCGAACGCCGTCGTCTGTACTGCTCTTATGTGTTAAGTTGTTGTTGGCTGCTGTGTTGCTTATTTTGTTTTGGTTCTTCATTCATATTTGATTTTCGTGCAACTAGTAAAGTGTGCGTATGCATGAATATGTTATCAAGGGGCGGGCGGACATGTGAGGTTTTTTGTGTGTATTTGACCGAAAGGCAAATAGTTTTGAACAGATAGTAATTTTTGTTGTTGTTTGATTCTTCGTGTACAAGAAGACAATGGACAATTTGTATACTTTTCAAAATTTATTCTTAATACAAATTTAATATTTTATTGTTGCTGAAAAAAATAAATATTGTTTCTATGAAAAATAAATGCATATGTACATTTAAACAACCAATTTTCTTTTATAATTATTAATTTTATTGTTTATGTTTCATATATAAGTACATATGTATATTTTGTTGTTGTTGCTCTTGCTGTTGTTGTTAATAAAAACGTAATAATATATATTAAGAAATTAAGAAATAAATACATACATACATATGTACATATGTATGTATACGAATCAAATTTCAATTTTTTATTTATGTGTTATGTATTTATGTATGTACATATCAAGGCTGTGGATTAATTTTGGATTTTCCTGCGGTTGTTGTTATTGTTCTTGCTGCTGTGTGTTGTTGTTAATAAAAGTGTAACAATATACATATTTATATTATTTATTGTTGCTGCAAAAAAAGATTTTTTTTTAAGAAATAAATAAAATGCCCATGTTTCCACGGAAATGTCAACCAGGGTCAAAAAATACAATATTAAGAAAAGAGGGATTTTTTTCAACATTGTAAGTCAAAAATGGGTTAAATTTGATAAGACATTGATTTTACTGCTTTTCTTATTTATTTGCATAAATAATTGGCCTGAAAACTGAAGATATTTATGTTTTTCTTGTTTTTACTACTCACTCAAAAAGTGATTTTCAGTCTAATTTGTTAAGGTTTCTCATTTACTTTTTTCGTTTCACACTTCTCTTGAATTATCACTTTTTGTACACATAAACATTTATATTTTCTTATTATTAAAGTAAATAAAAGAATTTTTAAAAATTACTTGAAGAAATTCATAAAACTAAAGAGGTGGAAAAATATGTCGCGTACTGAATGGTCCCGTACCTAATCAGACTTAAGCTTATAAAAAAAAAACTAGTACATACATTTTAACAAAATAAAGTGTAAAAGAAAGCTACAATATTTCACATTAGTTAAAAATTAATTGCTTTTAAATATTTTGTATTATTTGGAAGATTTTTACATTTTTGTGGATGCAGTCGCAAAACGACTTATACTTTTGTCGCGTACTAAATCGCAGATTTATTTCCAATATATCGGAAACGATAAATTAACAGATCCTACCTTTTTCACTACATATACAGCTACAAAAGGAGTATCAAAAAATATACACAAGAAAAAAATATTATTTTTTTCTTTACTTTTTGCACTTTAAAGGCTTACGAATGTCGCGTACTGCAATCCTGGAAATGCCCATATACGAATCAAATTTTAATTTTTAATTTTTTATTTATAATGAAAAAATCATTCAAATTCAACTTTAACTTGAATGTTATTAACAAAAAATTCTTTTTTTTAATGTTTTATTTTGTAGTATTGTTAAGGTAAGTATCAGCTATTAATACAATAAAAAAAATGGGAAAGATCGGCCAAAGCAAAGCGATATGAAGCATTAAAATTAAAAGTTTTTACTACATCCATAAATATTTGTATTCTTATTTTCCGTGGGAAAATGGTTCTCTTATTTCAGCTGACTTTAAAAAAGCATTGCACCTTTTTTAGTTTGTGTGCCCCACGGCACACATTATTTATAAATTATAATAATAGAAACAGAAAACTTCAAAATCTCTGTTAATGCACCATGCTGGACACAAACAAAGCAAGATGCATTTTTGCATGGTATAATAAGAAGGTAGCGAGAGTGAGTTAGATAGCATGAGCCTACGCATTTGGCAATTTATTATTTATTTATTTCCTATCTTAATATATTATACAATAAAATACTTAAGAACTAGAGAACAGTGGCCTAATAACTTGCAGTTACATATTAAAGACAACGCACTGACCAAAAGTCTGTATATCTGTTTTGCTTCGGCTAAAAGCTATTTGTGCTTGTGTGCGTACAATGCAAAACAGTTCAGCAGAATGTGTGGCGGCGATAGCTAAATACTCTTCTTCGTATTTTTCGTATTTATGCATGCATTTGTTAGTGTAAGAGCAAACGCGTTTGCAAAGTGTCATAGCAGCCACTTATTAAGAAAGGGTATAAATGCTCAGAAACGAAAAATTTACAAATTTAGCTGCTGTGAACATTGCCGAAAGCCAACAACGAAGTTTAGAGCCGAGTTGAATTGCAAGAGTCCGTCAAATGCTATTTTTAGAGTTTATAATATACATACATATGTATATTTATATTGTCTTTGTGGCGGGCAGTCTTGGCCTTACCGCTGATATGAATTTGCTCGACATGCAAATTGAATTTATTATTTAATCATAATTTTTGAATTCTTTCTTCTGAAAGAAGAAACAACTTAACCTTAAGAAAAAAAATGTATGTAGTTGCATCAATGCACATATAATTAATTATCTTGGGTAGTTATTACCTTAAAATTGTACACAAATATGTATTCTGATTTAACTAAAAATTATAAGGTAAAATAATTTATGGCTTCTTTTTATTTATTTAGTAGTCAGGGTCAAAGATACATACTAGATTTTTATGATTAAACGCTTATCATATCCCAGGGCGATTGAACTACAATGTTCCTAAGTCAATGCATAAAAATCAAAACAAACGCAGCCAGAGCCAATGCATCATATCGCTTTGCTTTGGCCGATCTTTCCCATTTTTTGGTAACATATTAATAGCTGATACTTACCTTAACAATACTACAAAAGAAAACATTAAAACAAGTATTCCTTGTCAATAACTTTTTAAGTTAAAGTTATTATAAATAAAAAAATCTTTGTTTGCAGCAACAATAAATAATATACATATATTGTTACATTTTTATTAACAACAACACACAGCAGCAAGAACAATAACAACAGCCGCAGTAAAATCCAAAATTAATCCACAGCCTTGATATGTACATACATACATAGCACATATGTACATATGTATGTAAATAAAAAATTAAAATTTGATTCGTATACATACATATGTATTTATTTCTTAATTTCTTAATATATATTATTACGTTTTTATTAACAACAACAGCAAGAGCAACAACAACAAAATATACATATGTACTTATATATGAAACATAAACAATAAAATTAATAATTATAAAAGAAAATTGGTTGTTTAAATGTACATATGCATTTATTTTTCATAGAAACAATATTTATTTTTTTCAGCAACAATAAAATATTAAATTTGTATTAAGAATAAATTTTGAAAAGTATACAAATTGTCCATTGTCTTCTTGTACACGAAGAATCAAACAACAACAAAAATTACTATCTGTTCAAAACTATTTGCCTTTCGGTCAAATACACACAAAAAACCTCACATGTCCGCCCGCCCCTTGATAACATATTCATGCATACGCACACTTTACTAGTTGCACGAAAATCAAATATGAATGAAGAACCAAAACAAAATAAGCAACACAGCAGCCAAGAACAACTTAACACATAAGAGCAGTACAGACGACGGCGTTCGGGTTTTTCTGCCATGCTCTTTGCACGCATGCAAAATACAACTGCTTAAATGACCCGAGCAAACCCTAATAATTGCTCAAAGGAGAAACTAGCGAGTAAACGCTAACGGCCAGTCGTTCCACTCTATCTAATTTTATACTCGTTGATGCAACGATAACCCGTAAAAATGTAAAGATGGGAGTTTTTTTGGTGGGCTTGTAAAAGACTATTGTTAAAAAAAAATTTAGTTTCGAATGCAAAAAAGGAGATTCACTTACCTGCATAACCCTTTCATGATTGGTTGATATTTAATAAATATTATTGTTTACTATTGTATAAATTATTATTTATTTATTTTATTTTGCTTGCTCTTAAAATATACTTTAAAGCTGGCACACTGATTAACCGCGTTGTTTACACTTATTGCCTTTAATAAGAAAAATTGGATCAAAAAGAAACCAAAGAGTGTATTCTTTGCTTTATAAACACACATTTGACTTAATATGCTCACTGCGTAAAAACAAAAACACAAAAACCAATTGGCATTCATCTGCATGCTCTCCTGTTCACGCCATCATTCACAGTGGTTGCAGAATAGGAAAATGGGATCAAAAAGAAACCAAAGGCAATTTTTACTCTTTACACACACACACACAACACTTACACTTATTACACATAAAAAAAAAAAATTGATTAATTACTGCATACATATACGCGCGCGCCTTTTTGCAGCTACGCAATTTTAATTGACTTTGCTTTTTCCGCTTTTCATTGCCATTTTTTCTTTATATTTGCACGCGATAAATATACAGATTAGCCATGCCGCTTACACTTATTGCCTTCAATACCAAATAGGACCAAAATACAATCAAAGCGAGCGATCTTTGCTTCTTAAAGGCCTATACGGGAAATGGGATATTCCAAATGGGATTTTTTTTTTAGTGCGTAGACCCCTTAAGCATAAAATATAAACGATTGCACTTATTACGCTCACTTAACTTAAAAGAAAAACAAACACTTTGTACGCAATTGCATGCGCACCTTTTCGCACCAAGGCAATCTTTACACACACACACACGATTGCGTTTACATTTACGCGCGCGCCTTTTCGAGACAACGAAATTTCGATTGGCCTTCCTTTTTTACACTTTTCTTAGCCAACTTTATTAGGCACTTTATTAATTGTCTTAAAAATATAATTTAAACAATTATGCGTATTTGCTAACAATTTCCAATTGTTACCGTAGCTCAATTAACTGTTTTCAAACATTTTAAAACTTTCCCCTATCACACACTAAATTTTATTTCTTGTGTAGCGAATAATTTTGCCATCAATATTGGATTATAACCAAATTGTATCCGTTGATTGCCAATAAAAAAAAATAAATATAAAACAAAAAAAAAAACAAAAAAAAACTTTCTGTTACGCGTTAAATTATTAATTTTAAATAAAACCAAAGCGCATGAACGCGTCAAGTGAGTGATTTGCTTCTTTGATTTACTTCTTTTTGATTCTCTTTCTTCACGGGCGTAGCCAGCTTTTTACCAAGAGGGATTAAAATGCAATTTTTTTAAGTGTTTGTTCATTTATTTATTTATTATTTATTTAGCAAAGAAAAACTTTTAAGCAAATTATTTCAAATGCAAGAAGTAATAAGAAGTTGTAAGAGCTTTGTAAAAGCTATTGAAATCTACAGCAATAGTTTTTGTAGATAATTACAAGTTTAGGAAACGTTTAATTTATAAAAATTTAAGTTTCAAAAAGATGATGTGAAAATGTACTGACTTATTTTAAAAAAAATTTAAATTCCCTTTGGTAGGGAAGTGCACTCCCTATTATGAGACCCCGATGACTACGCCTCTTACTCTCTGCAATTCTTAATGCTGCAGCGACAACGTTGCCACCTACTATTTTTCCAATAAAAACAATGATTTTGCTTTATGTGCTAAAAACCTGTGTGCATATCTGGCAGCGCCAGCAAAGAAGAAGAAGACAAAAACGCGCCTGAAAATGATAAAATAATATAAAAATGTTTAATATTGCATATTAGCGCTTATAGCACATTAGTAGGCTGGCTCAAATCATTTGTTGGCGTGTTTTTTGTTTGCTTTTGGTTTAAGTCTAGTTCAAGTGCAAGCAATTGAACTTAGCCATCTACGAGTTGTAAAATGTGTTTAATATTTAATTTTGTTTGGGGCAACATACATACATACATACATACATATGTATATATATGCGCTTACATAAGCAACAATTATAAATTATAAACGCTTTCCATTGAAAATGTTGGCTTGTTTGTTGTGTCAACAATTGTGCAAGTGCAAGTGAATAACAATACACTTTCAGCAATAATTTTATTTATTGTTATTTAATTATTCCTATTAAATGTTTGCAAGCTAAGCTAATATAAGACGTGCTTAAATTTTAATTGTATCGACTAGTTTTGAAAAATGTCTGTCGGCAGTCACCAATAATATGGAAACGTGGGTTTGACCCCGTCCCCGAAGTTCTTTTTAGGGCTGCATTTTCTATACATTTTTCGGATAAAAAGAGTGCGCTTAGGACCCAGCAATATCACCGTCTACTACACCTCGCTTCTCGTGTGTTCTCCAGACACCAGATCGCGCGAAGCTACGACTTGGGGAAAGGTTGTGCAATCAGGTTTCATAAATACTGTTAAGCCTATATTAGATATACATAATAGTAGTGCCATTCTTTAGTGTTCACACCATTAAAATATCGTGTTCAGTTAAGCTGGGTTTATCAAAGTATAGGTTTCCTGTACTTTCGTAAAATAGCCTGCCAACAATAAAATGCAGAAATTTTCTTGCTCACTGAAATTGCATATCGGGCTGATTGTGTCATTTTATTATTATTATTATGTGGCCATGACAACCCGTTTTCGGGATACGGCCGACCTCACAGCTCTCGCCAGGCGCCTCTGCTTTGCGCGCGCCTTCTCCAATTAGAAATACCAAGGGATGATAGGTTCTCCTCTACCTGATCTTTCCATCGGAGTCGTGGTCGTCCCCTTCGTCTCCCTTCGTCGACTTTCGCTTCGAACACCTTTCTCGCTGGAGCTTCTTCATCCATACGTACAACATGCCCGGGCCAGCGCAGACGTTGTATTGCGATGCGCCGGACAACATCTATGTCATCGTAGAGCTCGTACAGTTCGTGGTTCATCCGTATGCGATAGTCGTTCTCTCCGTATAAGAGCACGGACAAGATGTAGAGCTGTTAGTTTTGTCGGTCGAGATAGGTCTCTGCTACACATCTGCTCAATGAGACCATTGTAACACCTACCTATTGGCAAGTGTGATTCTTCGTTTTATCTCCAGGCTGATGTCATTTCCGGTGTTAACGGTGGTGCCAAGGTACCTGAACTCCTTGACAACTTCAAAAGTATAGTGGTCCGCTACAACATGAGAGTCGAGGCGCCGTGTGCCTGTTCGTAGACACCAAATACATACTTCGTCTTGCCCCCGTTTACCGCCAGACCCACTTTCGCTGACTCCTTTTCGATTGCAGAAAATGCAGCAGTAACATCTTGCTTACAACGTTCAATGATGTCGATATCATCAGCGTTTGCAAGGAGCTGGACACTCTGTGCCATTGCGATGTACACCGGCCTTCCGCAGTACCCCTTCCATCACGAAATTGAAGAGGTCGCATGATAGAGGGATTGTGTCATTTTAGTTCCAATAATTTCTCGAGTCATGAAAATTAAGCGTATCAGTTTTATCTAAACTGAGTCAGGTAAAACACAATACAATAAGTATATTTACAATAGTTTCTTTCGCAAAGGTCGTGCTGAAGTTAGCTGTGAACTATTTGGGTAGGGTAGCTCTAATAGTAATAGTATTTAATAATATTACACAGTGTGCTTCTTTTTTTGGGCAAGTGCTTTAATTCTACGTACTAAAGCTAAAAAAAAAAAAATTATTCTATAAAATAATTTTAAAAAAATTTCAGTTATACTTATTTGTTACTTTTCCCAACAAAAATTATAGTAAAGTAACCTTTAAATTTATTTTTATTTTATGTTAAATTTAGACCTGCAAATTAAAAATTAAATTTTAAAGTCTGCTCATACATCATATAGTTAGAAACATAAAAAACCACTTAAACATTGCTCAAAAGTGTGCACACAATGCAAAGTTTTTGCTGGTTTACTTAGCTTAGTTTTTATACCCTGTACTCACAGTGTACCCCTATGTTGGAGCAAATGTAAAATATGTGGCTTATGTGAAAGAAAGTTTATACCAAAGTCCAAAAGCGACAGGAGTGTGAAATTTTGCCACTAGATGCATCTGATGCTATAGTCCTTCCCGTAATTCAGTGTTTTCCACAAATAACGTTTTTCAAGTTTCAATCCTAAAACTTTTCCGCTTCTTGTTAAAGGCCTACACAAAACTTCATATAAAAAAAAAATATCCCAAATGGGATTTTTTTTATATGAAGTTTTGCGAAATATTTCGTGCTGAAATTTTGCCACAAGATGCATCTGACGCTATAGTCCTTCCCGTAATTCAGTGTTTTCCACAAATAACGTTTTTCAAGTTTCAATCCTAAAACTTTTCCGCTTCTTGTTAAAGGCCTACACAAAACTTCATATAAAAAAAAAATATCCCAAATGGGATATCTCAAATGGGATTTTTTTTTATATGAAGTTTTGCGAAATATTTCGTGCTGCGTAGACCCCTTAATCCATGAATGGGTACGAATTTTAAGCGCAAAACTGTAGGAGTCAAAATTTAATTTTAATTCCTATCAAAACCCACCTAATCGCAAATCTTGGGTCGATGCTATATTTTAGTGTATGCTGTAGTCGGGCCCTGTCTGTGTTCAGCCTACTGTTAAATTCAGACTCGCAAAACTGTAAAACTACTTACATAACCACTATGTTAACTGGCACACTTTCCGTTTTTTTTTTTTGTTGGACTTGGAGGGGTGTTTTCTAAATTTTTTCAATAACATGGCCGTGCCAATAGGACTGTTTGTTGAGAGCTTGTTCTTGCTGAAATGTTATGTTGCAAATATGTTACGAGGGCAGTCACAGAATTAGCCATCCTTACATACTTGTCTTAGGTTAGGTTAGGTTGAAGCGGCCGCTGGCTTAAAAGCCAGCTTACTTAGGCCTAGACTGGCCCGTTGTATTACCGCACGGATCTATAACTTTTAACCCCTTTTCCACTTTGAGAACCCTTAGAAGGCGCACCAGCCTGTTGCTGCGATGTAGCCAGCAATCTTCCTCGGGCATATGGTTTCTAGGTCTGCTAGATTGTGGAGGAAATAGTTTCCCAAATACTTATTCCTGCGTCTGCATAGAGCTTCGCAGGAACAGAAGAAGTGCTCTACCGAGTCTACCTCTTCCTCGTCTTTGCAGCTTCTGCAAAAATCATTGTATGGAACATTCAGTCTGGCTGCATGTACCCCGGCAAGCCAGTGTCCGATGATCGCTCTGACAACCGCCGAGCACTGTGAACGATTTAGTCCGCAAAGCTTGGAGGAGCGTTTTGCGTCATACATACTTGTGTTAGTAAATGCTAAAAAAACAAAAAAAATAAAGAAGGGTATTTACTGTATTTTAAAATCTTAAGCTTTAAAAATTGGTTGACGGTATGGGATATGTTATAGGGTGGGCCATCTGTTGGTTTGGTTGTTAAGCACAAATAATTCGGAACATACCTCCAAGGTGGATGCTGTTCGACATATGTCAAAACTACTCAACCGACCAACGCGTAAAAGTACAGTCGTACCATGAAATTGGTCGTTCTGTGAAAAAAACATAGTTGAGGCCAGTGTCGATAAGTCGCCGGATCTGCATTTACACGCTTAAAAATTCAAATAACGCAACAATTGAAGTTGTTAAATAAAAAATACATGATATCTACAAGTATTAATTAAGCTTTTTTCTTAATTTTCACACATTACAATTTTTTTTTTAAATATTTAAGATAAAACTGAAGTTCAGGGGCTAAACTTAAATCTTAAAAAGTGCACTTAAAAAGCTAAAACCTATTTAGTTACACCTAGATGGTTTTATAAAAAATTTGCATATGATTTTAATTTTTTTCTCGACACACAAAAAATTAGTTCTATCAAAATTTGCAAAGTCAAATTTAATGCGTCTTTTCCGTTGCTAATCCTTAAAATCGTTAAGAAAGAAGAAATTCCATAAAAAATTATAATAAATACCATTTAAACATCAAGTTAGTTTATTGCAATCTAAAACTATAAATCACTTTAGTCTAATTTATTGGAAATTTATGTTTGAAATAAATAAGATAAATGCTTGTCTGCTGGCATGTAAACATGCATGTGTGTTTGTGTACGAGTATCTGTGTGTGACTTGACATACTAAATCCTTTAACAACAATACTTATACTGATCCCCAATTTGTGTAACACATCAACGAACATGTCCAAGAACATATGCATTGATTCGTTATAGTCGAGACTGGCCGACTATTGTATACCCTTTGTTTTCGCTAATTTTCTAAATTTGTATCCGATTTTGACGACCTATGTAGCTTGGAAACTACTTTTTTTTTCACCTCAATCTTTAACATGAAAATGTTTAAGTGTAACGTCCCTGTGATTTGGTATCTTAAAAAAATACAGAAAGTAGGTATATATTTAAGTTGAAATGAGACTACAATCCGATTTTAGTGACTGCAGTATTGACGAAAGGAAGCCTAATGGTGGCAACACCCGGGCTTACAAAAGCCAGTAACAATATTTTTATACCCTGTACCTTAAGGTACAAAGGGTATATTAAGTTTGTGCTAGCCGAAAATGGATGTAACATACAGAAGGAGCCGTCGGAGACCCCCAAAGTTACCTAAAATATAATGAGCGTGACTAGAGTAGTCGATATACCCATGTCCGTCTCTCTGTCTGACTGTCTGTCTGTCCGTCTGTCTGTCTGTATGAACGCCTAGATCTCAGAGATGGTAAGAGCTAGAGCAAACAAACTTTCAGATTAGATGCGTTATTATGTCAGGGAAGACAAGTTTATTTTATATTTTTGATATCGGGGACATATTATATGGCTCCCATAGGGGTGTTTCAGAGGACCTCGAAAAACCCCAAAAGTTTAAGAAACATAATTTGTTTGTTTATGAAGATATCGTTACCAAATTTGGCACTCGGAAGTTTTTTATAGTTCCCAATTACTGAACCAAATTTGATCAAAATCGGTTGACTGTATCATATAGCCATATGTATAGGACGAATCGGTTAAAAAAACGTTTTTGGTGCAAAATTCGTCTGTTTTTTTCGCTTGTTTATGAAAATATCATAATTTTTGTTTGTTTATGAAAATAGGTTTGGCAAATAAAATATCTGTTGGAGTTCTTAAGCAATATATGGGATTTAATTGCAATGTGGTGGTAAAGGGTATCCCAAAGTCGTCCGCGCCCGACTTTAATGTACGCCATCTTTTTTCCCACTTTTTACAAAAAGCTGGTCGATTAAGAAAATGTTTTCGATTAGAAAGTGTAAAATACAGACACATTAGAGGATGAAATTAAAAGATTTATTTAAAAAAATATTAATTTTTATTAAAGTTATTCTTATAATGTGTATAACTAGAAAGCTTTGCCTCCAGCACGCTTCGTTCGCCAAAATTAATATATTAATATTGTTATTGCAAACTTAATATAATATTTTTAAGATTAACCATTCAGTTGAAAAGCTAAGTCAGCTAAACTCTGTATACATTTCTTTTATCTTTTAAAACTTAATATTAATGCCATGGAATAAAAATTAAATTAATTATATATTTATTTATTTATTCATTGAAGTATATTATACAATAATAAATTTAAGAGCTAGATTAACTCAGATTGGAACTCTAATGTAAATAATACAACTTGTTCGCGCCATCTAGCGGCAACAATTTGCTTACGCCATCTTGCGGCCTCACGTACAGACAAATGAAACACAACGAAGATGGCGTCTAAAGGGACATACTTAATAACTTAATTAATGTCTTCTCCCAAAATAGAAATGTCTGCGGTAAACAGTACAAAACTGTTGCGGAAGCAAAAAATTATACGAATTTTCATTTGCAGTAGTACTGAAGTTTTTCAAAAAAGGCGGTTTACAAATGTTTGCTGGAGAAAAAGTTATAAGTATGCCGAAAAACTGGTTTTAAGAATTTTTAGTCTTATAACATGAATTCTTTTCAATTTTTGATATTTTTAAATGTATAAAATTTAAAAATGTTGGAAATTTTGCTTTAATGTTATTCTTTTACTCTTATTTTAGGAATTGTGACTTAATTTGAATAAGTTTTTTTTTCATGAAGTTTGAAATTTGATTGATAATTTTCTTTCTCAATTTGAGTCTTTTAAATTGATTTCAAGGTTGTTTGGCCAATTGAAGACTTACTTAATTTAAAATAATTAAATGGGTAATAAAGAAGTGAAGCTTGTAGCCAGTTTAAGATAAAAAAAAAATATGGCCACACATGACACTAACTAATACACCCCTTACTTTTTGCGTACAGAGTACAAAAAACAAGCAAACATTTTATCGACTATAAAGATGTACTGTCAAACACAAACACACGCTCCGTCCGTGTGTATCTGATTCTATGTTAAAATTCCGTAGTTGAAAAAACAACAAACAAATGTCTAAAATGTCAGCATGACCAAGTTGCAAGGCGTCGCCGCAATCTCGAATCTCTCTGTTGGCGATAAAATGCAGGAAAAAATCATTTCAAATTATAAATACGAGCGTCATTTTGTAAGCCCAATGTTCGCTTGGCTAGGCAAGAGTAGAACTCTGGGTGGACTTCGGGGCGTGCCGGACTAGAGAGTCGCATCCCTGGTTACCCAACTTGGACGTTTTTGCTGTCGCTGCTGCCATTTCCGTTGCCGGTGGCTAAATTGTAGAAAAAATAAAAGCAGCTTTGAAAAAGTTTTTATTTTTTTGTGTTTTTTTCTAATGCAATTCAGTTTGTTTTTTTTTTTACATTTTTAATTTTTTTGCGCAATGACAGAGTAAGTGTTGCATAGTTTTAGGCTAAGGCTTTTTTTTTTGTTTGTTTTAATGCAGTCTTTTTTTAGTCGGTCCCTTTAGCTCGCTGTTGTTATTATTAAGTTTTTACATTATTAAAGTGCACTTATTATGTGCTGTAGTTTGTCATCGAGATGCGAAAGCTTGTTTACTCTTAAAATATTTAATTTGTACCTATAGCTTCTATGGTACTAAAGATGTGTGTGTACCTGTAACAGCAGGGAGCATGGGAGATCATATCATATGATAGCCATTGCCCCATTTCCGTCTGTCCGCCCGTATGAACGCTTAGTTTTTAGAGACCACAAAAGCGAGAGATAAACAATCTATGTATTACGCAGATTAAGTTTGTCGAATCATGTAGATCGGTGTAGATATCTCTTCTTGATAGAGGGGAAGTCGAACTCATTTTTCTCAATAAATTTTATTGCACAATATTATTTTATCCTATTATCCTATCCTATTATCCTATCTACGCTCCTGACCAATGCTATAAAATCCATATTCCTTGTTTTACTTTTATTCAAACATAAAAGCAGTTTGATTTTGGTGTGACGTCTACGACAAAATTTGGCGAAAAAAGTGAAAAAGATAAGAGTTTTTATATACATACGCATCAATTAAGTAGCATTACATATATCTGCCTATAATGTTATAAAGCCCTGCTTTTGCGATGAAAATACATGTGCAAAAATAAGTTTGGCGTGACATTACAAAAAATTTAAATCAAAATCTACTTCAATAGCAACGTTGTAAATTTCAACGGATGCACTGTGGGCCCAGATTTTCATATTTTGGACAAATTCCTGTCATTTCCATAATAATTTTCTTAGAGTGTTCCTAAAGGATTGAACTATTTTTCTGGGAAGTTTGAGCCTCCTCGGATTTTTTTAAGATATAGATAATCCAGACTAAAATTGGAAAAATTAAAAAAAAAAAAAAAGATTTGTAACTTAATTAAAAAAAAAACTGTTAATTGGAATTGGACCATATTTCATACAGAAGTAGATATGAGCTCCTCATACATTTAAAAAAATAGCCTATACCCAAAATATTGAATGGTTTTGGAGTTATAGCCCCAAATAGTTTCAGCTTTCCAAGCAAATTACAAAAAGACGACATCATCAATCCATATGCTTTTTAACTGTTATAATTTTTTTTGCATGCTCTTAATTTCCGAAAAAAAATTTGAAAAATCCATATTTATATTTTTAGGTTTTTTCGTCAAAATTGATAATTTTTAAATTTTTTGATTTGTATCTTTTGAAGATGCTATAAAATTTTCAAATTGTACATTTTTTTTACATTTTCGTAAAAAAATTTTAAAAATTGACTACTAAAGCATACTTTTAGGCAGCTAAGAAATTCAAACAATAGTAAAATTTCATGGGAGTCAATTTTTAAAATTAAACTTTTAGATATAAAATTGAATTCCGAAAATCGGGAGGAATTACATTTTGTTGTAAAACATGTGAAGAAATTTATAAAATTTTTTTCGATCAAATATCGAGTGGTAGGCGGAGGTACCCTTAAAGCAAAGTAGCCGAATGATAAAAAAACAAAAAGAATCTTTATAACTACTCGAATATATTTAAAACCGAGAAGGTTTTAAGCTCAGTTTTATTTTTTTTCTGAAGTAATACTTATAAATAATAAAGTGAATAAAGATTTCTCAGCTACATGTATCATGGTAAATGAATTTTTTTTTTCTATAAATTATCGCGAATGTTCAAAAAATACAAAATGTCATCTTTGATGGCTAATTACATAAAAACCACTAATTAAAATGTTATATTTTTTTTTGCACAGGATACTCTAATATGTGTAAAATCATATTAAATTGTCATTTTGTCCAAATTTTGAATTTCGTTTGGAGGGCTTTTGGCCAAAATCTGGTCACGCGGGCCCATTGTGGGATGGGGCATTTCAAATACAATTTTTCTTTGTATCATTTAAAATAAAACGAATTTATTTTGCTAATTAGTTAACTTTTACTTGATTTTTTTTATTAATCATAGTGTTGTTACATGGCGCGACGTTACATAATAATATTACTTTTTTTTTTAATTTGGGTTCAATTTGTCGGGCATATGTGCCTCACTATTACTATGCCTTACTATTGTTATTAGTCTCAGTTTTTTAATTGGGCTAATTATATAGACTGTCAAAATAATTTAATTAGTTTTTATTTATTATTGAGAACGTTACTCATATATGTTGGAAGTGCAGAACATTGAATGAAATTTTTGGCCATTGTTTATATTAAATTTATTTCTTTTTTGAATTAATAAAATGCGTTGATTTAAATGCTCAGTGCACACAACGTACAAAGTTGAACTGAGTAATAATTTTGCTCTCTGCTGCGCTCAAATTGACGACTTCGGCTTGCTTCCATGATCCAACAATTAGAAGGTCACGCAACGCGCAGGTCCGTTATTCGTGTCTCTCCCAAAAGAGAGCGGGTTCACTTTTTGTATGGTAGCTATGCGAAATAGTGGACCAATTTCATCAAACTTCACACAAATGTAAAGACTTATACTAAATTAAACTGGCATAAATTTGGTTGCGATATTCAAAAAAACAAAAAAGTTTTTCATTGTATATATTTCCATGTTTGTATGGCAGCAGCTGAGAGCAGCATGCTGTAATGAATTAACCTACAAATGTTCCTTTACATTTGCTTATGCCTGCATCTGTAAATTAACATTTGTATGTTAGTTCAATACAAACTGCTGCTGCCAGCTGCTGCCAAACAAATGTTTTGTATGAGAACAGTTATTGCTAGAAAAACTTTTTTGTTTTTTAAAATATCGCAACCAAATTTTTGTCAGTTTAATTTAGTATAAGTCTTTACATTTGTGTGAAGTTTGATCAAAATTGGTCCACTATTTCATGTGGCTACCATACAAAAAGTGAACCCGGAGTCGCCATTTTTTCCGCGCAGCCGAATTCGCGCACTTCTTTGCGTCACCTTGTAAAATTCTTTGCATCATGGCTTGCTTCGGCCTCGTGTCTGTGTAAATCAGTGAAGGGCAGTCTCTCAATTTACATAACTGGCGAGGCTATTGCACCAAAATCTGCCGCAGCGCAGTCGGCTCATGTACGGTCCAAGTGTGTGAAATCTCTCGCTCGTTTTTGCTTAATTGCGGTTCTTGCTCTCTCGTGCGCTTTTGCTTACTGCGCTGTTTACTCACACAAAGAAATGTTTGTTGGTATGAGTTTTGCCCATCACTGGTGTAAATGCACGATGTAAAAGTGTTTTTAAGTATTTTTTAGTATTATTGCCCTTTTACCTTATGCATTTTTGCCAGACAATGTAAACACTCCACTTATATTTAACTTAAAACTTTAAATTTCGATCCAATACTAATAACTTTATCAGTTGTTAAAAAGATAATGATTACACTGAGAACATGTTTGACAGCATTAGACAAAACTGACCGAAACCGGTAGAATTCTGGCCATCTTACAAACATAGTAGTTCTCTGAACTCTTTGATTTAATAAGTTTTGACGGGAGTTAAAGCCGGGCCACAAAACAACAAACAAATAAATAAATGAACCGATCGCTCCTATGGGGGCTATACGATATAGTCAATCGATTTTGACTTTCGAACGCCAAATTTTTCTTCATAAACAAACGTATTTTGACGAATCGGACCTATGGGGGTTATATGATATAGTTAGCCGACTTTAATAAAAATTTATTACAGTGCTTTGACGATATCTCCATAAGAATTTGAATGTTTACCGCTTTTTTCAAATCTACAGAGTATAAATATGTACACTCTGGCTGATATTAGTGTTTTTCTTCTTCTTCTTCTCCCAAATCCTTGTTTACCTCTTTTCGGACTCGCTTATGCTCCTCCTGAGGTGTGGGTATGCGATCTCAGCATTCGTCTGCAGGCATTCCGATCCTGGATCATGTCGTCGCTGAGACCCATTCGTTGCTGATGTTAAATGGTGAGGATTTTGGCACTTGTGTTGGATGTTCGTTAGTTATGCACTTTCCCGGTAACCAATCGCATACACTGATCTTTGGAAGATCTTTAAGATATTAAAAATGTGCCTCAGGCTCAATGTGATGATAAGTATGCCTGCATCTGACTAGTTCGCTTTTAGGGGCCTCTTACGCCAGGCCTGGGACGGGCACTTCTGCACTACTGCATTTCTGCCCGACAGACTAATATTGATAAATATAGCATGCTGTATTGCTACGAGTATTTCATAATTATAATAATATTAATCAAAAAGTAAAAATTAGTGGTTACAATATTTGAGCGTTACAAATACCAACCCAAAACGAATATAACCTCTGTAGACTGAGTATAATCAACGTAAAAAGCGCAAACATTCAAAACTTTTCGCCTGGCAAGTTTGTTAGCGAAGTTCATCAACGGCTGAATGTTGAACCTGACTGGAAGGCACCGCTTCCGTTTGATCTCCTTAGTGAGGAACTTAATGCAAAACTTTTTTCATTTGCCATATTTTAAATTAAACTGACAGACTGTTTATTTTGCCAGCCTAGTTGTTATTATTATTTCTGATGTAGATTTCAGCTACAGTTTTTATACTATACATAGTGAGTCTTCATTTTTGTATTTCTTTGGCCCAAATTATGAGACTGTCTGTTTTGGGGCTTGTTGCCAAATTTTTTCCTTTAGCCGCTATTTGCAACAACTAAGCCTTATTTATGTGCACTCAATTCCGTTGCATGTAAAAAGTTGTTTTTAACAGTTTCATAAATTTATTGCCATCGTAGTATTAAGACAGCCATTGTCAAAGTGGGTCAACAATTTGGTACAAATATTATATATATGTACGTATGTATTTTTTTTTTTTTTTTTTTAGCTTTATATTTATTGTATTGAGCTGCACTGTGCAAGTATTGATTGGGAACGAATAAGCTGCTTATGGAGCTTACTAAAAATTGTTATTTTGAAAAGAAATTCAAGTTCGTTTTGAAATTAAATAGAGCTTGAATTTGTAATATTACAGTTTACACATAATTTTTTATTTTATTTTTATTTCTTTATTTGCAAATACTCAAAAATGCATTTATTTTTATAAATTGCATTTATCTCAGGTATGCAGCTGGACCCATATATTAACTTATTCTATAAGTTTACACATGTTTGTTAAATTTAAAATATAGTTAGTCGCACTGAAGTTATTATCTAATTCAAGATCAAGTGGCTAAACTTTGATTAGAATTCTCAGAAAAATTATTTCATTTGTTTTAATTAATTTCTTATATATATGAAGTCAATTTTTGCTTTACACAAGCTCAAGCCAACTTCTCACAGAGGGGCGGCCAAATAAAATTTTTGTATGTACAACTGTCACTATGGAAATCTATGATGACCTACATGAGAATTGCTCACAAACGTAATTTTGGTTTGTTCAGATTTTTTCTTCGTTTCCGACACAGTTGATAGATTTCAGAGAATGCATGGGACATTTGATATTTATACCCCCTGTACTTTAAGGAACGAAAGGTATATGAAGTTTGTGCAAGCCGAAAATGTATGCGTATAGAGTGGGAGTCTTTGGAGAAACAGGCCCCCCCCCAAAGTTTCCTAAAGTATGATCAGGGCGACTAGAGAAGTCAATATACCCATGTCAGTATGTCCGTCTGTATGAACGCTTAGATCTCAGAGATGGTAAGAGCTAGAGCAACCAAACTATCAGATTAGCTCCCTTATTATGTAACACAAGACAACTTTATTTCATTTTTTTAATATCGGCGTTATATTGTATAGCTTCCCAAAGCGGTGTTTCAGAGGACCTCAAAACAAAAAAAAACAAAAGTTTTTCTACTACACCTATTGATTGAAATTAACCACGACTAAGCTATTCGTATTACATATACCATTTATGCAGGTCATGGAAATTTTTTAATGCAAGACATGATCCATGTGAACGTGTGCCAAAAATACGTTTTGAGTTTTCAGAAAAAAAATAATTTAAAACAATTATTAATAACTATCTAAAGAGGTCTACGCCTAATGGAATATCCCAAATGGGATTTTTTTTTTAATATGGTTTTGTCATTTCGTGCGAAATTTTTTTGCATTCTGCGTATGGGCCTTAACTTGAAAGTGACAAGGACGATCGCAGCAGAAAGCCTGAAATGAGGCACTTAGCTCAAGATAGGAACCGTTGGAGGTCTTTTGTTTCCGCCCTGTGCTCCAGCTGGGAGCATTACAACTTTTAACCATTTTTGTTTTGCAATTTGTATCAAGGAAATAAATAATAAACTTGAAAGTGACATAAATAGAATCTAAGAATAAAATATTCTGAGAATACGGCCATTTTGGTTTCACACTTTTCCAATAAATCCAAAAATTGAAAAATCATAAAAATCGATTTGAATGTAAGTGACTTTGTCATATATGTATACCATACATAAATTAAGAGTTGCAAACAAATTAAACTTTTCGTCTTTTTGAACATTGGGAACCTTATTTTACATAAATCGGTTGGAATAGAAATGAATTTCGATCATTTCCAATAAGTGTTAGTATAATTGTGTTGGTTAAAATCAATTGACATAAATAAATTAAGATATGGAGTTAAGGTTTTAATACACAACGAAAAAAAAAATCGAAACAAGTGATCAGAACGACAAAAAAATCTTTTAAGCCGTGCTTGTGCGTCTGCCAAAATTTTCCTGTTTCTCGAAAAACCAAGAAGGAGCATGAAATTTGGTCTAGTGTCTATAATAGGTTTTCCGTTTGTAATTTTTTCAAGTTATAGTCTTTAAACTCGACACCTTCTTTCCTATTACTCATCTAGCTAGACTATTTACTAAAATAGGCATATTATTTTTAAATCTTTTATTAAAATTAGTTGAGAATCGGTTGGTTGTATGCAAAAAAAATATTTAAAAAAACACTTTCTGCACAGAAGGTCCACCAAAAAGCAACTATTTGCAAATCGTTTAGTGAAATTCTCAAGTTACCAAAATCGGTATATAAACGCATGTGTGCTAAAATATAAAAATACTTATTCTTTTTCCCAATAGTTTTTCACGCAAAAAGTTGAAGCTTGATGCAAAAAAAATTATAAATCATGTTCCAATCTTCGTTGTCGAAAACGTATCAAAACTTTTTTGGCATAGGGCCAATTTTTTTGAAATTGACGATTCAACTTGGAACTTTCTAAAATCTCTATAAAATTGAAAACTGAGCTAGACAAAACAAATCGTTTTCGCAATAAAGTAGTAAAACTAAATTAAACAATGGAAAATTAGGACCATGAAATGAAATCTTCCTTAGATAGATCCCAGGCTATAAAAATATAAATAAATAAATATATAATATAAATACAAGGGGATAATGGCGGGGTATGGTGTTGCGAAAACACTTATAGTGCCTCGGGCTTCTGGGCAGAAAACAACTAGCATCACGGATTCTAAACGCTCCAGAAACACATACTCTGTGAACGACGAACATAGTATCTCGATGCACGATGTCCCTCTACTAGAACCATCTGAAATAATCAAGTTTGTTTTGGGAATTGGACTAGGGAATGAGCTGTAGGGCTAATAGGGAGCACAAAAAATCGTATTAAAATTATTAATAAAGTAACCAAAAATTACGAGAAGAAGGTATGTTTCACTAAACAGATTTTGTCCTAGTGTAATTTTTTTGTATTTAAGGCGTATACGCAGTTCGAAATATTTCGCACGGAATGACAAAACTTCATATAAAAAAAAAATCCCATTTGGGACATCCCAACATTTTTGTTTCAACATTTTTGTTAGAAAATTGAGATATTGACGAATAACTCAAAAAAGTGCCCGAAAACATGTTTTTCAAAAAAAACCTCGAAACCTTAAAAAAAAAAATAATTCTTGAACTAAGTATTTGAAGTGCTACCTCAGTAACTTCTATATAGTTGTATAAAGCTTGAAGGATAAAGGAGCTGATTAACTTGCACGTCTTAGCGTGCTACAAGTGTTATTCTCTTTCTCTAAGTTCCATAAAAATTCATAACACAACATTCACCCAACCCAACCCTCGTCACTCCCTTGCAAACTTTGCGTTGCCCTCCAAACCGGAACAATTGGTGCTGCACGCTGCAAGAATTTTAAGCACAAGAATTTCACTGCTGTATCAAAGAAGTCCTGTTTGAGGATGCAGGTGCAGGACCAGGAAATCGTTGCAACTTGTTCGTACAATGTGAAATAAAATAAAAGAAAGTGCTGCGGCGCGTGCTCAAACTTAATCATCATTATATTCAGCAACATTATGATGAAGCTGTTTGCCAAATTTCATCAGCCCATGGAGCTTTCTGTGCATACCATTTCCTGCCTGGCAGAGCCGAGGCTTTAATTGAAGTGGCTTGGCGTGGTCCAGTGCACCCATCCTAATGGACGTTAATAAGGCGTTAAATTGCTTAATTGCCATTTATGGCTTCAAATGCAATAAACCAATTGTGAAAAAGGCATAACAGCCTAGGCAAAAACTTGGCAATACGATTTGGATGCTCAGCTGTATGCATGGTTAATATGCTGAGAGAAGTAGTCAATTGAGCAGCAGCTGGTTTAATACTTGAGTTTACTCCAATGGCTATCTATCCGTATTAGCGGAGGGAATCGTGCCTGTTGCACAATGTTGGTCTTTGGCAAACGTTGGAACAACACACGCATTAACAAATGAAATACTTATTGCTTAAGCTACGAAGAAGATAGACCTGGCTATGGGATTACCTACATTTATTTTACCTGCGAATAAGATTGTATCTGCATCCAGTTTTCAACAAAAAGAAAGTTGAGTGGTGTGGGCGTATAAAGGGAAACACTTACTGGGTAGTTTAGTGAAAAAATCCGAATTTTTCTTGCTTATAAGGCTTACATGGGTCTACAAAATTTGATGGCTTTTAAATTCCAGTTTCTGGGCATTTTAGGCTTAGTTGATAGCTATTTTGCCCTACTTTTTTTTCTTTTAAGCAATTTATTCATTTTTTTAAATCTTAGGTTAACCTTGTTGTATTCTTAAAATTAAAAAATAATTAATAAAGAATTCTATGTGCATCTGCGTTGAAACTTTGGCATCTCTAGCTCAAAAGGTCTCCGATATCAATCAATCGCTCAATCGCTTACCAAATGATGCAAAGCTTTTGGGTATACAAAACTTATGCTCTGACACTCCTCCTCCAGTCTGTTACATACTCGTACATTGCACAAACCTATAATATCATTTATCCCATGGGTAAGATTTTAAAAATGCAACGCAAGAATGCAATAAGCGCGTCAGAGCAACAACCAAAGCCGATGCTGATGGTTATGCTGATGATGTTGATGGGTAAGTGCAGCAACAGAAGCAGGAGCTGGAGAAAGGAATGCGCACGAAACATAAAATCATAAACAGCGCTTGAGTGCATTTTAAGTCGAACAAACAGATACCAGACATCAACAAAAAATAAATAAATAAAAAACTACCATAGCTGCTTTAAGGATTTTGCAAATGTCTGGTCTGTTTTTTTTTTTTTTGGTGTCCCTTGGCAAGCTGCCAAATTGCTTTGTTGAATGCAAAAACGACAGGCGATGGCGATGCTGAAGGATATGGGGTATTGTGGCTTGGTGTTTGGTTCCCAGGCAACTGTCTATGCGACTTTAGTGCACATATAGCTTTAAGCCTGGACACAAACGTTGCTGCTGGTCAAAAACCGGCAAATACACAACAGGACATGCAAATTGCCTTTGTGGGATGTGACCAATTAAATTTCATTTTACGAACTATTCAAAAATCAACGAACCCAAAGTGGGAATGCAATTAACCTGGCCAACCATGACACATTGCCTTGCTGGACAATTCTAACCAAAAGCCATTGTGAAGTGTTATTTTGACGCGCCGAAAGTTGCATACTCTATGCGTAGTTCTGCAAAATGATGTACTGCACATTTGTAGATTTTATGGTTTGGGCAATTCGTAAGCAATCTTGTACTTAAAAGCTTTGAAAGCGTAATATATTGATTTTGATCGAAGGACGGCATCGGTGCATAGACATTAGCACACAGAAATCTATACAAAACAGTGTTTACATTCAAACGTCCTTAATTACCAAAAGTGGAAAGATTAACTTGGTTTTCATTTGGACGGGAGACTCACTTGGAAGACCTATGTACATAAAACAAAAACAGCTCAAATTAAAAAATTTTAAAAATGTACAGTCTTTTAGGTTTGTGAGCAACCAGAAAATTGCATAAAAATTTAAATGTTGCTTATGTATGAGATGAAATTATCTCCAAGCATCAGAGCTCGTAAAAAACTGTCAACACTTTCAGAGTGTCCGAAAAAAACACTCATTTCCGAACATTTTGAGAAAAGCAATTGACAAAACACACTCAATTGTGTTTTTGTTCAAAAGTGTTCCGCTCAGAGCAAGACCAATTTTTTCGGTTCTATTTCGGTTGTGTTTTTCCCAGACACTTTTACCTGAGACTTTCAGCAAAAGTGTCTTTTGCGTATGTGTGCGTGCTTGTGTGAGACGCCTGTGTTTTACTCAGAGCTCGCAAAAAACGCTCAACACTTTCAGAGTGTCCGAAAAAAACTGCTCTCTTACGAACACTTTGAGAGAAGCTATTGACAAAACACTTTCAATTGTGTTTTTGCTCAAAAGTGTTCGGCTCAGACCAAAACCAATTTTTTCGCTTCCTTTTTGGTTGTGTTTTTCGCGGACACTTTTGCTTGAGACTTTTAGCAAAAGTGTCTTTTGTGTATGTGTGCGTGCTTGTGCGAGTCGCCTGTGTTTTACTTCGTGTTTGGTACTTACACAAGCACGCGTACACATGCAAACGACACTTTTCGCGGACACTTTTTGCAAAACGGTCTTTTGCTGAGGGTTTTTTAGTGAGCTATCGCTCAAAGTGTCTCAACATAAGTGTTATTGTGAGAGCGACACATTTGTTTTGCTCAACCGAAAACACTGACCAGAACCGAAAAGCGAAACGCAAAAAGTGTTCGGCTCAGTGAGAGACGGTTTTCGTTTTATTTTTTCTGTTTTGCTCGTGAGCCAACCGCATTGGATAATTGGGTTGACAGTTTTTTGCGAGCTCTGGTTTTACTTCGTCCATGTACACAGAAACGAGGCCGAAGCAAGTCGAAGTCAGTTCACGAAGTAAAGCACAGGCGACTTACACAAGCACGCGTACACACGCAAAAGACACTTTTTCCGGACACTTTTTACGAAACGGCAGACAGTTTTTCAGTGAGCGCTTGCTCAAAGTGTCTCGACATAAGTGTTGTTCAGAGAGAGACACGTTTGTTTTGCTCAGCCGAAAAAAGTGTTCGGCTCAGTTTGTGTTTTATTTGTTCGGTTTTGGTCGTGACCCGACCGCTTGGGAAAAATGGGTTGACAGTTTTTTACGTGCTCTGCTAAGCATTAAAGCTTACTGGCAATTAACCTATTTGTTAGACGTCTGAAAAGATTTTATATTTTTTGTTTCTTACAAAAGTGTATTGGGTCTGGAAAAACTTACTATGGATTCCGATTCATTTCAATTTTATTTTCCATGACGGCATTTTCTAGTATTTGTCAGTTAATAACATTTTTAAAGTTTAGCTTTAATTTGAGCTTTTCAACACTTCAATCCAGCTTGCGTGAATACCTTAGCTTACAGATCATAATAGAAATAACATTATGCTATGAAAATTGGAAATCCCTAACGAGTATTATTTTTGTTCTAAACTACTATAACCAACGATTAGTACTAAAGAGTTCCTATTTTAAGTTAACGTTAAAAGCACTTACCGTCGCGATTTTTACTATCTGAGTACGCTGTACCAATAGGTAAAACAAATAAATAAATAAAACGATTTCAATCTAATTTGGCATAGTGTATAGTATCTAAAATAAACAAACGAATTATGCGCTAAAAATTTTATTTAATACGATATGACCTATATGATATAGTAATCGTATAATTCTTGGGAACTCTAAGAAACATCTGATCGGCATTTTTGATTACGATGTCTTCATAAACAAAACGAAAATCAAACAAATTATGCCGATTCCAATTTTGATAAAATTTTCGGTCAACTTTTGGGTTGTTTTGAAATGTTTGATACAATTAAATAAACGTTTTTTTCGTAATATATTTGGGGATTTTATTCGTGGATTTGGTTGCTCTTTGCTCTATCAATATCTAGGAGTTCATAAAGATGGACAGACAGACAGACGAACATGGCTATACGTCTCCTTGCACGAACTTAATATGCCCTTTGCACAGCTAAAGGGTATACAAAATTCTTTTTGCCAGATATTATTTGGTAATATAATGAAAGCACCTTTTATATTAAAACAGAACAATATCAAAATTCGTAACTTTTCAAAAGACGAAAAAATGAGCATGGATGTTTGTGTACTAGTACCCATTGGACAGTTAAATGTACACCTCTTTAAAAGGCGTTCTCAAATCTCTATTAAATGAATTTCCCAAATTAGGTCGTCAGTAACTTAGTCTTAATAAATTCGCAAAATATTCTCCATAAAGATCAATGCACTTTTTATATGCTTAAACAAATTTTGAAAAAAATTGTATACTCTTTGTCGCTGTGTAAGAGCTTGTAGTATCATATTATCATATTAATATTATCCATATGTCACTGGCAAACAAATTTTTGTATACCATTCACCAATGCTGTCGATTGATGTTTAGGCATAAATCTAGGAATCGCAGTCTTTCACGATCTTTTTTGAGGCACTTTGCACCAAACGCCATGAGTCTTCTTTTCATCGGATACCTCAACCTCACAATATTTCACATGACGATCTTGCTTTATCACGACCTTCACGAAATTCGTGGGTGAGCTATAGAAACATGGTTTTTGACTGTACTATAGTAAATATTTATACCCTGTACCTATAGGTACAAAGGAATGCTAGATTTGTGCGATGTATGTAACGGACAGAAGGAGGCGTGGCAGATCCCAAGTCTTTTATACCAAAGTACTTATCATAACCTCTGGTAGCGATTGAGCCATGTCCGTCCGTCCGTCTGTACGAACACCTAGATTTCGAAAACTATAAGTGCTAAAGATACCAAAATTTACCGGCTGGTGCGCATATTTCCTGAAAAGATGGAGTTTTTCAAATCATGTCAATATATTTCCCCGTTCCCCCGTAACAGAGTTTCACGATTTTTAGCCACACCATTTAATATTTTGATCTGAGCGAGGCGTCGTAGTTACATGCAAAATTAACAAAATCGGACAAGTACAACCAAAGTTATAGTCAAAAATGTACAAATTTCACCTCCCCTTGCCTATAAACTACATCAATATTTGGCTCTACGTAATTTTGGTAATAAGTGACCTAAAATCACCAAGTTTGGTATGCTGATTTATGTGGCTTTAATGAATAAATCCACATCCGAATTTTGTCGATACGAATCCCCAACCCAGCGCAATCTACTTACCGTATTTTCTCCCACACCCCTCAATATTTAAATTTAAAACTTATCCCATATATGTACTTTAAATAACTTAAATAACGTAAATTTCGATTTGCATCAAAATCGGTGCAAATTTACGGAACTTATAGGGATAGATATCGTAAGGCCCGTCAATTGGAAAATTCTTAGAAGGAATATGCAGGATTAAAATTTTTCGAGAAAAAAAATATATACAAAGTTAAAATTTTCCAGCACCTCAAAAAATCATCAACATCAAAGAAATCGTCTTTAAAAGTGTCCTGCGGTTAATTTATTAATCATTCGTCGATCAGATAAGCCAATGATGCATTGGCTATATGTAAAGATTTGAAAATATAAACACTTTTATAAAAAATAATTTCGTTGTTATGTGACTTTAATTCGCAAAATTTAGTATCGAAAATTCATTCGGGAATAGGCCCTAAACATTAAAAAAAAAAACCAAATTTACTGTGAGCTGCAAACTAGTTGACTGAAATGAGTGCAACCAACTCCTTGAAAATCACAACAACAAAAAACTGAACTGCATCAAATGTCAAAGATTCGACTTCAAAGAGGACGCACCCCCACGGGGCAACAGCTTTTACAGGCTTTGTTCCGACATGTGTGCTATGGTTCCATTCATGCGGAGCCAATTCAGGCTCTCATTATTGTTTTTTTTTTTTTTTCTATTACATGACACAACCTACAAAAATTTGCCACAATTTTTTTGTTGTTTTTTTTTTTTTTGGGTTCAACAGAAACTTTAGTCGTTCTATTTTTCTACAATGCGTATATGAGTTTGTACCGTGCACTTTGAGAGGCTTTTGAACAAAAAGTAGAAAAGACAACTTTATAAAACAGTTTTGCGGTCTGTGAAGAGATTAGACTTTTGTGATAGTTAAAATTGTTTTTGTATGTGTTTCTCAAAAGCACATTTGAAAATGATGAAGTTGCAACATGTGAAAACAAATTTCAGGAGTACTTAATTTTTAATCTCGTAACTAATGGCAGAATAAACTTAATAATTTGTTAAAACAAAATGCTGAGCGAATTTAGTTAAGGTATATCTAAAAATACTTTCTACGCTGTTTGTTTTGGCAGTTAAAGACTCAAAGCATGTGCCAATTTTATAACTATATAAATCTGAAAAGATTAAAAATATGAATATCCTTTATCAATAGTGCAAAAAAGCTTATGATAAAATTTCCGATTGAAATCTTTCAAAGACATGGTTGATAATTTTTATACCCTGTACCTATAGGTACAAAGGGTATACTAGATTTGTGCAATGTATGTAACGGACAGAAGGAGGCGTGGCAGACCCCAAGTCCTTTATACCAAAATGCTTATCATAACCTCGGGTAGCGATTGAGCCATGTCCGTCCGTCCGTCCGTCTGTCCGTCCGTATGAACGCCTAGATCTCGGAGACTATAAGAGCTAGAGACACGGAACTTTACCTGCTGGTGCGCATATTTCCTAAGCAGATGAAGTTTGTTGAATCATGTCAATATCTTTCCCCGTTCCCCCGCTGCCGGTTTTTAGCCACACCGTTTAATATTTTCATTTGAAATTAAACAGAGCGATGCGTTATGGATACATGCATCTATGTGTAAAAAATGAACAAAATCGGACAAATACAACAGAAGTTATAGTCAAAAATGTGCAAATTTCACCTCCCCTTGCCAATAAACTGCGTCAATATTTGACTCTACACAATTATGGCTACAAGTGACCTAGAATCACAATTTTTGGTAAGCTCATTCATGTGGCTCTAATGAACAAATCCACATCCGAATTTTATCGATGCGGTCCCCCCACCCCCCGCAATCGATTTACGGTGTTTTCTCCCACACCCCTTAACATATCAACTTGAAACTTACCCAATATAATTAAAATAGCTTCTTTGACGTAACTTTCGATTTCGGTACAAATTTACGGAACTTATAGGTATAAATATCGTTTTGCACCAAAAAAAAAATAAATAATAAATTCCAATTGGAAAGTTCTTAGAATATGCAGGAAAAATTTTTTTGACACAAAAGGTACAGGGTATTCCACTGTCGGGCACCGCCTCGACTGTACCACATTTTTTTTATTTCGATGCTGTAATGTAAACAATGGAAAAATACTTCTTCATTGCTACTATTTAATTTTTTGCGCAAAATGTAAACCAATATATTTTTTATAAAATGCACATCAATCAAAAACCCTTAATTTTTTAATATTTATCTACAAAACGAACAATTTATTTCATTATATAAAAACCAAATATGTAGGGGAAAGGCTTGTAAGTTGACACACCATAGATTTTTTAGCTATATCTCGACATTGAATACACATAGACATCAATGTAAATGTATCGTTGGAAAGAGAAAAGAAAGAGCTATAATCCACAATAAGCAAATCATTTGAAATTCTCTACAAAATCGGTATGCGACATAATCTTTTACATATAACCGTTCGTGAGATATAGCTTGGAAAGTGGGGAGTGCCTTGATGCGAAAGTTCCGTCTTTTGGCGTTGTACTCTGAAAATGTTATCTCCTGATGGGTCAGTTGTATGAAATAATGTTGTAAAACGATTTTTTAGAGAATTTTGCGCCCTATAACTTTTTAAAACATTTCAAAAATAGTTGAATCACGGGAAAAATGTTATTTGCTAAAAACTGATTTTTGTGAACTTTGACCTTAAATATGTGGAGGCGCTTCCAAAATTGATCTTAGAATGTCAAAACGATTAATTATGTCAAGTTTGAACTTTTTATCTTTCAATTCCGAAAAGTTATGCTTACAAGTCGGAGATCCATTTTGAATTTTAAAACTAAACTAAAAATTGAAAAATTAAAAAAAAAATCTTAAAAATAAATAATTTTTTTTTTTTATATATTCAATACTTTATCTATCATGGAAAAAAAATTGCGTCAATATCTTTATTCGTTTAGAAGATATGGCTTGTCAAAGAATAGTCTAAAAATGAAAACTCAATTTTCAGTTATCGATAACTCGATAGATAATCGGAATTTTGAAATAAAATTAGACGTGGTTACTATTGGCTAGTAGATCTACCAAATCATCAAAATCAGAAACTTCGCGGGAAAAGTGGCTCGCTTCACTTATTTTCACCGATAAATGTACTTCCATTATTGTTTTGCTCCGACCCTGCTTTTTTGCTTAATTCTAAGTCATCTAAAACTTCATTGTATCTAAAATTAAAAAATCCTGTTTCTTCTTTAACACTATGAACCTTGGAGTGTAGACTTCTAAAGCCGCATCAGCTGTTTTTTTTTTTTTTTATTTATCAAATTATCAAATCCAAATTCTTTTGGACCTACTCTACCCCGGAACAGCGGTAAACAATACTTCAAGGTAGGTTCACAAGGTGTCGTTTCTCGACAGTTTTTCATGGCCAGCGTCCAAGCCTCGGCTTTCGGCATTCGACTTGCGCCGCGACTCGGGGAAGGCGGATATGTCAAGCCCGTGATTCGTGCCATGGAGTCCCCCTGCCTCTATCAGCTGAGTTATAAATTAAGAAATTATGGAGTTGCATCGAAGACATTATTAAAAATTCTTCTTTATAAGCTCTTATGGGCAATTTTTGCTGATCACAATTTCCAGACAAACTTTACCAAAACCGCTGAATCCGGATTACCCCTTAAGGACAAGCAAACGAAATTTTGCATTAAAATACCAAACACCATCAAAGTGTTCTAAGTAATCCTTTTAAGTCGGACCAGATTATCTGAAACACATACAAGATCTACACCAACTAATCGTTAACTTTAAGGATCGAATGACCTAAAATTAAATTTTGAGCCTATGCATTAAATTTTTTCATTCGAATTCGATTTCTCATAAGTGAATTCATAGATTCATCTTTTTTGGAATTTTAAAAAATTCTAGGGAAACGCAATAAAAGGTTCTTTCATTGTTATGCCGACAACCTTTGCAAGTTTTAGACGTGCTCAAAACTTATCGTTTATCGATTATCGCACTCCGATTGGTCCACGCTGCTTCTTTGCAGATTTGCAGAAACCAATTTGTTCATAAGTGTTTCTTAATAGCATTTTGAGCATCTAAAGTCTTGTCTTACAAATGCATGTCCATCCTTAATCAGCTCAGCATCCTTTTTATTATAAGATAAACTTACTGAATGCATAGTAGACACTTTTTACAATATTTATAGCTTATCCAACACAGCTGCACACTTCCTGACATCTTCAATGATTACAAAGTATCGAAAAGCGCATTGCCCCAGAGTTATGTGTGGCCTTTAATTTCCTTTCCAAGCTTAGCCATTTCAATGCAATTCAATTTCCGCCTAGACAAGCCATTTAAGCACTTGCATTTGTCGCCTGTCGAATTTACAAGCTCCTCGTCTCTATCGGTTTCCATGCCCTTCGAGCTCCACTTTAAAACGTCGTTGAAGAGGAAAAGCGTGTGTGCTTGCAGAATTCATGCTATGCGAGCTCATTTAAATAAACTGGCAGTTTTTTCTATTTAAAGGAAGTGTACTAGATGCAGATTAAAAGCCTTACAGGAAATGATACTTGTTTACTCCAATTTGGAAGTCAAGTCGAGTATAGTTATAGTATGCTTATATACGCCTAATCATTGGGAAGATTTACAAAAGATATCGGTTGTGAGTAAAATGATGTAAAATGAAATATACCAAAAAAAAAAAACGTCAAGATAATTGAGAATTTTTAAAATAAATAAAAAAAAATATATAAATTGAAGCCGATTTCTACGACCTTTTATGAGTATCTTGGGAATCGTCACAAGAAAGCCACAACGAACATTCATAGCAAGTTTTACTTAATTTTTATTCCGAGGACACTATGATTACAATCTTAAAGCCCATACGCAGCATGCAAACATTTCGCACAAAATGTCAAAAATTCGTACAAAAAAAAATTCCCTTTTTTGGGATTTTTATACCCTGTAGCGTATGGTACAAAGCGTATATTATTATTGTAACCAAATTTGGCATTCCGAAGTTTTTTAGAGATCTTCATCACTGTACCAAATTTGATCAAAATCGGTTGACTATATCATATAGCTCCCATAGGACCAATCGGTTAAAAAACACTTTTTGTACAAAATTCGTTGTGTTTCGTTTGTTTGTAAAGATATTGTAACCAAATTTGGTATTCAGAAGTTTTTTAGAGATCTTCAACACTGTACCAAATTTTATCAAAATCGGTTGACTATCTCATATAGCCCCCATAGGACCAATCGGTAAAAAAAAAGTTTTTTGTACAAAATTTGTTGTGTTTCGTTTGTTTATGAAGATGTTGTAACCAAATTTGGCATACGGAAGTTTTTTAAAAATCTTCAACACTGTACCAAATTTTATTAAAATCGGTTGACTATATCATATAGCTCCCAAACAAAATTCGTTGTGTTTCGTTTATTTGGCAAAGAAATATCTTTTGGAGTTTGTAAGCAATATATCGGACTTGATTGCAATGTGGTGGTACAGGGTATCCCGAAGTCGTCCGCGCCCGACTTTTTTTTATATGAGGTTTTGACGTTTCGTGCGAAATTTTTGCATGCTGCGTATGGGCCTTTAAATTGAAAAAAAAAAATTTTAATTATTAAAATAGTATATACTCTGCTTTACTGCCACTGCAGCAACAAGAGCCGAAGCCACGCACCATCAACTTCGTGTTTGTTGCTTACCAACGTCAGAAAATTTCAGTACAAAAAGCACGCACACATGCATGCGTGTGTCGACGTCGCCTTAGCCTATGCACCAAAGACTGGTCTACACCAATGGTCGGCACGCCCCTATCTTGCATATATGTATAGGGATTAGTGACTGCAGCGACGTCGACACACGTACAGGTCTCGTACAGGGAGCGTGCATTTGTGTGCGCAGCAATGGACACGAGGCCGCTATGCCGATGCTTGTGTTGACGCGTCGCTGCGCACTCACACAAACGCAAGTTTAAACGACCACTGGTCTACACAAATAACTCGGTCAACATTGGCTGAGGTACTTATCACACATGAAATAATTTAAGAGATTGACTATTTGGCAAAAAAGAGTGCTTAATCCGGTCAAAACTCAAGCGTCATTCATTTAATTATGTCATGGCCACTGTACTCTAGTATGCTGTTCCAGAATTGTTTGTTTTTGTTTTTGCTTTCAATCAGTATCGAAACAGTCCTAAATAATGTCTAAATAACGACTCCCAGCTATCGTACTGATTTGTAGGTAATAATAATTCGTTATCATCACAATCTTGACTGGCGGAATCAGCTTGGTTAATTGTGTTTTGGTATCCTGGTTTTTTTACTACCAATAAAAATAAATCAAAGAATATGCATTTAATTTTCTTTAAAATATATGGTAGAACGAACTTTACCGAACGATAAAATGGTTGAAGCTGTGAAGGACATTTTTTTTTTAATTATCGAGTCAATATTAGGGAAATTGTTGGCTCATGCCTAACCATTTTGTCGTGTGTGTGTGTGGCCATGAGACATGTAGCAGTGAAGTTTACTGGTTACACCAGTCTGCAACTACTTACATTCGAAGTAGTTTAAACTAGCTACTAGAGCACAAATTTCTGCAGTGTATTTTAAGGAAATGTTCAAGGTGTGCATTGACTAGAAGCTGAAAAGAGTAAATCCCACGCATACACACACGTACACGAAGCAGCACTTAACCTCAATGAGGCACCACAAAAACATGGCGTATGAGTAACTTTGCTTGGCTCCTAGTGCTTTGCTTTTTCAAAATTTATAGCATACCTTCGGGGGCTACTTGTTGGATCTTAAAATATTTATAAAAAGAAGAAAGAACAAATCTTCTTTGTTGTTGCAGATAAGTTTCAGGTAGTGTGCAACAACAACAATCTATTGCAGTTACTTAAGTCCCCTTTGGCTACTTGTGTGCTCAAACTTGCCACTTATATACCTCCTCTCTATCTATTTACCCCTTAGATGCACTCAAATCTGCTGATATTTATTTGGCGTCGAAAACTTTCATTTTTGCTATTGGCATCTGGCCTCATATTACTTGGACTTTGGACATGGGCCATACTTATAGACACAACAGCAGCAGCAGGAGCAACAACAACAACTTCACAGTTAAGCAGTGAAAACAGTGCAGCAGCAGCAACTCATGTAAGTAAAGCTTATTAACAAATTTTTACTTGCATCTCTGTTCATGCTGGATTCAGATTGCTTTATAGAAGGAAACAGTAGAGCACGCAGTGCCAAAGATCATATCACAAAGGCAATATTTTGGTACAGCTGCAAAAAGTCACAGGAAGGGGGTGTCCTTTTTTTTTTATCTTCTTAACTAGCAATTTACTTACTTACTTACTGTAGTCTCCTTCTCCTTGTGGAGCATAGGGCCTCTACAATAGATCTAAATCTTACTCTATTGGGAGCATCACGACAAATTTCATTCCAGGAGTAGTTTGCGGCATTAAGCTCAGCGTCAATCGTTCTGCGTCAGGTTTGGGCTGGAGCCCCCAGACGTCGAGATCCCTGAGGGTTCCAGCGAAGTGCTTGTTTCGCAATGTAGGTCGCAGGCTTTCGAAGCGTGTGCCCGATCCAACTACATTTAGGGCGCTTAATCTCAACCAGCGCTATTTGCTGATTTGACCGGTTCCAGAGAGCTTCATTACTTATTCGTTCGGACCATCTAATATTAAGATTTGTATGCTTGTGTCTTCTCGAGCTTTTCGCATTCGTAAAAAAGTATCGATTTAACATTAGACTCAAAAATTCGAAATTTGGTTCTAATCGATATGTGGCTGGATTTCCAGATCTAGCTGAGGATTCCAAAAGAGGATTTGGCTTTATTAATTAGGGCGGTAACATCTTGGTGAGCTCCACTTTTACCAGTGATAACGCTTCCGAGGTTATAGTATAAAGTTATAGATAAAGTATTGGACATGTTCAATGCTTTCCTCCTTCAGACGGATCACTGGGTGTTGAATGGAACAACTACCGCTTATCATAAGTTTCGTTTTGCTGACATTAATTTCCAAGCCCGCTACCTTGCTGTTAATACAGAGCTGATTCAGGTTCGATTCTAGATCGGCTAACTTGTGGCTGACAAAGCAAACTTAATCCGCGTACTCAAGATCCTCTAGATGTGCAAACGGTTTCTACTGCATTCCGCGTCTGCCATTTAAAGATCTTTGCATAACTTCATCCAGACATAGAATGAATAACAGTGGCGATAAAATGCACCCTTGACGCACGCCCATTTTGACTTCTACTGGATCTGACAGTAGACCGTTGTGCAGTATGCGACATTTGAAGTTATTATACATTGCTCTTAGTGAGTTGACAAATTTAACTGGCAGGCCTCTGTCAAGTAGTGTTTTCCACAAGAATTTTCTATTGATGCTGTCGAAGGCTTTTTTAAAATCGATAAATATGGCATATATTGAAGCACGAAACTCGTTACATTGCTCAAATAAAATTCTGATCGTGTTAATTAAGTCAACAATGAACGACCAGATCTGAAACCATATTGATTCTCTCGTATATTGCTTTCTGCTGCTGCAGATTTGCGTTCAAGTAAAATTTTTGAAAATACTTTACTAGGTATAGGTAGATGAGTGATACCTCTATAATTGCCACAGTGCGATCGGTCCCCCTTCTTGGGTATTTTTATTTCCCTTATACCAAGAATCCGGAATAACTTCATGCCTCTCAGCGGCTCAAACGCATCAATTGAGTTCTATAGAGAGCTACCGTGATGGTTTTATTCGGATGTAAGACTTCATAATAGATCACACCGAGCTGATCCTACCAAATACACAGCTTGAGCTTCGAACCATGGACGTTCGAGTTTGCCGTCGATGTTGATGCATGTCCTTGTGGCCGCCATGATACTTGGAAAGATGAAACAATGGAATGATACACTAGTCGCGCAATCTTCCGTAAAACCACACGAACTTATTTATACTTCGTATTGCTCGCATTCACCACTGGACCTTGGCAAATTTTTTTTCAATAGTCGCAAAGGCTCCGATAGCATCTCGCTTGGTACGTCTAATGATAAGAGATAGGAGCATACGCTTTTGATAGAAGATGCGTCTTTCGGTTTTATTTTTTACCAGCTTTCTGATTTTTTTTATATAGAAGCTTTCACTTTTTAAGTTACACAGACTTTTTTTTTTATAATACATTATAAAATTCTTTAAAAACAATCAAAATTAATTCAGTTACATTAACTTTTTGACTTATATTTTCTCATATTCTTTGGTTTTAATGATTAAATTTACCTGAAATTAAAATTACCTGAAAGGCTTTATTTAAAAAATTATCACACACTAAATTTTATTTTTTGTGTAGCGAAAACTTTCATCAATATTGGATCATAACCTAATTTGTATCGGTTGATTGCCAATAAAAAAAAATATAAAAAAAAAAAAAATATATATATAAAAAAAAAAAAAAAGTTGAAAGCACTTGTTTTAAAAAAAGAAATAATTTTTAGACAACATTTTTTTATTACAGAAATAATTAAATTTAAAAAAAATTTCTTAATTTGTTGTAGCTGTAAATGTTTTCAATCATTGGGCATATTAGCCTCCAACAGATTTCTTCTTTACAAGCTTAGCAGTTGTAAAAAATAAACTAATAATTGATTTGCAAAAAAAATTAAGCTAAGAAAATTGTTTGTGAGAGAGAGCAAAAAAAAAAGATGGAAATCATTTAAAATTTCAAAAAAGGAGCCAGAAAAAAATTATGGGCGGAGGAATAATTTTTTTTTATCAAAAAGCTGTAGACCCCATGTTCAGTCTATTGTATTTATATATTTTTTTTCAACACTGTGACAAGCATTGTTAGAAACCTCTTTTAACGCCAATATACTAGGTCTTTAACCTTAAATCTTCAGATCTGACTCTTTCCGTCTATCATCTGATTTCATCTTTAAAGAATGCACTAGGGCAACTATTTTAAATTAGCTTGGATGTGCTTCTGTAAAAAAAAGATTTTTCCTAGAGAGTACACATTAAAGTTGTAGACCTGTTAAAAACCTTTTTTATATTACATGTCACAGTGTAAACAAGCTTAATCTTACGTAAGCCACTTACTTTTAATTAACATTATAAACTAACTATTATTAACTATTTATGCCCAGGAGCGCTCATCTGGCTATCAGCACGCCTATATTATTCAAAAGCTTATTGCCCAGGCGAATCGTGTGCTGCGTGCCGAGCGTCAAAAGGACAACGCTGAGGTATTGAAACTAGCCCCAGCTGCCGCGCACAAGCATCAACTGGGCATTGTGCGTTTCCTGAAGCCTACCCAAGTGATTTTGGAGACTTCAGTACAAAATACGCGGCGTAAGAAGGCGCCACTGCCCATAGGCGAAAGCTATCTCTTTGAAGAGGAACGGTTAAAGATACTAGAACAGCAGCAGCGTCAGCGTAACGCAGGCATGGAGGAGCTAAATGCAATGGGCAATGCTGCTGACTATGATCATATGCTGAGCTCAGCGGAGCGTCAGGCGCAGTATGAGCATGAGCTACAACGCATGGGCGTGCCTGTTGTGGCGGGCATCGGACCTGATGGACCACGAGCGCCTGCTGAGCGTTTAGTGCATCTGGATCTGAAAGGAGCACCGCCAAAGTTAAGTTTTTTAAAACAATTGCTACCCATGCTGCGGGCTTTGGGTGCAACTGGCTTGCTTATTGAGTACGAGGATATGTTTCCATACAGTGGTGCGTTGGCGCATCTAGCGGCAGGAAATGCATATAAGCAGGATGAACTTAGGGTAAGATACTTCCAACTACCAGTTTGGAAACTTGAGTTTCTATTTCATTCACTGATTTTTTGTAATCATTTATGTCTTTCAGGACTTTTTGGAGTCGGCTGCTATGCATGGTCTTACTATAATGCCTCTCGTGCAGACGTTCGGTCATCTGGAGTACGCTCTCAAGTTGTCCGGCTTTGAGCAACTGCGTGAACTGCCAGAGAGCCCACAATCGATCTGTCCCAGTCAACCGCAAAGCATGGCCTTTCTCGAGCACATGCTAACGCAGGTGATAGAGTTCCATTTGGGTACTGGCAATGCTACGCCCGCTACACCCGAACTGCCGCTTAACTTTACACATATTCACATAGGCTGCGATGAGGTGCAGCGTATGGGTGAATGTCCACGTTGTCATCAGCGCCTGCGAAGTGAAATCTTTTTGACACATGTCACCAGCCTAGCACATTTTGTGCGCCAGCGTTGGCCACAATTAAACGTTGTCATCTGGGATGATATGCTAAGGGACATGACATTAAGCGAAATGCAAATGTCACAAATTGGCAGCTATGTAGAGCCCATGGTGTGGGTCTATGCCAGCGATATCTATCATTTTATACAGCCACAATTGTGGGATATGTACGCCAAAGTATTTCCCAGCGCCTGGGCAGCCTCGGCTTTTAAGGGCGCATTTGGTGAAAGTTTGCTAGTGCCACCTTTGCAGCATCATCTGGAGAATAACATACGCTGGTTGGCCGTCATTGGCAAAGAGGGTGGACGCTTTGCCAAGGGTCTGCGTGGCTTGGCGCTGACTGGCTGGCAACGATACGATCATTTTGCTGTGCTGTGCGAGCTTTTGCCCGTGGGCATACCCAGTCTAATGACATCGCTGTCGACCGTGACCAAGGGCTATTTTAGCACCAACCCCAGAGATAACGAGCTACTGCGTGTGCTGCAGTGCGCTTTTCTGCCGGATAGTCGACGCTCCGGTCATCCCTGGCTCGAACTGCATCCGAATGCGCATCACAGCCAGTTATTTCTTGTGTGCAACTATCCTGGACATATGATCTATAAGTTTGCACTGCGGCTCTATGACAAGCTGGCTGAGGTAGCAGCCTATCTGCAGCAGACGCAGGAGCATAGCGCTTGGCTCTCCAACTACAATGTGCGTCACAACTTCAGCTCTCCATTGCGCGTGCGCGAATTAACAGCACGCACGCCACTTATAATTGATGAACTGCTGGGCATGGCGCGTGAGGCGCAGCAGCTTCTTTGGGAGGCATATGATGAGCATACAGTAGCCGAATTTGTAGAGCAACACATCTATCCCACTATTACGGCGTTGCGCCAGCAACTGGCCAGCGGTCAGACGCTGCTGCAGCGGCGAACTTGGCCACAGAGACCGCTTATGCCGGCGCCGGAGCTGCAACAGGATCTGGGCTTGGGTGTAGCTAAATCACAAGAGCAACAGCCGCATAATCAGCACTGAATACTCGTACATACATAATTTGTTTAAACAATCGGATATAAAACGTAGTGATGGCGTTCGAAGCGCTTTAAACGCAATTTTTTGTAATAAAAATAAAAAAACAATTCAAATGTTAACATCATGTCTTAATAATTGAATAATCTTTTAGTAGCTAAAGATAGTTTGTAATATTCAATATTTCTAGACGACTTGACTTTTTATATCTTTGCAAAAAAAAAAAAAAACATGCTTTTATGTATGTCTGTATTATATAAATATAAAAGTATTACTTTACTACAACTACTTAAAACTATACAAAAATAAAAACTTATATTGAATAAATTTGCATAAAATGGATGCTTTACAACTGATATCTTGATGTTCATAATTACAATTGTTTTGACTTGGGACGCTGCACATGCAAACTGAATGAAAAAAAAAATAAAACTAGAGCTGCATTCGTAGTTCCCGAATTGCTCCTAGGTAGTTAAGTGTTCTGTTGTTCGGAACTCCAACTATTAGTAGCCTTTGACGAAGTATGTACCAAAAAAATACCAAAACACGATTTTCGACAACTTCTTGACAGTTTTTATGAAGAACAGCAAAACAAATTCGAAACATCTTAAGTTAAACCGTAATGTAGACAGGACGATTTCGAAACTTTTGCCATTTTCAATTTTTAGTTACATGAATTATCTTCAAAAACATTTTTTTAAAGAAATTATAGACAGGTTTCTACCTTCTACCAAATTCGCAAAAATAAAAAAAATTTTAATTATTTTTCTTTTACTATAAAAATGTCGAAAAAGCACCTAATTTTAAATTTATCTTAAAATCCAAAACTTTTAACATGTTTTTTAAATATACATATTTAATATCACTAAAAACGTTTTCCTAAGTCAAAGAAAGGATAATAATGTGAGGACCAATGATATAATAATTTAGAAAATTATACAAAATTACAAAATTAAAAATTCCTGTAATATAATTTATCACCACGGTATTCTCTGCCTGGCGTAAGAGGTCCCTAAAAGAGAACTAGTCAGATGCAGGCATACTTACCATCACATTGAGCCTGAGGCACATTTTTAACATCTTAAAGATCTTCCAAAGATCAGTGTATGCGATTGGTTACCGGGTCTGGAGACAACCGCCGGTGTAAAAGGAAAGTCCATAACTAACGAATATCCATACGCAAGTGCCAAAAACATCACCTTTTAACATCACCAACGAATGGGTCTCAGCGACGACATGATCCAGGATCGGAATGCCTGCAGACAAACGCTGAGATCGCATACCCACACCTCAGGAGGAGCATAAGTGAATCCGAAAAGAGGTAAACAAGGGTTTGGGAGAAGAAGAAGAAAATTATACAAAAAATAGTCAAAAATATCTTATTAGAGGAAACATTTAAACTTTTCAATTATCTCCAGGGAATCATTTAAAGTTTTCAATTATCGCCAAAACATGTTCCCTAACGAAATTAGGGGTCATAGGATATTCGTTAAGTTTGCTTTGACCAAATTCTGAACTTTTAAATTTTCTGTATTAGAATTCACGTACACGGGCCGTCAGCCAGTTGGTGTCACAAGGGGATTCACGTGTAACCACCTCGGTGGTACGCGCCGTAATTGTGACACACTTCTGGAAGTGCGACTACATCCTCCTCGCGGGGGCGGCTGGAAGCAGGCCCATGGTACGGTCATGTCTCTGCCATGGGTGCTGACTAATGGTAGTTCGGGCGAGAGAAGACAACTCGCAAAAATTACCCCAATCTAAGGTGGAACAGCAAAGGCCGATGGATGGATGGCTGAGGGGGTCTCAGCCATTACTTTGCGGACTCTGGATACCTGCCGACCTCCAGTTTTAATAAATGGCTTCCCGCGGTACCCGGGCTATGCCGCGGGTGACTCACCCCTTCCCGACTTCTCGTGGGTCCAACATATGCACAATACAAATAAAAACAAAAACAACAAACAAAATGAGAACGTAACTCGCCAAAATACGGAAGGGACGAAGCTCCCGCAACAAGCTTTAAGCACGGTGAGGAAGGAACCGGTAGGTGTCCTTCCCATCCCGGACTGTGCCGGTAAGGGTAAGACGGCAAACCCACCGTCTTCCCTAGATTCTGGGGGAAGGCAGTCCAACCCATCCTTGGATGCTAGCATGAAACAAGCCAGTTTCGCTTCTACGTCCAAGGCGGGGGTGGCTGCTAACTCTTCAGAGCCGGCTACTCCAAGGATGCCACCACCAACCAAACCGTCCTACCAAGACAGGAGACGGGCTGGAGAGATTCTCCAGAGAAATCTTACCACTCCGGAGCAATCACCGGAGGGTAAGAGACTGGTCGATTGGGCCAAGACAATCCTGCCGGGCTTTCAGCCATCAGCCCCAGGAAAACCTAAAGCCAAGGTTAAGCGGCAAAGGTCTGCAGAGGAATCTGTACCGCCGCCGAAACGGACGCGACCGCAGCCCCTTAATCGCTCCTTCGCCGAGGTCACGAAGGATAAGATCCTCCTGGGTGTCCTAGACAAGGGCAACAAGGATGGTCTTATCCCTCGAAACTTGTGGGCAGGTGTGGAAAATGAGCTGCAGGATCGCTTCCTGGAAGACATGGAGAAGAGTGGAGGACCTCCACCTCTCTGCAACGACGCCAGCTGGCATCTCGGCACTGTGAAAACCATCGCATGTGACGACAGCCGCTCGGCGGAAGCATATAAGAAAGCCATCGCAGCCCTCGGTGAGGTATACCCAGGAGCCAAGCTAGTGGCGGTGGACTGGAAGGATGTCCCTTTCAGACCCAGAGCCAGAGCTTGGGTCTCAGCCAAGCCGGAGGATCCGGACAAGATCCTCAAGCTATTTCAGGTGTGCAATCCACACCTGAAAACCGACGATTGGCGGATTGCCAAGGTGGAAAATGCGGTGGGCTCCTCACGACAGATAATGCTAATTATCAATAAAGAGTCGGCAGAGGACCTAGCCAAAGTTGAAGGTACCGTCAGGTATGGTTACAAAAAGGCTGTGATTCGGGTGTACCGTACTGACACCACGGGCGGAAAGCAAACCGCGCCCGAACCACAGCTCGAAGACCCTGAGCCCATCATTGAAGAGATGAGCGAGGGAGAGGACATCCTGGAGGGATACGCCTCGGAGTCATCGGAGCTCGCCAGGGAGCTCGCGAAACTAGGCCAGACAGACGATGACTCCATCCTCGACGAAACAGACGAGGAGGAAGCAAATAGCACGGTGGTGGAGGTTAATCTTGGGGATGTCGATAAGACTTCTTCAAATTAATCTCCATCACTCCACATCAGCCTCGGCTGCTTTACTGCTTCGCCTAGGCCAAGGCGAAGTCGATATCGTCCTCATCCAGGAACCGTGGCTAAGCAAAGGCCAGATTTCTGGATTGAGGACAAAAGACTACAAGTTAATAGTAAATCAACATTCAGGTAAAGCTCGTACCTGCATTTTAGCAAAAAAGCACCTGCACATATTTTTGCTCTCAAATTACAGCGATGGTGACAACACCGCTGCAAGCCTGGAGCTGCCATCTGGCAATATAAGGGTAAGCTCCTGCTACATGGCTTATGAGCAGAGCGAACCCCCACCGCAATTGGCAAGGAGCCTCATAAAGGACAGTGAGGTCAAAAACATTGACCTGATTATGGGCTGCGACGCCAACGCACATCACACTCAGTGGGGAAGCACTGACATAAATGTTAGAGGTGAGTTACTTTTTGACTACATCTTGTCCACAAATATGCTTATATGTAATAGAGGTAACGACCCTACCTTTATCATAAAGAATAGAAAAGAAGTCTTAGACATCACCTTGGCATCTAGCTCTCTATACCAGAGGGTCCGAAACTGGAAGGTCCTAAACGACCACTCCTTCTCTGATCATCGGTATATCGAGACCTTGATATCCCTAACCCCACCCTCTAAAGGGAGTTTCAGGAACCCACGGTCTACGAACTGGGGGCTCTTTGCAGAGATTTTGGGTAGAACTCTCCCTCCGGATCCTCCAAGAGGACCAAATTCAGTGGAGTTCAATAATACCCAAATCGATACATTAACAAGAGCATGTACCCATGCCTTCAATAAATCGTGTAGATTAAGAACATCAAGGGGGAAAGCTAAACCTCCCTGGTGGTCATCAGAAATTGGGCAACTCCGGCACAATTCCCGCAAGCTTTTCAATATTGCTAAAAGAAAGGATGACGTTATTTCATGGAATGAGTATAAAACCAGCCTTTCAGAATATAAGAGGGCGCTCCGGAAGGCAAAACGGTCTTCGTGGCAGCTCTTCTGCTCCGAAATCGAGAGTACCACTGATGCCGCAAGGCTCAGGAAGGTCCTATCAAAATGTTCATCCACACTTGGATACCTACAAGGATCCAATGGGAATTGGACCACTTCTAGCGAAGAATCGCTAAAATTATTAACTAACACTCACTTTCCGGGCTGCTCTACCGCAAAGCCAGCGGAGATCAGCCCTGTGCCACATACGACTTGTATCTCCAAAAAACTGTTTACCCACGACAAGGTTGAATGGGCCATCCACAGTTTTAAACCATATAAATCGCCGGGGCCAGACAATATTATCCCAGCGCAATTACAACATGGGGGGAAATCCGTCGTACGATGGCTGACGGATATTTTCACCAGAACTCTGGCCACAGGGTTCATCCCAAAAGGTTGGCTTAGATCTAGAGTAGTCTATATACCTAAGGCAGGGAAGGCTACTCACACACTTCCGAATGACTTCCGGCCCATAAGTCTTTCATCGTTTCTTCTCAAGACGATGGAAAGAATACTGGGCCTCCATTTGAGGGTTACTATTCCTCAATCCCAAATGTCAGACTCACAGCATGCGTACAAAAAAGGTAGCTCCACTGAGACGGCTCTACATTCGGTGATCTCGAGAATCGAGAAGTCACTTCATTACAAAGAATACTCACTAGTGGCTTTCCTCGATATTGAGGGAGCCTTTAATAATGTCACACCTAAGACCATCACAGACGCGTTGACGGAACTTAAGGTGGAATCCCGGTTAGTCAACCTCATTGAGCAGATGCTTAAATGCAGAGTCATTCAAGCATCTCTTGGCACCTCCAGTATCGAAAGATACGTAAGCAGGGGAACACCCCAAGGCGGAGTCCTGTCCCCCCTTCTTTGGAATGTTGCCATTAACGGGCTTCTTCGCTCCATGGAGGGTGGCGGATGCAATGTTACTGCGTACGCCGACGACGTAGCAGTTGCCTTCTCGGGCAAATACCCACAAACTCTCTGCGAGCGCATGACCAATGCCCTCTATACGCTCTCAAAATGGGCCACAGCCAGCGGATTGGGAGTCAATCCAGACAAAACAAAGCTTATGCTTTTTACCAGGAAGTATAAAGTTCCTGCCCTTATAAATCCCAAGCTGAATGGTATTAATTTGCCATTCAGCGATTCAGCCAGATACCTCGGTTTGGTCCTAGACAGTAAACTGGACTGGAACCTGAATACAGAAGATCGAAGGAAAAAAGCCACGATCGCCCTTTACACGTGTAAGAAAGCCATTGGACTTAAATGGGGTATGTCCCCAAATATAGTTCACTGGCTATATACTGCCATTGTCAGACCGATCCTTATGTATGGAGTCTCGATCTGGTGGCCAACTCTAGATAAGATGGCCAATCTAAAAAAGTTGAGTAAGGTTCAGCGGACTGCAGAACTGACCATCAGCGGAGCTTTACGCTCCACCCCAAACGAAGCACTAGATGCTATTCTAAACCTCCTGCCTCTGGACAAGGTGGGTAAACAACAAGCCGTTCTATCAGCCTTACGCATGAGAGAGGCGAAAAAATGGATTGACTATGACTTTGGTCACGCAAAGATTCTCAAGGGAAACCCACTTATTCCCAAGAGTACAGACTACTGCATCCCGCAGGAACATTTCACAACAAATTTCAAAGCCCATATTCCAACCAGGGAGGAGTGGAGTATAGGAGTACCAGGCCCAGATGGCTCGATTAAGATTTACACGGATGGTTCCAAGCTGGATGATCGTGTAGGTGGAGGCGTCTACGTTGAGGAACTCGACGTAAGAACAGCTTTCCGACTCCCGGATCACTGCAGTGTCTTTCAGGCGGAAGTCACTGCAATCCAAGAGGCTCTCACAACAATAAGAAACCTACAAGTTAGAAACAAGAATATTTGTATCTACTCGGACAGCCAGGCGGCTATCAAGTCCCTAGCTTCATTGACATCGTGTATGAAGTCAGTGAATAACTGCCGCTTATCTCTTGAGGAGATGGCTAAGCAGTTTTCAATCCACCTCATATGGGTCCCTGGACATAGGGATATCGAGGGCAACTGCATTGCGGATGAACTGGCTAGACAAGGAACTACCAGCATCCTCCTTCAGGACAAGGAGGGCCTGGGTATACCCATGGCCAGCTGTAAACTGAGAATACGAAATTACTTCGCTCTCTCTGCAAACCAAACGTGGAAGCGGACATCAAACACGTGTAGAATATCTCGGCAAACCTGGCCGACATACAGCACGAAAAGAACTAAGGAACTTTGTCGTTTAAATAGAGCTCAGTGCTCGACAGTCATACGTGCGATCACAGGACATTGGCTGGTGGGGATCCATGCATCCAGGCTAAATGCTCCCCACCACGACTTCTGTAGAAGTTGTGACAATGAAGAGGAGCTGGAAACTGTGGAGCATCTTTTCTGTTACTGTCCTGGACTGTGCAGGACTAGGTTCCGCTTTCTAAAGTCACACTTCCTTGATGATTTATCTCAGCTCTCCGAACAGAGTCCAAAATGCCTTCTAAGGTTCATCCAGGCCGCCGGATGGCGGACTCATTTTATACAGGGGACCTCTTGAGTGGGGAAGAGGGGAAATAGTCCACCGTAGCGGTATCACAACGGGCCTATTCTTGGCCTATGTGAGTTGGGACGTCAGTCCCAACTGCCGCCCTAACCTAACCATTCACGTACACTGTAAATATAATAAATTAAAATCGTGAAGTATACATATATATAGATACGATTTGTTATTAGATTTCTAATATAAGAGTTTCCTAAAAAAAAGTAATAAACGGCACGAATTTGAACTTAACTTTAAATATTATTAATAATATTAAAATATTCAACTATATCGATTATCTCCAAAAAAGCTTACCCAAGCGAAATACTTGCAAGTTGCAACGTACTTAAACATACTATAGAAAAAGTCAAAAAAACCTCGAATTTGAACTTAATCTTGACAAGAGAATTTGAATATTTTTGACACGTAAGCTTTTTGTTTAATTTATCTCCAAAAACGTTTACAATTTATTTTCACAAAAAAAAAGTTTTCTTTGACAATTCCTTAAAAAAATATTTGTAAATGGCAAAACTAAAAAGTCAAAAAATGACACGAATTTAAAGTTTTCACTTATCTTTACAATTTTTTATACCCTGTACCTATAGGTACAAAGGGTATACTAGGTTTGTGCAATGTATGTAACGGACAGAAGGAGGCGTGGCAGACCCCAAGTCCTTTATACCAAAATGCTTATCATAACCTCGGGTAGCGATTGAGCCATGTCCGTCCGTCCGTCCGTCCGTATGAACGCCTAGATCTCAGAGACTATAAGAGCTAGAGACACGAAACTTTACCAGCTGGTGCGCATATTTCCTAAGCAGATGAAGTTTGTTGAATCATGTCAATATCTTCCCCCGTTCCCCCGCAGTAGAGTTTCGCGGTTTTTAGCCACACCGTTAAGTATTTTCACCTGAAATTTAACAGAGCGATGCGTTGTAGCTACATGCATCTATGTGTAAAAAATGAACAAAATCGGACAAATACAACAGAAGTTATAGTCAAAAATGTGCAAATTTCACCACCCCTTGCCAATAAACTGCGTCAATATTTGACTCTACGCAATTATGGCTACAACTGACCTAGAATCACAATTTTTGGTAAGCCCATTCATGTGGCTCTAATCAACAAATCCACATCCAAATTTTATCGATGCGGTCCCCCCACCCCCCGCAATCCATTTACCGTGTTTTCTCCCACACCCCTCAACATACCAACTTGAAACTTACCCCGTATACTTTTAATAAATTCTTTGTTGTAACATTCGAGTTTCATCAAAATGGGTAAAAATTTAGGGAACTTATAGGTATAAATATCGATTTTCACCAAAAAAAAATAAATTCCAATTGGAAAGTTCTTAGATGGAATATGCAGGAAAAATTTTTTTGACACAAAAGGTACAGGGTATTCCACTGTCGGGCACCGCCTCGACTGTACCACATTTTTTCCTAATCGAAATTTGGTGGTAATTAGGTAAAAATATATTCCTACGTGAAATAAGGAGTATTTATATGTTGTTTACATTAAAAATATTTGTAAATGGCAAAACTAAAAAGTCAAAAAATGACACGAATTTAAAGTTTTCAATTATCTTTACAATTTTTTTCCTAATCGAAATTTGGTGATAATAAGGTAAAAATGTATTCCTACGTGAAATAAGGAGTATTTATATGTTGTTTACATTAAAAAATTCCTTCACATAACTTTTCAACTCAGCGGTAATTTTGGAAAAACGTTTTTTTGACCTATTGTAAACATACCTTGGAACTTGTTATACTCTGTACCGTATGGTACAAACAGTATATTAAGTTTGTGCAAGCCAAAAATGTATGTAACATACAGAAGGAGACGTCGGAGACCCCTAAAGTTACCTAAAGTATGATCAGGCTGACTAGGGAAGTCGATATACCCATGTCCGTCTGTCCATCTGTCTGTCTGTATGAATATATATATATATTATTGTTCCCAATCACTGTACCAAATTTGATCAAAATCGGTTGCCTATATCATATAGCTCCCATAGGACAGATTGGTCAAAACAACTTTTTTGTAGAAAATTTGACTGATTTTTGTTTGTTTATGAAAATATCGTAACCAAATTTGGCAAATAAATATCTTTTAGAGTTCTGAAGCAATATATCGGATTTAATTGCAATGTTGTGGTACAGGGTATCCCAAAGTAGTCCGCGCCCGACTTTAACGTACGCCATCTTTTTACGTAATAATAACCATGGCAGTTAGCTTCAAAATTTGCACCCCTAAAGTTACCTAAAGTATGATCAGGCTGACTAGGGAAGTCGATATACCCATGTCCGTCTGTCCATCTGTCTGTCTGTATGAATATATATATATATTATTGTTCCCAATCACTGTATCAAATTTGATCAAAATCGGTTGCCTATATCATATAGCTCCCATAGGACAGATTGGTCAAAAAAACTTTTTTGTAGAAAATTTGACTGATTTTTGTTTGTTTATGAAAATATCGTAAACAAATTTGGCAAATAAATATCTTTTAGAGTTCTGAAGCAATATATCGGATTTAATTGCAATGTTGTGGTACAGGGTATCCCAAAGTAGTCCGCGCCCGACTTTAACGTACGCCATCTTTTTACGTAATAATAACCATGGCAGTTAGCTTCAAAATTTGCACCCCTAAAGTTACCTAAAGTATGATCAGGCTGACTAGGGAAGTCGATATCCATGTCCGTCTGTCCATCTGTCTGTCTGTATGAATATATATATATATTATAGTTCCGAATCACTGTACCAAATTTGATCAAAATCGGTTGCCTATATCATATAGCTCCCATAGGACAGATTGGTCAAAAAAACTTTTTTGTAGAAAATTTGACTGATTTTTGTTTGTTTATGAAAATATCGTAACCAAATTTGGCAAATAAATATCTTTTAGAGTTCTGAAGCAATATATCGGATTTAATTGCAATGTTGTGGTGCAGGGTATCCCAAAGTAGTCCGCGCCCGACTTTAACGTACGCCATCTTTTTACGTAATAATAACCATGGCAGTTAGCTTCAAAATTTGCACGTGCCTCAAATTCAAATAATTTGCACATATGGCAATGCTGCTAACGCCAGCAACCAGAACTGCCAACTGCTTTGGAAAAAGGACACGCTCTCGTCCTAGTAATGCGAAACACATGTTTTATGCACGCGCAAAATCGATGAATGAAATGCAAAGCTCAACGTTTTCTGCTCTGCTTCCTGTGTTTTCGCCATTTCCACTAAAATTCGTCGATTACGCGAGCAAAAGTACAACGAGAGAATTAACTTAACGACGTCATTGTCATCAAGTCCAGTCGCCGCTTATAAAAAAGAAAGTACTAGTGCAAAGTCTGAAGTTAAAAATACTGAGATTATGCAAAAGTCTTAGGTTGTTCAAATTGTTTAATATTAACATAAAACTTAGCTTAAGTGAAGGCAAAGTATAAGTGTAGACGCTGGGGTGCCTGCCCGAAATCAAAGCTGACATTTTTATACACAATAATACTCAGAGCTACATGGGCATAACCGAAACGCCGAAAACAGCTTCAACAACAACGACTACGGCGATGCCTGTTCCAGGAATAGCGAATGCAACGGTAGCGGCTACCGTTGAAAGTAAACCAATTTTAAAATTGGACACATTTCAAGAGATATTTAAGCATGTGGAACCAGATGTGCAAATCGATGCGTTTGAGGTGCGTAGCTGTGAATTTAAAATTCGAACCATGTGTTAGAACGTGTTTCTTTTTGTATCTGTCGTATAGCTAACGCAGGGCGCCAGTAGAGGCGACAACTATACGGCAACGCTTTATAGAATACACTTAACTGGACAGCGACAGAGTTTAGAGAATGGATCCAAGCACAAATGGGAGCAGTATGTTATATGCAAAGTTCTGCCCGAAAATATGGTGCGACGTGAGGCCTACAAAAGTGATAAGCTGTTTCGGTAAGTAGCTATATTTGGGTGTACGAGACCACAGTAGATCCTATAGATGAGGACAATTTTTTTTATGTTTTTCTTAGTTGCTCTTATGTAAATATTTTTTTGTAACATTGTTCACATCTACGCAGCGTTTATAAACAAGAAATTAAATTAACTAAACTATGTTCCTTGTTTCCTATTTATTTTATATTTAGGTTGCAAAACTTTATTATTAAAAAAATTTTGCAAAATCTTTTTAGTGTTACTTCAAATTTTGTGAAGAAAAATATGGCTTGTTCAAAAATATCGAAAAGATGTGACCAATGATGTAAGCAAAATTACAGTTGACAAGTTTGACTCGAACGCAAAGTTCTCTTTGGGTTCTACTGTACAAACAGTGGAAAGTCGTACCGCAATATAATTTAAATATGTGGTACATCGATATTCTTTAAATACATACTACATATGTACATATATGGTTTATTTTTGTATTTCTCAAAATTTCGTATACTTTATCTTAGAGTTGTGGTCAGCCAGAGCTTTCTGAGAAACACTCTTATATTTTTATTTTTTCAAAATTCCATTGCTTTCATAATTATTTTATTTACCCACAGCAATGAAGTGGAGTTTTATACGACAATTATGCCCGAGCTGCTGCAATTTCAGGCCACCAAAACGGGTCTTGATGCGCATGTTTTTAATTCCATACCGAAATGCTTCTATGCCAGACATGATTTGCTTATTATGGGTAACACTTTATATACCGCCGTATTTTACCAAAATACCAATATTTATATTTTTTTGAACTCAGAGGATTTGCGTGTGCGTGGCTTCGAAATGTCGGATCGTCTTAAAGGTCTTAGTGTCGAAGAAACGCAGTCGGTGCTGCTGCAGGTTGCACAATTTCATGCACTTAGTCTTGCCTACAAATTCGAACATCCCCAACAGTTTGCCAAGCTTAGCAGCTTGATCCATGAAGGTCTCTTCTGCTCGGACAATGCCAGTTGGTACAAGAACTACTATGAAAGGCTAACAAAGAATGCTATTAAAATGGTGTCCGATGTATTGCCTGCCGATTCAAAGTATTTGCATGCTATGCGTGATTTTGCCGAAAGCTCATCCTTTTTTGCTCAGATGGTGCATCTTGCGAGTGCTGAATCTCCATTGTCTGCAATTTGTCACGGTGATTGTTGGGTCAATAATTTTCTATATCGCTATGACTTGAATTTGAACACGGAGGGCCAAAGGCGTGTTTTAGAGGTAAGCTAATATTCAAATAATGTCAACAAGCATTGAAAAATTCAAAAACATGTTATTCAGGCTTGTAAATTAGTGTTTGTTTTTTTTTTTAGGTGGCTTTAGTGGATTTTCAATTAATACGCTATAGTTCTATAGCGCTGGACATAGCCAATTTATTATACTGCTGCACTACGAAAGAAATGCGTGATACCCATTTACAAAAACTGCTCAAGGTCTACACAGTAGAGCTTTACAAATGGCTGGAATTACTTTGCACAAATTTGCCCGATCACTGTAATAAATTGGAGAAACTACAGACTCTGTATGTTGAAAGTAATTATATTTTTATCGAGCAAATTAATAATGCGAGATTTTGCGTTTATAGCTTTGCTACGGAACTGAAAACCTATGGACGTTTTGCACTGGGTCTGGCCATGGACATTGTACCCATTAGCACTTGTTCTTCCGAAGATGCGCCCGATTTATACATAAATCGCACTGAGGAGTTGGAAGAAGATGGTGCTCCTACCTTAGACTTTCCGCCCAATGACCTGTGTCGTCAGAAAATGTCGGAAATTGTCATTGATATGGTCGACAGCGATATGCTTTAGGCTTGTCTGTGGTTACTGTTCGGCACTGCAATTTAATTTCCATTTAGATGTGCACTTGCTCTGTGGAATGCTAACCCCAACAACTTAATTTGTCATTAAGTTGTAATTAGCAATTAATATTATGAGTATAGTCGTAGTTCAAAGACTCAGTAGCGTATAAGCACGCAAGACTTGAACAATTTTGAGAAAGTAGTGTTTAAATAGGATGAGCATCTAATACAAATAGATCTAAATATTTACATGCTATAGTGTTTGGTTTTTCAGTGTTTAAAATAACGTCAGACTATTGTTATTTTAATAGACATATATATTTCGTTATCTTAACCTTTTGTGCCAAAACATGTTCTTAAATTGTCTGCTACCATTTTTGCATAAAAGCATACCAAGCGTGTGCGTTTTATAAATAAAGGTTTATCTTTAGTTAAAGATAAAACTACAGCTGACAGTTATTTTAATTAATAATTTAATTGGTGAGGAAACTCACATTGAATAGTTTTTCCAAAGTAGGATTGCAATAGAAACGCACAGATTGGTCCCTTGCCAATGAAAAATGTATTATGAAATGTGCAAATAGTTGCATACATCAAAGTTTTTTTTTAAAATGGGCTTTAAATGCCTAGCCCAAGCAAGTCTTAACGTGCTGGATTTACAAGTTTACTTATTCTAGTACCTAGATATACATAGTTAACAATAATATATTTGTGTATTTGGCTCAAAACTCAGACAATAGCAATTTGTGTCGAGGTCGTTTTTATTTATACAACGCATATACGAATAATATGCCTTCTCATGTGTTTCTGTTGTTTCTTTCAGAAACCAAAGTGATTATGTTTTTTCTAAAGTACTGTTTACAAAGCGCAATAAATAAAAACAAAATATATTTTTAAGCCTTTTTATTAATAATCTGCCTTGGCCGTCCAACTACTCTTATTAGCGTGCACACCCTTGTCACAGTTGTCGCGCAAAAACTTTAAGCCGGCTTCAATAGATCGCTCCAAATCGGCTTGGTTTTTTGGACGTTTTGATAAAGGAGGGCCATCGTTGCCTGCATCAAGGCAAGCCGGAGGAGGAATTGCTGCTCCATAGTTATAAGAGGAAGTTGCATTAGTGTCATCACTTTCTTTATTATCTGGCATATAACTACGGCGTTGAAATTGTTTTTCACGTTTGGTGGAATGAAACGTTGAGAACTCTTGATTTGCTTTTGTCCATAAAGTGGGCGGCACAGGCACACTGCTAAAGCTGGTACGTTTTAAATCTGTTTCCGACATAGGCGCAAACTCGGCGGTGCGTACTGTGCGCTGCTGTTCGTTCCACTGTTCCTGTGACATGGGCAGACGTTCGGGCTTATAGTGCCACTCATCGGGCTCCGCATCCTCCTTTTTAGACTTTTGGGGCACACCTGGCTTGTCTTTGTCCCAGTCACGCACATGATCCTTTCGAACTTCTGAGCGTTCAGCATCCTCCAATTCTTTCTTTCGCTGTTTTTTCTGCTCAAGCTCGCAATTTTCACGTTCTCGCGCAGCTGCTTCCGCGTCAATTGCTTGCTTTTTGTTTTGCTCCTCACGTTCGTATTCTTCTTTGCTTATTGGCGGCAACCCGTTACGTGCGCGTATGCGATTCTTAGCGGCTAGTACACGATCAGCAACAATTCTATCACGTTGAGCACGCAGATCATCGCGACGTTTTTGCTCAGCGTGTGTAGCTTTACGAGCAGCTGCCAACTCACATTGTTGTTGTTTTCGCTCGGTTTCATCTGTGGAGAAGGCATAGTAGCCAACTCCATGCGTTCGTGCTTCATCGAAAAACACGTCCTGGTAGTGAACATCTGGTTTGTCGAAATTCTCTTGCTCTTTGCGCTCCCAGTTAATGCGCTGTTCATCGTGTTTGGTCATAGTGGAAAGCGCTTCGCTAAAAACGCTCTCTGTAGCAGCTGGCCCATAGCAAGGCTCTTCGTTATCATCACCAAAATCGCTATTTTGATCAGCAGCGTTTGCATGTGTACCCTTGGTATCAATCATCCAATTGGCCTTCGTTTGATCTAGTCGCTCTGGCATACTATCTGCCAACTGTTTGTCCAGTCGCTTAGCCTCTGTCAAGTCTTTGCGTAAGCATTTACGCGTGCGTCCCAAGCAATCTGTGTACTCGACTTCGTCGTCTTCGTCGTTGTCAACATGGGTGCTATGATTCGAGTCGCTTTCTGAGCTGCTTAATCTTTCATGTGTCGCGCCACTCCATTTCTCTTCCTTAGTTAAATTTTGTTCTTGACGCTTACGATTAAACATTACCAAACAATTTTCATCCGAATTGAGGCTACCACCATTGCGACTCATGCGCTCATAATATTTGCTCTTCGCCTCAAGCACACGTCGTGATTTTTCTAACTGCGCGTGGTCCTCCGTTTCATAAACCTTAGCGTCCTTGGTGCTACCGATCTCTGTGTAATTATTATCCTTTTGAGTGCCGCTGGGCTTCTCACTTTTTTTTGGCTTATATTCATTGGCTGAAACCTTTGTGGTCTTGGCTACCTTTACTTCACGTTGTTTTCGCAAAAGTTCTGCTTTTAAACTAAGCAGCGATGATAAATTCACGCTTATAGCCTTGTTGGGATCATTCATTGTGTAAAATTCAACTTACAATAATAAATAATCAAAACAAAACTTTACAATAAATTCGCAGATGAGCCTAGACAGCTGTTTCCTATCGATATCACAAATAAACAAGAGAGAGACCAGTCAGCTGTTTGAAGCACTTGCATGCTTCTGAAAAAAGGTATCGATACCGCACACAGCAACGACGTTGTTTTCATAAAAACTTTGTTTATCATTAAATTTGTTGAAATATTATGAGTGAACAGGAGTTTCAAACAGTTACAAGAAAGAAATGGATGGCGCGCAAGTGTCTTAGGCGACGTGATCGTCACAAATCTGAAAGTGATTACTTAAATGACTGCCCCGACGTCAATGTGGACAAATTTCAAGAGCAAGTTATTAAAAAAAAACTATTACATTCCACATTAAATTGTTTCATTCTGTTTGCAGACGCATTGATCGCCTTTGTGTTGAAATGGTACAAAGCGACTACTTTATTATGGCAATGGAAACGCTGCAGCAGCAAATAGATGCACTTAATAGCCCAATAGAGCGCATTGTCTGTCTTGGTTTGGGTCCGTTTACCCGAACTCATCAAGCGCTGCACCAGGCTGCGTTTATTTTAAGCGCACAACGCGAGCTTAAAGTAAAAGAAGCATTTTACTTTGATCCGGTCTTTCGTGAAACAGAAAAGCAACTTATTGAACGGTTTAATGGTATTCTTATAACAGAGGACTGCTCAGGGCAACATGAGGCAAATGTGCCCACCCTCTACTATTTACCGCACTGCCCTTATGCATTGATGCATAATTTATTGCAACGAAATTGGAACAGAACGTATTTAAGCAATGTGTTACTAATTTCAAACAGTTTTGAGATGTTGACTTCAAACAAAATTCTGACGTTATCAAAGTCCGATGATCATATTGCAAGAATTGTAGAGCACTGCAAGGAAGTACCACTGGATGATGACTACGAACATCATAATGTTTTTAATGACTTATCTTTGCACGTCTTTCCGCCGCAAAATTTGCCCATTACTGATGATGAAATATTTTGGAAACGTTCTTCACCATTAAAAGTTCACGAAGATGAGTTGATTACGATCGCAGCGGACATTGGCGCATTAACTATAAAGTAAAACACAATATATTTCAATAGTTTAGTGTATATTATGTATATATTGTACATATATTTAAAATAAGTTTGTACTTTTTTTTTTTGTACATATATTTAAAATAAGTTTGTACTTTTTTCGACGCTTTTGGTTTTAACCTAAAGAACCATAATATCATGAGTTTTCTTTTCCTCTTGAGCTTTTGCTTTACTCACAGTCAGTTTCTTCGCATTTTTGCGCGGCCGCCTCTTGCGCTTTTTTTTTGAAGGCAACACTTTTCGTTGGACTATTTTTTTAGGAGATACCTGCACTACTCTTTGTTTTCTAGCCCGTACACCCTTTGGTCGTACTGGAAAAGAGCAGGGCAACAGCTGCAATTCCTCATGCAGGCGACTGCACAATTTATGTGAAATAGGCAGGTAATTATCAGTCTGTGTCAAAAAGCTATAACCACTAGGCCAATTGGTCACCTGATTGCGCAGATTGAACACTAGTTGTGAATCCAAATTTGTGGCCATGCACAGCAAGAACTTTTCATTGTAGATAGGCGTATAGCGTAACAAATATTCGTCAGGTGCCACAGGGAGCAGTATTTTTAAAAATTCATGCAATTTACTCAACATTTTGGGCATGCTTATATTATAGTATTCGTGCAACTGCTCTTCCAAAGACAATAGAGTAAGGCGTTCCTTCAGAAGTATTGCAAAGTCAGGCAAGGATACGCGAGTGCAGTAACCCAAGCTAGATTGCAGCAAACTTAGCTGCAGCCACGCACTAAACAATTCGTATTTGGTCATAATTTCGCAACCACAATCCGGCTTGTTCTCCAGTTTGATAAAATGACATCCAAGGTTATGTTGTCCATTTAAGTCCCGCACAGCTGGTATTTGCAGCGGGCTATAGATGCGGAAACTTTTACTGCCTTTTTCTTCAGGGCTAAGATACCATCTCACAAGCGCTCTGTTGCTTCTGAGATTATTAACTTCACTGCAGTATTCTTTGATTTCTCGTAATTTGTATTCGGTTTGCAAGTTCAAATCGTTTGCATTGTCATCAATTATGTGGATTGTTTCTTTAACTGGTGTTGTCCCTTTACTATCCACAAATTGTAGCCAATGCGCCTGTGCAGGCTGAGACGCGTAGGCCTGATAGGCTCTAGTTACCAATGCACTGTTCGTGTGCCAGCCAACGTTGCGAGATGGAATGGGTTCTTTAAACTCGATACATTTATATTTATTCTTCGCGGAAATTGTTAGAAACATTTCCGCTGGTAAATCAGTGTAGGAGCCAGACGTTAACAGCATTAGCATGGAATCCAGCGGAATTATAAAAACGTCGTCTTCGGGCTCTTCTTCGACAAATTCTGCACAGTCAAACACTATATCACATAAAGGCTCAGCACATGCGTATCTTCCCAAATGAACGCGCAAAACATTTAGTGCTTGTTGATCCACGTCTGCCTCTGGCCATAAGCGTACTTGGCCCACACGCTTGACCACTTGCACATTGTTAATTTTTGCAATTTGATTCGTTATTATTTTCTGTACAAGCGGCAATCCATGGTGTGTAATATAGTTGTTATTTTGCACCCGTTCTAAATGTTGTATACTTTTTTGGTACCACAACTTGTACGGTACAATCATTTCTTTAATTGACGCATAGAGTAACTCTTTATGTGCGCTGGTATGTCCATGTACGTGTTTCTGTGCTTGTTGGTATTCCAAACAGCGCTTTTCCTGAGTTTTAGTCCATATCAATGAATCCTTGCTAGTTTCTGCTACATTGCGTTGTCTGGCCAAGAGCACACGCAAACAGGCAGCTTGCTCTTCACAGCTTAAGCTTGAGTAATTTGTTTGAGGGTTTGGAAACTTGTACCCAAGTTTTTTGGAACTGTAGTCATATGTTGTGACGTCAACCCGCGTTTTGGTGCGCGGATCGTCCCAAGAACCACCGTCAAATGTTGTAAAGATTTTTGACGGTTCCTCTATTTCCTCCTTTAGTACATCGGAGTCCACTTCATTAAGGAGTAAATACAGGTCGTCGTGCACTTGTTCAAAAGATTTATTAAAAGTTGTATAGGATGGTTGATTTTTTAAGCTTTCGGTTGATTGTGCCATGTTACATGTCAAAGAATTTTTTGGCAATTAAATTGTGCCGGAGAGACGCGTTTTTGTCATTTGACGTATTTGTAGTTGTAATCGATAGACGCTAAGTCGATAGTCATAATTAAAAGTGAATATAAAAATATTACTCGATATATGTATTTGCTTACGAATTGGCGCGATTTTTGAAAAATTATGCTACAACATGCTTTAATTCAATGCTCTTAAAATGTTTTGAACATGAGAATTTTCCTGTAAGCTCTAAGGACTTCTTAATAAAAACGCATTAATAAATCGCAATAACCTCTACTCCAATACATTTAAATTTTTTGTAGCCAAAAGGCTCAGCAGCCAGTCACCTAGTAATGTTCATAAGTTTACTTTTGTCTTATATGCCCATTATTATTTATCTAGGTGTAACCGCTGTTTGTCATAGATGGCGTTGCTGGGCGTATTAAGACACCATGGGACGCCCCTTTTTTTTGTAATGAGTTTGACATCTGTCAACATTAAACAGTGCACATTGTCAACAATGTCATCCGTAAGACCCAAATCGCTTTGGACGGAAGACGATGCTGTGTTTTTGGTGGGATCAGCTGAAACCTGGTGAAACTGTCAATGCCCACCGCTACCACCCAACATCAAATACGCTGCGTGAAAAAAAGCCGGATTATCAACAAAGACCTGACAAGCTGACTTTCCTCCACGACAACGCATCATCGCACACGCCAAAAAAGGGCGGCAACTACTTGGAGACACTCAACTGGGACGTGCTACTCCATCCCGCTAATTCACCAGACCTGGCCCCTTCCGACTACCACCTTTTTTCGTCGATGGGCCACGCCCTCGCTGAGCAGCACTTCGATTCTTTTTTTGGCATGGTATCCACAAATTGCACGAAAGATGGGATAAATGTGTATCTAGCGAGGGCCAGTACTTTGAATAAATTTGTTTTTGCTTTCTATGAAAGAAACATGTATTTCTTTGACTAAAAAACAGCGGATTTAAGTTTTTACACCTGGTATATATGTATGTATGTATGTACATATATACATATGTATGTATGTATGTATATATTTTTTTCATAAATGTTGCAGTTCCGAAGTATTTACATTACAAAGACCACAACAGCTACGGCGTATAGTCTCTTTTCAGATCATGTTTGTTGATTTATTTCTATAATTCGTTTGCCGTTTGCAGTTTTAAGCTATGCTGTTGTGGCATTGTTATATGCATCTAATTCTATATAACAATAAACAAAATCGGATATATGTACACAACCAAAATTGACTTTTTTCATTGTGATACCCCACACCCGGAATCAATTTGAAATTTAAATCAGATGTTTTTAAAAGCCTTTTTGAGTTAACCATCGATCTACATCAATTTTGGTTAATATTCACGGAACTTATAGGTATACCTTTTAATATCGACTCCCAATATGGAAACCAATTTTTTCAGGATGCTGGAAAATATTTTTTTTCGGAAGAAAGGGTAAACGACGGTATCATATTTTATTAGTTATAGTTATGAATAGAATAAATACTGCCCGGGGTCCGATTAAAATAAGTTTTTTAGTTATGAATGCTACCAGACTGTCCGGGGTTGGATTTAACGAAATTTGTTGAAATACAAATATTGAAGCCACAAACAACTTTGTGTTACCTTGCACTATATAATCCAAAAGTAGGCAGCCAACATCAAATATCACAATTAAAAACCGGTAATTAGCTTATTGCTTAATAAATTTTTTAATAGTTGTGCTTGGAAAATGTGTTGAGGAAGAGAGAATGCATCAAATGATTGCCATTTCCACGCTACATTTAACGATTTCAATTATAAAATAAATAAATCCATATAAATACATATATCTAACGTACCCATGATCTCATTTTAAACACTTCATTGTAGGCAATTAAATGAGCAGAATGAGGTTTGGACACTGTCTGTTGTTGATGCTGGTAGTTACATCCTCCTGAAGTTAAACATACATTACAAAAGCTGAACTATTTCTTTTCAGTTTCCACTTTATGTTTCGGCTTCTTTTAATTATACTAATTGCGATCATGCGAAAAAACCAAAAATGGTAAGAATAACTATATTTTAAACCGAAAAACATAAATAATACATCGTCCCTTTAGTTGGGATCTTGTTGCAAAATACAGAGAGATGATCAAGTCAGCAAAGCTTGTCGCAAGTCTTTATTAAGCAAAAATACAAACTCGGATTTGAAATCTAATAAGGTTGAACTGCATGCGGTTAGTACTATGACTTTATAAATTTTGAAACAACTAACATATAATGGTTCTGGAAGTGCATTGCAGAATGTGTTTTTAGGACAAATGGCTATCTACAAGTAAATGGCTCAGTGAACATTACAGCTATGAATAACGATTTTTTACATCATTACGATGTGGTTCTGGCAGAACTAATGATTAAGAGCTTAAGTAACTGCGTAGTCTACGGTTAGTAGTGTTATATTCTATCCGGAAATTTTAACATTAACTTGTTTGTGTTCATACGAAAATTTCTAGCGAAACAACGAAATATGCAAGTTGAATGGCTTCATACTAAAAGCGACTGCGACTATTTCCCGGCTGCCTTGCTCGCTTGCATTATAGAGCAGGTCTACGAAAACTGTCCGGCATCCAATTGGAAGAATTCCGAAGATTGCACAGCTATGCGCCAATATTTGATTGCATGTGATGATATAAAAGAAAAAACAAAGTAAAGCACATAAAAGGTTCTCTATAAAATCTTACATTTATTTTAAGTTTGAAAAATAAAACCGGATTTTAATATATTTTTTTGTAAATATTAGCTTCCAGCAGCTAACTCTTTATGTCTTGTTGGTTTCTAGAAAAAGAAGCCAATAATTTTTCCTCCCAAGTGCTTTTTTCGTGCCTCCTCGTGGTCCACAATGCCGCCTGAAGTAGTGAGTACCACGTATCCAAACTGGCGTGAGGGCAATAGGTTGTTGGTCCACTTTTCAATATCATTGATGGGCACATCGAAGCGTGGTGAAATAACACCACATTTGTTAAGACGGCCGGTCAAGTTTACAACAATCTTGCTGGATCTGTGGTCATCGACAGTCTCGAATTCCCCTATATACCCGTGCTTCATCATCACGGTCAGGAATTTGACGACGACTTTGGAGCAAGGACGCAATAGGACCTGACGCCTGCCACGCTTTTCAGCATTGTTGATGCTCTTAAGAGCATCAGCTAAAACATTCATACGCACCATGGCAAAAAATCTATTTTTGTGTTATTTCAGCACAAGTTCACACGAGCACAGACGTAAAGCAAAAGAGGAAGAGTTTGTTGGCTCAGCTGTTAAGTTATCATAGCCTGACCTATCGATAGTTATCGAAGCCATTATACTAGCATCTCTAATTTGTTTATGCAGCTGGCTTTAGTTTAATTAAAACTCTGTAAAATGAATGACGGTGGGTAACAAACTTTAAAAGCCAGAAACTTTTAATAATTTTAGCCCTTTATAGAGGAAATTATAAAGCAACGACTTCTAATCGACGGCGATGGCACTGGTGAAGACCGGCGCTTAAATGTACTACTCAAACAATTTCTAAAATGGGCCAATTCCAAAAACGATTCGCCGGAAACAAAGTAAGTAAACTGATTGAAAACTATTACTGCATATTCTTGTAAGTTTATGTCATAATATTGTTTTAGTCAAATAATGTATGGCCGCCTTATGGCCCAGTTTGCACAGTGCAAATTTGCGGCATTAAAAAATGTGCACATGCTAAACATGATAAACGCCGAGCGCGAAAATTACAAAAAACTAACTGGAATGCACCAGGAAAGCATTGAAATAGCTAAGGAGGAAATAGAAGCAAGCAAAAAGGAGCTCATCATAGCAAAGCAAATACGTAAAAATAAAATGGAGTATGATTTACTAGCCTCACTGATTGAGGAACAGCCGGATCGTAAACAGACGCAACAACAAATAGAAGTGATTAAGAAAGAAATTGATCAGCTTACACAAAAGAAGCTAAAACTAGAGAGAAAATTTCAAAAGCGACGCAATGATTTCACTTTACTAATGTATACAATTCATGAACTGGAGCAGCAGTTGAACAATGATAACAGCTCCTCTTCCTCGTCATCATCATCATCATCTACCGAAAGCGACGATCAGAAATCGGAAGCAGATTTGGATGACAATAACGGCATAATGGAGGTCAGCGATGAGGATGACGATGAGCTAAATAATCCCACTAAATTTGATGGCGTTCGTGGTGGACTTAAAGAATATCCATCGGTGTCTACTGAGGATTCGAAGGAGCGCATGTCCGTCGAAGAAGATGCTGTATTGGAGTTAAGCATCGATAAGGACGAACATGATGTTGCCAGCTAAATAAACTACACACTCATTGGTAAAACATGCGTTTTATTTGCTATTTTTGCTTTCACTCATCGCAAACTTGGAATTTCATTTGGGCAAATTCGGCCAAGCCGCACTCGATCACATCGCCCGCTTTAAAGGCATCTGAACCATTCGGCGTGCCCGTAAGTATAAGGTCATTTGGCTCAAGTGTCATATATTTCGATACATACGAAATTATGTCTGGCACTTTGAAGATTAAATTAGACGTGCATTCATTTTGCTTCATCTCGCCATTTACCTTAAGCCACAATGGCAGTGTGTGTGGATCATCTACTTTATCAAATGGTATAAACCGCGACACTGGCGTAGACGTGTCAAAACCTTTCCCTAGTGTCCATGGTGCGCCAGCCGCACGAGCAGCAGTCTGCATAATAAAAAGGACAAATAAACTACCGAAATGGCTTATGAGTTCATTACACATACCAAATTACATTGTGCTGTTAGGTCTAGGGCCAAGCAATACCCTCCTACATATTTCATAGCATCGGCTTTAGAAACGTTTTTACAAGATGTTCCAATAACGACACCCAATTCAACTTCATAGGCAACTTTAGAGAATACCTTTGGCAGCTTATTCACAAAAAGAACATAAAATAAATGATTATTGTTTGTTCAAAAACATCTTGGATTAATACTTACTCGAATTGGCTGATCTTCGAGCAAATAAGAAGTAGTTGGCTTAAGAAATATAAGTGGCTCCTTTGGCACGGGGACATTACGTGCTTTAACAACATCCCTGTTGGGAATTTAATTTAAATATTACTAAAAAGCCTAAGTATTTTGACAAACTTTAAATTACATATAGTTGAGAGCTACGCCAACAATTTTTTTGCCATCACTCACAAAGTTGGCCACATCCTGATTCCGTACGGACGCCATTAAGCGCAAAGTAGTTAAACGCACCACTAGGAGTGAGTTAATATAAATTTTTAAACAAACTAATTTAACAACAATCTTTGAAAGCAAATAACAAACATTAAATGATTTGAGAGCTACAAGTGGTTTCACAGTTGCGGTCGCTTGAATGTTAATAATGGGCCAACATTTAGCAAAGGGGACTGTCACTTACTTGTGCAAGTGTTCTAATAAATTAAAGCTGAAGGTTATCTGGATCGCGCCCCCCACGTTAGCACATAAGAGAAGTTTATCAATTGAATAACAAATATAGTGCCAACGACGAAGTAAACAGAAACAGCTGTTCACTAGTGTTACCATACAAATAATAAATTTTGTCACGTTTGATACAAAAGTTAGTTTTCATTCTTCGTTTTTCTAAAACATTAATGGACATTTATAAAAATCATTAATTCAAAGTTACGACGTTGTAAACCTAAGTGAACTACATTTTTTTTTTTTAAAACCAGCCGACCGTTTCCATGTTAACCAGCAGAAAGATTTGGTTAAAAACGAATACGTACGAGCTTTGAAACCTCCGCTGTCAATGATTTTGAATTGATTGAACGAGGCGGCTTCTTCAATGCAAATATAATAAAAAAACAAAAGGCTATAAAAAAATAACCGAATTATTTGCTAGGCAGAACTACATTTAGCCAATGTTGTAACTTGACATTCAAAATACCAGTAAGTGTTGCACTATTTTATTCACACAATTTCTAATTGGCGATACCTACTTATTGTTAGCATCGATTAGATGGCGCTCAATCCGATAATGGGTTATTTTATTTGCATCGTTTATAAAATATTAAATAGTGACGTCAACTAAAAAATAAAAAAAGTCTAATAACAAGAAAGTAATTTTTTTTCTATAAATCTTAAAAATCGTGTAACCTATTTTATTACTAATAACATATTTTTAAACTATGAACTAATTTTTTGAGAATCTGAACAATCACACAAAACGTCGATTTTCTTTTTGTACAGCGCTGATCTGCGAGCTATCGATAGTCCGTAGAAGTGGCTGCTTTTCGTGTTATGCGAAAGTGTCGATACCTTCTTTCTGTGCAAGTCGTTAGTCGCATAATTTCTTGGGGGAAAAAGTAAAACAAATTCTAAACCAAATGTAATAGTTTTACTATTCATAAATAAATATTAAAACAAAATTTTTAAACGCTTACAAATCGAAAGTAAAAAAAAAAAAATAAGAATGACTTGCCAAAAAGAACAACAATTTCTAGTAAACCAGCAGTAACGCGCGACGTGGTGAAAAAAGCGTGAACGAGAAAGTAATGTATTGCCAAGTGGGTACAAACGAGAAAGCGCTAAAGTCACCACCCTGAGTAGAGTTGTAATTTTCTTGAAAGATAAAATTTATATATTTTAAAATTGTACATAGATTTATAAAATTCTGTGTAGATCAAGCGTAATTAGCATTATTTTTACAAATATATTTATTCGTTTGTGAGTGTGTGTGTGTGTGTGTGTGTGTGTGTGTTACTAAACCGCAAAACGTAACCAAAACCCAACAGAGCCAGTAGTTACAAATTCAACAAACAACAACAACACAATGATGAAAATGGAGACTGACAAAATAATGGACGAGACTAACTCCAATGCACAAGCTGTAAGTTAAACATTTGAATTTTGCATTGCAACATGTAGTAATTAATTAACTAAAGTGTTAAATAAACATTTACATGTGACTAGACAAAACATAAAATTGCACATTTTTTTTACACAAATGTCGTATAAGTGGTATGTATATGTACCAACACATATACCTTATGTTCAAGGTGTCGCTTTTAATGTGCATATGTATTTATATAAGTATATTTGTTATTTTAGTTTGTATACATTTTGCACTCGTGAACTATATTAATTTTTGTTATTTTTTTATGTTAACCTTAAACATTTTGTATTCGATTTGGCGTCAGCGGCTTGCCTAATTAGCAATTTTTGACCGATTTGTTGTGTCCCACAAATCTTTGGCCGCCGTTGCGCTTTTGTTTAGTTTTTATAGTAGAATTATCTTTATTAAATGTTAGTAAAAAATTTGTATACGCTAAGCTGATATAATATATTTTTATATTTGTGGATAAAGCGGACAACTACTACCAGCTTTCCCAGAAAGTTACTTCAAATGCGTTTGCATCTCTAATATGTTTATAAAATACTGTTGCTGTAGGTAAGAGATTGGCTAACTTAGGCATGTAGTTCTTCATAGTTCTCAATACTTGGTATATTTAAAATATCGGGCATCTATATAAACTTTATCAGTACCACTTAATTATTTCGAATGGAACTCAATTAGCAACTTGCTTAGCTGCGGTCGGAAAATCACCTCAATATATCACTACATGCTGGCAGTTCATCTGCGGCGTCAATATTGAATCTAATAATAATCTAACCCTGCAGGTCATTGGTATTATAGATTTGTGCAATGCATGTACGTACATACGTTAAGTATACCAAGTTTAATTTCTTTTAACTCCCTAAGTGCTTGAGTCATGAACATGAAAAGTCTAGATCTCATAAATCATGCGAGCTGGACACAAATTTTATTAAATTATGAAATCTTGCCCCGCCACCTGGTCAAAATTTGACATATATAAGTACTAGATTACTTTAAGAGGTTTCGGTAAGATTCCTTCCCCTTTAAACTGCTTTTAAATTCCAATTTGTAACAAGGTTTTCGCACCTTATCCCCATATTTCATCTCAAAGTCTCTAAATACCTTTACAATACTCGAAAGTATTCATGATTGGTTAAACAGTGGGTGCAGGGTATCCCACTGTCGGCCATCGCTCCGACTGTTTCACTTTTTTTTTAATTAATTGGCCTTGTTGCTCTCAAGTTTGTTTACACAATTATGTATAAAATATATAGTTGCACCGAGTATGTTTAAGTCGTTTGCTTTGATTGCCTCAACATAGTATGTGTATCTTTTAGGCGTAAATATGATAGGCGTATTAATGAAGGTCAGCAGTCAGCTTTATCCACAATAGATTTCAGTCATTTATGTCTAAATTTTGGCAAAATTGTATGCGCGTGTGTGTGTATTATTGGCAATATTTGCGGTAGGTAATTAAATTTAATTTGGGTGTGTACGAAAAAATGTACAAAGCTTGTTTTTATATAGTTGGCTTTATAACATTAAAAGTTAAAAAACTCTAGCTTGCCATTGTTTCTGATTTATTGCTAACTTAACAATGCAAACTGACTTTAAAAATATTACTAAAATCTGTAACTTCATGTGGATTACATCTGAGAATGTAAGACCTGAGCGGAAATTTTCTTATTCAACAATCCGAATAAAAATTAAGTTTTAAATATCTGAAATTAGCACAAAAACATTAGCAAGGTATTAACATCAATTAGGTGCTTATGTCTAGATGCTACATATTCCAGTGTACCCAAAGAGTAGTGGAAATTTTGTGTGTAAGACCTTAAAGAAAACAAGTAATTTTTTAATTTTCATTGAATTTTTTCTTACTACGAATATTTCTTTGAAGTACACTGCTTTTCGTATAAGATTATATATTATATATAGCGAATTTTTTAGTACAATAAGCCAATTTTTAAGCAGAAAGTTTATTTCACAAGGATTTTTACTCTCCATATTAAACGAATTTTTTAGTTAGACATATGATTCATAAGTAAACTTATTTTGAGGGAATCACCCAAACTTAAAGTTGCAGAAAAGAAAGAATAAAGTACCATCCCTAATAGTTTTATTGTGACTAACATACTTCAGCAAAAATGTCGCTGAGAAGTAGATAAAAAATATATTGCTCAGCATTATGGAATTCTTCGCAGCACATTATCAAAAATTTAAAAAACAACCCCTAAATTTAAAAAAATGTGACAAAAAGCCATAGAATTTGCTAATGCATTGGCATGCGATGAGTTTGAAGTAAGTGGTAGGATAGATTCAAAATAAGTCACGGAACGTTATGCGAATAAAGCGCCTATGTAAACCCATCCACTAGATCAAAATGAAGATGCTAAAGATATTGTACCAAAACTGGGAAGACTTCACGAAGAGTTTTGTTGAATGCTTCCAGAGACGTGAAGCAACGTTCCGTGTAATATGCTTAAAACCCTAAACGTTTAAGAAGATATTGTTTAGGTAGAAAAATAGAAAAGTGTAATAAAGAAAAAGAACAAAGGTTTAAAAACTTCAAAATCATTTAATTTATGTGTAACGAATTTTCTATATTATGAACAAATATTCTGCTCCCGTGCAAACTTGCTATGTAGAAATTAAACTGTACTAAAATGATCAGAACGCCTTTCGTCGACTTAGTCAGGTCCTCCTGTTTATCTTTCCGTCTGTCCTGCCTCTTGAAAACCAATTGAGGCAGCAGCATCACATTGTTGCAAAGTACGCCTTATACATGGTATAGTTTTTAATATTGGCCACATTTTTCGCCAATTTACTTTTTTCTTCCATAGTTTTCAAATTGCAATAATGAATTTCAATTTATACTCAACTTAACGCTTTTGCCTAGAAGCTCTGAAAAACTCTATACAAAAGTGACTATAAAGGTGAATTGTTAAATCGATAAGTTCGAATCGGAATCGAAATCCAGAACAGACAGACGTCTATTTTTTAAAGCATGTTAATAGATATTATGGTCTGGAGCTCCGAATTGTATCCCATCCAATTTCTTTGTATTTGTTGCATATAAGGATGCGCGGCTATATTTTTTTAAGAAACAATAAACAAAAAAAAAATCTGCAAAACAAAAAAAATAATTTACATCATCTTCATTTCCCTTAGTCCATCATTACGCTACAAACTATATGAAACATTTAATTGGTTCTGTGTAGATATACAAGAAAAATAAAGCTCAATCGAAAAAGGTTACCTATTAAATACTGAATTTTCATCTAAAAAAAATTTGTAAAAACAGTCAAAACTCTTTTCCCTAATAGTTGTCGCAAGACTATAAATCGGATTATCTAACCCAAACACTAACCTCGCTGTATGTAGTATATAGTAGGCTTTTTGGCCAACTGGTCTTATGTGAGCTATATGATATAGTGGCCCAATATGTTTGATTCGATTACTGCAAAGTTTCTATAAGTGCAGTTTTGCATTGCTGCCTTTCGCAAAATACTCTTCAAAATAAAGTTTAGAAGATTGCAGAAGAAGGTGCCATCTTAACTAAAAACTTGGACTCGATTCCTTAACGGGCCATCCCATACTGGAACTGTCCAAACGCCAGTTGTGGTTTTCATAATTGAATAAAAATCTCAGAAAAAGACTGATGTGACGATAGTTGGCGCATACGCTGGTGTCGTGACTGTGAATGGGAACGCCCAAAGACAGAGGCGGTGCTTACGTCATCGTCCGCCAAAAAAACGACTGAGTTATTTCTCCATAAAATTAGAGTATCCTATGCAACCAGATTTTCCTATGCATTTCTACAGAAAGATGCACCAATACAAAATCCTTGCGTCAGATGTTTAATTTTTTGGAAAAGAAAACCAACTAAACATATATATTTCTTCTCTTGGGCAATCTATGCCTCCGCTCGGTATACAATTATAAAATACTATTGTGTAGCGTTGTTTGGTTTGGCTCATAACATTAACTGGAAACCCACAATCGGATTTAGTTATGTTTTAACTTAATTCCAGCAAACAAGTCAAAATTTTAAAGCGCTGTGGACGAGGTCAAAGCCTTTAACAGTCATTAACTAAACCAAAAGTAAATACAAACAATTTCTGCTTTGATTGTAATACTAAGCAGACAAACTTAAAAAATAAATGTATGTATATCTATGTACTTTACAAATATATATTGCAATTAAATTAAGCGAAAAATTGTACATAGAAATTTTTTACTTATTCGTACACAACATTTAAAAGCAGTCAGGTGTACTTAAAAACTCGCACACACACAATAACCCACAATAAAAATCAAAATAGCTGACATTGCAGTTAATTTAATTTCACAAATCACTCACACTTGGCTACAAATTGTTGTTGAATTTTTAGATCTACTATATTGACATCGGAAAATTAGCTGGTCAGCGAAATATCCAAATAAGTTGTACAAAAGTTTAAGATACTTAATCTTTTACTATTTCCAATGCAAATTATTGCATTTTTATTATTATTTACTTGAAAAACAAGACAGGTGAGGGGGATCTTGGCTTGCATAATATAATTAACATCATACACACATACAAAATACAATTAGCCTTACCATAAATTATTTTGGTTCCTTAACCCAAATGCTTTCACTAAATTAAAGTTTGAGAAAAGTTGATTCAGAGATGCCAAACATAAAGGACACCACCACCAACAATGAACAAATCATTTGGCCCCTTCTCCGATGGGATAATTTTGCGGTAACGCCTACACTGTAAAAGTCGTCTGCCAGAAACTAGGTGACTTGAGGCTTTTATTGTGCATGTGTGGTTTAGAAATTAACAAGATCGGAATAAAATTTAGATAGTAACCTCTTTGTGGATAGTCCAAATATAAGCTAGATCCACCAAATGTTTAGAACAGAAACAGAACAAAGATGACTCTCTGTCGATACATATGCTTCGATACAAAACGCACGCGACACATATTAGAAAACAAATCTTGGATAAATTATTAAAGAATGTTCGGAAAATTAGTTTGCTTGCTGAATTAAAAGATAAGAAATATATTAAGTGAAGAAAAATATTGTATCTAAAACGTTTTTGTGCTAGGATAGCTAAGGTGTAAAATAAAAAAAAAAATTGTTCAATAGAAATAATTTTTTTTCACTCTTATGTTGTAGTCTTTTGAAATTAAAACCTTTTTTTTTTTAATTATGCATGATTAGGAACACATTGTAGGGCTACTTAGTATCTTATCTTATATACGTATTTACTAGTAGTAATATCACTATTGCCCTCAAACAGCCTTTAAAATAAACAAAAAAAAATTAAAAAGGTTGCCTTAATGGGAAATCGAAGTTTGTCCCTAGTTTTTCAGTTTCAAGGATAACGCTTAAAGCTGTTATTAGAAATTGTAGAAAATGTATCCCTGAGGCAGAAAGTGGACAATGCAAAAGAAAAAAAAAAATGGCATGGCTGGTCACATAAGAGGTCGACATGTCAAAATCAATATCTTTTCTCGTCCTGACCTGACCGAGGTAACTTAAGCAGGCTCCAGCATCTTCTTCTTTTTGTAACAAGCATTTCCACAAACTTAAACTTGCAGGAACAGGGTACACAAATTTTTAAGTCGAACAATTACAAAAAAATAAAATTCAAATAAATTAAAATCATGCTGTTAAGAAACAGACTACTAGAAATATGTCAGACTTTTTTTACAAATCTTGGAAAATACAAAAAAAAAAAAAGTAGTCCACAGTAAAATCTTTCAACTTAATTGTGTTATCCTTAGGAAACATAATTTTCTTTCCCAGCTTTAAAAATAAAGCTAACCATACTGCAAACTGGAGATGCGAAAGGGGATTGGAAATTCCATCCCACCACTCGTGTAATTTTTTGCGGGACCCGCCATTTTTCGACACTAGATCCCTTTTTTCCTAAATAATTTTTGCATGGACTTATTATAGCCGGTCGTCTTGTTGCGAATCAAAAAATGCAGACCCAAAATTGGAATTAAAAAAGTCACTCAGAGAACCAAACACCTGACAAAGCTAAGGTCCGAATACAAAACTCAAAACGTTTGGATTCAAATATTCACCAGACCTGGAATCCAGCCAGAGACTACTATCTTTCTTGAGGAGTGCAACACCACTCTTCCTTAAAAGAAATTTTACTTGTGAACCAATGATTGACTTATATTTTGGGATAGTTTTATTTGATCAAAGTGGAAAGTTATTCGAGTCACCAGCATATTTTGAAAGGAATCTAATCTATAACGTTTTTTTTAGTACTATAAATGCCTTAGTCGTCTAAATTGTAAAAGAAATGGAAGCCTATAATCTCTTAATAAAAGAAATCAAAATGTATTCTATTAATAGAACTTAGTTTCTTATTGAGTTTTTGCCATTTTCATGCATGAATGATTTCAAACTACGTATTTCGCCGCAATCTATTAACCAATACTACAATTTATTCTCTAAAGCTTTTGTACTCTCTACCTTAAGAAACAAAAGAGTATATTAACTTTGTGCAAGCTGATGTAACATGAAGAAGGAGACCGGCCGCAGACCCCCCAAAAGTTACCTAAGATGTTATGATCAATGTGACTAGAGAAGTCAATTTTTTAGCGTTGCCAAGCACTTTACTAAGTTTGATCGGTTGAGTATAGCTTATAGCCCTCATCTATCGTACAGTCCCAATAGGTCTACAAAAAACGTTTAAAGGATCATTTATTAGTTTTTCATTTGTTTATGAAAATTGACATTCGGAAGTTTTTCTTAGTTTCCTATATCAAAATAAATGAAATACCCCTATAAAATAAATCGGTAAAAAAATGTTTTAAGAGCATAGATCGTTTGTTTCTGCAGGTACCGTAACCAAATTTTGAAAAAAAATTTTTTTTTGGCGTACTCGGCTAATTATTTTATTTCTTTGTCGGGATGGTTCAGGGTATTCCAAAGTCGGCTGCACCCAGCATTAAAGTTCGCCATTTTTTCGTAAGTTTTTTTTTTATTTTAGCTGTAACTCTTTGCGCTTTTTGTTTTGCAAACACTTTCGTGCTAAATACACAACAAAAAAACAAAAAATAAAAATAATATTGAAGAAAACCTTAAGCTCAACTAATTGCTTAAGCAAAGAGTTTGTTGTTTTTAGCGTTACTTGGTCAAAATTGCACAACTCCGAAAGAGAGACGCCATTAACCTAGCAGGTTTTAAGTTTTTACGTTTACCCTTTGACATTGCCGAATGGCAACGACAGACATTAGTAGTACGTATTACTTGGTAGTAGCTTCATTGTTAAGTCTTTTGTCTCAATATGCATACTAATTTCTTTTTCTCTCTCTTAAATATTATTGATGACAGTTCACAACCACAATGCTGTATGATCCAGTGCGCAAGAAAGACTCATCGCCCAGCTATCAAACGGAGCGGGAACTCTGTTTTCAATACTTTACACAATGGAGCGAAGCTGGACAAGTAGACTTTGTCGAACAATTGCTATCGCGGATGTGCCACTATCAACATGGTCAGATCAATGCGTATCTAAAGCCAATGCTACAGCGGGACTTTATAACATTGCTGCCAAGTAAGTAATAAAGTAAATTTTTGGTTTCAAAAAGGGTTCTATAAAAAGTAACCGCAGATTTGACAATATTAAAGAGGTGACCTATTAGAAAACAATAGAAAAAGGAATTTCAATAAAAAAAACAATAGTGAGAGATGTAACACTCAAATGGCCGCATTAACTTCGCTGACAGTGCGTTTTTGGTCAAATCCGTATCTATGACTAAAATATCCAACGCCCAGTTAGCGAACTCACGGTTTTGGCAATGATCGTCCGGCTGCAATTCTTGCATCAACACAAGTTTATACGAATGTAGTCCCAAATCCAACCGCAACATAAGATTGGCGATGCCCAATTCAGCCAATCGGCGCCTAACCAGCGTTTTTGGGTCCCCTTCGTTGCAGGTCACTACGGCGACTATGTTTTCTTTACTTCTCAAAATACGCTTTGCTTAAGGTCCAGAAGAGCTCTGAAATATAACAATTGGAAGAACTAACAAAGCTATCTGGTCACCCTATATTTATACCCTGTACCGTATGGTACAAAGGGTATATTAAGTTTGTGCAAGCCGAAAATGTATGTAACATACATAAGGAAACGTCGGAGACCCCCCAAAGTTACCCAAAGTATGATCAGGGTGACTAGAGAAGTCGATATACCCATGTCCGTCTGTCTGTCTGTATGAACGCCTAGATCTCAGAGATGGTAAGAGCTAGAGCAACCAAATTTTCAGATTAGATGCGTTATTATGTCAGGGGATGCAAGTTTATTTTATATTTTGGATATCGGGGATATATCATATAGCTCCCATAGGGGTGTTTCAGAGGACCTCGAAAAACCCCAAAAGTTTTAGATAAATAATTCGTTTGTTTATGAAGATATCGTAACCAAATTTGGTACTCAAAAGTTTTTTAGAGTTCCCAATCACTGTACCAAATTTTATCAAAATCGGTTGACTATATCATATAGCTCCCATAGGGCAGATTGGTCAAAACAACGTATTTTGAACAAAATTCGTTGTGTTTCGTTTGTTTGTGAAGATATTTGGTACTCAAAAGTTTTTTAGAGTTCCCAATCACTGTACCAAATTTTATCAAAATAGGTCGACTATATCATATAGCTCCCATAGGACTAATCGGTCAAAAAAACGTTTTTTGCACAATATTCGTTGTGTTTCGTTTGTTTGGCAAAGAAATATGTTTTGGAGTTTGTAAGCAATATATCCGCCTTGATTGCAATGTGGTGGTACAGGGTATCCCAAAGTCATCCGCGCCCGACTTTAACGTAAGCCATCTTTTTACAAAACATTTTTTTAAATAGATAAGATCTGAAATTTTTAAACATTGTAAATAACTGTGACATATTTCGTTTGGGTGGCTATAACAAAATCGCTGCAGACCATGAAATGTTTGTAAGGCGGAAGATGACAACGCGATTCGATTAAATCTACCTGCCTTCGAAAGATGAACATCTTTTTGTAAAATTAATGTAACTTTCTTATATGAAAACCGAATTGAACGATCCAAACAGTTATCTGAACGATTTGTCCTTCTAAATATGATTTTTCGCAGATTCGTTTAGAGCTCTTAAGGCTAGTCGAAATATCAAAAAACTTACAGATCAAAAAATGGCTGAACTGATTGAACAAGTTGTTGGAAATGCATTTCTTGCGTTTAAGGCTCTTAACAATATTTGTGAACCATTTTGTAGGAAAAAATTTAACTTTAGAGTGCCCAAAAATATGTAACGATAATGAAATTCTTGTTGTAAACTCCCTAAAATGGTAATAAGTACTGTAAAATAATTATGCTGTCTGATGCCTTATGTAAGATATGGGAACAGAAAAGAAAAATCTGTCCTTTTCGCCAGCCCTATGGGTTTTATAATTTATTCTGCCCATCCTAATTCCGTCCGAAATTGTTTGTTTCTCTTAAATGCGTTACTTTTCGTTGCACAAAACTGTATCACAAACCTGGTGTAAAAATCGTGAAAAACTGTAAAATTGCTATCAAAATTTTAAAAATTGACCGAAGCAACGTTGAATTTTATTTACATGTTCCCACAAAAATTTGAAATATTTTGGTTGTCACATTATAATTGCATACCAGATTAAAGACGTGAACAACACTAGTAACGAGGCATAAAGGTATAAATGCCAGACTAACAAAGTGGACAACGACTATTAACTTTTTAGAAGATAGCCAAGTTTGTTTTGGTATACCAAAAAAAAAAGTTTTTTACAAACAGCTGTTAAGTTTTCTAGCTCACTAAATTAACTAAATAATATCAAAAGCAGTATTTGAATTTGAATTTGTTTATTAGGGCAATATGAATATTCTTACCAAAACTTGGGGAATTCTTCTAGGGCAGAACGGGGTAAGATATTGACATAATTCAACAAACTTTATCTTCTCAGGGAAAATATCAGCTAGTAAAGTTTCGTGTTTCTTGCTCTTATAGTCTCCCAAATCTAGATGTTCATACAGACGGACGGACAGACAGACGGACATGGCTCAGCATTTTGGCACAAAGGACTTGGGGTCTGCCACGCATCCTTTTGTTCGTTACAAACATTGCACAAATCTAATCTTATCTGTTCCTATAGGTACAGGCTATAAATATGTACAGCCCTACTTTTCATAGTCAAAGGTTTAAATTTAAAATTATTTTCATTGGAAAAAGGGAGTACGCTTATGGCACTAATTTTCTCCCGATAGTCTTATGAACTTTAATATTATTTCCCGCATTCTAAGATTTTGTTCAGTTTTGAAATTTATTCTAACAGTTCTCGTTTTGTCTTCGTTGCCACACGGTATTAGAAACTGTGACCATATTGAGTAAACTTGAACCTCCTTGAATACAAAATTTTCGTACTTCATTAATAAGAAAAGTTTCTATGTCTTATTATCAAAATGTTGAACTTCCTACAGAATTTTTGGGTCTCGCGGAAATTTCGAGATCATGCAATAATTTCGCCCTACTCGCATATTTTAAATTACTTTAAAATCCACCTCTACTCTGACTCCACTGATATGAATACATAAATAAATTTTCCAAAAATTATGTAAAGTACAATTTTAAGCATAAAAGATTTTAAATGAAAAGCTAATTGAAAACAAACAATATTCGGCTAGTATATTATATTATATACTACGGATCTGTTTTGTAATTAAGTTTTGAATTAAAACTAAAATAAATCTTTTTGAACCCAACAGGGCTAAATCCAATATAACTTGGCAATGAAAAAAAAAAAACAAGAACGTTAACACAAAGCTAAACAAAATGAAGGTAACGAACGCCTTGGGGCTCCAACAGACTGTTGCTGTGCAACTGCTCCGCTTTTGGGTTGGAGTGAGCCAGGGGTGGGGCAGGGGCCGTAGGCTTTGTTGCTGGAGACGCTGTCGTTGTTTCTGTTTGCTTGTTGACTCAAAGGTCATTGCTTCCATTAAACGTGCGTTGCCGGAATTAAACTAAAAAAAAAAACAAAAACCGTATAAAAGAAAAACAAGTGAGCGGCTATAATGAAACTAAATATTTTATTGATACTTACTTACCAAAAAAAAACAGTCGATTGTTTTGCGGAAAATCGACTCAAGCATTACTAATAATGCTTTAATTGGCTTGAAACTAATCAAAATTAAATATGAAAAAAAAGTAGTGAAAAACCTTTTTTAGACGTAGTCAGTAAGCTCGATTTTTAAAGTTAAATAGTTATTGTAAAATGGTTCAAATGGCTTTTTCCAGTAACAATTTCCTATCGGTGTCATTAAGCGATAAATTCCTTACTTTCTTTCAACTCATTTTTCGGCTTCGAATGGTTCATCGTTTAAATAAAGAGTAAAGCTCTTTCAGCTGGAAAGTATTGGCCTGTGGCCTATCCTTTTAAAAAAATTGTTTCACAATCGGTTGGGTAGGGGATAAGTATGACCCATGTATTTTTATTTCGTTCATTTCTTCCATACTTTTTGGAATGGATTTTAATAAACAACCCCTCATTTTTTCCGTAATTGATCAAACTTTACGAACCATGAAAAAAATGGTATGAAATTTTTTTTTAATATTTTAAATTTACGTTCGAAATAGAATTTTTTCAAAAATTTGCTGGAAATTACGAAAAATTTCATATGAATGGAAAAAAATAACGACAAAACCATAAATTTGACAAAAATATGTTTCAAGCATAATCGATAGGTAATTTAATTATCTACAGGTTGGTAAAAAAATAATCAAAATCAGTTTAATACAGTTTAATTTCGAAAAGTGGTTTTTTCGAAATATCTCGAAATCCGTTCCGTGAAAAAATTTTTTGACTTCATTTTCAGATTTACGACGGAAATGACTAAAATATGTTGATGATACCAAAATTTTTTACAATTTGTAAACTAGTGTAATTATCCCGGTCTCATTTCTTTTTCAAACTTTTACAGAGTTTTCCTACCAAGATCGACACGGTCAAGTTCTCGCACAGATCTTAAAATGTCTACAGTAAATAATTTTACCGCACTGCCCAAAAATCATTGACATTTTAAAGGAAGTTTGACCGAATAAATTCAAAAATTTTCGGTGTACCCTTGATAGTTTGGAAGTAGTCCAAAGGTATCGACTTAATCTTCGTCAGTTTGTAATAAATCAAGTTTTTAGCGTAAAAGAGTTTTAGTTTTCCCCAAAACCCGAAGTTTTCTATTTATTTTTTTTCCCAAATAATTTGGATGGATACAATGTGTGATTTTCCATTTGCTATTTATTATTGATTATTTAAAGCAAAGTTCACATCTTTTGTTCAACTTGGAAAAGTGATGCGATTAAGACGCGTCGATAGTCACCACCGGATCTTGACAGCTATGGGAATGTGCCATACTAAATTTGTTTTGTTTTTAAAAATTGTCGAATTACCCTTTATCAAAGAATATAGAAATACTAGTTCTATATTCTTTGCCTTTGTATATAGAGGATAATAAAATGTAAAAAAAAAAAATTATTTCTGACTGAAAAATAAACACTATAGTGTTTCTTAGAATAAGGCCTGTACGCAGTTCGAAATATTTCGCACGAAATCACAAAAAAAAAAAATCCCATTTGGGAACTGCGTGTAGGCCTATATATAAAAATTTTTAAGAAATGTTTCGGGCGGTCCCCAAGAGCAGAACCAGTGAAGTGCTATCCTGCTTAGGTGCTTATACATTTGTCATAAACAAGACTTTGTCTTTTTAAAAAATATTAAGGCGAAAATAATTAAATCGATTCACTTTTTTGGTCGACCTTTTTGATTTAGATAATTTTTACATATGTTATAGAGCTACTATAGAACAGTAACCACGTAAATTTTTATACCCTGTACCGTATGGTACAAAGGGTATATTAAGTTTGTGCAAGTCGAAAGTGTATGTAACATACAGAAGGAGACGTCGGAGATCCCCCAAAGTTACCCAAAGTATGATCGGGGTGACTAGAGAAGTCGATATACCCATGTCTGTCTGTCTGTCTGTCCGTCTGTCTGTATGAACGCCTTGATCTTAGAGATGGTAAGAGCTAGAGCAACCAAATTTTCAGATTAGATGCATTATTATGTCAGGGGATGCAAGTTTATTTTATATTTTGGATATCGGGGATATATTACATAGCTCCCATAGGGGTGTTTCAGAGGACCTCGAAAAACCCCAAAAGTTTTAGATAAATAATTAGTTTGTTTATGAAGATATCGTAACCAAATTTGGCATTCAGAAGTTTTTTTAGAGATCTTCAACACTGTACCAAATTTGATCAAAATCGGTTGACTATATCATATAGCTCCCATAGGGCCGATCGGTCGAAAAAAAGTTTTTGATTAAAAATTCGTCTGTTTTTGGTTGTTTATGAAGGTATCGTAATCTAATTTGGCAATCAAATGTCTTTTGGTTTTCTTAAGCAATTTACCGGATTTTATTGCAAGCAGTGGTACAGGGTATCCCAAAGTCGTCCGCGCCCGACTTTAACGTACGCCATCTTTATTGAATAATTTATCGATAACTGAATATTGGATTTTTCATTTTTAGACTTGTCTTTGACAAGCCATGACATAAAATGTGGCCCGCTTCACTTATTTTCGCCCATTACATTTTCCCCAAAGACTATACACAGCTCCGAAACGAAGAGAGTTTTGTTTCCTTGAAGAGCGTACCAATCTGGCTCAGTCTTATTTTCTTGTTTTGTACAACCAACCGTGCCATCTAAAAGTATATATTTCCTGTATACCTCATGTGAACAAGTCTGGGTGACAAGAAGAGAGCACAAAGAAGATTAAAAAGCTCTCATATTTGTGTCGTTGGAATCAGTCAGGATGGTTAGCTAAGGGTTATGCAACTGTTATTTATTTACATTGTAATGCACTTCAAAGGCAACTAAGCAGCCAGAGCCAGAGACAGCCAACGACTGTTAGGAGACGGAACACTGATGATGATGGTGCTGACGACGACGACTATAACAACTTGAGCCAAATTGTCGGGAGTTGTCGTTGTTGTGCTCGACGTTGTCGTCGAGTTATGCACATTTTTAATTGTGTTTGGCAAATGCAGCGTATGCACTTCAGACAGACGTCTGTCAATGGGACGCCGGCCCCTTAACCCTTGGAAACTTTAGTGTTGACAACACATGTAAGCTAGTATATATGTCGGTCGGTTGTTTGGAACAGTTAGGCCATAATGTATGCGCACTGCACTCCCTCTGCCGAATCGTTAGGTGCGTCCCATTGTCTGTGCAATAATTTAATATGTGTCTGTGGTGTGGGTGGGTGCTTATATTGGATGCATCAGTGGCCATGCCTTCAAGTCAATGGATAGTTAGGGCAAAGCAATTGATATCGATCTGTGAATCTTTGAAGTTGCAGAGACTAGATCTGTTATGAGTCACTGCGACAAGCTTTTGTGTGAAGTAAGTAGTGAGTCATCGGAATAGTAAAATGTTGAATTTAAAACTACCTTGTACGAATATTAATGTGCTTAAAATGACTCTTTTATATTTATCAATATGAAGTATAACAAAAGAACATGAATTTCTTGTTTTTCGACTATTTATCTGTTGTCCTGTCAGAGGTATACCATATTATCTACAATGGTCGGTATTATTATTGTGACTACCATATTTCCAGCTTTTGAAAATGTTAGCAGACAACAAATTTTACCATGGCATAAGTATTTTTTTTTTTGGCTTTGGAGTTAAGTATGGACTATCTAGTCTATGTGTGAATCCCCCAGGGGTCAACCGGTACAACATGCCGATGTATCATGTACTAGAGTTGGGATCATTTTAATGGAGTGGGAGACTTGGTTCCTATAAACCATTTGCGGATTTACGGTCTTGTTTTTGAGTTGCCTCTGGCGATTGATAAATCGGAGAAACATTCGCTCGCCAGCATGTTAACATTCCTTGTCCCACGAGCGAATGATCAAAGCGTTTCCAAAGTCCATATCTGAACATTATAAAACGAAAGAAGTGCGCCTCAAAATGCGTATACGGACATATTTTTCAGGCATATTATTTGTTAATTTGCGTTAAATTGTATATATATATAACCGATTTCTATTTATATATCACTTAAAGCCATGCCAAAACACACATTCCATATACTGAATTGTGCTTTTTGAAGATTTAATTAAAAAAAACCAAACACATTAAAACTATTATACAATTTTTATTATCTAATAAAATATAATCCCTACGATTATATTTTCTTTAAAATTTTGTCCTTACATAGAATAATAAATAAATGAAAGATAAAACACAAATAGATGGTATGGCAAAATAATTATGACGAGCAATGCTGTCCATATCTTTTTTTGTTTCATTGTGCAAATATATGGAAAGTTTTGCGAAAATAAAAAAGCTTTTCCTGAGCTGAAGGCCCCCGTAGCGAGTGCTCCATTTTTTCTAGCTATCTTATAAGGGTGTAAATGTATGCATTTAATATAGAAAAGGAGACGTTGGAGACCCTCCAAAAGTTACCTATAGTATCAGCAAGATTAGATTTTTTTTTTTTTCATTTCGAGGTTACATTATATAAAGTTTATTTAAATGCGTATTTCAGAGCACCACGAAAACGAAAAAAAAATTTGCTAACAAAAATGTTTTTATGGCATAATTATTTTGTTTTCCAATTTTTTATGAAGATATCAAAACCAAATTTGGCGTTGGGAAAAGTTCCATATATCATATAGCCCCCCATAGGAACAATCGGACGAAAAACGTTTTTGTTGAAAAATTCGTTTGTGTTTCGTTTGTTTAAAGAGACGTCGTAACCAAATTTGACGTTGGAAAGTTCATAAGAGTTCCTAAGCACCGTATCATCACCGTATCACTTGTATATCTCATAGAACCGTTCGGTCAAAAAAACGTTTTCAGCACATAATTTGTTTGTTTTTCATTTGTTTATGACTCGAAAACCCGCCGTGGATCTGCCACTGGGTACAGGGTTCCGATTTGTTATTGCTTAGTTATATTTAACAAACATTTATTAAGAGGTCGTCAGGCTCGTGTGCCGAATTGAGTTTATGGGGTGTTTGTTTTCGATTTTTTCGATAGGCTTTGACTTGTAAAATATAAAACCAGCTACATTAACCTTTGACTGATCTACAAATTTATAAAAAAGTGAAAGATTTTAAACAATTTAACTTTGTTCGTTGCTTATGGCTTGAATTCCCAAAAATCTTTTCATAGCACATACGTATGTATTTATAACAAATATATGTACAATGTACGATGAGTAACAGGCAGAAGGAAATGTGGCAGACCATAACTTGACATTGACTCGTGTATAGCACATTTTATAAAGATCATGGAATCAGTTTTCTATTTATTTACGGCCTTTTCTCATGTTTGAAGACTCGAGAAGCCTAATAATTAAAACAACTTGAATGTTTCGCCGATATTTATTTAGTAGCTAACCATAAACCTTGTTTGGTAAACAACGACCTACCCGACATTATCATAATTTTTTTTGCTGTATTATAAATATTTTATTTGTGTAAATGCACAACTAATTATTGCTTCTTTTAATTTTGTTCTTGCAGAAAAGGGTCTGGATCACATAGCCGAAAATATTTTATCCTATCTGGATGCTGAATCGCTCAAATCAGCTGAATTGGTTTGCAAGGAATGGTTGCGCGTCATCTCTGAAGGCATGTTATGGAAAAAGCTCATCGAACGCAAGGTTCGAACAGATTCACTTTGGCGTGGCTTGGCCGAGCGTCGTAACTGGATGCAGTACTTATTTAAGCCACGGCCGGGACAAACACAACGGCCACACTCATTCCATCGCGAGCTGTTTCCCAAGATTATGAACGTATGTTATATTCTCATAACACTTAAAGTTTTTTACTGACTAATGGTATATGCAATTTAATTGTAGGACATCGATAGCATAGAAAATAATTGGCGAACTGGGCGTCACATGTTGCGTCGCATTAATTGTCGGTCAGAGAATTCAAAAGGTGTCTATTGCCTGCAATATGATGATGGTAAAATTGTATCAGGCTTGCGCGACAATACCATTAAGATATGGGATCGCACGGATTTGCAGTGTGTAAAGGTATATAATGTTAATGATAATATTTTAAAACACATTTTAATATTGTGCTCTTCTTCACTATTAAGACGCTCACAGGACACACCGGCTCCGTGCTGTGTCTTCAATATGACGACAAGGTCATCATAAGCGGCTCATCGGATTCAACTGTACGCGTGTGGGACGTCAACACTGGAGAAATGGTGAACACGCTTATTCATCATTGTGAGGCGGTGCTACATTTACGCTTCAATAATGGCATGATGGTGACCTGCTCAAAAGATCGCTCCATTGCCGTCTGGGACATGACTTCGCCTAGCGAGATAACACTTCGGCGCGTATTGGTTGGCCATCGGGCTGCCGTTAACGTAGTGGACTTTGATGAAAAGTATATTGTATCGGCCAGTGGGGATCGCACCATCAAAGTTTGGTCCACGTCCAGCTGTGAATTTGTGCGCACGCTAAATGGCCATAAGCGTGGCATTGCCTGTTTACAATATCGTGATCGTTTGGTTGTCAGCGGTAGTTCTGACAATTCCATAAGGTGAGAAAGCTCTAGAGCTATAGGAAAATTACTTACGATATGGTCATCATTACAGGCTCTGGGATATTGAGTGCGGTGCTTGTTTGCGGGTATTGGAGGGACACGAGGAGCTTGTGCGCTGCATACGCTTCGATACGAAGCGCATTGTTAGCGGTGCCTATGACGGCAAGATCAAAGTTTGGGATTTGGTTGCTGCGCTTGATCCGCGAGCGGCCTCCAATACCCTGTGCCTAAATACACTTGTGGTAACTAATTAAATCAATTAAGAATTTGAATTTAGTATGTTAAAACATGTTTCCTTGTAGGAACACACTGGAAGAGTTTTTCGTTTGCAATTCGATGAATTCCAAATTGTTAGCAGTTCACATGATGATACCATCTTAATTTGGGACTTTCTAAATTTTACACCCAATGAGAACAGGACCGGCCGCACACCGTCACGTAAGCACACCGCATTTTGAAACTTTTACTTTAACTAATGTTTGTAAACATTTATAGCGGCTCTTATGGAACATTAACAATTCGTTCAAATGCAGCTTAGGGAAATGGAACTTTACTCCTCAAGCGAAGAGGAGGAGGAGGAGGAGGGTGAGAATGGGGAAGGTGGAAACGAGGAGGGCGTTAATGATGATGGTGATGGTCCTGAAGTTAGTTATGATTATGATGACGGTAATGATGAAGAAGATCCCGAGTTGATGATACTGAATGAATGATAATTAGCCAGCAAGTAGCGTTGAGACTCGTCTATACTATGTGGAACCCAAAATACTAGCGATCTCTAAGCGTGCATATACTAAGCGCAGAAATAAAAAAATAAATACACACACACACCCAGAAATAATCAATGAAGAAAACAAAAATAATGCAATTAAAGTATAAAGGAATATTTTTGCATATATACTGGCTGTTAGGTTTGAAAATATAAAAAACAATATAAAATTAATATAGATATGTAACAGTTAACTATGCATTGTTAGCAAAGTGTAGGACTCCAGAATTGGAGACATCTACACCATGCAGACACATCATATACATATTAAAATATACATATATTAAGTGTTTAGCAAGAACATAAGAATCTGCAAATGAAACGTCGTTCAGCCTTTAGACTAGACCTTAGTGTATTTGTTAGCGCAGATCCATTAAATTGTCATAAAAATGTTGGTTTTTTTAATAAACAGCTTTTTTATATGCATATTTTGTAATTTAATTAAATACCATTCATAAACGTTTATAAATAAATGCCTAATTTTTGTGTTATTTGTAAAGAGAAGTGTGCAAAACTAAAGCCAAGTTTATTATGTAAAAAAAAAAACAATTATAAATAAAATAAATTCTAAGTAATTATTAAAACGTCATTACCTAAAGTGTTGACAAATTGTCTTAAGTTATATACATAAAATATACGAAATAAATTAAAATTCTTGTGTGAAGAAATATAACTCAGCGTGTACTATAAATTAGTGTTATTATAATTTGGAACATTCATATAAGTAAAATTAGAAAGACCTATGCAGAAAGCTGCGCTTGTAAAGATACAACTTTTTAACCTGATAAAATCTCAATACTCAACAAGGCTTCTATATGTTGCAATTAATGGTATATGCTTGAATCCTTTTAGTCACTTCTAAGATCCCTATTGTATTACATAAAAAAACTAAAAAAAAATTGCGCATATAAACTATATATCCACAAAAAAAAAAGAAAAGGTTTTTGTAACTTAAGCATAAAAATTAGGAATTAAATATAGATGAATCGCTTGTGAACTGTCAAAAGCTTCGCCTCTATTTAAAAGCTAATTGAACGATACTTTAGATGGAAGCTGTTTTTAAATCACGAAAATACAATTTTCTGTAAAAAAGCTAAATATATTAAAAACCGAATTCATATGGGTTAACTTAGTATATAAATACAGATTTTAGGTGAATGTGAATTGAATAATAATAAGGAACATTGCTAGGTATGTACAATAAATTATTTATAAATGATACGAATAAAACGGCCAGAATGAGTTACACTACCCGCAGGATGAAATTAACTTGAACATATATTGTTTTTAAAATAGGCAGAATTCCAAGGGGTATCAAAGTTTGATACTCATTGGAGGGACCGTGCTGAGATATTTTATACTCATTTATCGACATGCAGCAAAGCTGCCAACTCAATTCTAAAATCTATCGATTTGCTTTTGGCAGTGAGTGTTATCGATAAATTTGTAATTTTATATTTTGTCACATTTGGAGACATAAGTTTGCAAAAGTTTAATTTACTCATTTGACCCATAAAATGGATTGGTATATTGGAAATGAATGGCATGATAAAGCAAAAGGACTCAGCAAAAAAGTGCTGAACCTACAATTTAGCGCTTTGGAAAAACCAATGCTTGTTAGCACCGTGGAGTTTAATGTAAACAAAGTAAGCTCTAATATCGGGACTAGACCAAGCAAATATTTGGCACTTGCTCCTCAGCAACACACGCTGGTAATGGGCACAGCAGTTACACCCATTGATTGCTTTGTGGAACTACTATTGCAGCAGTTTGTACTAGGCGAAACGTCTACTTGCTGCATTAAGACAAAAACCGGTGAACACATTGAATTTGAGCTAAATTTGGATCGTATTATTAGCAATAAACAGGTAGAGAAATTTGAGGCATCTGAAATATATGCCCTGGCGCTGCGCTACAAAGAGAATGGTGTAGCTATGTTTAAGGAATATCCCAAATTTGCATTTGATTATTTTACGCGGGCCGCAAAATTGTTGATTACTTATAAACCCTTCAATAATCTTACCAAGAAGTCAAATAACATCGATGGCAAAGAAATGGAGACTTTGTTCGTACAAATTCAAACAAATTTGGCTGCATGCTTGCTACTGGAAAAGCGCTACGAGCATGTTATCTATCACACAGAATTTGTCGAAACTATGGAAAATCCAAGCGAAAAGAGCATTTATCGGCGTGCATTGGCTTATTATCATCTAAAAGAGTTTCAAAAGGCTCAAAACACAATAGAGCGTGTGCCCAACTTTGAGGATAAGCGTGATTTCAGCAAACTACGTGATAACATTACCGCCAGCTGGAAAGATAGCAAGGCCCACTACAAAGAGATAATGCAGCGCATGTTCAATTAGCTGCAATTATAGGTTTTTCACTTCAAATTAAAGTTTTTTCATTTCAAATTAAATTTTTTTCATTTCAAATTCAAGTTTTTTCATTTCAAATTCAAGTTTTTTTATTTCAAATTAAAGTTTTTTCATTTCAAATTCATATATTTTCATTTCAAATTCAATTTTTTTCATTTCAAATTCAATTCGAATATTTAAAACTGAAGAAACTACACAAGTATTTTTATATAAACAAAACAAAAGAAAAAAATTACAAAAATTGAAATTCATAACTATATATATAGGTTTTTCACTATTTATAAGAAATATATATAAAATATATAATATTTAATGTAGTGGTTTTCCAACTGCTGCCAAAGGCAATTTCATTGACATATCCAGATAATAATTGTTGCAATCGTTCGGGGTAACTGTTGCCACTGATGTTTGGATTACAGTTTCTAAATTGATATTATTTTGTGGATCTGCCAACAAACTTCTCGCTGAAAATTTGACCTTTGAGAAAACCTTTTCAATTGGATTTAACATCGGCGAGTATGGAGAAAGAAAAACGATAGTGTGAGTTGTTTCACTAATTTTTTCATGTACTTCACGGGTTTTGTGGATGGTACAATTATCTAAAACTAGCCATGCCCCTGTGATGTTCTCAGCAGCCAGTTTGTCAAGTAATTCATCAAGAAATGTTATGAAAATATTTGAATTCACGGATGTGTTTGCTATTATTTTGCTATGTATAATACCATTTAAGTTCATAGCCGCTATGAGGGAAACATTTCGTCCTCTGACAGTTGGTACCATTACATGAGCAGCAGTATTTATTTTTGATCTTGCCTTGGTTCTGCGAAGATGGCAGTTGAAACCGGATTCAAAACAAACGCGTTGAAAACAAACGAAATTGAAGTGTTTTTTCGATTCAGTTTTTAATCGTGTCCGCAAGCAACATGCGAGAAATTTAAGCCTATCATTTTTCTTAAAAATACTTAGTTTTTTCACTTTATATAAAATGAAAATTGAATTTGAAATGAAAAAAATTGAATTTGAAATGAAAATATATGAATTTGAAATGAAAAAACTTTAATTTGAAATAAAAAAACTTGAATTTGAAATGAAAAAACTTGAATTTGAAATGAAAAAAATTTAATTTGAAATGAAAAAACTTTAATTTGAAGTGAAAAACCTATAAATGCTGCTGTTTAGTTGTTACAAAAGAATTAGAGAATATTTTTTAATAAACTAGTTATAAATCTTTATTTAGTTTTAGTTTTTGTTTCCGTTTTTGCTTTCTTATTTTTGTATTTCATGCCACCCGGCAGTTTGTGTCTCTTGCGCGACGATTTGTTGTCGTTTTTGAACAGTTCTAAAAGTATAAGACATTTGGTTTAAAATCAAAAAAGAATAGAGATAGCCAAAACAGACCTTCATCGGGTTCTTCGCCCACTTCCTCTTTGTAATAGGCAGCGTCATCCTCGTCCTCGCTTTCCTTTCCATCAGCTTCATGCTTAGCGGCACGCTTATCTTTTTCCTTGGCCTTTAGGTTACGTATACGATTCTCGGCCTGTACCTTCTTGCGTTGCTCCTTCAATTTCCGTTTCTTTTCAACCAATTTACGCAACTCTTCCTTTTCTTCTTCTGTCTTTACAATGTGATCATGGTAAAGCACTTCACCAGTCGACAGTCCTTCCTCTATCTTTATAAGCTGCATAGTTAGACGTGGCCCGATTTCGTGTAGCTTTATAGAACTCTTGCTATCCTCCAAATTACCTTTACTCTTGAGCGTTTGCGCAAGTACTACGTGGGACTGCTCGTCATCTTCAAACTCCGACTCGGATGCATAGCCGTCCCTGAAAAAAATAGCTTTAAATAAAATAAAATAGTTTCAACAAAATAAACATTACCTAGTAACAAAGTCGGTTATGTCTTCGCATTTGTTCAGGTTCGGCACTGTGCCCTTAACAACCTTACGAATTGCACGCTTTAAACCTACTGGAACCACTTGAATGGAATAATGCCGCATATCCACAAGCCTTGTTTCCGGATTATACGAAAACATTAGACAGCGGCGTATTGTGCCTATATCAACCTGCGCTAGATTAATTGAAGGAAACATGTTTTGAAATGTGTTGGCCATCAATTTCAAATGCTTTCCATCGCCCGTAAAATTATTCATTATAACAAGCGGCGCGTGCTTAAAGTAATCTTTGTCAACAAACTGTTGTTTGCTGCTTGAAATAATATCGCGAGCCAGCGTAAACTGATGAACCTGTTAACAAATTAAAGTTATATCAATAAGCAACACCTTTTTATTTTTTGTTTACACAAACCTTAAAAGTGAGTGATGGACCACGCGGCAATCTCAGTACTTTGAAGGACAGTTGCGTGGCAGCTTTATTGAAAATTCCCATATGTGAGACATGAAAAAAGCCGCTCATGCTAACAAAATCCTTTATACGATTCATTTTCTTTTCACGCAAATTTGTAGCCGTAAACGGTTCCATAATACGACGAAAATCTATAGTTAAATCTTGTATATACGGACATGTGAGACCGCGGTGTATAATAAAGGAGTGCGGGGCTTCGGCAACTTCACTTGGCTCGCTGGCCTTAAATTCGGCTGTGCGTGTTCTTGGATGTACCTTCTTTCTCGCATTTCTTTTGCCCATTTTAGTTAGAGTTGTTCAAACAAAATAAATAGATCTTAAAATATTACACGTGCTCGAGTGCTGGCAAAAACAAAACGACATGGTTGCCAGCTTGCGCAAGCATTGATAGAATGACTGCCACTTTGTTGAAAATAAGTGTTGGTAAGCGGTGCCGGAAATATTGCCACTGTTGTCAAAAACCGCCACTTACAAAGATTTCAAAAATGACGTATCACAAGAGTTTGACAATATAATAATGAGATAGCAGACGCACAAAAAAAAATTAAGTAATTCAAATACCCTATCTAATTCGGGCACACACTTTATTATCTGCATATATTTTAATCCTGGCTGTTCTAACTACCAAACCAGTTTCGCAGTTTGTCTGCATTTTTGAATTCATAAATTCGAGACACCAACCTCTTATTTCCCATTTATAGTTTCTTATTTGTTTTTATTTAAATTATATTTATTTAATCACACTTAACATAGCAAACACAAATCTTGTTGTTTTTAATGTTATCCTTTGTATGCATTTTATAGTTTTACAACTGATTTTCTTTTATTTATGTAGCTATCGATTTTTTTTAGCTTCGTTTCCATGAGTTAAGTGGCCAATATAAAACTTTTTATACAAATTAAGAAAAACAATCAAATAAAATTGTTTAAAATTTTTTGATTTATGTCTGAAGCTAAAAACTAGATGTAACTTTTCTTTTTTATTTGATTTTTATATAATATAAATTGTAAACGTAAAAAATTTATTATACTTTTTTTTTTTTTTTTTTTATAAAAATTAAACTTGAAACTATGTATATTCTGCTTGAAAACGAAATCTACCACAAATGTTTGCAACTAGCAAGCAGTGGGAAAAGTGGCATTATGGAAAATATGAGGATAAACTATAAAATCGGAAACGGGCCGAGTTGCTGTGATACGCGCAATATTCTATATCTAATAAATGTTGGAAAAATAACACGGCTAATGAAAATAGCAATTTTTTGCGTTTTTTTTTGTTTTGTTTTGGAAAATACAACTATTTATGTTGCAAAAAATTAATAATATTAATATTTTAATATTAGCATATATGTATATTTATATAAATTATAGCTACAGCTTAAACTGAATTTGGAGTGTTTAGTTCAGTAGGCATTCTGTAGGCGTTTTTCATTCAATAATACACATTTTAATGCGATACGCGTTACTTTACTTTTATAAAAAACTTCAGTTTAAACTATAGTTAACTACAGCCATATGTTGCTGTTGATTTTTTACTTGATTTATGCATATATGACAAACTGCTTTCGGTTGTTGTTTAAAAAATAACATCTTATGCTGTTTTTTTTTTTGTAGTTGTAATTGCTGTTGCTTTTGTTGTTGTTTTTGTTATTAATGTTGCTTTTCTGGCTGTTACTGCGGGGGGCTACTGCTGCTTGAGGTGGTCACTGACAACATTGTTTACGCACATCAGCTGTTACAGTCGGCTTAACGTCAATCGGCTCCACATTCGACGGACGAATAACATCACCTTCCGGTGGATCTCGTATCTGTTTCTGCGATACAATGCGATAGATCTCTGCAATTAAAAAATTACAAAATTATTGTGTTCATTAGTGCTTCAATAAAAGATTCAAAAATATTGTACCTGTGAGTATATTTTGGAATGCAGTTTCAACGTTTGTCGAGTCCAAGGCTGATGTTTCTATGAAACTCAAGCCATTGCGTTCGGCAAACAGTTTCGCCTCATCCGTCGGTACCGAGCGTAAGTGTCGCAAATCGGATTTGTTGCCCACCAGCATAATGACAATATTCTGATCGGCATGATCACGAAGTTCCCTCAGCCATCGCTCTACATTCTCGTAGGTAAGATGCTTGGCAATGTCATAGACGAGCAGTGCACCTACAGCACCACGATAATATGCTGACGTTATGGCGCGATAACGCTCCTGTCCGGCAGTATCCCAGATTTGCGCTTTAATTGTTTTTCCATCGACCTGTAAGTAGTAAGTAGTGGGATGAGTATACTCTTATTAAGCTCGTTGACCTAACCTCAAACTAAATGCCGACACCATCTTTTGCTTGAGTCGTCGTTGCCACAGTTGCAGTTTCGTTCAAAAATCAAAATCAATAAACGAAAGCAAGCACCATAGCTGTTGACCCTCAAAAGGAAACCTACAAAAACTTCCACCCACACTGCGAATTTTACTTACCTCTATGCTACGCGTTGCGAACTCTACACCAATTGTTGACTTGGATTCCAAATTGAACTCGTTGCGCGTGAAACGTGAAAGCAAATTACTTTTACCAACGCCGGAGTCGCCGATAAGAACAACTGCAAAAAAAGATTAGAACAAAATATTAGTGAATGAAATTCAACATATGGATGCCTCGTCCACAGCAGCAGTTGCATAACGTAACGACATTTCCCACTCAATTTTATGTTTTGATGGTCTTAAGTGGAGTGGGAACTGGGCAATGACAGTGTTGTGGAGTGCACTTGAAGGTCAGCCAATACATAAAAAGGCAATGCTCTGGGGACTTGTCGAAGGTGTCCATAAAAATAACATTTTTATTCAAAACGTTCGCGTAATAGACTATTACGGTCATAACTTATGCATAAGATTGTACACTGCGAAATAGTACATTGGAATTTCAGTGATAATTTTGTTTGTAGCATTTCTAATCTTTTATATGACTCGAGAGCCCCTGATTGATTTCATCGCCAATTTTCGCCTCAGCGATTGAAACAAGTATTAATGATGGAGGAAAAAATTTCTTTATAGTATAGTTATAGATTTCCTCTAATATCATTTTCTGTATGATGCATACTTTTCATAACAAACTACATATATCCATTTTCAAATTAGAAGAAATACAATTTTAAGCATTGGATATATTCTATAAATTCCGCACTACCTTTAGCTTTTAATGATATCTTTTTCAATATCTAAATTATATCTAATATAAGCTTGTAAATTCAATTTAATTGTACTAATATATTTGACTAATAGATAAATATTAGCATTATGCTAATAAAAACGAAATATATAAAATTGAAACCAAAGTTAGTAGCATTTTTGAGATGCCAAAACATTTACATTTATTCTGTTCTTTGTGCGTGTTTGTTGAAGAAAAAATACAAACTACGAGATAAGTTTGGTGAATTATTTATATGCTATATATGTATGTACATGTTAATGTACAAATATAGCTATCTCAAATGCCACTGTCAGCTATATGTCTGCTCCAGAACACGTTTATGTAGACTTCTACTAGTTTCTACTTTTGGCACCTTTTTGGAAATTGTTTATCGTGAGACAACATTATTCGTCGTTCTCTTTGCAGCTGGCTTGGAGTTGCGGGTAAACACACTTAATAAAAGCTAAGCGACGATTGTGCTTCTTGATACCCATATCCCCAATCATATACTTTTTTTTATTTAATGAAAATAATAATATCATATAGAAATGGTGTAGTTTAACAGGCACCACAAGTGCCAGATAAATTGGCAGCAGACTTTAATTCTAATGAATGATTCTAAAAGGAGTTCCTGGACGGTGAAAGCGTGGACCAGGGATGCGTTAAATATATATTTTCCTATAAAATATCATTAGGTTTCCAAATATTTTATTCGCATTGTAAAACTTAAATATTAAAAGAATATATTACATATAGCTTTATCAAAAGCAGCGCTAGCTTAATATAAATATTTAATTTTTTTATCCTAGTGTAAAGTAGTGTAGTTTTTAATGAGCAACATCTTAATTTTATGCCTATAAAAAATATCACCTTCATCATAAAACCCTTTATATAAAACAGCTCTGATTCCTACTGTATCAAATCTGCCTACACAGCCGAAAAGTTCATTATCAAAACTGGAACTGAGCAGAGAGAGCATATACCATACAAAGTAGAAATATCTTGAATATTTTGTTTGTGCTCTTTTTGAAGCGTCAGTTTAGTATGACGCATTCGTCTATTTCACACACAATTACATTTGAAAATATAATATATGCCAAATTCTTCACTGATTGTCAAACAGCTTGAAGGTTGAACTTTGAATAGACTTTGCAACAACAAAAATCCTGAAGCGTATTATATACCCAAAGGAAGGTGGCACATGAAAAAAAAAAAAAAAACCGAAACCTTTGTTTTGGGCAAAATTAATAATTATCAAAATTTGACATACTTTTGTTACTTGTAACTGAAATGAGTCACAATCGCTCAAGTGACGATTCGTTAACTCGCAGGCGATAAAAATGCATATCACTACTAAACAATATATGTATGATAAACACAATCCATAAATAAAGGCGCCAATTGAGAGCAAGAGCATACAAATATTGTTGTAAACCGGGATTTTATTTAATCATGGATCAACAAAAGCTGAGTACATGAGTAAATGTATATTTCAAACTGTTACAGCTGATATCTGTGACTAAAAATACTATATTATGCATTCGTTGAGGCTGAGTTAAAAGCAAAAACGCCATATCAACAGCATACTTATTTATGTATATGCAAACAAGAAAACAAAGACAATTGGAATTTCTGTACTCAAATACCAGAAAAGCCCGACTGACACACAAAGAAACTATAATGGATGGAGCAGTGGGATGTGGGAAGTAGTTCTAATTTGTGCAACTTTTGTCCGTTTACACTTCACTACAAATACATTTGTCGATTTTTTTTTTTTTAAATAAATCGTTTCAAGCCCACTGTGCATGCGGCTGACTTGCACTTGTGCACACATACAGACACAGGCAAAAATTCAACATCCGCTGAGCGGCTCTTTATGTAAAGTTTAAAACACGAATACTTCATATCAAAAGTTGAAGTTTATATACTCTGCAATTTAGCTACGAAACTTAAGTGCACCTAATTCTGTTTTTACACGGCAGATACGTTCCACGAAAATCCGTGTAAAAAAAGACGAAGTAAATCCTTAGCTGCTATGAAAATAAATTAGAAAGAGAAATTCCCTAACTAAATTTCTAAAAGATTAGGTTAATGAAAATATAAATCTTAATCTTAAATCTTTAATTCGAAACTTATTCGAATAAAATTGAGAACAAATTTTTTTTTCTTGACCGTGTATATAAATTGTATACAATTTTTCCCCATCTCAGAAATCGAAGAGTATCAGACCACTTAATATTTTCTTAATAAAATGTGTCGGTCTTTTAAAGCCCATTTCGATTGGCAGAAAAAAGCTCACTCCACAGCTTATTTTGATGTGCGGGAGCAAAAAGAAATAATTGAGCACTAAATGAGGACTTTACGGCGTATGGTCCATCAATTCGATGTTTTCACCGTTCAGAAAGACTTGTCATGACCTTCCTACGTTGCTCAAGTAGAACATTGGCGACATGACCCGACTTGGAAGACTCGAAATTCGTCAGTGAGTGATAATCGTTTTACTATGGTAAAACCACAAATATCTAATAAAGTTTAGCATTGCACTCTTGTCATGGCACGAAATGTTCAGGGTTCAACTCAAATTTTTAATTTTTAGTATTGCCAAGGCACAATATATAAATAATGACCGTAAGATAAAAATTATTTTACTAAATTTAAATGAAAGTGACTACCGGAACAATCTGCTTTGTCTTATCAAATTACACATCAGCGCACTAAATTTGATTGATTTATGTAAATTCTTAAAATAAAAGACTTTTAAGGTCAGCCTACGCAGTCATAGGAACATGAACAAATTGAATCAATAATTGGTGCTGATCATTCATTATACTCTGTACTCTAAGGGTCAAGGGTAGCATAGTAAAATATAAATACACTTTAATTTGTTTATACAAAAATGATCAGCAGTGATTCGGTTAGCGATTAAGATCTAGAAAAGAGCAAAAGCTAGGGACACAAAATGAATAACAAATTATTTTCCACTTTGCCTAATAATGAATTCGCGGTTTAAAGCTATGCTATAAGATCTTTTGAAATAAAAGTAGCAGACTACTTTAAGTCATGGTTAGTAGACTAAAGACCATCGTAACGGAAACCGATATTAACTATCCAATTGGAAACTGCTTGTAAGATCGGGAAAATTGGCACAGTGTATTCTAGTGCTGGACATCGTATCGACATAGTCAAAATTTAATTGACAGTTCAAGATATGTGCCAAGTAAATATCAGACCCAGCTCAATAAGTGCTGTGCAAGAAATCTCTAGAAAATTCTAAAATAATGTACAAAATAAATGGCAAAGCTAAAATAAACAAAATAAATCAATCATTTCCTATAGAGAAAACTAGCAACGTTGATTTTTGGGTTGCAAGAGATCTGCTGAATCTATGTACCCCCTGCAAGTGTATGACAAACTACAGCTTGAATAGAGTTGCCATTAAGCACACTCATTGAGAGTGTGGGCAGAAACAAAACAACAACAGAAATACGAACAAACTGAACATATGCAAAAGAAATTGTGAAAATTCAATACAAAAGCCAACAGCGCAAAAGTTTAATACATAGCACGTATGTATAGCGACAATTGACATTTAGAGCTGCCAATAGCAACAACACGCATATGTACATGCAAACAAACCCTCTCACACAACACACATTAGAATCTTAATAACTAAAAATCTAATCAAATAAAAAAAAAGTAACTTAGGCAGGCGGCAACCGATTAGTCGTATTATTTTTACTATAAACGCGCAAAAGGAAGAAAAGAAGGCAATTGGTTTTATCACGATTATTACAATTTTATGCAACGTGTCACGATGTTTGCTATCGCGTTTTTGCTGCTGCGGCCGACAGCGCGATGAAGAACGGGAACTCAATGACAGGCAAAACAGTTAACATCGAAGAAGTTACGCGTACGAATAAGCGTATGCGGGAGAGGTGGAGAAAGGAAGGAAGACAGCAACAACAGAACTATGCCAGCTAGCAATAAATGCAGCTAGCAACGTCAAGGGGGCGTACTCATTGCTATCAGCGAAGATTTTGTTTTTTGGCATTATACTACACTGAAAACATTTTGCAAGCACTGGACTCCACTTTTATGCAGACTTTGCTGCATTTGTTATTTCAATTAGTTTCAATTAGTGCCACTGAACTACTGCGTCATTATGCTCACGTCCGGAGCAGAGACACTACGCCGCCGGGGCAATGAAATAATGTATAAATTAGAGCACTTCCACTGCCGTCCCTTTGTCAATGCACACAACACAACTTCCATTCAGCCACCGGCTTGACTTGTAAGTACAATTTTAACACAGACAATAGGCCTGCTTTTTTTCTATTTTTTTTTTCTTTCTTTTAATTACCTTTGAAGAGATAATCGTATTCGTCTTCCCTTGCGCCCATTTTTGTTGTGTTTGAAAGTGTTTGGCTTTCGTATGTGTATTTATTGCTCCTGTGATGACGCCGACTTTTCTATTCCTTGTTTGCGAGAGTAAAATCCAATATTCCGTTTCGCACCGCGGTTTCTTTATATTTTACTCACTCTTTTTGCACTTTTTTTTGTTGTAATGTGACAATATAAAGAAAAGAAAAATGATATGAATTTTATGTTAAATTGGATTGCTTTAACTTTTATATTGTGCTCAATGTTAAGCAGTTTATGCGCAACGCATTATGACATAGGAATTTTTGGAGTTAAAAGGTCTTAATATGTATTTATTTATAATTTTCTTTTACGCGACACACTCACTTAGTCACTCCCAATATATTGAACGACTTGAAGTTGGTTGCAGCAACTTAATTTGATGACAGCTATCGTCGATGTTTATGTCGAGCGCACAGACGCCATGTTGTTGACGTCACCACTGACTGTTGAAACTTTATTTAGGCGCACACCGTTAAATTTTAACTTTTTGTGGATATACGTGTAAAATTAAAGAAAAAAAAGTTATTCGGTTTTGTAAAACTGCAAAAACAAAGTGATTTTATTAAATATGTAAAAAATACTTTTGCATAAAACAATTCAAAAAAAGAAAAATGAATCGGTTTTGTAAAACAGCATAAAAATGATTTTATTAAATATGTAAAAAATACTTTTGTATAAAAAGTTATAAACAAGAGTAATGAAAAAGCTTGCGCAACAATTCCCACCAAGTTTTTGTTGCAATTTTAACGAAATTAGTCTCAAAAGCTTTTTACAAAACAATTGCTATTAAGTGCACATAATACTAAAGTTAGCGAGAAATTCTAAAATACTTAGTGCATTGCACATAAATGTTAAGAATGAATTTCATACGTTTGTTCTTATTTTTAAAATAAATATTTTAAATACGCGCGCGTTGCAAAGCAACTGCAGGATATATAAGCAATACGCCGCCAGCTATGTATGTTATTTTCGAGCCTACACACCAGAATGCTGAAAACAGAATAGTGTTGTTATGTTTGTTAGGACCACACAGCTTATTTTACATACCAATAGAACCCACAACAGGTCCAAGCGCACGTGCCAATGCTCCCAAAGAACGGAATATACCCAATACTGAACCTTTTTGGTCATCGTTACCGTATTTTGACACCAAAGTGGTTAAACATGTGACAGCAAAAGCCGTGGAAATGGCAAATAAAATCATGCCCGCATAAAGCATTTTACTCTGCTCTGCCAGGCCAACTGATACAAAAGCAGGTACTATAAGATACAAACTAAAGATGGCATAACCTTTGATTTTAGCCTCTGGCAGACGTCGGACGACTGACCCTTGCAACAGCGTCATTATAACACCTATAATAGATAATAGCATTCAAAATTAAACCTTTTAATGACCATTAAACAGCTTTACCTGTAGTTAAAAACATTTTTGCTTGATCCATTGATGTGTAACCAAATTTATGATACATGAGAAAGGTTACTGTAAACTCTAGACCTGAATACAGGAAAAGATATAAGAAATAAATCAGTCCAATTGTGCGTAAAGCTTCCATATCTTTCTTAGGCACATTTTTGATGGCAGCAAATCTGAAATAGGCGGAAAAATAAGTCAATATTTTTGTATGAGGAAAAAGTAAGAGAGTCTAACGAAAGATTGAATTAAATTATAAAGGCTAAAAAGCCATTTGAACCTATGTATGTATGTATATTGATAGAAAGACGAACAAATGGCGGAGCCCATAATGTGTTTTCAATAAATTGAGTGATAACAGATTACCAACAGAACTTTAATAATATTGAATATATCTTATAGGTTTTAAATGAGTTACTGTTTTTAATCATGCTTTTTTTTAACGCATTTCAATCAAAATAAACTGATAAGCCAAATAAACAAAAACGTTTAAAAACGTGCGCCAATGCCGGCAAGATAGTGGCTTATACAAAAAACCAGTCAAGTAAGTTATCGTAATTGATGAGCAGAAATACATATTAATAAATATGCAAAGTGCTAAAAACTACAACAACAGCTTTTGTAACGAAAGTGTGCATTAGCGGGACGGATTTTTAGTCACACGACTGGTAAGACACGTTAATTAAGTCAAGACTAACCTGAATATAGATGAGACATTAAGCAATTGAAGAGCGTAGGACATGGCAGATGAAATCTCTTTCACACGTTTCTCCTAAAATAAAAATTTTGTTTTTTCTAAATGAACATAAACCAGCATTCAATACACACCTTCGGTAATGTTTCTCTTAAACAGCACGCCAAAACGAGTAAATCTCCCGAAGCCAATGCTAATGCTAGCAATGAAGGCAATATAAACCAAGCTCCACCACTAGCTGTCTTATTGGAGAAAATGGCAAACATGGCTCCAATCATGGGACCCACAATAAAGCCCAAAGAAAAGGCTACACCAACTAAAGCCATGCCACGTCCGCGTGTACGAACACTGGACACATCCGTTATAACAGACATGCATAATGATATGTTGCCCTTGCTAATGCCACCTACAAAGCGCGCCAATACAAACAGCGCAAAGTTACTTGAGCAGGCCCAGAGCAGATACGAAAGCGCTATGCCCGACTGCAAAGAAAAGATTTTTTTAATAGTATTATTATATTAAGATTTCTAAGCGTCTATTTTCCACTTACTGCGCATACCAGCAGCACTGGCTTCCTTCCATAGTAATCTGAAAGACCGCCCACAATAGGACTGGCCACAAATTGTAAAAAGCTGTACATGGAGCCAAGAAATCCACCAAAGAGAACAGATATGTAGCGTTCTGGGGCTCCAAGCAGCTCTTGAAACCATCGCACACGGCTGGTGAGCACCGCATATAAACCGGAACTATCATTGACGCGATAATATTCGAGTAGTGATGGCAATAAAGGCAATATTATGGTAAAGGCCAGTAAGTCGAAGAGTAGCGAAACAAATATAATGTAAATCATGGGATCACTTTTTTCTTTTGATTCAGCATTTTGTGCTGTTGCTTTTACGCTGTTATTGTTGTTGGGTTGTTGATCCACTTCCGGCGATGTATTTTGGCGACTTCTGTTCTTAAGTTCCGAAGACATTGTGATTGCGGGGTGGCCTCTAAATTGCGTGCGTGTGCAAACTATTTTTTTTTTACTTAACTTCTTTTATCGACACTGCCGCATAACTGAGCGTCTTGCCCAACAACTTGGCCCCAACAAAGCTATGAACATGTTGAAGTGAAAGTTGAATGCAGGCGCTTGTTCAAAACAGCTGAGAGGCATAAAGCGCCAATAATTACCAGGCTGCATGATAATGCATGTTTTTTTCTTTTAAAGTTAAATATTTGAAGGCGTGTCTTGCTAGTAAATTTTTTTTAAGCAAGTTCTTTTTATATTAAGCCTGTCTATACATTAATTTAAATATTAAAGTAAATATATGTAGCTGTGCTCCAACAAGTGTTGTTAGCTGTTGGTCCAAACAGCTGTTCTCTAAAAGCGTCTACCAACACTAAGCTACACTAAACCAAAACAGCAATAACGCTAAATTTGCAGTTAAAATCGCAGATAAACTATTAAGTTATCATGTCTAAAGTGACGGTGCAAGATATAGAAGCAGTGGACGACTACTGGGGGCCCACATTTCGCTCAATTTTAGAGGGTAAGCCGCTAAACTCAAATCCTCATTAGTGCCTAAAATAAACGCCCACATTCGATTTAAGGCAACAACACTAAAACAATAAGCGAACAATTGGACCAACGCATACGTAGTCATGACAAAGAAATCGAACGCATCTGCAATCTTTATTATCAGGGCTTTATTGATGCGATACAAGAGCTGCTGCAAGTGCGCACACAGGCGAAGCAACTACATGACGAAGTACACTCGCTGGACACTTCTCTACGTCAAATCAGCGCCTCATTAATACAGCAGGGAAATGAACTGGTGCGCGCTCGACAAATTGAGTCAAACTTGGCCAGAGCTATTGAGGCATTAAAATCCTGTTTACCCGCCTTGGAGTGTTATATGAAGTTTACACAACAAGCCAGCAATAAGCAGTATTATCAGTCATTGCGCACGCTGGAAACACTTGAGACCGAATACTTGTCTCGAATGCAAAACTACCGCTTTGCCACTCAAATGCGCCAAGCCATACCTGTCATCAAGGAGAATATACGTCGATCGGCTGAGTCGGACTTTCGGGAATTTCTTGAAAATATACGCAAGTTTTCGCCACGTATTGGTGAAGTAGCTATTACCCATACCAAACAATTGCAGAAACGCGACATTGATGCTATCATTCAAGAATATAAACAGCAAATGAATAATGACGGTGCCGGTGATGATGATGGCGGTAATGTTAGCGCCCAAGATTTAATTGATTTCTCGCCCATCTACCGTTGTCTGCACATTTATATGGTCTTGGGTCAACGCGAATACTTTGAAAAAGATTATCGACAGCAGCGCAAAGACCAAGCCAAGCTGGTGCTGCAGCCACCTCCCAATATGCATGACAATCTTGAGGCCTATAAGACCTATATTTGTGCCATTGTGGGCTTCTTTGTAGTAGAAGATCATGTCAAGAATACAGCTGGTGATGTGGTCACTAGCAGCTATTTGGAGGATCTATGGTCCAACTCGCTGACCAAGTTTGTGAACGAAATAAGCATGAGTTCCAGCTCCTGCACAGATCCGAATATACTGCTGCGCATTAAGAATTTAATAATGCTGTCAATAAATACTTTCAAATGCTACGGATATACAGTTAACATACTTTGGGAACTGCTGCATAATATGCGTGATCATTACAATGAGGTAAGTTAATAATACTTACTAAAATATTGGTTTTAACAAATAGTCGTTTCTACTTACCAGGTGTTGTTACAACGCTGGGTTCACGTTTTTCGCGATATTTTGGACAAAGAACAATTTCTACCAATGGTTGTACAAAATGCCGAGGAATACGAGTCAATTATAGAACGCTTTCCATTTCATTCGGAACAATTGGAGAACGCCCCATTTCCTAAAAAGTTTCCCTTTTCACGTATGGTACCAGAGGTTTATCATCAGGCCAAGGAGTTTATGTACGCATGCATGAAATTCGCCGAGGAACTGACCTTATCGCCAACTGAGGTTGCGGCTATGGTGCGAAAAGCAGCCAATTTGTTGTTGACGCGTAGCTTTAGCGGCTGCCTGTCGGTGGTGTTTCGTCAACCCAGCATTACTTTAACGCAGCTCATACAGATTATTATTGATACACAGTATTTAGATAAGGCAGGTCCCTTTCTTGATGAGTTTGTATGTCATATGACCAGCACAGAGCGTAGTATAACACAAACTCCCTCGGCTATGTTCCACGTGGCTCGTCAGGACGCAGAAAAACAGGTGGCAGTGCGCATCTGCTCCAAAATTGACGAGTTCTTTGAACTTTCTGCCTATGACTGGCTCTTAGTGGAACCACCTGGCATAGCCTCGGCCTTTATTACCGATATGATCTCATATTTGAGGAGCACTTACGACAATTTTTCGTACAAGTTGCCGCATATAGCTCAAGCTGCGTGTCGCCGCAACTGCGAGCACATAGCAGAAAAGATATATTCCATTTTGTATGATGAGGAAGTTAAGCAGATCTCTACTGGAGCTTTAACACAAATCAATTTGGATTTAATGCAATGCGAGTTCTTTGCCGCCTCGGAGCCTGTACCAGGTTTACGGGAGGGTGAGCTAAGCAAGTTCTTTTTGCGCAATCGCCAATTGCTGGATCTGCTTATACTAGAGGAGTGGAGTACTTATTTCCACGACTATGGCAAACAAGATAATCGCTATAATCTGCTGCAGCCGCAATCTATTATAGTAATATTGGAGAAGATACGCGAAGCGGATAAAAAACCAATATTTTCACTTGTGCGCAAGAACGACAAGAAGAAACTGTTGGAGACCGTTTTAAAGCAACTAAAAAACATTGCTGAGCGTCAAAGCTAGAGCCACAAAAGGTCTTAAATCTTTATAGGTTCCATTTTCACTCAATGTTCATATGGGTTTTAACTGAAATTAAAAGTAGAAATAAACTAATTAGACTTCTTAGCAGTTTATCAAGTCTTAATTAAAAGCCAGTTTAAGAATATACTTTTCTTATTTAAAAATGTGGCTTTATTTTGAAGTTAATTTTCACTCAGAAAAGACAAATATTTATAAATTTACAAAAACTACAAAATGTATTATAATTATTGTCTTCAAAGAATTGGTTTAATGACCTTCACACTCGAGGTAGTATTAAAAGTCACCACCAGACTAAGCTGAGTGTCCAAACATTGAGACAAATTAAAAAAAAAAAATCAAAAACATTGTTTTTTAAACTTTTGTAAGTTTTAGGTTTAAGGGGTAGAGAAATATTCCAACTCGAAAACGAAATTTTTAAACTTGCTTTTGGATTTGTTCTATACCTTAACATTTAAAGAATCACCAAGCTAACCTTTTTTTATGTCTGTGTCCAACTACCTTGGGAACAATTATTTTTGGTTTTGGTTTTAAGGAAACGAAATATTTTAAATATTTCTCGGCCTGGTTGTGTATCCCATTAATAACGTTTAAATTAAAATGACTATTTACTTTCGTATTTTTGTATGCAAGTAGTTTATTTTTTGTTTAGGCTTATTTGAGTTCCTCATGCGGAAAAAAGTATTATCATTGCTGTTATATTTTGATTTGTTTTTATAAAAGACAAATTTTGAACTCTGCAAAATTCATCCGCTACCACGAATCTGTTTTTTAATCTATAAAATTATGTGTATCAATTTTGATTCTATATGTACATAAAGCGCAGTAAAAACTCAAGAAAATAAAAACATCTAATAACAAATTGTGTATATATATATAGTTATACATTAATATGTATGTATGTACTTTGCAATGTGGTAAACTAATTTCTATGTTACGTATATAAAATGTTTTTGTTGCTTTTGTCAACTTTTCGTCTCCAGATGCTTCGGCGCGTCCGCATATGTGAACTTTAAACGAAACGCTTCAGCAAGCAGAACATTTATTTGCCGATCGGACCAATTATGGGTTGGCAGATTTTGTAGCAGCAGCATGAGACCCTAGTGGAATATAAATATTAGTATATTAAGTTTATTAGATTAATGATTGCAGTTACCTGAAAGTCATTCTGCTGCATTAATTGATCCTTCCAGTGTAACAAAAATGCTGCGCACACATACAAATGAAACAGGGCAAATCCATCAGACTCTGCCAGATATGTGTCCCATAATCGTATGGTGCAATGCAATGGCAGTTCGCGTGTTAGTAAATTATTCATCCAACGAAATGAGAATTGCAAATAATCTACACCATGTGTTTGCAGATGACGATGCAAATTTACTGAACAAATAATTAACAACAATAGAGTTAAAAAATTTAATATACAAAATAATAAAAGTTTAATAAAATTGCTTTAGCAGCTGGATACTCACTATCAATGCGTTGTATAAGATCCTTCAGTTGATTAACCTTCTCTTGTATGCCCAACTGCGCAAAGATATAATTATCCTGAATGCAGTCCAAGAATTTCGATAAACACCAAAACGAATCCGCCTCTATAGCATTACGAGTTTCCTCAGGTAAAGTGGCCATATCAAATTTCTCTAGATCTGTATCAGGTGATAGCGCCTCTTGCAGGAAGACTATAAAAAATGGCGTGACCAAATCGTTAATACCCTGCACATAACCCGAAGCAGGATGGCGTATGGCCCAAATAAATAGCACTCTTTCGAACATCTCCTGTACAAGCTTTTGCTGGAAGAGCGGTATTTGCGGATTCATGCGTGGCACATCGATATGTATCTGGCGGTACGTGTCCTGCTGTGTCTCATCCTGGCTGTCCACTTTGAAATAGTTTTGTCGTAAATCCTGATATCCTTGCCGTTTGCTTTCTAACGCCGCATTGCGACGCTCCTCAGTTGGCGGTAAATATTTGGAGAGCAGTCGCCAGATTACGGCACGCATCTGTAAACAAGATTATTTAAGTTATTACAAGGCTGACTATGGGTAAGTGAACAATTTTACCTTGCGCGGGACGCCCGACCAGCTATGCTTTTTAAGCGCAGCCAAATCAAGCTGCGCCGAGTCTAGCAACAGTTTGAATTTCTCAATTTTTGTTTCGTATTCGCTGTCCTGTGAATTTGAGCTAATCTTTTGTAATTGTGGCCGCCCGGGATAGTTTCGAAGTCGTGATCTGAAAGCAACAAATTTAAGAGCTTTTGATTTAAAAATAGTTGGAGTTTTAATTGCTCTGTCATCACGCATCGAAGCATCAAGCTAAAAAATTCGTGCGCTTTTAAAATAACAGCTTAATTTACCGTGAAGTTGTCGATTGTTTTGTGCGCTACTTGGCGTATTTTTGTCACATACGTATGTATTTGTGCATATAGATTTGTACAATGAGTACGTATGAGTATCCAGATCTCAGAGACTTTAAAAAGTAGAGACACAAAACTGAAAATTGCGTGTAATTCATACACTCACTTCTCCATTGAGGCTTTTTTAACAAGAAAAAAGCTATCCAGTATGGAAGTAAACATAAAGCAGGACGATATGATGACAAACCAGGAAATATTAGCAAAAAAAATTAAATAGATACGATAACATAAAAACTGATACTGAACGAGTGCTTTTGTAGTGTACAGACAAATGCAGCTGGCTGGCATTGTTCGAACAACTGCGTGGCTATAAAACTGCGATACTTTTTTAAATACTTAGAGATTTGTTAAGTTCACCTGTTGTCGTTGCCGTCATGCGACGCTCTGCGTTGCAGCTCATCCTTGTGATCCTCCGCAAAACTACTGCCACTACTGCCGCTGCTTCTTGGCATTGGATATGCTGTACTGCCATTATTGCTGGTTGTTCTTGAGTTTGATTGTGTGCTGGCAGCGTAGTTTTGATTATTCCGCGAATGCGATTCAATGACATTCATGGCAACTGTTTGTGACACTTGGCGCGAAATTCGCGTGGTTTCTTTAAAAGTCAATGTGTAAATATGAAATGAGAACAAGATTTAACAAAATGTTCTTTTCTTACCTCCAACTGCGCCGCCGGCAGCAGCAGCAGCTGCTGCTTCAGAGCTACTGATAATACAGAATTCATCATCCCCTGTATCCCAGGCATCACTGACAGACTGCTGATAGTCCCGAAAGGTGGATACCATAGTAGTGCCGGTCACAACAGCAGCGCCTGTAACACCAACGCCACGATGCACAGATACTGTCGATGGATTTACTAGCTCGCGCTTGGGACTTGGTCTTCCAGGTACTGCACGGCCGCTGTTTTTCCAAAATGTTGAGTTGTTTAAAAAGCTGCTTACTGATTCCTTGGCAGCTGGTGTTCCGTCAATATTGCTGCTTGTTGCGCTTAAAATTTGTGTAGATTTTTCTGCAGTTTGTCCTACATTTTTGTCCAATGTTTCCATAGTACGCTTCCACACCGACAAAATAGCTACAATTCTACACTGCTGCTTTACGTTTGTTAAGTAGATTGAGTTTTATTTTATTTAAACTGCGTTTAAATTATGGTCAGCGGCTTTACATATTTAAATGCAAAAATGCATAGGTCAAGCCGCTTAATTAAAAATTATAATTTCTAGTAAAATAAATTGCTGCAGAAAGTTACTGATGAGTTACTGGCATCGATACTTTGGCCTAATACAGTTTTTATACTCATTAAGCGTGCTAGACACGTTCAAGCTAGCTGTTTAATGTTGGACAAGGCCAATCTTGCATAATTCGATAGTTGAACGTATCAATCAAGGAGTATCAAACTAATAGAGACGAACACTCGATACTTCTCAAAAGTACTTGCTTGCAAAAATCATGACGTTTTCAGCGTTTACATTTGAGTTGCTTTTGTGTGCGTTTGTGAAACGAATAGAATGAAAGAAAATGTAGGCGGTCAGCTGTTGGCTTGCAAAAATCATGATGTTTTCAGCTTTTGCTTTCGAGTTAAAGAGAATGAAAGAAAATGTGATAGCTGTTAGCTGCTTTTTTTGTTTTGATCTTTTCCGCTTGTTAATATTTTGTATGTATGCTATCTAAATTCATAGACGTTGGCGGGACAATGTATATGTGTCTCTATGTATATTAAAAGTTTAAATTTCAAACAATGAAATAAAAAAACTACACATTTGTGTAATTGTTTTGCTTTGTGCTTCTTGTTGTTGTTAGTGCGGCTAATGCTGCTGCAGGTGTTAGTTGCTGCTGTTGTTCTTGTCGTAGTTTCTCTTGTCTGCTCATTCCAACTTGAAAATGTGCTACTGTGTATATTTGTGCGTATGGAATTATGAATGTAAAGCAGTTGATGAAATGAGAGGGGTTTGGAGGAGTGTCAACGGTTATATTTGTCTTTTTTGGTCTATATGATTTCTTTTATCTTTGAAGCTGTTGACCGTATTAAAATGTATAACTTTTTTTGGGTGCTGTTATAAACTGAAATTAAATGAAACACATGCATTTTTATTTTCATAAATTTATTTCAAATTTTTATATAACACGATAGTAAGTTTCGATGGAAACTTGCTATTATATTAAAATTGTATTAATGATTTTAGTAAATTTACTTAATGTCTAATAAAGACAGAATGTAAATAAAATGCAAAAAAAAAAAAAAAAAAAAAAAATTTTATAAAAATTATTTTTGTTTATTATTGACAATTTTTGTTTTTTTTTGCTGGAGAATAAACATTTTTGCTACAGAAATTAAAAAAAAAAAACATTCATTTAAATATTGATCACAGGCTTATTCTATTCTTGTTGCGGCTTGTTGTTGTTAGTGCTGCTTTTGTTGTAGCTAGTGCAGTTTTATTGGTCGTTGTTGTTGCCTTTTCTCTTCAGTCAGCGCATAGTCATCTAAGTGCACAGTGGGGGAAATTAATAATTTAGCGGCGATTAACATCTTTTGAAAAAATCAACCAACTACCATCAAATTTAAAATATTTTTTGTTCACCAACATTTTCGACGAGTTTTGTTCAAGCAAACATCACAAGACACTATAGTAATTTTAGAGTTATCTCAGAAGTTACTTTTCCTACTAGTGTTCCAAATAAAATAACATCTTCGGAAAAAACACAATTAGACTCCACAACCAATTTTAGATTTTTGCTGTTACATACCTTTAACTTTAATTAAAAACAAAGTTTTACAACTGCACTAATAAGCAGGGCAAGCAAAAAGAGCAGTTGCCGTTTACCATCCTGGTATATTATAAATCGAATTCAATAATTTTTGGGCCAATTTAGATTTTAACTCTTAACGATCGAACGATTTTTATAGCATTAAATACAAGTCCCCGTAGCGGGACTTTCGACCGTTAAGGGTTAAAGTGAATCTTCAGTTGATTGGTATTCCACCCACTGTGCAGCATGGCGCTCTATTCTCGGATCGGCGGTCACGCGAATCCCTTTTTTCCCACACATACAACTACATACATACATATATGTACAATGTGCATAGATATTTTTCGTTCAACAGAATGAGAGTCGATAGTTAAATACCCTTTTTTGCATTGTATACGTGAATCTGTTCTACAAGTGTTAAAACAGTCACATACTCCGAAAGTATTGAATTGTGAGAAACTAACGATCTATAAATTTAACTAAACAACGAAGCTTAAAGCCGACTTCAATTGCCAGCTCACGGGAAATCCTTGCTCTATTTTTAGATTCACGCTTTTACTCTGCCCGCCTGTACCATAGAGCTCTAAACATTTTGCGCACATTGAATATATGAAATAATTTTTGTTTCATCCTTAGTTAATTGGTATTCTTTTAAACATAATAAAAAGTAAATAGTTATATTTTTGTTGTTTCTGTTGTCAGGTGGTTATTTCGTCTGAAAAAATATTTTGACTCTATGGTAGGGTATCACTGTGTTGATACCCAAGTGTCGCTATTGCTTCCATGTGAAGTTTTGCAAGCAAATCAATCAAGCCTGCGATAGCTCAGTTGCAGATTCTCGACCGAAGGTTTGGAGGACAACAACAACAACAATGTGTGCGTGTGTCATTGCTCAACTCACAGCCAACTGCAAAAACAAAATAGTGACAAAAAATAATAGCAAAAAAGGAATTACATATAATACAAACATATACTTTTCAGCAAGAGACAAAAATTAGTTAATACTAAAAAATAAGAGGTATTAGTAAACATTTTAGTTAAAATTATGAAAATACAAATTCGTGTGTTTTATTCAATTTCAGTTTTTTTAAGCATCAAAAAAAATCATACACTTCGACGGCACATCTTCATAAATAAGGCTTCACAAGCTTCTTGGCAACGATTTCTTGCATATACACACTTGCACAGAAACTATGAATGCACAATTACTATGTATATGTACCTGTTCCCCACATGCATATGCAGCAGAAACTCGGCAACCTTGCTCGTCTGATACGCATTGTTTAACAAAGGCATTATAAGAAATTCGGCAACATTGGTCATTTGCTTCCGCTAGGTACATACATATATATATATGTATATGTATATGTATGTATTACATATATAGTTAACGTATATATGGGCAAAGAATATATACATACAAATAGTAATTCTATATTCTTTGGTATGCAGCAGAAGCAATAGAAAATTATGAATAGTTTTATGATAATGCAACTAAATTTATTTTATATTTCTATAACAATGTCAGCTAAATAAATGCAAGCTTTTTAGTACATGATTTAAAAAGTATTTGGTTTTATTCAATAAAAATCATACATTTTGACGGCAACATTTTCGTCAATAAATCTTCAACAGTTTCATGAACAACTTCTTGCACACATGTACAAGCCTTTGCATTAACAACCTACAAATGTATACATATTTTACCTGCGTTGTTTTCATAATTGCGCGCTCACAACAGCACACATTTGCGAATTTGAATAAGCAGACGAGATCAAAACAAAAACGGCAGCCAACAGCTGACTGCCTACATTTTCTTTCATTCTATTCGTTTCACAAACGCACACAAAAGCAACTCAAATGTAAACGCTGAAACCGTCATGATTTTCTGCGCCACCGAGTACTTTTTGTGCGAGTGTTCGCCTCTATTAGTTTGATACTCCTTGGTATCAATATTATTTGCTACTCGCTTGCACTGACTGAATTCTACGGTTCTTGTCATCGATAACAAATTAAGATCCAAGCGATAGAATCTTTGGTATGCTTTTGTGATAAGCAACCGCATATTTCATTAATTCCTTAAATTATTGCTATGCCAATTGCGACCAAAAACCAAAATGCAAAAACAAGAGGAAATCGTTTCGCGCTTAAAGAACATCTTTGACATATTCCTACGCGAGAATTTCTCAACAACCAACAATGTTTACTTTGAGAAGCTTATCACGCACTTACAAGCTAAGGGTAAGCAATATCGGCAATAAACAACAAAAAGCATGTTTGCATTCAAATATTAACTTTTTATCCTAGAAAATGCATTTGTGCTTCAAGCTCCCTTCGCTGTCGAATGGGTGGACAAGTGTTTAGACATAATTTGCGAGGACCCTAATAAGGTCCATCCCAAAGTAATATCTTTTATGTTGAATCTGTGCAGCTTTCTGGCATCTAACGAGTGGATGATTATAAAGATTCGTGAATTGAACATAATGCCTAGGTAAGTGTAATTAAATTGCATATTAACATGCATAAATCTGCTAACTTTTTGCTATTTCATCACAGAGTCATTACCTTTTTGAAAATGGAGGGTCAAAATTTTAGTCCCTCCATCAAACTGGGCGGCATACGCGCCATGAAAGGCATTAGCTCCTATAGCATGGGCCTAGCTTATTTACGCAGTGCACGAGTTTGGTCTCTGCTGATAGAGTACTCCAATAATGATCACACTTTGTACGTAGTACGTGAAGCACGTGAATTGCTATTTGACATGCTTTACAAATACTGCGACAAACTTAATGACCAAGCTGTCACCTTGGAAATACTCGCTGAAATACTTAGGCCCATACACGAAAATTCATATGAGACTAACGATGAGCACATACATGTACATGTTGATGACTCTGAGCTCCTGCATAAAATTTCTTCAGCGCTGGATTTGCTGACCTACATTTTACAGAAAACGCTGGTCTTTGAGGAACGTACGAATCTGGTGTGTCTTTTAAAAGAACACCATGACTTGGATATGACAATTTGGAAGTTAATTGACATGACTCATAATTCGTATTTCTGTGAAAAGATTCTAACTGTTTTAAGCAGCTTCAACTTTGCCTTATTGGTGCATGAAAAGCTTTTAAATCCAGAGTGTAAAGAGCCGCGTGAAAATTTTACAGTCTTTGGAGTTTTCTATTTTAATCTAATGCGGTTTTGTATGACGCGAAATGATTTCGTAAACTTTGTCAAATTGGCCGAAATTAATCATGTACTGTGGAAGAAATTAGGCAAATTCGCGCCCAAGGAAATCATAGTTGAAAACGAACGCGTTGCCTTTGAAAATCAACTGATATGTTTTCATATGTGTCCGCTAATATTTTCAATGAAATATGCCAAGAAAATGGCCGATGAGACGAGCGGCGAACCCTTTGATAACTATATTATGAAACTTTTGGATATATCTTGCCAGCAAACGTTGCGTCTGTGCTACAGCATGCGTGACGCCTTGTTTACGCCTGAAGGCACATCAAGTAGTATGTTTACGCCCCAGCTGGCCAACAAATGCATACACAGCATACTCTCTCTGGAAACTATACTGGATCGCGAACAGGCAGTGATTGTATGCCAGGCTTTGCTCTATGTGCTTAGGGAAGTTGTAGCGCTCAGGGACACGGATTGTAGTGTTACCAGCAGCAGCGACTATATGCAGCTTTATCCACGTGGCACAGAGCTTATCGTAAAGGATCCTAAAGTTTTACATTCAGTAATGGTAGGCTTACAAACATTGATTGAACGTTTTAAGATAACCTGGAAAGAATCTGTAGAAACAATAGGATTAGTTAATTGTCTAGCTTTTGTGTTGGAAAACTGTAATATGGATGCTCGAGTAAGTTGTTAATTAGTATCTATTAATTACATATAATTAAAATTTTTTTCAACTTGTAGTGCACCGTTCAAGCGCTGAAGCTTGTACAACTGGCTGTGGAGCACTTCCTCTCGCCTAACATGGCATTGTTAGTTGATAATTTGCAGGGCTCCGCTTTAGTATGCTTAGGACCCATCATTGTTAAGCGTTTGCATGATACCTCTTGGGAGGTGCGTGATTCTACGCTTGAGTTGACCACCTCAATAGCCTGTATTTCACGTATTAGTAAGTTAAATAATGCAAAGCTGCAATTTAGCACAATTTGCAAACAATTGGGTTTTTAGTTTTGCCATATTTGAAAGCATCTCTAATTTTATTTATATTTACAGAATTTCCTGCGTTTCAAAATTTTCTTATCGATGCTAAAATACCACCGATTGTATACGAAATGGCAAAGCATGATTCAGAGCCTTATGTACGAGCCTCATCCTTTAAGTGCCTGGCCAAAATGGTCACCATTAATTCATTGTGGGAAAGCTGCTTAAGCCAGTTTGACATAGTTGTAAGTCGATACTAACTTTTTATTGACCATTCATATATATATATTTTGTATTAAAGGAACATCTACTTTATGTATTGTATCGCGAGCACGAAGACATCATACGCACCGAAGCCATTATAGCATTGTCCAAAATTTATGATCATCGCAAAATACCCACCAAATATAAGAACACCCTGTTCTCAACGCTCAATTACTGTATAGTCGGAGATCATCATTGGGAAGTGAAGTTGAATGCGTTAAATTTCTGGCGTATGGAATTTCAGCGTCAATTCAATAATCAAGGCATGATTGATGGCATTTTTCCCACTGTCACCTTTTCTAAGGAGCACAAAAAGATAGTTACACTGACTGAACGTGAGATAAAGCTTCGAATAGCCAAGGTCTTTGCAGAAGTGCAACAGTATGGCTATTTTGGTGTTATTCTGAGATGTTTGCGCGAGGAGTACGCCATGGAGGTGCTACAATTGATAGTGAGTGGAATAAACGCAATGTACGAAAAGCTTAAGGCACACGATATTGATATCATATTAGCTGACATTGATACGTTGACGCCGCCGGTGAACAATGTGAATAGTAATTTCAACTTTTCCACTCGAACGGAGTCAGCTCCAATACAGCCAGACTCTACAGTGAATGCAGATAAGGCAGAAGAAGTAATTGAGTCTATATTGAATGTACAGGATATGCATTTATTGGAGAAAGCCTTTGAATCGCAAATGCAAATAAACCATAGTGAAACGGAAAATCGACATATTGATGAGTTCTATTACAAACAATTTGCAATTCCGGTTCGCCATTATATTGAGGAGATAAATAAATTTGATTTGGATAAGTTGCTAAAACAACAACAGGAATGGCTAGCGTGCAATGAAAACTTTATGTCTTTGTTGGACGACATTTTGCATGCTATAAAACGTGATGACGAAAATATGGTATCTGATTGTTATTGAGACCAAGTCTAGGAGTTTTGGCAACTGTTTAGAGTTAGAATCTTAAATGTTTATTCGCAATAAAACTATTTTTTGTAAAAAATTAATAAACAATTGAATAATGTGTTTTAAATACATAGTTTAAGTTTTGACATGATTTGTTTAATTGCTTTGAAAGCAATTTAATTATTTTTTTTTGTTGCAGCGCAAGGCAATCGAATTGACTTAACCAAGGACTACTGATTTAAATTGAAATAATGTATTGTATGTATCTGGAATTCACGGCAATGTCTTTAGTATATAATGGATAATGATATACATATATTATCAAAAAATTATAATAAAATTTCTGAAAAGTCCTTCAAACGATAAATGCAGAAACAATAAATTATAATCTGTTCTTAGCGCCAGCAGCAACGAGACCTAGCTCCGCCTCTGAATCTAATTAAGTTATAAGTGCATTTGTTCAAAATAAGATTTAATGATAATAATAATCATTATATATCGTTGTCGTATTGATTTTAAAATTTCAGCCATATGCTGTTCTGCCATTATTGCTGGTTGTTCTTGAGTTAGGTTGTGTGCTGGCAGCGTAGTTTTGATTATTCTGCGAATGCTTTTCAATGACATGGGTGGCAACTGTTTGTGACACTTGGCGTGAAATTCGCGTGGTTTCTTTAAAAGTCAATGTGTAAATATGAAATGAAAACAAGATTTAACAAAACGTTCTTTTCTTACCTCCAACTGCGCCGCCGGCAGCAGCAGTAGCTGCAGCTTCTGAGCTACTGATAATACAGAATTCATCATCCCCTGTATCCCAGGCATCACTGACAGACTGCTGATAGTCCCGAAAGGTGGATACCATAGTAGTGCCGGTCACAACAGCAGCACCTGTAACACCAGCGCCACGATGCTTGAGACTTGGTCTTCCAGGTACTGCACGACCGCTGTTTTTCCAAAATGTTAAGTTGTTTAAAAAGCTGCTTGCTGATTCCTTGGCTGCTGGTGTTCCGTCAATATTGCTGCTTGTTGCGCTTAAAATTTGTGTAGATTTTTCTGCAGTTTGTCCTACATTTTTGTCCAATGTTTCCATAGTACGCTTCCACACCGACAAAATAGCTACAATTCTACACAGCTGCTTTACGTTTGTTAAGAAGTTTGAGTTGTATTTTATTTCAACTGTGTTTAAATTATGCTTAGCGGCTTTACATATTTAAATTCAAAAATGCATAGGTCAAGCCGCTTAGTTAAAAATGATAATTTCTAGTAAAATAAAATGCTGCAGAAAGCTGCTGATGATAGGCATCGATACTTTGGCCTAAAACAGATTTTTTACTCATTAAGCGCGCTAGACACGTTCAAGCTAGCTGTTTAATGTTGGACAAGGCCAATCTTGCACAATTCGATAGTTGAACCTATCAATATTATTTGCTTCTCGCTTGCACTGACTGAATTCTACGGTTGTCATCGATAACAAATTAAGAGCCAAGCGATAGAAACTTTGGTATGTTTTTGTGATAAGCAACCGCATATTTGATTAATTTCTTAAATTATTGCTATTCCAATTGCGACTTGAAATTAGTCGCATGTGCTGGATAAAACCAAAATGCGAAAACAAGAGGAAATCATTTCGCGCTTAAAGAAAATCTTTGACATATTCCTACGCGAGAATTTCTCAACAACGAACAATGTTTACTTTGAGAAGCTTATCACGCACTTACAGGCTAAGGGTAAGCAATATCGGGCAGCAACAGGCTATAAACAACAAAAGCGTGTTTGCATTAAAATATTAACTTTTCACTCTTAACTTTTTCTCCTAGAAAATGCATTTGTGCTTCAAGCTCCCTTCGCTGTCGAATGGGTGGACAAGTGTTTAGACATGATTTGCGAGGACCCTAATAAGGTCCATCCCAAAGTAATATCTTTTATGTTGAATCTGTGCAGCTTTCTGGCATCTAACGAGTGGATGATTATAAAGATACGTGAATTGAACATAATGCCTAGGTAAGTGTAACTAAATTGCATATTAACATGCATAATATAAATCTGCTAACTATTTGCTATTTCATCACAGAGCCATTACCTTTTTGAAAATGGATGGCCAAAATTTTAGTCCCTCCATCAAACTGGGCGGCATACGCGCCATGAAAGGCATAAGCTCCTATAGCATTGGCTTAGCTTATTTACGCAGTGCACGAGTGTGGTCTCTGCTGATAGAGTACTCTAATAATGATCACACTTTGTACGTAGTACGTGAAGCACGTGAATTGCTATTTGACATGCTTTACAAATACTGCGACAAACTTAATGACCAAGCTGTCACCTTGGAAATACTCGCTGAAATACTTAGGCCCATACACGAAAATTCATATGAGACTAACGATGAGCACATACATGTACATGTTGATGACTCTGAGCTCCTGCACAAAATTTCTTCAGCGTTGGATTTGCTGACCTACATTTTACAGCAAACGCTGGTCTTTGAGGAACGTACGAATCTGGTGTGTCTTTTGAAAGATCATTATGACTTGGATATGACAATTTGGAAGTTAATTGACATGACCCATAATTCGTATTTCTGCGAAAAGATTCTAACTGTTTTAAGCAGCTTCAACTTTGCCTTATTGGTGCATGAAAAGCTTTTAAATCCAGAGTGTAAAGAGCCGCGTGAAAATTTTACAGTCTTTGGAGTTTCCTATTTTAATCTAATGCGGTTCTGTATGACGCGAAATGATTTCGTAAACTTTGTCAAATTGGCCGAAATTAATCATGTACTGTGGAAGAAATTAGGCAAATGTGCACCGAAGGAAATCATAGTTGAAAACGAACGCGTTGCCTTTGAAAATCAACTGATATGTTTTCATATGATGCCGCTACTATTGTCAATGAAGCATATAAAGAAAATGGGCGATGAGACGAGCGAACCCTTTGATAACTATATTATGAAACTTTTGGATATATCTTGCGAGCAAACGTTGCGTATGTGCTATAGCATGCGAGATGCCGTGCTTACGCCTGAGGGCACATCAAATGGTATGATTACGCCTCAGCTGGCCAATAAATGCATACACAGCATACTCTCTCTGGCAACTATACTGGATCGCGAACAGGCAGTGATTGTATGCCAGGCTTTGCTCTATGTGCTTAGGGAAGTTGTAGCGCTCAGGGAGAGCACTAATCCCATGGAATCGGATTGTAGTGTTACGAGCACCAGCGACTACATGCTTCTTTATCCACGCGGCACAGAGCTTATCGTAAAGGATCCTATAGTTTTACACTCAGTTATGGTTGGCCTACAAACGTTGATTGAACGTTTTAAGATAACCTGGAAAGAATCTGTTGAAACAATAGGATTAGTTAATTGTCTAGCTTTTGTGTTGGAAAACTGTAATATGGATGCTCGAGTAAGTTGTTGATTAGTATATATGATTATATATACATAAAATTTTTTTTTTTAAATTGTAGTGCACCGTTCAAGCGCTGAAGCTTGTACAACTGGCTGTGGAGCACTTCCTCTCGCCTAACATGGCATTGTTAGTTGATAATTTGCAAGGCTCAGGTTTGGTATGCTTGGGACCCATCATTGTTAAGCGTTTGCATGATACCTCTTGGGAGGTGCGTGATTCTACGCTCGAGTTGACCACCGCGATAGCCTGTATTTCACGTGTTAGTAAGTTAAATAATGCAAAGCAGCAATTTAACATAATTTGCAAACAATTGGGTTTTTAGTTTTGCCATATTTGAAAGCATCGTTAAATTTAACATTTTCGTTGGTCTCTTCAAATTTTTGGTCTCACGTTTTTATATAATTTATTTTATATAATCAACATTAATTTGTAAATTTTATTTCTATTTCTTACAGAATTTCCTGCGTTTCAAAATTTTCTTATCGATGCTAAAATACCACCGATTGTATACGAAATGGCAAAGCATGATTCAGAGCCTTATGTGCGAGCCTCAGCCTTTAAGTGCCTGGCCAAAATGGTCACCATTAATTCAATGTGGGAAAGTTGTTTAAGCCAGTTTGACATAGTTGTAAGTCAATACTAACTTTTTATTGACTATTCATATATACATTTTGTATTTAAGGAGCATCTACTTTATGTATTGTATCGCGAGCACGAAGACGTCATACGCACTGAAGCCATAATAACATTGTGCATAATTTATGATCATCGTAAAATACCCATCATATATAAAAACACGCTGTTTTCAACGCTCAATTACTGTATAGTCGGTGATCATCATTGGGAAGTGAAGTTGAATGCGTTAAATTTCTGGCGTATGGAATTTCAGCGTCAATTCAATAATCAAGGCATGATTGATGGCATTTTTCCCAATGTCACCTTTTCCAAGGAGCACAAAAAGATAGTTACACTGACTGAACGTGAGATAAAGCTTCGAATAGCCAAGGTCTTTGCAGAAGTGCAACAGTATGGCTATTTTGGTGTTGTTCTGAGATATTTGCGCGAGGACTACGCCATGGAGGTGCTACAATTGATAGTGTGTGGAATAAACGCAATTTACGAAAAGCTTAAGGCACACGATATTGATATCATATTGGCTGACATTGATACGTTGACGCCGCCGGTGAACAATGTGAATAGTAATTTTAACTTTTCCACTACAATGGAGTCAGTTGAAATACAGCCAGACTCTACAGTGAATGCAGATAAGGCAGAAGAAGTAATTGAGTCTATATTGAATGTTCAGGATATGCATTTATTGGAGAAAGCCTTTGAATCGCAAATGCAAATAAACCATAGTGAAACGGAAAGTCGACATATTGATGAGTTCTATTACAAACAATTTGCAATTTCGGTTCGCCATTATATTGAGGAGATAAAGAAATTTGATTTGGATAAGTTGCTAAAACAACAACAGGAATTTCTAGCGTGCAATGAAAACTTTATGTCTTTGTTGGACGACATTTTGCATGCTATAAAACGTGATGATGAAAATATGGTATCTGATTGTTACTGAGGCCAAGCCTAGGAATTTTGACTGTTTAGAGTTAGAATCTTAATGTTTATTCGCAATAAAACAATTTTTTGTAAAAAATTAATTAACAATTGAATAATGTGTTTTAAATACATAGTTTAAGCTTTGACATGATTTGTTTAATTGCTTTGAAAGCAATTTAATTATTTAATTTCATTTAATTGTTTTTAGAGAAATTTTTAAGGCAACCGATTCGAGTTAATAAGGACTACAGCTTTAAATTGAAATAATGGATTGTGTTTGGAATTCACGGCAATGGCGTACAGCTTTCTTTTATGAGGTAAGTATATGATGGATGGAACATGATATATATTATCAAAGAATGTATATAGAATTATATAATTTAGTTCTATATTCTTCGATATTATCAAAAAAATTATAATAAAATTTCTGAAAAGTCCTTCAAACTATAGCCGCAGAAACAATAAATTATAATCTGCTCTTAGCGCCAGCAGCAACGAGACCTAGCTCCGCCTCTGAATCTAATTAAGTTATAAGTGTAATATATTTGCCGCGCATTTGTTCAAAATTAGTTTTAATGAATATATATCGTTGTCGTATCGATTTTAAAATTTCAGCCATGTTAAGTTTAATATCGAAATATCGCAAATTTGATTCACAAAAACTTATCGATATGTATACGTATCGTTATCGTGTTATCAAAAACCCTAGTTTCTTGTTGTTTTTTGTTTTCTAATGTTACCATTCGCTGTTTCTCTGCTCTCTTCAATTGTGTGTTGCAAGCGGCGGCGGCGTGTAAATGCAAGCAACTTACATAGAGATATTTTTGAATATACACAAGCTCATAAATAATTGAAAAAGAAAAATGCATTTGTACAAAAGAAAAGCAAAGCGAAAATATGGCCTGTAAATTATATCATAAATGTGAAAGTGTTTTTTGCAGTGTCTAAGGCAATTTCAAAAAAAAAGGAGTGCGAGTGAAAAAAAATCAATTGAAAAAGAAAAATTGCATTTTTCGCTGCCTGGCCCGCCTTGTTGCCAACGATCGAAACGAAAATACATAAGTGTAGTAGTGGAAAATATTAAGTTGTTGGACGGTCGGTCGGTCGGACGGATTGACGTACGGGTCGTGTGTGCGCGAGTTTGTGGGGTGTATGGTGTATATGTGTGTTAAAGTAACAGAAGAAGAAGCAGCAGCAGGCGCGCCAGCAGCAAAAATAGCAAAAGGAGACAACGGCGACGACTGCGACGACGACACCAACCAAAAGCGCAAGCCGCTGTCGCCGCTGTTGTAGTTTGCCAGTCAGCAGTAGTAGAAGCAGTAATAAAGAAAAGAAAAATGAGTTCAAGTTGTGAAAGGTGTGTACCGTTACACTACAACTGCCATACAACAACAACAATGGCAATAACAACTAGGCGACGCGAATGTCGAAATGTGTATATAAGATTTGTTAAGAAAGCCCAACAACAACAATAGCACACTTTACTATATGCCTCTGGCCAAATTTGATTGTAAAATAGCACAGAGTACCAGCTAACGGTGTGCTTACTTATACACATGTACTAAGCAAAGCACTCTGCGTGCATGAATGTGTAAGGAACATGTGCGTTGGGGAAATGCAAAAATTTGTACGCAATGCAATCGAGCCCCTCCCCTTTAAGGCGAGCCCAGCAGCAGCCGCCACTGCGTGGACTATGCGTGTGTGCGTGCGTGCTGAGTGGGCTGCTGTTGGGTGTATGATCTGCTAGCGCCGCTTCCTCTCGCTCAACTAGCATATTTACATACTCTTAATTAAATGTTAGTAACTCGCTTAGTTATGCAGTTAAGTTACTCAAACATATGCAAAATCGATTTTCTTGCGAGGAGCGGCAACAAGCGTTAACATTTTTTTTTTGTGTTTTTTGTTTTTCGGCCTCCACCAAGCAGCAAACAAGAGAGCGCAAAGAGAGCAAGCGTTTATGCGTGTGAGCATGTGTGCGTGTGTTCTAAGGACAGTGGCAGACTGCAACTTCAAATAAGGAAAAACCGGAAAATGCTTGACAAAATATGTTTGTTGTATAGAAAAAAAAGAGAAAAGTTCAAAATACAAGGAACAACTCATGGGGAAAACCAGCACACTCTATGCGCATATGATTTGAAAATTCAAGGCGTAAAAATCTTTTTGTACATAATACAAACTTTTGCGCAGCTTCCTTATTCAAAAAAAAAAAAAAAACAATGAATGAATGAAACATTGAATGAAACTTTATTTGCAAGCATGACAATTTTTTTTAAGTCTGCGCTGCGTTTGCGCTGTTTTTGTTGTTGTTGCAAGGGGCGTTGTTTACATTAGTTTTAGCCTTTAATATAAATAGTACAATGCAGAACACATACTTACACTAAGCAACTGCATTCCTAAGTTATTTATCTTTTAAAAAAAGACGTAAATAGCAGCTAAAAAACACACATAAAACTTTTATGTCTTTCTGTCTATAAATGCGGCTTATACTAGAACTTGCAGTCATACACATACCGTACTTTTATTAAAGGTTTTACTTATTTTTTTAATTTTTGCATTACAGAATAGAATGGGTAGAAATCATCGAGCCGCGCACCAAGGAGCACATGTACGCCAATTTAACAACTGGCGAATGCGTCTGGGATCCACCTGAAGTAAGTTTATTTACATTTGTAAATGTATTAACAAGTTCTTGGAATTTCAAGTCCTGATAAGGGCATATTTACTTAATTTCGATGACTATAATGGTAAATAAATAAAATCACTTTTGAAAATATCTAGCAATAAATTATGAAGACTTATTGTTGAGTTAAGAAATGGCAATAATTTTTTATTATTGTTACATATAGTCCATTTATATTTCGTGTATTTATAAAAAAATCATAAAAATATTTAAATGCATTTTTTTTTTGTTTTAAATATTGTTTAAAATATTTTCTCTTTTCCAAAGATATTTTTCTCTCGATCAAACAAATTGTTGTTTATCTTTAAGAATTGACTGTGTGTACTAATGTTTAAGAAGGTGCTACCAATAATTAGCTTCTTCGATGCTTTCTTGTTGAGTTAAATTGCTTTAAAAGTTGTACAAAATAATTGCACAATAATGCTGATGGCAATTTTTTTGGCCGAGACAATTTTCTCCAAAATAATTTTCAAACAAAAAAAAAGCAAATTTCAGATTTAATCTGGAAATTTTTAAACGCAGATGCTTAGTCTGCTTTCTAGTAATTGAGTATTTTAATGTACTCTATATTACTTAATTTTATCGAGATCGGTAAACTCAACTTTGACTACTTAGTGTTGCTCTAGTTTTTAACAATTTTCATGTTAGACTCAAATTTATTACGACATGAATAGAGGTTTTTCTTCTTGCTGTTTCATTATAGTCCATGTAGCATGCACGTTTTATGTAAACCCATCCACTTTCCCTTTACACTTTTACACTTTTCCTTTCAAGTATTCTTCAATTTTATGCTCACACCTTTGCATGCTTACTGGACTCCTTTGGAGCGTGCAATATTGGCTAATATAGCGCCGCCAAAGGTGTTGCAGTCTAATGGGCAACGTCAAGAAATAAAGCCCATACACAAGACGAAAGTCGAGCCGTCAATTTCAGGCGCTGTCTATGTGGTAGTTAAGTTAACTTAACTGGAAATGTTATTCAAACAACTGGGAAGGATCAGTGCAGCAAGCAGCATTCCCTTTTATTGCCGGAAGTAGTGAAAATTTCATTGATTTTGTTGCTGCCATGTCCTCGACGTTGTCCTCGTTCTGCGGTCTGAGCATGTTGGTGTGCTGCGTCCTTAATGAAAAGGTTTGCGCATGTAATGCACCGCCTGCTTTATTGCTGTGGTCGACTTGGCTACGACGTACAGTGGTCGAAATGGTCGAGTTGATTAAAAACCCTAAAAAACTTAATTTTTTCATAGGAATAAATAAATAAATTTTTATTTTATCGCAAATACAGTTAGTAGCAGAATTTGGCGTTAAAAAAATGCTTTACAGGAGCAAAGAATATAGAATTACACTAGTTCTATATTCATTTATAGAAGGCAGGTGTTGTTAAGGGTAGGCTCGTTGGATTCTAGTAAGGTTGGAGACGTTAGCAAATTCAATCAGGTAATTTATTGCTGATGTAAAGTTGCCTATACCAGTTTAAAGTCTGGGGAAGTAGAGTTTACTGACCATTGCTGCAGCATGGTTTTTTATGGAAAGTTGAAAAAAGAAAACATATTTTAAATTTTACACTTACGATATTAATTTAAAAAAAAGCTAGCTTTTAAAGTCTCACTAAAGCCTTAAGTTTGGTAATATGAAGAAAAATGTAAAATTGATTCACTTCAAATTTTGATTTAAAAAAACATGTATGACCTGACAAATGAAACATATGATTCATTTCTTAGTTAATTCAATTCAATTCAATTCATCTTTATTGGAATAACATTTTCTTTTAAAATAAGGTAATATGTACAATTTTAGTGTTTAGGTGTTTTTTACCTGTTCATCTATAATATAACAATAAATATAAAATTAAATCTAAATAAAATGCCAAAAATCATGCTGGATAACTGATAACTAAAACTATTCTTAGTTAAATATTACAGTTTTTGTATTAAATTGAAATAAGGCGTTAAAAAAATTTAGAAAGAAACAAATTCCACGTTTGCAAGTTCACAGCTGTTCAAATATTGATAGAAAACCCTATAACGAAATACTCTACAACAAACTTTTCACTATGACGAATTTTTTAAAGTGCACTCCTTTTTTGTATAAGATTAAGTGTAGTTTGGTCGGCTCATAATGAATTTATTTATAGTTTTACTTATTGTTTCAAAGATATTTTATGATATAGAAATATATGCTTTAAATAAATTCAAATTTTTTTTACAAATTAGACAAAAAGCAAAAGTTTTTGTCCCAATGTATTGGGGCACGAGCGGTTTGAAGCAAGTGCAGGATGCTTGGACAAATTAAATTCATTACCACTAGCCACTAAAACCTTGTATAGAGAAATCGTGTTGCTCCTACACGGCTATCAAAAGAAAAAGTGTAATCCAAAAAAAATAAAAAAAGTTCGCTATATGAAGTTCGTTTGTATTTTACAATTTGAATTAAATCTAGCTTGATCGATCATTTCGACCACTGTACGGCGTCTGGACTTTCAAATGTTGGCATAATGTCCATTTGATGTGGTGATTTATTGCACTGCTTGCACCAAGTGTCCTCATAGTATACGTCGACCCTTTTTATCTGCAAAAACAGCGCACAGCAGTTTGGTAAACAGTAATGTCGTCTGCATGAGTATGCATGGCTATGTATGTGTATGTGTGTATTTTGCTTTCTGTTTGCGTTTCATTTCGGATGTTTTCACTCTCACTCTCTTTCAATGAGCAGCGACCGAGCAGCAGCAGCACCCTCACACAGAACACGTGACTGCAGCAGAAGCAGAGCAAAACACATGCCCTCAATTTTGCTGCAGAGCAACGTACGGCATTTGTGTGTGCTTGAGTGTGTGTGTGTGTGCTTTGCTGCAATTGTTGCCGTAGCTGGAAGTGGAAGTGAATCCTTTTAGCTGCGCAATATAATCTATACAATTTATGCAGCACAGCGTACATGTAAAAATAATACATAACGCAAAGGGAGCAAAGTAACAACGCCAGAAAAGGGGTTGCAATCTATGCATTCCACATATCGTACAGTGAATCAAAAATTTATTGATATAGCTTAATTTTTAAAGATGATCTGTAAATAAGTTTTTTCCACTTAATTATGTTGCCATTTAAGAAAAGAAATTATTTTCTTTTTTATACTCTGTATGCATAGGGATAAGTTATTGTCCCATTTTTGGTTTAAGGCCTATACGCAGAATGCAAAAAAATTTCGCACGGAATGACAAAACCATATAAAAAAATCCCATTTGGGAAATCCCATTAGGGATAGGATTTAGGTGTAAAACAAAAAATGCCATGATTTTCAATCAATTGCGCAAGCAAATTGTTGCATGTTTATGTGCAACATAAACATTATAATATTATAAAATCGATCTGCCTTCCCCATAACAAATTTTTCATATTACGTATTTTTTTTAACGAATTTATGTGTAACGAATTTTCTGTATAACGAACCAATGTTCTGCTCTTCTAAAAATTCGCTTTTATTTACATATATATTCACTGTTTAAATATACATAATTAAAATCTTCCGTCAAGCGAAACTAGCTATCTCTTAAAAATGTTACAATCATTTGGTTACGATTCTTGTCTCAGGTGCGCATCTAGGATTTGGTCTTGGCGGGGGGTTCTTCACTTGCGATTGTAGAGGCCTTCTTAATTGCTTGCAATGTTAAACATGTTTATACCATTCATACATAAAAGAAAGAAATTGTTTTCGGTATAGTTATAACTTTGGGAGCAGTAATTTCATTTATTATGTTTAAATACAAGTAGTTAATTTTTTCATGATTAATGCCCAGATTTCCCAAAGTAATCGCCTAATCGTCTTTGTTTTGAATGGTGATCAAGTAATATACTTAAAGTAATTTTCGTGCAATTTTTTCTTAGGTAAGTTGTCGCACTGCTGCTTTGCACTGCAAAAGTCGCAATTTGAATTTTGAATGGTAATGAACTAATGATACCAAGAGTTATTTTCATCTATTTAAGCACATTTTTTTTTTTTTTTTTTACAAAAGTTGACTTTTCGACTAGATTTCCCAAAGTAGTTGTCAATTAATTCATGAAAAATGGCGGGATTTTGCACTATAGAAGTTGCCGTTTGCTTTCTGAATTTTGATCAACTAATGATACTTATAGTTATTGTTGGATTTTTTAAGGAAAGTTGCCTGTGCCAAGACTTTTTCAAATCATTGTAAATATATACATACATACATACACATACGCCGCACACGCCCACACAAAGCCTCCCTCACTTTATCAGCACGCGGCTTTAAATTAGCAACAATTTGTTGTTGTTGTTATATTTTCTTGCTTACAAGTTTCTAGTGAAGCTTTTTGTTCAAATTTGTCGTTATTATATGTTTTCTGCTTTACCACACTGTCGTTGCATTTAGTATTGTTGTTTTTGTTGTTGCTAGTGACACCAAAAACGAGCAACAACAACAACAATAGCTTCTATTGTACGTGTTTTGAAATTTATGCACAGCAAAGGCAACTGTCTTTTTTTTTGTAACCCTCTTCTTGGCAGCTTTTTATTTTCATACTTACTTTTTTGCTCATTTGCTTTGTAAAACTTCCGGTGAGTGAAATGAAAAAAGCCAGCGCCACTCACACGCATGCACATACACAACACACACATACATATAAACACACGCACAACATTTGTGCCCACACGTTCGTTTTAACGTTATAAAACACTGGAAGAAGGCAAACCAAGCGACGATAATGTTCACGTGCGTCCGCCGGCGACCAAAGCTGACGTCGACGTCATCTCGACCGCTCAAAGCCTGCCCAACTAAGCCATCATAATATGTAAGAGGGTAGGCGGAAAAGTTAACATAACGTGAGAATAAACAAAAAACATACAAATACAGACATTCAGGTACCTTTACACAAATGCAATAAGTCGGTTTGATTTATCTTTTTTCTCAAAATAGACGTTTCTTACAAAAATAGCTATATCTTCTTAACTAACCAACCCGTGTCCGATATAGAGACTCTCCTGACGCATTTCCTTCGCGCAAGTATATTCCATACCGCAATATCAAAGAAAGCTAGTGTGCCCAAAAACTGGTGCTTCCAACTGCGGTGCACTAACGCCATGTTCCTGAAACTTCTTCATCTGCTTAAAATGTCAATTTCTTTATAGACCTAAACAGAGTTTTACGTTCTATCGACCATTTTAAGTTTGGTAACACATAATAGTCGCAGGTGCCTAAACCATGGAATCTGGTGCTTGTAGCAATTCGTGAGCAATCCTTACTGTTTTTAGCGTGATACCAGCTTCTTGTATGTCTTCCAGAAAAATTACGAAATGTACAGGTCATCCGCATAATAGACGTTCCATACACTGATATTCATATTTCTTCTTAATTGGCATCTCTATTTGGCGCATTCCACGATGTTCTCCGTTTGCCAGCGACCCATCTGGATTTTTGTCTGCTTGATTATGCCAATGTTCTCGTTTTGTTCATACATTCTATGCAGCCGTATCTTAATCTAAATTAGCGTTTTCTAGGCGCCTCCACTTCGCTTACACCTATTCTATTCCGTGGTACCAAGTGCGCCTTCCAACGGAGTTCCGGTTTCCTACTACAGCCGCTATGAACATTTCTCTCGTTGGAGTTACATCCTAAGTCGCTGGATGTTTAGTTACTTCAATGTAATCGTAAAGCTCATACTCGTTCTATTGAATGCAGTTCAGATGAACATGTTATTAAAATGAAATTTCTTGGCACGAGACATTTCAAGTTTGGAAAAGGATAATAGTCACAGAAAGCATATCCGAAAAGCATTGTGGGTAGGAAACCAGTGAGGTCTCGGTAGAAAATAACTTTTTTCTTTCTAAAATTCAGTTTTTTTTTGGTTTCAAATCAGCTTCGTTACGCTCCAATAGCTCCAAATAATATTTCACGATTATATCGTGCGGATTTTTTTCAAGGCAATGGATATGAATTTTGCCGCTGATACTCTAAAAAAAAACCTTTGAACCGTTGTAAACACAGACCTATAGACGATCATATACATTGGGTCTTCTACATCTCGTTCTCTATGTTACATAGTACCTTGACGACATGCACAAACTTAATATGCATGGTTTAACAAACGAAATTGTTACAAACATAGTTCGGCCGACTACTTTTCAGCCTGCCCTCGTATGTGGCAGTCTGTGTGAGTGAGTACCTACAAGACTGGAAATGGGCCGGGCTGGACTGCCACCCGGTGCTGGACTACGCAATCATCAAAAAATTTCAAATTTTTGTAACATTTTTGTTGTACAATAGTTATCGCTTGTTGTCGGCCGTCTTGGGCGTCAGGCTTCCTGTTTTTGCAAAGTGTGCTTTTGGGTTACATAGTTGAGTTATTGTATGGCACACAATTTCGAAACATTTGAAAGCTAATTACCGAGGCAATTAATAAGGTATAAAAGTTGCTAATGATTCGTTGACCACCACTACCTACGATTACTTCAAACCAACGTAACTTGTATCAGGCATGTACTAGGTTTGGTGTTATATGATGTCTGCATATATCCGGGCACAATGCAATTTATGCTCGTGCATTTTTATGGCTCTTTGATGACTCTTTTTGACTATATTACCATTAAACTTATGATTATAATGTTAACATTTTGTCTAAACAAACGCGATTAGCCGCACTTTACAGCGGTTCCGCTTTGAAAGATGTTGAAATGTTTATTCAGAGGGTTTTATTCCAAACAAAAAAGATTTCAACTTACATTAAGCTCACTTATAAGCTCCATCAGATTAAATTTTATTGATTTAATATGAATGAACTGGGATTAAAGTTTCAATTTTTTTCTTTGAAGCTTCCAACTCATTTAGGTAATTAAGTTTGAGTAATTCAAATCTTTGGTTTTTACAAAATCATTAGCATGGGATTGAGTCATTATCTTAAAAATAATTATAAGCCACTTGTCACACATTATGTCATACAATCATTTGGATCTTTAAGTTATTTATGAAGAGTCTTTAGCATATGGTGTTCTTTAAGCGTTTTATTTGAGAAATCTGTTGAACAAGAAGCAGCAAGATCATCGGCGTAGAAAATAAATTTGGGGATCTTAGATAAGGCATCCCGGCTTAACTGGGCGCAATGCAGCTCTCAACTCGTTGGTAGCTTCCAACAGGATGGTCTCATCTATTGTGACCTGGCCCTCAGTGTCCAGCATCAGCTGGAACGATTGCCTCACGATTCTCCCTTTGTGTGGCCACATTAGGGACATTATGCGATGTTTTCCTCAGGTCGCAGTGCCTGGAGTGCACGCTGGAGCCGCTTGCAATATACTACAGCTGGCACTTTACTGGCTAATATGCCGAGCCGTTCATGCCGGTCCTGTTGGGGTCGTCACGAGCGCATGGTTGACCAAGTGATAGCATTACCGGTTTAAGGTGCCTTGAATTCCTTCTCAACTTATCTTCGAAGTGTCATCATCGATACAAAGAGGCCCATTGGACGCATACTGCACTTACTTTGTGCGTCCTTTCTAAGGAACTCCGTACGCGGCCGCTCTGTACTTTCGCACGTTACTACCTTCCTTCCCCATTGTTGCGTGGTCGAGGCTGCTGTGTCTTTTGTCTGATGGCGGCTGGTCGCTCGGCATTAATGACCCTCTTCTCAAACCGCTTTGCCACCGATGGAGCAGGTGTTTCGTACAACTTTTTTTTATTTACTTTGTTCATCATTTTTGGGTTCCACAAGTAGCGGAGAAAGAAAAGCTCCACCCGGCGCTAAATTTATGTAAAAAAAAAATTTTTTAACCTCACTTTTTCTCGGCTTTGAAGAGCCAAAAATTATCAAAAATTGTTGTAGTTTAAATATGAATTTCCAGTGCGTAATAATGTCAACTAACATAAACGATATAAAATTTATTCATTAATTTATGAATTAACTTGTGCAATTAGTCGCGCTGCTACACCTAATTAAACTTTAAAAGTTAATTTGTAGAAAAATGTCAATGTTTACGTTACAAATATGCATCGTTTATTTATGTGGGTGAAACAAAAATAGAGGACGTACAAGTTGATTAAGTATTTAGTGGCCGACTTTGAGATACCCTGTACCATTAGCAAGCGTATATCGGCTACTAAAAAAAATTTAAATGTGAGAATCTCCGACGTTTATAATCCCATGATATATCATAGATAGGCATTAATCGAACCCATACGAATTGAAGGCGTAACTTTTAAATTTAATAAACTGGATTTGGCTACACATATAGGAAGTCTAAATCTGAAGCTTTGTCGTCCTACGTCTTTTAATCACTAAGATCTAGTCGTTCATATAGACGAACAAGTATTTATTTTTTTTTTGAATGCCACTTTAATGAGTCTCTGGCATTGCGCTCTTCAGGTCTTACGGTCTTGAGCGTCCTAAGGAATGCCTAACACTTCTCTGTGTGTTGACCGTCAATTCATTCCTGAAAATTTTAGATGACTCCTGTACCCAAGTGCGTTCCTTCAAATTGGGTCCAGATCGCATCGAAATTTCTTGCCCTTGAAATAGCTTGACATTATTTATTTCTACTACAGACAATTCTTACAATATATACATTATATAATATATATAATAAGCCAATTGTCCAAATTGGCGCTTTCAATCGGGTCCAATTGTGAATGGAAACCATTCGGGTACCCATTCAATGATACAAGAAATAAAACTATAAATTTAAAAATAAATGAAGAAAGATATATATTTTTTTTTCTGTAATTTTATTTACAATCTATCCTAAAAAAAGCAGTAAATTATATGAAATCAATTAAACAATAACAGGAACAGCTAGTCTCCATTGAGATACGTAGTCAGAAGAAAATTTTGAATTAAAATCTGCTTCAGAGATCAAGTACTTGAAATCTTTTGAGTCTTCTATAAGAAAGACTGTTATCTGTCATGTGTTTGGTAAAGATGTTGAAAGTGGAGAAGAAAATTAACCAAAAATGAAACAATATACATATGTATATGGAACTCAAAATGTCTTACAACGGATCGACTAACTTAAATTATTTCATGTTCCATTTTCGCCCACTATAGGGTCAATTTGCATTAATTCTCCCTTTAGTTACATAGTGCGAGGGCTGCCTTTTATATTTCTAGCTTATTGGTTATAGACCACATCATTGAAAATGATTTTATTGTTTTTCAAAATATTCTTATTGACGCTGTATGCTTTTTTTCATGCATGCAAACCCATTTTTGAGCACTTTTCCCACTCCGAAATTGGTGAGCTTTTTGAATGCTTTAATAGTCTCTTCTGGTGCCGGAAAACATTGACCTCACAATTTATTTTTGATTGTCGGGAACAAAAATAGGTCAAGGGCTGTCAAGTATTGGCTTTAAGGCGGATAAGGCATTAATTCGATGCTTTGAGTGAGAGCACGTTTATTGTGTGAATGCTGACATTGCCGTGATAAAGGATAATGTGTCTTTGGAAATACTTTTGGCAATCAAATGGTTGTATACCATTTAGAATTCACTGCTCTAATGGACTAGTTGCCACAGGACCAGTTCTTTCGAAGTGACAACCAACCATTTGCTTTTAAGTGCTTCAGCAGCGAACAAATTTTAAAATTTTAAAACACCCATATGGTCTATTTTTGTTCCGACTCAGACTCGTAATATATCACAATGTTACATGTTACGAAGACGTATTTTGAGGTACCTCGGTTGTAATTCTCAATCGTTTTCACGCACCATCAGAAACAAATCTTTTTGATCTTTAAATGCTTACCCAAAATTTCCATAGTTGCCTCAATCTGATGATATATGAAAAATCTTTTTCTATCGGTTATCGAATAAAGCGAATGGTCATTGCATCCATGGTTCCAGTTTTTTACAATTACTAAGCATGGTGCTTTATCGCCAAAAGTTAAAATAAAACGACTCAAGCATATAATAGCTTTTTTATCAGTTTGCGGTTGTTATCTCTGTTTCGAGTACCCTTTCTCCATTTCATGATATCGTAGGACAGCTAGAACTGTACCAGATCCATCCATTTGCCGGGTTCCCACATCTTTCTTACCCCCTGGATGTTTTTAATGCATGCTCAGAACATGACCGAGCCAGCGGAGCCGTTGGATGGTTATCCGCTTGACTGTGTCAATGTCATCGTAGAGCTCAGACAGTTCATCGTTTTTTACGGAGTAATTTTTTTTAGTTGAGTCAGACCCGGTGATACAGCCAAAAGTGCCCAAAGCGGTGATCTTCCACATCGAATGCACGTCTTAATAATTATATTGTTGGAAACACTGCACTGTGACCCTAAGGATCTATTGTGCTTCCTTTTAGCCGTAGACCTCCTCAAATAGTGCAATACGTGGGGAGGATTCCTTGTTAAACATACAGAACCATGATACCCCTTTTGTTGAGGTGTTTCCTAAGCCGTGAGTAGCCCAATCAGTGTACTAACAGAATTCTTGCCCAGTTGGAAGATTTTCTTGAAGCTATTATAGCAATTAGTTGGATTCTCGTCGTCGCGAGCGTCTTAAACAGTGTTAATTTTGTTCGGCGAGAATGGTTTTTACTTCTTTATTGGAGTCTGCTGCTTTGCAGAATTCTTGACTTGCATTTCCTATTTGGCGGCTATGACAGCTTAAAATTTTTTTTAGGGTGTCCGCCAGTTGGATGAATTGTGGGTCCGGACATTCTAGGTGCATCATTTGAAATTCTAGTCCGTCATACGTTTGTGTCCACTTAAGGGAGATCCGTATCCCAAGCTACTTCTATGTCTTTTAGAGGAACACATTATTTTAAGCAAATGAGATACGTAGTGGTGGTAGAGACAGAGATTTGTAGTGACGATAAATCTTATTAAAAAGGCTCATAGAAGTTGAATGTTCTAAGTACGTTTGTGATAAAAAATTCCCACATTGGTACCTAGGCTAGTAATATAAAAGACACCCCTCGGTACATGGCTCATCAATTTCGTTCAATTCATTTAAGATGTGGGAAAATAAAAGCTGTCTTGAGTAGCACGCGTATTTTATTTATATTTTTTTGCCGGCAAGTGTGACACATATTTACATGCTCGAGATCGCTCGATTCGCATTCGCGCAATTTTTTCGATTTTATTTCTCTCGGTTTTCATCTTAGCAAACGCCAACGCCTATAGAGAATTGTCTTCAAATGTAGTTGTTGTGATGTTATCGCCTTTGTTATTTTTGGGTCTCTGCATCGTTTCAATTCTTTTTTGTTCTTAATGTTGATGATGACCTAATATAAAAAAAAAAATAATAAAAATAATTTTATAATATATGATTGTATGACTATTTGGCGTGGCTCATTAATTTGTTGTTTGGATTTTAATTCTTTCAAAACATGAATCACAAAGACCGTTTAAAACTGACCTCGGCAATAATATGATAAGTGATAATAGCTAAACGTTGCTTATGTACATTCCCGATTAGAAAATTGTATACATATGTGCTTCTGGTTTTTTAGACTCTGTCTACATTTTCAAAAATTTTTCGATCTAGAAGTTAAATGAGTTTTTAATAAACTCAGCTGAACAACAACAAAAAAGAAACAACTGCAGCAAATTAGGTCAAATTGTGGCAAAATTAATGTACACTGTACATGTCTGTAAATATGTATGCATATGTATATAATGAAACGAATGCATTACGCGTAACGTAATCAATGCCGTGCCCCATGTGCCCCGGGGCACACATGCAACAGAAACAGCTGAGACGCAATGCACAGTGGAAGAAAATTGAATTTTATAAATTTAAAATAGATGAAACTTATAAATTGAATTTGGAGGAAGTTATTTTTATACAAATTGAAATCGTTTGTGTAAACTGTTAAATATATTTAAAATGTTATTTGTTTGGATTTGTTTTTGCAACATTTGAGTTTATTCTATTTACTAGATGTAGTTAAGTTATATATAGTACAGGAATAATAGGCAAATAAATTTAAATGAAACACCAAACAGTGGAAGATATCAAAATGATTCTGGCTTTATTTTAAAGCTTTGCCAATATGTTTGGAATGACAAATCCTTGAAATGGACGAACAGGCTTCCGTGGCAGTGGCGTTGAAGAGCTTACGAAGTTGTCTATGGTGGTCGTGTTAACGGCTTTATAACTAGATACGACAGAATTTTATGGTTTTTGGTTTCTTGGATTTGACTTCAATACTGATTGTGGTTGTTCCCGTTGTTAGTCGGGCCGAAATCTAGAAAATGAATGTTTCTCACATGGTACGAAGCGTCTTTACGTGTCACCTTTGTATGCTCTCGCTCCTGACAAGAAAACGAAAATTTAGACATATTACAAGGTGCTTGAATGAAGTGAAGCTAGCAGGTTGCGGAGCCCCTTAATATGGAATATAATTTTTATAATTCATAATGCCATATCCTGCTTTGGAATGTATATACATGGATTCGTGGGCAATCTCGCAAAAGTAACAAGCCAGATTTTCACAAATATAACGATATCGAATATCCCATCCAGCCTATTTGCAGCTCTGGTATGGCTCCCTTTGAAGCTTTAAAAGATTTGATCGTATAATGTATGAATATATAACTATTTCGCTTCAAAACTGACCTCGGCAATAAAATGATAAGTGATTCCCAATTAAAAAACTGTATGTGTCCATAGTTTCTTAGATATAAAGACATAAGCCCTTGTAAATAAAATTCGCAGTTAAATATTGTCACCGAAACATTCTTATTTTGCTTATAAGACTAAAACAATTTTTATTATTATAAGGCGTACGAAATATTTGTCTTTAGTTTTAATTTGGGATTTATAAACAATATATAAAGACGTATCTATGTATGTATACTTGTTTCTGTAATAACAATGACTATTTAGTGAAATTATAGATCTCTGACAAAATTAGAGATAAACTCATTATACCGACATAACAACAAACACCAATTACTATATTAAATATCTAATTCTATAAATTTTTCCTATTAGCATAATTAGTAAGACGAAAACAATTGAAAATTTAACAAACCAAAAACCATGTCAATTAAATTAATTGTGCCCCCCCTACATAATTCGCAGATATAATCAATTCACTCAAAATGGGATTTTACCTTGGATTCAAAGATAATGAGCTAAAATTTGGTTTAAACGTTTGTCTTACTATTTTTTTAAACAATTTTAAATGCCAAAATGTAAAACTTGTTTTCCGTGCTCATCAATCTTTGGAGACTTTAAAAGAATAAACAGCTTGAAACACTCAACAAATTACATATATTTCAAAAGATTTTCGAGTGTATCAACCATATCGTTAAATCAATCGATTTAAATGCGAAAAAGTAATGAATATTGTATTTTATTGTTTCAAGATCTCTTAAAACGCTTGGAATTTTTAAATGAACAAAGACTTAAAAGTTGCCAAAAAAGTATATCTCAATCAATCTTGCTCCGGATAAAGACTATTACAGAATTAATCGTTAAATTCACTATAGTCCTGAATATTTTATACTTCTGCAAGGAAAGCATAAAATGCTTATTCGTAAAAAGACCGATTTTGGTGAATTTGAATAGCTTAAGATTGTGTACTTTGAAACATCTTAATCAATTATATTAATTAAATATCAGGCAATTTTCTTTAAATAAAAATATCAAAAATAAATACATATAAAAACTACTACAAAATGTTCATTCTATTTAAGTGCCTTTATCTATTAAAAACGTTGTCATAATTTTGGAAAAATAAGATAACGCAAATGTTTGTTGACAACGTTTGCATGAGCAGATAACTAATAGACGAGTAATTTAATGGAATAGATAAGACTTGATGCTTCTATACTTTAGAATAATTAGCAGTAAATCAGACAAACTAACCATCAACGTTGTTAGACATTAATAAAAAAGCATCTAAACATAAAATACAAATTTTTACTTTGTAAAATCTATTAACAGCATTCTGTTTATCATGAAAAGAAAAAGTTTGTGAGTTGAGATATCTCAATTTACGTGTTTAGCAATTCACACAATTTTAGCAAAAACCAAGAATATTATTGAAAGGCGAGAAATATCGCAGTCGATTATAATTATCCAATATAGGGAAAATTAATGTAGCTGTCACACAGTAAATTGTTGTAAATTATTAATTATTAACTTGCATTTAATTTTTGTTTTATTTTCCAATTAAATCAAATCCGTGAAGTTTGAATAAATCTGTTAAAATCTTAACGAATTATCCTTTTATTTCCTAAGCTATTGTATATATATATTTTTTTTTTGTAAACACAAATTTGCAACAACTTGCTTGCGCCATCTAGCGACAACAACTTGCTTGCGCCATCTAGCGGCTGCAGACGCACAGTGGCACAGCAGCCAAAAAAGCTTTGCAAAAGACACATAACTTCTAAAAAAATAAAAATAAATTTTCACGAAATAAATTGTTTTTGAGCCTGAAGGCCTACGTTGCTCTGGCTACAAACCTTTTATAATTTAGAATTAACTTCTATTTTATAATTATATGAATAAATAAATGAAAATAAATTGTATTTGAAGGCTTCAAAATAACTGCTCGTGCAGCGTAATACGATATCTAGCAGCAGGAAAATATATTGTGCAAGTTGGTTTTTGTTGTTGGTGCAACATTGGCTTGAGAAAAACGCCAAGTATTTTTTGCATAGATAAAGAACGTTTAATGATCAATTTTGTTACAATTTATTTTTCATTTCAGTTAATAAATTTAAGCTAATTGACATTGGAAGGAAAATATAATAAACTTAACATTTGTCAAAAATAACTATTTGTAAATTCCATTTTGAATCTCACATGGGTAAGCCTGTGTCAGGCTTTCCGGGATAATTTGTCAGTAGCAGCTCTGTCGACCAAGTACTCTAAAGAAGTAGTTTTAGTAATTTTTTTTTCCTGATGGAAGTCAAAAACTTTTTTATATAACAAAGAAATAAGCAATTTTTACGGAAAATAATAGAAAAGGTTCTTTCTTTCTTCTTTCACATTATTCATAATATCTATCTTTGATGATTGATAAAGATCTTGTCTGGTTGATGTAGAACTTAAATGATTGGAGTTTTTAATTAGGATATATGCTAACCCCATGGTATTAGTCAATCATTTGCTACAAATCTAATTTTTCGCATCTAACCCACCGTCGCATCAATGTACCAATTGTTGCTTCTTCAGTGGGGCAGAGTTACAAAAATTCCATCAATGACTAAACGCGCAACGAGATGAGATAAAGATGTTGCTCATTGTTATAGCTTTTGTTGTTGTTGCTGTTTTTCCATAATTACAAAATATTTGGAATATCGTACAAGGCCGAATGAGGCCGAACCAAGCAATAAGGCATTTTATATATACATATGTATATATCTATCTATTCGTACTTACTAGTAAGTATGTATGTTGCATGTGGCACGCGCTGTAAGTCGGACAATGAGCAAATAGGCATGAGCAAGACTGACAGCGGGATAGACCGACTTGCGGAGGGGTTCACCCATCCATCCGTCCAGCTGACAGATTCACCGACTGAATGACTGACTGACAGTGGAAAATGCAACAATACCAGAAGTGTAGCGATGATGACGATGATGTTGATGATGCCGTTGCCGCTGGCGATGGCGGTGGCAACGGTGTG